>CM062809.1:843459193-845859193 GCA_031772625.1 Pinus tabuliformis | reverse complement strand
TGGAGATTGAATTTGCTGAGTATTGGGATTGTTCTAGAGAGAACAAGCACTATAATTTCATCTTGATTTTCCGAATTAATAAAAAACAAATAGTGGGGTTTTGAGCTATGGCTTTCCCCAAATATTTATTGTGTTATGTTCCTTTGATTCTCTTCCTCTATTGATTATTGTTTGCTCGATGTTTATGGGCTTCTGCTGTAAAGAGTAGAAGTAGATTCTTGTCTCTTGCTTTAGAAAATTGCATTAGCTTGTGAATCTACAAGATTTTCTACAAACAGAGAGTCACATGTGTGAAGACTCAAACGAGAGCTGTATGAATTGAAACAATCACTCTGTGCTTGGTACACCAGGATCGAAAACTATTTCATCGGGTTGGGCTTCACCAAAAGTGAAACAGATGCAAACCTTTACCATATTATGGTTGAAGGTATATTATTGATTATAGTATTATATGTCGATGATTTAATTCTAACAGGTGACGAGAAGATGATAAAATCTTGCAAAGAAGATTTGGCAAGAGAATTAGAGATGAAAGACATTGAAAAACATTGAAATCCATCGGGTCCAATCCCTATCACAAATCACTATCACTGATGTCAATGGCCCTGTATATCGGGGAATCACTGATCGTCGATCACCGATCGCTGTTATCCCGATCTACCGCTCATCGATACGTCAATCTGTCGATCGCCGATACGCCGATCTGTCGATCACCGATATGAAGATTAGATCTGGACCATTGATCTATTCCTTGATCGGATGGTCTAGATTGCATCGCATGTCGCTATCGCATATCGCTGCAGCAGACGCCGATCGCCGACGCTGATCGCCGACGCCAATTGCCGATACTCTGATTTGATCCTGACTGTTGATTTGTTTCTGATCTGACAGCTGAGATTGCACGTCACTGATTGGAAGATTGCATTTGCAATGGCCTAGAGGTCCTGATCTTATGCCTTGTGTTTCGTTGACCCGATTCGCTGATGCCAATCGCTCACTTGCCGGTCTTAAGTCCTCGATATCGCCGATAGCCTACCTTCCTCCGACCCAATATATTGACGATCGCTGATCAGGGGTTTTAAGGGCCTTGCATTAAGTCCGCCCTTTGGACCCTCTGATTGTGATTTTCCCTTTTAAGGCTTAAAACCCATTTTTAGGAGAAAATGCCTCATTTTCCAAAGGAACAAGGTAATCTTCTTTCTCCCATAACTTCATCATCCGGACTCGGATTAGAGTGTCGTTCGCACCATTGGAATCAAGGTGACGAGCACTTTGATTTGATGTCAAGATACTTGCCTTTGTTCTTTGAATTTTGAGCTTTTCCATGCCATTGTATATGAAGATCCACCTGGATCAATCCTCCCCATTGAGGAACTTTTGGACCGCCAAAATCTTTTATTAGTCAATTGGTAAGTGAGGGAATTGTTCCCTCACTCTTTCTTTCTCCAACCATTTTGCCTTGTTGGGGTGCATTCCCTTGAAAACAACTCGAAGGTATTCCACATGTCCTCATCGTGAAGTCCTGGTTCTTCTGTCAAGGATGATGTCTTCAAGTAACTCATCGAGATATTCTGGTGCAAAATCATCAACAATAGGAACTATTCCCACCTCCTCGGTGTCCATGATTAATGGTGGTTCATACAGCTTTAAGTTCTCCATGTTCACTATGGAGTACATCTGCATATATATTGGCAAAACAAGATGAAAGACATTGTTTCCAATCTTCTCCAAAATGGTGAATGGACCATACCGAATTGGTCGCAACTTCTTCCCTTCTCCCTTCATCCTATCCTTGCTGATGTGGAACCACATGTTGTCACCCACTTGAAATTGATGGTCGACTCGGTGTTTTTCATGTCGAGCCTTGTAACGGGCTTGAATTTTCTCCAACTGCTCTTGTACTGCTTGGTGAATCAACTGGATTCGCTGAATGAACTGTTGAGCTTTGTCCCTATCATTACGTCCACTAAAGTCATCTTCCCTTCCAAAGACCATATCAAAAAGGTCCTTTAGTAGGTAACCAAAACATGTCTCAAATGGTGAACGCTGCGTAGATGAGTGCACTGCTCGGTTGTAGGAATGTTTCACATATGGGAGATGCTCATCCCACAACTTTGGATGTTTCCCACAATAGCCTCGTAACAAGTGTACCACAGTACGATTGACAACCTATGTTTGTCCGTCAATCTGTCGATGAAATGTTGTGCTTCTTTTCAACTTGGTGCCCATCATCTTCCACAAGATGGTCCAAAACTCTCCAAGAAAGAGAGAATCTTGATCTGACACAATCGATATGGGTAGCCCAAAATGGACCCAAACATGCTAAAAGAAAAGATAAGCAGTCTTCTCTACAGTAATTTGCTTTTTACAAGGCATTAGAATACACATATTACTAAAACGGTCAATGATGACATACAAATAGTCGTGACTCTTTCTAGACAAAGCCAAACCTCCTACAAAGTCCATCGACACACTTTCCCATGGATGACTCGGAATAGGGAGTGGTGTGTAGAGCCTGAGTTTTCTATTAGAGGGCTTTGAAACAGAACACATCACACAACCCTTTACATAGCGAGTCACAATGTTCTTCATATGAGGCCAAAAACAAAATCTTTGTACATGACATAAAGTCTTTTCGACACCAAAGTGTCCAGACACAAGAGAGGTGTGGGCCTCTCGAATTACATGTACCCGTTCCCTTGTGGGAATAAACAATTTACCAAGGTGATACAACAGTTTCCCCTGCAAGTGATAGTTGTCCACCTGTGAACCATGGGTTAGTTTTGCATAAATCTCTTTAAAGTCATCATCGTTAGCACATTGTCAGCATAACTCTCAAAAGCTAATGAAGCATTATGTAAAATAACAGAAGCAAAAATAGGAGGGCGAGATAGCATATCGACCACTTTATTTCTAGTGCCCTTCTTATACTTCATTACCAGATGAAATTGTTGAAGAAAAACCATCCACCTGAAATGACGAGATTGATGCAATTTGGTCAATGACTAAAGGTATTGCAAGGGCTAATGATTCGTATGGATGATGGTCTTCTTGCCGATCAGGTAGTGTTTCCACTTTTTCACATTCTGCACCAAGGCATAAAGCTCCTTGTCATAAGTGGGATATTTTATCACAGCTTGAGAAAACTTCTCAGAATGGTAACAAATCGGCTTCTTTTTTTGCATCAATACAGCTCCCATGGCATAACCATTGGCATCAGTTTCGATCTCGAATGGCTATTGGAGATATGGTAAGGCTAAGGTTGGCATGGTGCTAATATTTTCCTTCAATGTTTTGAAGGACTTCTGCTTTCTTGCTCTCCATTGGAAGACCTATTTCACACTTGTCAATGTGTGCAAAGGTGCTGAAATAATAGAGAAATTAGCAATAAATCTCCTCCAATACTGGACTACACCTAAAAAGTTGCGGACCTCGGTTACACTAGTAAGCTTAGGCCAATTTATAATTGCTTCAACTTTAGAAGGATCAATTTTTAACTGACAATGACCAGCAATATCACCTAGGTAACCCAAAGAGGTTTTCCCGAACTCACACTTTGACAATTTTACAAAGAGTTTTTCTTTTTTCAGTACATCAAGCACTTTCTTTACATGACACACATGTTCAACCCAACTTTTACTAAAGACAAGTATATCATCTAAATATACAAGAACAAATTCATCAATGAAAGGCCTAAAGAGATCATTCATGACCCTCATAAAAGTGGCTAGAGTGTTGCAAAGTCTGAATGGCATCACCATCCATTCGAACAGCCCCTGTTTGGTCTTAAAGGCGGTTTTCCACACATCCTACTCTACAATTCGGACCTGGTGATAACCACTATGCAAATCTAATTTGGTGAAATAAACAACATTCTTTAATTGATCTAATAAGTCATCAATGCGTGGAAGAGGGTAGTGATTTTTCACCGTGATTTTGTTTAGTGTGCGGTAATCCACACACATCCTCCATGTACTATCTTTCTTTGGCACTAAGACAATCGGTGAACCACATGGAGAAGTGCTCAGCCTGATGATCCCTTGGTCCAGCAATTCCTGCACTTGTTTCTTGATTTCCTCCATCTCAATGGTTGACATCCTATACATGCCAATATTTGGCAAAGGAGCATCATGCTACAAGTGGATCTCATGTTGTATTTCCCTCCTTGGAGGTAATCCCTTCGGTACCTAAAACAACTCATCATAATTAGAAACTAATTCAGATAATTCCCGTTTATCTTCCTGATCAAAACCCTAGAAAGCATCAGCTAATTCTGCATTTTTTTCCCTTACAACCATCATCATGCAACCCTTACTAGAATTCACCAGCCTTTTCATTTGTCTAGCACTTACAAGGCTGGCATTGATTTTAGTTTGATGAGCCCTTACTATATATTCTACCCCATCTTTTGTGATTTGGTATTTGTTTTTGTGATGAAAGAAGACTTCCTTTCTATCATATAGATATGGGCTCCCTAACACCATGCCACAGATATCCAATGGGATCACATCCAGTTCTACTTCATCCACTAACTTAGAAGCGATTACAAATTTTACTTTACACTGCTTGGTTACATTCAATTTTGCTTTATCATGATTCCATCCAAGCGGGTAAGGTTTCGGATGTGGTTTTGTCTCTAAGACGAGTTTCTTTACCAAGGATTCTGCGAATAAGTTTGCTTGTGATCCAGTATCAAATAGAGTTTCTACTTTAGTATGATTTATGACAACTCTGATATGAAACAATTCAATTCTATTTTGATCATTAGGAAGGGATTCATTTATAGAACTAGTGCCTTCATGCAATTTAGAATTACCATGAGGTGTAAGAGTACCTTTTGTTCCCACGACTGTGATTAATGCTTCATCTCTGGAATCCGATCCAAGGTCTTGCTGTGAAGTTGCCACTGTCTTCTGCCCTCCATACTTCTTTGGACGCTTTTCTGGGTGCTGCTTCCAACAGTGATCATCATCGTGACCTTGTTTTTTGCAGTGATTACAATACAACCTTTCTCCTTCTTTGGCTGTTGTCGTCTTCTTCTCCTTTCCTTTCCATTTAGCTTTAGATTTGCCATTGGGAGGTTTGAACGGTGGTTTTCTAGAATGATCATCTCTTTCGTTTTTTCCCCTGTTCTAAATATGAATTGCCTTCACACTGGCTGAGTCAATAGTGGTTGGTTCAAACAACAATAATAAATGCCTAATGTAACTATGTAATGAACCAATGTACTTAGTTACTACTTCAGGTGTATCAAGTGCATTACCCAAATTCAGTGCTTGCTTCCTAAACTCCTCTGTAAAACCCTAAACATCCTGACCTTTTCCTTGCCTTAAATACTACCAATTCATCAAAGCTTTTTGCTTGTATCCCAAGGGATAAAACTGTTCCTTTAACGCAGAAATAAAATCAAGCCATGAGGACAAGAGGTTACCCACATTCTTATTGCTCTACAATTTGCTCTCCCACCAAACGAGAGTGGTGCTACTCAGCCGTAGATAGGCCAGCTGAATCTCTGCCTCATCCTCCACGATCTGTTGAATCCTGCAGTAGACCTCAATCTGCCTAATCCAATTATTAAGCTTCTTTGTGTTAGTTTTGCATTAAACATGGGAAGATCAAATTTAACATCTAATTTAAATAAAGTTTACTTAGATGCATCCCTGGGATTTCTATGATTATGGTGGTGAGAGGAAGAAGAACTTTCACTCGTGGAAGGAGAAGGAGGGGGGTCTTCTCCACCATTTCCATGCGCTGAACCTTGTTCTTCTGGTTTTGTCTCTTCTGCTTTCTCCAGCCTTAAAACCAACTGATTGATAATTTCTACCATTGTATAGAAGGTCTTTCTGAAATTACACTCCTCTTCAAGATGAGCCTCATCTTCTGCCATGTTTCTCCTTCGATGTGCACACCCCGCTTCGGGATCGAAAGGCTCTAGTTCCCCTTCACCTCTTTGGAGCCTGTTTCTTGTTAGCATACAAACATGTAATTCACATCTAAAAAGACTTGCTCTAGTACCACTTGATCCAGGGATCTTTTGCTTATAGATGTATGAAAAGAATCACATGTGAAAATTGCAGCTTAACATAGAAATTTAATGTGCACACAAGAAAGAAGAAGAATAAACACATAAATCATGAAGAAAGACAACAAGGCTTGATAACGGAGTTCGTCCAACTTGGACTACGTCTCTGGGCCCTGCTCGATCAATGGGGAGGCCTTCATTCATTAAATGGCATGAAACGAAGAGAATACAATCATCAATTACATAAAAGGAGTCTTATACCTCCATTCTAAAAGATGGCTGAGAAAAGGAGAAATTAGATGGAGAAATGGATAGCACCACTGTGCCCATGGTGTTGAGAGGGGCTGAAACCATATAAAATTTGCTCAATTTAGAAAAAATGGACTATCGGCCCTCCCGTGCTGCTCCTACCTCGAACTGCATGCCAAAATCCTCTCCCCTGTACTTTTTCCAATCATCGGGTTTTTATAATGTCTCTTTTGTGACAAAGGCCACTAAAATCAGGGTTGTTTTGTTTATAATAGAAACCGGTGGAGTAGAAGGATTGGTGGGCACAACAAACCCTTTAAAATAGCCTTTTTTCTGCTCAAAGTGATATACACAAAAACATTGAAAAATCTGAAAGGCCAGACTTCAAAATATATAAAATCGGACCTATAAATCCATCGGGTCCGGTCCCTATCGAAAATCACTATCGCTGATGTCAATGGCCCTGTATATCGAGGAATCGTCGATCGCTGATCGCCGATATCACAGATTGTCGATCACCGATATGTCGATTAGATCTGGACTGTTGATCTGTTCCTTGATCAGATGGTCCAGATTGCATCGCATATCGTTGCGGCCCAATGCTGATCATTGATACACTGATTTGATCCTGACCATTGATCTGTTTCCGATTTGATGGCTAAGATTGCACGTCACTGATCGGTAGATCGCAATCGCAATGGCCCAGAGGTCTTGGTCTTATGCCTTGTGTTTCGCCGACTTGATTTTCCTATGCCGATCTTAAGTCCCCGATATCGCCGATAGCCTACGTTCCTCCAACCCGATATATCAGTGATCGTTGATCGGGGTTTTTAAGGGCCTTGCATTAAGTCCGCCCTTTGGACCCTCCGATTGCGATTTTCCCTTTTAAGGCTTAAAACCCATTTTTAGGAGAAAATGCCTCATTTTCCAAAGGAACAAGGCACTCTTCTTTCTGCCATAACTTCATCATCCAGACTCGGATTGGAGTGCCATTCACACCGTTGGAATCAGGGTGACGAGCACTTCAATCTGATGTCAAGATACTTGCCTTTCTTCCACTTTGAATTTTGAGCTTTTCCATGCCATTGTATCTGAAGATCCACCTAGATCAAACAAGCCCATGGAGACTCCTCTAGCAAGGAATTGGAGGAAGGAAGATGCTACTTCAGGTGAAGTGGTAGAAGCTACCATTTATAGGCAGCTTGTGGGTTCACTTATGTAATGAATGCATGTAACATGCATTCGTTACTTTTTATTCCCCGACAATTAGTAGTGGATGCCATCTCTCTGGGTTGTAGCCTGTATAGAGTAGCGTAAGGTAGGGTTTAAAGTAAATAATATTTATATAAATTAAATGTTTGATAAATGTTAAATAGTAATAAGTTAATAACAAGTTATTTAATATTATATATATATATATATATATATATATATATATATATATATATATATATATATATATATATATATATATATATATATATATATATATATATATATATATATATATATATAGTATTTTTATTTTTATTAGATATTGCAAAGGAAATATCGTAAGGCATAAATTGAGGAACAATTGCCACATTAGAATGGACAAATGACTTTGGGTCATTAATAAGGTGATGTGTTGTCTCAACCACTAAACAATAGGCCAACAAACAAAATAAATTGAGGAAAATTCAACACATGGGAATGAACAAATGACTTTGGGTAATTCATATGGTGATGTGTTGTTTCAACCACTAAACAACAGGCCAACAAACAAAATAAATTGAGGAACAATCGTCACATGGGAATGGACAAATGACTTTGGGTCATTAATATGGTGATGTGTTGTCTCAACCACTAAACAATAGGCCAACAAACAAAACACTGCAAAATGTTATGATCATTACCATAGTAAACACAATGACTCTACACACAAGAATTTATTCTTTACTGGAAGAGAATATTGCTTACCCATATCCACAAAAAGGAATGCAAGGTGGAAAGCATTCAAAGCATTTTGCAAAACAGAATCTCTATTATTATAACTTGTAGCATTGTTCCAACCATAGTTACCAAAATTTGGCAATATACTTACATATATTCAAATATATCATTTTTCCAATATTTTAAATCATTAAAATGTATAATTTATAATATTGAAAATGATAAAAAAATGTTTTAAAATTGTTTCAATTATAAATATTGCACATAAAATTATATATTGGACCAATTAGCTTAGTTTTACATTTACAATAGCAAGTAGAATAATAGGTTTTAAGAATTTTTGTATTGATCCATTCACCCACCTACACCATAAATTATATGATACTTAATATAAAGTAAATTTCCAAGAAATTCCACATTACAATGGACCATCAAGATTCCACATTATCAAGTATTTTAGTTTCATAATGAAATGGTATATTAAGTATTTGCAAAGATTCTTTAAAAATACACATTTATGTTATCAATGGCTAATTACTTATTTATCAAACCAAACCCACCTATAATTTATAATATATAGGAATAGCATCTATTAATACAAAATGTTAAGTATAATATAAAATGTTAAGCAATATAATTTAATATTTACTCAAAATCTCAATAAAAAATCCACTTTGAAAAAACAAAATTTTATATTTACTAAGATAATTTATACAAGTTTTCTCTTGGGTTTAAATTTGATAAATCTACCCATTATAAATTTATAAATTATATATTTTTTATTTTTCTTTACAAAAACATGATTATCATAGATTTCTAAATATTTCATTTCCTGTAAATTTCTTATTACATAAAATCACCTCCACCATTATCATTTATTAAAGTTAATCGTATGCCATTCACAGTAAATGGAATGCTGGAATCTATAATTATAATTAAAAATTTGCGAAGAATCTAATATCGTGAACTCGACTATCCAGTGTTGGGTGTGGAGCATGATTATCACCCTAGTTTAGAGGTCTTTGTTTCAACCGGATGTATAACCCAGGAATATTGTACACCCCTCCACGCAGGGGGGGGGTGCGGGGGAGACTTGTCCCCCCTGCCGGGGTTTGGGGGGGCCCAACCCCCTCGGCTGGGGGGTTTGAGGGCCAGCGGTCCCCTGGTGGGGGTTTCGGGGGCAGTGCCCCCGAAGCTAAAAACAAATGTAAAGTTGCCTTGTAAAAGTATAGTAATTTCTAGTCAATCTGGGCTATTCATTAGGCGGATGATCTCACGGTAGAATTTATGTTTAGTTTAGGGTTTTTTGCCCTTGAAGGCAACCCCTCTCTTTGTATGAGGGTATTGTATTGAGGCTGTGAAATATATGTGTATTCTCAGAGCGAGAAATAGAGAGGTGAGACTGTGAGAGAAAACAGAGGATATTACAGCGGATCTTTTGTAGGTTGTGTCTCTTCATTTTGCTGGATAATAGAAAGGAAGGGCTGACTGTTGAAGGTGGACGTAGCCCAAACTGGGTGAACTACGTATATCTGTGTCTCTTTGGTTTTATGTGTTTGTGTTTTTCCACATATTATATGTCTTGCATTTCTCTATCATATATATTATTTTTCTAACATCCACTGCATTGTTCCCAAGCCAAATTCGAATTGTCGTTTTAATTCGCAAATCCAATCGAACCGTTGAATTTACAATTTTTTTCAGCAATACGGCTGAATTTGGTAACTATGGTTCCAACCAACAAAACTATCTGCACATTTTGGAATATCATATGGTAATAAGTTTCAAAGAATTCAATAAAAACAACCAAGATCATTTATGGCTCACATGATTAATGGTACCATGTCCTATGAATCTAATATTTTTATGCACTTACAATTAAGGGAGAAAAAAATATCCAAAGAGTGTATACCACAAGGACCAATAAACAGTATATTTGATAATCCTTGTTAGCCTCGGGAAAAACAACATTACTTCTCCTTAAATCCTTCACAATCAATACAAATGTTGCACAACACAAAGTCCATGTTGTTGTCAATCAAGCAATAGTGATGATCAAGAATGCCACCAGGTTCATTTAATCTCATACAGTGATTAATGCACCAAACATAGGTGTACCATCTGCAACGACTTATATCATTTTGCTGATGTTGCTATTCTGAGTTGATAGATTTTTAAAATTTATCCCAATAAATTTAGTTGTATTGCATGATAAATAAGTAGAAATAAGCAAGCATTGTATGGTTTTATTTTTTAACGTTTCTGTACTTTCACTAACCCAAGTTTGCAAACTCTCCTTTTGAAGATGATATAGACAGCACACGAAAATGATTCTAGTTCATCAGACTTAGGACATACACAACAAGCAAAGAAACGTAAAGCGAATTGTAATCTTAGCAATGCACTTGGTAAGTTGGTAAGTTCATGCAAGATGTTCGCTCACATTGTATTACCTCAGCACCCTCTATGAAGCCTCATACATTTTGGGAAAGGAATCCTAAGTCTACTTGTTTAGATCAAGGCCTTTGTTGTAGTTGAAGTTAGTCAAAATATTGACACAAGTATAAAGTTGTACAGAGAATATAATTAGTGACTGAGGCTTATGATCAGTTGTCAAACGATTAGAATTGGTTCTTTAATGGTACAAACCATTAAAATTTTTGTTTTATGTTATTAATGTAATCTTTCACCAAATTCCTGTGTATATAACAAGAAATGGAAAAGCATTTTTAGTGCAGCATATAAAATTGGTTTGTCACCAGTTGGTGGGTAGTTTGTCTTGATTTAGACTCCCCGCTGCTAAATTTCCATAGATACAATCCATTTGTACAAAACCTACCAACATAATACTCCTAGCAACAATATTATCAATACACGTAATTTAATGAGGTTGTAAATTTGTCAGGAAAATAATGGAAATTCAGGTATGTTTTTGATAAAATTTGGTGATTTTTTTTGGAAATCCCAGTTACAGCTATCAAAATTCAAGAATTGAGGTGGGTTTTGATGATACTGAATCAATTTTGACCATAAAAAAAGATTCAAACACTCTTGCTATCATATTTTTTAGGAAAAAAATGACCAGATTCCTACAAGTTTTAACTCTCCTAGAAAAATTATTGCTTGGTAGACAACACCTTATTAATACATTAACGTGAACACAAAGTGTTAGGTTCTAGTATGGCTGTACCTCCATACACATAGATTGGAACAAATTAAAAAATATTAAAAATATCGAATATAAAAAATGCATTATAGAAAATACACATTGAAAATATTAATTACATAGGATGTTGAAAAGTTGAATGTCCCACTTTAGCCTACAGGAAGAGTTCTTTTGCTCAAAGCTTAAAGCCACTAAAGTGGATTGTACTAGTACTCCTGGGATCAATGTGACTGTTAATAATTGTTGGGCTAGACGTTTCCTCACCACTGAGGGCTATAGCCAAAACATTACAAAACTTGCATATGTCAATTTGTCACTATATATGAAAAAGGTAGTTCTACAATATATATTGAAGGGGGGGTGGATAAAACTTGAAAAGTTATGCACCGAGAAAAAAATAGATAACTACCAATTAACATCAAGGCCCCCACAATCCATCAAACATTGTGAGTACATGACCATTGTGCAAGGTTATAATCATTGCACCATACCCATACTTATCTTGAAGCACATGTGGAGGAACTGTATGGCATGCTTGCAAAGTAAAAATTCTAAAATATTGTGCTCCTGTAATTATAACATTGGAAGTATCCCATAGTTGATCATTCAAACAATCAATCAAGTAAAAGAGTAGTGGTCAGACAGTTATAGAGGATTTGACTATCTATTTACCCACAACCTACAATTTCAAAAAAAATGCTAGAAGATAGGACTTGTCATTGCAGGTCATTTTCGCACTGCAAAATATGAAAAACACATCACACTACATTAGGAAGAATTCACATCTCCATTCCAAGTTTTCATATATTAGAAATAAGCTGGCACATTGGATTCCAACTGAAATATGCATAATGATCAAAGGCCACTATAGAAACAACTTGTCTATAAGCTACAAGGGTGAAATAATTCAATCCAAAGCAACACAACAATCATATTCATGACTGCATAGCATACCTAAACTTCCAACTGACCTATATGTGGTTAGAAAGAGACTAACCTATTAGTCATTCTTTCATTTAATGGACTTCACTTTTTCTGAGCAGATTCTTCCATCATATCAGCCAATAATAACATGAAAGAATCAATTCAAATAAAAATATGAGATTTGAAAATAATAAGTTTGTACTTAATTTAATTGAAGTAAATAATAATAATGATTCCATGAAGTCAATGGTTGTGTGGGGTGCCAAAAGTTTGTTAGGAGGTGTTTTGGTTTTTTGTTTTTGATTATTAAATATAGAACCGGTACAGATTTCTTAAATGGAAAAATAAAATTGAAGTGAGAAAGCAGGGTGCCCACCTAGCAACAATTGGGTATTTCCTTTGGCCATTTTGGGTTAAGATTTTTTTGTTTTTATCTTCCTTCTAAAATTGTTGGTGTCATAGCTTCTTCTTGTTGTCAACAATTTGGAAAATGTTAACAAATCACTTCCATTCTAAACCATTTTGATCCTAGATCAGTTTCTTAGTCCCAACATGTCACCAAAATTAGATTTATCCATCCATCCTTGATATTCATTTAAATATTGTACTTCTTACCATATGTGTTGTTGATATATTTTCTTTCTTTGAGGCCTGTTAGGTTTGGTTGATTTAGTTATAAGCTGGCACATTGGATTCTAGCCGAAATATGCATAATGATCAATAGCCAATGTAGAAACAACTTGCCTATAAGCTACAAAGATGAAATGATTCAATCCATAGCAACATGACAATCATATTCATCATTGCATAATAGACTTGAACTTCCAACCGACCTATATGTGGTTAGAAAGAGACTAGCGAGCTAGCCATTCTTTCATCTAGTGGACTTCACTTTTTTTGAGCAGATTTTCCATCATAGCAGCCAATAATAACTTGAAAGAATGAATTCAAATAAAAATATGAGATTTGAAAATATTAAGTTTGTACTTAATTTAATTGAAGTAAATAATAGTAACGATTCCCTGAAGTCAATGGTTGTGTGGGGTGCCAAAGGTTTGTTAGGAGGTGTTTTGGTTTTTTGTTTGTAATTATTAAATATAGAACCAGAACAAATTTCTTAAATGGAAAAGCAAAATTGAAGTGAGCAAGCAGGGTGCCCACCTAGTAATATTTAGGTATTTCCTTTGGCTATTTTGGGTTAAGATTTTTTTGTTTCTATCTTCCTTCTAAAACTGATGGTGTCATAGCCTCTTCTTATTATCAAAAATTTGGAAAATGTTAAGAAATCACTTCCATTATGAACCATTTTGATCCTGGATCAGTTTCTTAGTCTTAGTATGTGACCAAAATCAACTTTATCCATCCATTCTTGATAGCTATTTAAATCCTGTACTTCTTACCATATGGGTTGTTGATATATTGTCTTTCTTTGAGGCCTGTTAGGTTTGGTTGATTTGGTTATAAGTGTTTGATATCCTGTCATCAATCCGCGTCCCAATTTTCCTTCTTGGTGACTTGTTAGTTTGCCATGCTCAAAGAAAAATCTGGGTAAAGTCATGTTTTGGCTGATTTGGTCATCAATGGTGTGAGCCTTTGTTATCCTCTCACCAATACCTAGATAGAGTTGGATACAATGAGCTTTCAAAATGGCTTCTGGAATATGGGATCAAGAGCTAGACTTGAATTGTATATAATAACAACTGGGGATCAATAACATTACCGTTCAAGAATTGCTTTGAGGGTACAGAACTCGAAAAAGTAAAAGCTTTTAGGTGCGTATTGAGGAATAAATAATATCTATTTCTAGGAATGTTTCATATTCTATCATTTGAGATTTTTAAAGTTGCATCTAAGCCCATAGAGATGCTAACAATTTATCTTGAGACAACATTGCTAAAGAAAGAAAACAGTTTATAGGTTTCACAACCTAAAACTCCTCCGCAGATGATAGCTATTGCTTCCTCAAATACAGAATCATCGATGATATGGATAGATTGTTCACCTCCATATTAGAATATTACCAATCCGAACACCCTCTGTCATGCTTCAATTCTAACAAAAATTGTGAAGATGGAGACAACCCTAGAGACAGAGACAACTACAACAACCATCTCAACCATTTTGTTCTCATATCCAAAAGGGATAAATCAAGGCAATATGAAAAAGATAGTTCTACATTATATATTTGAGGGGGAGTGGATAAAACCTTAAAAGTAATGCACCCAGAAAAAAATGGATAACTCCCAATTAACATCAAGGTCCCCACAACCCATCAAGCATTGTGAGTACATGACCATTGTGAAAGGTTATAATCAATATTGCACCATACCCATAATTATCTTGAAGCAAATGTGGAGGAATAGTATGGCATGCTTGCAAAGTAAAATTTTTGAAATATTATGCTCCTACAATTATAACATTGGCAATATCCCATTGTTGATCATTCAAAAAATCAATCAACCAAATGGGTAGTGGTTAGACAATTATAGAGGATTTGACTATCTTCTTACCCACAACCTGCAATTTCAAAAAAATTGCCAAAAGATGGAACTTTTCATTGCAGGTCATTTTCGTACTGAAAAATGCAAAAAATACATCACACTACATTAGTAGGAATTGAAATCTCTATTCCAAGTTTTCATACATCAGAAATAAGCTGGGACATTGGATTCCAACTGAAATATGCATAATGATTTGTAGCCATTTTAGAAACAACTTTCCTATAAACTACAAAGGTGAAATGATTCAATCTAGAGCAAAACGACAATCATATTCATGACTACATAAAAAACCTAAACTTCCAACTGGCCTATATGTGGTTAGAAAGAGACTAGCCAACTAGCCATTTAAAATTACTTAAGAAAAAGCAATCATACAAAACTCAAAACCTTGGAATTTCGTTGTTTATATCAATAAAACAGGATACCTGGTTTACCGTCTAATCCATTAAATCTTGCGCTCTAGCATTGAATCAAAGCTATCTGTTGTAGAACCCTCTGCCTCAATTAAAGATTCAATGTCTGTTGTAGTAAAACCCTCTGCCTCAATTAAAGATTCAAGGTCTGTTGTAGTCGAGAGAAATCCATGGAAACGTGGGAGAAAACTTGCAAATGGCCATGGAGAGCCTCTGAATCATGTTGAGGCTGAGTGGAAAAGGCTTGAGAAATTGGACTAGAAAATTTATGAGCTTTGTGCAGTGGTCCTAATGTGTCAAAAATGGACAAAGCTTCTCTGCTCAGTGATGCCGATGATCATATCAAAGATATTTGTTTCAAGCAACAGGGTATGGAGTCTGAGTAGGTTGAATAACATCGTAACTGACTAATTCCTGTCGAAATTCAATCCAATGGTCTAAACTATTTTAATCGTCTAACATCCAAATCAACGGTTCATGAAGGAATGGGTGGTATGGGAGGGGAGTTATTCTCAGAGGGAACGCCTTGCGACGTAATTTTATTTATTTATTGTTTGGCTGATAATATGGAATAAATCATATTATATTTTCCGCACACAAACAAATTTTATGGTTTTATAATGTTAACTAATTATTAGGTTTTTGCTATAAAATGTTCAGTGATGTCATATTTTCATTGCATGCCTGATAGATTTCCCTCGGGCTATCTTCATGCATTGGCCTTATATCTGAATGCAAGATCTTTGGCTACTCATTATCTGTACTTGGAAGATTATCTGTACGATCTACAAATTCCTCGGAGGACACCAACAATGAAGCTCCATTGAATGAAAATAGTACCAAAGCCTTCACATAGCCCAGTGGTCAAATTTCCCAACAAAAATCATGTTCTGAAATCCCCATCGCATCTCACCCATCTGCTGATGCTAACTCCTCCCTACAACATGCATCCTCGACAAACATAACCGACTACTATTTACACTCATGCAGATGCCTCGAAAGCCCCATCGCATCTTTCCCATCTCCTAGTGCTAACTCCTCGCAACATGCATCCTTGGTAAACATGATCGACTACTATTTATAGTCATGCAAATGGTGGAAGCTAATGGGTCGACAAAACACCCTTTGGGTTTCACGCCACCCCACCATTGGCGAGGCCCTTCCGACGACTGGGTCCTATCCCACCCCAACGTTAACATCTCATAGGTCTGTCCCAAACGTTCGCGTTAACAAATTCATTTCCAACATCCATTTCCTTGCTCACCATCCAGATACTCCATTGGCGGAGCTCCTGTTTGTAGGTGAGCTTGCCAAAGGACACAACGGGTCACCTAACTCTGACAACCACACACCCTAAAGTTCTGCCTTTGTTGTTCTGAATTCTATTTGATCCAGGATCATTTTGAAGCCCGTGCACCCTCAAACAGAGAAAATTAACACTGCCTGCAAATATCGGTCCAATATTCAACATGAGCAACAAAGTCCAAAATAGGAAATGTCGCGAGTTTCAGATTTAAGGTCTAGTTAATAAGCATGCACCCTCAGAAAGAGAAAATTGAAACCGCATGTGTTAATTAGATTGCAAATATCAGTCCAATGTTCAATGCGAATGGAGCTTAAATTACATAAAGAACATGAAAAAATCGTGACATACATTTGTACCCATACGTCGCTCATATTGTAAGTTCAAAATAGGAAATGTCAAAACCTACGCAGATTCCAAGCTTGGTTAATAAGCATAATGTTTGTTTTTATGTCGTTTTTGATGGTGCTGGTCAAAAACCAATTTTTAAAAACCTTCATCCTCCACATTACTAAAACGCAATTTGTAAAACCCGAAATCCTCCACATTACTAAAACCAAATTTGTTCAAACTATTATATAAAGGAAATGTTGTTCTAGGTTGCACATAGCTAGTTGTTGCTTATTAAGGTTAGGAGAGAACCAAAATTGGTTGCAAAAAAAACCACACGTCAACTCCCTGGTCAACCGTTGTGGCAACTCACTGTCAACCATTGCAAAACCTCGCTTGTTAATGATTGTGACAACTCATTGGTTAACTATTGCAGAAAATCACAATTTCACCATTGCAGAAACTCACTAGATGATCGTTGAGGCAGATCGTTGGTTTACCACTATGGCAACATGCTGGTTTACAGTTGGGAGTCCTTACAGTTGTGGAAAGTCACTGGGTCACCATCGTGGCAACTCGATCAGTCATTGTTGCAGCACATTCTGGGTTACCATTGCAGCAACTCACTGGGTCAGAAAATGGTAAGCAAGTCAAATGGGAAACAATCATTTCCCTTCTGGTGCAAGACCCTAAAGAAAAGATCATATTTTCTAGAATGGATTTAGATTGGTTTGAAGTATATGGAAAACACATGGACATTGATCAGATTGCAAAAATCCCTTCAACTAGAATCAGAGAACCCAGTTGCTCCATGTTCTTTCACCTGGGTACAAAATAAATGCAGAGGTTCAAGGTCTACTACTTCCTTTCTATATGAAGTGTAAGTTTTTTAAAGATGCATCATTTAGATGTTGGTATTAATAGTGCTCGATCATTTTTCATGGATTCATATGTATTGAATTTTCAAACATTTTTATGCATCTATTATTTCTCATATGGCCCCGAGGATAGAAGAGGACAAGATGAAACGAAGCAAAGATCCTCATTTGTGAAAAAGAGGGGTTGCCAATGCCATTTCATTGTAAAAGTTATGGTTCAAATCCCTGAGATAATGATAATAACATATAACATGTATGAGCATGTAGATAGACAAGGATGGACTTGTCATGGCCAACAGGACACTTCGAGTCATGCTAGGTCCCTCCATCAACCAAAGTAATCAAGGGACATGTTTTCTTATGTAGAGAGTTGTTTCTTCTTGGAAGTGTCAATTGACTTGTTTTGCAAAATGCATGTTAAAAAATATGTTGACATGGATGCTGCAACTTGAGATAGGGTTTGTTTTTGTGTAGGAAATATGTTGTTAGCATCTATAATCGTCTAATGAGAGGAAAGTATCAGTTGCATAAGAAGGATGAAATGAGTGTGAACCTTTGGTATAGAAAACACCCAGATAATTTTTTATTTTATCAAAAGCCCATTGGTGGATAGATCCCTTTTATGGTTGGAATTATGACGAAGTGGATGTTGGAGACCATGGTGAATCTATCGAATAATAGCCTAATACCCATGACTTCAACATTCAGCATGAATAAATATGGGGTGAGTGTATTAAGAATGATTGATCTATTACAATAATTTGATTAGTAATGATTGATAATGATTAATGAGCTGAGGTTGACTTCAAATGTTTTTTGAATGTGATAATACCAATTGTACACACTCACGGTGTTTGATGAGTAGCAAAGTGGGGTGCCAGTTGCATGGGTGGTGGCATCATGTAATACATCACAAGACATTTCACTATGGTTGGAGCACCTCATGCATAGGTGTCACTAAGTTGATCATAGTTGGAAAGTTAATACCTTCATGGTTGATGATGCATTGGATGAAATCAATGCTTTAAGGTAATTTCAATCTTCTTATTATACAATACAACTTGTATTCATTACAAAAATAACATGCTTGAAATGAATTGAATGTGGGAGGAGAATCACAAGGTGCAATGTTATCTTGTGTGTTTGGCACGCACGTAGAGCATGGATAAAAAATGTAAATCGATTGGCCAGCAGTCCAGAAATAACAAAATAGATGTTTATTGATTTGGGTTTAATTATGAATTATTGTTCCAGTGTTGAAGTGAACAATGCAATTAATGCTTTCTTCAACAAATTTGCTAATCAGGAGAAGTTCTAGACAATTACCATAAGAATTAGGTTGCTGGTGACAAGATTTGTAAGTTGGCAAACTCTTTCTTACATTTCTCTTTCTGGTTTTCATATGGATGGAATATATTCATCAACCCAACTTTTATGCATTTAGGGATGTGGGTAAACAATGTTGTGGATTCATATCACTGTTACCTAAAGTCAAAATTTCTATCTGATAGAAGAAAGAAATTTTCTCATAGGATGGATTGGTTGATATATGTTCTTCTAAAAAATGTTGAACCATGTTATCAATTTAAGGAAATTATAAAAAAGGAAGGATTTTTGAATAATTACAGGAAAGAGAAACAATTTAAATCATCAATGGAAAGAGAAAAACGAATTCCAGATAGTGATTGCAGCCCTCATGAGCAAATGTCTCATGCTTTTTGGGTGAGGAGTCAATCTAATAAGCAATATCTTGTCACTTGTCATAACACAAATTTATTAACTTGTGATTTCCCATGGTCTATTCATGGCAACATTTGCAAGCATGCCATAAAGGTGGGTTGGTTGTCTTCCCGTTCAATGGCTTCAAACCAATTACTAAATCATCAAAGAACAATTGATTCATACAATGACCCTCCTGAGATAAATATAGAGACAATATCGGATATTGGTGAAGATGCAAACACATTTTCCATGGATAGTCAAAATGTTGATGTAAATGTTGAAGGACTTGAGTTGGCCAAAGAGGATTTATTTGGCTACATAGACCTGGTTCAAAAAATTCCTCCTCCTACTTTGACCAAGACTGAACAATTGATTGCTTTGGTTAAAAAAATGTTGGATGATGCCAACAATCTTCATATTATGGATTACGAATTCACGTGTGGGTTGGGTGATTTTGAGTCATATTTGAATAGGAATAAGAGTTTCCTGTGCCCCAAAAAGAGAAGAAAAACAAGCAAACAAAATGCAAGAATGGAAATTGTCTTGAATATCGCTACAAATGAAGATGAACCATTTGAGTTTGAACAACTCAACAAGCGAGGTCGCCCTCGCTCCAACAATGCATGGCCTTCTAGGTTTGTTGTGATGCATTTGTTTTCAGTTTGATTTTAATATTTATTAGTGCATTATATGTATTTGATGTATTATTGTTTTGTTGAATATGTTCATGTATGTTTGATAGGTGGTGAGGATATGTTTGTTGATTTTTCTAATTTGTCTGAATTGTCATTTAAGGTCAGTAAATAACTCCATGAATCTACACTCGGTCTTTCAATACATCCATTATTTTGTATGTTATGGAAGATAAAATTCATGGGGTTTTCCATACATGCATTATGCTTGCACACATTGGTGTCTAAACATGAATATGATATATAAATTGGAATAAAAACAACAGAAATGTAACAAAATTTGTAGAGAAAATGCAGAGAAATTGTAACTAAACATGTAAAACACTTTACCAGTTTTTTATAACTGCTTAATGTTAATGGTGATATATTATTGGAGAATAATATATATTACAACATCAAAGATTATGCATTTTCTGACTATAAGTTTACACACCAGTGGAAATGAGTGTCAACAACGTTGTTTGTCAGCAACGGTGAGCTAATTTATCAACAATGGTGAGTGGGAGAATGTCAGCAACGGTGAGGGAGTGAATATAAGCAACAGTGAGGGAGTGAATGTCAACAAGAACACAAGGGTAAATTTGAATATGAGAATGAAGGGGGATTTTCATGAATATTGCTGATACAATAATCATTGTGTCCTGCTTCACCAAGACGAAGATACCCTCTCGTTTCCATAATTTCATTCCAGTATTCAAACTCTTTTTTCTTTTTTCTTTTTTTCCTTTTTAGGGTATAAAACTTTTTATATATCCTTTTTGGAAGCCAGATCATTGGATAGTGAAATCTAAGACCGATCCGGTTATTCCCACATTGTTCCATGGAAGTAATATACTAAGCAAACCTTGTTAAGGCTATATTTAAGTTTAGGTAGTTAAATGGATCTTTATTTTAGGTTCGTTTCCATGAAACATCCCACCTTGCTTTACATCCTTCTTGTGCAGCTATCTCCAATATTTGAATCTGGGTTGTGCAATATGCAATGGTCTATTGCCTATTCCTAGCGATATACTCTGCTAACTTTGACGAACTGGGCAACTGTTGTTATTCTTTTATCACCTCCATAGGTATTTCATATTCTCCTCTAACCCACAGAATGATCTCGGAATTATGTTTAAAATTTTGAAGAGCTTCCACCCAAATGGCTTGATTTCTCAAATACGATATAAAGGCTCTCAATTTAACATCCCCTACATCATTTTTGGGATTCCATTTTTTGTTAAGAGATATCAGAAAATTATGTTGGTACAATTCACAAAGCAAGTATTTTTTTAGATTCATGCAAGCCCTATATGCTTCTATGATATTGACACCTAATCATTGGGATTGGGTGAATATATGTAAAATAGTGTAAATAGAAAATAAGGAGAATAGGAATATCAAGAGACACTGGGAGATGAAGCCCAAGAGTCTCTCCCTCCATGCATATATCTATGATAAGCCTTAATGGAAAAACACAATTCATTTGAGGAGTTACCTCCTGGCCTGACATGGTATCAGAGCCACCTCCATTTTAGTTTCCCTCTTCTCTTGTAACTCCCTTCTTTTATTTTTCATAACTCCTCAATTTGTCATTTTTGTCAATTTCTCTATGTGTTGCATGAGTTCTATAATGTTGGCCGAAAATCTCAATCAAGTTGAATGAGAAAAACTTGGTGCTCAAATGTTGTGATGGTTCATTCCTACGTTGAATTGAGATTGGCATGGGTTGTTGTGCTGCCTGGAAGCACTGTGTTGTATCAAGTTTATACATAACCTCTGTGATTATTGCGTAGTTGAAGAGTGGTAAGCCTTAAGTTTGTTTTGTTAAATGGCGTAGGTGACTATGTAATATCTTTGTGTTACAACTTGCGACATCATACCACCATACTTCTCATCGATACACCCCTCTCCGTGTTGCATATTTGCATGTCAGTGGCTCTGTGGCTTCGAGGCTCTATGGTTGTTGCGCTATCACATGCACCACCTCTCCACCACCCGGTTTCTCCTCCTGACTCCCGGTTACCATACCACACATTTAATTGGTAATACTCCCCCACTTGTATATTATCCCATTCATATACCATTCCTCCTCCCTCACATTTAATACAACACCTCCCACACAGTTAATATACCACCCATCATGGCATCGAAACACCATACCGCCTCCTCCATTGGTTCATAATCCAGTCATATGTTGACCCCCTCTGTCATATATATAACTCTCGGTTATATAACATATAACCTATGTCATATACATTAAGGGATTTTTGAGGTCTAAAATGGGCCTCCTAAGGAAATTATAAAACAATAGTGGAAATAATAAAATAAGATTAGATTACATCATCAAATTTTAGAGGGAAAAACGACAAAACTATTTTTTCAACTTATCTCCCTATAGGTTTACTCAAATTTCAAGTAGAAACACTTGTTGGATGGAGAATTTGATTCGTCATCCAAGGAGTACCCATGTTGCATACTTTCAATGGACCATACTACACGAAAAATGAGAAATACATGAAAAACGTGATTGTAATCATGTTTTTCATGTATTTCTCATTTTTTGTGTAGTTTGGTCCATCGAAAGTATGCAACATGGGTACTCTTTGGATGACGAATCAAATTCTCCATCCAACAAGTGTTTCCGCTTGAAATTTGAGTAAACCCATAGGGAGATAAGTTGAAAATACAAGTTGAAAAATGATTTTATTATTTTATTATTTTTTAACCTGTGTACCTTTGTTAGATCCCTATAATACTAGTGATTACCCCATTACTATTGTAGTTGTATCCCTTATTAATATTGTTGTGCCCCTATTGTCCCCATATTGTTATTA
Organism: Pinus tabuliformis; assembly: GCA_031772625.1. Taxonomy (NCBI): domain Eukaryota; kingdom Viridiplantae; phylum Streptophyta; class Pinopsida; order Pinales; family Pinaceae; genus Pinus; species Pinus tabuliformis. The sequence goes on along the minus strand of CM062809.1, from coordinate 845,836,245 downwards.
CTGTGCCCCATAGAATCCCTCTATTGTTATTTTTGTGCCTTTATATTATTATTGTTAGGTCCGTTGGGTTATATTGTGACTCCCTAGAATCCTATATATAGAAAGGAGGTTTTTTCATTTGAATCATTCATTTGTGTAATGTAAAGGAGGTTTCCCCCTCGAAGAGGCTGAATTCTAAGGCGTTGATCTATATTTTCTATCTTTTTGTGAGCTGGTTTAATAACATTTGGTATTAGAGCTTTGGATTCTAGGGTTTCGCTGCTCCAAATAAGTCATCGTGGAATTTTCGATATAACTTTTTTTCTGCAACGTTTTAGAAGCAACAAAAAAAAAACCCATTTGAGACGAAATTGCACTGAACCTCGGGTCCGAATTTTAGAGCTTTTTGTGCTATATTTGCAGAGATATGATCTGAGGAAGTTGGTCTTTTTGCAGAGTCCTGAATTACATTCCAAACAGGTGACCTAGGGAAAATCGTCATAACTTTCTCTCTGAGCATCAGATTGAAATTTTGTAAGAAGGTAAAAAAATAGGATAGATTGTAGTTTCTTGTATAAATTTTTTAGAGCCAAAGGTCGAAACAGGGACACGTGGCATGTCGTACAAGTTCGCTCTACTGAACTAGTCTATAATCAGGTCACTGTGGGATATTTGGTATAACTCTTCCTTGGAGAATCCAATTTGGATCAGATTGGTGGCATTGAAAAGAGGACACAGAGGGCTACTGCATGTCACAATTTCAAAATTGGATGATTCAAAATTACATAGATACATCAGAGACAATATTGAGCTCCTACAAAGTGAAAAAAGGTGTGTAGATTTTTTTAAATTTTTGCTTAAGCTTGGTTTGAAAAATTATTTTGAAGGAATTCAAAGGGCATAGTAGAGAATTATTATCGGTAACTGATGCCCCAAGGAAAGAAAATGCAAACACCTAGTAAGCAACTTGAAAGCTCTAGCATGACTCATGAAGAAGAGGAAGAAATACTACATGATATATCAAAATTACAAGACCAAGTGCAACAAATGTCACTCTCACAAAAGCTAACAGAAGCTAAGATAAATGGCGTGGAATCTAAGATAAAAGGCGTTGAAGCTATGATGAATGGCGTGGAAGCTAAGATGGATGATTTGAAGATAGATTTGAAGAAAGATTTGAAGACAGACATGGCAGATTTGAAAACAGACATGGCAGATTTGAAGATAGATTTGACAAATTTTCTACAAGAAATACTTACTAATGGTGAAAGGGTAGTAAATGAAACTCATGATGCGAACAAAAGAAATGTTGATCATGATTTCATAGACTCTAATGTTGGGTCAAAGACCCACCATATTCCAAAAATCAATATGAAGAAGTTTGATGGCAAGGATCCCGCAACATGGATATTACAGATGGAGCACTTTTTCGATCTCAATAATGTGCAAAACACACAAAAGGTACGTATTGCAACTTTATATTTGGAACCAAATCAGTTTGTATGGTATCAATGGCTTTGCTCTCGTAAACAAATTATCACTTGGGCAATTTTTATGGAAGAATGGACAACAGATTATGAGGATACAAAAAGCAACACTTTTTTTAGCCAATTGATAAGTCTCAAACAAAAGGGTTCAATAATGGAGCACATTGAGGAGTTCCAAAAATTGAACATAAGGGTAAAAAATATTCTAGAGAAGCATAGGATTGATGTGTTCATAGGGACTTTAAAGGATAATATCCAACGTGATGTTCACCTTTGGGAACCTGATTCATTAGAGAAGGCATTCAGGTTAGCAAGAAAAATGGAAAGAAAAATTATGGCAACTAGGAAGCATACCAATCACAACTATAAAGATGGAAGTGTTGTTGCCCCTGGTCTTCCACAACCTATAAGGTTGACACCAGAACAATTGGAAGAAAAAAGAGCAAAAGGGCTTTGTTACAGTTGTGATAGAAAATACACTAAAGGTCATAAGTTTGTTGAGAAGAAATTATTCTACATAGATTGTGAAGAGGAAGAAGAAAAGGAGCAAGAAAGGTCAAAAGAAGAGGATATACTCCAGGAACAAAGCCTAGATAAAGAAGAAATGAATCTGGCCATATCTTGTAATGCATTGGCGGGAATTACCACTCCTCAAACCATCAAGATAGAAGGACAAATCAAGAAGAAAAAGGTAACAATGTTGATTGATTTAGGAAGTACCCACAATTTTATTCATTGTAAGGTAGAAAAAAATTGAATTGCTTCCTATATCCAGCACCAGAGTGTCAAGTGATGGTTGCAAATGGAGGAACAATAAATTTCTCTGGAAAGTGTGATAATATCAAGCTATCCATGGGAGAACATGTATTGACCAGCCCAATGCTTTCCATTCCAATGGGAGGTGCCGATGTTGTACTAGGAGTCCAATGGCTACAATCCTTGGGTACAATAGCTTTTAATTTTCAAGAACGTTTCATGAAATTTCTGCGGAAGGAAAGGAAGTTGAATTAAGGGGTATTACAGGGAATCCAGGAAAGATAATCAGCTCTAACGGTAAGAAAAAGCTTCTAAAAAAGGAACAAAGAGGTGTAATTGCACAACTATGTTCACTAGATGTTTCCACATTGAAATCATCTATTTCTCCAGATCTCCAAAAAGTCTTGGACAATCATTCCAAGGTATTTGAGACTCCCAAAGGTCTCCCACCTATTCGTGGTCATGATCATGCTATTCATCTGATTCCAGGAAGTGTTCCTCCAAACATTAGGCCGTAAAGATATCCCTATGCCCAAAAGAGTGAAATTGAACGTATGGTTGCAGAAATGCTAGAGGCTGGTATAATTCAACCTAGTCAAAGTTTTTTCTTTGCTCCAGTATTATTGGTGCACAAGAAGGATGGATCATGGCGCATGTGTCTGGATTATAGGGAGCTCAACAAGCTCACTATTAAAGATAAGTTTCCCATTCCTGTCATTGATGAATTACTGGATGAATTGCATGGATCAATTTACTTCACCAAGTTGGATCTTCATTCAGGATATCATCAAATCAGAATGAAGACTGAAGACATTCCGAAAACAACATTTAGAACTCATGAGGGTCATTATGAATTTTTGGTCATGCCTTTTGGCCTTACCAATGCACCTTCTACATTTCAAGGTTTGATGAATTCCATTTTCAAACCCTTCCTTAGAAAATTTGTGTTAGTATTTTTTGATGATATACTAATCTACAACAAGTCTTGGAAGTATCATGTTGAACATGTTGACAGGGTGCTACAACTATTGGAGGAGAAACAATTATATGCAAAAAGATCCAGAAGTTTCTTTGGAGTACAAGAGGTGGAATATCTGGGTCATATTGTATCTCATGAAGGAGTTAAGGTAGACGCTAGCAAAATTAAAGCCATTAAGGAATGGAAAAACCCCACATCCATAAAGCATATGCGAGGATTTCTCGGGTTGACAGGGTATTATCACAAGTTTGTTAAGAATTATGGGAGAATAGCAGCATCTCTAACAACATTATTGAAGAAAGATGCATTTTCATGGACTCCAGAAGAACCAAAGGCCTTCGAACATCTTAAAGAGGAAATGTGCCAAGCACCAGTCTTAGATACACCAGACTTCACAAAAACCTTTATTGTGGAATGTGATGCTTCAGGAAATGGAATTGGTGTTGTTTTAATGCAAGATGAAAGACCCATTGCTTTTGAAAGTTGTCCAATCAAGGGAAAGTTTTTACACAAAGCTATTTATGAGAAGGAAATGTTGGCAATACTACATGCACTTAAGAAATGGTGACCCTACCTAATGGGAAGACACTTCAAGGTAAAAATGGATCATGATAGCCTTAAATACTTCTTAGAACAAAGATTATCCTCTGAAGAGCAACAAAAGTGGGTCACAAAGATGTTGGGTTATGACTTTGAAATCATCTACAAAAAAGGGAAGCAAAATGTGATGGCAGATGCACTCTCAAGAAAGGATGAGGATGTGGAAGAATTGTTGTGTGCCATTTCTACTATCCAACCAGATTGGATAAACGAAGCAAGGGAGGAATGGAAGAATGATGAAGAAGTGTGGGCACTTATTTGAAACTTACAGCAAGATTCCAGTACATCTAATACATTTAGCTGGAAAAATGACTTGTTATGGTACAAAGATCGCTTATACCTCTGTAAGAATTCCCAACTCAAACAAAAGATTCTTATGGAATTGCACACTTCTCCCTTACGAGGGCCCTCAGGATTTTTAAAAACTTACCACAGGGTTAAGAAGGAATTTTTTGGGATGGCCTTAAATTGGATATTCAAAATTTTGTGGCAGAATGTTTGGTTTGCCAACAAAATAAAGTTGAAACAATTAAGACCCCAGGTCTATTACAATGTTTATCCATTCCAAGCCAACATTGGGAGGAGGTTTCAATGGATTTTATCACAGGTTTACCCAAGTTTGAGGGAAAGAGTGTCTTCATGGTGGTAGTTGACAGACTTACCAAGTATGCACACTTTTGTGCATTATCACATACTTTTAAAGCTAGTACAGTTTCTACTGCATTTATGGAAACAATTCAAAAGATACATGGAAATCCAAAGATTATTGTAAGTGACAGAGACCCCATTTTCACTGGAAATTTTTGGACAAAATTATTTTCTTGTCTCAATACTCAGTTAGCTCATAGCTCATCTTATCATGCTCAATCTGATGGGCAAACTGAGATAGTAAACAAATGTTTGTAAGGATATCTTCGTTGCTCTGTATCTGATAAACAGACACAATGAGTCAAATGGTTGCCTCTGGCTGAATGGTGGTATAACACTTCCTTCCATACAGCAACAAAAATGACCCCATTTATGGCACTTTATGGATATCAACCACCATCCATCACATCAAATTTAAGAGAAAATTCTAATGTTCAAGCAGTGGAACATCACATCGAGCATCAACAACAAGTCCTCCAACTCTTAAAGGATAACCTCGTGTTGGCACAGAATAGAATGAAATAGCAGGCAGATCAACATCACAGGGAAATAAGTTTTGATGTAGGTGATTGGGTATTCCTACAGCTACAACCATATAAACAAATGCCCCTCAAGCAAGCTAAGAAGGATAATAAATTATCACCAAAGTATTATGGTCTGTACAAGGTGTTGCAAAATATTGGTACTATGGCATACAAATTGGAGCTTCCTGCAGCTTCTCGTGTGCACCCAGTTTTCCATGTTTCATGTTTAAAGAAGGTTATAAGCGACAAGCTCCCAGTTCAAAGAATATTGCCAAAACTTGACGAGGAAGGAAAAATTATATTGGAACTAAAAGTAGTCACAGAAACAAGAACTTGATAGCTACGAAATCGATCAATTTCGGAGTATCTCGTCAAGTGGAAGAACTTATCCGCTGAAGATTCCACATGGGAGGATGAGAATTTTATATAGAATCATCCAAAACTACTCAAGCGTTGAGGACAACACTTTTTTGAAGGAGAGGAGCATGTTAGATCCCTACAATACTAGTGATTACCCCATTACTATTGTAGTTGTATCCCTTATTAATATTGTTGTGCCCCTAGTGTCCCCATATTGTTATTACTATGCCCCATAGAATCCCTCTTTGTTATTTTTGTGCCTTTATATTATTATTGTTAGGTCGGCTGGGTTATATTGTGACTCCTTAGACTCCTATATATAGAAAGGAGGTTTTGTCATTTGAATCATGAAGGAATCATTCATTTGCGTAATGTAAAGGAGGTTTCCCCCTTGAAGAGGCTGAATTCTAAGGCGTTGATCTATCTTTTCTATCTTTTTGTGAGCTGGTTTCATAACAACCTTTTTACTCCAAAAATTTTGAATCATCCCCCATGGTTGACATCATCATATTTAATCATATTAGATCTTATAAATTTTATTTTGGTTGTACATTTTTCTTAAAAGGCCCATTTTAGACCTCAAAATTCCCTGGGAGGTATATTCTAGAGGAAGAGGTGGCTGAAGAGGAAGAGGAAGAAGGAATTTTAGAGGTGGGGGGGCAGACAGTTCCAAGGAGAAAAGTCTGATATTCATTGCATACATTGCAATAGAGATGGACATGATGCATCCACATGTAAGTTTCCTTGGGAAAAAATTGAGCAGGAATAAATGAAGCCAAAGGTAAAACCAATGACAAAGGGAAAGGTAAAGCACCTAAATCCGCTCACTATGTTGTGGCACACTTTAATATTGGAGTAACTGAAGACTTATTTAATGCTTCATTTGCTTCTTAGAAAAATGATTGGTTGCTTGATTCAGGGGCAATGCCACATGAATTTTAGAAGAGATTTTTTGAATAATTTACTTACAATGTTGATGGAGCAGTATAATTTGCAGACAAGTCAAAACTCAAGCCATTAGGGCTTGGCACCATCAGGCTCAAACTGCCTGGTCTTCCGGAATTTCTTCTGCATGATGTTTTATATCTCTCGAAGTTGAGGAGAAACTTGCTGCCTTTGGTGCACATCTTCCAGCAAGGACACTCCATTCATATGTTTGATGCCAAGGTTGAGGTAAAAAAATCATTAGATCACTCACTTGTCATGACGGGGATAGAAGAAGAAAGACTTTAGAAGCTACAAGGAACCTTTGCTTGTGCACAAAATTTCTCATACAAATCTCATTATGATGAAGGTACATTTCCATCAAGTCTTTTATGGAATGCTATATTTGGACACTTGAACTATGACAACCTTCACTTGCTGAAGAAAAAACGGTGTTACTAGTTTGCCTACAATTCCTAGGAAACTTAAGCAATGTGATGCTTGTATTCTAAAAAAGCATAGAAAACAATATTTTCATGATTCTCATTCCAGAGCACATAGAGAACTTGAAATCATTCATTCGGAATTATGTGGCCTAATGCTTGTTCCTTCTGTAAATAGTAATACATATATTATGACATTTATTGATGACTACACCAGAATGGTTTGGGTTTATTTATTGAAGAACAAATATGATGCTTTTCAAACATTAAATAACTTTCATGCATGGATTGAAAATGATGCAAAATCTCATATTGGCTCTATTCGCACTTATAATGGAAAAGAATACACTTCAAAAGAATTTCAAAACTATCTTTGCCAGCATGGGATCAAACATCAAACAAATATGCCTTATAATCCCAAACATAATAGAGTAGCTGAAAGAATGACTAGTACAATCTTAAATATGGTACGTTCCATGATTTTTTCAAGAATGTAAAATTGATGTTTTGGGATGATGTAGTTCTATGTACTATCTATATAAGGAATAGGCTTCCATGTAATTTTATTAGAAACAAGACATCTTATGAAATGTGGTATGGCCACATTCCTTCGCTAAAGCATCTCAGGGTCTTTGGTTCCACCCGTTATGCCTTGATACCTAAGGAACAAAGAAACAAACTTGGCGCAAGGAGTCGTAAGTGTATCTTCTTGGGGTATTCAAATACCTCCAACGCATACCGTCTCTATGATGAAGTTAATAAGAAGTTTGTAGTGTCTAGATATGTGATCTTTCTTGAATCTTCCCCGACTGACAATGTTGTTGAGCGGAAGCTTGATCACTTGGATAGATTCAGACATGCCAAGTCTCTTCAAGAATTTTATAATGAGATTCCACCTCTTGAAGGGGGGATTCCTATACTGGATCAGTCTATGGAATCTTCTTCTAAATCACTCTCTCCCCCACATGAAGCTCCAACCACTAAGACACTTTGAGTGATGTGATTGACAGATTTGGCAGACTCAATCTTGATTCAGTCCCAACTCAGTCAACTGAGCAATCTAGGTCATCTCAGAAAGGTCCTCCAAAATGGCTAACAAAGACACTTGAAAGTGTTCATCCTGATGGGATTGGAAAGACATGAACAAGAGGTTAAACAAGGCAAAATGGAGGTGATGTAGACGATTTTTATTCACCTGTTGATATTGATGTTTCTTATGATTGTGAACTACATTTATCTTCATATTTTGAACCAACTTCCTTCAAAGAAGTATCTTCTCATGATGAATGGAAAGAAGCGATGCAAAAAGAGTATGATGCCTTTATAAAGAATGGAACTTGGAAACTGGTTGATCCTCCATTGGGAACCAAACCAATAGGCTACAAGTGGGTCTACAAGAACAAGTATAAGCTGATGGCTCACTTGACAAGCACAAAGCCAGGCTTGTGGAAAAAGGTTTTACACATAAGGAAGGGGTCAACTATGAGGAGACTTTTGACCCCACAATAAAATGGGCTACCATCCAGACACTCTTTTCCTTGGCAACTCAGAACAATTCGAAATTCCATCAAATGGATGTAAAAACTGCTTTCTTGAATGAATATTTGAAAGAGAATATTTTTATATCCCATCCAAAAGGATTTGTTGTAAAGGGTTAGGAACATAAAATATGCAAGCTTGTAAAATCCTTGTATGGCCTCAAGCAAGCACCACAAGCCTAGTATGAGAAGTTATCTAAGCATCTTCTAAAACTCAACTTCAAACATTATTAACTTGATGACACAACTTTGTTTGTCAAGAAGGAAAAAAAATTGTATATCTTGTAGTGTATGTAGATTGTATTTTGATGGTAGGGAACAATGAGAGCTATATTTCATCCATAAAGAAGGAATTTATGAAAGGTTTTAAAATGACAGACTTGGGGTATGTTCACTACTATCTTGGTATTGCAGTAACTCAACATCCAAAGTTGATATTCCTCTCTCAGAAGAAGTGCATTGGATATCTGTTGAACAAGTTTGGCATGGCTGAGTGCAATTCTTTGAATACTCCAATGGAACAAAACTTAAATCTCACATGCACTTAAGGAAAAGAATTTGAGGATGCAACAAAGTATAGACAACTTGTAGGAAGTCTCAACTACTTGACTACTACCACACCAAAGATTTCATTTGATGTTGGAATCCTCTCTAGGTTTATGCAAAATCCTTGTGAGGGACATTGGTTTGTTGCAAAAAGAGTTCTAAAGCACTTGAAGGGAACTCAAGACTTTGGAATTAAGTATATAAAGGTGGGAAACTTCAGTTTGATTGGATACTCTGATTCAGACTTTGATGGAGATAAAGAAACTGGGGTATCTACTTCAAGTTATGCTATGAGTCTTGGAATAAGAGCTATCTCATGGAGGTCACACAAACAATCAATTCCAACAGATTCCACAATAGAGGCATAATATGTGGCAGCAACTGAAGCAACAAAGGAAATTGTGTGGCTCAAGAAAATTCTAGAAGATTTGCAGATGAAACAAGTGCTTTCAGCTCCACTCATGATTGAAAACACTTCTACAATAAAGTTGGCCAAGGACTCAAAGTTTCATGATCGAACGAAGCACATCAATACAAAACACCATCTAATTCAACATCATGTTGAGGCCAACACAATCTATCTATGCCATTGTTACACAAATGAGCAGATTGCAGACATCTTCACCAAAGTGCTTGGAAGAGAAAAGTTCGAAAGATTCAGAACGATGCTTGGAATCACCAACACCACTTCAGATTAAGGGGGGGAATGTTGACCCCTAATTATTGGGATTGGGTGAATATATGTAAAATAATGTAAATAGAAAATAAGAAGAATAGGAATATGAAGAGACCCTGGGAGGTGAACCCCAACAGTATGATCAACCTTAATGTAAAAACACAATTCATTTGAGGAGTTACCTCCTGGCCTGACATATGAAACCATGTCTGTATTCAACCTGGAAAGGCTTATTGTTTATGATATCATTCTTTTTAAACATCAACAATATTTTTTTTTTAAACATCAACAATATTTTTTTCAAGTACATGTTGTAATTGGTTGAAGGAGCCCTGCAACTAAGCACACCATCCATTATATGTCTGAGTTGTTTCTTATCATTCTCCATCTTGTTCACCTTGCTTTGTAGCATAGCCATTGTGTTTTTATGTTCTCCTTCAACTTTGTTTATATATTCTTCCCATATCTTACAAAGGTCACGAATTAATTTTTCATGCAAATGGAAAGGTATTATTTTTCCCTTATAAGAGGGTATACACAGGACTAATTTATCCTTTGGTTCCTCATCCTCTATTTTCAAAACAATGTCTTTGGTTAGTTTGATCTCTGGTTCCTGATCCTCTATTAGTTTCATCTCTGGTTCTTATTCCTCTATTTGTACAACTGTTTCTTTTGTTAGTTTCATCTATGATTCTCGTTCCTCTATTTGCACAACTATTCTTTTGGTCAATTTCATCTCTGGTTTTTGGTCCTCTGTTTGCACAATAATGTCATCAGTCTATTTTTTCCAAGGGGTACATTTTCTTGGACCCCTGGAGAAGGTATATCTATGACACCAATGGGCAGGGATTCTGCAACTTGGGCCAAACAATTTAATCTATTAAAAGTTTCTTTTTGTCTCAGCTCATCTATTAGGGTTTTAAATTTGATTTGTATTTGTTTTTTTTTCATATGGAGAATCCTATTCTTCCTTAACAATGAAATATACAGAGGAATATTTGTAGGGGTACTTACTGTTCCAACATGATTCTTTGTCAATTCTAGTGGTGCAGTTGGTTGGTCCTCCTCATCATCCCCATACAATTCTTGTGGTGCAATTGGTTGGACCTCCTCGTGATCCTCATACAATTCTTATGGTGCAATTGGTCGGCCCTCCTCATTTTGCCCATACAATTCTGGTGGTGTAGTTGGTTGGTCCTCCTCATCATCCCCATACAATTTTGGTGGTGCAATTGGTCGGTCCTCCTCATTTTTAGAGGAAACTTCTGGTGGTGTAGTTGATTGTTCCTCCTCATTTTTGGAGGACAATTCTAGTGGTGAAGTTGGTTCTTCCTCCACATCATCCCCATACAAAATTGAAATTGAGGCAAGGCCCTTTATTCCATACCATTCGACTACTCCTTGTATGTATTCATAGTCAGAATCATGAGAGGGAAACTTATCAACTTGTTCTTTTGTGTCAGCAAGGTGGCTTAATCCTTGTTCCATAAATCCTTACTGCATGCATCCTTACTCCATGACTCCTTCTTCCATCAATACATCCTTTGGATGCTCTTTCTCTTTCTCTTGCTCTTGCTCTTCTGTTGTTTCTTCTGTAACAACGAGGAGGGTTTTCAGGAATTGGAGCAAGACGACCTCACTTTCCCTTGTTATGCTTGGCTTTTCGCGCTACTTCTAGGCATTTCCTGTATCCTCTCAATCTTATGGTGGCAGGTTTACTCCCTAATATTTCTACTTCATCATCATCGTCATGTTTGTCTCCTTTCTGTGGGGATTTAGCAAAAAATCCTTAGAAACCCTAGCTTGACCATTGGGCAGCTGGATTACCATATGGAAAGGTTTTGTGGGAATTTCTACAGCTGGGCGGTCATGCTGTAGAGTTTCATCTGGGGGGTCATGGGGCGGAGTTGCAACTTCCACGAAATGTGTAAGTTTGTCAGTCTGTTCATGCCCTTTAAAATAAAAATTGTGTTCTAAATAGAAAAATAATATCGGCTATAATTAAAAAAAATGAATACGTTGTAAAGTAAATAGAAGTAAAAAAAATGTTTGAATCAGATATTAAAATCTTATGCTTTTCAAAAATATTTTTATTGAGCCGAGAGGCTCATTCTACAACGCAGTATGAGGGGATGTGTAAGTTTGTCTGTCCGTCTGTGCCCCTTTAAATTAAAAAATAAAAATAAAAATTATGTTCTAAATGGAAAAATAATATCGGCTATAATTTAAAAAAATGAATATGTTGTAAAGTAATTAGAAGTAGAAAAATGTGTGAATTAGATATTTAAATCTTATACTTTTCAAAAATATTTCAGCTAGAGATTCAAATAAACTATTTGAAGATTTATATTAACTAATTTATGGCGATATCAACTTGATATATATTTTTATATACAATTTTTTTTATTTGGTCTTATGTATACTCTATTTAGCATTCAAAAATAAAATTTCAACAATGAAAAATAACACAGTGTATTTTGCACTCTAAATTTTTTTGCACATGAAGAAATTTGATCCCTCTCGGCTTCTGCTAGATCCGTAAATAAAATGGATCTTTAATATTAAATTTGCATATCAGTGTAATATCATATCGCTTATTTTTAAAATGTAGTTACCACTTTATTAATAATGACTTAATATATTTAATTTTTTAAAATAAATATAAATATAAATAAATATATATCTATATGGATATATATATATATATATATATATATATATATATATATATATATATATATATATATATATATATATATATATATATATATATATATATATATATATATATATATATATGGTTAAACTATATTTTGATATTAGTTTTGTTTATGGATGTAAAATAGAAGGTGATAATTTATTTTGTTAAGGTATCTTGTGGCGTAAAGATTAACCCGGTAATTGATATGTCACACACTGTGCGATTTTGACATATTTATTAATCCATATTTTACTGTTCAGCAGAATAAAAAATAAATTTAAAAACTAATTTCCTTCGCATTATTTTATTTACCATTCACAAAGCTATAACAACTAGGGACACTAGGGACAAAGGCCTCATCATGGGCATCAATATGACTAGATAGACCTGTATTACCCATTTGATTTTTGCTAATGATCTCCTGCTTGGTGGAGAGTCTTCTATCACTTAATGGTCGCAATTTCATTATATATTATCTTCTTTTGGATATACTTCGGGCCTCATTTATAACTCACATAAATATGAAGTGATTTCTTCACAAGTGACTGGGGGTGAGATCGATCAGATTTGTGGTTTATTTGGGATATCCGCACGAATAGTGGACTCTGTATTTCAATATTTGGGTTTCCAAATAAAACCAAATCAATACAAAATCATTGACTGGAGTTAGATCATAAAAAAAAACCGAGATCAAATTAAAGCATTGGACATTCAGGTGGCTCTCCATTGGGGGTAGGCTCATTCTTATCAAAGTTGTACTTCAGGCTTTATCTGTATATTAGATGCATCTCTATATACTTCTAATGGAGATCATACATAAAATTGATGCAATACTGGCTAGATTTCTTTGGTCCGGTAAAGAGCAATCATGAAAGATTCATCTCACTAGATTGTCTCTTCTAACCAAAGTTGTTGATCAAGGGGGGTGGGAGATCCTGGATACTTTATCTTTTAATAGGGCTCTCATATGAAAAATTATGTGAAGAGGATTGTCAGGTAGGGGTATATGGTCTCAGATCATCGGAGGTAACTATTTGGATTATTAGGACTATGAAGGTTGGATTAAAGGTGGTGCAAAAATCTCTCTCTCATCCTCATACATCTGGCACAATATGATGAGACATAGGCATTGGTTATTTGTTGGGAGGAGACTAAAACAACAACAAACATAGGAACACAAAGGGAGGGGAAGTTGAGCTCAAAGAGAGCTCACGTTTCAAAAAAATTAGATTCAGAAAAATATCTCCCACCGAAGATAACCAGAAGCAATCGGGAAATGGTTTCAGTTGACCCCAACTTAGGGGGATGACAGAAGGTCTAGAGAAAGAAAGGAAATACATATAAGTTAAATGAGTACTATCATACTTAAATTCATAGGCTTATGTTATTTTTTAATTCTTTCTTACACTCATCAGCCGAGAGGTTTCTCTTATTAAATGCAATTACTATCTACAAAATGTAATATTTTTTCTTTTTATTAAGTTGAATAAAACTAGCACTTGCACCACATGTTGCAAAGGAAATTTCATAAGGCAATAGCACAGTAAAGAGTAGCATTAAACTTTCTCTTCAGTGATGACAGTGAAAGTGTCACCTGCAACATCTGGGGGTAAAATCATGGATGTGGTTGATTCTCAAAACCAATTCAACAAATGCATATGGGCCAACAATATTGTAGTCTCCATCATCTCATTCTGGAGTTGGAATATGAGTGCTTTGTGGGATTTCGTAAACACGTTTCTCTACATTTTTAAATGAAATGTCTATTAAACTTATTATCAGACATTAATGTGTTTAATTCAAAAGAATATAAAATAATTAAATTTATTTTTATTCAAACATGTTAATTTCTTTTAAACTTATCATCATACATTGATGTGTTTAACTCAAAAGAATTTAAACTAAATAGATCTATAGGTATTTAACTAGGAAAATTCTAAACAAAATTAAAGATATCTAATTAAGTTAATTACTTGGGATATTTCTTTGTTGAGCTATTCGTATAAGAGAGATATGTAATTTTTTACATATTATATTAAAATAATTTCATATTTATTTTCTATATATAAAGATATGAATATAGATATAGGTATGAAGTGAGTACAAATAAAAAAATACTTATATTATTGATATTTTTTATTTTCCACCCTCTCATTAAAATCAGTCTGCGATATAGGAAACAAAAGGATACTGCAGAGAATATGAGCACCATAATATAGGTTGCATAATAGTTCATGGTAAGTAAGAATTGAAGGCATTCTCTCATATCTCAAACTTAAGACCAACTACAAATATATCTTTCCATCTACTATTGTAGCAAAAGATGTTTTCTAAGTCATTCTCTTTGGTGATCAAGGTGCATGGATGGTTAGAAAGTAAACAACTTAATCAAACATTACATACAATATAAGTTTCAAGGATTAGTTTTGCATATAGGTATGTACAGGTTCCAAAGGTACATTTTTTCTTAGGAGGTATCTTAAATAGAAGAAACTCTTGAGAAAAGAAAAAGCTTCTATCCAATGGTAATAACAGGGATTTTCTATGAATAAAATGGTACCTGAATTGTTAAGGAGATACATCTATGGAAATTCTTGTTCCGGCTAAAAAAATAAAATCCCTAGACTTAAGTTCCACAATAGAGCCATTTTGAAAGCCAACATACCCTCTCACTAAAATCAATCTGCTATATAGGAAATAGAAGGATATTGTAGAGAAAATGAATACCATAATATAAGTTGCATATTAGTTCATGGTAAGTAAGCATTGAATGCATTCTCTCATATGTCAAACTTGAGACCAACTACAAATATATCTTTCCATCTACTATTGTAGCAAAATATCCTTTCTAAGTCGTTTTTTTAAGTGATCAAGGTGCAGGGAGGGTTAGAAAGTAAAGAACTTCATCAAACATTGAATACAATTTACGTTTCAAGGAGCAGTTTTGCATATAGGTATGTATAGGGTCTAAAGGTACATTGTTTATTAGGACGTAGCTTAAACAAAAGAAACTTTTGAGAAAAGAAAAAACCTTTATCTAATGGTAATAACGGGGTTGTTTTATGAATAAAATGGTACTCGAATTGTTAAGAAGAAACATCTATGGAAATTCTCATTTTGGCTATAAAAAATTCTCTAGCCTTTAGTTCCACGGTAGAGCTATTTTGAAAGCCAACATGCCCTCTCATTAAAATCAATCTTCTATATAGGAAGCATAAGTATACTACAGAGAATATGAATACCATAATATAAGTTGCATATTAGTTCATGATAAGTAAGCATTGACGACATTCTCTTATATGTCAAAATTGAGACCAACTACAAATATATCTTTCCATCTACTATTGTAGCAAAATATATTTTATATCATTTTCTTTGGTGATCTAGGTGCAGGGAGGTTAGAAAGTAAACAACTTCATCAATCAATGCATACAATATAAGTTTCAAGGAGCAATTTTGCATATAGATATGTACAGGGTCCAAAGGTACATTATTTCTTAGGAGGTACCTTAAATAGAAGAAACTCTTAAGAAAAGAAAAAGCCTCTATCAAATGGTAATAATGTGGTTGTTATATGAATAAAATGGTACCTGAATTGTGAAAGAGACACATGTATGGAAATTCTCATTCTGGCTAAAAAAATAAAATCCCTAACCTTTAGTTCCATGGTATAGCCATTTTGAAAGCCAATATGCCCTCTCATTAAAATCAATCTTCTATATAGGAAACATAAGGATACTGCAAAGAGTATGAATACCATAATATAAGTTCCATATTAGTTCATGGAAAGTAAGCATTGAAGGTATTCTCTCATATGTCAAACTTGAGACGAGCTACAAATATATCTTTCCATCTACTATTGTAGCAAAATATATTTTCTAAGCTGATTTATTTGGTGATCAAGGTGAAGAGAGGGTTAGAAAGTAAAAAAATTCATCAAAAATTACATACAATATAGGTTTGAAGGAGAAGTTTTGCATATAGGTATGTACAGGGTCTAGAGGTACATTGTTTCTTAGGTGATAACTTAAATAGAAGAAACCCTTGAGAAAAGAAAAAGCCTCTATCCAATGGTAATAACGGGGTTGTTCTATGAATAAAATGGTACCTGAATTGTTAAGGAGACACATCTATGGAAATTCTTGTTCCGAATAAAAATAAATAAATCCCTAGCCTTTAGTTCCACAGTAGAGCCATTTTGAAAGCCAATATGCCCTCTGATTAAAATAAATCTTCTATATAGGAAACACAAGGATACCATAGAGAATATGAATACCATAATATAAGTTACATATTAGTTCATGGTAAGTAATCATTGAAGACATTCTCTCATATGTCAAACTTGAGATCAACTACAAATATATCTTTCCATCTACTATTGTAGCAAAATATCTTTTCTAAGTCGTTTTCTTTGGTGATCAAGGTGTAGGTAGTGTTACAAAGTAAACAAGTTAATCAAAAATTGCACACAGTATAAGTTTCAAGGAGAAATTTTTCTTATAGGTGTGTACATGTTCAAGAGGTACCTTGTTTCTTAAGCGGAATCTTAAATAGAAGAAAATATTGAGAAAAGAAAAAACCTCTATCCAATGGTAATAACAGGGTTGTTTTATGAATAAAATGGTACTTGAATTTTCAAGGAGACACATCTATGGAACTACGCCTCCATGAAAAATGGATCATAGAGAATGGAGACCCTCTTAGTGCTCCTTATACACATTGGTGGCTACAATGCTGCATTGCTAAGGAGGTACATTATAGGGAGAAAATTCCAAAAATGGGAATGCTATAACTTATAAGAAAACAAAATACTTTTGAATCTCTTAATATATATAAATGTACTTGCCTATAATTTCATTACAATTTACCAAGCATGGGTTAGCATTGGCAGGGTCATGACTGAAGTATTCAATTTCCACCCAAATTTTATGGATGAACCTTGTAACATCTGAAGTTCATACATGTACGTTCAAACTTCAACCATAAGATGATATTGGGAGAGAATTCTAAGAAGAAAGAACTATGTGACTTGAGAATATGGAAAACATAATTTCCAGTGAAAAGCAACAGTCACATTTCTATTTGAGATACTCTATGATGAAAAAGGACTAAGTGAGTAAAATATAGAAAAAAAAACCACTCCAATTTCATGTCACTATAAAATATTAAATTATCACATAAATAAAACACCACAATAATTAAACAAATAGTTACACAAACTTAAACTACAACATAACTCTACAAATTTTATTAACTAGATTGGCCAAGTTCTCAAACCTCCATTACATTCATCAGAGCTATACAAAGGTTATAAGTTGAATAGTTTCAACCATTCAACCACCATTTATTGGGTTTATCAATGAATCAATTCATTGCTTCCAGTGTGGAGTCTATCTTATCTTCAACCAAGCATCCAAGCATTATCACTCCAAGCCTTGAAATTCTAGCATTCAACCCACCATCCATCCATCTTATGTCCATGTGATGTGGCAATAGTTGAAACCAACCAACCTCCAAATCATGGTTTGGGAGATTATGAGAAATTGTGTGTTATGCAACCAACTCACAACATAGAAGAGAAGATAGATCAACAACTTAAGAAATAGCCTCTTCGAGGGGGAACCTCATTTACATCACATAAATGAACAAGTCTTGGATGATACAAATGATAAGACCTACTTGGTATATATAGGAGTTTAAGGGGTCACAATATAATTAGAGCCTACAAAACAATAATAATGTAAGGGCATAAAAATAACAATAGTGGCCTTTTATGGGGAAAAACAAAACAATATGGGGGATACATGGGCATAACAATAACAATAGAGGACTACACGAACAATAACAATATGGGGGATACACTAGTATTATTAGGACCTAACATGCCCCTCTCCTTCAAAAAAGTGTTGTCCTCAATGCTTGGGTAGTTCCAGATGCTTTTGTATAAAATTTTCATCCTCCCATGTGGAATCTTCAACGGGTAAGTTCTTCCAGTTAATGAGCTACTATGAAATTAATCAATTCTGTAATTGTTGGGTTCTTGTTTCTGTGACTGCTTTAGGCTCAAATATGATTTTTCCTTCTTTTTCAAGTTTTGACAACACTGTTTGAACTGGGAGCCTTTCACCAATAACATTCTTTAACCATGAAACATGGAAAACTGGGTGTACTTGGGAAGATGTAGACAACTCCAATTTGTATGCCATAATACCAATCTGTTTCAACACCTTGTTGGGACCATAGTATTTGGGTGATAATTTATTATCCTTCTTAGCAAGCTTGAGGGACATTTTTTTGTATGGTTGCAGCCATAAAAATACCCACTTTCCTACATCAAAACTTGATTCACTGTGATGTTGATCTGCCTGTTGTTAATTCATGCCAAGGTGAGGTTATCCTTTAAGAGTTGGATAACTTTTTGTGGATTTGCGATGTGATCTTCCACTGCTTGAACCTTTAACTTTTCTCTTAAAGATGATGTGATGGATGGTGGATGATATCCATAAAGTGCCATAAATGGGTTCATTTTTGTTGTAGTATGGAAGGAAGTATTATACCACCATTCATCTAGAGGTAACCACTTGACCCATTGCGTTTTTTTTTATTATCAAATACGAAGTAACGAAGATATCCTTCCAAACATGTTTTCAATATCTCAGTTTCCTCGTCATATTAAGGATGACAAGATGAGCTATGAGCTAATTGAGTACCAAGACAAGAAAATAGTTTCGTCCAAAATTTTCCAGTGAAAATGGGATCTTTGTCACTTACAATAATCTTTGGGTTTCCATGTAGCTTTTGAATTGTTTCCATAAATGCAGTAGCAACTGTATTGGCTTTAAACGGATGAGATAATGCGCAAAAGTATGCATACTTGGTAAGTCTATCAAATACCACCATTATGGCACTCTTTCCTTCAGACTTGGTAAACATGTGATAAAATCCATTGACATCTCCTCCCAATGCTGATTTGGAATGGCTAAAGGATGTAACAGACCTGGGGTCTTAATTGTCTCAACTTTATTTTGTTGGAAAACCAAACATTCTATCACACACTTCTGAATATTGGATTTAAGGCCATCCAAAAAAAATTCCTTCTTGATCCTGTGGTACGTTTTTAAAAATCCTCAGTGCCCTCCTAATGGGGAGGTGTGTAATTCCAAAAGAATATTTTGTTTGAGTTGGGAATTCTTACAAAGATATAAGTGATCTATGTACCATAATGAATCATTTTCCCAACTAAATTTATGACATGTACTGGGATCTTGCTGTAACTTTTGAATGATTGTCCACACTTCTTCATCATTGTTCCATTCATCCCTTGCTTCAGTTATCCAATCTGTTTGGATAATATAAATGGCACAAAGAAATGCTTCCACATCCTCATCCTTTCGTGAGAGTGCATCTACAAAAATATTTTCTCCCATTTTTTGTATATGATTTCAAAGTCATAACCCAACATCTTTGTGACCCATTTTTACTACTCTTCTGAAGATAATATTTGTTCCAAAAATTATTTAAGACTATCATGATTTTTTTTTTACCTTGAAGTGTCTTCAAATTAGGTAAGGTCACCATTTCTTTAGTGCATGTAGAATTTCAAACATTTCCTTCTCATAAATAGTTTTGTGTAAATACTTTCCTTTGATTGGACGACTTTCAAAAACAATGGGTCGTCCTTCTTGCATTAAAACAACATCAATTCCATTTCCTGAGGCATGACATTCCACAATAAAGGTTTTTGTGAATTTTGGTGTAGCTAAGACCGGTGCTTAGCACATTGCCTCTTTAAGATGTTCAAAGGTATTAGTTGCTTCCAGAGTCCAAGAAAATGCATATTTCTCAATAAAATTGTTAGAGGTGATGCTATTCTCCCATAATTCTTAACAAATTTGCAATAATACCATGTCAACCTGAGAAATCCTTGAAGGTGCTTTATGGTTGTGGTTAGTTTCCTTTCCTTAATGGCTTTAATTTAGTTAGGGGCTACCTTAACACCCTCATGAGATACAATATGACACATATATCCCACCTCCTATACTCCAAAGAAACATTTGGAAGTTTTTTCATATAGTTGTTTCTCCTCTAATAGTTTTAGCACTATGTCAACATGTTGAACATGATCCTTCCAAGACTTGTTGTAGATTAGTATATCATCAAAAAATACTAACACAAATTTTATAAGGAAGGGTTTGAAAATGGAATCATCAAACCTTGAGATGTTGAAGGTGCATTGGTAAGGCCAAAGGGAATGACCAAAAATTCATAATGACCCTAACGAGTTCTAAATACTATTCTTGGAATGTCTTTGTTGAAGTTTGGAATTGTTTCTTTTTAACTATGCATTTACCATCTTATTTCACCTTTTTGTCACTGTTTTATAGCAATCTCAACATGCTTAAGGTCAAGTTAAACTCTTAAAAAGGTGTTTATCATCCATAATTAGAATCTATGTTTCTTAATGAATTATATGAAAACATTCTTACAGTGACATAATCATAAACATGTTGTAGCTAATGTTGGTTTCCGTAGCAATATTCATTGTTAGACAGGTTGCAACACTTCAATAAAAGGATGAAGACTACTTGGAGATGACACGTTTCCACCATATGGATGACCACCTATTAGTATGACTTGGAAAACTACGAGGATTGATAAATCTAAAATTCAAATTCGAGTCAAACTCCAAGAATAATGTGTAGCAGTCAAATAAAGGCAGCGAAGAAATTGAATGACATAAGGCGAGCATGTTGAAGATTTGTTCAATTGTTACAATATGGATCGAGATGAATCTTCTATTACTTTCTCTTTTAGTAGAAAGTCATAAAGTGATTGAGTTTCAAAGTGAATCTATTTCATATATTTCAAGTTAGCTCATTTTTGAGCCAGCTTATAACTCTTAAAAATCGTTTTATGAAGTTTGTACAAAGGTTGTAAGATGAGACCTAAAAACAAGTTTGAATATTAAGTTTATAATTGTTTTATTTTGAAGACTAGTGATACTCTATTCCAGCTTAATATAATTACTTTGTTATCAATGCATGCCATGAGAAATCTTTTTGATTGATAGTTGACCTACACTCACGGGAGGGCCCCTGTCAAGATGTGAGGTTTTGTTTATAGTTTTCTTTTTCATTTATGACTTGTTTATAGCACTATATTTTCTTTTAAGAATTTGTTTTCATCATAATTACATTTTTTATAATTGTCATTTTGATTGCAGAGTACTCATAAATAGGAAAACACTAAAAAGTTATGATTCTTGAATGCATCTTCTTTCCAGCACTTAAATGTTTCATAGCTTAATTTGATTTCATAAATGATGGTGAAATACTCTTTAGAAAATGCGCACACAAGTAATCAATCTAAAGTTAAGTTTTCCATTTCTGCAAGTAGAAATTAGATCATTTTTATTGCCATTAATCTTTCATGCAATTAGTATAGAATTTCCTTATTGCAATTAAGTGTAGAAGTTTCTTTATGCAAGATAGTGTAAAATGTTTTCAATTATGCAAAATGGAACTAGATTTGTTTTCTTGAAATTGGGTTTCTAGAATTTCCTTTCATGCCATTAGAAGTAAGTTTGAATTCCACAATTTAGATTTATTTTCAATTTTCGCAAAATAGTGAATTTCAATTTCATTAATTAGGATTTGATATAACTTTAAATTGAAAGAACATTTCTGTAATTATTCTCTAAATTGCATCAAACAAACATTTGTCCTTTCTTAGGTTAATTTCATCATTAGAAACAATCAATCCATAGAAATAATCCTAGCATATATAGTGCACATTCATCTCACAAGCACACAAACCTTGGTTGATAATTAGTGAAGTAATTTAAGAACAATTAAATTACCCAAAATATTGGAACCATTTCCAAGGAGGTGTATATAGGATTCTATTTCTTATTTGCATATCATTTTAGGCACATTCAACATTTTAGATGCATAATAAAGCATGGCCAAATTATTTATGCATAGAAAAATGGATTCTAGGGGTAGATTTGTATGCAGAGGTAGAAGTTCAATTCCAACGTTACCACTCACCCCCGCTAGACCTCGTAGTGCCACACCATCCACTCATACTCACATCCCATCATTGGAAGGTAGACATAGACTTCCTAAGGTGCCTAGATCTGAAATCCAACTGAAATATTCACCAACTTCTTCTACCGAAGTTGTAGTTGAAGAACCTACATTCCCAACAGAAAGAGTAATTTTCCTCTCTTCAGTAGGAGAACAAATTCTAGGACAAGAACTAGAGGTTCCTAGTGAAGAATAAGAAGAAGAAAATCATTATAATATACCATTAGTAGAGGAACTAGAATAAGAGCTAGGAAATCCTATTATAGAACCTTATATTAGCTTTGAAGAATCTAGAATGGTAGGGGAAGGAGAAGGAGAAGTGCATTTAATTTAAATGGTGAATTTAGGATTGGAGGTGGGTGAGGAAGAGGAGGAAATAGAGGAGGAGGTGGAGGTGGAGGTGGTCGAGGTGGTAGGGAAGAACCAAATCCTTATGGATTTCCCATATTTGATGAAGATACCACAACCACAATGAAGAACATCTCACCCTCCATCCTTCCTAATTTCCATGGTTTGAGAATTGAGGACCTTGAAACATTTATTTTTGAGTTTTGGATTTTAAGTATAACTTATGACTACTTACTTGATCCTCAAAAATTGAAATTATTCCCAACAACTCTTAAAGATGGAGCACTTAAATGGTTCACGGGATTAGGAACACATACAATTAGAACATGGAAAGAAATGAAAAATGTGTTCTTAGAAAAGTATAAGGATTATTGCATGCCCCATAACCTTAAATATGAATTCTTTAATATGATGTAAAAGGAGGATGAAAGCCTTGAAGATCTAGTTGGAAGATTTTCTTACAACATAAAAAGCACTAAGAGGTATAATTTGGATGATGAAACACTAAAATCTATTTTGTTAAAATCCATTAGAGATGAATGGATTGATCTTCTTAATTTAATGGGAAAGGGGGATGTTTCACAACTTTCATTTGGAGAAATATGTGACTTGTGTAAACATATTTCAATGGATAAGGCTAAAACAAGCAAAAATTCGAGAGATCCTCTGATGTCTAGAATTAATAAATATGCAAATGGAACAGTAAGTAGAGTTGAAATAGGAAATTTGCTTGATAATTTCAAAACAAATATCCTAGGGAGTCTTAATGAACAACTAGACACCCTTAAGATATAAAACAAACAAAAATGTAGATAATGTTTCATTATCTATTTTATGTCCCAAGTGTAGGAAGAAACATGCATTAAGAGAATGTCCCCTTGATAGTGTAGAAATTTGTGTCATATGTGCTAAAAATCATAACACAAAGGAATGCCCTTCAATACCTGGTCTTAAAGTTATTTTTCAAGATGAAGTTGGAACAAGCCAAGCTGAATCTCTTTGTTTTATTGCTAAAATATCATGGAGAAATCAACAATCAAATAGAGGAAGCTCCTACAGTTCATCTAGTAGAACAATCTTTTGTTTCTTTGCAAGATCCACCTTTTCCTGAAAGTCTCAAAATTGATAAAGGAATAGAAAGGAAAATTGTTTTACCAGATTATGATATGCTAGATGAAATTAAATATATTTTCATTAAAATTCCTTTAATACAAGCTATAAAGGAAATACCAATATTCGCAAAAAATATTAAGGAGCTATGCATTAAAAGACCAGGAAGAAAGAGAAAATTTGTTAAAAAAATCCAATTTGTAGGAAAAATTGTTGATATCATGATGGGAAAACCTGTTGTTCAAAAATATCTAGATCCTAGTAGTCACATTGTGAAAATTCATATAAATGGTATTGAAATTCCAAACACTTTAATTGATTTAGGAGAAACCATCAATATCATGAGTAAACAAACAATGGAGCAACTTAATTCAATATACTCCTGCATTATTAAAATTATCAGATAGATCTGTTATCAAACTAGATGGAGTATTAGAAGATGCATCTATTTCTCTATATTCTTGGGAATATCCTATAGATTTCATGATTTTAACTCCCAAGAATAATTTAGGAGGCCATCCATTAATCCTTGGTAGACTTAGGCTAGCTACAACTGATGCATTCATAAGCTATAGATCTGGTGATATGTATATCTCTGATGGAAGTTCCACTAAGAAATTTACATTGTATCCTCCTGCAAAAATAATAACTGAAGTAGAAAGTGAGATTTGGATAGATGATGACAATGAAGACTTTAATGATTTTCAACCAGTTTATACTCTTTCACAATTATATGAAGAAGATCAATTGATAAATTTAATGAAAAATAATGATTCTTCTTCATACTATAAGCAAGATCAAAGTTTTCAAGAACAATACAATATTGAATATATATTAACTCACCAAATGGCTTTCCATTCTATGGAAAATTTTGGCAATTCTCAAGTAAAGATTTTTTCATATAAAACATTAAATATTAACAATAATTTGGAAGAATTTCAAAAGAGAAAATTGATACAGGTGCTACAAAAGCACTCTTCTACTTATGCATGGGAGTAAACTGACATGAAAGGTATTGAACCTAAAACTTGTATGCATGATATTTATATTCAAGAAAATGCAAAACCAGTTAGAAAACCTCAGAGAAGGATGAATCCTATTCTGAGAGAAATTGTTGAGGAATTACAAAAGTTACTTAATTGGAACTTCATCTATCCAATATAATATATTCAATCGGTGTCACCTTTAGTGATTGTTCCTAAGAAAAATGGAAAATGGAGAGTGTGTATTGACTATAGGGAATTAAACAAATCTACTTTGAAATATCATTTTCCACTACCTTTTATAGATCAATTATTAGATACCTTGGCAAGAAAGAAGTATTTTTCATTTTTAGATGGTTTTAGTGGGTATAACAAAATCCAACTAGCACCATAAGATCAAGATAAAACTACTTTTACATGTCCATGGGGAACAAATTCCTATAGGGTTCTTCCCTTTGGATTATGTAATGCACCTACTACATTTCAGAGAGCAATCTTAGGTAACTTTTCTGATCTAATTCATTATTGTGTGGAAGTATATGTGGATGGCTTCACTATGTATGGTGATACTTTTGAAGAAGCTATTGAAAATTTAGAAAAGGTTCTTATTAGATGTAAAGAAGAAAGGCTTTCATCAAGCCACGCGAAATGTTTTATGATGTTCAATGAAGGAATTATTTTAGGCCGCCATATTTCAAGTGATGGAATTAAAGTGGATACATCTAAAGAAGAAATAATTTCTAAATTTTAATTCTTGTTTGTCAAAGAGACGTCATTAGTTTTATTGGATTTACTGGATATTATAGAAGTTCCATAGAAAAATTCATAAAAATAACCTCTCCACTTTTCAAACTTCTTACAAAATATTTTGAATTTGTTTGGAATTCTGATTGTCAGAAAACATTTGAGACATTGAAACAAAAGATTACTCAAGCACCAATTTTAAGAGGACCTAATTGGGATCTCTAGAATTCAGAATAATAATGAGGATGTTCTTGTAAAAGATAACTTTCTTGATGAACATATTTTTGCAGTATCTACTAAAACACCTTGGTTTGCAGATATTGCTAATTATTTGGCTACAAGAAAGTTACCTCCACAAATATTAGCCTGAGAAAAACAAAAAGTGATCAAAATCAGTGCACCTTATTCTTGGATAGATGGAGAATTGTACAAAACTAAACTTGATTTGATTATCCGAAGATGTGTTTGAGAAGATGAAGTACCTAGAATCTTGAAATCTTGCCATGATGAGCAATGTGCAGGACATTTTGCTGACAGAAGAACTGCTTACAAAATCCTTCTTTTGGGATATTATTGGCCATCCATTTTCAAAGATGCCAAAGAATATGTCAAAATATGTGATAGTTGTCAAATAATGGCAAGGCCAATTCCATCAAATGAAATGCCTCTACAACCACAGGTACTTGTAGAACCCTTTGAGAAGTGGGATCTAGATTTTGTTGGACCAATAAATCCTCCATTTAAGTAGAAAAGCTACATACTTGTTTTCATAGATTATGCTACGAAATGGGTAGAAGCTAAACCTCTTTTATTTTCAATTGAAAATATTGTAGTTACATTTCTTTTTGAGGATATTTTTACTTGTTTTGGTGTTTTAAGAGAAATTGTAATAGATCATGGTACTCAATTTACATCTCATTTGGTGCAAAGATCATGGAGAAATATAAAATCAAGCATCGGAAGTCTACCCCATATCATCCACAAGCTAATGGACAAGTGGAACCCACCAACAAAGTACTTGAAGCAATTATTACCAAGAATGTGCATTTACATAGGAAGGATTGGGTAGAAAACCTTCCAGAAGCACTATGGGCATACCGAACTACATGGAGGAATACAACTGGACATTTTCCTTATGAGCTTGTCTATGGAAAGAAAGTTTTTTTTCCAATTGAATTCCAAGTGGAGACCTTAAGAAAAAAACTAAATTTGGCCTTGATCTATCAGAAGATTAGAAACAAAAATTAGTACAATTGAATGAGCTAGATGAGATTTGATAAGATGTTATTCAAAGAACCAACATAGTTCAACAATAAATATCTATGTGGCATGAGAAATTCATCAAAGCTAAAGAATTTAAGCAAGGTGATTGAGCTCTTCTTTTTTATTCCAAGTTCAAATATTTTTAAGGGAAACTTTAAACTCATTGGCTTGGTCCTTATGAGATTGATACTATTTTTTATAATGGAATAGTCAAAATCAAAACTATTGATGATGAAAAAATTACTTTCCTTGTTAATGGTCATAGATTAAGGTTGTATCAGAAACCACTAACAAAGGAATAATTTTTCAAATATTTGCAAGAGAATTCTGAATTCAAGTTAGTCTAGAAAGGAGATTCTTCTCCTCACTCTCCAACTTCATTGTAATTTCTTGTTCAATAATATCTATCTATATATATATCAATTATTTTGGCATATTTAGACAACAAATCTTAACTGAAAACCAAGATCTCTTGCGAGTTTAGATTTTCAAAACCCCCTTTTTCTTGTCCTTATTTCTTTCCATATTTTTCTAATCAATATTCATAAATATCGGTATTTTTCATTGAGAATCAAAAGCAACAACATCAATAAAGATGTCTTCTCCTTATCAGGCAAAGAAAAACTGAGAAATGATAAGAAGAAAACATAATTCCTATCATTTGACAATTGGTCTTCAATTCTGCAGCCAAAATCGAATTCTACAACAAAATAATATCTAGGGAATCACAAAAGAAAAAGGTATGTAAGAATGTCAAAACTATATTTCATATAGGAAGCTTGGGTTTTAATTTATGGATGGTTGTATTAAGAAGTTGAGGACATTATAAAATTTCTATCACATTCATGATTGTTATACCCTATCCCGTCATTATTACACTACAAATCACATCAAGTCCAATCATAATCAAACACATGACACAATTCCTTTGAAATCGGATATGGGAAACTATGGAAGGTACAATCCAGACACAACACAACTTCTTCCATCAATGCCTTACCTTTTCGTCATTTAACTCTATTTTGTATTCATTCCACTCACTTCCAATTTGCATTTCACTCATTCCATTTCTCAAAGCCTCCATGGGAATGCGTGTTTGATCTAAACCAAATGGAGTAAAATCTCTTCAAGTATAGCCAACGGTTAAAGACCAATTGTAGCAAGTGGGATGGCTTCAATTTTTTGAGAAATTTGATGGGTATGAGATAAAAGTTACCAAAGCCTTTGCTCAAGCCTTCGATGGAGTTGAAGCAGAGATATGAGATATTAAGCTCATCCTCACATTATTTATTGTAGAAAAAGTAATAGGACTACCTAGAAACGAGGAAATAAGGTTCAAGGATAGGATAATTAAAGAGAATGACTGGGTCCATTTCCTGAGAGAAATAGGTATGGATTTATCCATCTTCAAAAAGAGTATTCCAGTCACTACACTAAAGGGAAAATGGAGAAATATGTTGCTAGTTATTCAAAACTTTGTAACTTGTGAAGGTATATTTGGGAGTATGCTTTTCTACCATGGCAGGGACATGATGCATTTTGTTGACAGGAATGAGATTGATTTTCCTTACTTTCTTCTTCAAAGTCTTAAGAAGATGGTATTTAGCATACAAATAGAGTTTAGGTTCATTGATAACTCTCTTTGTCATCACATACTCATAAAAATTCTTCTAGATTCCCATTTGGAAGATAGGGGAGACATATGGCAAGATTTCTTAGTGAGAAACCATTTTGTAGAAATCCAAGAGGAAGAAACAAGCAGTAGGGTTAAAAGAAGTCGATGAAAATCAAATGCTAACCCTAAAAAGAGAAAATTGAAGAAGAAGGTGACTGAAACATCAGAGGACCCATTTGAAGATGATACCCCACTATCCCAGTACTTTGAGAAGTGTAAATATAAAAATGACAAACAGGGTCTTAGAAGAAAAAAAATCTAGTTCAAGCCCGAAATAACCTGAAGAAAAGAAGGAAACAAAGGTAGTAAAACAAAAAAACAAGACATCAAAAGCTCATAAATGAAATTGAGGAGAAGAAAAATAACTTAAAAACTTTCAAGTACACAATCACCGAAAATGATTGATTTTGAAGAAGAAGGGTACAAAAAAATACCTCACACAGTCAGTCTAACATGACGAACTCTAGAAATTGACCCAGTGTAGCAAGCGATTTATAATTATGTAGAATCCCTAGAGAAAAGGGCACAACAAAAGGAAAAATTTTCTCAATATGAAATGGGTGAAAATTCAGCAACAAAACAAACTTCAGAGTAGCAACACACAATTGAAGAAGATCTAAAACAAGACACATATGAGTTGGAGGCAAAAATTCGTTAAGTTACGGATGACCAAAGTGGGAGATGATTACGAGGTAAGGAGGAATGATGAAGTAGTAGTGGTACCAACGGTCCAAAAGTGGGTGCTCGTACTTCAGTCATCAGCATGCCAACCAACAAAAATCACCCATATGAGGAAATAAATCACTGATTCCCAAGCATAGGAGTCATTCACAATCTCGAGGATACATCGAAGCGAGGTTGCTCTCAGCTCTTGAAGCAGTGTCTACAGGAAAGTCAGTGAGCAGTTTTTCAGCGCAGGAACACCTACAGGATCTTAGAGGAAAACCTACAGGATACAGAGAAGACATCTACAGGATTGGTAGTGGACATTTAGAGAGGAAAAATCAAAGATTAGCTTCATCAGGCAGTAAGAAGGAGGTAGGAGTTATACCTTTCCACACTTTCCAAGTTAAAAAATATAGAAAAACCTTATATTTTGTTAAGGAGATTGCAGTGTAGGGGAATTGTATATAGAATTGTCATTTAAAATATCTCACCCAATAGAATTTGGAATTAGACCTATAAAAGCCTCCACATTCATCGAAGAAAAATGACAGGGGGATTTAATACGATGGAGCCCATAAACACAGCGAGAATTCATTAGCACCCTCTTGTAGTAGAGATCTTCACAAGGCACAATTGGATGGGTTTCTTTGAAAAAATGAGGGGATACGATGATGAGGTGGCCAGAGACTTTTCTCTCTCACTCATACCACTAACTAGGACCCATGCCACTGCTGTGGTGAAAGGCCTCTCAGTAGAAATCACCCCTGAAGTCATAGGCAGAATCACCACACTTCCTTTAGGGTTGCCTTGGAGAAAGGAAGATAAGGGTAACAACCAACTTGCAAAGAAGAAATTCTTTTTGGAAGGAGAGGAGGAAATGGAAGACAAAAATGGGGTTAGAAGAGAAAGCCTGCCATACCCTTGGAATGAAATTAGCTACCACCTCATTAAGTATATATCATGTGAAGGAAGATATAGTGTGGTATATGGATACCATTTCAGGCTTCTCCAAGAACTGAGGTTTGGAGTAGACACACCTCCTCAAAACAGACTAAGCATACCCTAATTTATTCTTCAATCAGTGATAGATATGAGCATCAAGGTGTAGGAAGGAAAACATCAACAACTAGCCCATCATGGGTTAATTAAACTTATCCTAGAAGATTCCCTCCAAAACCTAAGACTCCCTATTACATGGACAACTTTCAGAGACATGCAGGCAGAGGGAGAAATAAAAACTCTGGAATATGACAAAAGCCCCACTGCTAGTGAGAGGGATGAAGAGGAAACAAAGGAGGAAGAAGAGGAAGAAGAGGAAGAAAAGGAGGAGGAAAGTGATGAAGAGACAGAAGAAGATGCAAAAGAAGAAACTGATGAACAAAGTGAGGAACTGGAGGGAGAAGAAGAAGAGAAAGACAAGGATGAGAAGGAAAATGGAAAAGAGGAAACAAAAGGCAAGGAAGAACAGAGGTCTAAAATTCAAGGCAAATAAAGGGAGGAATCACCAAGGGTATCTCCAGAATCCACCGAGAAAGAGGCAACAACTACCCTCACTTCCCTAAGTACCATTATCAAGCAAAAAGGGAAGAGACAAAGACAAACCCCATTTTACTTTAGGACAAGAAAAAGTACAAGGATTAGGTAAGGAAACCTCAAACAACCACCAAAGTTCCTATCATCATTGAAGACTCACCAAAGCAGTAAGAAAAGATAGCTCCTCTTGTGAAAAATCAAGGAGAAGGATCATTAGCACAAGCCTCTTCCAAATCTCCCATCACTTATTTTAGGAGGCATGTCACCAAGTCTGCCTCATCCAAAGGAAAATGTCCCCTACAAGAGACACAGAAGGACCTACAGAAGCAGAGGCCATCCTACAAGAAACTCTGCTAAACCTACAGGATACTTAGAAAATGGACCAAGAAGGTATCATTCAGCAAGAAACAAAGAAGGAAGATCCAGAACTAATGGAACCTAGTCCTCAACCCAACCTTGACTCTTACTACATGTTCACTAAAGGGGGTAGGGTCATTCCACAGACATTTTCCATCCCCTTATTCTTCGAGCTTGAAAAAGAAAGGGAAAGAACACATAGGTGATGCAAATTGCCAAATCTAAAGGAGTGGAGGATATAGGCCACATGGAGGAGAAAGTAAAGGAGATGGGAAAAGTACTAAGCAACATAAGGGACAAAAAGGAAATTATGAAAGCTCAGTTGGAAGTAGAGAATTCATGGCTAAGGGGAAAGTTACAAGAGAGAGAAATTCAATTGGCATCCATGGCCAGTTTATTCTTAGAGGCAATCTAGTGCAGGATGTCAGTAAAGTCTTATGCACTGTATCTTAAGGAACAATGGCTACATTTCCAAATTAAGACTTTAGCACAAAGAGGCACTATGCCCTTCCAAGATTATAGACAATTCATTGATCTCTGTGATCAAAACACCTTGGAGGATAGAGCTAAAATGTATGATTTTTACCTACACAACTTGGAGTTGACAAATCTGAATGTGTAGGACCCTAATTCAAAACTAAGGGGCTTGCAATTGATGGATTTGGCATCATGGATGAATCATGAGGAGGCAAGATCTACAGAGATGAAGAAACTAATGGCAAGAGAAGAAACAAAACCCCTCATGATAAGAGTTGAGCAATCAAATCTAATGGTTGTCATCAACATCCAAAACCTGATTGCAAATGACCCTAAACTTGCACCTAGGTACCTTGCTGCCCAAGAGCAAGCAATCACACACTTTGAGGACATGTTCAGGTTATTAGGGGATGACAACATGCAAGCTTTCCAAAGGAGATGGAACACTTTTCCCTACAACCTGAAAATCAGAGAGTACCATTCTCCTCAGAGAATGAGAGAGGCACTAAACAGAACACCCATGTACAAGCAAGCTCTCCAAAGACTCAAAGTCAATTGGATTGGCTTGAGACTCAGTCCACCACTACTCTTAGGAATGTTGGAAGGAAGAAAGGAAGAGGAAGAAAGAAATCAGTGGGAGGAGATATAGAGGAAGGCAGGATTCTACGCACAGGAAGAGGAAACTACAACAGAAGCATGGGAGGTGAGGGAGACCACTAGAGCAATGAAAGACATGGATATAGATTGAGTTGCTCAGAGGATGAGCAACACTTTCAGTAGGGGGTGATGATGAGCCTCATCATTGGGTAACTATATGGACCTTAATACACCTCCAAGCTTATTTAAATCAACTCTTCTCATAATTCCTTACATATTTTGATTATAGTTTTCTTAATGAGATGAGTAAAAGTGAGATGTTATGCCTAGTGGACTAATGTGCATTGATTGCAGGTTTTTGAGAGCAAATCATGGAAATTTTGGCTAATTAAGGGTAGAAACTCAAATGAGACAAGGAGGAGAGATTGTAGGAGATAGATCCTCCTCATTTAGTCCTCACTCATTCAAATTTTCCTCATTCAAGTCACACTAGCCCGGAGTTTCAAGCAACCACGTCATGAAGATCAAAAGGCAGCCAAGCCAGTGACGGTTAAAGAACCAGTTCATCTTGAGTTTGGGATCTGAGCTTCCCTAGATTTAAGGAAGTAGTTGGATACTTCAATTGTATAAATAAGGAGGCCTAGAGCCTCATTAGGATTCGAATTTTTGATGTAAAAGCACTAAGCATTTTTCGAGTTCAAGACTTGTGGAAGACATTGTTATGTAATTTTCTGATATGATAATGAGAATGAGCATTTCCTTGATCCAACACTGAGTTGACTCTAAGGACTGAAGCTCTTAGGTTAGGGCCCAACCCTAACAGCAAAGGCTCCTCTTAATGTATTTGTCTGCTTAGTTGATTTCATAGATTAATGGTTGAATTGTCTTTAGTATTATTTCATTGCAAGTAGTTGTGGATTTGATTAGTTTTCTTCAATTTGTGCATTACTTTAACAATAGATTAGAAAGATAAAGGAATATCAAAAAACTTTTAGTAGGTGGATTTGGCCTCACTCCTCCCTTCAGGGACCATGGTTTGAGGAAAGAACTCCTATGCAGCTCCAAAAGATAGAATTCTGATTTCTCATGGAATTTAGGGTTTTCTATAATTTAGGCCAGCATTTTAATAGTTTTCAAGAATAGGATTTAATTATCATTTCTGATATCTTCAGCCTTGCATTATATCTCACAAAGGTTTTACTTTATTCTGCAAGTTTTCCCATGAATGAAATAGGAAACTAGCTCATGAAATTATGTTTTCTTTAGTTAATTGAAAATATTTCTTGTTCAACATGATTTATGGATAAATGTTAGTGATTGATGGAGTGCAAGAGTTTCAGTAGTACAGAGATATTTCATGACCAACAAATCCATCCTTGGTTATCACTTTTTCCACTAATTTCCTCACCAAATTCATCATTCCTTAAGAATATTCCTCCAAGCTTGTTGAGCAAATCCAACCATCTCACAAACTCTGCTTTGAGCTCTGAAGGAGTCCTAGCCACTCCCTTGCCTCATTTCACCCACCATTCACCTTCCCTAAGCCCTACACTACCTTCCAAATCCCTCCTTTTTCTCTTGGCCGGATCCTGTAGAAATACAGGGGATCCTGTAGGAGCATTAGGACATCGTGTAGGAGGCATTAGGACATCCTGTAGGTTGACTTGTAGTGGCCTGTTTTGAGGCTGAATTGTGGAAAAAGCACCTAGGAATATAGGAGAAGACCCCTACTTTCCTCCCAAGCCATCTGACCATTCACCATCATCCCTAATCCACCTGCCACATCACCAAGAGAAGTTAGCATTCACATTTTCACACAAAAAGACAAAAAGAAAAAATTTATTGTATTCATTGACATGCACAGCAATAGAATGTTTGGATGTTTCAAATTGCATGCCTAGGACAGTAGGGTTACACACATGTTAACTTAGCATTTTTTTGAAGCAGATCCTATTAGCGGTTAATTAGATGAATGGTGTGTTTAAGCATTTGATTTCAGTCTTTTCCTTACTACAATAGACAAGATTTCATTTGGTGTAAATTTCCCTTTTTCTCGTTGGTAATCAAGCTTCTTCTTAATCAATAGAAGGTTGGTTTGAGAAACCATAGTGGTCTATCTCCAGCTTAGCAGTGACAAAGAGTGAACCCATCACATCTACTTGTGTATACAACATTATCACCTCAAAGTTTGTATGAACCTCGGGTTGATAAAGTAAAGTTGGTAGCCCCAAGAGTTGCAACACTCTTGCTGCAATACTGGTGCTCATCACTCTCATATGAAAAAGTATGTGAAGAGGATTGTCAGGTAGGGGTATATGGTCTTAGATCATCATAGGTAACTATTTGGACTATTAGGACTATGAAGACTGGATTAAAGGGGGCACAAAAATGTCTCTCTCATCCTCATACATCTAGCGCAGTATGATGAGACAAAGACATTGGTTATTTGCGGGGCTTTGCTGGGAGGTTGGTAATGGTAGTAGGATTGAGGTTGGATTGGACACTGTATTTGGTTTCCAAGGGGTACATATGCTATCTATCCCTCTTCTTCAACACTTGCATGAAAAAGGTGTTTATCTTTTATCTCATATTTCTTCTTTTCGAGCTCACTCTCTATATTTACAGACTTGTTTCTCAGCATAAGACATTGATATGTCTAGTCTTTTGGCTATAGAGTGGACTCTTTATATTAGACATATTGATGTTGCAGGCATTTTTATTTCAGATAAGATAGATAAGATGAGATGGGTTGGACTAGTACACAAGAACTAGATTGCGACCAATGACATTTACAAATCCATTTCGATCCCAACTAATTCTACTATGGAGCTATCTTGGTATCACAATCTTGGAAATGGATTTTCCCCTTGAAGCTAAAATGTTTTGGATGGTTGGTCCTAAATGACAAAGTACTCACATGGAAGAATTTAGCTCGCATTGGTTTCATTGGACCAAGTAGTTATATGTTGTGCAAGCAAAATTCTGAAAATGTTGAACATCTATTTTTTAACTTCCGAGTTGCCACATAAATTTGGTTTTCAGTCCTTAGTGTGCTTCAAGTTGATGAGTATTGGAAGAATATTTCACTGTTGGCCTGTTTTAAGCATTGGTTTCAGTCACAACAAATATTTGGTTCTCTGTCTTTCTTCATCATTTGAGGCATATGGCGCTACAGGAACCTTAATATATTTGAAGACAAACAAAATAATATTAGATACTGTGTCATGGGGATTGTGTCTTATTTTTCTGAGACATGGCCCATGAATCATATTAAAAAATCTAGACAAGTCATTTTACAAGACATCTAGAATGAGTATCCGGTGGGATTCTTTGATGGGGCTTGTAAATATGGACTATGCGAATGTGGTGTACTCATTTCTATTGAACCTGGAAAGTATTATTACTTTTGGTGGGAGGGTGGTACCAGTTCCAACAACAGGGCATAAATAATCACATTATGGGGGTTGCTATTCACTTCCAGCTGGCTCAATATTACCACCCTACATATTTTTGGGGACTCTAAAGGATGCATAGATTGGATCAAGGGATTGTCATGTTTCTAACCTCCCCTTCTGGCTTATTGGGTGTAGCGCATTCATATCCTGATAAGAGAATTCCAACACATTGTTTTTAATCATATATACAAGGAGCATAACATCATCATTGACTTACTCTCAAAAAGATGCATTTCAGCATGCTCCAAAGTCATACATTATGTTGCATACAACTGAGATTCTAGATTTGATTTTGGCACTATTCCTACCTCTTAGATGTGATTATTATAGGATATTTTCTATATTTCTATTTTGTCTTTTTGTAACTAAGCATGTACTGAACAATCGATGAACAACTGTGGAAGATAGTATAACAGATAGACCTTATGTCTTTTTCTGTTTGAGTTTTTTGTTGTTAAGTTTGGACGTATATCCTGGGAAAAAACTATGTAATTGTACTTTATTTACTTAATATTAAAGAAAGCGTTTTTTTCAACTGGGAAAAAAAAAGAAAGAATCGCAATCAACTATAGGTTATTGCATTTGATGCATAATCCTCCTTTGAGCTGAACTTGCATGCACATTTATGCCATCCTCCTTTGCGTTGATTCCATCACACCTGGTCCAGACCTGCGCTTACTCTCATTAGTCCAATAGCTATTCATCTTGGGGTCGATGGTCAAAATACCCCTAGTTGTATTACCATTGCTTTCATTTTCCAGTTACTGATGACTGGTCAAACTCTTTTGCCTTCTTTCATATCTAGAAGGTTGATTCTCACTTATGCACCTTCAATATATTTCATATGAGCTCACCTTGAAAATCTTCTTTCCATACAATATTGATTTTCCATCTTCGAACTGATTCGAATTATGGATGGGGGAGGGAAAATGTTGTTACGAAATGAACCATTATCAAAATACTTACTAGAACAAGTAATGCGCCAAATTATGAAACAATGTAGGTTCTCTCCAATCCAGTATGGTATAGATGTTGTAATGTCTTGTTTAACATTAAGTATGACAATAAAATAAAAAACATAAAATTAAAATAAAATAAAATAAATAAGGTAAAATAAAATAACATAACATAAAATTAATAGTTATGTTTATAATTATAATTAATAATTAAACTAGTTTAGATCTATGTTAACTCTAGATTTATGTCACGAGAGGGATCAAATCTTTTGAGATGCAGACTTTTTTATAGTGAAAAAAATTTAATCTTTATTGGTAAATTCTGAAATAAAATAAATTTAATCTAATATTATATCAATAGTAAACTCTAGTAAATTTGAATTATCAACTAAGAAAATATCCCTCTAAATTGCTTAGACTAGTGAGTTACTTGGATTAATTTGGTTTTTTTTTCATTTCACTATAACTTTGAGAACCCTTAGGAAAAGGGTCAAAACGTAGTACAAAATTTGATCACTATTAGGAAAATAATAACCATTATTTTATATATACATACAACTTTACCAACATTGTTTCGTTCATTTCTCAGCATATATAACACATTTTTTTAATTACTGTGTGAACATATTAAAATCAATTTATTAAACTAGATAAAACAGTTGTCCACACTCATAATTGTATGCAGAGTCGAGACAAATTCATCCTGATCTTTTCCAGCTTGGGCCAGAGATTGAGATATGGCAAGGGCCCACTTTGTTGAATCGGTGATGATCTCCGATGGAAAGTGGAGCACCGGGAGTCAAAAGTGATCATGATGTTGCTACCAGATATAAGAGGGGTTGGGCCAAGGAGAGAAGGAAAATGATGAATGGAAATGGATGTCGAATTTTAAAATGATGAATGGAAATGGATGTCGAATTTTAAAATTATTATTAGCAAAAGTGTAAAGAGAGATTTAATTATATTCTATTTATTTTATATGTATGCATGGTTGGTTTATAGTCACTTTTTTCTCCCTTTTATAGATATGCTTTTCAATGATAAGAGTTGGTATCATGGCTCTCAATAGTCTATGACACTTTCTCCTATCAATTAAGA
The DNA here is from genome assembly GCA_031772625.1 of Pinus tabuliformis. Taxonomy (NCBI): domain Eukaryota; kingdom Viridiplantae; phylum Streptophyta; class Pinopsida; order Pinales; family Pinaceae; genus Pinus; species Pinus tabuliformis. The sequence continues at coordinate 845,798,734 of CM062809.1, read as the reverse complement.
AAAAAATGATTGGTTGATTGGTTTTTTTTATTAGTGGAAAATATTGATAACATTAAGAACGTGTTTATGTTGGTTTATAATTTAATAATTTGTAGTTCATGTGGATAGGGCATTGAAGCTTAAGCATATGTTATTCTACACATCCTTGGAGTTGTAACAAGTTTGAACAACGATAAATGTAATTCCAAGAGGCTAAGCTATTTTACATAGGAGTACTCTTGATAATCACTTGTGAAGAATGAGATGAATACTCCATGCTAATGATTACATTATTAAAATCCAAAAACAATGTACTAAATAATCTAAATAAACAATTTATTCATAATAGCACATCATGCTCAACAACCAATATTAATGATCTAACACCAAGTTGATTACGATAGACCTTGATGTAAATCTATTGTTATCTCTATGAATTACAATTCCTCTCTACAGTCGATTTACCCTACCTTGCTCATCATTTAGGCTCAATCACATACTCTTGATGGTCCAATAACATAAATGCCATGGAACTTTGTTAAACTCACAAATAGAGACATGAATGAAAATTGATTGGAAACTCACATGACATTGCTCACCCTTATCACTATTAAATAGAAGATCTTATAATAAACAATTTTCTAGAGGAATCTAGAACTAACAATAGTCTAGAAATATGTAGAATAATAACTTTATATAAAATATCAATGACTAATAGCTAATTAGAAATATCTAACAACTAATTCCCAGACTAACTTAGTTAATAGGAGAGATTATATTTTAACACTCCCCCTTAGTCTTAGTTATTACATTCAACAACATTGACAATGCTTAAGTGTTGTCTCTAAACTCAAAACAGTTATTCCCAATGATTTGGTGAAGATATATGCTAGCTAATCTCAAATCCTTAAAATTGAAGAGATAGGTCACCATTGTTGATAAGCTCGTGAATGAAGTGACAATGAGTGATTTTCCTGTGAAATATATGATTCTTTGACAATGCAACTATTGAGTTATTGTCACAAAAAATAGCAGTTGGCTCCTTCTCCACACGTGCAAGATATTTCAAAAGTCTTCTTAGCCATATTGCATGACATGATGTTGTAGTAGCTACTACATATTCTTCTTTTGCAAAAGACATCGAGACATTGATGGTTGTTTATTTGAAGCCCATGAAATCAAATTTGTGCCCAAATGAAAATCATATCCTAAGGTGCTTTTCCTATCATCAATCCTACCAACAAAATCATTCAATGTATCTTGTAAGCTTGTTGTCTTCAAAACTTGTGTACCACAATCTATAGTTAGTTGTACCTGTAATATACCTCACAATTATTTTTCCAACCTTCCAATGTGATTTCTTGGGAGACTCTATATTTTACTAATTACATACATAACATCAGGTCCAATTGTAATAAGGTACATGAGGTTGCCTACAACCGTCTTATATAATGTTGAATCAATTGTTGGTCCATCATCCTGCTTGCTCAATTTTGTTCCTATTACAATAGGTGTCTATTGATTTGCATTTGTCCATCATGAACCTCTTTAAGATATCAGTAGCATACTTTTGTTGACATATGGAAATTCTTTGAGCATATTTCTTGACTTCAATTCCCAAAATGTATTTCATGAGACTGTTAGGTCCCTATAATACTAGTGATGCTCCCATTACTATTGTAGTTGTATCCCTTATTAATATTTTTGTGCCCCTATTGTCTCCATATTGCTATTACTGTGCCCCATAGAATCCCTCTATTGTTATTTTTGTGCCTTTATATTATTATTGTTAGGTTGACTTGGTTATATTGTGACCCCTTAGACTCCTATATATAGAAAAGAGGTTTTGTCATTTGAATCATCCAAGAATTGTTCAATTGTGTAATTTAAAGGAGGTTGCCCCCTCGAAGAGGCTGAATTCTAAGGCGTTCAACTGTCTTTTCTATCTTTTTGTGAGTTGGTTTCATAACATTTGGTATCACAACTTTGAATTCTAGGGTTTTGCTGCTCCAAACAGGTCATCATGGCATTTGCGCTATAAAAAATTTTTCTGCGACGTTTCAGATGCTAAAAAAAAACCCATTTGATATTAAATCGTTATGAACCTCGGGTCCGAATTTCACAGCGTTTCACGCTATATTTGCGTAGATATGGTCTGAAGAAGTTGGCATTTTTGCAGACTCCCGAATTTCATTCCAAATAGGTGACCTGGGGAAAATCGTCATAACTTTTGTTTTGAGCATCAGATTGAAATTTCATAAGAATTTACGGAAATAGGACGGACTTTAGTTTCATGTATATATTTTTTTAGATACTAAGGTCAAAATAGTGACACATGGAACTTCGTACAAGTTCGCTCACCTGGAAAGGTTTATAATCAGGTCACCTTGGGAGATTGTGCATAACTCCACCTTGGAGAATCTAAATTTGATCAGACTGGTGGAATTGGAAAGAGGACACAGAAGGCTACTGCAGGTCGCAATTTCAGAACTGGATGATCCGAAATTACAGAGATACATCAGATTCAATATTGAGCTCCTACAAAGTGAAAAAAAGTGTGTAGTTTTTTGTTTTTTTAATTTTGCATAAGCTTGGTTTGAAAAATTAGTTTGAAGGAATTCAAAGGGCATAGTAAAGAATTATTATCGGTAATTGATGCCCCAAGGAAAGAAAATGCAAACACCTAGTAAGCAAACTGAAAGCTCTAGCATGACTCGTGAAGAAGAGGAAGAAATGCAACATGATATATCAAAATTAAGAGACCAAGTGCAACAAATGTCACTCGCACAAAAAGTAACAGAATCTAAGATGGATGGTTTAAAGAAATATGTAGAAGCTAATATGAATGGCATGGATGCTAAGATGGATGGCATGGATGATAAGATGGAAGAACTGAAGATAAATTTGAATAAGTTGCTACAAGAAATGGTCACTAATGGTGAAAGGGTAGTAAAGAAAACTCATGATGAGAACAAAAGAAATGTTAATGATGATTTCATAGACTCTAATGTTGTATCGAAGACCCACCATATTCTAAAAATCGATATGAGAAAGTTTGATGGCAAGGATCCCGCAACATGGATACTACATATGGAGCAATTTTTCGATCTCAATAATGTGCAAAACACACAAAAGGTACATATTGCAACTTTATATTTGGAACCAAATCAGTTTGTATGGTATCAATGGCTTTGCTCTCGTAAACAAATTGTCACTTGGGCAATTTTTACGGAATAATTAACACCACATTATGAGGATACAAAAAGCAACACTTTTTTTAGTCAATTGATAAGTCTCAAACAAAAGGGTTCAATGATGGAGCACATTGAGGAGTTCCAAAAATTGAACATAAGGGTAAAAAATATTCTAGAGGAGCATAGGATTGATGTGTTCATAGGGATTTTAAAGGAGAATATCCAACATGACGTTCACCTTTGGGAACCTGATTCATTGGAGAAGGCATTCAGGTTAGCAAGAAAAATGGAAAGCAAAATTATGGCAACCAGGAAGCCTACCACTCACAACTATCAAGATGGAAGTGTTCTTGCCCCTAGCCTTCCACAACCTATAAGGTTGACACCACAACAATTGGAAGAAAAAAGAGCAAAAGGGCTTTGTTACAGTTGTGATAGCAAATACACTAAAGGTCATGAGTGTGCTGAGAAGAAATTATTCTACATAGATTGTGAAGAGGAAGAAGAAAAGGAACAAGAAAGATCAAAAGAAAAGGATATACTCTAGGAAAAAAACCTAGATAAAGAAGAAATGAATTCGACCATATCTTGTAATGCGTTGGCTGGAATTACCACTCCTCAAACCATCAAGATAGAAGGACATATCAAGAAGAAAAAGGTAATAGTGTTGATTGATTCAGGAAGTACCCACAATTTTATTCATTGTAAGAGAGAAAAAGAATTGAATTTCTTCCAATATCTAGCACCAGAGTGTCAAATGATGGTTGCAAGTGGAGGAACGATAAATTGCTCTGGAAAGTGCCATAATATCAAGCTATCCATGGGAGAATATGTATTGAATAGCCCAATGCTTTCCATTCCAATGGGAGGTGCTGATGTTGTACTAGGAGTTCAATGGCTACAATCCTTGGGTACAATAGCTTTTAAATTTCAAGAACTCTTCATGAAATTTTATGCGGAAGGAAAGGAAGTTGAATTAAGGGGTATTGCAGGGAAACCGGGAAATATAATCAGCTCTAACGGTATGACAAAGCTTCTAAAAAAGTAACAACGAGGTGTAATTGCACAATTATGTTCGCTAGATGTTTCCACATTGAAATCATCTCTTTCTCCAGATCTCCAAAAAGTCTTGGACAATCATTTGAAGGTATTTGAGACTCCCAAAGGTCTCCCACCTATTCGTGATCATGATCATGCTATTCATTTGATTCCAGGAAGTGTTCCTCCAAACATCAGGCCGTACATATATCCCTATTCCCAAAAGAGTGAAATTGAACGCATGGTTGCAGAAATGCTAGAGGCTGGTATAATTCAACCTAGCCAAAGTTCTTTCTCTGCTCCAGTAGTATTGGTGCACAAGAAGGATGGATCATGGCGCATGTGTCCGGATTATAGGGAGCTCAACAAGCTCACTATTAAAGATAAGTTTCCCATTCCTATCATTGACGAATTATTAGATGAATTGCATGGATCAATTTACTTCACCAAGTTGGATCTTCGTTCAGGATATCATCAAATCAGAATGAAGACTGAAGACATTCCAAAAACAACATTTAGAACTCATGAGGGTCACTATGAATTTTTGGTCATGCCTTTTGGCCTTACTAATACACCTTCTACATTTCAAGGTTTGATGAATTCCATTTTCAAACCCTTCCTAAGAAAATTTGTGTTAGTATTTTTTGATGATATACTAATCTACAGCAAGTCTCAGAAGGATCATGTTGAACATGTTGACAGGGTGCTACAACTATTGGAGGAGAAACAATTATATGCAAAAAGATCCAAATGTTTGTTTGGAGTACAAGAGGTGTAATATCTAAGTCATATTGTATCTCATGAAGGAGTTAAGGTAGACCCTAGAAAAATTAAAGCCATTAAGGAATGGAAAATCCCCACATGCATAAAGAATTTGCGAGGATTTCTCGGGTTGATAGGGTATTATCACAAGTTTGTTAAGAATTATGGGAAAATAACAGCACCTCTAACAACATTATTGAAGAAATATGCATTTTCATGGACTCTATAAGCAACAAAGGCCTTCAAGCATCTTAAAGAGGCAATGTGCCAAGCACCGGTCTTAGCTACACCAGACTTCACAAAAACCTTTTTTGTGGAATGTGATGCTTCAGGAAATGGAATTGGTGCTATTTTAATGCAAGATGAAAGACCCATTGCTTTTGAAAGTCGTCCAATCAAGGGAAAGTATTTACACAAAGCTATTTATGAGAAGGAAATGTTGGCAATACTACATGCACTTAAGAAATGGCGACCCTACCTAATGGGAAAACACTTCAAGGTAAAAATGGATCATGATAGCCTTAAATACTTTTTAGAACAAATATTATCCTTTGAAGAACAACAAAAATGGGTCACAAAGATGTTGGGTTATGACTTTGAAATCATCTACAAAAAATGGAAGCAAAATGTTGTGGCAGATGCACTCTCAAGAAAGGATGAGGATGTGGCAGCATTGTTGTGCGCCATTTCTATTATCCAACCAGATTGGATAAACGAAGCAAGGGAGGAATGGAAGAATGACGAAGAAGTGTGGACACTTATTCAAAATTTACAACAAGATTCCAGTACATCTGATACATTTAGCTGGAAAAATGATTCATTATGGTACAAAGATCGCTTATACCTCTCTAAGAACTCCCAACTCAAACAAAAGATTCTTTTGGAATTGCACGCTTCTCCCTTAGGAGGGCACTCAGGATTTTTAAAAACTTACCACAGGGTTAAGAAGGAATTTTTTTGGGATGGCCTTAAATCAGATATTCAAAAGTTTGTGGCAGAATGTTTGGTTTGCCAACAAAATAAAGCTAAATCAATTAAGACACCAAGCCTATTACAACCTTTATCCATTCCACGCCAACGTTGGGAGGAGGTTTCAATGGATTTTATCACAAGTTTACCCAAATCTGAGGGAAAGAGTGTCATCATGGTGGTAGTTGACAGACTTACCAAGTATGCACACTTTTGTGCATTATCACATCCATTTAAAGCCAGTACAGTTTCTACTACATTTATGGAAACAATTCAAAAGCTACATGGAAATCTAAAGATTATTGTAAGTGACAGAGATCCCATTTTTACTGGAAATTTTTGGACAGAATTATTTTCTTGTCTTGGTACTCAGTTAGCTCATAGCTCATCTTATCATCCTCAATCTGATGGGTAAACTGAGATAGTAAACAAATGTTTGGAAGGATATCTTCGTTGCTTTGTATCTGACAAAACAGACACAATGGGTCAAATGGTTGCCTCTGGCTAAATGGTGGTATAACACTTCCTTCCATACTGCAACAAAAATGACCCCATTTATGGCACTTTATGGATATCATCCACCATCCATCACATCATATTTAAGAGAAAATTCTAACGTTCAAGTAGTGGAACATCACATCGAGCATCAACAACAAGTTCTCCAACTTTTAAAGGATAACCTCATGTTGGCGCAGAATAGAATGAAACAACAAGCAGATCAACATCACAGCGAAAGAAGTTTTGATGTAGGTGACTGGGTATTCCTACGGCTGCAACCATATAAACTAATGTTCGTCAAGCAAGCTAAGAAGGATAATAAATTATCACCAAAGTATTATGGTCCATACTAGGTGTTGCAAAAGATTGGTACTATGGCATACAAATTGGAGCTTCCTACAGCTTCTCGAGTGCACCCATTTTTCCATGTTTCATGTTTAGAGAAGGCTATAGGCGACAAGCTCCCAGTTCAAACAATATTGCCAGAACTTGACGAGGAAGGAAAAATTATATTGGAACCGGAAGCAGTCATAGAAACAAGAACTCGACAGCTACGAAATCAATCCATTTCAAAGTATCTCACCAAGTGGAAGAACTTATCTGCTGAAGATTCCACATGGGAGGATGAGAATTTTATACAGAAGCATCCAGAACTACTCAAGCGCTGAGGAAAACACTTTTTTGAAGGAGAGGGGCATGTTAGGTCCCTATAATACTAGTGATGCCCCCATTACTATTATAGTTGTATCCCTTATTAATATTGTTGTGCCCCTATTGCCCCCATATTGTTATTACTGTGCCCCATAGAATCCCTCTATTGTTATTTTTGTGCCTTTATATTATTATTGTTAGGTCAGCTTTGTTATATTGTGACCCCTTAGACTCCTATATATAGAAAGGAGGTTTTGTCATTTGAATCATCCAAGAATTGTTCATTTGTGTAATGTAAAGGAGGTTGCGCCCTCGAAGAGGCTGAATTCTAAGGCGTTCAACTGTCTTTTCTATCTTTTTGTGAGTTGGCTTCATAACAGAGACCAAGGTCTATCATCTCAAATTCCCTTTTTAAAGCAGTTCTGAAATCATTTGACACCAAATTCCTATTATATATTATGCCATCAACATGAATACAAACTAGAATGATTTTACCTTGATATGGTGTGGTATATAGAGTCGGTCCATTATTTCTCTTATTTAACTATTATTGAGAAAATATGAGTTAATCTAACTATACCAAGCCCTTGGAGCTTGCTTCACTCCATACAAGGCTTTTTCAACTTGTATATTTTGTACTCTTGGCCTTTTACTTCAAATCTTGGTGGTTGATATACACACACCTCCTCTTCTAGTTTTCCATTCGAGGAAGTTGACTTCACATCCATCTGGTAAACTAGCCATTTGTTTTGACTTGCAAAGGATAACACAACACTAATAATATCTAATGTTACTACTAGAGCAAAGGTTTTACCATAGTCAATACCTGGTTGTTAAGCAAATTCTTTAGCAGCTAGCCTTGCCTTATGTTTCTGTACCTTATCTTTCTCATCCAGTTTTGTCTTGAACACCCACTTAACACTAATGCTAGTTTTATCAACTAGGATATCAAACAAGATCCCACGCCTTATTCCTTTCAATAGATTCAATCTCTTCATTCATGAACTATACCCAATGCTCTTTTTCACTACCTCTTCAAAATAAGTAGGCTGATATGATAATAAGGTTATATTAGCTTGTTAATCCATGTCATCACACTACTCGTACATTTCCCTTAAGCTTTTTTTTTTGATTTCTTATTTAATCTAATGAATCACTGCTAAAATAATGACTATTTATCTAATTTCTCATTGAATCTACTGACTCTGTACTAGAAGAAGAACTATCTCCTTGTCTTTTCACTAGTAATCTTGGTAATCTTGGTGGAGGGACTTGTTGTCATATACTTTCCACATGTTCATCTATTGGGAAAGATTGATTTTTACTATCCCTTCATTCTCTTGATCATTCCAAGAATTTTCCTTTGAGAATTTTACATCTCTACTTAGCATAAATTTCTTAGTGATTAGTTTATATAGTTTGCAGGCTTTGGAATATTCATTGTACCCAATGAAAATGCATTTTTCACTCATGTTGTCATGTTTCCTCCTCAATTGTTTTAGGAAATGGGAATAGGAAATATAACCAAAAAGTTTGAAATGAGAAATGCTTGACTTTTTACCACTTCATGATTCTTGAGGTACTTTACCTTTCATAATATTTGTTGGATATATTCTTAATCTATAAATGAAGCAAGCAATAGCCTCAACCCAAAAATCATTAGGAAAATTTCTAGATTTGACCATATGTTTTGCCATGTTCATAATGGATTGAATCTTCATTCAACCTCTCTATTCTGCTATGGAGTAGATTTGGTGGTGAACTTCCTTCTAATACTTTTTTGTCTAAAAAAATTTATGAGCTCTTTTGAGTCAAACTCTCCTCCTACATCTAATCTGATCACTTTGACTTATTTACCACTTTATTTTTCTTCTACACCCTTAAATTCTTTGAACTTTGTCAATGTATCTAATTTGTTTTTGAGGAAATGCTCCCAAAATTTCCTATTGAGACCATCAATGAATGTTAGAAATATAAACTTCCACTAATGGATTGAGTTTTCATGGGTCCACATAGATTTGTGTGGAAAGGTTCTATATGCTCCTTGGCTCTGTAGGAGGATTCTAGAAAATTGTTTATTTGATTCTTTTAATGAATGAAAATTTCACAAGTATTGGTTTTGTCATTCATTATGGGAAATATCTTAACCATTGATTATTTCTACAAGAGATTAAGACTCCTAAAAGGTAGGTGGCCCTACTAAGATGCCACAACCAAGTCTCATTTATGCTTGAGACATTTTTGGCATATGATTGTGTCATATTTATGCTTCTCAAATTCAATGATAACATTCTATTCTTAGTCATTTGGACCTTTGCAACGAGTCTTCTACTAAGTTACTTATCCAAAATTGTGCACATGGAGTCTTTTAGTATAACACCACAATCATGGTGACTCTATTATCCAATACTTTATAGATCATGTCTAAGATTTAGTAAAAAAAGACATCAAGAATATCTTTCTTTTAATTTTTTTAATCAGGATAGCCACAACACCTTTTCTTATCATATTTGACATAATAATAATCTCCTAAAGTAATTTCAGATTAAATAGAGCTATTAATACTAGGAAACAACTTATTGTTATCTATCATGTGATTGTTGCAACCATTTTCCAATAATCAATTATCCTTGTTGTGATTTTCTTTAGTGAATTGACATGATATGAGCATTGACTTAGATAGCCCTTATTTAGTGTTGGATACATTAGCATTCCCATTATTCATATTTCAATGTTTCTTTCTACATTCAGTTTCGTAATGTCCATACTTTTTGTTATAGTAACATTGTACATGGGATTTGTCTATCCATCTTTTTCCGATCCCCCCTCTGATTTTGAGAGTGACTAGGCTAATTTGATTGTCCTAATTGTTTAGGTGCAATTCTTCCTTCTACTTGATAATTACCTATACCTCTGCTTCCTTTTCCTGCACCTCTACTAATGGATTCTTTAGATTTGAATACACACTCTAAAGATTCATCTTCCATCATGATCTTGACTAATGGGATAAAAGAAATCCCATCAATTATTCAATTGTTAGTTTGGACAAATCTTTGAACTCCTCTATGGTGATGAAAACGATCTCAAATTGTTTAGGTGGGATTTTGAGAACTTTTTCCAAAATTTTATGATCCTCAATTATCTCTTTGTGAGTCCTAAGATAGTTTAAAATTCCCATCACTTTGGTCATGAACTAATCAATATTCTCTTCCTCCTTCATATTCAATGTTTCAAACTCTCTCTAGAGGATTTGAAGCCTCACATTCTTCACTTTGTCATTATTCGGATATGCTAACTCTAGAATATGCCAAGCTTGCTTTGCGCTAGATGCTCCCATTATCTTGGGAGAAATTGAGTCATCCATTGAACTCTTGATCCAAAATTTAGCCTTGTTCTCCTTTTTCGTTAATTCTATAAGTTTATTTCTCTATGTGTTAAACATGGCCTGTAGAGTTGCTTGATCAGGTTCTAAGAACCCATCATCCATTGGTTCCCAACATTCATGTACTTGTAGGAAGGTATTCCTTCTCATAGACTAAAATGTATAGTTCTTTCCAAGAAGCAATGATTCTAGTTGTCCTATATTATGTGTATAAGCCATTTAAAAAAAAGTGTGTAATGAATGAATTTTTTTTATCTCTCTAATATTCTTGCATCTCTAGAGTCTACATCATTTTTTATCAGCTTCTTTATCTTTTTTTAGATCCTTTGATTTCTAGACCTCTATCGCATTCCTTGGACTTGAGTATATAAGATGTTTCCTTTTTCCTATAACTCTATGATTCCCCCCCAAAACCTTTGTTTCTCCCCTATTGATAGTTGGTGCTATCACTAGTTCCCCTTTTTTTCAAGCCCATCCTTTGCTTCTCTGCTCTCCTTTTCTAGCTTATCCATCATTTGTCTAGTCCTCCTCTATCTCTACCGACTTGTTTCTTACTATATTGGTTTGTCCCTCCCACCTCTATTCTATTTGTTGATTCCCTCAACCCAAATATGGTATGATGTTGTCTTTTTGGGTCCTCTTTTCATGGTGAAAGAGGATGACTCGACCTCCCTCATCTCTTGATTTATGCCCCCATAACTCTTCGAGGCTCTCACGCCCAATCCTATGCTAGGGTGGCCATGGAAAGATACAGGGATGCTAGGAACAAGCCAGACAAGCCCGGAGGTTCAACCTAGACACATATGTGGATCAGGAGACCATAGATTGAATCCTTGATGTAGGAAAATCCAGTAGAGATAGAGATTCTACTTACATGTAGAATGCCAACTTGTATTGGCAAATAAAAACTCTAATGGGAAGAGTTCTCACGAATAGGGATGACATTGAATAGGAAATTTTCATTTGTATGGTTGAGCTTATGGAAAAAATGGACAACATTAATAGGAAAATTGTGCTCCTAACTAAACAAATCAAAAGCACAAACCCCTCAACGTCACACATATGGTGAACCCCATTTACCAAATTAGATGCACAATCTAACTAAACGATAAGCTACATGGCCCATAATCATGCTCATAGTATAATTTCCAATAGCGTAGAAATATATTTTAGTATATATGGTATTTTCCTTGTAGACTTTTCTACTTTTTTTTTTCTTGTCAATTTAGCAGATTAGGAACAATAGAAACATTCTTAAAATTTTGTGTTGATGCTATAGGTTCGGTTTCCCTAGAGACTAGTAGATACTATATTAGTGTAAATTTACGTTTATAGTGGTAATATAAATTCTCTGACCTTACAAAATTAAAAAATTCATATTCAACCACACTCTAATTAAATTAATTTCAACCTTTTTTGGGAAAAAAAACATTACAGCCTTGGCCCCATGCCTAGGAAACTCAGGATCCTATGCAATAATTAACATGAATTTTTCATTGTAGGTGTATCTTTAGATGGTGATTCCTTGAAAAGGTTGGATGTAATGCTCCATGGTATATGGCAATGACTCCTCACTTTTTAGAAAATGACAACGCTTTTAGTCACTAGCATTTGATGTTGAGAAGTACAACAATTCTCCTAGATTTAGTAAATGGCCCAAACTTCCTATAGATGGTGGCTACTCCTTGTTCACAATAGTGGTGTCTCCTTTGCCAATGGATAAGTTAGCATTTGGAGAGATAATGGCTCTACTCAGTGACCAACTTTCATTGAAACCCTTGATCTACTTGAGTCTTTTAAATAATTTTTCTTTGATATGGTTGGATCTTTTTGGCTATTTCCATTCTTTCACAATATTCTCTCCACTTTGTGAAAAGTCTTATGCCTAATTCAATACCATGTCAAAATTCACAAGTAGAGATAGGAATGAAAAACAATTGGAAACTCATGGGGCATTTATCGCCCTTCTCACTAGGTCTTACAATAATAAATTTCTACAAAATTATAAGACTAATAAGATTCTAGAAATATCTAGAATAACAAATTTCTAGAAATATTTAAAACTAATAATTAGCTGGAAATATTTGACAACTAATGTTGTAATCTAACTCTTCTACATTTTGGCGCTTTTTTGGACATATTTTTTGGTCATTTTTTCTCGAAATCTGGTAAAGATGATTAAAATCACAAGTTTGAGTTGTGTATCTCACGTGCTCCAAAGGTTTGTTTTGGTGAATCCTTTTATGTCAAAAATACATTTAAAACAACCAAATATCACAACTCACCCATAAATATATCCCCAAATTCCAACAAAAAAAGTGAAAACACAAAATAATTAGACAACATCACAACTAACTGATAAACCAACTAACTCAAAGCCCTAGTGACACAAAATGGCATGCATCATGACCGCAGGAGTTGAAAATTTGAATAATCTGGGCTGAAAAATTATTGGTTGCATTTCATTCAAGCAAGTATTTATTTTAGGAAATTCTTAGGGACTCTCTTCGACCTCTTCTTTATGCGATTCCATAAATTTTATTGATTTTAAGCAAAAGAAGCGTGGTTGTCAGGAGGTATAATATTAATAACACAATTGTTTCTCCATGGGTGTTTTATAGTACCTTCACTGAACTGACCCGTTTAGATCTGGTCGTGAGCCAGGGAGGGATGAATCTTTGTCAACTTTCTAGAGTTTTTATGTAGGAGAAGCATGCAAGCCTTCATCATGCATGGATATTGGTTACACATTCGAGATATATGATATATCCTCTCCGTATGGAATAGATACACTAGAAACACCCATCTTTTATTAATAACTTGGGTCACAAGGAGGAAAGGACAAGTTGAATTAGGGGGAATTTTAGATTTTTATAAAGATGCTAAATGGGAAATCTCTCCTTTTTTGGGTAAAGGGTTTGGACTCAGTGGAAAATCTGAAGCAAAGTATAGAGAACTTGATGGGTTATCTTGCAAATATTCAATGCCTCCTTTATGAATAGAAGCAACTTCATGATCTATCTTAGCTACAGGATTACCGTATTTCAAAAAACTCCACCATATTCTTGAACTTGAGGTTGCAAGGGGGTGCTTCAAGATCTAGGAACTTTGGAGGTTCTGTCTCCTCTAAGGACCCATCACAAAGGAAGGGCTCTAAGCCATCATATCCACCATAGTTCAACCTTAGACCTTACATTGTTGAATAGTAGAAACAAGCCCTAGCCATGAGGTAACCATAACAGAGGTAAACCAAATTTTTTTCCATTTTTCAATCGAGGGCAATGATTTGTAGATTCAATGGTTTTTGGCCCATATTTGATGCTTTACATCAATGTGTTTTTACAACTTGGACAAAAAAATATGACATATAACTTTCTGAAAGGATTTCTTCATTGTTCAGTTAGACACCCAGGAAGATGTACAGGGAGAATTGAAAGAAGGGCCCTGTTTTTGGAGAAATGTAGGACTCTTCATCACCCCTTGGTTTCCAAATTATGATGCAACAACAATGGTGGTCTCAAAAGTGCCATTATGGATGAGGCTACCAAATATTCCCCTTCCATTCTAGTATCACAAGGTATTGGAAGAAATTGGGAACACCCTGGGGGCATTCGAAAATATGGGCCTTGAGAGAATGGAGAAAGGGTAATTTACCTTTGCCAGAATCTGTGTGGAAGCTTACCTAAGTAAAGGTCTACCTTATGACATCCATCTGAAAAATAAAAAATTCCAGTGGAATCAACTTTTAGATTATGAAAATAAAACAACTAGATGCTGATAATGTTACCAAATAGGATACTTACAGAATACATGTCCTTAGGAAAAAATGAACACAAAAATAAGGGGCAGGCTTGCAAAACAAAAGGATGACATCCTTCAAATCCCTACCTCACAGAGGAAGAAGAAGAAATCATAGAGAACCCTGTAAACCAAATAGAAGGGGATGTTTAGGTCTAGAATGATAATGCAACCCGCAAGCATAATGATACATAATAATAGGTGATCCATGAACTAAAACAATAGAAAACATGGGAACACAAAGAGGAGGGGAAGGTGGGCTCAAAGAGATCTCATGTTTTAAAAAATTTAGATTCATAAAAATAACTCCCTCCAAAGATAACCAGAAGCAATTAGGAAATGGTTTCAGTTGACCCCAACTTAGGGGGGATGACAAAAGGTCTAGAGAAAGAAAGGAAATAAATATAAGTTAAATGAGTACTATCATATATAAATTCGTAGGTTTATGTTATTTTTTTAATTCTTTCTTGCACTCATCAACCGAGAGGTTTCTCTTATTGAATGTAGTTAATATCTACAAAATGTAATATTTCTCCTTTTTATTAAGTTGAATTAAACTAGCAATTGCACCACATGTTGCAAAGGAAATTTCGTAAGGCAATAGCATAGTAAAGAGTAGCATTAAACTTTTACTCTTCAATGATGACAGTGAAAGTGTCACCTGCAACATCTCGGGGTAAAATCATGGATATGGTTGACACGCAAAACCAATTCAACAAATGCCTATGGGCCAATAGTATTGTAGTCTGCATCATATCATCTTGGAGTTAGATATGAGTGTTTTGTAGGATTTCATAAACATGTTTCTATACATTTGTAAATGAAATTTCTATTAAACTTATTATCATACATTAATGTGTTTAAGTCAAAAGAATATAAAATAATTAAAGTTATTTTTATTCAAACATGTTAATTTCTATTAAACTTATCAGCATATATTAATGTGTTTAACTCAAAAAATTTTAAACTAAATATATCTATAGATACTTAACTAGGCAAATTATAAACAAAATTAAAGATACCTGATTAAGTAAATTACTTGGGATATTTCTTTGTTGAGCTATCCGTATAAGAGAGATATGTAATTTTTTACATATTTGGGGTATTATATTAAAATAATTTCATATTTATTTTATATATATAAATATATGAATATAGATATACGTATGAAGTGAGTACAAACAAAAAAATCCTTATATTATTGATAATTTTTTATTTTCCACCCTCTCATTAAAATCAATCTGCTATATAGGAAACAAAAGGATAATGCAAAGAATATGAATACCATAATATAGGTTGCATATTAGTTCATGGTAAGTAAGAATTGAAGGAATTCTCTCATATGTCAAACTTAAGACCAACTACAAATATATCTTTCCATCTACTATTGTAGCAAAAGATGTTTTCTAATTCATTCTCTAAATTGGTGATCAAGGTGAATGGAGGGTTAGAGAGTATACAACTTCATCAAACATTGCATGCAATATAAGTTTCAAGGATTAGTTTTGCATATAGGTATGTACAGGTTCCAAAGGTACATTGTTTCTTAGGAGGTATCCTAAATAGAAGAAACTCTTGAGAAAAGAAAAAGCCTCTATCCAATGGTAATAACAGGGTTTTTCTATGAATAAAATGGTACTTGAATTGTTAAGGAGATACATCTATGGAAATTCTCGTTCCGGCTAAAAAAAATAAATCCCCAGACTTAAGTTCCACAATAGAGCCATTTTGAAAGCCAACATGCCCTCTCATTAAAATCAATCTGCTATATAAGAAATAGAAGGATAATGCAGAGAAAATGAATACCATAATATAAGTTGCATATTAGTTCATGGTAAGTAAGCATTGAAGGCATTCTCTCATATGTGAAACTTGAGACCAACTACAAATATATCTTTCCATTTACTATTGTAGCAACATATCCTTTCTAAGCCATTTTCTTTGGTGATCAAGGTGCAGGGAGGGTTAGAAAGTAAACAACTTCATCAAACATTGTATACAATATGTGTTTCAAGGAGCAATTTTGTATATAGGTATGTATAGGGTCTAAAGGTACATTGTTTCTTAGGAGGCAGCTTAAATAGAAGAAACTCTTGAGAAAAGAAAAAGCCTTTATCCAATGGTAATAATGGGGTTGTTTTATGAATAAAATGGTACTTGAATTGTTAAGAAGACACATCTATGGAAATTCTCATTCTGGCTAAAAAAAAAAATCCCTAACCTTTAGTTCCACGGTAGAGCTATTTTGAAAGGCAACATGCTCAATCATTAAAATGAATGTTCTATATAGGAAACATAAGTATACTACAGAGCATATGAATACCATAATATAAGTCTCATATTATTTCATGGTAAGTAAGCATTGATGACATTCTCTCATATGTCAAAATTGAAACCAACTACAAATATATCTTTCCATCTACTATTATAGCAAAAGATATTTTCTATGTCATTCTATTTGGTTATCAGGGTGCAGGGAGGGTGAGAAAGTAAACAACTTCATCAAACAATGCATACAATATAAGTTTCAAGGAGAATTTTTGCATATAGATATGTACAGGGTCCAAAGGTACATTATTTCTTAGGAGGTACCTTAAATAGAAGAAACTATTGAGAAAAGAAAAAGCCTCTATCAAATGGTAATAACGTGGTTGTTATATGAATAAAATGGTACCTGAATTGTTAACAAGACACGTGAATGGAAATTCTCGTTCTGGGTAAAATAAATAAATCCCTAGCCTTTAGTTCCATGGTATAGCCATTTTGAAAGCCAATATTCCCTCTCATTAAAATCAATATTCTATATAGGAAACAAAAGGATACTATAGAGAATATGAATACCATAATATAAGTTGCATATTAGTTCATGGAAAGTAAGCATTGAAGGTATTCTCTCATATGTCAAACCCGAGACCAACTACAAATATATCTTTTCATCTACTATTGTAGCAAAATATATTTTCTAAGCTGCTTTATTTAGTGATCAAGGTGCAGGGAGGGTTAGAAAGTAAAAAAATTCATCAAACACTATATACAATATAAGTTTCAAGGAGAAATTTTGCATATAGGTATGTACAAGGTCTGGAGGTACATTGTTTCTTAGGATATATCTTAAATAGAAGAAGCTCTCGAGAAAAGAAAAAACCTCTATCCAATGGTAATAATGGGGTTGTTCAATGAATAAAATAATACCTGAATTGTTAAGGGGACACGTCTATGGAAATTCTTGTTCTGGATAAAAATAAATAAATCCCTAGCCTTTAGTTCCACAGTAGAGCCATTTTGAAAGCCAATATGTCCTCTCATTAAAATAAATATGCAATATAGGAAACAAAAGGATATAGAAAATATGAATACCATAATATAAGTTACATATTAGTTCATGGTAAGTAATCATTGAAGACATTCTCTCATATGTGAAACTTGAGATCAATTACAAATATATATTTCCATCTATTACTGTAGCAAAATATATTTTCTAAGTCATTTTCTTTGGTGATCAAGGTGTAGAGAGGGTTACAAAGTAAACAACTGCATCAAACATTGCATACAATATAAGTTTCAAGGAGTAGTTTTGCTTATAGGTATGTACAGGTTCCAGAGGTACATTGTTTCTTAGGAGGTATCTTAAATAGAAGAAACTCTTGAGAAAAGAAAAACCTCTATCCAATGGTAATAACTGGGTTGTTCTATGAATAAAATGGTACCTGAATTTTTAACGAGACACATCTATGGAACTACACCTCCATAAGGAGGTACATTATAGGGAGAAAATTCCAAAAATAGGAATGCTATAACTTATATGAAAACAAAATACTTTTGAATCTCTTAATATATAAATGTACTTGCATATAATTTCATTACAATCTACCAAGCATGGGTTGGCACTGGGAGGGTCATGACTGAAGTATTCAATTGCCACCCAAATTTTATGAGGATGAACCTCGTAACATTTGAAGTTCATACATGTATGTTCAAACTTCAACCATAAGATGATTTTGGGAGAGAATTCTAACAAGAAAGACCTATGTGACTTGAGAATATGGAAAACATAATTTGTCTGAAAAGCAACAGTCACATTTCTATTTGAGAGACTCTATGATGAAAAAGGACTAGGCAAGAAAAATATAGAAAAACAAAACCACTCTGATTTCATGTCAGTATAAAATATTAAATTATCACATAAATAAAACACCACAATAATCAAACAAATAGTTACACAGACTTAAACTACAACATAACTCTACAAATTTTATTAACCAGATTGGCCAAGTTCTCAAACCTCCATTACATTCAACAGAGCTATACAAAGGTTATAAGTTGAATAGTTTCAACCATTCAACCGCCATTGATTGGGTTTATCAATGCATCAATTCATTGCTTCCACTGTGGAGTCTATCTTATCTTCAACTAAGAATCCAAGCATTATCACTCCAAGCCTTGAAATTCCAACATTCAACCCACCATCCATCCATCTTATATCCATGAGATGTGGCAGTAGTTTAAACCAACCAACCTCCCAATCATGGTTTGGGAGATTCTGAGAAATTAGGTGTTATGCAACCAACTCACAACATAGAAGAAAAGATAGTTCAACAACTTAAGAAATATCCTCTTCGAGGGGGAAACCTCATTTACATTACATAAATGAACAATTCTTGGATGATACAAATGATAAGACCTCCTTGGTATATATAGGAGTTTAAGGGGTCACAATATAATTAGAGCCTAGAAAACAATAATAATGTAAGGGCATAAAAATAACAATAGTGGCCTTCTATAGGGCACAACAAAGACAATATGGGGAACACATGGGCATAACAATAACAATAGATCACTACACTAACAATAAAAACAAGGGGGATACACTAGTATTATAAGGACCTAACATGCCCCTCTCCTTCAAAAAAGTGTTGTCCTCAATGCTTGAGTAGTTCCAGATGCTTCTGTATAAAATTTTCATCCTCCCATGTTGAATATTTAGTGGGTAAGTTCTTCCACTTAATGAGCTACTATGAATTTAATTGATTCCGTAACTATTGGGTTCTTGTTTCTGTGACTGCTTTAGGCTCAAATATGATTTTTCCTTCTTCATCAAGTTTTGACAACAGTGTTTGAAATGGGAGCCTTTCACCAATAACCTTCTTTAACCATGAAACATGGAAAATTGGGTGTACTCGGGAAGATGCAGACAACTCCAATTTGTATGCCATAGTACCAACCTTTTTCAACACCTTGTAGGGACCATAGTACTTGGGTGATAATTCATTATCCTTCTTAGCTTTCTTGAGGGGCATTTGTTTGTATGGTTTTAGTTGTAAAAATACCCATTTTCCTACATCAAAACTTAATTCACTATGATGTTGATCTGCCTATTGTTAATTCATTTGATTCTGCACAAAAGTGAGGTTAGCCTTTAAGAGTTGGATAAATTTATGTTGATGCTCGATGTGATCTTCCACTGGTTGAACCTTTAACTTTTCTCTTAAAGATGATGTGATGGATGGTGGATGATATCCATAAAGTGTCATAAATGGGGTCATTTTTGCTGTAGTATGGAAGGAAGTATTATACCACCATTCATCTAGAGGTAACCACTTGACCCATTGTGTTTGTTTATCAAATATCAAGTAACGAAGATATCCTTCCAAACATTTGTTTAATATCTCAGTTTTCTCGTCATATTAAGGATGATAAGATGAGCTATGAGCTAATTGAGTACCAAGACAATAAAATAGTTCTATCCAAAATTTTCTAGTGAAAATGGGATCTTGGTCACTTACAGTAATCTTTGGGTTTCCATGTAGCTTTTGAATTATTTCCATAAATACAGTAGCAACTGTATTGGCTTTAAACATATGAGATAATGCACAAAAGTGTGCATACTTGGTAAGTCTATAAAATGCCACCATTATGGCACTCTTTCCTTTACACTTGGGTAAACATGTGATAAAATCCATTGGCATCTCCTCCCAACGCTGACTTGGAATTGCTAAGGATGTAACAGACCTAGGGTCTTAATTGTCTCAACTTTATTTTGTTGGAAAACCAAACATTCTATCACACAGTTCTGAATATTAGACTTAAGGCCATCCAAAAAAAATTCCTTCTTGACTATGTGGTATGTTTTTAAAAATCCCAAGTGCCCTCCTAATGGGGAGGTCTGCAATTCCAAAAAGAATATTTTGTTTGATATGGGAATTCTTACAATGATATAAGTAATATTTGTACCATAATGAATCATTTTCCCAACCAAATTTATCATATGTACCGGGATCTTGCTACAACTTTTGAATGAGTTTCCACACTTCTTCATCATTCTTCCATTCATCCCTTGCTTTGGTTATCCAATCTGGTTGGATAATAGAAATGGCACAAAGAAATGCTTCCACATCCTCCCTTTCTTGAGAGTGCATCTACAAAAATATTTTACTTCCATTTTTCATAGATTATTTCAAAATTATAACCCAACATCTTTGTGATCCATTTTTACTGCTCTTCTGAAGATAATATTTGTTCCAAAAATTATTTAAGGCTATCATGATTTGTTTTTACCTTGAAGTGTCTTCAAATTAGGTAAGGTCACCATTTCTTTAGTGCATGTATAATTTCCAACATTTCCTTCTCATAAATAGGTTTTTGTAAATACTTTTCTTTAATTGGACGACTTTAAAAAACAACAGGTCTTCCTTCTTGCAATAAAACAACATCAATTCCATTTCCTGAGGCATGACATTCCATAATAAAGGTTTTTGTGAATTTTGGCGTAGCTAAGACTGGTGCTTAGAACATTGCCTCTTTAAGATGTTTAAAGGCCTTAGTTGCTTCCGGAGTCCAAGAAAATGCATCTTTCTCAAGAACATTGTTAGAGGTGATGCTATTCTCCCATAATTCTTAACAAACTTGCAATAATACCATGTCAACCTTAGAAATCCTTGAAGATGTTTTATGGCAATGGTTATTTTCCTTTCCTTAATGGCTTTAATTTTGTTAGGGTCTACCTTAACACCCTCATGAGATACAATATGACCCAGATACTCCACCTCCTATACTCCAAAGAAACATTTGGAAGTGTTTTCATATAGTTGTTTCTCCTCTAATAGTTTCAGTACTATGTCAACATGTTGAACATAATCCTTCCAAGGCTTGTTGTAGATTAGTATATCATCAAAAAATACTAACACAAATTTTATAAGGAAGGATTTGAAAATGGAATCATCAAACCTTGAAATGTTGAAGGTGCATTGGTAAGGCCAAAGGGAATGACCAAAAATTCATAACGACCCTCATGAGTTCTAAATACTGTTCTCAGAATGTCTTTGTTGAAGTTTGCAATTGTTTATTTTTGACTATGCATTTACCATCTTATTTCACCTTTTTGTCATAATTTTATAGCAATCTCAACATGCTCAAGGTCAAGTTAAACTCTTAAAAATGTATTTATAATCCATAATTAGAATCTATGTTTCTTAATGAATTGTAACGAAAACATTCTTACAGTGACATAATCATAAACATCTTGCAGCTAATGTTGGTTTCCGTAGCAATATTCATGGTTAGATAAGTTGCAACACTTCAATAAAAGGATGAAGACTACCTAGAGATGACACGTTTCCACCATATGGATGACCACCTATTAGGATGACTTGGAAAACTATGAGGATTGAGAAATATAAAAGTCAAATTCGATTCAAACTCTGAGAATAATGTGTAGCGGTCAAATAAAGGCATCAAAGAAATAGAATGACATCAAGCGAGCATATTGAAGATTTGTTTAGCTATTACAATATATATCGAGATGAATCTCCTATTACTTGCTCTTTCAGTAGCAAGTCATAAAGAGATTGAGTTTCAAAGTGAATCTATTTCGTAAATTTCAAGTTAGCTCCTTTTGTGCCAGCTTAAAACTCTTAAAAATCATTTTATGAAGTTTGTATAAAGGATGTAAGCTGAGACTTGAAAAACAAGTTTGAATATTAATTTTATAATTGTTTTAATGTGAAGACTGGTGATACTCTATTCCAGTTTAATATAATTACTTTGTTATCAATGCGTGCATGAGAGATCTTTCGATTGATAGTTGACCTATAGTCACAGGAGGTCCCCCTGTCGAGTTGTGGGGTTTTGTTTATAGTTTTGTTTTTCATTTATGACTTGTTTATAACACTGTATTTTCTTTTAAGCATTTGTTTGGATCATAATTACAATTTTTATAATTGTCATTTTGATTGCAGAGTTCTCATAAACAGGAAAAAACTAAAAAGTTACGATTCTTGAATGCATCTTCTTTCCAACACTTAAACGTTTTATAACTTAATTTGATTTCTTAAATGATGGTGAAATACTCTTTAGAGGTTAAATGCACACACAAGTAATCATTCTAAAGTTAAGTTTTCCATTTCTACAAGTAGGAATTAGATCATTTTTATTGCCATTTATCTTTCATGCAATTAGTATAGAATTTCCTTACTGCAATTAAGTGTAGAAGTTTCTTTCTGCAAGATAGTGTAAAATGTTTTCAATTATGCAAAATGGAACTAGATTGTTTTTTTGAAAGTGGGTTTCTAGCATTTCCTTTCATGCCATTAGAAGTAAGTTTGAATTCAACAATTTAGATAGATTTTCAATTTTTGCAAAATAGTGAAGTTCAATTTGGTTAATTAGGATTTGATATAACTTTAAATTGAAAGAATATGTGTTTAATTATTCTCTAAATTGCATCAAACAAACATTTATCCTTTCTTAGGTTAATTTCATCACTAGAAACAATCAATCCATAGAAATAATCCTAGCATATATAGTGCACATTCATCTCACAAGTACACAAAACTTGGTTGACAATTGATGAAGTAATTTAAGAATGTCGGGGAGGTGTATATAGGATTCTATTTCTTATTTTCATATCATTTTAGGTGCATTAAAATTTTTAGATGCATAATTAAAGCATGGTCAAAATTATTTATGCATAGAGAAAGGGATTCTAGGGGTAGATTCGTAAGTAGAGGTAGAAGTTTTGTTAGGTCCCTATACTACTAGTGTAACCCCTTATTGTTATTAGTGCAACCCCCTTATTATATTGTTGTGCCCATGTAGTCCCCATATTGTTATTATTATGCCCCATAGAAGCCCACTATTTTATTGTTGTGCCCTTACATTATTATTGTTATGTCGGCTTTGATTACATTATGACCCCTTAGACTCCTATATATAGAAAGGAGGTATTTTCTTTTGTATCATCTAGGAATTGTTCAATTGTGTAGTGTAAAGGAGGTTTCCCCCTTGAAGAGGCTTATTTATAAGGCGTTGATATATCTTTTCTATCTTCTTGTGAGCTGGTTTCATAACATTTGGTATCAGAGGTTTGGATTATAAGGTCTCGCTGCTCCAAACAGGTCATCGTGGAATTTTCGCTATAACTTTTTCGCTACGAAGTTTCAGAAGCTAAAAGACAAACCCATTTGGGAAGAAATCGGTTTGAACCTTGGGTCTGAAGTTTAGATCTTTTTTCGCTATATTTTCAGAGATATGAACTGAGGAAGTTAGGGTTTTTGTAAGCTCTAGAATTTCATCTCAAACACGTCATCGTGGAATTTTCGCTATAATATTTTTTCTACGAAGGTTCAAACTCTGAAAATAAAACCCATTTGAAACAAAATCACGGGTTCAAATTTCAGATCTTTTCTCGCTATATTTTTGGAGATATAATATAAGGAAGTTAGGGTTTTTGCAGACTCCTGAATTACATTCTAAACAGTTGATCTTGCGAATATCGTCATAACTTTCTCTCTGAGCATCAGATTGAAATTTCGTAAGAAGTTACAAAAAGAGGATGGATAGTAGTTTTCTGTGTATATTTTTCAGATCCTAATATTGAAACAGTGACACGTGCCACTTCGTAAAATTGCGCTCTACTGAAGTAATCTATAATCAGGTCATCGTGGGAGATTTGACATAACTCTTCCTTGCAAAATCCAATCTTTATCAGACTTGCAGGGATAGAAAGAGAACACAGAGGGCTACTGCAAGACGTAATTTCAAGACTTGGATATTTGAAACTATGGAGTTACAGTCATTTCAAAATCAGGCTCGTAAAATCAAGAAAAGGCGACATGGAGAAGTTTCATGGCAAGGATTTGTAAACTGGATACTACAGATGGAGAAATATTTTGATCTACATGAGGTGAAACTATTACAAAAGGTACGTATTGCATCTTCATATTAAGAACTTGATCAATTTTTATGGTATAAAGGACTTTGTTCTAGTAAACCACTTGTTATGTGGTCACTTTTCACAGAGGAATTGATAACACATTATGAAGATACAAAGAGAAACACCTTCTTTAGCCAATTGATAAATCTCAAAGAAAAGTGGTCAATGGCAGATCACATTGAGGACTTTCAAAAATTGAATATAAAGGAAAATGATATTCCAGAGAAGCATAGGATTGATGTCTCCATAGGGACTTTAATGGATAACATTCAACATGAGGTTTGTCTTTGGGAACCTAATTTATTGGAGAAGGCATTTAGGTTGGAAAGAAAAGTGGAAAGAAAAATTATGGCAACAAGGATGTCTACCCCTCACAACTATAAAGATGGAAGTGTTGTTTCTCCTAGCCTTCCACAACCTACAAGGTTGACACCACAACAATTGGAAGACAAAAGAGCAAAAGGGCTTTGTTACAATTGTGATAACAAATATATTAAAGTTCATAAGTGTGCTGATATGAAGTTATTTTACATTGATTGTGAAGAGGAGGAAGAAAAGGATCAACAAACGTTAAAAGAATAGGATGTACACCAGGAACCAACCCCAAAGAAAGAAGAAATGAATCCAACCATATCTTGTGAAGAATTGGCAAGAATTACCACTCCTCAAACTCTCAAAATAGAAGGACATATCAAGAAGAAAAAGGTTCAAGAAGTGAAAGATCACATCGAGCATCAAGAAATTAATCCGACAATATCTTGTAATGCATTGGCTGGAATTACCACTCCTCAAACTATCAAGATAGAAGGACATATCAAGAATAAAAAGGTAATAGTGTTGATTGATTCAGGCAGTACCCATAGTTTTATTCATTGTAAGATAGCTAAGGAATTGAATTGCTTCCTATATCTAGCACCAGAGTGTCAAGTGATGGTTGTAAATGGAGGAACCATAAATTTCTCTGGAAAGTGCCATAATATCAAGCTATCCATGGGAGAATATGTATTGAATAGCCCAATGCTTTCCATTCCAATGGGTGGTGCTGATGCTGTACTAGGAGTCCAATGGCTGCAATCCTTGGGTACAATAGCTTTTAATTTTCAAGAAATTTTCATGAAATTTTCTTTGAAAGGAAAGGAAGTTGAATCAAGGGGTATCAAAAGGAAACCGAGAATAACAATCGTCTCTAATGGAATGACAGAGCTTCTAAAGAAAGAACAAAGAGGCGTAATTGTACAATTATGTTCGCTAGAGGTTCCCACGTCGAAATCATCTATTTCTCCAAATCTCCAAAAAGTCTTGGACAATCATTCCAAGGTATTTGAGACTCCCAAAGGCCTCCCACCTATTTTTGATCATGATCATGCTATTCATTTTCCAGGAAGTGTTCCTCCAAACATCAGGCCTTACAGATATCCCTTTCCACAAAATAGTGAAATTGAACATATGGTTGCAGAAATGCTAGAGGCTGGTATAATTCAACCTAGTCAAAGTTCTTTCTCTACTCCAGTAGTATTGGTGCACAAGAAGGATGGATCATGGTGCAGGTGTCTGGATTATAGAGAGCTCAACAAGCTCACTATTAAAGATAATTTTCCCATTCCTCTCATTGATGAATTATTGGATGAATTGCATGGAGAAATTTACTTCAGCAAGTTGGACCTTCATGCAGGATATCATCAAATCAGAATGAAGACTGAAGACATTCTGAAAACAAAATTTGGAACTCATGAGGGTCATTATGAATTTTTGGTCATGCCTTTTGGCCTTACCAGTGCACCTTCTACATTCCAAGGTTTGATGAATTCCATTTTCAAACCCTTCCTTAGAAAATTTGTGTTAGTATTTTTTGATGATATAATAATCTACAACAAGTCTTGGAAGGATCATGTTCAACATGTCAATAGAGTGCTCAGACTATTGGATGAGAAACAATTATATGAAAAAAACTTCCAAATGTTTCTTTGGTGAACAAGAGGTGGAATACTTGGGTAATTATGTATCTCATGAACATGTTAAAGTAGACACTCAACCACAAAAATTTCTCCAACTCTTAAAGGATAACCTCACGTTGGCACAAAATTAAATGAAACAACAGGAAAATCAACATCCCAGTGAAAGAAGTTTTGATATAGGCGACTGGGTATTTTTACGAATACATCCATACAAACAAATGTTCCTCAAGCAAGCTAAGAAGGATAATAAAGTATCTCCAAAGTACTATGGTCTTTACAAGGCACTGCAAAAGATTGGTACTATGACATACAAATTGGAGCTTCCTGCATCTTCCCGAGTGCCCCCAGTTTTCCATGTTTCATGCTTAAAGAAGTTTATAAGTGACAAGCTCCCAATTCAAACAATATTGTCGGAACTTGACAAGGAAGGAAAAATCATATTGGAACCTAAAGCAATAACGGAAATAAGAACCCGACATCTACGAAATCGATCAATATTATAGTATGTCATCAAGTGGAAGAACTTACCCACTGAAGATTTTAGATGGGAGGACGAGAATTTTATACAGAAGCATCCAGAACTACTCAAGCATTGAGGACAATACTTTTTGAAGGAGAGGGGCATGTTAGGTCCCTATACTACTAGTGTAACCCCTTATTATTATTACTGCAACCCCCTTATTATATTGTTGTTCCCATGTAGTCCCCATATTTTTATTATTATGCCCCATAAAAGCCCACTATTGTTATTGTTGTGCCCTTACATTATTATTGTTATGTTGACTTTGATTACATTATGACCCCTTAGACTCCTATATATAGAAAGGAGGTATTTTCATTTGTATCATCCAGGAATTGTTCATGTGTGTAATGTAAAAGAGGTTACCCCCTCAAAGAGGCTTATTTATAAGGTGTTGATCTATCTTTTCTATCTTTTTGTGAGCTGGTTTCATAACAAGTTCAATTCCAACATTACCACTCACCCCCTCTACACCTCATAGCGCCACACCATCCACTCATACTCACATCCCATCATTGGAAGGTAGATATAGACTTCCTAAGGTGCCTAGATCTGAAATCCAACCGAAAGATTCACCAACTTCCTCTACCAAAGTTGTAGTTGAAGAACATACATCCCCAACTGAAGGACTAATTTTCCTCTTTTTAGTAGGAGAACAAATTCTAGGACAAGAACTAGAGGTTCCTAGTGAAGAATAAGAAGAAGAAAATTGTTATAATATACCATTAGTAGGGGATCTAGAAGAAGAGCTATGAAATCCTATTATAGAACCTTATATTAGCTTTGAAGAATCTACAATGGTAGGGGAAGGAGAAGGAGAAGTGCATAATGTAAATGGTGAATTTAGGATTGGAGGGGGTCAGGAAGAGGAGGTCGAATTTGAGGTGGTCAGGGAGAACCAAATCCTTATGGATTTCCCATATTTGATGAAGATACCACAACCACAATGAAGAACATCTCACCCTCCATCCTTCTAATTTCCATGGTTTCATAAATGAGGACCCTGAAACATTTATTTTTGAAATTTAGGTTTTATGTATAACTTATGACTACTTACTTGATCCTCAAAAATTGAAATTTTTCCCAACAACTCTTAAAGATGGAGCACTTAAATGGTTCACAAGATTAGGAACACATACAATTAGAACATGGAAAGAAATGAAAAATGTGTTCTTAGAAAAATATAAGGATTATTTCATGCCCCATAACCTTAAATATGAAGTCTTTAATATGATGTAAAAAGAGGATGAAAGCCTTGAAGATCTAGTTCAAATATTTTCTTACAACATAAAAAGCACTAAGATGTATAATTTGGATGATGAAACACTAAAATCTATTTTGTTAAAATCCATTAGAGATGAATGGATTGATCTTCTTAATTTAATGGGAAATGGGGATGTTTCACAACTTTCATTTGGAGAAATATGTGATTTGTGTAAACATATTTCAATGAATAAGGCTAAAACAAGCAAAAATTCAAGAGATTCTCTAATGTCCAGAATTAATAAATCTACAAGTGGAATAGTAAGTAGAGTTGAAATAGGAAACTTGCTTGATAATTTCAAATAAATATCCTAGGGAGTCTTAATGAACAACTAGACACCCTTAAGATATAAATCAAAACAAAAAAGCTGAGAATTTTGCATTATCTATTTTACGCCCCAAGTGTAGGAAGAAACATGCATTAATAGAATGTCCCCTTGATAGTGTAGAAATTTGTGTCATATGTGCTGAAAATCATAACACAAAGGAATGCCCTTCAATACCTAGTCTTAAAGCTATTTTTCAAGATGAAGCTGGAACAAGCCAAGCTGAATCTATTTGTTTTATTACTAAAAGACCATGGAAAAATCAAGAATCAAATATGAATTAAGGTTTCAATACTCAATCATATGCACAACCACATAACAATTAGACTGCACCCATGCCATGTCAACCTTGGCCGCCACAATAAAAAAGTCCATCTTGGGCACAAGGTTGGTAAAATCCTTATGGAAAATATCCTCAATATCCTCAATCCCAACAACCATATCCTTCTTTTTCACCACAATATTATCCTCCTCAAGCAACTCAACCTTCTCAATTTAAAAATCCAAATCAACAACTTTCATTACCATTTCCTCAAAAACCCAATCAACTACCTACCCAACCACTTCCAAATCCAGACAATAAAAATCAGCAAGCCATTTATAATGTTGAAGGATAAAATTTTCAAGCATGTATGATTAATCCATTAGGTCTGAATGATGTTCAACTTAGATCTGGTAGGGTTTTACAAAAGAAATCACCAACAACTTCCATCCAAAAATCTAAAGAGGATGAAGTTCATGAGAAAGATGAAAATCTTGGTCAAGAAAATATTCCTCTAAAGGAAGATGTTCCTATACCATCAAAGGATAGGAAAATAAAGGAAGCTCCTACAGTTCATCTAGTAGAACAATCTTTTGTTTCTTTGCAAGATCCACCTTTTCCTGAAAGGATCAAAATTGATAAAGGAATAGAAAGGCAAATTGGTTTACCAGATTATGATATGCAAGATGAAATTAAGAATATTTGCATTAACATTCCTTTAATACAAACTTTATAGGAAACACCAGTATTTGCAAAAAATATTAAGGAGCTATGCATTAAAAAGCCAAGGAAAAAGAGAAAAGATGTTAAAAACATCCAATTGGTAGGAAAAATTGTTGATTTCATGATGGGAAAACCTATTGTTCAAAAATATCTAGATCCTAGTAGTCACATTGTGAAAATTCATATAAATGGCATTGAAATTCCAAACACTTTCATTGATTTAGGAGCAGCTATCAATATCATGAGTAAACAAACAATGGAGAAACTTAAGCTTCTTAATCTTCAATATACTCCTGCATTATTACAATTATTAGATAGATTTGTTATCAAACTAGATGGAGTATTAGAAGATGTGTCTATTTCTCTATATTCTTGGGAATATCATGTAGATTTCATCATTTTAACTCCCAAGAATAATTTAGGAGGCCATCCATTAATGCTTGGTAGACTTAGGCTAGCCACAACTGATGCATTCATAAGATATAGATCTGGTGATATGTATATCTCTGATGGAAGTTCCACTAAGAAATTTACATTGTATCCTCTTGCAAAAATAATAACTAAAGTAGAAATTGAGATTTGGATAGATGATGATAATGAAGACTTTAATGATTTGCAACCAGTTTATACTCTTTCACAATTAGATGAAGAAGATCAATTGATAAATTTAATGAATAATAATGATTCTTCTTCATATTATGAGAAAGATCAAAGTTTTCAAGAACAATGCAATATTGAATATCTATCATCTCACCAAATGGCTTTACATTCTATGGAAAAGTTTGGCAATTCTCAAGTAAAATTTTTTTAAGATAAAACATTAAATATTAACAATAATTTGGAAGAATTTCAAAAGAGAAAATTGATACAGATGCTACAAAAACACTCTTCTACTTATGCATGGGAGTACACTGACATGAAAGGGATTGATCCTAAAACTTGTATGCATCATATTTATATTCAAGAAAATGAAAAACCACTTAGAAAATCTCAGAGAAGGATGAATCCTAATCTGAGAGAAATTGTCAAGGAGGAATTACAAAAGTTACTTAATGCAAACTTCATCTATCCAATATAAGATATTCAATCGGTGTCACCTTTCGTGATTGTTCCTAAGAAAAATGGAAAATGGAGAGTGTGTATTGACTATAGGGAATTAAACAAATCTACTTTGAAAGATCATTTTCCACTACCTTTTATAAATTAAGTATTAGATACCTTGGTAGGAAAGAAATAATTTTCATTTTTGGATGGTTTTAGTAGGTATAACAAAATCCAACTAGCATGAGAATATCAAGATAAAACTACTTTTACATGTCCATGGGGAACACATTCCTATAGGGTTCTTCCCTTTGGATTATGTAATGCACCTTCTACATTTCAGAGAGAAGTCTTAGGTAACTTTTCTAATCTAATTCATGATTGTGTAGAAGTATACATGGATGACTTCACTGTGTATGGTGATACTTTTGAAGAAGCTATTGAAATTTTGGAAAAGGTTCTTATTAGATGTAAAGAAGAAAACATTTCATTAAGCCATGAGAAATGTTTTATGATGTTCGATGAAGGGATTGTTTTAGGCCACCATATTTCAAGTGATGGAATTAAAGTGGATACATCTAAAGTAAAATAATTTCTAAAATTTTAATTCTTGTTTGTCAAAGAGATGTCAGAAGTTTTATTGGATTTACTGGATATTATATAAGATTCATAGAAAAATTCACAAAAATAACCTCTCCACTTTTCAAACTCCTTACAAAATATTGTGAATTTGTTTGGAATTCTGATTGTCAGAAAACATTTGAGACATTGAAAAAAAAAATTACTAAAGCACCAATTTTAAGAGGACTTAATTGGGATCTCTAGAATTCAGAATAATAATGAGGTTGTTCTTGTAAAAGATAACTTTCTTGATGAATATATTTTTTTAGTATCTACTAAAACACCTTGGTTTGCAGATATTTCTAATTATTTGGCTACAAGAAAGTTACCTCCACAAATATCAGCCAGAGAAAAGAAAAAAGTGATCAAAACCAGTGCACCTTATTCTTGGATAGATGGAGAATTGTACAAAACTAAACCTGATTTGATTATCTGAAGATGTGTTCAAAATGATGAAGTACCTGGAATCTTGAAATCTTACCATGATGAGCAATGTGCAGGACATTTTGCTGACAAAAGAACTGCTTACAAAATCCTTCTTTTGGGATATTATTGGCCATGTATTTTCAAAGATGCCAAAGAATATGTAAAAATATGTGATAGTTGTCAAAGAATGGGAAAGCCCATTCCATCAAATGAAATGCCTCTACAACCATAGGTACTTGTAGAACCCTTTGAGAAGTGGGGTCTAGATTTTGTTGGACCAATAAATCCTCCATTTAAGTAGAAAAGGTACATACTTGTTTGCACAGATTATGTTACAAAATGGGTAGAAGCTAAACCTCTTTTATTTTCAATTGAAAATGTTGTAGTTACATTTATTTTTGAGGATATTTTTACTTGTTTTGGTGTTCCAAGAGAAATTGTAACGGATCAAGGTACTCAATTTACATCTAAGTTGGTGGAAAGATCATGGAGAAATATAAAAATCAAGCATCAGAAGTATACCCCATATCATCCACAAGCTAATGGACAAATGGAACCCACCAACAAAGTACTTGGAGCAATTCTTACCAAGAATGTGCATTTACATAGGAAGGATTGGGCATAAAACCTTCCAGAAGCACTATGGACATACCGAACTACATGGAGGAATACATTTGGACATACTCCTTATGAGCTTATCTATGGAAATCAATTTTTTCTTCCAATTTAATTCCAAGTGGAGACCTTAAGAACAACAACTAAATTGGGCCTTGATCTATCAGAAGATCAAAAATAGAAATTAGTACAATTGAATGAGCTAGATGAGATCTGATAAGATGCTATTCAAAGAACAAACATAGTTCAACAACAAATATCTAAGTGGCATGAGAAATTCATCAATGCTAGAAATTTCAAGCAAGGTGACTGGGCTCTTCTTTTTTATTCCAAGTTCAAATATTTTTAAGGGGAATTTTAAACTCATTGTCTTGGTCCTTATGAGTTTGATACTATTTTTGATAATGGAATAGTCAAAATCAAAACTATTGATGATGAAAAAATTACTTTCCTTGTTAAAGGTCATAGATTAAGGTTGTATCATAAACCAATAACAAATGAATAATTTTTCAAATATTTGTAAGAGAATTCTGAATTCAAGTTAGTCCAGAAAGGAGATTTTCCTCCTCACTCTCCAACTTCATTGTAATTTCTTTTTCAATAATAATAATAATAATAATATAATATATATATATATATGTATATGTATATGTATATGTATATGTATATGTATATGTATATGTATATGTATATGTATATGTATATATATATATATATATATATATAAACATGAAAACCAATTATGTTGGCATATTTATCAAATAATCTTAACTGAAAACCAAGATCTCTTGCTAGTTTAGATTTTCAAAACCCCATTTTTCTTATCCCTATTTCTTTCCATCTTTTTCTAATCAATTTTCAGGTGGCAAGCTATATTCATAAAGATCAGTATTTTTCATTAACCATCAAAAGAAACAACATCAATAAAGAAGTATTCTCCTTATCAAACAAAGAAAAACTGAGAAATTATAAGAAAAAAACATAATTCCTATCATTCGGCAACTGGTCTTCAATTCTGCAGCCAAAATCGAATTCTACAACAAAATAATATCAAGGGAATCACAGGGTTGATGCAAACATGGAGCTGTTTGGGGAAACCATAAATGATCATAGGTTAGTAGATATCACAACTACTAATGGAACTCATACTTGGAATAATAGAAGAGGAGGCAGACATGAAATCGCCTCGCGATTAGATGGATTCCTAATATATGAAGAGTGTTATGAAACCAGCTCAAGAAAAGATAGAAAAGATAGATCAACGCCTTAGAATTCAGCCTCTTCGAGGGGGCAACCTCCTTTACATTACATAAATGAACAATTCTTGGATGATACAAATGACAAAACCTCCTTTCTATATATAGGAGTCTAAGGAGTCACAATATAATCCAGCTGACCTAACAATAATAATATAAAGCCACAAAAATAACAATAGAGGGATTCTATGGGGCACAGAAATAACAACATGGGGGTAATAGGGGCACAACAATATAAATAAGGGGTATAACTACAATAGTAATGGGGTAATCACTAGTATTATAGGGACCCAACATGCCCCTCTCCTTCAAAAAAGTGTTGTCCTCAACGCTTGAGTAGTTCTGGATACTTCTGCATAAAATTCTCATCCTCCCATGTGGAATCTTCAGCGGATAAGTTCTTCCACTTGATAAGATACTCTGAAATTGATCGATTTCGTAGCTATCGAGTTCTTGTTTCTGTGACTGCTTCCGGTTCCAATATAATTTTTCCTTCCTTGTCAAGTTCTGGCAATATTGTTTGAACTGGGAGCTTGTCACCTATAACCTTCTTTAAACATGAAACATGGAAAATTGGGTGCAATCGAGAAGCTGCAGGAAGCTCCAATTTGTATGCCATAGTACCAATCTTTTGCAACACCTTGTACGGACCATAATACTTTGGTGATAATTTATTATCCTTCTTAGCTTGCTTTAGGGACATTTGCTTATATGGTTGTAGCCGTAGGAATACCCAATCACCTACATCAAAACTTCTTTCACTGCGATGTTGATCTGCCTGTTGTTTCATTCTATTTTGTGCCAACACGAGGTTATCCTTTAAGAGTTGGAGGACTTGTTGTTGATGTTCGATGTGATGTTCCACTGCCTGAACCTTAGAATTTTCTCTTAAATATGATGTGATGGATGGTGGTTGATACCCATAAAGTGCCATAAATGGGGTCATTTTTGTTGCTGTATGGAAGGAAGTGTTATACCACCATTCAGCCAGAGGCAACCATTTGACCCATTGTGTCTGTTTATCAGATACAAAGCAACGAAGATATCCTTCCAAACATTTGTTTACTATCTCAGTTTGCCCATCAGATTGAGGATGATAAGATGAGCTATGAGCTAACTGAGTACCAAGACAAGAAAATAATTATGTCCAAAAATTTCCAGTGAAAATGGGATCTCTGTCACTTACAATAATCTTTGGGTTTCCATGTAGCTTTTGAATTGTTTCCATAAATGCAGTAGAAACTGTACTGGCTTTAAATGGATGTGATAATGCACAAAAGTGTGCATACTTGGTAAGTCTGTCAACTACCACCATGATGACACTCTTTCCCTCAGACTTGGGTAAACCTGTGATAAAATCCATTGAAACCTCCTCCCAACGTTGGCTTGGAATGGATAAAGGTTGTAATAGACCCGGTGTCTTAATTGTTTCAACTTTATTTTGCTGGCAAACCAAACATTCCGCCACAAACTTTTGAATATCTGATTTAAGGCCATCCCAAAAAAATTCCTTCTTAACCCTGTGGTAAGTTTTTAAAAATCCTGAGTGCCCTCCTAAGGGAGAAGTGTGCAATTCCATAAGAATCTTTTGTTTTAGCTGGGAATTCTTACAGAGGTATAAGCGATCTTTGTACCATAATGAATCATTTTGCCAGCTAAATGTATCAGACGTACTGGAATCTTGTTGTAGCTTTCAAATAAGTGCCCACACTTCTTCATCATTCTTCCATTCCTCCCTTGCTTCGTTTATCCAATCTGGTTGGATAATAGAAATGGCGCACAACAATGCTTCCACATCCTCATCCTTTCTTGAGAGTGCATCTGCCACCACATTTTGCTTCCCTTTTTTGTAGATGATTTCAAAGTCATAACCCAACATCTTTGTGACCCACTTTTGTTGCTCTTCAGAGGATAATCTTTGTTCTAAAAAGTATTTAAGGCTATCATGATCCATTTTTACCTTGAAGTGTCTTCCCATTAGGTAGGGTCGCCATTTCTTAAGTGCATGGAGTATTGCCAACATTTCCTTCTCATAAATAGCTTTGCTTAAAAACTTTCCCTTGATTGGACGACTTTCAAAAGCAATGGGTCTTTCATCTTGCATTAGAACAACACCAATTCCATTTCCTGAAGCATCACATTCCACAATAAAGGTTTTTGTGAAGTCCGGTGTAGCTAAGACCGGTGCTTGGCACATTGCCTCTTTAAGATGTTCAAAGGCCTTTGTTGCTTCCGGAGTCCATGAAAATGCATCTTTCTTCAATAATGTTGTTAGAGGTGCTGCTATTCTCCCATAATTCTTAACAAACTTGCGATAATACCCTGTCAACCCAAGAAATCCTCGCAGATGCTTTATGGATGTGGGGATTTTCCATTCCTTAATGGCTTTAATTTTGCTAGGGTCTACCTTAACTCCTTCATGAGATACAATATGACCCAAATATTCCACCTCCTGGACTCCAAAGAAACATTTGGATCTTTTTGCATATAATTGTTTCTCCTCCAATAGTTGTAGCACCCTGTCAACATGTTCAACATGATCCTTCCAAGACTTGCTGTAGATTAGTATATCATCAAAAAATACTAACACAAATTTTCTAAGGAATGGTTTGAAAATTGAATTCATCAAACCTTGAAATGTTGAAGGTGCATTGGTAAGGCCAAAAGGCATGACCAAAAATTCATAATGACCCTCATGAGTTCTAAATGCCGTTTTCAGAATGTCTTCAATCTTCATTCTGATTTGATGATATCCCGAACGAAGATCCAACTTGGTGAAGTAAATTGATCCATGCAATTCATCCAGTAATTCATCAATGACAGGAATGGGGAACTTATCTTTAATAGTGAGCTTGTTGAGCTCCCTATAATCTAGACACATGCGCCATGATCCATCCTTCTTGTGCACCAATACTACTGGAGCAGAGAAAGAACTTTGACTTGGTTGAATTATACCAGCCTCTAGCATTTCTGCAACCATACGTTCAATTTCACTTTTTTGGACATAGGGATATCTGTACGGCCTGATGTTTGGAGGAACACTTCCTGGAATCAGATGAATAGCATGATCATGATCACGCATAGGTGGGAGACCTTTGGGAGTCTCAAATACCTTGGAATGATTGTCCAAGACTTTTTGGAGATCTGGAGAAATAGATGATTCTGATGTGGAAACATCTAGCGAACATAATTGTGCAATTACACCTCTTTGCTCCTTTTTTAGAAGCTTTGTCATACCATTAGAGCTGATTATCTTTCCTGGTTTCCCTGCAATACCCCTTAATTCAACTTCCTTTCCTTCCGTAGAAAATTTGATGAAAAGTTCTTGAAAATTAAAAGCTATTGTAC
This sequence comes from Pinus tabuliformis, assembly GCA_031772625.1. NCBI lineage: Eukaryota > Viridiplantae > Streptophyta > Pinopsida > Pinales > Pinaceae > Pinus > Pinus tabuliformis. The sequence continues at coordinate 845,761,897 of CM062809.1, read as the reverse complement.
CCAAGGATTGTAGCCATTGGACTCCAGAGCAATTTATTGTTCCTCCATTTGCAATCATCACTTGACACTCTGGTGCTGGATATAGGAAGCAATTCAATTCTTTTGCTACCCTACAATGAATAAAATTGTGGGTGCTTCCTGAATCAATCAACACTATTACCTTTTTCTTCTTGATTTGTCCTTCTATCTTGATGGTTTGAGGAGTGGTAATTCCAGCCAATGCATTACAAGATATGGTCGGATTTATTTGTTCTTCATCTAGGCTTTGTTCCTGGAGTATATCTTCTTCTTTTGACCTTTCTTGCTCCTTTTCTTCTTCCTCTTCACAATCTATGTAGAATAATTTCTTCTCAGCACACTTATGACCTTTAGTGTATTTGCTATCACAACTGTAACAAAGCCCTTTTGCTCTTTTTTCTTCCAATTGTTGTGGTGTCAACCTTATAGGTTGTGGAAGACTAGGGGAAACAACACTTCCGTCTTTATAGTTGTGAGTGGTATGCTTCCTAGTTGCCATAATTTTGCTTTCCATTTTTCTTGCTAACCTGAATGCCTTCTCTAATGAATCAGGTTCCCAAAGGCGAACATCATGTTGGATATTATCCTTTAAAGACCCTATGAACACATCAATCCTATGCTCCTCTGGAATATCTTTTACCCTTATGTTCAATTTTTGGAACTCCTCAATGTGCTCCATTACTGAACCCTTTTGTTTGAGACTTATCAATTGGCTAAAAAAAGTGTTGCTTTTTGTATCTTCATAATGTGCTATCAATTCTTCCGTAAAAATTGCCCAAGTGATAATTTTTTTACGAGAGCAAAGCCATTGATACCATACAAACTGATTTGGTTCCAAATATACAGTTGCCATACGTACCTTTTGTGTGTTTTGCACATTATTGAGATCGAAGAACTGCTCCATCTGTAATATCCATGTGGCTGGATCCTTGCCATCAAACTTCCTCATATCAATTTTTGGAATATGGTGGGTCTTCGATCCAACATTAGAGTCTATGGAATCATGATTAACATTACTTTTGTTCACATCATGAGTTTCCTTTACAACCTTTTCACCATTAGTAAGTATTTCTTGTAGAAAATTTGTCAAATCTGTCTTCAAATCTGCCATGTCTGTCTTCAAATCTGTCTTCAAATCTGCCATGTTTGTCTTCAAATCTGTCTTCAAATCTTCCATGTCTCTCTTCAAATCTATCTTCGAATCATCCATCTTAGCTTCCATGCCCTTTATCTTAGATTCCACACCATTTATCTTAAATTCCACGCCATTTATCTTAGCTTCTGTTAGCTTTTGTGAGCGTGACATTTGTTGCACTTGTTCTTGTAATTTTGATATATCATGTAGCATTTCTTCCTCTTCTTCATGAGTCATGCTAGAGCTTTCAGGTTCCTTACTAGGTGCTTTGCATTTTCTTTCCTCGGGGCATCAGTTACTGATAATAATGCTTTACTATGCCCTTTGAATTCCATTAAACCAAGCTTACACAAAAATTTTAAAAAAACTACACACCTTTTTTCACTTTATAGAAGCCTGATATTGAATCTGATGTATCTCTGTAATTTCGTATCATCCAATTCTAAATTTGCAACTTGTATTAGCCTTCTGTGTCCTCTTTCCAATGCCACAAGTCTGACCCAAATTGGATTCTCCAAGGAAGAGTTATGTGAAATCTCCCACAGTGACTTGCTTTTAGACTAGTTCAGTAGAGTGAACTTGTACGACGTGCCACGAGTCACTGTTTCAACCTTTGGATCTGAAACTCGCCTACAAGAAACTACAGTCCGTCCTGTTTCTGTACCTTCTTACGAAATTTCAATCCAATCCCCAGAGAGAAAGTTATGACGATTTTCCCCAGGTCACCTATTTTGAATGTAGTTCAGGAGTCTGCAAAAAGACCAACTTCCTCAGATCATATCTCCGCAAATATCGTGCGAAAAGATCTGAAATTCGGACCCAAGGTTCAGCGCAATTTCTTCTCAAGTGGTTCTTTTTGCGACTTCTGAAACGTCACAGAAAAATTTATAGCGAAAATGCTACGATGACCTGTTTGGAGCAGCGAAACCCTAGAATCCAAAGCTCTGATACCAAATGTTATGAAACCAGCTCAAGAAAAGATAGAAAAGATAGATCAACGCCTTAGAATTCAGCCTCTTCGAGGGGGAAACCTCCTTTACATTACATAAATGAATAATTCTTGGATGATACAAATGACAAAACCTCCTTTCTATATATAGGAGTCTAAGGAGTCACAATATAATCCAGCCGACCTAACAATAATAATATCAAGCCACAAAAATAACAATAGAGGGATTCTATGGGGCACAGAAATAAAAGCATGGGGGTAATAGGGGCACAACAATATAAATAAGGGGTATAACTACAATAGTAATGGGGTAATCACTAGTATTATAGGGACCCAACAAAGAGATAGTAAGCAGAGACATTTTTGTGGAAGGAATGATACTACCTGGGATGGGATCAGACCACTGGCCAGTGAGATTGGAGATTGAACTCAAATCTAGTCCTAAAAACCGACCATTCCGATTTGAAGTGTTCTAGCTTAGAGACCCTAAGTTCATAAACAAGGTAGAGGAATGGTGGAAACAGAGTGAACAGAGGGGAAAGAATAGAATGAAAACGTTCCAATATAAGCTAAAGGAAAGAAAAAAATAAAGTAATGGAACCAACAAGAATTTGGGAATATAATGAAGGATCAATAGCAACTAAATCAAAAGATGAAGGAAATCCAACAAGAAATTATAAGGGAAGGGAGGAATCCCGACTTAGCAACAGAAGAGGGAAGATTGGTTAGTCAAATAGAGGAACGCAGGAAGTAGGAAGAAATTTTATGGCGACAGAAGTCAAGAGTGAACTGGTTGAGAGAGGGAGAGTGGAACACTAAATTTTTCCACAAAACAATGATACAACACAAGCAGAGAAACATAATCTTCTCCCTGAAAAATGAAGAGGGTGAACGACAAACCCAGTATGAGGAAATGGAGGAAACCTTAGTGAGGCATTTCAAGGATCTTTTAACAAAACCCCAAGCGGAAAGACAAGAGGCAATGTGCAGAATATGTAACAAGATCCCCAAGTTAATCTCTAGAGAACAAAACTTTGCGTTAATGAGAGAAGTCACGAAAGAGTAGGTTGAGGAAGCAGTGCAAGGACTGAAGAAAAATAAGGCCTCGGGACCAGATGGATTTACAGTGGAATTCTACCAAGCCACATGGAAATTTATAGGAACAGACATTGTATCGGTGGTGGAAGAATCCAGAAGGAACCAAAAGGTATGTCCAGGCCTAAACGCTACCCTTTTTCTGTCATCCCTAAAACCTCTAAGTCTGATGAACCACAGGGATTTAGACCCATTTCCCTGTGTAATGTTATCTATAAAATCATCTCTACATTAATAGCAAAGCGACTGAAACCGATTCTTCCTAGTATTATATCCCCTGAAAAAACAGGCTTTGTAGAAGGTAGATGGTTTGATAGTATGCCAGGAAGTGGTGCATTTGTTAAAATCCAAAAAGAGGGCAAGAGTGATGATTAAATTGGATCTATCCAAAGCCTATGATAAATTAAACTGGGAGTACCTAAGGAAAGTAATGGAAGCTTTTGGGTTCTGCAGAAGGTGGATAGACTGGATTGTATAAATGATATCTACCTCGGTCTTCTCAATCCTCCAAAATGGAACCCCGTCACCCACCTTCAATGCTACCAGAGGGCTAAGACAGGGGGATCCCATTTCACCCTTCCTATTCATTATAGCTGCAAAAGGTCTAGGAAGGTATATCAAAAAGGAAGTTCAGGCGGATAGAATTAAAGGGATAAGGTTATGGGGGAATGAGCTACCAATAACCCACTATCAGTTCATGGATGACATCATGCTATTCTGTAATGTGTCTCTTAGGGAAGTTAAAAGAATGAAGGATATCCTAGATCTCTTCATGGAAGCCTAGGGCACCCAAATTAACAAAGAGAAATCATGTGCTTACTTCTTTAACACAACTAGTAATGTCAAATCTTATCTTTCAAGAATGTTGGGCTTCAGGGAAGGGGAGTTACCAACCAAGTACCTAGGCATACCTCTGACAATCAATTCCTTAAAAATGGTAAATTGGCAACAAACTATACAGAAGATCCAGGGTAGGATTTCCAACTGGGCGTTCAGATCTCTAAACCTAGCAGGAAGAGTGGTATTAGTAAAAGCAGCCCTGCAATCGATACCAATTTACCAATTATCAGGGATGGTAGCACCGAAAGGAGCATGCTTAAAAATGGTGGAAATATTGAATAAATTCATATGGGGAGGCTCTCAACAGCAGAAAAAATGGGCGCTAATGTCATGGAAAGGGATGATTAGAAAAAAGGAGGAAGGGGGCCTAGCACTGAAGGACCCTTACCTCACCAACCAAATTATGGGGGCTAAGCTATGGTGGAGGTGGATGATTGGAGGAGGGGACCTCAAGAAATGAATATGGACAAAGAAGTATAACATGCTAGGAAGAACGAAGGATGTACTAAGTCATACAGAAAAACCACGAGGATCCAACATTTGGAACTTGGCCAGCAAGAAAAGAGATGTAATCACAAACCATGCCTTCTGGCAAATAAGAAATGGAAAAACAACAAAATTATGGGATGAAGCTTGGAAACAATGTGAAAAATTAAATGGAAAGAAGGAACTGAGAAGTATTCTTCAGTATTCAAAAGATGCAGGATTAAATAGAGTGGATGATTTTTGGAAGAATGAAAACAGTGAGGAGAATTGGAGAGTTTGGAAAAACCCAGAAGAATGGGGACAAAATATAGAAGAAGAACAGAGAAAAATCTATATGAAAGAAATGGAAATGAGAAAAATTCCAATTAGAGTAGGACCAGATATTTTGAGATGGGGCCATGCAATGAAAGGAACTTTCACGGTAAAGGAGGCATATGACCTTAAGGCTAAAAAGGAACAGGAAGGTAACCAACGCTTATGGAAGAAAATCTGGAAGAGCAAATGGTGGCCGAAAGTGGCTCATTTCCTATGGCTAACATGCAAAGGTAGAATTTTGACATGGGATCAATTACAAAGAAGAGGGATGCAGGGACCAGCCCGTTGTGGCCTGTGCAAGTAGGAAAACAAAAATATAGAACACCTACTAAACTCATGCCAGTTTGCACAAAGTCAGTGGGAAGCCATATATGAGATCTTCAAAAGGACGAATAGGAATCCACATAGCATAAAAGATACGGTCCAACAATGGGGATGCAACCACTTTATCAGTGTGGTCCTAAATAAAGCATGGGGGCTAGCTATAGGTTTCAATATATGGATGATATGGAAGGAGAGGAACAGAAGGATCTTCAAGAATGAATAATGTACACTAGAGAAGGTATGGAGAGTAGTAATCGATCATATAAGAGAAACCGTACTAGCAGAAGAATGGAGGCAAGAAGATTGGGAAACCATGCCGCAGGAAACAAGTATTCTAAAAAAGTTTAATTTAGCAAAAGAGATGGTGGGAGCGAATGCATGGAAAGTAACAAGAATGAGCGGAGTATCACCCCATTAGTATAGTAGACCAGTAGATGGCTTCATCAAATTAAACTTTGATGGAACCTCCAAAGTCAACTATGGTAATGTAAGAATAGGTGGAATCTTCAGAAACGGCCAGGGTAGGGTTCGCTTGTTGCATGTGGCTTATGGAGGCATGATAAGTAATAATGAAGCAGAATTCATGGCAGTAAGACAAGGTATGAGAATAGCTGTCAGGCTCGGGTACAAACAACTAGAAGTGGAAGGGGATTAACAAATGGTAATCATCATGATGAGGAAACTATATAACGGAATGACATGGGAGAGGATCTGCCACAGCTAGAGAATAGCCAGCCTCATTCAAGAGCTGGGGGAAATCATGAATCGATTTGATTACATAATAATCAAACATGTTAAATGAGAAAGAAATAAAGTAGTCGACTTCTTAGCCAATTGGGGAAGTGACCCACAAATGGGACACATGGAAAGAACCTGGCCTATCCAACCAAGGGATACCAGACTGGATCCGCTAAATGAAATATTAACCAAAGATGAGGAATATGAATAAACGAAAGTATAAGGATTATAACAGACCTCTGATCGGGGTAATGGAGTGGGTAAGGAGCCATAACGGCAATGTCAGAAATTGGGATGCGCAAGGACTACTTATCGCAGTTCACATGAGTGAAAGGCAGAATGTGGAGAGGTACTATTGAGTGGATGAGAGAAGTGGAGCGAGGAATGTTAGGATGAGGAGAGGTGGTGAGGACGGTGGCGAAGAAAGGATGGGACAACAGGGTGATGGGAGGAGGTATGAAAGAGGGAATAAGCAAGGGAGGATGGTTAGAGTAAGAGCGAGAAGAAGAAGAAGTGCAACACGGAAGCTAGCCAACCATCCAAAACACAGGAAGCGAAGCACCCGGTATGTATACTGTCTTTGCTCTGTAATTTGAATAGAAAATTGCAGTATGTCAAAAGGGGTTAGAAGCAGAGGTTAGGGAGGGAAGGAAAGACCTTGTGAGGAGGGTTTTCTACATAAACAGCATGGGTATCGGGGGAAGGAACGACCCAGTAGCTCGGATCTGAGGCAAGATAAGAGAGGGGGCAGAGATATAGATAGGAAGGGGCTTGTTGAGTTTAGAAAGGCTAAATTGAAGAGTGTTAGTAAGGTTGGGAGGTTGGATAGTTTAGAAAATGCAACCAAACATGGAGTTAGGGAAGGGGAGGGAAGCTCAAAAAGTAGAAGGGAGCAAGCTTGGGAGGGGAAACTAGGTATGACTCCAAGAAAGAGAGAGAAGACCTCCCAGGGAGGGAACACAAACGAGAGAGTGAGGGGTGCCAGCCAGCAAGGGAGGAAGGGGGAGAATTTTAATAGACTGACCCATGGGTATACCATATGGGGGAAGTGTCGAGAATGGGATAGCCAGTGAGAAACGAAAGGGAGATACCAAGGAAATAACAGAGAGACAACTCCCAAAGACGTGAGTGAAAACCAGGAAAGGGGGAGTAGGGAGAAGGGGAGGACTACCTCGGGTCCAGTGGGGTATCTGGAAATAGAGGAGTGCAGGCACAAGTGAGATAGGGTAGGAAGATAGAAAACACTAGATTTGATGGGAATTTGGATGGAAAACGAAGGTTTTATCCTGACTCAGTTCTGTGCATACTGTGAAAAAATAGCAGGGAGCGAAGACATGGCAAGAGCAGCTAGAGGTCGAGGCCGCAAGGGTAGGAAAAACAATGGTCTTTGTTCTCAAGACAGTGGTACCCGAGGCAAAAGGATGGGACAACGCCCCATGGAAGAAACAGTGAAGGAAGCGACAAGAGCATATATGAAAGAGTCCATGGATGCTTGCATTTGGAAAATTATTGATGAGATGGAAGACAGAGTTAAGGAAGAGGACTCGAAGGAAGAGATGGAGGATTGGCGAGACCTCATTCCTGACCCTAGAAATATGTGAGGTAGGATGTCCCAATATAAACAAACTCTCCATCTGTACTGGCTCATGAAGAGGTTGGTGTGTAAGGCGATGGAGGAAGTGTCCACGGGGATGGCTATAATAACCAGAGATATGCCTGATTACAAATGGGACCTGAAGACCATACAATTCCAGCTCTGTAAGCAAGACATGTGCATGGATCGTATGCAGAGACACATCCCCTGTATCGTGGAAATGACACCAACAAATGAAGGCACAACAGAGGATCCAACAGTTGTTGAGCCAGAACAAGACGAGCCTAAGGATTAGAATGAGCATATGATTTCAGGTCACTATTTTTTAGTGGCTAGTTTATTTTATATATGCAATTTTATGGGAATTGTAGATAAAAACTGGTGTTTAAATAGTTCTATTTATATATCCTGGGTAGAAAGACTTTTAACTTACCAATTTTGGATGGCATATAATATGTATAGGTGGCCAATAGACTTGGTTTCCCACAGGGCAAGTTGAGGCCACCTATTGACAGTATGTGGATTCAGCTGTTTATATATAAAGAAGGACCTACCTAAGCTTACAAAAAACAAATATCAAGGGAATCACAAAAACAAAGGTATGTAATAATGTCAAAACTATATTTCATATAGGAATCTTTGGTTTTAATTTATGGATGGTTGTATTAAGAAGTTGAGTACATTATAAAATTTCTATCACATTCATGACTGTTATACCCTATCCCCTCAATATTACACTGAAAATCACATCAAGTCCGATCATAGTCAAACACATGACACAAATCCTTTGAAATCGGATCTAGGAAATTATGGAAGGTACAATCCATACACAACATAGGTTCTTCCATCAACGCCTTACCTTGCCATCACTTAACTATGTTTTGTATTCATTTCACTCACTTCCAATTTGCATTTTTCTCATTCCATTTCTCAAAGCCTCCATTATCCCTATTGAAAGGAACAATCAAGGTAGAAACTTATTCTCACCATGGGAACGCTTGCTTTCTTTGAACCAAATGGAGTAAAATTTCTTTAAGTATATCCAAGGGTTAAAGACCAATTGTAGCAAGTAGGATGGCTTCAATTTTTTGAGAAATTCGACGGGTATGAGATAAAAGTTACCAAATCATTTTCTCGAGCCTTCGATGGAGTTGAAGCAGAGATATGAGATATTAAGGTTATCCTCATATAATTTATTGTAGAAAAAGCAATAGGACTACCTAGAAATGGGGAAAGATGGTTCAAGGATATGAGAATTAAAGAGAATGATTGGGTCCATTTCCTTAGAGAACTAGGTATGGATTTATCCATCTTCAAAAAGGGTATTCCAGTCACTGCACTAAAGGGAAAATGGAGAAATTTTTTGCTAGTTATTCAAAATTTTGTAACTTGTGAAGGTATATTTGGGAGTATGTTTTTCTACCATGCTATGCTCATGATGCATTTTGTTGCTGGGAATGAGATTGCTTTTCCTTACTTTCTTCTTCAAAGTCTTAAGAAAATGGCATTTACCATACAAAGAGAGTTTAGGTCCATTGATAACTCTCTTTGTCATCACATACTCATCAAAATTCTTGTACAAGCCCATTTGGAAGATAGAGGAGACATATGGAAAGATTTCTTAGTGAGAAACCATGTTTTAGAGGTCCAAGAGGAAGAAACAAGCAGTAGGGTTAAAAGAAGTTGATGAAAGTCAAACACTAACCCTAAAAAGGAGAAAATTGAAGAAGAAATTCAAGAACAGAAGGTGACTGAAACACCAGAGGACCCATTTGAAGATGATACTCCACTGTCCCAGTACTTTGAGAAGTGTAAATAGAAAAATGACAAATAGGGTGTTAGAATAAAGAAAGCTAGATCAAGCCCAAAATTATCTGAAGAAAAGAAGGAAACAAAGGTTAGCAAAACAAAAAAAACAAGACACTGAAAGCTCATAAATGAAATTGAGGAGAAGAAAAATAATTTCAAAACTTTCAAGTACACAGTCACCGGAAATGATTGATCTCGAAGAATAAGGGTACAAAAAACCACCTTACACAGTCAGTCCAACATGAAAAACTCCATAAATTAACCTGGTGCAACAAGCGATTTATGCTTATGTAGAATCCCTAGAGAAAAGGGCACAACAGAAGGAAAAATTTTCTCAATATGAAATGGGTGAAAATTTAGCAACAAAACAATCTTCAGAGTAGGAACACACAATTGAAGAAGATCTAAAACAAGACATATATGAGCTGGAGGTTCTTGACAAATACTTAACACAAGAAAGGGAAGAAACAAAAGTTCAGGATGAGATACTTACAACCCAAAATGACAATACACTTAAGTTATAAGAAGAATAAGAAACTTAAGGTTCAAAACAATTTTATTAAAAACATAACCATAGGATTACAAAGTGGAATGTGCTTGCAAGGCTTCAAAAATCATACACTAAAGGAGAAAAAAAGAACCAATTTTGAATTTTTGGTGTACGAGGACATGCAAAACCTTTGGTGTGGGTGAATGTTGAAGTCTATAATTGTTTCCTTTTTACTATCCTTTTACCATCTTATTTCACCTTTTTGTCACCATTTCATAGCAATCTCAGCATGCTCAAGGTCAAGTTTAACTCTTAAAAATGTATTTATCATCCGTAATTAGAGTCTATGTTTCTTAATGAATTATAACGAAAACATTCTTACAGTGAAAGAATCATAAACATTCTGCAACTAACGTTTGTTTCTGCAACAATATTCATGGTTATAAAGGTTGTAGCGCTTCAATAAAATGATGAAGACTACCTAGAGATGACAAATTTCCACCATATGGATGACCACCTATGAGCATGACTTGGAAAACTACGAGGATTGAGAAATCTAAAAGTCAAATTTAGAGTCAAACTCTGAGAATAATGTGTAGTGGTCAAATAAAGGCAGCAGAAGAATAAAACGACATCAAGTGAGCACGTTGAAGATTTCTTCAACTATTACGATATGGATCAAGATGAATCTCCTATGATTTTCTCTTTTAGTAGCAAGTCATAAAGAGATTGAGTTTCAAAGTGAATCTATTTTGTAGATGTCAAGTTAGCTCATTTCGTGTCAGCTTAAAACTCTTAAAAATCATTTTATGAAGTTTGTATAAAGGTTGTAAGCTGAGACCTGAAAAACAAGTTCAAATATTAAGTTTATAATTATTTTATTGTGAATACTGGCAATATTCTGTTCCAGTTTAATTTAATTACTCTGTTCTCAATGCATGCATGAGAGATCTTGTGATTGATAACTAACCTACACTCATGGGAGGCACCTTGTCGAGCTGTGAGGTTTTGTTTTGCATTTCTGACTTGTTTATAGCATTGTAGTTTCTTTTAAGAATTTGTTTTCATCATAATTATGTTTTTTATAATTGTCATTTTGATTGCAGAGTACTCATAAACATGAAAATACTAAAACATTATGATTCTTGAATGCATCTTCTTTCAAGTACTTAAATGTTTCATAGCTTAATTTGATTTCTTAAATGATGATGAAATTCACTTTAGAGGTTAGATGCGCACACAAGTAATCATTCTAAATTTATAAGTTTTTCATTTCTGCAAGTAGGAATTACATCCTTTGTATTGCCAGTTCTCTTTCATGTAATTAGTATAGAATTTCCTTACTACAATTAAGTGTAGAAGTTTCTTTATGCAAGATAATGTAGAATGTTTTCAATTATGCGAAATGGGACTAGATTGTTTTTCTTGAAACTGGGGTTCTATCATTTCCTTTCACGCCATTAGAAGTAAGTCTGAATTCTGCAATTTAGATAGATTTTCAATTTTTTCAAAATAGTAAATTTCAATTTGGTTAATTAGGATTTCATACAACTTTAAATTGAAATAACATGTGTATAATTATTCTCTAAATTTCATCAAAAAAACATTTGTTCTTTTTTATGTTAATTTCATCCTTATAAACAATCAATCCATAGAAAGAATCCTAGCATATATAGTGCAAATTCATCTCACAAGTATACGAACCTTGGTTGAAAATTAATGAAGTAATTTAAGAACAATTAAATTACCCAAATATCTTGAGTCTTCATTGTAATTTGATGATATCCTAAATGAAGATTTGACTTGGTGAAGTAAATTACTCCATGTAATTCATCCAATAATTTATCAATGGAAGGAATGATAAATTTATCTTTAATAATGAGCTTGTTGAGCTCCCTATAATCCATACACATGCACCATGATCCATCCTTCTCGTGCACCAATGCTGCTAGAGTAGAGAAATAACTTTAACTAGGTTGAATTATACTATCCTCTAGATTTTATGCAACCATACATTCAATTTCACTATTTTGGGCATAGGGATATTTGTAAGGTCTGATGTTTGGAGGAACATTTCATGGAATCAAATGAATAGAATTATCATGATCACAAATAGGTGTGAGGCATTTGGGAGTCTCAAATACGTTTGAATGATTGTCCAATACTTTTTGAAGACATGGAGAAATAGACGATTTCGATGTTTCAACATCTAGTGAACATAATTGTGAAATTACGCTCCATTGTTATTTCTTTAAAAGATTTGTCATGTCATTAGAGATGATTATCTTTCCTGGTTTCCCCACGATACCCCTTAATTCAACTTCCTTTCCTTCCAAAAAAAATTTCAAGAAAGGTTCTTGAAAATTAAAAGCTATCGTCCCCAAAGATTGTAACCATTAGACTCCTAGTACAACATCAACACCACCCATTGGAATGGAAATCATTTGACTATTCAATACATATTCCCCCATGGTTAGCTTCATATTATACTTACTAGAAAAATTTATAGTTCCTCCATTTGAAACAATCACTTGACACTCTGGTGCTGGATATAGGAATCAATTCATTTCCTTGACTATGTTACAATGAATAAAGTTATGGGTACTACCCGAATCAATCAACACTATTAAATTTTTCTTCTTTATATGACCTTCTATCTTGAGAGTTTGAGGAGTGATAATTCCTTCCAATTCATTACAAGATATGGTCAGATTCATTCTACTTTCTATGGGGTTGGATTTTTTTGTATATCCTCTTCTTTTGTCGTTTCTTGTTCCTTTTCTTCCTCCTCTTCAAAATATATGTAAAATAATTTCCTCTCATCACACTTATGAAATTTAGTGTATTTACTATCACAACTATAACAAATCCCTTTTGCTCCTTTTCCCTCCAATTGTTGTGGTTTCAACCTTGTAGGTTGTGGAAGGCTAGGGGCAACAACACTTCCATGTTTATAGTTGTGAGTGGTAGACTTCCCTTTTTCCATAATCTTGCTTTCAGCTTTTCTTTCCACCCTGAATGCCATCTCCAATGAATCAGGTTACCAAAGGCGAACCTCATGTTGGATTTCATTATGAAGAGATAAATCCTATGATCCTCTATAATATTAGTTACCCTGATATTCAATTTTTGGAAGTCCTTAATGTGCTCCACCATTGAACCCTTTTGTTTGAGATTTATCAATTGGATAAAGAAGGTGTTGCTCTTTGTATCCTCATAATGTGCTATCATTTCCTCCGTAAAAGTTTACCAAGTGACAAGTGCTTTACGAGAACAAATCCATCGATACCATACAAACTAATTGGGTTCTAAATATAAAGATGTAATGTGTACCTTGTGTGAGTGTTGCACATTATGGAGATCAAAATATTGCTCCATCTATAGTATCCATGTTACTGGATCCTTGCCATAAAACTTCCTCATATAGATCTTTGGAATATGTTGGGTCTTCAATCCAAATTTAGAGTCTTTGAAATCATGATTAACATTCCTTTTGTTCTCATCGCGAGTTTCATCGCATACCTTTTTGCCATTAGGAAACATTTCTTTTAGAATCTTTGTCAAACCTTCCTTCAAACCTTCCATGTCCGCTTTTAATCCATCCTTCAAACCTTCCATGTCTAATTTTCATCCATCCTTCAAACCTTCCATGTCTTATTTTAAACCATTCGTCAAACCATACATCTTAGCTTCCATTTCATTTTTTGTTACTCTTTGTGAGAGTGAAATTTGTTGCACTTGGTCGCATAATTTTGATATATCATGTTGCATTTCTTCCTCTTCTTCATGCATCATAGTAGAGGTTTCTGGTTGCTTACTAGGTGTTTCCATTTTATTTCTTCGAGTAATTTTGGAATCAAATAATGATATTTATGCTTCACTATGACCCTTGAATCCCTTCAAATTGATTTTTCAAACAAATTTAAAAAAAAATACATACCTTTTTCTTCCTTTGTAGGAGCTCGATATTGAATCTATTTTAGCTCTGTAATTTGATATCTCCAACTAAAATTTCATCCTGTGGTATCCTTCTGAGTTTTATTTCCAACCCCACAATTCAGACTAATATTGGAGACTTCAAGAAAGAGTTATGCCCAATCTCCCACGATGACCTAATTATATACTACTTCAATAGAGCGAACTTGTATGAAATTCCACGTGTCATTGTTTTTACCTTTCGCTCTAAAAATGATACACGATAAAAGTTCCATTACGTTTTAGTTATTTTTTACAAAATTCAAATTGGATGCTCAAAGAGAAAGTAATGACAATTTTCCCTAGTTCACCTATTTGAGACTGAATTCTGGAGCCTACAGAAACCCTAACTTCCTCGGATCATATCTCCAAAAATATAGTGAACCAAGATTTGAAATTCATACAAGATGTTCACCAAGATTTTGGCTCCATGTGGTAGCAATTTTAGGTTCAGAATCCTCATAGAAAAAAATTATAGCTAAAATTACAAGATGACCTGTTTGAAGAAGTGAAACCCTAAAATCTAAAGCTATGATACTAAATGATATGCAACCAACTCACAAAATATAAGAAAAGATAGATCGACAACTTGAGAAATAACCTCTTTGAGGGGGAAATCTCCTTCACATCACATAAATGAACAATTTTTGGATGGTACAAATAATAATACCTCTTTGGTATAAATAGGAGTCTAAGGGGTCACAATATAATTAGAGCCTACATAGTAATAATAATGTAAGGACACAAAAATAACAATAGTGGGCTTCTATGGGGCACAAAAATAACAATATGGGGGATACATGGGCATAAAAATAATAATAGGGGACCATAATAACAATAACAATAAGGGGGACACACTCGTATTATAGGGACCTAATAGTAGGATCATTTCATAGAGATGAGTGCATTTTTGCTATATCCCTCTTCCCATATGAAGACACAGAAGGAAAATGGTTAAAATTAGTTTACCACCAATTAAAATCTCCTCCTTCCATCTCCCATCCATACAACACACAACACTGCTCATCTCTTACAAAAATCTCAGAACAAGATTCGCCAAGTCTAAGTCTGATGTCTCCGACCATTCCTTCAAGGGATTCACCTACTAGTGCAAAATCTGTAACTTCAACATTTATTCGTGTTGTGTTGAGCTTCCAAGAAAACTCAACTTCTATGTTCATCCTTTGCATGCCCTAAAGCTTTTCTCTAGGCCTCCCTCCACTAATGATTCGTCCTACACATGTGGAGGGTGTGGCAGAAATGGATCGTCTTGGGTCTATAGAAAATCCTATGGATTCACTAGCTCATGTAATCTACTAAAACAAGAGACAAGAATCTACTTCTACTCTTTACAAGGAAAATACATAATGATCGAGAAAAACAATAATCGACAAGAGAAATAACATCAATGGCACATAACACAATAAATATTCAGGGAAAGCCACAACTTAAAACCCCACTATCTGTATTGTATTAATCCAAAAAATCAATATGAAATTACAATACTTGTTCTCTCAAGAACAATCCCATCACTCAGTAAAATCAATCTCCAAATCACAAGAAAACTCTTGGCCAACACTTAGCCAATTCTCTTGCTCTCCAAGTCCCTATTTCCTTGCACAATTCCTATGGAGGATAACTTGTATTTAAAGGAAACTAAAGCCTCTAAAAATTGTGCAATCCCTTAAGAATTAGTTCCTGAATACATGCACTATCAGTGCAACTCATAAAAATCTTAAACAAATAGTACATTGTCCTTGCACTCTAGTCTCAACTAGATCTTTCTCAGAATCAACATGCATGAGTTTCTGATGAGGGAATATTTGGTTAACTAGAGTAGCACTAGTTGAGTGCACTAATGCATCAACTAACTATTAACTCACTATTAGTTCCTCAAATAGTTTGGAACTAATTTAACTGACTTAAACTCAATAAACTGAGTTAACTAATTACCATTCATACTTAACTCATCCTGGACCTCTATAATATAGGGAGAACATATACATGACTTCAGAAAGACTTTCAACTGGAAATTCCTAAGTTAATTAAGGTAATTAAACTTAATTAACTATTTACAAGTTACTATGAGAAAGAATTACAATTTAATTCAAGGAAAAATTAAATTGGAATTTCTGGATTATATTTTTAACATTTCTTGTTGTTATTTTCAATAGGGTCTATTACTATGCCAAATGCAGTTATTTTGTGGACAAAGTCTGTGCCATAATGACCATCAACTGCCTCCAAACTCAGGGCACCATTGTTCATGCAAGACAAAGCAAGTTCAAAATGGCAGCATGTGTTGCTATGCAAGTCGATTAATGCTTTCTAGGTATTCTCGTTGAAGGCTTCAGAGAAGCGATCATAAGTATTATTCTTGACAACGATACCAAAGAATTCAATACGCATGGTGGTTCCTTTAAAAGAAAAAATTAAATTGGCAAATGGAAAACTTTCTGATTCCACTATGATTTTCTATTTTCTTTCCATGTGGACCCCAGCCCACTACTATCTATTCCACTATAATTTTGTATTTTTTTTCCTTCTACATGGACTCCATCTCACTACTATCTATTTGTGTAGGCACTTCCATTTGCATCCTTTGGTATTTAATGAACAATGCTTCCATCTTGGTAAAATACCAAAATTTTAAGTAATCTTTCATCAACTAACTATTTATCCTGAAAATCAAATCAAATTTCAACAAATAATATGGTACTCGTATGGAAATGGCGAATTTTCTTTTTTTCGTATGGAATTGGTGAATTTATGCTATATACCTCATACCAAAATATAATTTAATCAATATAACATACTAAAATATCAAGTAATCATTACAACATTTGTTTACCAAAACTTACTTAAAACCTTAGAAATCTAATTAACCTTAAAGCATAAAAAAATAGTCTAGAGTTTGCCAAATGAAATAAAAATACCAACTCCTCTTTCCCATAATATCATCACATTAATTTAACAAATCATTTAACTTCAAAATCAAAATGCGATCAATTGAAATAGTAGAAGACAAATATAAAATGAAGCAAGGAATGCTTGGTGGAAGACACGTTATAACAAAAATATAAAAGCTTCACTTTCATACTAATGAATATGATCAGTGTATAGTCAGAATTATTCACTACATACGACACACAATTTTATATTCACTGCACACAATATAAAAAAAATTACCACGAAAATGCATTAGCAATACTATTTTAGAAGTCGCTTTATGAAGCTCTACTCATGAATATATTGGGAACATCTCGATAATGTA
This sequence comes from Pinus tabuliformis, assembly GCA_031772625.1. NCBI lineage: Eukaryota > Viridiplantae > Streptophyta > Pinopsida > Pinales > Pinaceae > Pinus > Pinus tabuliformis. Next base: position 845,744,855 of record CM062809.1, on the reverse strand, counting down.
AGTATCATTATTCGCAGGAAAGGGGTGCTTCTGAGCAAGCAACTTATCTGAGAAATTTCTTCCTCATCAAAATTTGAAACTTACATCTTCCTTCTTCAGACACTTACATCTTCCTTCTTCAGACATTCGGGTGAAAAGGTCAAATTTGATGCCTCTAGTCTTGCTGCATTGTCCTGTGATCCAAACTTTATGGGATAATTCTCCATATTCAATAAAATTATGGTGTTTAAACACTCTAACATGGAGGCTAAAATAAAGACAATTACTAACCTTAAACCGTTCACATTCTATTGAGATTTCTTCAAGGGAGACAAAAATTTCAAGAACTGCAAGAAAATCCACTTATCTAGTGAACCCAGAAAAGGAAGATTTCTTCAGCAAGTTTGTAGTAGAAAGACCTTTAAGTACATTAACCTGCATCATGGACAAATGTAGGGAGCCACAAGACTTGAGCTCCAACATTGACATATTGGGACAATCATGCACTATGAAATTCACCAACTTTGGGATCACTGCCACTAAGCTTCCATCCTCAAATTCAATAATGTCTAGACGCTTAAGATTGACTGCAAAAATTTTCACATTGATTAGCCCTGTACAACCTTGAATCTTCAAGTTTTCAGGAAGAGGACATTTTGCTACAAGATTCTCAAGTATATAATCATTTTGTTTCGATAAATGACAAACAAAAGGTTTCAAGGCATTTGAAGTTGTTGAAGTAAGGGGGTAGTTGTGTTAAGTAAAACAACTCTTGTTTAAATGATGTTAGGCATTTGCAAGACAAAAAAAAAGTTGGAACATCCAAGAAAATTCCAATTCCGAGATCGATTTGTTTCACTCATTTTAAATATGCACATTGAACCCATCTTTGCAAACATTTAACAATTCTCCCTTTGTCAAGATTACCCATGCAAACTAAAAGTTCAAAAGTTTCAAGCTGAGCGAAATGAAATAACAATACATAATCAATTGCATTTTTTTTGTTTCTCGATAATGAAAAAACCTTAGGAAGGAAAATTTGAGATGAGGTAATAAAGTGCAGAGGTACCTCCATCTAGCTAGGTAGAAAAGAACAGTGTGTTGCATTTCTTAAACAAAGTTTGGAGAGAATGTAAGAAGAGAGTATGTTGTCTGGAAAAGTACTCAGTCTGTCCCTTTCCATTGATGAAATTCTAAGAGATGAAGCAGGATGAAATGATAGAATGAGATGTAATACTAAATGTAAAGGAGCATAGGACAATTGTGTTGATCATTAAATGCCAACGTCAATTAAACTTCTATTTTTTTGCATCTTGAGAATCCTCGCGCAAGCAAGAGAAGAATGGTCACTATCCTGAGAAACCTCTGAACTATGCCATTCGTTCGTCCCCAACCAATGTATTCAACCAATCTTCCCAAGAAAAACAAATTTGGTGATAAAGAGGCTCGCAGCCTCTGAGCAAGAGCCTCTATGCAGCAGTGGACTATCATCCTCTAGGCAGGGGTGGCCTATCACTGTACCAAATTGTAACTGACAATGTCTGTCTTCAATCTGATGGAAAAGTTATTTCAATGGTCTAACACCAAAATCAACGTCCCATGATTGCGCATGCGGCATGGGAGGGACTTCTTCTTAGAGGGAATGCCTTACAACATCATTAAGTATTTTTCCCCTTGGGAAAAAATTTGATAAACCAACTCAATTAACATGAAAAATTATATTGTAACAAATTTAAAACATAAAATTGAGTTTGTTGAGAGCTGAATTTGGTATGGAATATTTTCTCTTTGCTAAAAGAAAATCTCATGTTATGCTAGCACAAGGAGTATAACCAAAGAAATGCATCCCAACACACCTTCCAATACATGTCACGATGCAAATTATGGATAAAGACAAATTAGTTATACAAATAATAACCACATGTCATTAGTTATACAAATAATAACCACATGTCATTATTTTGATGGTTCATGGTTCATGGACTAGTAATGGAAAAATTGAAAACCTTCCATAACAAAAACATCTTATTAATTATTTGATTTGCTAGTGAAAATTTATTTAATTAGTAATTGCCTCAAAAGTGCAAAGAAACATGGATATGATTGTTAAATTGATAAAATTGTAATTTATTTCCATATTCAAACAAATAATAATTAATATATTAAATTTTAATACTTTATTTTATATATATATATATAAACTTTTAAAAAGTTTAATATCTAAAATTTGAAACTTTTTGAAGGAACTCCCTCCAAAGAGTACAGATAAGATAGAGAACTGATAATATACCATGTACTATATTGCAAAACAACATTCGTTGCTTGTTGCTGTTGCGGCTCCTTTGTCAAAGTTCAGGCGACCCGTAACAAACATAACAATACATAAAAACTCATAATAATGTAAAACCTCACAAAAACATCATACTCCCACAATGACATTCACCTCATTTATTTTTAATTAAATTTCCATCTTCACCCATAGACTACATGCATCCTCTTTCCCATTCGTTGTCATATTTTCCACTCAAAAATAAATTGAAGGAAACAAGTTTTAAAACATATATCAAATTACATCATTATGAAGAATATGTAAACCATAATAATGACAAATGAAACCCATAATTAATGTTCTACTCTCTGCATCTTAATATTTGGATACACCCAAGCTATTTTGACTTCATGTGAGATACACGCAAGCCACATATGGCTGAAGGAAGTTCAATGCCTTTCTGAGAAATGCAACTTTACATGGATGCAACAATGAGGCAGTTGATATCTCATCTTTGTGAAATGAATAGAAGACCTCGTTTGGTGCAACTTCAAGCAAAACCCCTTTGCCTAGTTTAAAATCAGTTCGTCGATAAATCCAATTTACACTTAGCTTCACGTGACCCTCTTTATCTGAAGTCAAGCAATGAATAATCCCAATGAAAGGCGGTGCATTACCAGCCTAAAAAAGTGCACAATCTCCGATGCTGATTTTACGGCCATCCTGGAAATTCAAATAATTTCAAAATTCTCTTCATGCATCATTACAAAATATTAAGAAAAGAGAATAGATAAGCAAAACATACAAATCTTGTGCATCCCAAAAAAATTCGATTCCACACCATTCTAATTCAAAATTTATAATTACATTTATTGGCATCATTATATAGAATGACATCTATTTGTCCACGTCATAAATGAATTAAATTGCATGTTAAATTGCAATAACATGCAAATGGAGAGAAGGATTTTTACAAATTACAAATATTTAATTACATTTACTAATACAAATATACAAAAATATATCTAATTGTCCACATCATGAACAATGTTTTTTTTTGTAAGCTAGTGCGGTACTCTAGTTTCCATTACTAAAAACCATAAGAAAATTACAAAAATGGACAGGTCTCCACCCGCCCTTAAGGGAAACCGGGCTTCGTTACCATCTGAAATGTTTCAAAGCCATCCAAAAACAGTATGTCACCAGCCTATCTATCCATGCTAAATATACATCTATCCTTACTAACAGTTTAAAGTTCTGAGACAGTATCATCAAAATATGTATAAACAAAACAACAGAAAATCAGCTACATAGAGAAAAACCTCGACACCTCAGCTGCAAACATTTACTGCTTCGGTACATCCTTTGGTTCTTTCTCTACCTTGATGCCTAAACCCCCCGCTTGGAGCAGCTGCACGATATCATCCATCTTCTTGTCTTGCATCATTAGAGTCACTTGAATGTTTTTCAGCTCCTTTTTCATGGTTGGAATACCTTGAATCAATTCTGCCATCTCTAAAGCAACTTGTTCCATAGCCTTAGCTAATAGACGCTTCATACCCCAGTAGACATGCAAAGACTGTTTATATAATGACATTCTACCTCGCGTATGTCCAGGGTCAGGGAGATATTGTTCCCAATCCTCCATCTCTGGCTCTGAGTACCCCTGCAAGGCTTCTTCCTCCATCTGCGCTATCATCCTTCTAATATTAGGGTTAGTATCCAATACATATGCAGCTTCTGCTTCTTGCAAACGCCTCCTCAAATCCTTCTTCCCTCGCTTTCTTCCACGTGCCTCACTGGCTGCACCTTCCTCCATTTCCGAACGCAGATTTGAGTTTCTATTTCCTCGACCACCTCGTCCCGCAGGTCTCCCTCGCCCTCGCTGCGTCGCTCTTCCCCACGCTCCTCTGCCCCGGCCTCGTTCCTACACCTCTTCTTCATCATTGAGGTCGTCACTCTCCTCCTCACTGTCTCCCGTTTTTCTCGTTTGGGTCTTCCCCATGCCCACTTTGCCTTTCACTCCCCGTTGAGGCTCCTCCTCTGCAAAGAACTTCCTAATGTCAAATTCCTCTTCCGAATCCTCCTGGATATCAAGATAAACCCTCTGCATGGCTTCCTCAACAGTGCTCTTGCCTTTTTCCATTGGGGTCGCCGTTTTACTCCGCGTCAACCTGCCTACCCCCCGCTCCTGGTACTCCGCCATCTTACAGTCAGTCTTCTTCTGCAATTCTGCTTTGCGTTTCCTCACTCTATTCCACTGCATATGGAGGTTCGGGCATTTACATGCATTACTTAAACAATCGTGAGGCTGCCACCTTGCCATCGTGAACCTTCGCTGCCTGGCTCTATCATTAATGTCCATTCCAGTTACACCTCCATAATGGGAAGGTAGTAGTACTTCGCCGCCATAACTACCACGTCTCCTCGGTACCTTGGCCGGATTTCGTCTTGGTATGCTAAACCTTCCCATGGGTCGAATGCTGCCAGCCTTCAGACCATTAATCACATAATATCGGACTAGTGGATGGTGTAATCTCACCTTAAGTGCTCTGTCCTTCCTCCTCCTTATTATAATCCCATGTCGTTTAATGATTCCTCTGCTGAGCGGTCGCGGCATCATAACCTTGGTATAAGATAATGTTGAAATCATTCCAGCAAGTTCCTCTGCTAGGCGGTCGCATCGTCATAATCTTGGTGTAAGATAATGTTTAAATCATTCCAGCTTGGATCGTCTTGTAATGACATCCAGCTACAATCTACACTCCTATTCGGCCCTCCACAACCCCAATTAGCCAGTAGATCGGCCGCCCGGTTGCCATTGCGTAGTACATGAGTTATCATAATGTATTCGATCCTACGCAGGAGCTGCTCAATGTCCTGTAGGATCGCTGCTGTCCGCCAGCTCTTCGACACATATATCCAACTCTTCCCGTCCCTTAACTTCTTCATCATGTCAACGGTAATTAGTGAATCGCCCTCTATTTCTAAACTCATATAACCATTTCTAACTGCTATCCTGAGTCCATGATAAACTGCCCATAACTCTGCTTCATTGTTTGTCATCTCTCCTCCATCTTCAGCAAAAATCCACCTCGTATGACCACTACTATCCCTGAAAAGACCCCCGAAACCTGCTTGTCCCGGGTTGCCCTTTGAGGCCCCATCGAAATTTAGTTTAACTCGTCGCTCACCAGGCATCCTATAATGGTTAGGGCTCGGTACTTCTTTCTTAAGCTTCCGCTCTGGATTGGGATAAATCATTTGAAAATCCATGTTTAACTTAGAAATAATCCTCTGTTCCTCCGGATTCAATCGCCAATCCTCTTCGTCCCAGGCTTCTGCTAAAATCGTTTCTTTCAAAGATCGACATATTTCCTCCCAAAGTTGCGGCCCTTGCCAATAGGTATCCCTAAAGATTCGTCGATTCCTTTCTTTCCAGATCGCCCAAATGACAAAACCAGGTGCGAGATTCCAGAGTCTCCTTACGACTTTACTTTGGAAGTTGCCTCTGCCCCATTGAAACAGAGTATTTCTGATGCTACCAGGATCCCTCCTCGTCATACCAAAGAGCACTCGTATTTCCTCCCAAATGCTTAGAGTATACCTACAGTGATTCAGCAGATGCTCCTGGGTTTCAAAAGCCTTAGTACATAGATGACATCGTGATGGGCCAATCGTTCCTCGTTTCTGCATATTGTCCCAAGTGAGGATCCTTCCTCTGCATACCAGCCAAGCAAAACAAGTAACTTTAGGCCACCATTTACCTTCCCAGATATTTTTCCACCCTACTGGTTCTTCCGCTCTATCCTCCTTCGTGGCCCAGTAATAGGCTTCTTTTACTGTAAACATTCCAATCATTGCCTTACCCCACCTCAAGATATCGTTACCTTCTCTAAACTTGATTTTCCGTGTTTCTATTGTTCTATCAAAAGATTGCCGAGCCTCTTGTCCGAGGTTATCCACCCATTCATCCGGTCTTCGCCATGCTCTCCATACATCATTGTATTCAGCTCTTTTCCAATAATCTTTTACATAATTCAATCCTCTTCTTTGCGCTATTTCTTTGATTTCTTGCAGGCTTTGTATTCTATTCAAAATACCCCACTGTTGCCAACTATCCTCCCAAAAACGGGCAGAATTTCCATCCCGGATTTCCCAAAAGGCATAGTCCTGAACTAGAGCCTTATTTCTGCTTGCAAAATCCCAAATCTGTGAACCTCTGGGGGTTTCCTCTAATCTTAATCGTTCCATAGTTGACTGAGGCATTCCATATTTGTGTTGCCATATTCTTTTCCAGACATCATCTCCTCCCTGGACCCATCTCCACCATAGTTTTGCCCCTAAGATGTTATTTACAATTTCAGGGTCTCGCACACCCAGGCCTCCTTCCTCTTTCCGCATAATTACATTCTTCCATGAAACCAAAGTCCAATTCCTCTGCTGCTTAGGACCACCCCATAAAAATTTTCCAAAGATTTCTCGCATTTTAACACAAACTCCTTTTGGGGCAGCCATAATTGACAAGTGATATATTGGAATAGATAATAGGACAGATTTCAATAGGACAATTCTACTTGGTAAGTTCAGCAATCTGAATGCCCAACTATCTAATCTTTTCCGAACTCGTTCCAGCAAACTTTGCCAGTTCTTAATCCTATTGGGGTTTGCATCCAATTGAACGCCCAAATACTTCGTGGGTAACTCCCCCCTCTTAAAACCTAGAACTCTGGTTAAATGGGATTTGATAGATTCATGCGAATTAAAGATAAAAGTACAAGATTTATCATTGTTAATCTCCATACCTGATGCGTTTTTGAAGACTTCTAGGATCCTCTTGAAGTTCCTCACCTCCTTCAACGATGCTTCACCAAATAGCATCAAGTCATCAACGAACTGTTGATGTGTGATAGTCAGATTATTCCCCCACAGTCGTATACCTCTGATTCTCCTTTCAATAACTTCCTTTTTTATTTTCCTACTTAATCCTTCCATAGCCAAGATGAACAAAAACGGAGAAATTGGGTCCCCTTGCCGAATTCCCCTGCTAGCAATGAACTGGGCTGTAGGAATACCATTAAGCAAAATTGAAAAACTTGGAGTAGAGATCATACTAATAATCCATGCTATCCATCGTCTTGCAAAACCATAGGCTTCCAAAACCGCTCTAAGATAATCCCAATTTAATCTGTCATAAGCCTTGGATAGATCCAACTTCATGAGCATCCCTTTTTGTTTATTTATCTTCAGAGAATGTATAACCTCCTGAGATACCACTATTCCATCCAGGATCTGCCGACCCTCCACAAACCCCGTCTGTTCAGGCGCTATTAAGTTAGGTAAAAGAGGTTTTAGTCTTTTCACTATCAAGGTGGAAATTATCTTATAAATAACGTTACACAGGGCTATGGGCCTAAAACCCTGTGGTTCCTCCGAACTATTACTTTTTGGAATTAGGGTCAGAAAAGTCGAATTTATTCCAGGCCATATTCTCTGTCTCATTCGGGATTCTTCTACAGCCTCTACAATGTTAGTTAAATGCAATAACATGTAAATGAAGAGAAGCTACAATACTCATAAAGAAGGGAAAATAAAGGTTTTCATAGGTAAGAAAATCCATAATTGTATAAAATAAGTTCTGAGTTATGTATTAAGTTTTAAATCTATTATTGTGATAACTAATCAGCATAAATTCATTTTAAATATCAATCTAACATGAGCTGAGAGGGATCCAATTTCTTCACCTACAAATTTCTTTTCTTCACATACAATTTTTTTTATGAACCGATATTATTTAAATGTTTTGTATAGTTATTTAATTTTTTTTCTTTTTAGATTTTTTAGATTTTTTTATTTTGGCCCACATGAGAAAAAAATCAACTTTGACGATGGACCAATACCCTTACACATCATAATGGGCTGTAGAATAAGCCTCTCGACTTAATGAGCCTCTCGACTCAATGATCTACTATCAGTTCATCAACAGTACAAGAGATATCTTCTATAGAGTGGCTCCTTAGATATCGAGGTAGAGAATTTCTATTAGATTTTCTTGTAGGATTAAAGACTGATTCCAAGATTCCCGCATTTTTCATCATTACTTCCCACATAGTTGTTTGACTTTTTACAGTTTCAATATTGATCTAGGACCTTCAGGCCCTTCACACTTCCACACTTTTTCGCTGTCACCAAAGTGCAACAAAACCCCCTCTAGAAACATGGACCCTCAAACTCATTAGATACAACGGGAGTACGAAGTATAAACTATTTCATATGAAAATACTCTAAAGTATGTCTCCAACTGCCAGATACAGAAAATTGGATAAAGATAGTGTGCAAAGAAACCCAAATATGATGAATAGATGCCAAAACACCACAGAAAAAGAGGTAGATCAAATGCATATCTCTACAAAAGAAAAAAGTTCACATAAATCAAACACAAACCAGAAATTCCATACAATATGGTAGATGACAACAATCAAGAGCTAACTTGCTTTGTGGGTAATACCAGGAATTAATTAACACATGATTTGTTACACAAATAATCCTTAATCTTCAACTATCCATTTCTAGCTAAAATATGACTACTTAGGAAGATAATCATCTTTACCATCTAAAACAACTTGAATAACAAAGATGGTAATCATTTAGAATATAAGACATACAAAACCATAATTCATGGAAAATAAATACTCACAACAGAGCATACAATAAAACGTTATTATCCTCGTTACAAAAATAAAATTTATTAGCTGAGGAGACTTGTGAAGTAATTTTATTTGAAACTTAATTCCATTCATTTGAATCCTGTTGGAAATACACATGAGCATACAATAAAACGTTATTATCCTCATTACAAAAATAAAATTTAACGTTATTATCCTCATTACAAAAATAAAATTTATTAGCTGAGGAGACTTGTGAAGTAATTTTATTTGAAACTTAATTCCTCTGAAGTAAATTCATTTGAATCCTGTTGGAAATACACGAGTGATAGTTTGATCCCCATATTACATTTTATTTCGTTCCAAAATTTCAAAATTCTTAAAAAGGGAATCAATCTGAATAAACTAGCATATTGCCCAACTTAAAACGCCACACTACAGAGGTGTTTATTCTAAAACCTAAAAAAAAAAAAAACACTAACAAAGGCCTTCCGAGAATGGAAATATTCTCTAATTAATTAAGTACCCAACCCTCATCCAACTATTGAATAAAATATGAATTTAATTATCTTTTATATAGATTGTGAAAAGAAACACATTAAATTTATCTTAATTTGGCAAAATAGCCGTAGGTTATGGACTTGCAAACGTAAAAGAAAATAAAACAATAACAAAGGATTTATGAGAATTGCAGTATTCTCTAGCTAATTGGTACCCAACCTTCATATAGCTAACGATAAATATGAATCTTAATGTTTTATATTAATTGTGAAAAAAAAAACCTCAAGATGTGTATCTTAATTTTGCAAGATAACAACCCATTATAAATTTATAATGTAAAAGAAAACAAAATCAAGCATTAGCGAGGTACAATTTAAAAAACAAATCGATACCAAAGGCCTTTAGAGAATGCCATTAACAATGTAAAAGAAAACAAAATCAATATTAAAGGTATTTAGAGAATGGTAATCTTCACGAGTTAATTAAGTGACATTGTAATTTATGATATAATGGACAATTTGCAATGTCTTAAAATAAAAAACTTGTATAAATTAATGTGTAGATTCTAAATTGCTCATGAAATTTACTAAATCACAAGACTAGAAGCTACTCTACTAATCTACGGAAGAAAATTTACAATCGAGAACACAAATCATTATCATGCATCAAGATTCAACACACATACAAAAAGATTTATCTAAGGGAAAGACTCTGCTCAAAACCCATTACTATTTGTATTGCATTAATCAAAGAATCTCGATGAATACAATATGTTTTCTCAAGCTTGAGCACAACCTGCACCTGTATCTTCTATCCTCTTCCTAGTTGACTAAACCTGACCAATACTTAGCCAAATTTTCAATCCTCCAAGATCCTATTTCCTTGCGTTGTTCATTGAGGAATTAACTTCTATTTTTTATGGAAATTTCTCAATTGGATTGTGCAATTCTTGTAGGCCCATCCTTTGACTCCACGCACCACTTGTACAACTTGGACTAGTTTACAACTGATAGTACACTTCCCTTGAACTCCAATCTCAGCTCGGTAGCTCGAATTCTCTGCATGCATCAATTATTTTGGGTTGATTGATCAATTATCTGGATGATTGATGAGCCTCATCATTGGTTAGTTATATGGGCTTTAATTGGCCTTAATTCACCTCCTAGCTTAGTCAAACCAACTATTCTCACAACTTATTGCATACTTTTGATTATTATTTTTTTATGAGATGAGTTAGAGTTGGATATTTTGCTTTGTAGTCTAATGTGCATGTCATGCAGGAATAAATGATAAAAGCAAGGAAAATGAGGGAATAAAAGATAAATGCAAGGAACTATAGCAAAGACCTTGGTCAAAACTCGAATGGGACAAGGGAGAGGAATTATAGGAGGTAAATCCTCTTCATTTACTACCCCTCCATTCAAATATTCCTCCATCAGCTTGGAGTGCAAACAACCAAATCACGAGGACTAGATGACAGCCAAGCAAGTGAATATGACAGAAAACAATTTAATTTGAGTTGGGAGCCAAGCCTCCCTAATTTTGAAGGAAGTCATTGGAGACTTTAGATGTATAAGTAGAGAGGCTGAGGACCTCATTAGGATTTGGACTTTTATTGTAAAACTCTACTTTATTTCTGAGATGCAAGACTTGTGACAGTTTGTTCTGTAATCCATGGTTTTTATAATGAGAATGAGTTTTGTTTTGAGCCAGCGCTGAGTTAACTCAGAGGGTTGAAGCTCTTGGGTTAGGGCCCAACCCAAGCAACCAAAGCTCCTCTTTACTGTACATGTATGCTAGCATAGATTCCTGATTTTCATTGTTCATTTTCTTAAGTAGCATAGATTTCTGTTTCTATTCATTTGCTTAAATAGCTTCCTGGTTTTTTGTTCATTTGCCTTAATAGCTACATTTGCTTTAGATTACTTCCATTTGCATTTTTTTAATTAGTAGGTTAGCTAGAAGAAAAGGATCACCATAAGGTTTTCTGCAGGTGTCTCGGCCTCACCTCATACCTCTGGGACCATGACTTGAGGAAGAGACCCTTCAACAACCCCAAAAACACAGGTTTCTGGTTCTCACATGAGATATGGAGTTTATTGTTCGACGGAGTTATTTGTTCACCCTCATTGGTTTTTCTGTCGTTTTCCTTTGAAACCTCCTTCAACACGTTCTTCATGCATCGCTTCCTCATCGTCCGATCCACAACAAACCTTCACAATCACCATCCGATTCATTATTTTCTCCAACTGCTGCCTCGCGTGAAGTCTTCCACTTACTTTATTCGCTTTAAGTCCCCACCGTCGATCTTCCTCACCTGATCCGACAGCTATCGCGTCACCTCAACACTTTATGCACTTTAAACCCCCACCATCAATCTATTTCACTTAATCTGACGGCTATCGCTTCACCCAATCGCCAACTAGCTTGGTCGATCTCCACCGTTGCTCTATCTAGCCTGATCCGACAGCTATCGCGCATTCTTGCGCGGATTCTTGCATGACCATTATCCGCCCAAGAGCACGCGAGAAAATTTGTTTTCCTGTGCTATGTGTCGCTCAATTAGGCTAATTGCGTGAAATTCAGAAATACAGCTTACAGCTTTGAGGGCGCATGAAATCTGCTCCATCATTTCCACACATTTCTTTTTCCTACGATACAATCTCTGTTGTCCATCCTACGATTAATCATGTTCGTCCATATCTTGATTTAATCTGCGCGATAAGATCTCCGTCGTTCATCGCTTCGTTACCCTGTCCGTCCATCTCATGACTTAACCTTCGTGATAAGACCTCAGTCGTTCATCCTGTGCGTTCATCTTGTTCATTTATCTATGCACTTAACCTTTGTGATAAGACCTCAGCCGTTCATCCTGCGCATTCACCCTGTTCATCCATCTAGTCACTTAAGCCTTCGCGATAAGACCTCCTCCGTTCATCTTCTGTTCGTTGATCAATCCAACAGTCCCTATGCTCTACTGCGTCCTTACGTCCTCCTTTCATTGATTTCGACCTCCGATTGCTCTTCTGCTTGAAAATCGATTTAGCTTAATTTTCCTTGCTTACACCAGTATAGTTTAATGCTCTTTACCTCTGCAACTTAGATAGCAGCATTAGGTTAGTGTTGTTCTAGCAATTCTACTTAGCATAGTTGTTTAATTGGTTAATTAGGTTATGGTATGGTTTAACATTTCATGCTATTTTCTTCATTACTGCAGTAGAGTAGCTCTCTCTTAGAATAGGTTTGCTCTTCTTCCATCAAAGAATTAAGCTTCTTCTGACCCTATAGAAGTCTGGCTTGGAACCCTTGGGGTCTCTTTCCAAATAAACAGTAACAACAGGCAGGACCTTCACTTCTACTTGTGCATCTAGCGTTGTCAACTCCAAGTTTGTATGAACCCCGGGTTAATAAGTAAAGCTGGTAACCCTAGGAGTTGCAGCATTCTTGTTGCAATACTTAGGCTCATCACTTTTTGGCACCATTGCCGAGGAGGTGTCTAAGTAGAATGTGATTATTGCTTTCTTCTATTTTTAGTCTTCAATCTTCTTCCATTAGTTTATTTCTTCAACAGTAATCTAGTAGCTTCCTTTCTTTCATTTTTCATTATCTGTTTTCCTTTCCATTCTGAAAGTAGAATTTCAATTCAACAAGTAGTTTCTTTTTGTTAGTGGTTTTCATTTAATCAACAATTTCATTCTGCAAGTAGTTTTCTTTCTATCAGTAGTCTTTCATTCAATCAACATTTTCATTTCTTCAAAGTACTTTCTAGCTTTAAAGAAAATATTACAAAAACCAACCCAAAACCATTTGCTTTCATGCCTCGTAGGATTAGGGACAATTCAGGGAAATTCTTGTCAAATACCCCCACTGCATCCAATAGGCTACCTTCTCTTTTCTTCAATGACGGTGAATTGGAAGACCCTTTAGGTGAGCAACCTTACATATTTGAGGAACCTACAGGGGAAGAAGAAGAGGAAGAACCCATTCTTACTGAACCAATGGCTGAAAACCGAAATGATAGAGGGAATAGAGAGAGAATTGAGGGTGCCTTCCGCATCAGGGAAACCAATGGGGACACTGAGATGGAGAATATAAGCCCCTTTGCTTTACCTCATTTCCATGGCCTGACCACAGAGGACCCTCACACTTTCCTATTTGAGTTTGTTGTTATATGCTGAACCTATGACTATACAGATGATGAGCAAAAGTTAAAACTGTTTCCATCTACCCTCAAGGATGTAGCATTGCGCTGGTTCATGGGTTTACCTGGAGATAACATCACAACTTGGGCTCAGATGCAACAAAATTTTAACAACAAATATAGGGACTACTGTAGGTCAAAGGATACTAAAGAAGATATTTTTAGGATGACCATAGGTGAGGATGAATCCTTAGCAGACTATGAAGAAAGATTCCAGCTCAGTTACAAAAGGGCCAGGTGTACACTTGACCCTGAGTCACTGAAGTTGGTCCTGCTTAGAGGAGTAAGGGAGGATCTTCTGAATACCTTACATATGATAGCATGAGGGATATCTACCAATTACCATATGATGATATCAAGACTATCTTTAGAAACCATTCTAGGGCAGCCAAGAAAAAGGGTAGGGGTAGTCAACCTATGGCCAGTACATCATCCTCCAACTCATCCATCAAGTGTGAAATTTGAAATATGATGGAAGATTTCAAAAGTGATATGTTGCAAACCCTTTCCTTGCAATTGGACACCATGAACATCAAAAGGAAGCAAGAGGAAGTAGAGAGAGCCTTAGCCATATTTTGTCCTAGATGCACCAGGAGGCATCCTAGGAATGAATGTCCATTGAACTGTATTAAGATTTGCTCAGTCTGTGAAGAAAACCACTCCACAGACAAGTGCCCTTCTTTACCCAGACTCAAAGTTGTATATCAAGGAGCTGAAGGGGTCACTGAGCAACTTTGCTACATCAACCAAAGGAGACCTCCTAGGCCTAGACCATACCAGCAGGGTATGCAAGGGTCATCCCATGCATATTACAACCCCAACCAAACCACAACTATACCTTCTTGGGGACCCCCTGCTCATCCTTCCTGGTCTACACCCCCTCCTTGGTCCTATGCATCTCAGTATCATTCCCAGCCAGCCAGCCAATCATTTCAACCTTATGTTCAACCACAACATCAGTGGAATACCCCACTCCAGGGGTGGAGGCCCCAATTCAACAATGTTCCAGCCCTATTGCCTCCACCACCTACCCAACCACAACTCCTGCACTCTGCTCCACCCAAGCAACCCCAAATGCCTGCCCAACCAAATCCGAACCCAAACAATAGGCAGACTCAACAAGTATACCTTAGAGAGACATCATACCCAACTTATGTTGTAGAAATCGAGGAGATCAACCTAAGATCTAGGAGAATTATCCCTGATAACCAACCTCCCTCTCCACATAGGGAGGTTGAGGAAGAAAAAGAGGAAAGAAACCTTAAAGTAAATCCACCCTTTCCTAAAAGATTAGCCTAACCACTCCAGCCTACCGCAGAAGAAACTGAACTTCTGGGGTAATTGAAGAATCTATGTGTAAAGATCCCCCTTCTCCAGGCAATCAAAGATGTTCCCATTTACAATAAGTTGATAAAGGAGAAGTGCTTCAAGCATCCAAGAAGAAGAAAAAGGGATGCCCCTACCATCAATGTCATTGGGCAGTTGTCTAACTTAATGTTGGGGTAGGTAATATGTCCAAAATATTTAGACCCTGGAAGCCCTGTAGTAGATGTGCACATAAATGGCACCATTGTCCCACACACTTTGATTGATCTTGGGGCTGCCATTAATGTGATGACCAATGACACCATGCCCAAGCTCAACCTCCAAGTGTCATCGAGGAAGACCACACCAGTTTTGTAACTTGCAGACCGTTCCATAGTCACCCTTGAGGGAATTGTGGAGGATGTGATGGTCTTCATTGACTCCTGGGAGTACCCTGCAGATTTTCTAGTTCTCCAGCCTAAGGCTAAGCTTACTGGTTACCCTCTCATCCTTGGGAGGCCATGGTTGGACACAGTTGATGCTTACATTAGCTACAAAGCTGGGAATATGACCATCAAGAATGGGCATATGTCCAAACAGTTAGTCATATACCCTCCTGCTCAACCTATCCTAGAGCATGATTTACCTTTATGGTTGGAGGAGGAGGAAGAAGATGAGGTTTATTCTGCCCAACTTTATGCTTTGGAAGCAACCATAGGAGGAGGACATCAAGATGAGGATGACTTAATTGAACACCTGCTCCAAAGTCCAACTCCTAGTTCATTACCATTAGAAGAAGAAGTAAGGGAAACCCAAAACAATCATCCAATTGACTTATGCTTGGCCAATTCCAACCCACTCTGTGCCAAAACCATAGAATTCAGCCCGGAGAAAACTTTGAAAATTAATCCATCTCTTTCTGCTTTAGAAGAGGAAAAGCTATTGAACATGTTGAGAGAAAACCTAGAAGCCTTCGCTTGGAGTTACAAGGGAATTAAGGGAGTACACCCCTCAGTTTGTACTCACCACATATACATCAAAGAAGGTTGCAAGCCAGTCAGGAAACCACAAGGGAGAATGAATCTAGATCTTAAAGACATAGGCAAAGAAGAACTGCAAAAACTGCTAGATGCAGGATTCATTTACCCTATCTCAGATAGTGAGTGGGTCTCTCCTTTAGTGTTAGTTCCCAAGAAAAATGGTAAGTAGAGGATTTGTGTAGATTACAGGGAGTTGAACAAAGCCACAAAGAAGGATCATTTTCCCCTACCCTTCATTACCCAATTTCTAGATGGCCTGGCAGGGAAGAAGTTCTTTTCTTTCCTAGATGGATTCAGTGGGTACAACCAAATCCAAATCTGCCTAGAAGACCAGGATAAGACCACATTCACCTATCCTTGGGGTACTTTTGCCTATAGGGTCATTCCTTTTGGCCTATGCAATGCTCCTGCCACTTTCCAGAGAACAGTCTTGAGTATTTTTGTTGAATTAGTACATGATGTTGTGGAAATCTATATGGATGACTTTACACCTTATGGCTGTGATTTTCAAGAAGCCCTGACTAACCTAGGCAAAGTATTACACAAATGCATTGAAATGAACCTGTCTCTCAACCCAGAGAAATGTGAATTCTTAATGACTAAAGGGACTGTGCTAGGTCATTCAATATCTCAGCAAGGACTACAGGTGGACCCAAACAAAATAGAAATCATCGAAAGGGTCCCACCTCCACAAAATTAGAGAGATGTCGGGAGTTTCTTAGGGTTAGCTGGATACTACCAAAGGTTCATAAAGGACTTCAGCAAGTTGGCCTCTCCTTTGTTTGGGTTGTTGGCCAAAGATTCTTAGTTTATAAGGTCAAAGAGCTGTCAAGAGGCCTTAGACATTCTAAAGGGTAAGTTAACCACTGCACCAATCCTTAGAGTTCCAAACTGGGCCCTTCCTTTTCATATTCATGTTGATTCCTCACACAAAGCCATAGGAGCAGCCTTAGGTCAGTAAGAGGAGAAATTTCCCTATGCCATCTATTTTACCAGTAAGAACCTGTCAAAGGCTGAGCTAAATTATACTGTGATCAAAAAGGAACTCCTAGCTATTGTGCATTCATTAAACAATTTTAGGCATTACATTATAGGCTATCAAACATTTGTGCATATTGATCATGCTGCAATTAAATATTTAATGAACAAACCAGATGTAAATGCTAGAATTATAAGATGGTTTCTTTTATTATAGCAGTTTGATCTAACTATTGTTGATAAGCCTGGTAAGGAAAATGTTATTGCTGACTTTCTATCTAGGATGAATCTACCTATAGGTGAAGAAGGAATGGTGGATGACCAGTTACTAGATGAGCATTTGTTTTCTATTTCAATTCTCTCCCCATGGTTTGCTGATATAGAAAACTATTTGGTATCAACACAGTTCCCACCAAACTTGCCCTCCAAAGAAAAGAGCAAGATAGTCAGGAAAAGCGCCCCCTTCACCTGGATTGGGGGCAATCTGTTCAAACTTGGCCCAGATCAAACCTTGAGAAGATGTCTAAGGGAAGAGGAAGTTTTTGACATCCTTCTGACCTGTCATGATGGGCCTTGTGGAGTTCACTTTGTAGCAAAGAGGAAAACATTCAAAGTGTTGCAAGCGGGCTATTATTGGCCTACTCTTCATCAGGATGTGAAAAGTACATTAGTCAGTGTGATCGGTGCCAGAGGATGGGAAAGCCTACTCCAAGAGATGAAATGCCCCTACAACCTCAAGTGACTTTCAAGCCTTTTGACAAGTGGGGCATGGACTTCATTGGGCCTGTCAATGCTCCTTCAAAGAAAAAGCCGCACATTATTGTGTGCAGTGATTATTTGACTAAGTGGGCTGAAACCAAGGCAATTAAGGCAGCAACAGAAGAGAAGGTGGATGAGTTCCTAAGGGAGAATATATTCTACAAATTTGGGTACCCTAGAGAGCTAGTCACAGACAAAGGCAACCAGTTTACCTCCATCATGATTGAAGAACTACCCAACCATCACAAAATCAAGCATATGACCTCCACTCCTTATCATCCACAAGCTAATGGGCAAGTGGAGGTGACCAACAGGGCTGATCCGGATTTAAACAGGAATGCACCAAAATACAGAGATAACCATATACACAAAGATGCAACGGAAATAATACTTCATTTCATTAATGTGAAATACTGAAATATGCTTACAAACAAAAATCGAAATAAACCAGCTAGGGAGATGATAGCTTATCTCTGAGAAGAGATGTGGTGGCTACATGCCTCTGAACTGTGTTACAATGAGGCTTGAAGGCCTATTTATTGTTGAGAAACAATAGAAAACCCTTAACATCCCAAAACCTAACCCTAGAAGATGAAACAACAAATTGTGGGCCCCGTTTGGGTAAATTGGTACATCAATTTCCCGAGGTCGTAACTTTGGCACCCGATGTTCGTTTGACACGTACAATAGCTCGTTAGAAAGATCTATCCGAGCACTACAACTTTGGTAAGAGAAAAATCGGTCCATGGACCCATTTTGCTCCCATATTTCCCAAAAAACGTCGTTTAGGGCCTCAAAACGGCTCCGGAAGTTCAGGACTTGAAAAACTGCTAAAAATAGTAAACTGTGCTACAATTAAGGAAATTGAAAAAGCTAAAAGAGACAGTTGTGGGGGTCCAAGTGGGATAGGTGGGTGGCCACCAACATCCACCTGGATCATTCCTCCCCCCTTAGGAAGCAATGGTCCCCATTGCGTTGATTTCCTCCATCTGCTGAACTTGGTCCTTGGTGAGTTGTTCTACAATGTCGAATGTGTCGAGTAATGGTGGGAAGCATGGTCGAGGGCGGTACACATTGAACACTTCATGCAGGCGAAGGAATGGAGGAATGTTGTGTTCCAAATCATTATTTCCCACAGCCTTGGTAATGGTGTAAGGACCATGTCAGAGTGGTTGGAGCTTATGATGGGCTCTTGTAAGGCGTTCTTTCTGCAGATGCAACCACACTTTGTTGCCCACCTGAAGCTTGTGTGGTACCCCTGTGGGTGAGGAGAAGTTGTTCGTGTGTTCTTTCATGCCTGTATCCCTCTGTTGTTTCTGCTGTTATGTGGAGGAACCCTTCGCGGGGCTAATGGATGTGGTGATGATCTTCCCCTTACTTTGGGAGCGAACCAGACAAAAAATAAATTTCCTAGTCTGTGAGATGAGCTTGCTGCCTTTCTTAGCAGTGATCAAAGAGGTGGCGGTAGGTGGGGCTACCTCCGGTATCCTGTATAATGAATTATACAAAGAAATAATGATAGCGTGAGGCCTTGACTCATACACAGCATATTGCCTCCACAAGTATGGTTGGCCTAATAATACATCACAAACATCCAGAGGTGTAACATCACACAATACCTTGTCTGTGAAGGGCTTGATGCTATAGGGAAGGTGACACTGTTGGCGAACTTTGAGATCTCGTCCTTCATGAAGCCACACGATACTATACGGCTACGAGTGTGGTGTAGTCAGTAGGCCCAACCGCTTCACGACCTCCGCTGAAATGAGGTTCTTTTGGCTGCCACTATCGACAATGAATTGTAGCAGGGAACCCTTCACCCACATCTGTGAGTGGAAAAGACGTTCCCCCTCCTCTGGATCTTCGGGCTCATTCTTCTGGATCTTGGCAATGGCAACAGTGACGTTGGGCGCTGCTTCAATGATCTGCTTCCCTTTGCCATTCCCCTTGTCGGGTTCTGACTCAGGGTCGGAACATGCATCTGATTCTGAAGCCTTCAACTCAGCCACCAACGACTGCTTGGTCCAACACTCACTTGTGTTATGAGTGGGACTCTTGTGGAACTCACACCACTTTCCTATGTCATTCTTCGACTTCGTGGTGTTGTTCTTTTCTTGCGGCTTTGACGGGTTGTCTTGGGTCACCCCGCCTTGGCTTTGTCCTTTGGTCTTCGTATTTGCAGATCCAAAGTCTCGCTTCTTCTGTTTGAACTTTTGCTCGATTTTGACAGCGTATCAGTATGTCGTGCCAAGTGAGGAGATGTCCAGGAACTCCATCTCTTCCTAGATGTATCTGTGTAGGTAGCGGCAGTATTTGAGTACCAAATGCAGCTCAGAGTCCTTGATACCCAACTGTGTGCGAAGGGTATAAAAAATGTTTATGAATTCCGACACATCTTGGTCCCTTCCCTGCCGTAGTGTGGTCCATTTGATGTATTTGTCCTCGTAGCTTTTGATAGGGTAGTACTGCTCCTTGACAGCATCCCGGAATGAATCCCAAGTGGGTGCGGCTGAAAATAGTGAGCCCATACTTTCATTCTTATGCTCGCAATAGGTTTCCCACCAGTCCTTGACGTGGGGGGTTGCCTTGAGAAGAGCGAAAAAAATCTTTTCTCGACTCGAAAATTCATGAACAGAAAAATACCCATCTAGCAGATTTAACCATTTATCTATGTCATCTTCGTCTATTTGACCCTCGAAGATGGGGATTTCAAAATTAACTTGTACCTTAAACGGTGTGGCATTTCCAGAGTAGCTATTGGAAGTCGATGCGTCGCCTCTGGGTAGCCGCTAAAGGATCTGCGTAAAGCTATCCATCATCACGTTCCTTTGCCGCTCGAGGGCTTCTTCAAGAAATATTTTGATAGGATCTCCTGCCCCTTTGTCTTTCTTTTCATCCGCCATGGGAGGCCATCGGGATCTGCGAGGCTGGTCTTGCAAAGGTTCAACCAGTTCAAGCCCTAACTCCTTATATCCCAACCTCGTTGGGGACATGCAAAGAAAAATAGAGAAAAAGCAGACCCCTCTGATACCACTGATCCGGATTTAAATAGGAACGCAACAAAATACAAAGATAACCATATACACAAAGATGCAGCGGAAATACTGAAATATGCTTACAAACATAAATGGAAATAAACTAGGTAGGGTGATAGTAGCTTATCTCTGAGAAGAGATGTGGTGGCTACATGCCTCTGAACTGTGTTACAATGAGGCTCGAAGGCCTATTTAGTGTTGAGAAACAATGGAAAACCCTTAACATCCCAAACCCTAACCCTAGAAGATGAAA
This sequence comes from Pinus tabuliformis, assembly GCA_031772625.1. Taxonomy (NCBI): domain Eukaryota; kingdom Viridiplantae; phylum Streptophyta; class Pinopsida; order Pinales; family Pinaceae; genus Pinus; species Pinus tabuliformis. The sequence goes on along the minus strand of CM062809.1, from coordinate 845,723,870 downwards.
CGCCAAATTGTGGGCCCTGTTTGGGTAAATTGGTACATCAATTTCCCGGGATCGTAACTTTGGCACCCAATCTTCGTTTGATGCGTACAATAGCTCGTTAGAAAGATCTATCTGATCACTACAACTCTGGGAGGAGAAACATTAGTCCACGAACCATGTTGTTCCTAGATTTTCCAAAAAACGTCGTTTAGGGCCTCAAAACGGCTCCGGAAGTTCAAGACCCGAAAAACTGCTAAAAATAGTAAACTATGCTACAATTAAGGAAACTGAAAAAGCTAAAAGAGACAGTTGTGGGGGTCCAAGTGGGATAAGTGGGTGGCCATGAACATCCACTTGGATCAAGGGCACTGGAGAACATCTTAAACAAGCTAGTGAGCAACAGTAGGAAGGATTGGGCAGAGACACTAGTTGAGGCCACCTGGGCCTATAATACAACATGGAAGACCACCACTGGATTTACACCCTATGAGTTAGTGTTGGGCACCAAATCGGGCTATCTTTCTATTGCATTTCCATCACCCTTTTTGACCTTTTTTCACTTATTTACCCATGTTTGCTATGCTAAATCTATAAGGTAAACACCCCTGACTTGTCTATTGGAATATTTCATTAATGAAGTAAAGTCACGGAGTCTTACATATTTGCAGCACTAAAATGTATGTTTGACCGCAGCTTCTGGAGGACAAGAACCATTACTTCAGCATCTCGCAGCAAATCTAGCAACGACCAGCCATAAGGAGGCCATGCAGCTGGAGTCACAGATCCCTGAACCATTCTTGGACCTCTTGCTGATCTTGTTTACCTGGCGCTAGTGCCGTTCCAAGTAATGTATATTTTTGAACATACGGTTACCATGTTTTGGGGAAATATGTTGTTCTCCCGCGTTGTGTATAAAAGACAGATTGTTCCTGTAAATGGGGATTCCCCCATCGATATTGTAATCGCCTGTTACAGATTAATAAAGTATCAGTTGTTTTGCTGTTCTAATCTTCGCTATGACTAATGCAGCCTTGATCAGAGAGCTGGGCCCACTCTTATGATCAGGTGCTATGTCTTTGTGTGTGTGTGTGTGTGAGTTATTTATTAGTTTATGCTTGTTGTTACAATTCTTTACTTCTTGTAATTGTTTCTAGAGTTCTGTATTTAGTTTAATCTTATAGCAATGTTTTGAATCTTAACCACGAACCCTTGGTCAGAATGGATTGTGCTTTTGCCCCTGCATATACCTTGCACGTTGCCTTGAAAGGATACGCACCCAGATTGATAAATTAATGTCGGAATAGGGTGAATAAATTGTTCATACCTGGACACCAACATTTTGGCACCGTTGCCAGGGAGGCTAACAAGGTGCAAAACAACGATCCGGACCAACCAGAGGGTCAATCTCTCATCCTGGGGAGAGAACAAGTTTTCTCACTCTGCTTCAGGTCCTGAGCGTAGGTGTTCTTTCCGCTTGTTTATTTTTTCTTTTTTGTTTGATTTTGGGCCACTCTCTTGTCCTGGGGAGGGAAGAGTCTTTTGACGCCCTGCTCTAGGCCCTGAGTTAGATTTATTTCTTTTAAACCCTTGTGTGATTTTTGGGAAACCCTAGCTTTTACCCTGGGGAGGGAGGAGTCTTTTGACGCCCTGCTTCAGATCTAGAAGTATTAGGTCTTCTTGAGGTTTGTGTTTGTTTCTGGTTCTTGTCTTGGGGAGGGAGGAGTCCTTTGACGCCCTGCTCTGGGCCTGGAACCCTAGATTTTTATTTTTTTAGCTACCTTTCTTTTTGTAAGTTCTTTCGTCTTGGGGAAGGAATGGTCCTTTGACACCTTACTTCAAGATTGAAGCATTGTAGGTTCATACCAAGACCTTCCATCATACCAACTTTTGTATGAACAAAGAACCAAATAAGAGGGGCAGAGGGAGAGCCCCAAAGAGGGGAGGACCAGATCTGGGAAGAAAGACCTATATCTAGCAAATCATAGCAAAGGTTGAATCAGAAGCATCCTCTCGCGCAGCTGTGAGACCAGGGGCACAGAGAGTGAAGTCTAAGGGACAATCAGTAGATCAACCAGTGCTTTCTACAACATTCTTTGGTGATTCGACACAACAGGTCCCTCTAGCAGTGGAAGAAACATCCAGCAGTAGACCTGACTAGGAGAATCTTACGCTGGTAATAGTAGAGGAAGAGGTCACAAGTAGAACATCGACAGGGTCAGACTACTCCAGTAAGGGAAAGGAGGTTGTAGCCGAGGGATCAAGCCATCAAGACACAGGAGAAGGAGACGAGGAGGTACTTGCATCACCAAGGGACTGGGGAAGTGTTGCTAAAGCGACTCGAGTCCGAGTGGTAAGGAATCCTTAGCCATCTTCCACAGAGCCTGTTGAAATTCCCAGCGGTTATTGGAAGATATTTATGGCTCCCACAACCTCCACCATCGAGTTTCCGATCGGGGATCTGGGAGCTGGTGTGCCCACAAATCCTATTCCATTAGCAGCCTTACCAAACTTTCATGGGTTTGTTTCAGAAGACCCCGACACATTTCTATTCGAGTTTGACATAATGTGCCAGGGGTATGACTACAAGATGGATGCCCAAAAGTTAAAAATTTTCCCTTCTACATTAAAAGGAACGGCTCTACGATGGTTCATGGGTCTTGGAGGAAAGTCTATTTCCACGTGGGATGATATGCAGATAGCTTTTCTAGAAAAATACCAGGATTATTGTAAATCCGGAACATCAAGGAGGAACTTTTCAAGTTCACTTAAAAGAAGACGAGAGCTTGGAAGATTGTGTGGAACGATTCAAGTACACTTTACATAGGTCAGGTCACTCTGACCTGGATAAGGAAATTTTAAAAATTATCTTCCTCTGGGCTTTTCGTGAAGACTGGATGGAACTATTGAACATTGTGGGAAAGGGAGACATCTCTAAGGAAAGCTTCGAAGCTATTTGCGAACTATGCATTCAGTGATCGAGGGGGATTGCAAGAAACAGACAAGGGATTTGCTCAGCAAAGGGGTCTGGCGGGGGTGTTACAAAGGCAAAAATCGAAAACCTGCTAGACAATTTGAGGACAGATATCCTCAGCACTTTGTACGCACAGATGGATACTCTGCAAGTAAAACAGAAGCAGTTGGAATTGGACAGGACCATGGCGATATTTTGCCCGAAGTGTAGAAAGAAGCACCCAGAAAGGGAATTTCCACTAAACTCCATAGAGGAATGTGCAATCTGTGAGCTAAACCATGCAACAAGCTCATGCCCCTCCTTGCCAAGCCTGAAAGCAGTATTTCAAGGGACGGGGGAGGACACAGAGCAACTGTACCTCATGGGGTCTAGGAAGCCATGGCAGCCTCGACCACTGATGGGAAATCAAGGTATGTACTCATATCCATCTCAATATTTTAATCATTTTAATATGAATCCTCAGACCATGCCTTATCCTCCCATGTGGCCGCAATACTAGTTTCCACCTTGGCAGCAGTGGAACCCTCAAGCCAGTATGAGCTCTCCATGGGCTCCAACTTGGCGAGGATCCTCTCCTGGGCAGTTTCCTCAGCAGATGCCACAGCAGCAACTCCAACTACCCTCTAATGTACCTCCCAGTAGTCAACTTGCCCGTCCTCAGCTTCCAATACAACCTAACCCTAATCCTAATAATAAGGGAGCTCATCAAGCTGACGTTCTTAACCTACCTTCATATAGCATCTCCACTGCAGAGTTGTATGAAATGAATCTACGATCAGGGCGGACAGTCAATGTTCAACCTCCTCCAGTTATCATTGAACAACTTGAGAGTGAAGGTAAGGAACCAGAACCAATTAATAAAGAGCCAAAACAAACTGATAGAAACTAGGCACCTCCTGTAAAACAACATCAATCTGAACCACCTTACCTAGAGAGACTAATTATGAGTAAATCAAGCCCTCAAGCTGAATTTGATTTGTTAGGAGAATTGCAGAACTTATTTGTTAAAATTCCCTTGTTACAAGCTATGAAGGATGTGCCAATATATGCAAAGACTCTTAGGGAATACTGTTCAAAGAAACCTGCAAAGAAATCCAAAGACCCCCTCACTATTCATGTTATGGGAAAATTATCAGACTTCATGATGGGAAAATCAATGCCTGTAAAATATGGAGATCCAGGGAACCCAATTTTGACAGTACAGATTAATGGGGTAGAGATTCCAAATGTGCTAGTAGACCTAGGTGCTGCCATCAATGTCATCACCACTAAAACCATGCATGCATTAGGTCTTCACAATTTGAAACATACACCTACAGTATTGGAATTGGCAGACCGATCTACAGTCAAACCTGTAGGGAAGTTGGAAGATGTAACAATTTCAGTGGATTCATGGCACTATCCCATAGATTTCCTCGTTTTACATACACAATCTTCGGTGGGTGGCCATCCTTTAATTTTGGGTAGACCATGGCTGACTACTGCAGATGCTTACATTGGATGCCGTTCAGGGAACATGGTTATTTCAAATGGTCATAACACTAAGAACTTAGTGTTATACCCACCTGCAGAACCAAAGCCATCTATAAAACCAGCAGGTGGCAAGAAAACTTTATCTAGGGAAGAGCCCGAAACGGAAAATGAGGAATTGAGACTAGTCCTCACTATTGCACAGGCTCTTCAGTTGAAAATGGAATCGAAAGATGATGTAATCACTTCCTTTATGGATGATCCTTGCTCCGTTTCAGAGCCAAACTAGCAAGTCCTAGAATCTATCCTAAGCTGTGAGACTTAGGAAACTATTCAAACAACAGAATGATTAGAAGAGCCACCTGTTGATGCACCCCATGAAAGTGTTCAAGTTGAATTAGAACCAGGAAAAACCCTGAATATTAATCCAAACCTATCAGAATCCCAGAAGAAGCAACTTATAGATGTTCTTTAGAAACATCAAGAAACCTTCGCCTGGGATTATTCAGATATGAAGGGGATTCCTACCAACTTATGTACCCATCACATATATATTAAGGAAGATTTTCGTCCTGTAAGACAACCTCAGAGAAGAATGAACCCTGCGTTGAAAAATGTAGTGAAAGAAGAGCTTCAGAAATTACTAGACGCAGGTTTTATCTACCCTATCTCAGATAGCCAGTGGGTCTCACCATTGGTAATGGTCCCCAAGAAGAATGGTAAATGGCGGATCTGCGTGGATTATGTTAGCTACCTATACCAATAGGTTTCATATTTCATGATTGGCATTGTAAAGTTCCAAATATGCTCTGCTTTGATGATGCAAAGATCACATATTTCCAAGGAGAAAACAAGGTATGTAAATAGCTTGACCTTGTCCCAATTTTGATGGATGGTCCAACAGTCTAATCTGGATCATGCCATGTTTTAAATTTTCAGTTGTAGAATAGAGAAAGAAGTCTGTCCAAACTGTTTAATCTTGGCAGACAAGTAGTTTAGGTAGAGAAGTAAGGTTCCCATCTGTTTAATCTGGGACCTTGGAAGCAATAAGGGTAGCATTAGATAGAAAATCAAAAGGAAAAAGCCAAAGAAAAGAAAAGGCAAATAAGGGTCTGCAAGCCTAAGTGCACCCTCCAAGAAGAAACAAAAAATGCTACGCAAGTAGATGGGTAGGCAGATGGGGTTGCAGAAATGTCACTTCTTACAAATTGAATGTGTGTTAACCTCTTTCATAAAGCAAGATCAATGAATCAAGAAGGTGTTCTCCTATATCAGGTTGCAGCAAAGCAAGGTAGCATGTCTAACCTCCCATTTCCCCCTTTTCCCATTCATTACTAACACTCCCTCATCAGTTGTGATTCTTGGAAGAATTTATGGTTTCATGGTGGTTCTTATTCCTTTAAAAGCCACATTTCTTGTCTAAAATTCTTTTCATTTTGATCTACTCCCTAAACTAAGTGAGTTTCAAACAAACTTAGTGGTATTTCCCCTCATCCACCCTTTTCATCCATATTAACCCCTAACTCTAATATATAAATCCCCTATCTTACCCTTTCCCTAGTATTATTAACACCATGGTGTCTAAACCCCAAACATTGTATAAATATCCCTCCCCTTGGCATTATAGCCATATGTTCTCTGTCAGGGATCAAAATGACATCTGGTCACTTTGATAAACCTAAGCCTTACCCCCTCCCCTCTTTTGAATCCATTTGACCCATTAAACCCTTTGTTGGCTAAGAAAACCTTATGAAAAACGCCTTTTACCCTTAACCCGCTTCTATTGCAAATAACACACAAAAAACCCACTTTTTGCACTTATCCAAAGTATCGGCGCACATTACTTTATTTTCAAAATACATTGGAAAACCTTGCAAACCACCATATCCCAAAGGTCTTCCGCCCAGCGTAGATCCCGAAAGAAATAATAAAATAATCCCGCCCCCGTCCGTATTGACCGATCACTTCATCAAGCCGTCAACCGTCCAATCGAGCGCCTTTGATCGGACGGTCATTATGCATATCGGGTTGGGCCCGACGTCCGATATTTAGTACCCGAGAAACTATCAGAGGGTGACGTCAAGCCTCTGCCACGCATTGCCCTCACAATTTCTCGGGTTGCCCTCTGACAAAACCATCACCGTATCGTAGGCGGTCCGAGAAAACCATTACCGCTTTTTCATTTACCACCAGTTTTGCCATGCCCGCGTCATCACCATGTCATCGCCACGTCACCGCCACCCCGCCGTTGCGTCAGCACCCTCGTCCGCCATTGCTATGATCTGTCCGCCACCTCACTATCCCCGTGGACCAATCACAGCCTGCCACATCACCCGGTGACGTCAAGCTGACGTCATCCGACCTTGACCCCACCTGATGACGTCATGCTGACGTCACCCGAAAAGCGCGCCAATATGCCAAAAATCCATATTTTGGCCAAAATTTCGTGTTTTTTTCCACTTTTGCCAAAAGTAACTCTTGTTCTTTATGCATGCCTTTTACGATCAAACCAGCGCCAACCTGCCAAATTTGATTCTGAGACCGTCGGCGCCTCCATTGTACCTGCATTTGCAACTGTTACCGGCAATTTCACCAGGTATTTCTCAAAATCATCCCCTGCGCCTGGTTTATCCATATTTCTTCAAACAAATTGTTTAAGAGAGTGTAAAACACTGTTTTCACCATCAAGTACACAGTGACCTGCACCTATTTCCAACTGATGAAGCAATAAACCTTCTGCAGAGCCCGCATTTGACTAAATTAACCTGAATTCACAACTAGTTCGCGCAGTCGTGACCTAGAAACCTCAACTGACTAATTTCACCATAGAAATACTCTTGTCAGTCCTACTACTGTTTTAATCAGTCTTTTAAACAGTATTTCAATTTCTGTTTGCTCAATTTGCCTTCTGTTCTTTATAACTCGCCTCTCTGTTCCAAAGAAACACCCCCTGTTGCTCTGCACATTCAGAACTAGTTCACATACAATTCAGAAACCTCAATAGCCATGGAGACACCTATAGCCCTGAATATTCAACCTCTGAATGCCCCTCAAAGGGAGATAGAATGGAAACCCCTGGGGGATGTAGATTATCAAATGATAGATTGGTTTCCAATGGGCTCTAAGTTCAATATTCGTATGATCAATGAATTAAAATCCCAACACCTTAGTGGAGCTGATATTTTAGGGATTTGGGATTCAAATTTGCCCATCTACAACCTCCCTCAAGTCAATCCCCTTCCAGACTTGATCCACAAATGCCAGGAATGCTATGATCCATGCCAAAGAGCTTTTCTCACTCCTACTGGCTCAGTTTTGTTCTTTATCACCCCAGAAACTATAAATGAGATGCTACATTTCCATACTGCAAGACCATTGACACCCCTGTCCATGCTGGATTTAGTAAAGAAGGGGAGTAATTTGTCAAGTGCCCAGATTGTCAAAATTAATCAGTTATTTGTACAGCCAAGCTCTGAAACTGTAAGAACTCCTCCTATTGGATATGTGTACCTAAATGACTTGGGCAAAATGCTAGTGGATTTGATCAGCTATGTCCTGGGGTATAGGGGGATTGAAGATGTTGATGACACTATAATGGCAATGATGTCCATATTTTCTCCTGCAATGCCTCCTGTTGTACACTATGACTATGCCACATATATTGTAGAAAAGATTCATGAGCAGCTAATGAATCTACCAAGGGAAAGAGCGTTCAGATTCACCTCATACATTTACCATCTCTTCTTGTTTTATCAACCAGACAGCTTCTCTGTTCCTCTCAAGAAACTTAATGCCCAGGGAAGTCCAAGGTCAGTTGTGTTTTGGACTTTAGTTTTTCATTGTACTCCTGAATCACCATACACATACTGTGAGTTCATAGACTTGTTCATTCACCCAGCTATGACACTGCTGTATGGTGTACCTCCTCCAAGGTTGACTGATGACATGCAAAGAATTCTCCATCTCTCCAAAGCCTACAGCATTGGTGATTGGTACTTTTACCAACACCACACAGTAATCAGAATTTATGGCTGTGAGTTGACCCCTTTTAGGCTTCCAAGATATGTCCCCATGAGACTTTTTGCCTTAGAATACTTCAGGCAGTTTGGAAATGCTGACTACATCCATTTCCAAAGTAAAAACAATAAGGTGCAGCTGAAGGTAAGGAGCCAGCTAGGCCCTTTTCTGTACAACAAAAGAGAGGAGGGATGGAGGGAGGCATATATGATCCTAGAAGGCCTCAGATTGCAAACCAGTTTCAAATGGACACCTTATGACCGTAATCATTTTATTTCCCTCAGGAGGATAAAATACAAATTGGGTACCTATGCACATGTAAAGCTGCCTCATATTGAGCAATATGCTAATGCTTTGAGCTGGAAAGAAGGCACTCTAGAAGAGCCAATTACTAGAGAGCAGATGCTAGAAAGAGAAGCTAGAAATGTACAAAAGGAGGCTGACTTAGAAACTTGTGGACAGGTCTCCTTCTCGTATCAAAGGCAAATTGGAGCAGCTACCTCATCTTCAACAACACATCAACAAGCTGCCATGGAAACTCAACAAACATCCAGCAAAGGCAAAGAAAAGCAGCTGGAAAAGGAGCAGCTACCTCCCATGACTGAAGGACAAGCAGAAAAAGAGATGGAACAGCAAGAAGAAGTGCAGCAGCAGGCAGTACATCAACAACAACAGCAACAACAACAAGAGGAACAAAGGCAGGAACAGCCTGTGCAGCCAGAGCAAACAGTGGAAGCCCCAAAATTCACTGAGCAACAGCCACAACAAATTGTGCCTACAAGGCTAGAAACATCAGCTGATGCATCAATCCTCCAAACTCCACAAAAGGAGGATATAAGCAGAAAAAGAGACAGAGAGACTCCCCTTACATCATCCATAAATCAAGGAGAAAAAAGACAAAGATTGAATCCTCTTTCTGAAGAGGAAATGCCTATAGGGCATTCTTTGAGCATGGGCCCACCTAGCAGGGAAGCATCCGCGAGTTCCTTCCAACAGGAACAGGACAGAGCAATGGGAGGAGAAGTCAGATCCTCAAGCCAGCAAAGAGAGGGTGAACTGAGTATCAAACAACAGTTCATTGAAATAAAGAAGAGGAATGAGCCCATAAAAATACAGTTATATAACCATTTGTTGAAAATGGCTCCCACCAATCAGCAGCGACTAATGTCTGCATATGATGTCCAGGAGGGCAAGATGATCATGAGCCATTTCATGCCAACTACATTGCAGCCACAGTCCCCTTCAGACTTATTGAGGACCAATCTTGAGGTCCTTGCCAAGGACATCCACCCAATGGACAAAATTGAATTACATAAACAAACAAGTGAGATGGTCTATGCCTCCTTGGCAGACAAGACATTGGATAACTACAGGCTAGAAAATAGCCTTAATAATACAGCCTCCCAACTTGAGTTGGAGAGAGCATCCTCCCAAGCAAAGGACAACAGAATAAGGTCCTTAGAAGATATAATTATAGAAATTGGGCATGATCCCAAGGATATCAAGGGCATACAAGAAATATTGAAATTAAGGGATGCAGACATGGCAGCTTTAAGGAGAAAGATCAAACTCCCAGCCACAATTCACCCTCAAACAGATGAAGTAGCCCAGCAGAGGCATGATCAAGATGCCACAGCTTTGCTGGTGACTCTATATAAGCAGCTTATCCAAACTCAAGAAAAGCTGGGAGAATCAGAGGCTGCACAAGCAGCATTACAGGCAACTTTCAAACAAAGAGAAGAGGGTCAGACCTCCCAGCCTCCTCCTCAAATCATTAATCTTGAGGAAACTGCTCCAACTACTGTTCCTCCTCCTCAACAAACTGAACAAGCAGCACCATCTACTTCAGCACCACCAACAACAGAACAGGCCCAAAGCTTGGACATGCAAAAACTAAGAAATGAGATTCAGGCCTTAGAAGCACAAATGACAGAATTAAATGAGGCCAGGGAGAAATTAGCCAAGGTGAATGATAGATATGACAAATCCAAGCAGACTGTGGCAGAAAAGGGCAGGGAGATAAAAGCCCTCAAAGACAGGATCAAAGAGCTAGAGAGTGAGCTTAAGTTAGATAAGGTTGTGGCTGAGCTCAAAACAGTGCTGTGGGCCAATATTGGCCAGTCTATTACTGACCAATGGCAGTATATTGAGACAATCCATGAGCAGTTAGAGCTCATTCCCAAAGAACAGAAGGAAATTCAGAGATCAAGGGCTGCTCTAAGCAATATGCCTGAAGTTGCCACTAGGATGATAAATGTGCTTAATAATAGAACAAGTTCTCAGTTAGCTACCATGGGAATTCCCAACAGAACTGAGACTATTCAGTTAATCAAGAGGGTTCTTACACTAAGAAACTTGGTGCAGACTTTAGAGAGAAGAACCCAAGACATGCAGGCCGAGGTAAACAGATTTATGGATAAATTTCTGGTATTACAAAATAGAGGGCTCCCTAGCTTACTGAACAGCGCAGGGAGACTGTTTACACATGAGCAGTATGCCAAGAGGGTCAATGCATTTGCCACAAGTCAGATCAATGAAAAGCCCAACACCTCAGAAGAAACAGGGCCAGCTACAGGGCAGACTCTCTACAACAGAGTAGAAAATTTATTTTTTATAATGAATGAAATCAAACACCTGTTTGAAGTGCCTCCCAATTTTTATAAATATACAGAGGCAGAAGAGACAATGGATGCAATTCTTAGGCATCAACTACCCACACAGGAATGGTGGACTAAGGCAATACAGATGATTTTATAAACAGGAAGCCATTCATTAAGTTTTTTCATAACGAATGCAAATTTGCATGCACAGGACAGTTTAATAGAATCAGCATGCATTAAAGGTGAAATCTGAGCCAACTCAGCAGATCTTTCGGCCAACAAAGCAAGATGGACAGCTACAGGTGACTAGGCCGAGAAGCTACAGCAGAGCAGCTCCAAGAGCGCAGTTCCCAGCATTAACGCAGATCATTTCAACCGACTCGTTAGTCTCCAAAAGCCAAAATATCTTCTGACATATTGAAAGAGCATTTATGTTGTATTAAAGGCTGCAATAACTTCGTATCTACTGTTCTGTACAAAGTTGGTGAAACATTTATTTCTCAGATGACTCAATGCCTTAGATATTTTGTAATACTGTTTGTATATATTTGCCCCTCGCACAAGCTTGCAAGGGTTGTTGTTGATTTCTCTTGAAGAAGTTTCTTATGCTGTAATCCTTTCAGAGTTGAATAAAGAAAGTGATGGAATTTCTCAAGTTCTGAAATGTTTGAATGCGTTTCTGGTGTGTGTTGAAAACTGCAAGATTCCTGTGTACCTGACAATACAATAAGTTTTCTGTAACTCTCTTTGTTATGTGTTTCAATCTGTTACAATCCATATATGTTTCTAATTTCCAAGTATTTAGCAGCAGAGAAAAAGACTAGCTTTCAGGATTTATTCATGGAATACCCTGAGCTCAATCTATGTTGTTAATGAATGTTTTCTTCAGTTATAATCTTGATAAGTGTAATTCTTAATTGCTGCACTTTCAGAATATATCTTCCACAGTGATCTTTGTTTCAGGAATTCAAGTTTGCTCCTGAGTAACATATTTCACTTTCACATCACCAGCTTAGTGGAGAATTCTTAGCTGCTTTCCATTGGCTAATCACACCTCATCACTTAAGTTTAAACTGTTTGTTGGGATGCCCAATAGGCCCTGCAGTCTGAACATACTCTATCAAGCATTTAAAACAATTCATAGCTCTAGACTCCATTGCCCAATGAAAGACTTCGGTCTAAACATTACATCTTAAGCATTGAGAGAAGTCCTCCAACCAAATTATAAATCAAAACCTGATCATAATAGCTAGTCTAAAACACTATCAAAACAGAGACAAATCATAAAGAGAGAGCCCTCTCTGATTACAGTTTGGCTAGAAGTTGTAATCCAAAGATTGGTTAGTGGTTACCCCGGCCGTATTCCCTTGGGAGTCAAAGGGAACAACCTGGGTGTTAACATAATTGGCGACTCCACTGGGGACTTCCTCAAGATTTTCTAATTTCTGTTTATCTCTTGAAAGCTGCCCATTCCCTTTGCTGTTAGCTTTGGAAAATACACAGTAAGTTCAAAATCTTGTCTGGCCTCTGTAGACATAAAATATCCTGCAAAATACCAAAAAGAAGTTTAGAAGCTGGCTCCTAAAAGGAAAACCAGACATACTAGGTCAAACCCTGACCCAGAGCCACCAGCTGTTTTTGAAAATCCTAATATAATCCCTAGGGCCATTAGGAAGCAGCAGGGGCAGCAAATTTTTGCTGATTCAAGCCCTGAGACAATTCATCCAAACCCTGTTCCAACTCCAATCAAGGTTCTATTCCGATCTACCCTTGATTCCCCCAGTTCCCCTTCTACATCTCAAAGCCCTCCTTTCTCACCTTCATCCACTGCACATATTCCTTTAACCAACATCCTAGTTTCTACCCCTCCCATCAACCCTGTTATACCAGTTAACCCTGTTATACCAGTTATCCCTGTTATCCCATTTATCCCTGTCAACCCCTTAAACCCTGTAAATATGGCCAATAGGTATGCACCTTTGCAGTTACCTGCTAATCCAGCAGCTCTACCCCAGGACTACTAATCCAAAATCTCATATTTTGACTCCACTGGCCTTTTCACAGCTATTCAGCATGCCAAAAAGATGCAAGACCATTTTGAGAACTATGAAATAGATGATGACAGTGTGAGAATGAGAATTTTCGTTCAAAGTTTAACTCGTGATGTAAGAACTTGGTTTAGATCCCTGAATGCAAATTCCATCACAACTCCTGATGAACTTTATCAAGCCTTTACTAACAGATGGGAGAAAAAGAAAGATCCCCTGCACATACTTGGTGAATATGACACTATCAGACGAGGTCCTCAAGAGACCGTTCTGGAGTATTGTGCAAGATTCAACAATGTATATAATGCAATACCACAAAATCTAAGACCTCCTCCTGATTTGGCCTTGTACAAATTTCCTGATGGTTTTGACCCTGATATGGCCTATCAGTTAAAGGAAAGAGCTCCTGAAACCCTTGCAGATGCACAAAAGGTTGCTGTCACAGTGGAAGCTAACCTGATTGCTAAAAGAAACAGAGCAAGGCTGGAAAAGAGAACCATCTTCAAAGAAGAACCCTCAGCTTTTGATCAAAAGCTGGATGCAATACTCAATGGAATGAAGAGATTGGGTGATAGAGTGGACTCAGTTGAAAGAAAATCATCATGGGAACCACCACAGAACAACCCTACCAGGAATCCAAATTTTAGGAGAACTCAAAACCCAAACATGGGCAAGGCTAACCCTGATCCAGACATAAGACCCCCTTTTCAAGAAAACTATGCTGAGACTTCTACATCCAGTGAACCCAATGAAGATCCTCACATTAATTTAATGGGTTTGGATGGTGAAAGTCAAGTTTTCTTAACACAAGAAGATCATGAGGATGATGAAATCAAACTGTTCCAAACCAAATCAGGTGAATCATTTGACTTTAAACAAGGCTATGACACAGCTGTTTATGAAGTTCATAAACAGTACAAGCTAAGAAGCAGAACTGTGAATGTAAATCAGCCTGAAAAGATAAAGGATAACCAGCAGCCCAAAAGAGCCATAGTCACAGAACCTAATGAGAAAACAAGTTCACCTGCAGAAGAAGTAATTATTGAAGAAATCACTGAACCATTGTCCTTAAAACAGCAGCCTATGGCTACTTCATCTTCTCACCCTAATCTGAATTTTACTCCTCAAGAGATGAGTAAAAAGGAGAAGTCCCAAGAGCAAGATAAAAATCAAGAAGAAGAGTTAGTGAACAAGGAAAGGACTGTTATCCATAACCCAAAGACCCAATTTGAAAAACCCTTTAACCTAGAAATTGAAATTGGCAAATTAAAGATAGCAATTCCTCTCTCAGAACTAGCCAAGCATGACATTTATAAACAACAGATCAAGAAGTCCCTTCAGCTTACCAACAACAAAGATGATGTCAATGTGTTGGATGACACCCCAGAATTACTGTTTGGCCCAGAAGTGGATGGAAAAACAGTAGTCACAGGGATATTACCTTTTTATGTCAGCTTACATATTCATGATAAAATATTACATAATGCAATGTTTGACTCAGGTGCCTCTCACAACCTCATGCCAAAAGCAGTCATGGAAAGATTAAATCTAGATATAACAAGACCCTATAAGGACCTGTTTTCCTTTGACTCCAGCCAAGTCAAGTGTTTAGGCCTCATAAAAGATTTATGTGTGTCTCTGGTTCAGTACCCAAACAAAACAATTCTGATGGATGTTGTAGTTGCTGACATCCCACCCAAGTATGGGATACTGTTATCAAGATCATGGGGGGCTAAACTCCAAGGTTCCCTGCAATTAGACATGTCATATGCCACCATCTCTGTTTTTGGGCAACCAAAAAGACTATACAGAGAAACACTAATGAAATATATGGTCAGCAGTGAAGAAAAGCCTCAAAACTTTCCTATATATGCTGTCCATTCAGACATAGACTCATACATTCTCTTCAATGACAGCACAACTCTCTCAGATAATGATGTTGAAACCAAGATACTCATACAAGATGAGGACACTAATGAAAGAACTACCTCCCATGAAACAATAGTCAAACAATCCTCAAACACTGCTGCTATAGTAGTCAAACAAATTCAATCAAATGATGAGACTGTCCTAGAAGACAAACCAGATGAAAAACCAGAACTCCAACTTACAATTCCAGCTCATGAACAGATCATTAAGTCTCCCCTGGAGCAAGAAATTCTGTGGTTCCTTGAATTTGATGGGTCAGTAAACAAATTAGGGGCAGGAGCTGGAGTTTGGATACACAACAAAGAAAACACTTATGCAGAAGGCAGAGCTTATAGATTAAACTTCAGATGTACTAATAACATGGCAGAATATGAAGCTCTTTTACTAGGCCTCAAGCTAGTAAAGTCCTTACAAGCTACAAGGGTTTCAATCATGGGAGATTCAGATTTAGTCATCCAACAAGTAAAGGGAAATTTTATCACCAATGACAAAAGATTGAGGTCTTATAGGTCTATTGTTGCTGAATTACTAAACTCCTTCACTGAATTCCAAATCACTAAAATTCCTAGAACCCACAATCTGCATGCTCATAGTCTGGCCACATTTGCAAGTACCTGCAAACTACCTTTGGAACCCACCAATTGTTTTACAACTGAGATAAAACACAGACCCTCCATTCCAAACAATGTCAAAGATTGGCAAGTATTTGAGGATGATACACAAATAAACAATTTTTTAACGTTGCAACAAGAATTTGCAGGATTAAATATTGAGACTGAGGGAGCAAGTCAATCACAAATACAGTTTGAACAGGTTAACCATCCAATATCACCTAGAACAGCAAAACAAATACTACATCCAACCATTTTCAACAAGGAAAACATTCAGCAAATTCAACAAACCAGTTATGAAGAAATGCCTATTGCAGAGGCTGAAATCATAGAGCTGAAAGATAATTTTCTTCCAACAGGCCTGACTCCATTAGAGGACATCTTTGATTCAAATGATATTCCCAGAAAACCAAAAATGCAGCCCTTAAATGCAGCCATTGAAGAATGCAACATTGGCACCATTGACAAGCCCAAAATAATAAAATTGTCTGCATCTTTGCCTCCTGATCAAAAACCCAAATACATTGACCTTTTCAAAGAGTTTCAGGATGTTTTTGCATGGGGTTATGAGGATTTAAAATCCTATGATACCTCTGTTATCCAGCACACTATCCCTCTCAAGCCTAATCAAAAGCCATTCAAGCAGAAGTTAAGAAGGATCAATCCCATGCTCCTCCCTTCTATTGAAAAAGAGCTATAGAAAATGTTTAAAGCTGGCATCATAGCACCAATCAGGTTCTCTGATTGGATTTCAAACTTAGTGCCTACAAGAAAGAAAACTGGTGAGATAAGACTTTGTGTGGATCTAAGGAACTTAAATCAAGTGTCCTTGAAAGATAACTACCCCTTACCCAAGATGGATCACATCTTGCAGAGAGTAGTGGGGGCCTCAAGGATCTCACTACTTGATGGATTCTCAGGCTTTAATCAAATCCTGGTACACCCTGATGATCAAGACAAAACTACATTTACAACCCCATGGGGAACTTTCAAATATGTAAAAATGCCTTTTGGACTGAAAAATGCAGGGGCAACATTTCAAAGAGCAATGGATATTGCTTTTGCCAAGGAGATTCATGACTTTTTAGTCATTTACTTAGATGACCTCACACCTTTCTCAAAATCTGACCAAGAACATTTGAAACACTTAAGGCAGATTTTCTTAACATGTAGGAAATATGGAATTTCCTTGAATCCCAACAAGTCACTATTTGGTTTGGAAGAAGGTAAGCTGTTGGGACACATTATTTCAAAGGACGGCATAAGAATTGACCCAGATAGAATACAGGATATCTTGCAAATGACCCACCCAAGAAATATCAAAGAATTGCAAGCATTCTTGGGAAAGATCAACTTCTTAAGAAGGTTTATCCCAAACCTAGCAGAACTAATCAGATTACTAAATAACATGCTAAAGAAAGATTCAAAAGTGAAATGGACTGTTGAAGCAAATCAAGCCTTTAAAGGTATCAAGTTGGCTCTTACCCAAACCCCAGTCTTAACAAGTCCTCAATTTGATAGAGAATTTATCATTTTCTCTTTTGCCTCCCAGCATACTATTGCTGTTGTTTTGTTACAGAAAGATGACCAAGGAAATGAAAAGCCCATTGCTTTCTTTAGCAGAGCTCTTAGAGATGCACCTCTAAAATACCAAATCATGGAAAAACAAGCTTATGCTTTGGTCAAGGCTATTAAAGACTTTAGGATTTAAATCCTCTATTCCCATGTTATAGCTTATGTGCCAAGTCCTATTGTAAAAGACATACTCACCCAAGAAAACTTAGAGGGTAGAAGAGGAAAATGGATTGCCAACATCTTGGAATTTGATATTGAAATAAAACCTACAAAACTGATAAAAGGGCAAGGTTTGGCCAAATTAATGACTGAAGCAAACTTCCAAGCCTTAGACATCAACCAGATGGACAGTGAAACGGAGCTGGCGACTCCAAAGATCAATGTAGCCTTTGAAAAATCCCCCTGGTATTCTGATATCGGTTATGTGTCACAAAACCTGTGTGCTCCCCCAGGATTGTCCAGAACTAAGTGTAGCTTCTTAAAAATGAAAAACTCAAGATTTTGTGTTATGGATGGCAATTTGCTTTGGAAAAACCATGAAGGGATATTACTGAACTGTTTAATTGAGACCGAAACTGACAATATCATGAAAGAATTTCATGCAGGGGACTGTGGTGGACACTTGTATTGGAAGTCCACTGTGGACAAAATATTGAGGGCTGGTTACTATTGGCCCACTGTTTTCTCTGATGTTAAAAAATTTACCACATCATGTCACAAATGCCAAGTGTTTGAGGGAAAGAGAAAGTTACTGCCACTTCCCTTAAGGCCTATTGCAACAGAGAGACCTTTTCAACAATGGGGCTTGGACTTCATTGGGGAAATTCATCCTTCATCCTCAGGCCAGCACAGATGGATTCTAACAGCTACAGACTATTTCACTAAGTGGATTGAAGCTGCTCCATGCAGACAAGCAAATGATTCAATAATCATTCAGTTCTTGGAGAATAACATATTGGCTAGATTTGGTTGCCCTGATAAAATAATAACAGACAATGCTGCTGCTTTCAGATCTAAAAAGATGGTGAATTTCTGCCACAAATTTCATATTATCTTGGGCCACTCTACTACATATTATCCCCAAGGAAATGGCCTGGCTGAATCATCAAACAAAAGCCTAGTAAACATCATAAAGAAGGTGCTGGAAGAAAATAAGAAGAATTGGCATAAGAAGCTAGTCAATGCCTTATGGGCAGATAGACTAACAACCAAGAGATCAATTGGGACCAGCCCATATGAGTTGGTTTATGGATTAGAAGCCAAATTTCCCTCATCACTAGGGGTTCCTGTTCTGAAACTGCTTCAAGAAAGCCAAGCTGAACCAAATGATATGCAAAGAAGGATCAACCAAATCATATGTTTGCAGCAAACTAGAGACCAAGTTTTCAGCAGAGTTCAAGTTTTACAAGAAAAATTAAAGAAGGCCTTTGACAGAAGAACTAAGGCAGAAGATTTCAGCATTGGAGACAAAGTCCTCAAATGGGATGCAAGAAGAGAAGATAAAGGAAAACATGGAAAATTTGACTCCCTTTGGAGAGGACCATTTGCTGTCCAAGAAGTGCAAGGAAACAATACTTATTTCCTTAAAAGTCTTAATGAAACTGACTTGGATGAAGGTCCTGTGAATGGCAGGATGCTGAAGCACTATTTTGACTACTACCCATAAGTGCAGCCTGAGTTTCCCTTGTACATATTCTGATGTATATATTACTTTCTGTTAAGATGTATAAATGCAGTCCTTAAGTTTTCTTGACTATTAGCAAAAAGCAAATAGGATCAGAGATCTACCAAGAAGGAAGAGCACAATTTTGACATTTCAAAGCAGCATACTTCAAGTTTTGGTAAAAGCAGTCAAGGGCCAAGGCATTCTGACCTGCTATTCTTGGTCTTTCAAATGAAAAACCATCCCCATGTGGAGCCACTGTTAGCTACCTATACCAATAGGTTTCATATTTCATGATTGGCATTGTAAAGTTCCAAATATGCTCTGCTTTGATGATGCAAAGATCACATATTTCCAAGGAGAAAACAAGGTATGTAAATAGCTTGACCTTGTCCCAATTTTGATGGATGGTCCAACAGTCTAATCTGGATCATGCCATGTTTTAAATTTTCAGTTGTAGAATAGAGAAAGAAGTCTGTCCAAACTGTTTAATCTTGGCAGACAAGTAGTTTAGGTAGAGAAGTAAGGTTCCCAACTATTTAATCTGGGACCTTGGAAGCAATAAGGGTAGCATTAGATAGAAAATCAAAAGGAAAAAGCCAAAGAAAAGAAAAGGCAAATAAGGGTCTGCAAGCCTAAGTGCACCCTCCAAGAAGAAACAAAAAATGCTAGGCAAGTAGATGGGTAGGCAGATGGGGTTGCAGAAATGTCACTTCTTACAAATTGAATGTGTGTTAACCTCTTTCACAAAGCAAGATCAATGAATCAAGAAGGTGTTCTCCTATATCAGGTTGCAGCAAAGCAAGGTAGCATGTCTAACCTCCCATTTCCCCCTTTTCCCATTCATTACTAACACTCCCTCATCAGTTGTGATTCTTGGAAGAATTTATGGTTTCATGGTGGTTCTTATTCCTTTAAAAGCCACATTTCTTGTCTAAAATTCTTTTCATTTTGATCTACTCCCTAAACTAAGTGAGTTTCAAACAAACTTAGTGGTATTTCCCCTCATCCACCCTTTTCATCCATATTAACCCCTAACTCTATTATATAAATCCCCTATCTTACCCTTTCCCTAGTATTATTAACACCATGGTGTCTAAACCCCAAACATTGTATAAATATCCCTCCCCTTGGCATTATAGCCATATGTTCTCTGACAGGGATCAAAATGACATCTGGTCACTTTGATAAACCTAAGCCTTACCCCCTCCCCTCTTTTGAATCCATTTGACCCATTAAACCCTTTGTTGGCTAAGAAAACCTTATGAAAAACCCCTTTTACCCTTAACCCGCTTCTATTGCAAATAACACACAAAAAACCCACTTTTTGCACTTATCCAAAGTATCGGCGCACATTACTTTATTTTCAAAATACATTGGAAAACCTTACAAACCACCATATCCCAAAGGTCTTCCGCCGAGCGCAGATCCCGAAAGAAATAATAAAATAATCCCGCCCCCGTCCGTATTGACCGATCACTTCATCAACCCGTCAACTGTCCGATCGAGCGCCTTTGATCGGACGGTCATTATGCATATCGGGTTGGGCCCGACGTCCGATATTTAGTACCCGAGAAACTGTCAAAGGGTGACGTCAGGCCTCTGCCACGCGTCGCCCTCACAATTTCTCGGGTTGCCCTCTGACAAAACCATCGCCGTATCGTAGGCAGTCCGAGAAAACCATTACCGCTTTTTCGTTTACCACCAGTTTTGCCATGCCCGCTTCATCACCATGTCATCGCCACGTCACCGCCACCCCGCCGTTGCGTCAGCACCCTCGTCCGCCATTGCTATGATCTGTCTGCCACCTCACTATCCCCGTGGACCAATCACAGCCTGCCACATCACCCGGTGACGTCATGCTGACGTCATCCGACCTTGACCCCACCTGATGATGTCATGCTGACGTCACCCGAAAAGCGCGCCAATATGCCAAAAATCCATATTTTGGCCAAAATTTCGTGTTTTTTTCCACTTTTGCCAAAAGTAACTCTTGTTCTTTCTGCATGCCTTTTACGATCAAACCAACGCCAACCTGCCAAATTTGATTCTGAGACCGTCGGCGCCTCCATTGTACCTGCATTTGCAACTGTTACCGGCAATTTCACCAGGTATTTCTCAAAATCATCCCCTGCGCCTGGTTTATCCATATTTCTTCAGACAAACTGTTTAAGAGAGTGTAAAACACTGTTTTCACCATCAAGTACACAGTGACCTGCACCTATTTCCAACTGATGAAGCAATAAACCTTCTGCAGATCCCGCATTTGACTAAATTAACCTGAATTCACAACTAGTTCGCGCAGTCGTGAACTAGAAACCTCAACTGACTAATTTCACCATAGAAATACTCTTATCAGTCCTGCTACTGTTTTAATCAGTCTTTTAAACAGTATTTCAATTTCTGTTTGCTCAATTTGCCTTCTGTTCTTTATAACTCGCCTCTCTGTTCCAAAGAAACACCCCCTGTTGCTCTGCTCATTCAGAACTAGTTCACATACAATTCAGAAACCTCAATAGCCATGGAGACACCTATAGCCCTGAATATTCAGCCTCTGAATGTCCCTCAAAGGGAGATAGAATGGAAACCCCTGGGGGATGTAGATTATCAAATGATAGATTGGTTTCCAATGGGCTCTAAGTTCAATATTCGTATGATCAATGAATTAAAAGCCCAACACCTTAGTGGAGCTGATATTTTAGGGATTTGGGATTCAAATTTGCCCATCTACAACCTCCCTCAAGTCAATCCCCTTCCAGACTTGATCCACAAATGCCAGGAATGCTGTGATCCATGCCAAAGAGCTGTTCTCACTCCTACTGGCTCAGTTTTGTTCTTTATCACCCCAGAAACTATAAATGAGATGCTGCATTTCCATACTGCAAGACCATTGACACCCCTGTCCATGCTGGATTTAGTAAAGAAGGGGAGTAATTTGTCAAGTGCCCAGATTGTCAAAATTAATCAATTATTTGTACATCCAAGCTCTGAAACTGTAAGCTCTACGATGGTTCATGGGTCTTGGAGGAAAGTCTATTTCCACGTGGGATGATATGTAGATAACTTTTCTAGAAAAATACCAGGATTACTGTAAATCCCGGAACATCAAGGAGGAACTTTTCAAGTTCACACAAAAATAAGACGAGAGCTTGGAAGATTGTGTGGAACGATTCAAGTACACTTTACAGAGGTCAGGTCACTCTGACCTGGATAAGGAAATTTTAAAAATTATCCTCCTCTGGGCTTTTCGTGAGGACTCGATGGAACTATTGAACATTGTAGGAAAGGGAGACATCTCTAAGGAAAGCTTCGAAGCTATTTGCGAACTATGCATTCAGTGCTCGAGGGGGCTTGCAAGAAACAGACAAGGGATTCGCTCAGCAAAGGGGTCTGGCGGGGGTGTTACAAAGGCAGAAATCGGAAACCTGCTAGACAACTTGAGGACAGATATCCTCAGCACTCTGTCGGCACAGATGGATACTCTGCAAGTAAAATAGAAGCAGTTGGAATTGGACAGGACCATGGCGATATTTTGCCCGAAGTGTAGAAAGAAGCACCCAGAAAGGGAATGTCCACTAAACTCCATAGAGGAATGTGCAATCTGTGAGCTAAACCATGCAACAAGCTCATGCCCCTCCTTGCCAGGCCTGAAAGCAGTATTTCAAGGGACGGGGGAGGACACAGAGCAACTGTACCTCATGGGGTCTAGGAAGCCATGGCAGCCTCGACCACCGATGGGAAATCAAGGTATGTACTCATATCCATCTCAATATTTTAATCATTTTAATATGAATCCTCAGACCATGCCTTATCCTCCCATGTGGCCGCAATACTAGTTTCCACCTTGGCAGAAGTGGAACCCTCAAGCCAGTATGAGCTCTCCATGGGCTCCAACTTGGCGAGGATCCTCTCCTGGGCAGTTTCCTCAGCAGATGCCACAGCAGCAACTCCAACTACCCTCTAATGTACCTCCTAGTAGTCAACTTGCCCGTCCTCAGCTTCCAATACAACCTAACCCTAATCCGAATAATAAGGGAGCTCATCAAGCTGACGTTCTTAACCTACCTTCATATAGCATCTCCACTGCAGAGTTGTATGAAATGAATCTACGATCAGGGCGGACAATCAATGTTCAACCTCCTCCAGTTATCATTGAACAACTTGAGAGTGAAGGTAAGGAACCAGAACCAATTAATAAAGAGCCAAAACAAACTGATAGAAACTAGGCACCTCCTGTAAAACAACATCAATCTGAACCACCTTACCCAGAGAGACTAATTATGAGTAAATCAAGCCCTCAAGCTGAATTTGATTTGTTAGGAGAATTGCAGAACTTATTTGTTAAAATTCCCTTGTTACAAGCTATGAAGGATGTGCCAATATATGCAAAGACTCTTAGGGAATACTGTTCAAAGAAACCTGCAAAGAAATCCAAAGACCCCCTCACTATTCATGTTATGGGAAAATTATCAGACTTCATGATGGGAAAATCAATGCCTGTAAAATATGGAGATCCTGGGAACCCAATTTTGATAGTACAGATTAATGGGGTAGAGATTCCAAATGTGCTAGTAGACCCAGATTCTGCCATCGATGTCATCACCACTAAAACCATGCATGCATTAGGTCTTCACAATTTGAAACATACACCTACAGTATTGGAATTGGCAGACCGATCTACAGTCAAACCTGTAGGGAAGTTGGAAGATGTAACAATTTCAGTGGATTCATGGCACTATCCCATAGATTTCCTGGTTTTACATACACAATCTTCGGTGGGTGGCCATCCTTTAATTTTGGGTAGACCATGGCTGGCTACTGCAGATGCTTACATTGGGTGTCGTTCAGGGAACATGGTTATTTCAAATGGGCATAACACTAAGAACTTAGTGTTATACCCACCTGCAGAACCAAACCCATCTATAAAACCAGCAGGTGGCAAGAAAACTTTATCTAGGGAAGAGCCCGAAACGGAAAATGAGGAATTGAGACCAGTCCTCACTATTGGACAGGCTCTTCAGTTGAAAATGGAATCGGAAGATGATGTAATCACTTCCTTTATGGATGATCCTTGCTCCATTTCAGAGCCAAACCAGCAAATCCTAGAATCTATCCTAAGCTGTGAGACTTAGGAAACTATTGAAACAACAGAAGGATTAGAGGAGCCACCTGTTGATGCACCCCATGAAAGTGTTCAAGTGGAATTAGAACCAGGAAAAACCCTGAATATTAATCCAAACCTATCAGAATCCTAGAAGAAGCAACTTATAGATGTTCTTTAGAAACATAAAGAAACCTTCGCCTGGGATTATTCAGATATGAAGGGGATTCCTACCAACTTATGTACCCATCACATATATATTAAGGAAGATTTTCGTCCTGTAAGACAACCTCTGAGAAGAATGAACCCTGCGTTGAAAAATGTAGTGAAAGAAGAGCTTCAGAAATTACTAGACGCAGGTTTTATCTACCCTATCTCAGATAGCCAATGGGTCTCACCATTAGTAATGGTCCCCAAGAAGAATGGTAAATGGCGGATCTGCGTGGATTATGTTAGCTACCTATACCAATAGGTTTCATATTTCATGATTGGCATTGTAAAGTTCCAAATATGCTCTGCTTTGATGATGCAAAGATCACATATTTCCAAGGAGAAAACAAGGTATGTAAATAGCTTGACCTTGTCCCAATTTTGATGGATGGTCCAACAGTCTAATCTGGATCATGCCATGTTTTAAATTTTCAGTTGTAGAATAGAGAAAGAAGTCTGTCCAAACTGTTTAATCTTGGCAGACAAGTAGTTTAGGTAGAGAAGTAAGGTTCCCAACTGTTTAATCTGGGACCTTGGAAGCAATAAGGGTAGCATTAGATAGAAAATCAAAAGGAAAAAGCCAAAGAAAAGAAAAGGCAAATAAGGGTCTGCAAGCCTAAGTGCACCCTCCAAGAAGAAACAAAAAATGCTAGGCAAGTAGATGGGTAGGCAGATGGGGTTGCAGAAATGTCACTTCTTACAAATTGAATGTGTGTTAACCTCTTTCACAAAGCAAGATCAATGAATCAAGAAGGTGTTCTCCTATATCAGGTTGCAACAAAGCAAGGTAGCATGTCTAACCTCCCATTTCCCCCTTTTCCCATTCATTACTAACACTCCCTCATCAGTTGTGATTCTTGGAAGAATTTATGGTTTCATGGTGGTTCTTATTCCTTTAAAAGCCACATTTCTTGTCTAAAATTCTTTTCATTTTGATCTACTCCCTAAACTAAGTGAGTTTCAAACAAACTTAGTGGTATTTCCCCTCATCCACCCTTTTCATCCATATTAACCCCTAACTCTATTATATAAATCCCCTATCTTACCCTTTCCCTAGTATTATTAACACCATGGTGTCTAAACCCCAAACATTTTATAAATATCCCTCCCCTTGGCATTATAGCCATATGTTCTCTGTCAGGGATCAAAATGACATCTGGTCACTTTGATAAACCTAAGCCTTACCCCCTCCCCTCTTTTGAATCCATTTGACCCATTAAACCCTTTGTTGGCTAAGAAAACCTTATGAAAAACCCCTTTTACCCTTAACCCGCTTCTATTGCAAATAACACACAAAAAACCCACTTTTTGCACTTATCCAAAGTATCGGCACACATTACTTTATTTTCAAAATACATTGGAAAACCTTACAAACCACCATATCCCAAAGGTCTTCCGCCGAGCGCAGATCCCGAAAGAAATAATAAAATAATCCCGCCCCCGTCCGTATTGACCGATCACTTCATCAACCCGTCAACCGTCCGATCGAGCGCCTTTGATCGGACGGTCATTATGCATATCGGGTTGGGCCCGACGTCCGATATTTAGTACCCGAGAAACTGTCAAAGGGTGACGTCAGGCCTCTGCCACGCGTCGCCCTCACAATTTCTTGGGTTGCCCTCTGACAAAACCATCGCCGTATCGTAGGCGGTCCGAGAAAACCATTACCGCTTTTTCGTTTACCACCAGTTTTTCCATGCCCGCGTCATCACCATGTCATCGCCACGTCACCGCCACCCCGCCGTTGCGTCAGCACCCTTGTCCGCCATTGCTATGATCTGTCCGCCACCTCACTATCCCCGTGGACCAATCACAGCCTGACACATCACCCGGTGACGTCATGCTGACGTCATCCGACCTTGACCCCACCTGATGACGTCATGCTGACGTCACCCGAAAAGCGCGCCAATATGCCAAAAATCCATATTTTGGCCAAAATTTCGTGTTTTTTCCACTTTTGCCAAAAGTAACTCTTGTTCTTTCTGCATGCCTTTTACGATCAAACCAGCGCCAACCTGCCAAATTTGATTCTGAGACCGTCGGCGCCTCCATTGTACCTGCATTTGCAACTGTTACCGGCAATTTCACCAGGTATTTCTCAAAATCATCCCCTGCGCCTGGTTTATCCATATTTCTTCAAACAAACTGTTTAAGAGAGTGTAAAACACTGTTTTCACCATCAAGTACACAGTGACCTGCACCTATTTCCAACTGATGAAGCAATAAACCTTCTGCAGAGCCCGCATTTGACTAAATTAACCTGAATTCACAACTAGTTCGCGCAGTCGTGAACTAGAAACCTCAACTGACTAATTTCACCATAGAAATACTCTTATCAGTCCTGCTACTGTTTTAATCAGTCTTTTAAACATTATTTCAATTGCTGTTTGCTCAATTTGCCTTCTATTCTTTATAACTCGCCTCTCTACTCCAAAGAAACACCCCCTGTTGCTCTGCTCATTCAGAACTAGTTCACATACAATTCAGAAACCTCAATAGCCATGGAGACACCTATAGCCCTAAATATTCAGCCTCTGAATGCCCCTCAAAGGGAGATAGATTGGAAACCCCTGGGGGATGTAGATTATCAAATGATAGATTGGTTTCCAATGGGCTCTAAGTTCAATATTCATATGATCAATGAATTAAAAGCCCAACACCTTAGTGGAGCTGATATTTTAGGGATTTGGGATTCAAATTTGCCCATCTACAACCTCCCTCAAGTCAATCCCCTTCCAGACTTGATCCACAAATGCCAGGAATGCTATGATCCATGCCAAAGAGTTGTTCTCACTCCTACTGGCTCAGTTTTGTTCTTTATCACCCCAGAAACTATAAATGAGATGCTGCATTTCCATACTGCAAGACCATTGACACCCCTGTCCATGCTGGATTTAGTAAAGAAGGGGAGTAATTTGTCAAGTGCCCAGATTGTCAAAATTAATCAGTTATTTGTACAGCCAAGCTTTGAAACTGTAAGAACTCCTCCTATTGGATATGTGTACCTAAATGACTTGGGCAAAATGCTAGTGGATTTGATCAGCTATGTCCTGGGGTATAGGGGGATTGAAGATGTTGATGACACTATAATGGCAATGTTGTCCATATTTTCTCCTGGAATGCCTCCTGCTGTACACTATGACTATGCCACATATATTGCAGAAAAGTTTCATGAGCAGCTAATGAATCTACCAAGGGAAAGAGCGTTCAGATTCACCTCATACATTTACCATCTGTTCTTGTTTTATCAACCAGACAGCTTCTATGTTCCTCTCAAGAAACTTAATGCCCAGGGAAGTCCAAGGTCAGTTGTGTTTTGGACTTCAGTTTTTCATTGTACTCCTGAATCACCATACACATATTGTGAGTTCATAGACTTGTTCATTCACCCAGCTATGACACTGCTGTATGGTGTACCTCCTCCAAGGTTGACTGATGACATGCAAAGAATTCTCCATCTCTCCAAAGCCTACAGCATTGGTGATTGGTACTTTTACCAACACCACACAGTAATCAGAATTTATGGCTGTGAGTTGACCCCTTTTAGGCTTCCAAGATATGTCCCCATGAGACTTTTTGCCTTAGAATACTTCAGGCAGTTTGGAAATGCTGACTACATCCATTTCCAAAGTAAAAACAAGAAGGTGCAGCTGAAGGTAAGGAGCCAGCTAGGCCCTTTTCTGTACAACAAAAGAGAGGAGGGATGGAGGGAGGCAGATATGATCCTAGAAGGCCTGAGATTGCAAACCAGTTTCGAATGGACACCTTATGACCGTAATCATTTTATTTCCCTCAGGAGGATAAAATACAAATTGGGTACCTATGCACATGTAAAGCTGCCTCATATTGAGCAATATGCTAATGCTTTGAGCTGGAAAGAAGGCACTCTAGAAGAGCCAATTACTAGAGAGCAGATGCTAGAAAGAGAAGCTAGAAATGTACAAAAGGAGGCTGACTTAGAAACTTGTGGACAGGTCTCCTTCTCGTATCAAAGGCAAATTGGAGCAGCTGCCTCATCTTCAACAACACATCAGCAAGCTACCATGGAAACTCAACAAACATCCAGCAAAGGCAAAGAAAAGCAGCTGGAAAAGGAGCAGCTACCTCCCATGACTGAAGGACAAGCAGAAAAAGAGATGGAACAGCAAGAAGAAGTGCAGCAGCAGGCAGTACATCAACAACAACAACAACAACAACAAGAGGAACAAAGGCAGGAACAGCCTGTGCAGCCAGAGCAAACAGTGGAAGCCCCAAAATCCACTGAGCAACAACCACAACAAACTGTGCCTACAAGGCTAGAAACATCAGCTGATGCATCAATCCTCCAAACTCCACAAAAGGAGGATATAAGCAGAAAAAGAGACAGAGAGACTCCCCTTACATCATCCATAAATCAGGGAGAAAAAAGACAAAGATTGAATCCTCTTTCTGAAGAGGAAATGCCTATAGGGCATTCTTTGAGCATGGGCCCACCTAGCAGGGAAGCATCCGCGAGTTCCTTCCAACAGGAACAGGACAGAGCAATGGGAGGAGAAGTCAGCTCCTCAAGCCAGCAAAGAGAGTATGAACTGAGTATCAAACAGCAGTTCATTGAAATAAAGAAGAGGAATGAGCCCATAAAAATACAGTTATATAACCATTTGTTGAAAATGGCTCCCACCAATCAGCAGCGACTAATGTCTGCATATGATGTCCAGGAGGGCAAGATGATCATGAGCCATTTCATGCCAACTACATTGCAGCCACAGTCCCCTTCAGACTACTTGAGGACCAATCTTGAGGTCCTTGCCAAGGACATCCACCCAATGGACAAAATTGAATTACATAAACAAACAGGTGAGATGGTCTATGCCTCCTTGGCAGACAAGACATTGGATAACTACAGGCTAGAAAATAGCCTTAATAATACAGCCTCCCAACTTGAGTTGGAGAGAGCATCCTCCCAAGCAAAGGACAACAGAATAAGGTCCTTAGAAGATATAAT
Organism: Pinus tabuliformis; assembly: GCA_031772625.1. Lineage (NCBI taxonomy): Eukaryota > Viridiplantae > Streptophyta > Pinopsida > Pinales > Pinaceae > Pinus > Pinus tabuliformis. Next base: position 845,694,712 of record CM062809.1, on the reverse strand, counting down.
TATAGAAATTGGGCATGATCCCAAGGATATCAAGGGCATACAAGAAATATTGAAATTAAGGGATGCAGACATGGCAGCTTTAAGGAGAAAGATCAAACTCCCAGCCAAAATTCACCCTCAAACAGATGAAGTAGCCCAGCAGAGGCATGATCAAGATGCCATGGCTTTGCTGGTGACTCTATATAAGCAGCTTATCCAAACTCAAGAAAAGCTGGGAGAATCAGAGGCTGCACAAGCAGCATTACAGGAAACTTTGAAACAAAGAGAAGAGGGTCAGACCTCCCAGCCTCCTCCTCAAATCATTAATCTTGAGGAAACTGCTCCAACTACTGTTCCTCCTCCTCAACAAACTGAACAAGCAGCACCATCTACTACAGCACCACCAACAACAGAACAGGCCCAAAGCTTGGACATGCAAAAACTAAGAAATGAGATTCAGGCCTTAGAAGCACAAATGACAGAATTAAATGAGGCCAGGGAGAAATTAGCCAAGGTGAATGATAGATATGACAAATCCAAGCAGACTGTGGCAGAAAAGGGCAGGGAGATAAAAGCCCTCAAAGACAGGATCAAAGAGCTAGAGAGTGAGCTTAAGTTAGATAAGGTTGTGGCTGAGCTCAAAACAGTGCTGTGGGCCAATATTGGCCAGTCTATTACTGACCAATGGCAGTATATTGAGACAATCCATGAGCAGTTAGAGCTCATTCCCAAAGCACAGAAGGAAATTCAGAGATCAAGGGCTGCTCTAAGCAATATGCCTGAAGTTGCCACTAGGATGGTAAATGTGCTTAATAATAGAACAAGTTCTCAGTTAGCTACCATGGGAATTCCCAACAGAACTGAGACTATTCAGTTAATCAAGAGGGTTCTTACACTAAGAAACTTGGTGCAGACTTTAGAGAGAAGAACCCAAGACATGCAGGCCGAGGTAAACAGATTTATGGATAAATTTCTGGTATTACAAAACAGAGGGCTCCCTAGCTTACTGAACAGCGCAGGGAGACTGTTTACACATGAGCAGTATGCCAAGAGGGTCAATGCATTTGCCACAATTCAGATCAATCAAAAGCCCAGCACCTCAGAAGAAATAGGGCCAGCTACAGGGCAGACTCTCTACAACAGAGTAGAAAATTTATTTTTTATAATGAATGAAATCAAACACCTGTTTGAAGTGCCTCCCAATTTTTATAAATATACAGAGGCAGAAGAGACAATGGATGCAATTCTTAGGCATCAACTACCCACACAGGAATGGTGGACTAAGGCAATACAAATGATTTTATAAACAGGAAGCCATTCATTAAGTTTTTTCATAACGAATGAAAATTTGCATGCACAAGACAGTTTAATAGAATCAGCATGCATTAAAGGTGAAATCTGAGCCAACTCAACAGATCTTTCGGCCAACAAAGCAAGATGGACAGCTACAAGTGACTAGGCCGAGAAGCTACAGCAGAGCAGCTCCAAGAGCGTAGTTCCCAGCATTAACACAGATCATTTCAACCGACTCGTTAGTCTCCAAAAGCCAAAATATCTTCTGACAGATTGAAAGAGCATTTATGTTGTATTAAAGGCTGCAATAACTTCGTATCTACTGTTCTGTACAAAGTTGGTGAAACATTTATTTCTCAGATGACTCAACGCCTTAGATATTTTTTAATATTGTTTGTATATATTTGCCCCTCGCACAAGCTTGCAAGGGTTGTTGTTGATTTCTCTTGAAGAAGTTTCTTATGCTGTAATCCTTTCATAGTTGAATAAAGAAAGTGATGGAATTTCTCAAGTTCTGAAATGTTTGAATGCGTTTCTGGTGTGTGTTGAAAACTGCAGGATTCCTGTGTACCTCACAATACAATAAGTTTTCTGTAACTCTCTTTGTTATGTGTTTCAATCTGTTACAATCCATATATGTTTCTAATTTCCAAGTATTTAGCAGCAGAGAAAAAGACTAGCTTTCAGGATTTATTCATGGAATACCCTGAGCTCAATCTATGTTGTTAATGAATGTTTTCTTCAGTTATAATCTTGATAAGTGTAATTCTTAATTGCTGCACTTTCAGAATATATCTTCCACAGTGATCTTTGTTTCAGGAATTCAAGTTTGCTCCTGAGTAACATATTTCACTTTCACATCACCAGCTTAGTGGAGAATTCTTAACTGCTTTCCATTGGCTAATCACACCTCATCACTTATGTTTAAACTGTTTGTTGGGATGCCCAATAGGCCCTGCAGTCTGAACATACTCTATCAAGCATTTAAAACAGTTCACAGCTCTAGACTCCATTGCCCAATGAAAGACTTCGGTCTAAACATTACATCTTAAGCATTGAGAGAAGTCCTCCAACCAAACTATAAATCAAAACCTGATCATAATAGCTAGCCTAAAACACTATCAAAACATAGACAAATCATAAAGAGAGAGCCCTCTCTAATTACAGTTTGGCTAGAAGCTGTAATCCAAAGATTGGTTAGTGGTTACCCCGGCCGTATTCCCTTGGGAGTCAAGGGAACAACCTGGGTGTTAACAGATTATCGAGAGTTAAATTTGGCAATGCAGAAAGATCATTTTCCTTTGCCATTTATTGATCAAGTTTTGGACGCATTGGCTGGCAAGAAGTTTTTCTCTTTTCTAGATGGGTTTAGTGGATATAACCAGATCCAGATAGCTCATGAGGATTAGGACAAGACCACTTTCACATGCCCCTGGGGAACATTCACATACCGGGTCCTTCCTTTTGGCCTATGTAATGCTCCCGCAACGTTCCAGAGGGCAATTCTGGGGATCTTCTCTAATTTGGTAGATGACAGTGTTGAAATTTATATGGATGACTTTACTCCATATGGGGACTCATTTTTAGAAGGGCTGAAAATTTTAGAAAAAGTTCTTGAAAGGTGTATACAAGCGCGTGTCTCTCTGAGTACAGTAAAATGCCATATGATGATGGAGGAGGGAATCGTTCTGGGACATTTTCTCTCAGCTGAAGGAATCAGGATGGACCCAGCGAAAATAAAGGTAATTCTGCACTTCCCAACACCCAAAACGCCCACACAGGTACGTAGTTTTATTGGTTGTGCTGGTTATTATAGGCATTTCATAGAAAATTTTGTGAAAGTAGCACACCCACTGTTTCAATTACTAACAAAAGATTCAGAATTTGTGTGGTCAGGTGACTGTGATGCAACCTTTACAAAAATTAAAGAATTGGTCTGCAGTGCTCCGATCCTTAGAGGACCAGACTGGGCATTACCTTTCCATATTCATACGGATGCTTCTCAAACAAAAATTGGTGCAGTATTGGGACAACAAGAGGACAGAGTACCATACGAAGTTTACTATGTTAGTAAGAATTTGGCTCTTGCTAATTTAAACTACACAGTGACTGAGAAAGAGTTCCTTGCTGTCATTTATGCCATCAACAAATTCTGGCACTACAATACCGGGTATCCTACTTTTGTGCATACTGATCATGCAACTATCAGGTATTTAATGAATAAACCTGTTACCCCTGGTCACATTACAAGGTGGTTGTTGCTACTACAGGAATTTGATATTACTATAGTAGATAAACCAGGGAAGGACAATGTGGTTGTAGATTTCTTATCTAGGATAGAACATGATGGTAAGAATACACCAATTGAAGATAATTTCCCAGATGAGCATCTTTTTTCAGTTTCTGCTAACACTCCGTGGTATGCAGATATTGCTAATTATCTTGCTACAGGAAAGGTGCCTCGTCATCTGTCATATAAGGAGCAAAGGAAGATTATTCACCAGAGTACCCGATATTCATGGATGGCAGGATATCTCTTTCATACAGGGGTTGACCAACAAATTCGGCGTTGTGTGGCAGAAGATGATATTTATGAGATATTAAAGGCTGCACATGATGGACCCTGTGGAGGACATTTTGCAGATAAAAGAACAGGTCACAAAGTGCTGCAAATGGGATATTATTGGCCCTCCATCTTTCGTGATGCTTAGGATTATGTTCGAAGGTGTGATAGTTGTCAATAGATGGGACAACCTGGGAAAGTAGATGAAATGCCTCTTCAACCCCAGATAGTCCTTGAACTGTTTGAGAAATGGGCCATCGATTTTGTTGGACCCTTCAACCCACCTTCTCATCAGAAAGCTTACATCCTGGTCTGCACTGATTATGTAACTAAATGGGTGGAAGCCAGAGCGGTCACGAGAGCAACAGAGCAAGTAGTGGTAGACTTTCTTTTTGAAGAAATCTTTTCTCGATACGGTACTCCAAGAGAAGTTGTATCAGATGGGGGATCACAGTTCAAATCTCATATGATAGGAAAGTTGATGCAAAAATATGGGGTCAAACAAAGAGTGACAACCCCCTGTTAGAGCCTAGATTTGTCTCAGGTTGAAAAGACAAGGTTCTAGGTCCACATCAAACCATGCTCAGCCTCGTAGCTAGCCCTACGAGGACAGGAGAGGGCTCTCTCCAGGTCAATCTCGGCAAAAGGTAATCGATGAGGCTCGAGATGACTAAATTTGCAATTGATCTTAGGCTAGGTATGAAGTACAAGGAGTTTGAGGTTGATTTTTTGAGGTTTTTGTTGAATCAAAGGGAAAGGCAATTTTGGATGCGGGGATGAGACACAGTTTTTGCAGAGGTCCGATTGGGGCAAGGAAGGTGATCGTATTGATGCTTTAAAGCAAGTGAGATGGATATATCAGACTGGTGAGGGGCTAAGGAGAGCAAGAAGCTTTCAAGGATTCTCCTTAAACATATGAAAACATGGAAAATCAAACAAATTCAAAGGCAGAGCATAACAATCTATGGATTCTACCTTAACACTTCATTTGTTCAATTGCAGAAGATGAGAGAAGGAAAATGATACACATAACAACTTACAATTACTGAAAGAAGCACACCATCAACACATAAAGCCACATGGATCCCAAACAGTGCTGCAAAACCCTGGTCTTTCCTTTGCCAAAAATGCAGAAGTGAATGTACAATAGAGTGTCAAGCTTTTCCCAAGAGTCCAACCCTGAAAATGACTTAGAAATTACATAATATAGGCAAGCCAACCTATTCCCTTGCCTCTAGGGGTCGAGCTCATCATTCTAGGAGCTGTTTCAACCAATTCTAAACAAAGCACTACAATCTAGGCAGTCAAAACAACTTGCCTCTATAAGGTAGGAAACTGATTCATTCATTAAATTTTCACTCTTTGGTGAATGAATCTTCTAGAACAAGTAACTAAGTGCCAAAATTACATCATGTTCACTCAATTACATCAAGATAAGTCAAAAATTACATCACAAAGCAAAACTAGTCAAACTGGCCGAATTTCTGAACTGGAAGATGAAAATTTGGGCAAAAAACCTCTGTGCATCGCGCCAATTTCTATATGCGCCGCGCTACTTTTCTGTTGATTTTGAGGCACTTTCTGAAGTCCAAATTGAGCTCAAGTTGGCTTGTTGGAAAGCCCTGCCTGTCTACTTTCCAACCCAAGTGGAATTTTCCAATTTGGTGTCCATTTGCCCCTCCAAAAGTGCGCTCTCCCAAGACTACTTCCTGTGTGTCAAAATAGGGGCAGTGAGGTCATTTTTTGCATGTTTTTTGACCTTTTCGGGACCCAAAACTTGCCCAAATTTCTCGTCCAAGTACCAAAATTCATTATTTTTCATGAAAAATCCAAAACTGCAAGCCATTTGTGATTTGGAGCTCCCAATCCTAAGCGTCGCGCAAGTTGCGCGGCGCACAGGGAGAAAAAGCCTGTTTTTTACACAAAAATTTCCAAAAACACCAAAAATGCCCCAAATTTCTTGAAATTTGGGTTGGAGCTCCCTTATCAAGTGTGATGTTGGGCTAAAGAGGCCTCGGCCAATATCTGAAGACGATCGAGCTCCCTTTGCCTCTTTTGCTTCTTGATTGCCTTATTTAACTTCGCCTTTAGAATCCTTATCCGTGCCTTGCAAACTTTGTTCTGTGCCCTGTAGTGGACAGCCATGTATCTCAGCAATGCATTATCCCTATTGGCCTTGTTCAGTAGTCTCTCCAAGTGAATTTTGACTCTCTCGAGATTAGACTCCCGATCCTCATTAATCCGTTGCTCCAATGAAGTGAGCTCAATCCTCCTATGTTGGGCAGCTTGGCGATTCTCACGGATGTTCTGTAGCTCCATTATCGCATGCTGGTCTTCAAGCTGTTTGTTCCTCTGCTCCAAATACCTGATGTTCCATTTGGCCATCTCCAATTTGAGTGCCAAGGATTGAATCTTCGTTTCTTGCTCCTGGATGATCCACCTATGTTTGGCACTCTCTGAATCTGTATCTGTCTCATCATCATGAAGGAGAACAAATTCGGTCTCTCGTTCACCTAATGGCCCCTCATCATGCTTGGGCTTCTTGCCCTTGTCCTATACTTGTGGTGCTGATGTCGGAAGCGAGGCCCCTTCCACCCCAGTTGGAGATAACACTCGCTTTGCTGCTGCAAACAAAGGTCTAGTGCCTTTCGGATAGCCTTTCTGATATGTAATGAATACCGACATGGTCTCATGATGCTCATACCTCTGAGAAGGTTCACCTTCATGTTTCACCTCTGATACTCTTCATGAAGCTCTGAAGAAATCATGAGAGATGAAATCATCCCAAGTGATGCCCTGCAATCCAAGCTGATGAACCACCAAAATCTTTATAAGAGAAAAATGATAGACACTATTAAGTTGCTGCTGAAGGGTTCTATGCTGTATAAAGGTGGTCATCCTCTCTATGTTCCAACAAATGAAATACAGAATGTTCATCATCCGCACCCTGGTGAAATGCATGAGCAACCTGATGTGATAAGCATAAAGACGAGAGAATCGTCCCTCACAGCTGAAATATCTCATGATCAACCTCATTAGTGGAGCAAATTCATCCTTCAGATATCGGAACGGGAAAACTCTCTTGAGCTGCCTCAAGAAATTGGTTTTGATGTATGGCTCATAATGCTGCAGGTCAATCTGTTGTTTCTTGTGCCATGGTTCACCAATATTCGGTATACCTGTTGCTAATGAGACAGATTCTGGTGTAAGTGTGAAGGTGACACCAGCCAAGATAGCTTGATCCCCGTGCAAGTGCAACACAAAAAGACGAGGCAACTCATGATGAAATTGGACATTAGCCACCTTTTGGCAAAACTCATAGCATGACTGATGCTGAAAACACCACATAGCAAGAGGACAGGCCTGCAATTCTGTAAGGGTGATTGGTTCCTCCCTAACATGTTTGCCACTTTTACGAGGCCTCCGGGGTTCCTGTTCTTCCAAGGGAGAATCACTTTGGGTTTCTACCTCATATTCAAATGAATGACCAGACGACATCACTGCTGATATACAAACTGCCTTGAATGAATGCTGATGTATGAATCTACTGTATACAACTGAACTTGGACTGCTCTTTTTGATATAAACAATGTTGTGTTGTGATTCTTCCACCAAGGGGAAAAACAAATGTAACCAAGGAATATTAGGAAGGGGAAAATATTAGGGGATTAGGGAATATTAAAATAAAATTTAATTAGGGAGATGAGGGGAATCCTATATATGAGAATAGGGTGTAGGGTTTGGGACTGTTCAATAGGGTTGAGGAGATTTTTATAAGGGTAAGGGTTTAGGAGTTTAGGGATTTGAATGTAGTGTAGGATTGATGAGTTTGATGGGGGGGTAGGAAATGAGGAAACAAAAGGGAAATGAGGAAGGGAGAATCCTCGGTGACAAATCAATGTTTCAAAAACCCACAACAAATTTCCTTTGAAAATACTTTAAAAGGGAGGGTTTAAATTCTTGTTTCAACGGCTATCATCCATAAACGAATCACACTCATCACCAAATTTAAAGCAACAACATTGGATGAGGGCCTACCTGGAAAATTGATGCAAGGTAGGGGCGATTTGGTGAGTTTCCAAGCAAGTTTCGGGCTTGAATCTATAAGCACCGCGCTCATTACCCAGTGCACCGCGCGCTCTATAAGCGTCGCGCCCGTTCAACTTAACACTGGGCAGAAATCCCCAGTGCACCGCGCGCCCTATATGCGCCGCGCAGGTTAGCTATGAGCCAGTCTTCTCCAAAACACACAAACTCGACTTGAAACGTTTTTCTCCAACCTTGGCATGCAAAATGGCTTGAATCTTCATTGGAAAAGCTTTATATAGACATCAATTTGATTATTGTCTCTCCAATAACCCACTTTGTACTGTTTTGCAATTGACACTTTTTCACAATTAATAGAACTTTGACCTTTTTGTTTCCTCCTTAATTTTTGGTTGAAATGATGAATTTCTCGACAATTTTTTGCAGGGATAGCTGACATGTGATCTGGCAAAGGAGACCAAGGCTACGCCTGGAGAATTCAAGAACTGAAAATTTTGAAAAATTATTACAAAAACGAAATGTCGACTTATCTTCAAAACAGAGTTTTGAAGAGAAGTCATAATCCATCCATATGACGATAAAAATCTTTGAAATAACAACTTATCAAGGACCTCCCTCTGGCCTGCTAGCTTTATTAGACTTTGTCGAAGACCAAATTGACTAACCCTAGACCTAATGACTAAAATAACTGTTATGACCTAGAAACTGAAACAGGACTGCAAATGACTTTTCAAGACTTGATTTTTATGAACAGACTTGATCCAGCAGTGAAAAGCATGAGGGGGATGAGTGACACAAGCCCTTCCGTCAGATTTATGGCATGCTCCTAACGAAATGCAACTGATCGAAAGCGATGGGACACCTAAACATGAAATGCAAAAAGAGTTTTGATCTCTGACGGAGGGATGACCAGACCGACTCTAACACCCCCTATCACCCCTAGGCGAATGGACAAGTAGAAAGCACAAACAAGGTATTAGAAAATATCTTGACAAAGACAGTAGCAAGCCATCGCCAGGACTGGGCACAGAAACTTCCAAAAGCTTTATGGGCATACAGAACAACATGGCAGAACACAATTGGGTTTTCTCCATTTGAATTAGTCTATGGAAAATCCCCCTTGTTTCCGGTGGAATTTGAGATCAGTACACTCAGAACAGCTCTAGAAGTAGGCCTAGATCTATCAGAAGCACAGAAACACTGACTGGAATAGCTGAATGAGTTGGACGAGATTCGATCAGTAGCTGTCCAGAAGACTACTGTTGTTCAATAGCAGAGAATGAAATGGCATGATAAATTTATCAAAACTAAGGTGTTTCATGTGGGAGATTTGGCATTACTGTATGACTCTCGATTTAAGGATTTCAAAGGCAAGCTTCGCACTCGTTGGATGGGACCATATCAAGTAGACGCAATGTTCGACAATGGAACAGTTAGACTAATTACAATAGATGAGAATCATACCTCGTTCTTAGTAAATGGGCACCGTCTAAAACTATACCACCATCTAGCCTCTAAAGATGCCTTTGTCAAACACCTTTTTGCTTTATCTGATTTAATGGTTATTGGAATAGAGGACACTCTCTCTCACTTTGCTCTAAATATATATATATATATATATATATATATATATATATATATATTGTTATTACTTACTTGTTTGTATTTTGCAGGAATAACAAAGAAATATGGCTAGAAGAAATGTAACACTCGGTGTTGTTACTCCACCAGTGCTGCCATTAAGATGTTGCTATTATTCCACTAGTGTGTGTCACTAAGTGGTGTTACTCCACTGGTGTTGTTACTCCACTAAGTGTTGTTACTCCATAACTGTTGTTACTCCGTAACTATTGTTACTCCGTAGCTACTTTTACTCCACAACTGCCATTACACTGTCGATGTTGTTACTCCGCAACTGTTGTTACTTCGTCAGTGTTGTTACTCCGCAACTACTGTTACTCCATCAGTGTCGTTACTCCACAACTGCTATTACTCCGCAATTGTTGTTACTCTGCCGATGCTGTTACTCCGCAATTGTTGTTACTCCACCGGTGCCGTTACTACGCAGTTCCATTACTCCGACATTCCTGTTACTCCGCCAGTGCTGTTACTCTGTAACTGCCGTTACTCCGACATTGCCATTACCCCGCTGTTGTCGTTACTTCGCCAGTGCCATTACTCTGTAACTGCCGTTACTCGCTGTTGCTGTTACTCCCTGTGCTTTTACTCACTGTTGCTGTTACTCCCTATGTTGTTACTCCTTGTTGTTGTTACTCTGTCAGACATTTTTGTTGTTACTCCACCATAAGGTAGGTCCAGAGGTACGTCTCCGCTAATTTTATGAATTTAATTAAAATATTCCAAAAAAACATTAAAACGTGTCGTGGACAGTCATAATTAAGTTGGGGGGAACTATCATAATAAACGACGGCGTACCTTGAAAAAACATTCATGACGCACGATCCCCACCTAACAGAATCTAATGATTTCGATACTCCGTAATCATACCTTTGATGTGTTGGAATGCATATTCGTATGCGCAGAGTCATAATCAGTCACCCCCCCAACACGCTGCATTAAATTTCTGAAATATCTAATAGTACCACCATAATCTGTCATCATTTTCAAACGTACCAGTACTGTTCATCCGTTGTCCCCAAAAGTGAACATGATGTTATTTCAATTGCCAACGATTTAGAGCCCTGTCACTCTCCCTTGCCAGCCAACTGAAGTCATCACGCTGATCCCGCCTCTACAGCAATGGGTGGACGATCTGTGCGACATGAACCTGAGGATATAACGAGAATTCAGAATAATCAGGAGGTGTGGAAAGCTTTTGAGAACGCAGGCTGGCATGTTTACTTTGACAGGTTGAGAGGGTCAAACGAAGAAATTACGACAAAATTTGCACTAAAATTGGGAGAAGGAAGCTCTCGGGTCTGTGGAATTGAAATCCCTGTGACAGAGGAAGCCATCGCGGAAGTCAGTGGGCTCCCTCAAAATGGACAACGATGGTTTTCGAGAAGGACTGCCCTTCCAGAATTTCCCGAAGCCTTTTTACAGGCAGGAGAAGGCATTGTGCAGAAGGGTCGGGGATATGACCGAAACTCGCTACCACATCCATGGGGAGGAGTAGCAGAGTTCGTCATAAAATATATGACTTGCGAAGGAAGATACTCCACCATATTCAAATACCATCTCCGCATACTAGCTCACCTGCGATTTCCACAGGCAGAAGCTTTTTCAATGAATGTGCCCTATTTCCTATTGAGAAGCCTTCACTTAATGGCACATTCAGCTCAGGGGTCGTGACAGGTATTGGCGATCATCACTCACCATGGGTTGGTTCAGCTGTTAGTAATGAATGCCATCAAATGAATCCTGATCCCGTGGGAACTGTTTTGGGATTCCACAGAGGAAGAAATAGCAGTCGTTGTGGCTACCAGGGTAGATGAACCTGAAGCTATGGAGGAAGATGCAGAAGATGATGATTATGTTGACCAGGAGGAGCCGGAAGAGATGGAGATGGAAACTGAAGAACTTGAAGAAGAGGCGGCTCCCCAAGAGCAAGCTGAAACCGTGGAGCCAATGGAAGATACGGGGGTTGACACAAAAATTCCCACTAGTACCATGGCCGAGGTTGTCCCACAAGAACTAGCCTCGCCCGTGGAACTAGCAGAGCAAGTTGATAGCATGATAACCACAGAGGCAGACCCACAACAGGCAAGAGTGGGTGAATTGGTCGATATTGCGACCGAGGGTACCCCACAGGGATCTCCTGCCACCATGGAGCCGATGGAGGAGGATAATCCAATTGAAGAGGAGGTCATGACCACTCCAACCATAGAACCCATGGAAGTGGAGGAACAAGGACAAGAAGGGCCTAGAGCTGGGGAAGCCATGGGACCTGTGGAGGAAGCACTGGGAGAACTAGGGCGTGAGGTTGGCGCTAACCCATAAGAACCAGCGTCGACCTCGGGACCAAACATTGAAGACTCGTTCCAGTTCTCCTTCTTCTCCTCTATCCCAAGAGGAGCAAGGGTAACTCGTTCCCCTCAGTGAAAGAAGAAGATCTCACCATTCCTATAGCTTTGAATTTATCATAGAGGCCACAACCATGTGGGGTGGATGCTACTTAGATGATAGGCACTTCAAAGCCTGAGAGGAGAGAAGAGACAGAGGCCCCTAAGGCTGGGGAACTGGAAAGGATTCCAACAGACACATTAGCAGGAGAGCATCTCGCAAGGGCATCACCGGTTGCAGTGAGCGCGCATGAATAAGAAGTAGTTGTTGGTGAAGAGGAGGGACTAAGTGAAGCTGTCCTGACGAATGAGCCAATGGAACAACCATGCGAGAAGGTCGTGAAGCAAGAGATAATCGAAGAAGAACGGGCAGTGGAGGAAAACCCAACAGTCATCACAACAAAAGCTGTCCTGGGGAATTTACCCCCAACTGCCGAAACAGAGGAAGTTCTGGTTAAGCAGGAATGGGTAGAGCTGTGTGAACAGCGAAGACTCCCAGTCCAACAAAAATATCAGCTATAATTTAAAGAGACAATGTGGCTTAAGATGGAGGTTAGGAAACTAAGGAAGTAGGTACACAAAATGCAGAAGCAAATGAAGAAATACAAGCGACAAGCTAAAAAGTCCAAGGCCATAGGAGTAGAAGTAGAGACTCAAGTGGACCAAATAGCCACAACCTCTGCTGCCACTCAAACAGACCCGGTCGAACGATTGTTTTAAGACCATGAGTATGCCTTAATGGCCGAAGTGCAGACATGGAAATCTACTACGGCTCAGTATCAAAATGAGGTCATAAGAACTCAGGAACGAGCCTCCACAACCATTTTTGAATATGTGGAGCGCATAGATATCATGAGATTAAGGCATGCAAAGTAGCAGCTCAAGGTGAAGCAACTGGAAAAGCAAGTGGCAGAGCTAAAAAATGATAAGGAGAAGATGTTTAATTTGGCGCAAGAGGTGATGGCATGTCGCCCCCCTGCTTCTTGTTATTCTTTATTCTTGCATGAACGTTTTCTTTTATTCTTCATGGAGAGCATAAAAAATGAGATTAGTTATGAAATAGAGGATGGTGTACAATTCCTCTGAATAATGAGGAGCCATGATGTGCCAACTCAGCATTTGATGTGTGCGTTTTACCTGCACTGGTATCTACTGCGCCTGGACAAAGAATTCAACCCGGTCCCATATGTAGAGGACATTCATTTAAGGGCCCTCACCTCTTACACTTTTAATCAGATCAGCTGGCAAAAGCATTTTAACACATTTGAATCCAATCAGGTTACAAAGCCATTTTTTGTAAGAGGAGAACATGAGAGGTCAATTTCCATGTTCACTAAACACAACACCTTTTTGAGGATTGAGAGGAACAGAGATAGAATACTGAAGACACAAAACTAGTGCCTTGATCTTTGTGTCAGGTAATTAGTCACATTTCAAGATGAGGCCCTTGATTTCAGTCATAAAAGGTGGATGATGTCACCTACGGTTGTCCGGAACAAGGAACCTTTTGGGGCACCAAATTTTGAAGGAGTGCTCCTCAGAGTGGCTACGTATGTGGCATGTGTCCGAACATACGGAGTCTGGTGGATGGGAATCTAGTTTCAGTTCCCTATTATATGGTTGCCTGTAGAAAATTACACTCCAGCGTACAATGTTCGAGGGGATTGGTGGAAGGAAGTCCTCCTTTCAAATGTTTTTAAAGTTCCAGGGACAAAGATGGCTGGAGAATATGATCTCACTTAGCTTCAGGAAGCCTACAGTCTTCAAAATCCAGACCTGGGGAGGCGGCGAACTGCATGAGGACATGCAGAAGGCTAGTTGGGGGGAGATGTTGGGCACCAAATCGGCTATCTTTATATTTCATTTCCATCACCCTTTTTGACCTTTTTGCACTTATTTACCCATGTTTGCTATGTTAAATATATAAGGTAAACACCCCTAACTTGTCTATTGGAATATTTTTTTAATGAAGTAAAGTCACGGAGTCTTACATATTCGCAGCACTAAAATGTATGTTTGACCGCAGCTTCTGGAGAATAGGAACCATTACTTCAGCATCTCGTAGCAGATCCAACAATGACCAGCCATAAGGAGGCCACACAGCTGGAGTCATAGATCCCTGAACCATTCTTGGACCTCTTGCTGATCTTGTTTATCTGGCGTTGGTGTCGTTCCAACTAATGTATATTTTTGAACATATGATTACCATGTTTTGGGGAAATATGTTGTTCTTTCGTGCTGTGTATAAAAGACAGATTGTTCCTGTAAATGGGGATTCCCCCATCGATATTGTAATCACCTGTTATAGATTAATAAAGTATCACCTGTTTTTTTGTTCTAATCTTCGTTGTGACTAACGCAGCCCTGATCAGAGAGCTGGGCCTGCTCTTCTGATCAGGTGTTGCGTCTTTGTGTGTGTGTGTTATTTATTAGTTTATGCTTGCTATTATAGTTCTTTACTTCTTGTAATTGTTTCTGGAGTTCTGTATTTAGTTTAATCTTACAGCAATGTTTTGAATCTTAACCGCGAACCCTTGGTCAGAACGGATTGTGCTTTTTCCCCTGCATATACCTTGCGCGTTGCCTTGAAAGGATATGCACCCAGATTGATAAATTAATATCAGAATAGGGTGAATGAATTGTTCATACCTGGACACCAACAGTTGGTCTACGGGAAAAGGCTTTGTTGTCCACTGAGTTTGAATATAACACATTGAGGATGGTAACCCAACTAGATTTGGATCTCAGTCATGCACAGAAAGAAATATTGTTCCATTTGAATGGCTTGGATGAATTCAGAATGCAGGCCCTCCTACATACAAATATAGTTCAACTTCAGAGGAAAATCTGACATGACAAGCATATTAAGGAGAAGCAAAGTCAAGAGGGACACTGGGCATTGTTATATGATTCAAGGTATAAAGACTTCAAGGGCAAGCTAACAACAAGATGGCTCGGACCTAATGTGGTGGAAATATGCCATGACAATGGTTCAATGCAAATCAGAACTATAGATGAAGAAGCCATTCCATTGTTTGTTAATGGACACAGATTGAAAAGAACAAGGATTCAGGTGAAAACCTCCATGAGGCGCCTGAGTCCCATCTTTGGGTTGAAAACCTCTCTGAGGCAGCCTAGGTGTTTTAATATATATATATATATATATACATATATATATATATATATATATATATATATATATATATATATATATATATATATATATATATATATATATATATACATATATATATATATATATATATATATATATATATATATATATATATATATAATAAAAGAAAAAAATACATAATTGTTATTTGCAGATGGGTGAGAAAGAAAATTAAGGAGCAAAGAGAAGATCCAAAGAGAACCATGTCTCACATATATTCATCTCCTCCATTCCTTACCATGCATCCCTCCATCAATTCCATTGTTTTTCACTTCATTGCTTCGATTCAAGTGAAGATTGTGTTTTCTGCAAGATCCCCTGAATGGTAGATTAGTTAGGTCCCAAAAATTCATATTAGAGATGATCTAACCAATCACCTCAACCATTACCATCATCCCTACATCCACACACACTCCTACTCCCTCTGTCCATTCATTACAACATCCTCACAGCAACAGCCAGCAACATGATCAAGAAATTCTAAGGGAGACACCAAACATTGCCAAGTGGTAATCCAGGAACTCCACAACAGTAGCATCTGATCTTCAATCACAGACACCAACAAAAACAACAGCAATTGATCTTCAGTCATAGAGACCAACAGCAGTAGCAACATCAGATCTTCAGTCACAGACACGTACAAAATCCAATAAACCATTAACAGACAATAGAGGAGGAAGAAGAATGACCATCAACAGCACCTTTGATCCTCGACAAGCTGCAACATGGCATCAAAAGCACAGGTAAGTATCCCACTCACTCACTCATATGCATCATTTGATCAAAAGTTGTAAATGTTAAGAGGTAGTTTGTTTATAAGTGAAAAGGTGGCAAAAAAGGAAATTCTTTTTAGAAGGTGAAGAACCCACATAGGATAAAAATGGAGTAAAGAGGTACAATCTGCCATACCCATGGAGTGAGGTAGGCTACCAACTCATCAAGTATATCTCATGTGAGGGTAGATACAGTGTTGTTTATGGCTAGCATTTTAGAATGCTTGAAGAATTAAGATTTGGGGTAGAAACACCAGTTCACCAAAGACTTAGCATACCCTATTTCTTGATAACAATCACTCATAGACTCCAGCAACAAAGTAAAGGAAGGGAATTCCCAATAGTTGGCTCACCATGGATTGATCAGGATCCTCATTGAGGATTCCCTCCAAAACCTCAGGATCCCTATAAAATGGTCAGTCTTCAGAGACTTACCAGCAGAGGATGATATCAAAACCCTCACAATGATGTTAGTCCTTCTATCAGTAAGGAGGAGGCAAAACAAGAAGAAGAAGATATAGAGCTAGATGGGGATGAGATGGATGGAGAAGAAACTAATACAGAGGAACATGATGAAAGAGAACACAAGGAAGATAATGCTGAAGCAGAGGAGGAAACGAAGGAAGAAACTAATGGAAATGAGAAATAATAGAAAAAGGAAGAAGATAAGAAAAATAGAGAGGAAGAAGGCATCGAATAGAACGGGAATAAAAAAAGGAGTCACCTAGAGTGTCTCCAGAGGTCCCAAAGAGGAAGGAAGCAGCTGCCATCACTGCTCTCAACACACCAGTCAAGAAAAAAGGGAAAAGAAGGAGGCAAACCCCTCTATCTTTCAGAACAAGGAAGAGCACAAGAATCAAACAAGGGAAGCCACAAATATCAACAAAAATCCCTATTCACGTATGGCCATCCTCTCCTTGGAGGCCATCTAGTGTAGGATTCCAGCTAAATCATATGCTCTTTACCACAGAGAACAATGGATGCAATTTCAAATTAAAACACTAGCACAAAGGGGCATCAAGCCATTTTAGGACTGCAAACAGTTTATTGATCTTTGTGACCAAAGTGCACAAGAGGATAGGGCCAAAATGGTTGAGTTTTACTTGCACAACATGGTCGTCGCAGGCATGAATATGTGGGATCCTAATGCGGAGCTAGGAGATCTACAATTAATGGCTTTGGCATCATCGATGAACCATGAGAAGTCAAGGGTTGCAGAGATGAAAAGAATATTGGTCAGAGAGAAAAATGAACCTCTTTTCGTCAGAGCTGAACAATAAAATTCCATGGCCCTAATCAACACCCATAATCTAATTGCAAATGATCCTCAGCTGGTACCTAGATATCTTGCTGCCCAAGAGCAAGCAATTTCACATTTTGAGGATATGGTTAGGCTGCTAAGAGATGATAATATACATGCCTTATAAAGGAGATGGAACACATTGACACATAGCTTGAAGATAAGAGAATATCACTTCCCTCAAAGGTTGAGAGAGGCACTCAACACGACACCTATGTATAACCAATCAATGCAAAGGTTGAAGGTCAATTGGATAAGCCTAAAACTCAGTCCACCACTATTCCTAGGGATGCTAGAAGGGAGGAAAGAAGAAGAGGAAAAGAGACAGTGGGAAGAAGTAGAAAGGAAAGCGGGCTTCTATAAACAAGAAGAAGAGACCACAACAGAAGCATGGGATGTCAGATAAGCTACCAAATCCATGAAGGACATGGACATTAACTAACACTTTCAGGATGAGCAACACTTTCAGTAGGGGGGTGATGATGAGCCTCATCATTGGTTAATTATATGGGCCTTAATTGGCCTTAATTCACCTCCTAGCTTAGTCAAACCAACTATTCTCACAACTTCTTGCATAATTTTGATTATATTTTGTTTATGAGATGAGTTAGAGTTGGATATTTTGCTTTGTGGTCTAATGTGCATGTAATGCAGGAACAAAGGATAAAAGCAAGAAAAATACAAGAATAAAGGATAAAAGCAAGGAACTATAGCAAATACCTTGGTCAAGACTCGAATGGGACAAGGGAGAGGAATTATAGGAGGTAAATCCTCCTCACTTACTACTCCTCCATTCAAATATTCCTCCATCAGATTGGAGTGCAAACAACCAAATCACGAGGACTAGAAGATAGTCGAGCAAGTGAAAAGGACAGAAAACAATTTATTTTGAGTTGGGAGCCAAGCCTCCCTAATTTTGAAGGAAGTCATTGAAAACTTCAGATGTATAAGTAGAGAGGCTTAGGAACTCATTAGGATTTGGACTTTTATTGTAAAACTCTACTTTATTTCTGAGCTGCAAGACTTGTGACAGTTTGTTCTGTAATCCATGGTTTTTATAATGAGAATGCGTTTTGTTTTGAGCCATCTCTGAGTTAACTCAGAGGGCTGAAGCTCTTGGGTTAGGGCCCAACCCGAGTAGCCAAATATCCTCTTTACTGTACATGTATGCTAGCATAGATTCTTAGTTTTCATTGTTCATTTGCCTAAGTAGCATAGATTTATGTTTCTGTTCATTTGCTTAAGTAGCTTCCGGATTTTCCGTTCATTTGCCTCAGTGGTTGCATTTGCTTTAGTTTACTTCCATTTGCGTTTTTTTAAGTAGCAGGTTAGCTAGAAGAAAAGGATCACCATAAGGTTATCTGTAGGTGTCTCGGCCTCACCTCATCCCTCTGGGACCATGACTTGAGGAAGAGACCCTTCAACAACCCCAAAAACACAAGCTTCTGGTTCTCGCATGAGCTATGGGGTTTGTTGTTCGATGTAGTTATTTGTTCACCCGCACTAGTTTTTCTATCGTTTTCCTTTGAAACCTCCTTAATCATGTTCTTCATGCATCGCTTCCTCGCCATCCAATCCACAACAAACCTTCACAATCACCATCTGATTCATTATTTTCTCCAACTACTACCTCGTGTGAAGTCTTCCACTTACTTTATGTGCTTTAAGTCCCCACCGTCGATTTCCCTCACCTGATCTAATGGCTATCCATCACCTCAACACTTTATGCACTTTAAACCCCCACCGTCGATCTGCTCCCCTTGATCTAACGGCTATCGCATCACCCAATCGCCAACTAGCTTGGCCAATCTCCACCATTGATCTATCTAGCCTGATCCTATGGCTATCACACAATATCGCGCAGATTCTTGCATGACCGTTATCCACCCGAGAGCATGCGAGAAAAGTGGTTTTCTCATGCTACGTGTCACTCAGTTAGGCTAATCGCGTGAAATTCAGAAATAAAACTTACAACTTTGAGGGCGCGCGAGAAACTACTTACCACCTTATAAACCCACTCCATCATTTCCACACGTTTCTTTTTCCCACGATACAATCTTTGCCATCCATCCTCTGACTAATCCTATCCGTCCATCTCTTGACTTAATCCGCATGATAAAATCTCTGGCATTCATCGCTTCGTTACCCTGTCTGTCCATCTCATGACTTAACCTCTGCAATAAGACCTCAGTCGTTCATCTTGTGCATTCACCCTATTCATCCATCTAGTCACTTAAGCCTTTGTGATAAGATATCCATCGTTTGTCTTCTATTCGTTGATCGATCCAATGGTCCCTATGCACTACTGCGTCCTTACTTCCTCCTTTCATTGATTTCCACCTTCAATTGCTCTTCCACTTGAAAACCGATTTAGCTTAAGTTTCTTTGCTTACACCTTAGTATAGTTTAATGCTCTTTACCTCTGCAACTTAGATAGCAACATTAGGTTAGTGTTTTTTTAGCAATTCTGCTTAACATAGTTTTTTGATTGTTTAATTAGGTTATGGTATGGTTTAGCATTTCATGATGTTTTCTTCGTTACTGCAGTAGAGTAGCTCTCTCTTAGAATAGGTTTTCTCTTCTTCCATCAAAGAATTAAGCTTCTTCTGACCCTATAGAAGTCTGTCTTGGAACTCCTGGGGTCTCTTGCTAGATAAATAGTGACAATAGACATGACCTTCACTTCTACTTGTGCATATATCACTGTCACCTCCAAGTTTGTATGAATCCCTGGTTGATAAGTAAATCTGGTAGCCCTGGGACTTGCAACATTCTTGTTGCAATACCTAGGCTCATCAATGACCACTCAATGTGATTGAAGTTACACTCCACAACTTGATCCTCTACTATCTTCTCCAACAATTGGAACTAGTTTAATTGGAAATAGATTGCTAGAAATTAGTAATTAATGATACTGAACTGAACTGAAGCGTCTCCAACTCGAATTAACTAAGTTAAGGGAGTGACAAAATCCATATCACCTTAGTTGACTACCAACAAGTATTATGCTAAAATAGAAATTCAAATTTTAATTTAGTTTGACCAAGCCAAAGTCAAAACTAGATTTTCTTGTTGCATTTTCAACACTCCCTCTCAGCAGAAAAGGTATTATCTGCCACCCCAATCCTGCCTCGATGGAACTCAAATTTACCTTTTGACAAAATTTTTGTTAAAATGTCTACATCATGTTCCTTTGTCGAAATATACTGCAACAACATGATCTGCCTCTGCACATAATCTCGTAGATGGTGATACCGAATATCTATGTGCTTGGATCGATCGCGAAAATTTGGATTCTCAGAGAGTTTGATACAACTCTGATTGTCACAGTAAATAATTGTAGGATCCATAATCTAAATAAACCAACAAGAATCTTTCTCATCGAGATTGCTTCACATGTTGCTTGACTGAAAACCATGTACCCTGCTTCTATTGAGTTGAGTGCCACAGATCTCTACTTCCTGTTGTACCAAGAAACTGATGCGGACCCAACAATGAAAATTCCTCCTGATGTCCTCTTCTGTTCTGATGGAATTCCTGCCCAATTTTCATTCGTGAAGCCACATAGATTCACTCCCTCTGTCCATCTGTACCAAAGTCCAAATTGAGTGTTGCCTCTAAGGTATCGTAGAACATGTTTAATAACCCTCCAAAATAATTTGGTCGGTCGAACCATGGCTTGCCTCAAATGATTAAGTGCATAACACATGTCTAGTCGTGTGTTCACAAGGTACATGATTGAACCTACCAATTGTCTATACATGGTTACATCCACTTCCTCACCTGAAGTGTCATCCTCCTTCCTCCAGCTGGTCGCTAGAGGAGTCTCCATGGGTTTGCATCTATTCATGTGGGACTTATGAAGAATCTCATTGGCATACTTTCCCTAAGAGACAAAAAAATCCTCTTCTCCTTTCCATACTTCCAAACCGAGGAAATAGTGCATGAGACATATGTCCTTCATTTCAAACTCTCTTGTAAGGTGCTCCTTGCAATACCTGATAAGTTGTTCATCATCGATCAAAATCAAGTCATCAACATATAATACAATAATCAATAGTTTAACTTCTACCAAAATGTGGTAAAGGTTTGCATCTGCTTCACTTTTGGTGAAGCCCAACCTGATGAGGTAGCTATCAATCCTGGTGTACCAAGAACTATTAAAAAATTTACCGCAGAGAGATAAATTATTACTGAGATTTACAGATATTTTCATAGAGGAATAATAAAATAACCATCAACAATACACATAATATTTATCTACGAAAACCCCAAATCTGGGGAAAAACCCAACCGAATGAGATCTCATTAGCATTGGACAAAACCATGGCCAATCCGGCCAAGTGAGCCTTCACCACTCACCTCCAAGCCTACATTACAATGAAGTATTCTGATCCTTTTACAAGCTCCATTACATGTAATACCACGGACCATAATACCATGGGTACACTATACCATGTGCCCAAAACCACTACTATTTAACTAGGTCATCCTTGACTCAAACCCCGAGTTAATTTACCTAACAATTCCCCCCCTTAAACTTGACTTGGGTTTCCTTGACTAAATCCAGCCAAAACTTGCTATGTGGGACAATCCCGCTCACTCTAGCCCTTATCCCCTACAATGTTTTTACCCAGGATTTGTTAACCCGACATCCCCCTATTACCTAGGTCTAACCCAGACTTTACCGGTAATTACCCAGGGGTACGCATGCCTTACCAGGTCTTACAAAAGTATGCCCATTTAAATGCAAATTAAAAATTCACTCCATTATAATAATTGTTTTTTGTTTACCCTTGTTGTTGTCTTTGTACATATGACATCAATGTCCATATAAAAAGAACCCATCTACCAAATTACATGGGTCACCAGCCGCTATAACTACCTATTATTTAGGCGTTCTTTTCAGGTACATGGTTCAATAATTAATTTATCCACGTGCACATATCATCCTCATCCATTGAATCTCTCATGACCTAATAGTGTGCAGCTTTGCTTCACAATTAATGACCCAGATCTTCAAGCAAAACTTAATTATCTCTCTATCTACGAGGCCAATGAAAACCCTTGGCAACAAAAAAACATCCTTCTGAAGCCAACTTAGCTCCGATACCAGTTGTGAACAAATTTACTGCATAGAGATAAATTATTACTGATATTTACAGATATTTAGAGAGAGGAATAATAAAATAACCAACAACAATACACATAATATTTATCCAGGAAAACCCCAAATCCGAGGAAAAACCCAACCGAATGAGATCTCATTAGCATCTCATTGTCATTAGCATTGGACAAAACCGTGGAAAATCTGGCCAAGTGAGCCTTCACCACTCACCTCCAGGCCTACATTACAATGAAGTATTCCCAACCTTTTACAGGCTCCATTACATGCAATACCATGGACCATAATACCATGGGTACACTATACCATGTGCCCAAAACCACTACTATTTAACCAAGTCAACCTTGACTCAAACCCCGAGTCAATTTTACCTAACAAGAACATGGTGCTTTCTTCAACCCATACAACACTCACTTGAGTCTGCACACATGTGAATCTCTGTCAAAGGTCTCGAAACCTTCACGTTGTTCATTGTACACCTCCTCCTCAATAACTCCATTGAGGAATATTGTCTTCATATCCATCTGCTAGATCTTCCATCCCATCTTTGTAGCCAAAGTGAGAATTGATTTGATGGAAGAGTGCCTTGCTATAGGAGAAAAGGTCTCCTCATAGTCAATCCCTTCAACCTAAGAGTACGCCTTGGCCATGAATCTAGCCTTGTGCTTCTCTATGGTTCCATCTACTGCATACTTTACTTTGTAAAGCTATCTCAAGCCTACCACTGATTTGTCTACCGGTCTTGGGACCACTTCCCAAACATTATTTTTGAAAATGGAATCATGTTCCTCTACCATAGCATCAACCCATATAGGATGCTCTACTTCTTCCTCGAATGAGTTTGGTTCTATCTCTACTAGCTCAATCATCAGAGCCATGTAGCAAGTGTATCGATTCAGTGACCTCCTCTACATGCGATGTGATATGGGTACTCCCACATTCTCTCTAGAATCCTACAATAATCTATCAGCTTCCCTGGTTCATTTCCTTCCTTCTTTGGATGTCTCTGCTTGAGTGGAAGTCTCCACTTTCTTCTCCTCTGACTGTGGCTGCTCCAAAATTTATTGAGGTGCTTCCTTTGGAGTCAGAAGCTCTTGATTTTCATGCAACTAAAGCTCCCTCTAAAGAGAAGACTTCATTTCAATTTCCTCATTGAACTTAACACCTCTACGAACAAATGTCATCCTGAGAGATGACAAGTACACGCGATATTTTGTTAGGTGCATCAGTGTACCCCACAAATATTCCCAACTCTGTTGTCGGCTCTATATTTTTCCTTGATTCCTTGGAGACATGGAAATATATTGATGCTCCAAAGGTCCTAAAATGTAACACATCTGGTTTTTTCCCTAAAAAAACTTCTTCTTGTCTACTCATCCCAAAAATCCGATGAGGACTCTTGTTCTACAAATAGACATTGTGTTGCATACCTCAACCCACAAGTGCATAGGTAGGCCTTGATCATGCACCATCACCCTTGCTGCTCCCATAATACTTTTTTTCTTCCTCTCATCCACCCCATTTTTATGTGGGTTGTGGGGTGCTTTCAATTCCCATCGAATTCCTTCCTTTACACAAACTTTTAAACTCATTCGACACATACTCACGTCCATTATCACTCCTGAGAGCTTTCACTTTATTGCCAGTTTATTTCTCAACCAATGCTTTAAATTCAACAAACTTGGAGAATATTTGGTCTTTCTTCTGCATGAATAAAATCCAACACCTCTGTGGAAAGCATCTATAAATATAACATAATACGTGTGCTTGTTAGTGGAGGTTTTCGAGAAAGGTCCACAAACGTCAAAGTGGCTCCTTTCAAGGATTGCATGCACCTGCTATCCAGTTCATTGAAGGTGTATTTTTTGTACTTCCCCAAGGTACACCCTTTGCATGTATTTGGTTTCTCTAGTGCTCCTTCGGGAGGCCTGTGGTGATTTGCTGCATGATATTCAAAGCTCCATGATGAAAATGGCCAAGTCTTTTGTGCCATACTTCACTTGACATTGTAGGTTTTAACCCTGTACATAAATTACCTGCATACGAATTGTAAAAACAGAAAATAAACAATAGCGAGAGAATTAAACATAAAAATAGATACATAGAGATTTTCCCCTAGATCCAAAAACTGGGACTACTAGACTGATTTCTCATTATATTCCTTTCAATGTTACAATAAATATATATACATGCCAAAGAATTCATAAACTCGAATCCATTAACCCTGGATTATAACATAACCGTAGTTCCCTTGATCAGATCTACAAAATACCATTGGTAGAAAACCATCATTCCCAAAACCATGTGCAAAACCCATGTAAAAAACCATAGGTAGGTCTGCCCACCTAATATAGGGTCTAATTTTTTTTTCCCGGGGCACATGTGACTAGTCATGGAAAGAATATAACACACACCAAAAATTATCCCACTTGTTGTTTTCTTTTCCACACAGAGGGTCACAAGAGAGCTTAGTCATTGGTCTAGCCCTCAATGACCATTTTTTCTCTACACCAAGAAAAATTCGTAGTTCTCACACACTTCGTCAATGCATCTACAACATTCTTCAAAGTGTCCACCTTTACCAGAAACACCTTTTTTTCGTCAACCATATCCCTCACAAAGTGATACTAAACATCAGTGTGCTTTGTATTTGAATGATAAGCATGGTTCTTTGCCAAGAAAATTGCACTTTGGCTATTACAGTCTATCCTTATAGCTCGATGTACTAACCCCATACTTGAACACAATATCTGTAACCAAAGTGCTTCCATGCTTACATGAGTAACTGCCATGTATTCTGCCTCTATAGTTGAAAGTTCCACTACATAATGTCTCTTGCTCATCCAACTGAGTGCACCTCCAAACAAGTTAAATGCATACCCACTTGTAGACCTTCTCTGGTCTAGATCACTAGCCCAGTCTACATCAACAAATCCAAGTATGTCCAAAAATCTACCCAATCTTGGTCTTGCTTGGTAGCACATACCATAATCACTAGTGCCACGTAAATACTTTAAAGCTTGCTTCACTGTTGTCCAATGCTCCTTCCTAAGTTTTGACATAACCCTACTCAATACTCACATTGCATGTGCAATGTATGGTCTAGTATAGACCATTGAATACATCAAACTACCGACTGCACTTGTGTATGGAACACATGACATGTCCTCTTCCTCTTCTTGTGTCTTAGGACACTGTTCAACATATAACTTTACACCTACAGGAATAAGAACCTTCATCGATTTACTATCCTGCAAATTAAACCTCTGCAGTATTGTCTTGACATACTTCCTCCGCTTTAACCAGAGCTTCCTATTTTCCTGATCTCGTTTAATTTCCGAAACACCAAGATCCTTCATGTATAATTCAGAGTACAATTAGGTCTTCAAATCCTAGATAATTTCTTTGTCATTTCCAATCAACAACATATCATCCACATACAAGACCAGATAAATAACACGGTCACCAATTAATTTAAAATACACATAGTGACCCTCTTTGCTCTGGTGAAGCCAAGTCCCCATATAAATGTATCAAATTTCTAATACCGCATCCTTGGCGACTATTTTAACCCATACAAAGACTTTTTAAACCTACAAACAATTTCTTTCTGTCTGTTCACCACAAAGCCTTTAGGTTTCTTGATGTATATCTCTTCTTCTATATTCCCATGAAGAAATTTTGTCTTTCCATCCATCTATTCTACCTCAAAATCAAAAGCAACAACAATAGATAAAATTAATCTAATAGAAGCTACCTTGGAAACAAGAGAAAAAATATCACCAAAATCTATTCTCGGCACCTGGGAATAACCTTTTGCTAGCCACCGAGCTTTGTATTTCTCCACCATGCCTTTTGCATTTCTATTCTTCTTAAACACCCAGTTGATTCCAATGGGTTTCCTTCCAGCCAGCAACTCCACCAGATCCCAAGCCTCATTTTTGTCCAAAGATGCCATTTCATCAACCATGGCCTCTTTCCATAGTTTTCCATCCTCTGAATCTATTTCCTCTATGACAGTTATGGGATCATCATTAGTAATAGATAAAGCAAAATTTGAACAGAAAGTAGATGGACTATACCTTTCTAGTTTCCTTCTTTCTCGAACTAATCTTCTCACAGCTGGAGTTTGTGGCTATTCATTTTATGATTCGTGTTATGCTGTAGAGTCTGATTCTTCCTCCTTTAGCTCAAACTCTATCTTCTCAGTTTCCTTTGGTAGGAATTCATATTTAATAACATCTTTCATCTCTCTAAACACCACATCTTAGTTGTACACAAACTTCCTTTTTCTAGGTTACAAAGCTTATAACCTTTTAAACCATCCTTATACCCAATAAATATGCACCTTTCGGATGTACTATCCAACTTGGTTCTTTTCTCCTTTGGAACATGTACATATGCACCACAACCAAATACTCTCAAATGTGAAAGAGAGGGTTTCTTACCAATCCATACCTCATGTGGAGTCTAATCCTCCAATGTTGATGAAGGTGATATGTTGATTCGGTGCTGAGAATTATGCTTGAAAAATCGAAGTGTCAGAATATTCTCAAACTCAACTTTAGATTGAATAGCTCATCATTCTAAATCCAACGGTGTGAACGACACTCAAATCTGAGTTCATATGTAGAAGTTAGAGCAAGTCAAAGCTCAAGTTTGACTTGCCTACATGGTAGGATTGGGATGGTGTGGCAAGGTCTTCAGCGAATGAGGAGGCACCAAGTGGCAGCCTACCATTGGCCCTCGCAAATTACATATTGCAGTGGTAGATGGATCGGTGAATAGGTTATCGACCCCAGCAAGGTTGAAGTTGTGATGCAATGCAATCACATATTGCAATCGCATCAACAATAAGAATCGGCCTTGGCATAGTGGAGTTCCGATTGTGATAGACCCACGAAGTGATAGGTTTATATGCCTCATTTTAACACCCCGATGAGTCCACGAAATTGGAATCATAGTGTTCTATCGGGTAAACAAGATCTTCGCCCGCAGTCGATCGCCGATTGCAATGAGCGGTGGATTCCTAATGCGGGAGGTTATATATTCTAGTTTAATAACCCGTCAGGTCCGCAACACCACATATCAATGTTTTGCAGTGTTAAGAGCCCGTAGCTTAGCCGATTGTGATTGCGATAAGGCTAGCAGGATTTAGCCTGCTGAATGGTGAATTTTTCACTCCATTAGCATATTTTGGAGCCGAAAAGGGGTTTTTGGTCAGTTTTAGAGCAATTTGTGGAACAAATAGTGGAGGAACTAGGAGAAGTCATAACTTCTTCAGTTTTTATCAAAATTGGATGCAAAAAGAGGCTAGATAGCCATTTTTGAGTATTCTGAATTCATTGAGATGGGGTTTAGAGACATCTGAGCATCTAAACACACTTTTGTTGTAATTTTAGCATATTAGAAATTCCTAAGCCATTGGAAGCTAGACCAAGGAGACGTAGCCCAGGAGGGGTGAATTCCTTTATCATGTTTTTGATGTGTGTTGTATTTTGATGTTCATTGTTGTTATATCGCTGTTGTTCAACATATGTTTTTATGTTAAATTTTTCATAACATTTACATAAGAAACTCTCATGGGAATCTGTTAATTAAGAAAAAGTTTTGAATCTTTAAGAACTTGAAAATAAAATGATAAGCATCTTGGGTTTTTTTCTGAATGGGGAATTAGCACAACATTACTATTCTGCTCCATTTTAGATCAAGCTGGTATCAAAGCACTGGTTTTTGCTTACTATGTTTTCTTAGTGAAAGAAGGATTTAATTGTTTGCGAGTTTATGTCATGCTTACAAGTTTAAAACTCAAAAGAGGAGAAGGGAAACTGGTTGAAACCCTAAAATTGGGTCAAGGGGAAGAAGAGAAAGGTTTCCAAAGTCTTATACACCAGTTTAGCCTCAATTTGTAGAAGTTGTGTTTGAGTCTCCAGATATTATGTCTCATGAAGGAGAACCTATCATGACAGAAGATGAGAAGTGATGCAGGGCACCCCTGCGTATGCCCACAGTATGCATATAACTACGCATATATACTTGCCCCAGGAATTTTAGACTCTCTGTCGAGTTAAATCCTCATTGCTTATATGGTTAAGGCCCTTTAATAAATCTCATGTGGAAATGATTTATTAACTAATCATAATTTACCCTTAATCCATCCTTTCACTACTATCGGAACTTTATGCACCCTCTTCATTAATCCTTCGATTAATATTTATGCCCCCACATATATAACCAAACCCCACTCTTTATCTTTGGTTATATTGGACTTAAACCACATAACCCTTATTGGCGCTATTTCTATTATAATGTTTATATAATAGAAATCACATAAACATACCTTTCCACTTTTACCAAGACTCCCTTTATCGCTATCGCAATCACCATCCTTCGCGGGTCTCATTAACACATTCTTTCTTCTCCTCCAATATGCGATTAACACAACCTTCCAGACTTCAAATATATACACCATGTTTATAACCTTATCGGGTCTACCCCATATCGCTTGTCGCATTTGTTTAAGTCCGATACAGCACCACTGAATATTTGTGATGCGATCACTTCATTAATCGCATCGGAGCAATCGCATATCGCAATTACTTGTGGCCGAGGTTAGTTCATTCATCAGTGAAACATTC
The DNA here is from genome assembly GCA_031772625.1 of Pinus tabuliformis. Taxonomy (NCBI): domain Eukaryota; kingdom Viridiplantae; phylum Streptophyta; class Pinopsida; order Pinales; family Pinaceae; genus Pinus; species Pinus tabuliformis. The sequence continues at coordinate 845,665,797 of CM062809.1, read as the reverse complement.
TGATGCGAAATTAATCTCCGTCGTTGATCTTCTTCTTGATCCAACGGTCCACGCTTGATATCGCTTGATCGCAATCGGGCTTTGCTTAAGGCTGGGTTTCATTCACTTAATAAGTTGCGATGCGCTTCCAACTATCCAATCTCTGCGATCTAATTTCAACCGTTGATCTGTTGGATCCAATGGTCCCTGTGCACTGATTCTTCAACTCTTCACTACTCTCATACTTGGTTTTTTTCGTTGTTCTTCAATGTCTCCTCTGTGTTTCGGGTTTCTTCAATGTTCTGGGTCTTCCGCTATTCCACTACGCATTCCTCCTGAGCTTAACTTTTGTGTGATTCTTCCATCACTGTACATCCAAAGCATTTCTTTGAACCTTCCTTCGAATGGATTCAATGATCCATCATGATCCTCTGCCTCGCTCTCCTCTTCTCTGTGTTTCGCCAATCCTGCCTACACACATCTATTAATAGAATTCTGATTCACTCATCACACATCGTTCAATATTCGAAACACACTTATACAGTTCTAGAATAAACCTCTATATATATATACATAAACAACTGATTACACATCGAGACTCTCTGTCTCTCAGGCTTGTTCTTCTAATATCAGTGGCCTCTTTTTCACACTCTGCCCGCAAGATTACAATCGCACTCTCCCTGGCTGGCTAGATGGCTATCTAACCTATCCATCCTCTCTCTTTTTTTTCTTTTCAATACATTATTAGTAGTTTATTTACAGTTGAGGAACTATTCCTCAGTTACTTTTCAGTTTCTCAACAATTTCTTCAAAAGAGTTCCTAACTAATCCTAATCCTCTCATGTTCTCCTACATTCGAGAACATTTACAAATATGTCTCACAATATCTAATTAATTCCTATTCTCATTGAAAATCACTCAAAGGCCTAAAAAATTACATTAATTCAATACTTAGGAAACCAACTTCCCTAAAACACAAGACCCCCTATGTCTACTAAAATACAATGATATAATTGGGTTGAATGCTCCTGCATCAAGAAGACCTTTAGAAAGGCTTTCTTTGATATGACAAACACGGTTAAGGTACTCTATGAATAGAGGAATAGCAGGTTGCAAGGAGAAAGTTCCAAGCCTCTCAATCGAGAAGGCTCTTCAGGAGGAGGTAATGGAAAAGAAGATAAAGGAAAAAGAGGTAATGGGAATGGAGGTAAACCTCCACCATCTCCACCATCTTCATCTTCTTCTTCGAAAGCATCTTCACCCTCTTCCACAAATACCACCGTTACTCATACTCATCATCATTCTTCAAAAGGGGTTGGTAAATCACCTTTTTGAAAGCTTGATGTTAAATTAGAGTTGCCTATGTACAATGGGGAAGTTAATGCAGAGAAGCTGGATAATTAGATTTTTCAATTGGAGGTGTATTGTAGAATTCAGAACCTTCAAGAGGACGACATCAAAATTCAGTTGGCTTCATTGAGAATGGAGGGTTCAACACTTGTATGGTGGGAATCAAGGACTCAAAACGAGATCAAAAAACATGATAAGATCTCTATTACTTCGTCTGATTTCATTGTTGCTATAAAAAGACAGTTCTACCCTTTAGCTCATATGCAAAAAGCTATCATGAATTGGAAAAATTTCAGATAGTTGAAAGGTCAAAATGCGCAAGAGTATACTCAAGAGTTTAGGAAAACAACTATTATGCTAGGAGTAGAATTACAATCACAAGATACCTTGCTGAAATACATAGGAGGGTTGCATAACTATTGTTGAGCACTAGAGAAGGTATGTAATTACCACTTATTTTTTCATATTTTCCTTAAATTAATAACTTCTTTACATTATGAAATAGGTATATGGTGAAAGATTGAGCTAAAATTTAGAAGATTTGCGAGCAACGTAAAATGACTAATAATTATCTTTTCCTATGCAGAAAAAGAAGAAAATGGAAGATCGCCATTCCAAAGGAAAAGACAAGACGAAATTAAATGTTGTCCCTTTGATAAGGAATCGCATCCAAATGAGGCAATCCAGATTGGAGCGTATAAGACAGGAAAAGGAAGAGGAGATACCAAATCGGCGCAAGAGAACGAGAAGATAATTGAGAGCTAACAATATGGCGAATCCCTCAGGATCCTTTGATCCTAAGGGATCGCTACCTTAACGATTATCTGTATCATTGATATCTCCACTCGGCTGCTATAAGAAGGGACAACATTGCTAGCCCAGGGGGCCGACTATTATTGTTTTTATGAAATTCACTATTGTAACTAAAACTTTGATCATCGACTCTCTTTAAAAGAGTGATTATTGTAACTCTGTTTTGATGCTTAATACATAAATTCTGTTGTCGTTCCATCTTTGATTCTGGAGTAATCATAAGTAGTGTGTCCCTGGAGGCTAAGAGCCTGGCCCTGGTGGATCACTTGCTTCCTGTACCATTAATTCTCGATTCCAAGTCGTGTGTGGTTTGATTTCTTTCATCTGCTTTGTTCAGTAATCTGTTGTTCCTTATTATTTCATATATTGGCTCTGTTATATCTCGTTCCTATTTGAATAGTAAAGTTATTCTCTGTAACCAGAATGTTATGTTGTTCATTCTGAATTTATATCGCATTGTCGTTCCTTTAACAGATTGATATTATCATATAACATTGTTGTTCCTTACAAATTATCGTTACTGTTCGATTATAGAGTAATAGTGCTATGTATTTATGTTATATACCTAGGGGGGATAATATGGGGTACCAAGGGAGGTACCCAAGGTAATAATGTAATAATGGGATGAGCCATAGTAATAAATAAGGTGGTTAACCCATGTCATGTAAGGGACCACAAGTAGTTAATAATAATGTAAAGGGCCCATGGTATTAGTTGATGGTATGAGGAAACCATGGTAATGATGCATGGTATTGTATGTATGAGGCCTATATAGAGGCTAGAAACTCCACAGGAAGATGAAGAGAAGTATTCTTGTATGAACAGGCATATGGCTTGTGGAGTGTTCTCCTTCCTTAAGGAGTGAATGTATGGTGTTGCCCTACCTTAAGGGTTTTGATAATAAAGAATCATTTCATATTATTTCTGGGTTTCTTTGCATTTTCATATCAGATCTATAGTATTTATGGGTCAGATCTATAGTATTTCTGACCCAGAAATACTATAGATCTGATATGAAAATGCAAAGAAACCCAGAAATAATATGAAATGATTCTTTATTATCAAAACCCTTAAGGTAGGGCAACACCATACATTCACTCCTTAAGGAAGGAGAACACTCCACAAGCCATATGCTTGTTCATACAAGAATACTTCTCTTCATCTTCATGTGGAGTTTCTAGCCTCTATATAGGCCTCATACATACAATACCATGCATCATTACCATGGTTTCCTCATACCATCAACTAATACCATGGGCCCTTTACATTATTATTAACTACTTGTGGTCCCTTACATGACATGGGTTAACCACCTTATTTATTACTATGGCCCATCCCATTATTACATTATTACCTTGGGTACCTCCCTTGGTACCCCATATTATCCCCCCTAGGTATATAACAATTTATAAATCGGTATTATTGTCTAAGGTTTACTTCCAAGTGTGATTGTTGTTCCACCGTGATGACAATTGTTGTTTCTTCATAACCGTGACTAATAATTGTTATGACGAAACTCAGATTACTGTTTCTTTCAATATAGAAGTGCCGTGTGCAATATTCGATCTGGTTTGCTGTGCATTTACATTTGATTTGGGTTGCTGCTCAATATTTCATAACTTCCTTTAGTTTGTTGTCCTATTTCCATTTGTTGTTCAAATCATTTCTGAGGTAAAGATTGATGCTTAATTCCTGTAGATTACAATCACTGCTTCATTTATTTCCGTAGGTTAAAGATTTGTTGTTCAATCTTGTTAAATGGATTAGTTGTTGTTTCTTTTCCTGTTATTCGAATTCTCATTGCTTTGGTATGAACAGAACGATCTAAAACTGTAGTGAACATTGAAAGTTGTTGTCTAGTTCCCAAGTTGATGATCTTTTCCTTAATTGCTTCTCAATTACATCAGTTTACAAAGGGAAGAGTTATTATTACTGTACCCTTGACTGATGAAGTGTTGTAGTTACTTGAATGAATGATTTAGTTACAAGAATTTTCAGTTCTTACCATTACATTTAGAAGTTTGTTTTCAGCATTTAGTTACTTTTGCAGAAGCACTATACTACTAGCATTACTCTAACAAATGACCACCTCAAACTGAGTACACTCTTTGAGATAACAAATCGTACCTAGATTGATAATTAATGTAGGGTAAATAGAGGTGAAAAATACCCTTTTTACTGCTCGAAATTTTGGCATCGTTGCCGAGGAAGGGTGTAGCCATTTGTTTCTTTTCAGAGTAGTGTAAGTACCTAATAGGAGAGAATTGGGTTTTAAAAACGGAAGGTAAGAACCTGCGTACGGAGAATGTAACAGTCGTGCTCCCCTACCCGCTTTCCTGTAGATTTTTTTTTGTTTTGGGTAGAAATCAGTATTTGATTTGTGTGCATGACTAAGCAGAAAAAGCCTGAAAAGAATTCTAAACCACTACCCAAGCCTGATAAAGCTAAGGGATCGGTGACCCTTGGCCGATCGACCTTTATAGACAAAATCCTTAAGAAAGCAGAATCTCAGCCTTCAGTAGGACCTAGAAAAGTTGCTTCTAGACAACCTACTAGTTCCCTTCAGGCCACAGGATCACCATTTGTAGCCTTTGCTGAGGTGCATAGCCAAACTGAGGAGCAAGATTTTCAAGAAATTGAGAATTCTAGCCCAAAATCATTACAAGAAGGGAACCTTAGCAACCTCTGCGAAGGAAGAGGAGAAACAGGTGAAACTAAAGAACCAAGATCTCCTCTTGAAATAATTCAACCATTAAGCAGCCCAGATAAGGGAAGTGCTACAAAAATCATTCATAACGAAGTTGAAGAACCTCAAGAGCCAAAATCCCCCCAGACATTAGGAACTCTCACCATCCCAGACAAAGGAAGTGTTGTTAATGTCGTTCCTGTTAAGACCATCCCTGCTCGGTCCAACCAACCTAGGAATACCCTCCTAGAAATCCTGGAAGGTTATTGGCACATATTTGACCAAATGGCCCATAATCAGCCAAACACCCAAACCTTCACACTGCAATATCCCATTATAGATATTGCAGCCAATGCACCTACGAAAGCAATTCCTCTCCAGCATCCCTACATTTCATGGCCTAACATCGGAAGATCCAGATGCATTTTTGTTTGAATTCAATGTGCTGTACAGAGGATATGACTATACCACCGACCCTCAAAAGCTGAAATTATTTCCCTCTACATTGAAAGGAGCTGCTTTACGATGGTTTATGGGGTTGGGTGGAGGTGTTATAAATGATTGGGATCAGATGAAAGGTGCTTTCCTGAAGAAATATCAAGATTATTGTAGATCCAGAGAGTTAAAAGATGAAATATTTCAGATGCTAGCTAGACCTAATGAAACACTAGAAGAATATGTTGAACGTTTTCAGTATAATCTTCAAATATCTCCTTATGCATCATTACCCTTACCTGACAATGTATTAAAAACAACATTAATTAAAGGTATGAAGGAACAATGGATTGAAACACTAAATATTATGGGAAAAGGAGACATTTATCAAGAAAATTTTGCTAACGAGGAAGTACAAGGCTAAGACCAGTGGAACATGATAGGTTTACAAGGGACAACAAAATCTCTGGAGAAGGAGTAACTCACGCAGAAATTGGAAATTTATTAGAAAATTTCAAAACTAATATATTGGGAACTCTGACAACGCAGCTTGATATTATGCAAGCCAAGTAGAAACAAGAAGAAGAGAGCAAAATCTGGCAATATTCTATCCCAGATGTAGAAAGAAACACAACCACAAAGAATGCGCATTAGATGCGGTTCAAGTTTGCATCATTTGTACAAAATACCACTCTACAGAATGTTGTCCCTCACTTCCTAGTTTTAAAGCAGTATACAAAGAAGCGGAAGAAGAACAAGAACCGCTGTACCTACTTAATCAGCACCATCAATGGCAGTCGCTACAATCAGGTATGTTCCCTATCCAACTTCTTCTTTTCAGCCTCCACAATATCATGCTCAGCAATATAATACAATGTGGCAAAATCAACCTCCCTTCTAAAATTGGTTACAACAACCATTTCCTTCATCATCACCATGGCCGAATCAAACAAGCCAAGCTAATTGGCCAAATTTTCCCTATTCCACACCATATTGGCAAAACAATGCGTATCCAGCGCAATGGTCCCCTCCTACTTCACAGAGTCAAGCCTGGCAGACAAATTGGCAAAGACCAATGAATCAGCCAGTAGGAACCATTCCACTCCCTCAACCTACACTGCCAGCACTGCAACAAAACCCCTAGTCCAACTTAAGACTGCAACTCCCAACCCAACCCAAACCCAAATAATAGACCGGTTCATTCTATTCAAATAATTGAAACACCAGAGCTAGAAACCGATCTAAGGGAGTGCAATGACCTTCAATTGAGGTCTGGGTGCATTATAGAGACCAAGGGAGATAAAAATGTTCAAGTTGAAAATCAGTTACCTGTAGAACAACCATTACAAGAAGAAGATGTGGCTAGAAAACAGACTCATGACCAAGCAACCACATCTTCTCCCCCATTCCCAGAACAATTAATTATACCACGACCTATAGAACATCCTGACTTTGATATTCTGGGAGAACTTAAGAATTTGTACATAAAAATCCCACTCCTCCAAGCCATCCAAGATATCCCAATATATGCAAAGACCATCAAAGAGCTATGTATAAAAAAACCAAGGAGGAGAATAACAAATAACCCAATAGTCCAAGTAGTTGGCACCTTATCTGACCTGTTATCAGGAAGAGAAGCACCTGTCAAATATGAAGACCCAGGAAATCCAATAGTGACAGTACAAATCAATGGACAAACCTTTTCAAATGCCTTAGTTGATTTAGGGGCTGCAATTAATATCTTAACAACCACCACTTGTCAAAAACTAGGCATTACATCAGTAGAACCAACTTCCACTTTATTAGAACTGGATGACCGATCAGTGGTTAGGCCGGAAAGCACACTACATGATGTCATGGTATCCGTTGATTCTTGGAATATCCTACTGGCTTTCTGATAATAAACCCCAAAAACTGACTTCATGGACACCCATTAATTTTAGGCAGACCTTGGCTTGCAACCGCTGATGCTTACATTGGCTGTCGACAAGGCAGTATGACCATAACTAGAGGGACTAATATCAAGAATCTAGCCCTATACCCTCCAGCCAAGCCAAGTGTAACAATAATAAAAACTAACAAACATCCTGTATCATACCTTACCGAAAATATTAGATCCCCATTAACTATAGAAGATGCCCTCGATTTCAAAAATCAAACATAGGATGATGTTATTAACAACTTTATTAACCAAGATGAATCCAGATCCCGCGTACAATGTCACATGATAGAGGCAGCATTTGATAATGAATTGGAAGAAGATCCTCTCCAAGACACTCATGATCAAACAATACCTACTACCTCTGTTTCAAATAGCAAAACTGAAGATATTGAGCCAGGACAAACTTTAAACATTAATAGTAACTTGACTCCTGAACAAGAAGAGAAGCTGATCCAACTACTGAGAAAATACAAGGAAGCATTTGCATGGGATTATCAGGACATGAAGGGAATCGATCCCCAGTTATGTACACACCACATTTATACAGAAAAGGATACAAGACCTGTTCGCCAACCCCAAAGAAGACTTAATCCTCATCTAAAAGACATTGTGAAAGCTAAACTACAAAAAATTTTAGATGTAAACTTTATTTATCCTATCTCCGATAGCAAATGGGTATCTCCACTTGTAGTGGTGCCAAATAAGAATGGAAAGTGGAGAATTTGTGTAGATTACTGAGAACTAAATAAAGCAACATAGAAAGACCATTTTCCCCTTCCATTCATTGACCAGGTATTAGATACATTGGCAAGAAAGAAAATCTTTTCTTTCTTGGATGGCTTCAGTGGATACAATCAGATTCAAATTGCTACTGAAGACCAAGACAAAACTACTTTTACCTGTCCTTGGGGAACGTTTGCCTACAGAGTTTTACCCTTTGGCCTATGCAATGCCCCTGCCACATTTCAAAGGGCTATCCTCAGCATCTTTTCAGATTTAATAAATGAAGGGCTCGAAGTATACATGGATGATTTCACACCATACGGAGATGATTTCGACCCAGCACTAGACACATTGGAAAAGGTGCTGCAACGATGTATCGCTACCAGGCTCTGCCTGAGCCATGAAAAATGCTATATGATGATGACTGAAGGACTCATCCTAGGTCATTATATCTCAGCAGCTGGAATACAGGTAGATCCGGCCAAAATTCAAATAATTTTGTTAATACCTACTCCTACCACACAGACAGAGGTACATAGTTTTCTTGGATTTTCTGGTTATTATAGGAGATTTATAAAACATTTTTCTCACATTGTTGCACCTCTATACGCACTAATAGGGTATGTTGACTTTGTTTTGACAGATAAATGTGACCATGCTTTTGAGGATCTAAAAAAGCTTGTGTCAACAGCCCCAGTACTCATAGGTCCAAATTGGGACCTGCCATTTCAAATTTCATTAGATGCTTCAGACACAGCTATTGGAGCAGTCCTTAGGCAGGAAGAAGAAAAAAAACCATATGCAATTTATTATATTAGCAAGAATTTGTCTCCTGTTGAATTGAACTATACTGTTACTCAAAAAGAATTTTTAGTTGTAATACATGCTGTAAATAAATTTAGGCATTATATCACTGGATATCCTGTTGTTTTATATACAGATCACTCTGCCATAAAATATTTAGAAAATAAACCGATTAAAAATGGTAGAGTAACAAGATCGCTGATTTTATTGTAGGAATTCAACATCACAATAAAAGACCGACCTGGAAAAGAAAATCCTGTAGCTGACTTTCTCTCACGAATGCCAAAGCCAGTGGACACAACAGTAGTCGAAGATCAATTTCCAGATGAACATTTGTTCGTTGTTACTGTCAAAACACCCTGGTATGATGATGTTGCGGATTATTTAGCAGTAGGCAAATTACCAAAACATCTGACTCCCAATAAATGAAAAAAGATTGTCCAGTGTAGTACCCGATTTTCTTGGAATGGGGGCTACCTATTTCATACAGGAGAAAATATGCACATTAGAAGATGCGTCCGTGAAGATGAAATTTTTGACATTTTGAAAGCCTGTCACAACAAAGAGTGTGGCAGACATTTGGCAAATCGAAGAACTGGTCACAAAGTTCTGCAAACAGGGTATTATTGGCCCACAATCTTCAAAGATGCGAAGAAATTTGTTCAAGCTTGTGACAGTTGTCAAAGAGCAGGACGCCCTGGACAGTCCGACGAAATCCCTCTGAACCCACAGCTAGTCATTGAACCATTCGAATGTTGGGTGCTCCTATACGATTCCAGGTTTCAGGATTTTTCAGGGAAACTTCAGACTCGCTGGCTGGGACCATACAAAATCTAGAAGGTACATGATAATGGCACCATTACTTTAACTACCATCGATGGATCTGGACATACCTTTAAGGAAAACGGCCACCGAGTTCGATTCTACCGCAAACCACTTACTCGGGAATCCTTCTACCAGCAACTCCGCGAAGACTCCGACATGCAGATTCTGGTTGAGGAAGAGAACTCTTCCTCACCTTTGGTTCATTAAGTGATTTGATTTCTTTTAAATTTTGTACATAATTCTTTTGTTTTTTTTGTGTAAATTGCTTTCTGTACATATTTCTACATTTCTGCAACTTCTCCATTTTGTTGTTCCTTTCGGATGGCACAGCATGTTCACCGTTCTGCTGTTCCTTTTCGAAGGAACAACACTTCTGCATTTTGCTGTTCCTTTCGGATGGAACAACATTTTCACCGTTCTGCTGTTCCTTTTTGAAGGAACAACGCTTTTGCACCTTGATGTTCCTTTTCGAAGAAACAGCAGTTCCACCATTTTGTTGTTCCTTTTCGAAGAAACAGCAGTTCCACCATTTTGTTGTTCCTTTTCGAAGGAACAACATTTTTGCATTCTATTGTTCCTTTCCGAAGGAACAACATTTCCGCCATGTTGCTGTTCCTTTCTGAAGGAACAACACTTTTACGTTTTGCTATTCCTTTTCGAAGGAACAGCACTTCTGCATTTCTGTTGTTCCTTTCCGAAGGAACAACACTTTCATTTTCTATTGTTCATTTCCGAAGGAACAGCAATTTCGTTTTCTGTCATTCCTTTCCGAAGGAACAACACTTTCATTTTTCTATTGTTCCTTTCCGAAGGAACAACACTTTCATTTTTCTGTTGTTCCTTTCCAAAGGAACAACACTTTCATTTTTTTGTTGTTCCTTTCCGAAGGAACAACATTTTCGCATTTTTTGTTTGCGCTTGTTTTCTTTGTTGTTCCAATTAAGGGACAGTTGTTGTTCCTCTCAATGAACAGCAATTTCGAGCATATTTTTCCTTTTGCTTGCGCTTTTTGTACAGTAGTTGTTCTATCTTGAGAACAACATTTTTAGAGTGCATTTTCTTCTTTGTGTGTTTTACCATTTAGATCATTTTTGTGAGTCATGGTCATTTAAAGCACAACTATACATTTATGCAACGAATACAAAAACTAGAGGATACTGAAATCAGCAAATTACATAAAAATCATTATCTTTAGAAGAAATTGCTTTGAATTGATAAGAGAAAAGAGGAAAGGACACAACTATTGATCACCTTGCTGTCATTATTCTACTAATACCGATATGATTGATTATTTTTATCATGATGGTTCTTCCTAAATCCCCATAATTCTCTTTGATCATTATTATTGAATAAGAATAAGGGCATATTTTTCTCTATTGAGATGTTAAGACTTCTTCCACCATCCCTACTCTTAAGGAGTGTTGAACCACCCTCTGTATATAAATAGGAAAAGTGCTATATAAAAGAAAAAAGAAGAAAAAGAAAAATGTTTATATGATTGCTAACATGATTTGTCAAATGAAGGATAGGGGGTCTCATCAAGAGCCAGCCTACCATGATCATAAGGAAGAAAGTGAAGTGGCATTCCCACTATGGCCACCACACCAGGGATATGATCCAAGAGGCACATCAGAAAAAATAAAAAGTCCTTGGAACAGGAGGTCTCATCACGAGCCAGCCTGCCCACCTTTCACTCCTTCCTGGTGAATGGCATTATGATTTACCTAGTTACCAAGCCAGCATAATGGCCTCCATTCTGACATTGCACAACACTTTCCTAGGCATACACAAAGGATTATGGTTCCAAGGGTGAAATAAACAACTCTGTTAAGGTTATGGACACCTATGGGCAACAGAGCTCTATTGATGGTATTGAAGTCATATTTCTTATACACCAATAGAAATTATAAAACCCTTCTTCTTATATCTTTATAAATGGTTCAAATGAGATTATGTATATAACCCTTTCGAACCTTTGATACATGAAAATCAATTACAAATCAATTATGACGGTAAAAGTCGATAATGATCACATAGGACCTTTTATGCACATCAGTTGTCCTATCCTCCAATTCTCGCATCATATCACGACATTTCCTTATTTATTAAGCGATTCTATTATACACCTCGATTTCGGCAATCCACTCATCGTTGTAAACATGGAATTTTTGTATACGTTGTTCCTTTATGACTCTGTACTATGGCAGTTCAGCATGCTGCTCCTTCATTTGACGGCCGAGGACGGCCTATCACATTGCAGGGGGGGCGCAAGTGATCCCCATAATTCACTGGCATACGTGTCAGCTTATCATTCGGAGAATTAATGACTCGAGAATAGCAAAGCTTAACGGTATTTTGTTTCCCAATATGCATGGCTTGCTGTTCCAAAGCTATTTCCATGTTTTTCTCTGCAAAAATTAGCAGTAAGTTAGAAATTTGAACAGTTTGTTGTTCTGTCATCTTCTCTGTGCTTTCCTAACAGTGAAATTTGAATAGCCTGCTATTCCATTATTGTCTCTGTGTTTTTTTACAGTGTGCTAAGCATGGGAGGAAGATCAATTCGCAGTGAGCCACAGGTGTTGATGGTCTCCGATGCTGCACGAGAGATCCTAGCGAGGGCAGGATGGATAGTTTATCTTAACCGTCTACAACAATCCAACGAGACGGTGGCAATTGAGTTTCTACAGAACTTGCAAGAACATCATTCCATGGTGAGAGGGAGACAGATAGTAGTCAATGACGACATAATTGCAGAAGTTTCGGGACTGCCAGCCACTGGACCTATGTGGACTCTGAAAAAGGTGAGACTGCGAGATGCCATGAAAATCTTCCAGGATGAAGGGCAGAACCTGACTATAAAAGGGAAGGGAGTTCTAACGGCAACCTTGGGAGAGCCATGGGCGGAATTGGTGAGAATTATCCAGAGCTACTGTTATCTCAAAATCAGACCCTGATAGGCTACTGATCAAGTAGACTTTAAGTAACTATTTCAAACCTACTTTAGGCTGAGGCTTAGCCTCCCCAACCTGAGAGGGCTCTCTCACAAGATTAAAGATTTGGATAATGAATAAGATGGCTAACTCTATGAAACAAAATGAACAAGTATAAGAGGTTGAAACACAATTAAAAAGTATCCATTGGGCTTATGGATTCAGATATGCTTTAGTATTAACAGTAAGGTTAGCTTTGCATAGAAGTCAGGGCATTCAGAATCCAACATATGTAAACACACCAAACACATAGAGGACCAACACAGTTTACAAATGTATGAAGGAAATTAGAGCACTGTTAGTGATTTCTAAGTAATCAGACATTCATAACAATGTAGATAATAGGAAAAAGACAACACAAGGCATTCAGAACATTGAATTCCTTTTGATTCCTGAGAAGCAAGGCCAATACTGTATTACTAGAAAACAGAGTCTTTTTTTGGTGTGTCTGCCGAGAGCCTGAAATCTATTCATTCCCAAAATCAAGAAGTTGAACTTCTGAAGGTAGCAGGAGCTTAGACATCTTTTTGAGGCTGCAAAACTACCTTGGCGACTCCACACATCAAAAAATAAATTGGAAGGTGATTCCACTGCTAGAAGATCAGTAGCTTGATGAAGTTTCAAGATGAGTTCCATTGCAAGAATGAATGCTAGGTATGCCCCTATGAATCGGTCTCATATCCTTGGTTTTCCAAATCCTATGCCAAAGGTTGATTGGTTAGATGATCTTCCAATATTCAAATATGAAAAGAAGGGCAATGCTGCTCTTCATTTCGTTAGGTTCCATATGCATGTACGCACTCTTAAGGTTCATTTCCTTGAAGATTGTCTCATGAAGATGTTTATGACCACTTTAGAAGGAAAAGCATGGTCTTGGTATAAACGTTTGGAAAATGGTTCAATATATTCGCTTGCTAATTTTCATGATGAATTCTATGAGATGTATAAAGGATTGTTATGATGATGATGAATTTATGGATGAAGAAATTTTAGAGGCTCTTCATAACAATGCATTTCAACACCAAGAAGAAAGTATAACATCCCATGAAATGCAACATGAAAAGCAGCAGGGGTTTACTTATGAAAACCATGTTACATCCTCTGACATGAATGAGAAGATGCAGCAAACTTGCCAAGATTTTGATCACAACGAGTATGAAATTGATTGCAAACACCAAGAAGAAGTACTGGAAGATAGCTTTTATAATCCTTAGGCAGAGGAAAAGGTTGTTCATTTTTGTAATTCCTTGCAGTAGCTTGCATCAAAGAATGATCTTTATAATGAAGAAAATTACATTGTTTGTGGACATCATTCAGAAAAGTAGTTGGATAGAATATCAAAGGAATTTTGTGTGGCTGAGGATCAGTTGTCTGAAGATATAGAATGTTATGATGATCATCAAAATAACCATGTCCTCTTTGACCCTATAAATGAATACATGGCAAAGTTTTGCACATCAGTATTTCATTTTCATTTGCATGATGAAGATCATATACATTATAAGTTGATTTGGTCATCTCACTATCATGGTTATTTTGAGGTTGAATGCAGTCAAGAGATTCAAGTGTCAGATTAGATCGTTGATTGGATTTACTGGAAATATCATGTTGCTTGACCTAAAGTGGAAATTGCAGCTGGTAGGTAGGTAGGAAAATGCAAATAAGCTCAAGGTTGACTGAGCATTTTTTAGTAGATATAGATTTCTTTCTCCTACAGTGATCATCAATCTTAAGCCCGAGGTGAAGGCCCAAGAAGCTTGAAGGGGATGCTTGTCAAGCAAATGTTTGTTTGTCATAAGAGGATAAAGCACTGGACCTGCGAGTTCTTAGTGTACTACAGGAGCACACTATCCCAAGTGGAGCCACTGTTATCACTTAAGAAGCAATTTCTAAATTGTTCACATCAGTTTGATTGTAAAGGTTAGGTGTTAGTCCGGGTTTATCTTTTCCATGTTTGCTTTAGTGTCTAAGTCCTAGGAGTCTTGTTCCCTTTGTTAAATATGGTCAACAATCTTGTTTTACCCACCATTGGTCCCACATTTATTCAAAGTGTCATGTGTTAAGGTTGTTTCAAAAATTACATGCGTTTCGAAATCAACTAGGAGTTTTCATAGCGCAAACTCACAAAAATACACTATGTGCGCTACGAAAACACCTAGACAGTTTCATAACTAGGATATTTCGTAGCGCAAAACACAGAATTTACACTGGTTGCGCTACGAAATCAGGGATTTGTGCCAGATCTTGTTTAACTTTCTTTTCCATCAAAATTCATTAATTTTTCATCACCATGTGTCAGTCCTTGAACCATTCCTATCACATGCAGCCATTCATCCTCATCATTAGAGTCGTTAGGTGTCTTGGTATGCTTAGGTTGCAAGTTTCAAAAAGAGCCAAGTATTCACAGTTATGACTTAGGTTTGGGTTCATGCGCGAGGAGCACATTGACAGGTGTTCAATTTGAATTCTTTGAAGATCAAGCAAGGCAGCTTTCCTTATCCATTGCAAGCGAGGAAGTGATCGAAATTGAGACGGTGCAGGCTTCTTTAATATTCACGTTGCAGGAATTCCATGTAGGAGTATACAGAAAGAAAGGAGCCCACAAGACCATTAGTAATTCAAGACACACCCCAACAGTCCAAGAAAGAGAAAACTCAAGTCAAAGAGGGTGTTCATGAATCATCTACAGGTGAAGTAGTCCAGAGAAGAATGACCAGGAGCGAGTTAGCTAAAGAAAAAGGCAAGACAGTGGTTACTGAGGAAAGCCCAGTTTCAAAGGGAAGTCTGAACGACTTGTTGCAAGCTATTGATATTGAATAATATCCCCTGGTTCGAAAAGACTCAAGTTTGATGATCAGGTTTCTAAATTTGTCTTTAAACCAAGAAGACCTGTGATGAGGAGTTCAAAGGAGATACAAGAGGAGCTGCCAGAGTCAAGTGAAACAGAGGAGTTAGCAAAAGCTCATGAAGAACCTGTGATTATATCAGAAACACCATCTCAGCTGAACAAAAACGATAAAGGTAAGGCAATTATCCCTCAAGAAGAATATAGTGTTGAAGAATTGAAAAAGAAGTTGAAATTAGCAAACCTTGAAATTGTTAAACTGAAGAAAGCCTCAAGGAAGCTTAGTTTAACAAAATGGAGGCTTTGTGGGAAGACAAAACAATTTCAATACCCGAGCTGGTCGACTGTCATGCTCAATACTACACCTGGTCAGTGCCCGCAATAAAGGAAGCAAAATTCATCAAAAGAGTTAATACGAGACTGAGAGCTGGGATCAGAGTTATGAAGAGGCAAATTGAGGATTTGAAGATACAGCTAAGCCAGTGGGAAAGATTTCCTTAAGGAAATCACACAGCAAGTAAGGTTATGTCCCAAATTTTGATGATTTACCTTGTTGCAGTTTTTCTTGAAGAATGATACATCTCCATTCAGTTTTGAATAGCTTCAGGGCAATTGAAAAGGACATTTCAATATAAAGAGGCTCAAGACAGTCAAATTTTGGTATTAAAACTGTGTTTTGTGATTACACAGCAGTTTCGTAGCGCGCTACGAAACTACTGTAGGTGATGCATAATGCACAGTAGTTTCATAGCGCACTACGAAACTGTTGTAGCTTCATATCATAACTCGGTCGACCAATTCTGAGTGACCAAAGGGAAAATTTTTGAAAATAAATCTTAGAAAATGATAATTTACAACATGCAAGCATCCAGCAAGGGTAAAACAAGTGGAGGAAAAGATATATGAACCCTAAGCTTTTTGTTATACAAATGATCACTGCTAGTATTGTCCATGACATTTCAAACAGCTTCGAAGAGGTTTTGTCTTCACACAGGTATATGGGAAAGGTCTACAGCACATGAAGAACGTGGCACTCCAATATATTTTTGTGTAATCAAAGAAGAACAGCATGGATAATTGATTTCGAATATCCTTGAGGAGACCAAAAGCAGAAAAACAGGGGCAGTTTCCTACTTTCCAGGAGCAGTAAAGAGATGAGACATTAAGAGCCATCAAGGAGTTCTAAACATCCACCAAAGCTAAACTGAAGGAGACCACTTGTCAGAGAACGAGTTTTGATTGTAATAAATGCTATTACCAACATGATGTGGAGTTAGATTCCTAATTGTCTTAGGTCTCTAAAAACTTCCAGTTAGTAGTTTGTTGCATTTAATAGTTAGTTAAAGTTTGAGTAGGTGTCATAGCAAGCAGAATTCGAGTTCCCCTCATGCTGGAGGAGGAATCTCAAGAATTCTATATATAGGAGAGAGAGCAATGTACCAAGGGTTGGAAAATTATTGAGAAAAGCTCTCATATTGTGCTTTGTGTAAAGACTCTGTTTTCTAGTAATACAGTATTGGCCTTGCTTCTCAGGAATCAAAAGGAATTCGATGTTCTGAATGTCTTGTGTTGTCTTTTTCCTATTATCTACAGTGTTATGAATGTCTGATTACTTAGAAATCACTAACAGTGCTCTAATTTCCTTCATACATTTGTAAATTGTGTTGGTCCTCTATGTGTTTGGTGTGTTTACATATGTTGGATTCTGAATGCCCTGACTTCTATGCAAAGCTAACCTTACTGTTAATACTGAAGCATATCTCACTCCATAAGCCCAATGGATACTATTTAATTGTGTTTCAACCTCTTATACTTGTTCATTTTTTTCATAGAGTTAGCCATCTTATTCATTATCCAAATCTTTAATCTTGTGAGAGAGCCCTCTCAGGTTGGGGAGGCTAAGCCTCAGCCTAAAGTAGGTTTGAAATAGTTACTTAAAGTCTACCTGATCAGCAGCCTATCAAGGTCTGATTTTGAGATAACAGCTACATTACTTGTGATGGTAGGAAAGGCGTGGTAAGACCATGCCATCTTAAACGTTTAGCCGTGTTAAAGCAAAAGTGTGCTGTGAATTTTCTTGTGTTTTAAAATTCTTTATTACATGATGTTGCCCGAAGTATGAAGAAATCTTGCCACCTAGAGTCAGTAGTAAGCCACCATGGATTAATACAACTGATAGTCAGCCACAGTCTTGCCCAATAGCAGAGCAGTTGGGAAGAACTGATTTTCACGATAGACGGGGGACTAGCTTTGCCAACCCCAAAACGAAAACATGTTGCTAGTACATTGAGCAGACCACTGAAACGAAGAAAATATGTTAGATTGGCATGGACCAGAGGAATGCTGGGAAATTCACAGGGGAATATTAGTCAACCTGTGGAGATACATGATTCAAGAGACAAACAACCCCCACAATTGGAAGGAGTGGAGAATGAAAAATAATTGGAGGAAAACGATGAAGGAGAACCGAAGGAGGAGACTGAGCAATCTGGTCAGGAGGAAGAGGAAGCAGAGCAATGCAGTGAAAGTTCACTGCAAAACCCGCTGCAACGAGATGAATTGGCCCATATTTTGGCCAAAATGGGAGAATATGTCCAACCTTACAGCCCACTTAACCCCCACACCGAAGAAGGACCACAGGAGCACTTTTCTCATGATAAAAGTGCACCCGAGGAACTGTGTGATGAGGAGGAAGGACCGCAAGAGCACTCTGCTCATGATAAAAGTGCATCTGAGGAACTATGTGATGAGGAGGGAGAAGAGGACCACTCCGCTCATAACAAGATCGTATCTGGGGAGAAGAGTGACGAGAATGAATAAGAGGAACAATCTATTCCTAGTCAGAATACACCAGAAGAATTTCACGATGAAGAGGAGGTAGAGGAAGAAGCTGCTCAAGAGACAGTAGAGAAAACTAGGGTTTCTACCCCTGAAGAACCCGATCAACAGAACACTGAGGAAGCACCCCAAGAAGAAAACAAGGAAATTGGCCAAGGCGAAGGTACAATACCTGAAGTACAAAGCCCAGGCCCGAGTAAATGAACGGCTATTCCTTCCAAGAAAATAGAGGAAATTAAAAGATTACGAAAGGAACAACAGAGATTGCTTAACGTGATCAAGCAACTTCGACAACAGATAAGGGTTTTGAAAATGGGGAAGAAGTCAAAAGGAACCTCTTTGGTAAAGCATGCAACCGCCCAGACAAAACCCCTTAAGAAAAATATCAAGAGGACTCAAGTCCAGCTTGCCATTCAAAACCGAAAGGAATAGCATCTGGTTGTTGTCCATATTGAAGTACAAATAGAGAATGTATCAGCCTGTGACAAGGAAATTTAGACAGAGGCACCGTCCTCTAAGGAAACTCATACCATAAAGATGAGACAGTGTGATAAGAAGATCCAAGTAGATCTTCCGCCTACAACTATTATGTTGGATAATGACTCGAGGACAGTAACTCTGCGAAAATATTTGGCACAAGCCCAGTAAACAATAGAGAAACTTACAGAGCAGACTGTCCCTCGAGAAAAATACGAGAAATTACAACAACAGCTGAAGAGCATTAACGCATCAGAAAGCCAGGCCTTTGAAGGATGGTGAAAAGCAGAAGAAAGAGTAAAAAAGGTAACCCATAGACTAGACATAGTCATCAAACAAATGGATACCTTATGTTCTCTGTATACTAATGTTCTAGCGTGTAGGGCACCTGCTAGGAACTATGCTTTGTTTTTAATGGAAAGATATTTACAATTGAAAATTAAAGCTGTCAAAGCAGGAGTACCTATAGAGATAAAAACCATTGATGACTTCATAAACTGTTGTAAGCATTACGGGGTGAAAGTTCAGCGATTGTTATGTGAATTTTATTTACACAATCTTGTATTAGATGGAGAAACAGAGCAGAACCCTAGCCCTTTTGTGGGTGATGTCCAACTCCAAGCATTTATTTCTTTTGGTGTTAATCAAATAAAGTGGCTTAAATCCTACAATGTCTTTCAAAGATAGGAGAATGGATTAGATTTATGGGTGAGGGGTGAACCTAGAGACCCATTGCAGCTATGGAATAATCGAAGCATTGGGACCTATTCACACAGCAGTCATCCAGCAAGGGGTAGAATACTTCTTTACCATCAAAGACCTTGCCATAGCAGCAGCCAAATTCCGATACCAGACTTCTAATCAGAACATTCAAAACCGAGAACCATTCAATTACGAGAACTTTAAGCTAGCCGTTGACTGCTTGGGTATCTATGGTGACCTCATTTTGAGAGAAGGCCCGTCTTGGTTAGGCTGTAGGTTCCGAAGTCCAGTCATTTGGCACCCTACACCAGGATATCAAGCCTTATATGAAATGCCTGAAGGTTAGATAGGACATCTTTTTGAATTCCTAGCTAGGCATCATGGCTGTAGACCACCTAATGAGATCCCTTCTCTAGCCTATTCCCTAACTGCCTTGCATGTCAATTACAATATTTTCATGAGGGCATGAAAAAGGGTAAGCAGGGGTGTGTGTTGAGCACTAGAGAAGGTATGTAATTACCACTTATTTTGTCATCTTTTCCTTAAATTCATAACTTCTTTACATTATGAAATAGGTATATGGTTAAAGATTATGCTAAAATTTAGAATATTTGTGAGCAATGTAAAATTACTAATAATTACCTTTTCCTATGCATAAAAAGAAGAAAACAGAAGATCGCCATTCCAAAGGAAAAGACAAGACGAAATTAACTATTGTCCCTTTGACAAGGAACCGCATCGAAACGCGGCAATCCAGATTGGAGCGTATAAGCCAGGAAAAGGAAGAGGAGACACCAAATCAGCACAAGAGAACGAGAAGATAATTGAGAGCTAACAATATGGCAAATCCCTCAGGATCCTTTGATCCTGAGGGATCGCTACCTTAACGATTATCTGTATCGTTGATATCTCTGCTCGGCTGCTATAAGAAGGGACAACATTGCTAGCCCAGGGGGCCGACTATTATTGTTTTTATGAAATTCACTATTGTAACTAAAACTTTGATCATCAATTCTCTTTAAAATAGTGATTACTGTAACTCTGTTTTGATGCTTAATACATAAATTCTGTTGTCATTCTTCTTTGATTCTGGAGTAATCATAAGCAGTGCGTCCCTGGAGGCTAAGGGCCCAGCCCTGGTGGATCACTTGCTTCCTGTACCATTAATTCTCGATTCCAAGTCGTGTGTGGTTTGATTTCTTTCATCTGCTTTGTTCAGTAATCTGTTGTTCCTTATTATTTCATATATTGGCTCTGTTATATCTCGTTCCTATTTGAATAGTAAAGTTATTCTCCATAACTAGAATGTTATGCTATTCATTCTGGATTTATATCGCATTGTCATTCCTTTAACAGATTGATATTATCATATAACATTGTTGTTCCTTACAAATTACCGTTACTGTTCTATTACAGAGTAACAGTGTTGTGTATTTATAAATCGGTATTATTGTCTACGGTTTACTTCCAAGTGTGATTGTTGTTCCACCATGATTGCAATTGATGTTTCTTCATAACCGTGACTAATAATTGTTATGCCGAAACTAAGATTATTGTTTCTTTCAATATAGAAGTGTCGTGTGCAATATTCGATCTGGTTTGCTGTGCATTTACATTTGATTCAGGTTGCTGTTCAACATTTCATAACTTCCTTTAGTTTGTTGTCCTATTTCCGTTTGTTGTTCAAATCATTTATGAGGTATAGATTGATGCTTAATTCGTGTAGATTACAATTACTGCTTCATTTATTTCCATAGGTTAAAGCTTTGCTGTTCAATCTTGTTAAATGGATTAGTTGCTGTTTCTTTTCCTGTTATTTGAATTATCATTGCTTTGGTATGAACAGAATGATCTGAAACTGTAGTGAACATTGACAGTTGTTGTTCAGTTCCCAGGTTGATGATATTTTCCTTAATTGCTTCTCAATTACATCAGTTTACAAAGGGAAGAGTTATTATTACTGCACCCTTGACTGATGAAGTGTTGTAGTTCCTTAAATGAATGATTTAGTTACAAGCATTTCTAGTTCTTGCCATTACATTTAGAAGTTTGTTTTCAGCATTTAGTTACTTTTGCAGAAGCACTATACTACTATCATTACTCTGACAAATGACCACCTCAAACTGAGTACACTCTTTGAGATAACAAATCGTACCTGGATTGATAATTAATGTAGGGTAAATAGAGGTGAAAAAGACCCTTTTTACTGCTCGACAGCTATCTTCAACATACCATTCTTATGTTCAGTCCCACGAATCTTGATGAGGTATGTGTTCAAGCTACACACCTTGAAGCAAGATGGAAAAATATACAGGAAGAAGGTAAGAAGAAGCTATTTCAGAGTGGTTAAAAAGGGAAGAAGTTTAAACGAAAGCAAAAGAAAAATGCTTCTATTAAGAAAGAAGGGGAGAAACCTATGTGCAAGAATTGTTCCAAGGAGGGACATGATGAAGCGCATTGTTGGAAGCTTCATCCAGAATTACGACCAAAGAAATTTAAAAATAAAGGGAAACAAAAGACCAATGTTGTTGCACAATAAGACTTGGGTTGAGACTCAAGAGACGAAACAAAAATCACAGCCACAGTCACTAAGGGAAAATCCATGGCAAAAGAAAGCAAGTACAAGCGCAGCAAATAACTCTCACAGCATTTCAAATGAGGAAAACCAAATCGAGTTGTTTCCATATCCGAGTTGTTTCCAAACATACAAAAATCGATACGCTGTTTGACTTTGGATCTCAGGTCAACTTAATTTCTACAGGTTTGGTCAAGAAACTGAATTGGGAAATCATGCCTCACCATAAACCATATCTGTTGGGTTAGATAACCAAGGATGCTAATTTGCAGGTCACACAGAAATTTGTTTTCAGATTTGCAATCACCGCCAATTTCATTGATGAAGTTTAATTAGACGTTGTGCCATTGGATATCTCAGGGATAGTGTTGCGAAGCCCGTATCTTTATGACAGGAAAGTCATTTTCCACATATTTGAGAATAAATATCATTTGTTCAAAGATGGAGTTGAGTACATTGTGAAAGCCCATCATAGAAATCTTAATTTTTCTTTGGCAAGCAGAGGTGAAATGAAGCAACTGGTCAATTCCAGCAAGAGTCTCGTGCTGCTTATGATCAAACAAAAGAAAGACTCCGAGCAGGAATCCTTTGTAGGTTGTAATGTGAAGCTGAAAGCTGAATTGTTGATGTGGTCATTCAATATGGAGACATGTTTCAAGAACCAAAAGGATTGCCACCAAAAAGAGGAATTCAACACAAAATTCAGCTACAATAGGACTGTCCACTCCCAAACATTGGTATGTATCGAATGTCAATTTTGGAAAGCTTAGAAATTAAGAAACAAGTCCAGGAATTGTTAGATAGAGTAATTCATCCCTTTACTTCAACATGTGTATTAGTACACAAGAAAGATGGAACCTATCGCAAAAAGCATACCCAATAAGTATAATTTAATGAAATACTTTGCATTTTTCAACTGATCTAGCAAATCATTTATTAGGTATGCTGAACCTCGAAAGGCAAACAGAAAAAACCATTTGATGCTTTGAAACAAAAGATCAGTTCAACCCCAGTTTTAGCATTGCCAGATTTGAAACAACCCTTGGAAATACAGAAAGATGCAAGTGACTACGTCATGGGTGTAGTTCTTTTACAGAATGGTAAGCCCATTTCATTTCATTCTAAGATTTTTAATGGTGTTGTTATTAGCTATCCTATGTATGATAAAGAGATTTATGCATTGGTGCAAATTGTGAATAAATGGAAGCATTACTTGATGGGAAAAGAAACCATTAACCACACCGATCATCAGCCTTTGCAATATCTGCAATCTTAATCTAAACTGTAGCAGTCAAGGCACTTTCATTGGATGGGATTTTTACAGCAATTCCACTTGGGAATCAAGTACAAGAAAGGTATTTATAACAGAGTTGTTAATATGCTTTCTAGACCAGTTGTAAATGTAGCCATTTTACACAAGAATAATTATGTTATGCCTGAAAGTTATGTTGAACAATACGCACAGGATGCTGGCTTTCAAGAGGTATATTTAAAATTGAGTCAAGGCCACCAAGTTGAGGAATTAGACTACCATGTTCATGATAATATGTTGTATCATTTGGGAAAATTTTGTGTTCCATAGGGGGAGAGAGTAAATGTCACAAGGGAAGCGCACACTTCTCTTATTGTTGGACATTTCGGTGTAAGTAAAACAATGTAAAATCTTCATACGTATTTTTATTGGCCTCGTATGCTTGAAAGTGTGTCACATTTTATCAGAGGTTGTTCATTGTGTGCAGTCAGTAAGCCTAGTAATAGGAAACTAGGATTGTACACACAACTTCCAGTGCCTTCACGACCATGGGAAATTTTTTCTATGGATTTTGTAGTAGGTCTTCTTTTATCAAGGAAAAGTCATGATTATTTGTATGTAGTTGTGGATAGGTTCAGCAAGATGTGCATATTAATTCCTTGTAAAAAGAAAATTAAAGTCGAACAAAGGGCTAAACTTTTCTTTCAAAATGTATGGGTTCATTTTGGATTTCCTACTTCTATTTTAAGTGACCGTGATTCTCGATTTGTTGGGAATTTTTGGTCAAGTTTATGAAACTTAATGGACACTAAATTGAAGAAAAGTACAACCTTTCATCCGCAAACAAATGGTCAAATTGAAGTGGTTAACATGACAATTATTCATTTGCTAAGAGGATATTGCAGCAAACATCCTAAGTTGTGGGATGAACAGTTGCATTATATTCAACATGCTTACAACCGAGCAAAACACTTTTCTACTCTAACTTCGCCTTTTGAGGGATGTCTTGGTTATTTGCCTAAATCACCTTTGGATTTCATCTTTGAAAAATATGTAGCTATAGATTGACATAGTGACATAGACAAAGAAAATAAATTCATTAAGAAAATTCAGTTGATTCACCAAACAGTTCAAGAACAACTAGAAAAGAGTCAAGGCAAGTATAAGGCAAGGCATGATACACATCATGTGGCTCATCAGTTTCAAGTAGGTGATGAAGTTTGGCTATGTTAAAATTGGAAACTAGGGCCAAACTTCATGTGGGTCATCTTATTCATGGCTGATAATATTTTTATTAGATTCCTCTCGTCGAGAGGTGTAGGATTTAACTAAAGATCATCTGATTCCGATAAGTATTCATGGAGATATGAATTTATTTTGATTATGGAATTATTATCAAGCCAACCTACAACTTATGTAGGCTCAAGAAGCCCAAACGTCATGTCTATTCAACCTCTACATTTTAGTATAAATAGAAGAGGACTTCAAGTAATTTCTCACACACTTGGATCTCTTCCTCTCTCTACTTTTTTAATAGGAGGAGAGATCCTAAGCTGATGCTGATGATGCTGGTGATGCTGACGATGCCAGTGAAGCCGATGATGCCAGTGATACCGATGATGATGATGTTGGTGATGCCGATGATGTCGGTGAAGCCGATGATGCCGGTGAAGCTGATGATGCCGATGACGCTGATGATGCCGGTGAAGCCGATGATATTGGTGATGTCGATGATGTCGGTGAAGCCGATGATGCCGGTGATGCCGATGATGGCGATGATGGCGGTGAAGTCGATGATGCCGGTGATGCCGATGATGCCAGTGAAGCCGATGATGCCGGTGAAGCCGATGATGTCAATGAAGCCGATGATGTCGGTGATGCCGATGATGCCGGTGATGTCGGTGATGTCGGTGAAGCTGATGATGTCGGTGAAGCCGATGATGCCGGTGAAGCCGATGATGCTAGTGAAGCCGATGATGCTGATGATGCTGGTGAAGCCGATGATGCCGGTGAAGCAGATGATGCCAGTAATGTCAATGATGATGATGCTAGTGAAGCCGATGATGCTGGTGATGCCGATAATGCTGATGCTAGTGATGCCGATGATGCCGGTGATGCCGATGATGATGATGCCGGCTAATGCCAATGATACTGATGTCGCTGATGCCGATTATGCTGATGTCGTTGATCTAGGGTTTGCTATTGCTGATGTAAATCAAATTTATGTACTATTTCTCTCTGCTGAATTATTGAAGATAAAAGAAGATTTGATCAAAGGGTTTCCCCATATTGGGGTTTGTCCCTGGCTAGCCGCCACATCTTGTGTCTCTTGTCTTGGCTTGTTTTCTGTTGATCGTTTAATGTTCTATCTACACTTTACTTATGTACATGTGATTGCTAATCTGTGGATAATAATAAGAAAGATAAGTAAATTGCTCTAAGCATAGAACATACCATAAAATTAATATGGTATCAGATCTGAGGGAAGACAATGCCCAAGCAAGACTGAAAGAGCAATCACCGACAACAATTGGGACAAGACAAAAGGATCAATGGGTTCAAATTCACCGAGGGTGAAGTGGAAGCAGAGAATATTATCAGAATGTCGTAGCGGAAGTTTCTGATGGCCTACTTAAAGATCACTTCATTGGGAAGTTCAGAGCTAAGGGTGTAGGGAATGTTACCCCTCAATTGAATGAAGGTAACTCGATTCATTTACAGAATCTATTTTATGTACCTGATCACAAGAAGAACTTGGTGTCCATTTCAGCAATGGAAGTCAAAGGTTACAAGGTGGCACTCATCGATGGAAAGGTACATGTTTGAAAATAGATTTTTTCAAAGATGTTTTTTAGTTCAGGGTTGTATCAAGTTGCAGGAAGTCCACTGGGGACCATGTCCATTGACACAACACTGGAGGTCAGTGAGTCAGATGGTGACAAGGATGCCTGAATTCAAAAAGAGCATGAAGGTACATGTCTGAGATGTACCGAAGGAAAATCTTACAAGGGGACCATTCCCCTCATGTAGTAGGTCCACAGGTTTGGAACAACCTGTGGAGTTTGAGATTCATGAACAGGAATCTCATGTATTCAGGTGGAAGAAAGCCCTCTATGGCTTGAAGCAAAACACCTTGGGCGTAGTATGAGAGGATTGATAGCTGTTTGATGAAGTTGAGATTCACTAGGAGTTAAACTGATCCAAACCATTACCTAAAGGTTGTGGATGATAGACCTCTCATACTGGCACCTCATAAGGATGACCTATTTTTGACAGGTGCAGACCCTCTCATTTGAAGAAGTAAGAGGGAGGTGGATTCCGAATGTGGAATGATAAACTACAAGCCTGTGACTACCTCAAGGATATTGACTTTCAGAAGTTATATGGTAGTGATGTCGAACCAGATTTGGGAAATGCCTCTGAGTTTCATAAACTCAATCAGGTTGATGTTCTTGGTGAAATTTCGTCCGGACATATGTTTTGCAGTTAGCATGGTGAGCTTGTATTTGGTTGAGCCTCACTGGATTGGTGCCAAGAATCCTCTGAGATATCTTCAGGGCACAATCTCTCACGGATTGAGATACACTGCCATAAATATGAAAACTGCATGATTATTCGAATGCTAACTGGGCAGGCATTGTGGAGGATCACTAGAGCACTTCTTAGTGTTGGTTCTCTTTGGATTTTTCTTTGATATCATGGATGAGCAGGAAGAAAAAATCGGTTGTTATAAGTACTGCCGAGACTGGATACATAACTATGAGTGTGACCTCATATGAAGTTTCCTGGTTGTGGAAACTCTTCAGTGAGTACACATGATGAATACCACTGTGATTCTCTGTGACAACCAGAGGTGGGATTTGATTATTGAGGAATCCCATATTCAATGATTGCTCTAGCAGATAGACATCAGATACTGCCTTATCTGGGATATGGTAAGTCGATGAGCAAGGAGGCTCCATCGCACTGAGATGATGTACAGGTCAGAGCCCCAGGGAAAGATCAAATTTGTAATTTTCCCGAACGACTTGGAGTCATCGAGAGACCCTTGTAAAAGGGTCCTGCATGTTGCATACATTGAGCTCTGGGAGCTCTAGGGGCTTGCGGTTCTTACTGGAGCAACATATGACCATAGGGTGACTCACCCTCTCCTGGTGGTGCGCACTGTGAACAAGATGATTCGCTCTCTTGTGGAACAAGATGATTCGCTCTCTTGTGGGACAAGATGATTCACTCTCCTATGTAGCAGGATGATTAGTTCTCCTGTGAGGTCTGGATGATGTGTTCTCCATGACGATTGTGTAGCAGGATGATTAGTTCTCCTGTGAGGTCTGGATGATGTGTTCTCCATGACGACTATGTAGCAGGATGATTAGTTCTCCTGTGAGGTCTGGATGATGTGTTCTCCATGACGATTATGTAGCAGGATGATTAGCTCTCCTGTGAGGCCTGGATGATGTGTTCTCCATGGCGATTGTGTAGCAGGATGATTAGTTCTCCTGTGAGGACAGGATTGATTAAGTTCTCCTATCAAGGCATCCTACCCATGCAGTCTAGGACTCATGGGAAGTACCTCTCATCTGATCAATGACCAGGGAAATGAGGATAGGGACCATAGTAGTACCGATGGATGCATCGTTGTATCTACCATACTCCCTATGCTAGGATCACCTTCATTGATCTGGGATCAATGATATTGGTCTGGGACCAGTGAGAGTGGTACATATTATGACGATGACTTCGGGTCGGTTGAGACTGGTCTGGGACCAGTGGTACACTCTATGAGACTGCGATACTGGTCTGGGACCAGTCGTAGGAGTTGTACCCACTGTGACGCTAACTTTGGGTCAGTTGAGACTGGTCTGGGGCCAGTGGTACATACTCTGAGACTGACCTCTGGTCAGTGCAGTACTGGTCTGGGACCAGTGAGAGTGGTACATACTATGACGCTGACTTCGGGTTGGTTGAGACTGGTCTAGGACCAGTGGTACACTCTCTGAGACTACGATACTAGTCTGGGACCAGTGGTAGGAGTGGTACCTACTATGACGCTAACTTTAGGTCGGTTGAGACTGGTCTGGGACCAGTGGTACGCACTTTGAGACTGACTTTGAGTCAGTGGAGGATGATGCTGGTCTGGGACCAGTGGTAGGATTTGTACTCACTATGACACTGACTTCGAGTTGGTTGAGACTGGTCTAGGACTAGTGGTACATACTCTGAGACTGACTTTGAGTCAGTATGATACATCCTTGATCATTTCTTCTTCTTCATAATTTGGACAAAAGCAGAGCAGAACATAACAAAGCAGAGCAGTACAGATCAATACAAGGTAGAACAAGACAAAGCAGAACAAGTAGAATAGAGCAGAGCAGGGCAAGGATTAGGCTGTACAGGGCAGTGCATTTGATGGATGAATAGTAGCGACCAACAGACAGATTGCAAATGAAGTTCTCCCTAGTTGAGAGGGAGTGTTAAAATTGGCAACTAGGGCCAAACTTCATGTGGGTCATCTTATTCATGGCTGATAATATTTTTATTAGATTCCTCTCATCGAGAGGTGTAGGATTGATCTAAAGATCATCCGATTCCAATAAGTATTCATGGAGATATGAATTTATTTTGATTATGGAATTATTATCAAGCCGACCTACAACTTATGTAAGCTCAAGAAGCCCAAATGTCATTTCCTTTCAACCTCTACATTTTAGTATAAATAGAAGAGGACTTCAAGTCATTTCTACGCACACTTGGATCTCTTCCTCTCTCTACTTTTTTAGTAGGAGGAGAAATCCTAAGTTGATGCCCATTATGCCGGTGATGCCGATGATGCCGGTGAAGCCGATGATGCCGGTGATACCAATGATGATGATGCCGGTGATGCTGATGATGATGATGTCGGTGATGCTGACGATGATGATGCCGGTGATGTCGATGATGTCCGTGAAGCCGATGATGCTGGTGAAGCCGATGATGCCGGTGAAGCCGATGATGCCATGATGCCGATGATGTTAGTGAAGCCGATGATGCTGGTGAAGCTGATGATGTCGGTGATGCCGATGATGCCGGTGAAGACGATGATGCCGGTGATGCTGATGATGTCGGTGAAGCCGATGATGCCGGTGAAGCTGATGATGTTGGTGATGTCGATGATGCCGGTGAAGCCGATGATGTCGGTGAAGCCGATGATGCTGGTGATGCCGATGATGCAGTGAAGCCGATGATGCCGGTGATGCTGGTGATGTCGGTGAAGCCGATGATGCTGGTGAAGCCGATGATTCTGGTGATGTCGATGATGCCGATGAAGCCGATGATACCAGTGAAGCCGATGATTCCGGTGAAGCCGATGATGCCGGTGATGCCGATGATGCCGGTGAAGCCGATGATGTTAGTGAAGCCGATGATGCCAATGATGCCGATGATGATGATGCTGGTGAAGCCGATGATGCCGATGATACCGGTGATGCCGATAATGCTGATTCAAGTGATGTCGATGATGATGATGTCGGCTGATGCTGATGATATTGATGCCACTGATGCCGATGATGCTGATGCCGCTGATCTAGGGTTTGTTGCTGCTGATGTAAATCAGATTTATGTACTATTTCTCTCTGCTGAATTATTGAAGATAAAAGAAGATTTGATCAAAGGGTTTCCCCATATTGGGGTTTGTCCCTGGCTAGCCGCCACATCTTGTGTCTCTTGTCTTGGTTTGTTTTCTGTTGATCGTTTAATGTTCTATCTGCACTTTACTTATGTACATGTGATTGCTAATTTGTGGATAATAATAAGAAAGATAAGTAAACTACTCTAAGCATAGAACATACCATAAAATTAATAGGCTATAAACTAACAAGGAAAGGCTTCAAGGTGAAGGTAAAAGGTTGAACCCAATTCGTTATGGTCCATTTAAAATTATGGAAAAGATTGGTAATAATGCTTTCAAGCTTGATTTGCCTTCATATATGCAAATCTATTCCGTTGTTAATGTTGAAAATTTGAGATTGTATGAACCTCCTTTGATTGAAGATGAAGGAGACAATGTTCAAATTCCATCTATTGAAGACTTTTCTCCAGAATTCCTTGATGTGCTTCAGCAAGACACTATACTTGACAGAAGGACAAGGACAACTAAAAGGGGAAGCATTGATTACCTTTGAGTGGGTCTCAAAGGTAAACATCCATCAAAGGCCAAATGGATTGAAGTGGAGAAGGTGAGGGAATAGTACCCTCATCTTTTCAATAAATGAATATAAATCTTTTGGGGTACAAAAGGCTTCCAATGGTGAGGAGTGATCAGGTGCTCAAAATTATGCTAAAAAATAAAATTGTCAGAATATTGTCAAACACGGCTTCAGATTGAAGAACACGTCATTCTAAATCCAACACTATGAACGACACTTAAATATGAGTTCTTATGCAAAAGTTAGAGCAAGTCAAAGCTCAAGTTTGACTTGCCTACGTGACAAGATTGGGATGGTGTGACAAGGTCTTCAGCGAATGAGGAGGAGCCAAGTGGGAGCTTGCCACTAGCCCTTGGAAATCGCATATCGCAGCAGTAGATGGATCTGCGAACAGGTTATCGGACTCGACAAGGTTGAATTTGCGATGCGATGCAATCGCATATCACAATCGCATCGAAAACAAGAATCGGCCCCGACGCAGTGGAGTTCCAATTGCGATAGGCCTCAGACGTGATATGTTTATATGCCACATTTTAACACCCTGGTAGTTCCGCGAATTTGCAATCGCAATGTTCTATCGGGTAAACAAGACCTGTGCTCGCAGCCGTTTGTGATGAGAGGTGGATTCCAGACGTGGGAGGTTATATATTCCGGTTTAATAACCCATCGGGTCTGCAACACCGCATATCAATGTTTTGCGGTGTTAAGAGCCTACAGCTTAGCTGATTGTGATTACGATCAGGTCGATAGGATTTAGCCTGCCGAATGGCAAATTTTTCGCCCCATTAGCATATTTTGGAGTGGAAAAGGGGTTTTTGGTCGGTTTTAGAGAAATTTGTGGAACAAATAGTGGAGGAACTGGGAGAAGTCATAACTTCTTTAGTTATTATCCAAATTGGATGCAAAAAGAGGCTAGATATCCATTTTTTAGTATTCTCAACTCATTGAGACAGGTTTTAGAGGCATCTGAGCATTGTAAACACACTTTTGTTGTAATTTGAGCATAATAGAGAGGCCTAAGCCATTGGAAGCTGGACCAAGGAGATGTAGCCTGGGAGGGGTGAAATCCTTTATCATGTGCTTTTTGTGTGTTGTATTTTGATGTTCATTGTTGTTATATTGTTGTTGTTCAACATATGTTTTTCTGTTAAATTTTTCTTAGCATTTACATAAGAAACTCTCATGGGAATCTGTTAATTAAGAAAAAGTTTTAAATCCTTAAGCACTTGAAAAGAAAATGATAAGAATCTTGGCTTTTATTCTAAATGGGGAATTAGCACATCATTACTAATCTTCTCCATTTCAAATCATTTGTTGACCAGGTAACATGCATTCTCCACCGCCTCTCCCCATAATTATTGTCCTAACCCGACACCACTAAGCATGCTTCTTGCCTTTTCCATCAATGTCCTGTTCATTCTTTCTGCAACTCCATTTTGTTGAGGTGTGCCTGGAGTAGTTTTCTGTCATGCTATATCACACTTCTTAAAGAACTCTTTTCCTTCTTGCAGAACTCTCCACTGTTATTTGTCCTCATCGCCTTTATCTTCTTCTCTGTCTAGTTTTCCACCAGAGACTTAAATTCTTTAAACCTGTCAAAGACTTTAGATTTCTTCTTGAGGAAATATGTCAATGTATTCCTTGAGAATTAATATATAAATGATAGATAGTACACAGACTTACTCAGTGATGGAACCGACACAGGTCCAAATACATCACTGTGTACAACCTCTAATATCCCTTTTGCCCTCTTAGCACCAGAGGGGAAACTCACCTGATTCTGCTTCCCATATATGCAATGTTCACAGAAATCAAAATCCACAGATAAATTAGACATACCTTTTATCATACCATTACCATGAAGTATTTGAAGGCCCTTCTCTCCAATATGTCCAATCCTTTAATGCCATAACATGGTATTTTCTCCAGAGACCACTAGGTTTTCTGCTCCACTTTCAGGAACCACAAGACTGTCGCACACATCAATAACAATACTACCCAAAGCTTGTACAAAGTTCCAATCCAAACTCCCCACATCAATACTAGTTCTCCCCAAACCATATTGCTGGTATCTTTCTCGAACATTGTTTTTACACCTGCATCATCTGTCTTGCTTAAATAAATCAGATTTCTAGCCAATGCAAGAATATACAGAACACATATAAGTGTTCTAATCCTTCAATCTTGCAACTTTAGCTTGAATTTTCAATGTTCAATGATTATAGCCTTCCTATCATCCCCTAAGAATACATCACTACCATAATATTTATCATACTTGTGGAAACACTCCCTATGGGGAGTGAAGTGAAAGGATGCACCTGAGTCAATCAATTATGCCTTGTGATCTACATGTTTACTTGAAGAAGAAGCCAAGTACACATCCCCACCTTCATTTGAGTTATTTTTCACCTCTATATAAGGAGAATCATAATATTCCTTTCCTTTCTCAGGAGCTTTAGATCTACAATATTTTTTGAAGTGCCCTTCCTTTCCACATTTCCAATATACCTTTACAGGTTTTCCTGGAGATTTAGATATCCCACTGAAGGAATCATTTTTGTTTCTGTTATGGGACCTTCCTCATACAGACAAGGCATCTCCATTCTGACTCTCCATACTTTTCCATCTCATCTTCTCCAACAACAAGAATGAGACTATTTCATCAAGCTTTTAGTTGTATTTCTACCTATTGCAACAACCAGACTATCCCATGAATCTGGTAGAGAACATAGCAAATTGATTCACTTATCTTCGTATCAACAGATAACAATTGGCTTACCATAGTATTAAAGGCACTTAGACGCTCTGTCACTGAGTCTCCATGCTTCATCATCAAATTATACAGCTTTTTCCACAGGAACAAATTGTTCACCAGAGACTTAGATTGGTACAAAGTCCCTAACTTGACCCAAATATCCTTCACTGTAGCTTCCCCTAATACATTCAACAATATTGAATCGGGGAGACACAATTGTATTGTGCTCTTTGACTTTCGATCCAACTTTTCCTAGTCTTCTGTTGACATTGTCGTTGGTTTAGTACCCGAATCTGTCACGATCCGATGATCTTTATACACTAGCAGATCCTCCATCTTGAGTTTCCATAACTCATAATTCTAACCATTAAATTTCTCTATTTCTATCTTTCCACTTCTCTCTATCTTCTTTCACCGCAAGAATCGATCCCACAGATATCCCACTGAATAGGTTCTACCACAGACCTGAGAAAAACCCCTCAACAACAAAGATGTCCCCTTGAAGTTGAAACAACTCTGATACCAAATGTAGGTTTTAAAACCGTACATAAATTACCTGCTTACGAATTCTAAAAATAGAAAATAAACAATGGCGAGAGAATTAAACATAAAATGGATACACATAGATTTTCCCCTAGATCCCAAAACTAGGACTACCATATTGATTTCTCATTATATTCCTTTCAATGTTACAATACATATATATACATTCCAAAGCATTCATAAACCCCAATCCATTAACCCTAGATTAGAACATAACCATAGTTCCCTTGACTGGATCTACAAAATACCATGGGTAGAAAACCATCATGCCCAAAACCATGTGAAAAACCCATGCAAAAAACCATAGGTAGGTCCACCCACCTAATATAGGGTCCAAAACAAATTTCCTGGGGCACGTGTGACTAGTCATGGAAATAATATAACACACACCCAACAAACATCTCGGCTTTGCACCTTCTCCACCTTTGTGCTCAAAGAAACACAGTCTTCTACATCCAACCTATAGAGGTTATTCACTCGAACCTTGATCTTCTTCACTCATCCCATGATGATGTGTCTCAAGAATGTGTTTCCTTTGTTGAATATCACATCATAGCTATGGTCTTCCAACACCACAATGGAAACCAGATTCTTCTTTAGACCTAGTACAAACATCACATCCTTGAGCTTGAGAGGGGAGCTCGACTCCCTCTAAAAGGTGACTGTGCTGATCCCGGTCACGTTGTACCTTCCATCATCTCCTATATTGATGTGCATATGGATATCTTTCTCCTCCAAGTCACTGAAAAAATATCTATTCCCCGTCATATGGAACGAGGCACCACTGTCGAGATACCAAACACTTCCCATCAATGTGATTTCCATGCATGAAATGAGGGTGAAGTCAAGTTCGAATTGTAAAGGAAAAGCTTCATCTACCGCTCTTCCTGAGTTATTCTTTCTTGTCTTCTTTTGTGGACATTTCGTGGCATAGTGCTTGAATTCATGATAACGAAAGCACTTGATTCTGTAAAAGTATTTATTCTTGCCCCCTTGACTAGATTCTTCTTTTGGTTTGGAGTTCTTCCCTTTCCCTTTCTTTGCCTTTCCATGCAAGGCCCAATTCTCCTCATCCTCACCCTTGGATGAAGTCTCATCTCTGTTACTCCACCTTATTTCTTCCTATACTAGATCAAACCATAATCACTCCCAACTTGGTAGTTTCTCTCTACCATTTACTAAATCTTGATAGCTATGCCAACTCTTGGGAAGGCCTAAAAGTGCTAGAGCTACCAAGCCTTCTTTAGGGACATTAACATCGACCGCACCAAGTTCATAATGAAATTGTGTAAGCATGCTCAGGTACTGTAGAATTGTGTAATTA
Organism: Pinus tabuliformis; assembly: GCA_031772625.1. NCBI lineage: Eukaryota > Viridiplantae > Streptophyta > Pinopsida > Pinales > Pinaceae > Pinus > Pinus tabuliformis. Next base: position 845,630,755 of record CM062809.1, on the reverse strand, counting down.
TTTTTCATCTTGATACTTCGAAGCTTGTCCTTGAGTGCCGACTTCTTGTGGTCACTATTATTATGGAACAACTTTTTCAGTGTTTTCCACATCACAAACGAAGTATCTTTCCCATGGATCTTCAAGACAATATGATCTCGTACTCCCTCCAATATGATTCTCCTTGCTTTGGTCTCATCGTTATTCCACTGAGTAGATTTTGGGCATCAAATGCTTGGAGTTTTGCTACATTTGTCTTGATGTATTCTAGTATCCCATTACCATCCAACACTGCCTCCATGCAGATCTTCAATGCCACAAAGTTTGTGGTGCCTTCCAAAGCATACTCAAGCCTGAGTCCATTGAAAGTCATCTTCTCAATTCTTGAGAAAACCTGTAACACTGATATTCAAATTCGAACCTCCTGCAATGAAAACTTCAAAATCTCTTCTCTAATGTGAATCTAGCTTTGATACCATGTAGAAATTAATGTGTAGATTCTAAACTACTCATGAAATTTACTAAATCACAAGATTAGAAGCTACTGTACTGATCTACGGAAGAAAATTCATGATCGAGAACACAAATTATTAACATGCATCAAGATTCAACACACATACATAGAGAATAATCTAGGGGAAAGACTCTACTCAAAACCCACTACTATATATATTGAATTAATCAAAGAATCTGGATGATTACAATATGTTTGTTCAAACTTGAGCACAACCTGCACTTGTATCTTCTATCCTCTTCCCGGCTGACTGAACCTAACCAATACTTAGCCAATTTTTCAAGTTTCCTTGCATTTTTCATTGAGGAATTAACTTCTGATTTTAAGGTAAATTTCTCAATTGGATTGCGCAATTCCTGTAGACCCACCCTTTGACTCCATGCACCACCTGTACAACTTGGACTAGTTTACAACTGTTAGGACACTGCCCTTGAACTCCAATCTAAACTGGGTAACTCGAATTATCTTCATGCATCAGTTATTTTGGGTTGATTCATCAGTTAACTGGATGAACATTGAGTGTGACTAAAGTTACGCTGCGCAACTTGACCCTCCACTAGTTTTATCCAATAGTTGGAAGTAGTTTAACTGACAATAACTCAACTTAATTGAAACAGATTGCTATAAATTAGCAATCAATCATATTGAACAGAACTCAAGTGTTTCCAACTCAAATTAACTGAGTTATCTAGGTGAAAAAATACATGTTATCTCAATTAACTACCTCCAAGTATTATGTTGAAATCAAAATTTGAATTTTAATCTAGTTTGACCAAGGCAAAGTCAAAACTAGATTTTCTTGCTACATTTTCAACAAAACAGGTACGTGACCATTAACTATATAAGTGTATAAGTGATGCAATGGAATTGAAAATGTATTTTGGTTACCTACCCTCAAAGAAGTACTGATAAAACATGCATTTTATTTTTTTATATAAATTGTGAAGAAAAACAAAAAATATATCTTAGTCCAGCAAAATAATAGCAGGGTTCTAAAATTTCAATGCAGCCAAAACATTATGCTCCAATAACCTTCACGAGTAAAGTATAGACATATGGACATTTTTTTAGGCTCCAACATAGGAAATATAAATCACGTACCACAAAATGGAAGTAAATATTTGATTGAGCTCCACAAATTGTCATCCATCAGATAACCATATAATGTAGGAAAATTTCCAATCCGCCCAAGAGATTTGGGATATATTTTTCAAAGTAACTTCCAAAAATATAGTGGGATTACAGGTTTAACAAAGCATCATGGAATTGTGAATCTCAAATGCTTCAATTTCTCCCAGTACATGGATTAGGTGAATATACTAAATGGAAAAGGTATTGCATTACACTTATGAAAGGATTAGTTTGAGAGATTACTTTAAATAATACATGCAAATTACGTTTCTTTCTTGAAGTTACTAATTTCAAGAATTGTATGATGTGCTACACATTTATAGAAAATGAAAAAAAATGAATGCATAGCAGTAAGCATCAATATTAGAGATGAATTTATATAATACATGCCAAGAAAATTATGTTTCTTTCTTTAAGGTACTAGTTTTAAGAATTGTAGGAAGTGATGCCCTATTTCGAAGATCATGAGGGAGAAACTCATTTTTTACTGATTTAACTTGAGGCAATTATACAGATGTTGGACTGAAAAAATACTGCTAATACCTAATCATAGTTCTTCAATTCTTCAATATTATAAATTGTTTGGATGGATCTTAATAATTACAAAAATGGGAAAAGAGTCCTGCATAAAATAAAAATATACTGCAACTATTGCATTTGTACATTTCAACATACTTGGAAGCTATCAATGCTCTCTTTCAGGTCAACATATTTTCCTAGACTACCCGTGAAAACTTCAGCCACATAAAAGGGCTGACTCGATAGTTGCTGAATATTTCTGGCATGGGACACAATTAGTTTATCATCTTCACCTATTTCATCCCTACCTAAAATTTCAATAATATCATGAAGGTTCTTGTAGTTTTGAAGGACCTCCTACAAACATCGAACAATATTATAGTGGTCTTCTCCTAGGATGTGAGGAGAAAGCATGAAAAATGTAGAATCCAGTGTGTCAATAATTGGGTATATACCAAGATCTGAGATGTGGACATAAAAAATGTATAGGCATAAGAATCCATAAGAAGGTAAAATGATGGTTAACAATACAAACACATTAGAGGAAAAATTGCGAACAAATACCAAAACAAACTTGCCTAGATAACACAGTGGTGACATCAAGATGGGTGAATGTTGTTGGAGGTGTTGGATCTCTAAAATAATCATTTGGAACATATATAACTTGTATGGAAGTAATTGAACCCTTCTTGGTTGTTGTAATATGTTCTTGCAAACCTCCAAGATCAACAACCAAAGTTGGTTTGTATTTGACATCTGCAGGAATATGTCCCAATAAAGCGGACACTTCAAAGTTTGGTTGTCAAATAAAATAAGATGGAAACAATTTATTGTTATGCTAATGTCAATGTTGATGTTAAATTTCATTCCCTTAAGGAAATATCTAATCCTTTGTAAACATGCTAGTTTGTGATGGTGATATTTAAACAAAATAGTTCTTGAATGACGTAACAAGACTATAAATTTTGTGAAAACTTTTTTAAAAACTAAAATTCCCCAAATGAATAAAAAACAAACAAACATTATACAAACATAATCCCAAACATACTTTTGTAAAATGGAAAATGTTGTCAATGAAGAGCAACACATCCTAGCCTTCGACATCTTGAAAATTAATGCAACAATCAATCCTGTACGGCCAACATATGCACGAGCACCAGGTGGTTCATTAATTTTACCATATATAAGAGCACACTTTATTTCACCCTATATAACAAGAAAAACATTAATTAGTAGTCAATCCTCTTACTATGCATGAAAAGCAAAACTCTTCAACAAACAAATGGGTGAATTAAGAGCCTGAGGTGAAGGGATTCGAAGCTGGCGATTCATTCACGAAAAATTTCATACAAGAATAGATGATAACATAAAACACACACACAATCTCATCCCTATTTGATACATAACATGGTAGAACGTGCAAGGAATCATATGACCGCTAGGGTTTCAAGGTGAGGAAGTGGGAGTTGTACCCATCATAAATTAATCCACTCTCGCCAAACTAACTTCAATCCAGTTCACATCCGACCCCCTAAATCCAAAAAGAATAAGTAGAGAGAGTCCCCTGTCATGGCAGGGTTGTTTCCCATCTTGTACCATTCGATTTAATTCTCACTAAGATCAAGGTGAATCTTTCCACACTCTTAGCATTATCACCATGTACACCTTACCCTTCTCGTTATAGGACTCCAGATAGTTTTTCTCCCTCTTGGTCAAAGGCATTTGGAGAGTGGAGGCGTAGTAAGGCCAAGCGAAGGTGTCCCATGCTATGAGACCATCTATGATATCATTGAATTGATTGAGTTTTTCCTGTACGTCTTCCAGAGCTTTGCTGGTGGAGAGAAAGGGCACAAAGAATTATTTGGCCTTGTCGTGAGCTTGGGTGAAGACGTCCCACCAACCACTTAGGGCAGAGGAATAGCTAGTGTAGGATTACCACCATGAATCGTGGTTTCCCATCCTAGTAGAGACGAACTATTTTCCTTGTAATGTTAGCTGGTTTGGGTAGCTTTTGTATCTAGTCATCACTTCAACAATCTCATCGGGGTTGTGGTTTCTATTAGTCTTATTCCTTCCTGCCCAAGTCTGATGTTCCTATCTGCCTCTACAGACAAAATTTGTCACTATGTAACCCGCCACTACCCACAACAAAATAAATATTATCCTCCTCCTCCTCCTCATATTCTTCTTTCTTCCCCAGGGCTTGAGAAGTTTGACATTCTTTCATGCAACCATGGGGCTCTTCTATTTAAGAACCATTGCAAACAGGTCCCATATTCGAACCCCTTGTAGTGAAAGTACAAAGCGTGCGAAATGGGAAAACCCTTTTGCTGCTACTATTGTGAAGAAGAAGAGCCCATTGCTTTAGAAAATTGGTCCTCTGCAAGTGAAAGTACGAGCCGGAAGGGGAAAACTTTGTACTCAAAGGGTTGCTGCTAGAGGTATTTCCATTAGTAGTTTCTGGTGTTGAGTGGCTTTGATTAGGCTAGGTTGTAGCCCTGCTACAACATTTGGGATGCACATATAGTATGTTGCATTGAAGCACAAGAATAACAAACTGATGAATTCTTCTCTCATCATTCTCATGGGCTAGCATCCATGTGCCAAATTGTTATTGAAGGGAGGATGAAGAAAACAAGTGTCTTTGATTAGCTGGATCTACCTAGCCCAACTCATAAGTGAATGCTTTAACGAAGGGCATAACTAATATTAACTCTAGTATGAACATTGTCTCATCAATTTTGGGACTTCAAAAATGGCACCACTATGACCACCATCTTGTCAAATTTACAACTTAGAGAATGACTCTAATATGACCAATGGCCCCACTATGAAAACCATTTTGTAAAATTTCCAACTTAGAGAACAACACTAATATGGCCACTCACTTATGGATTTTTCAATTTGGTAATATTTCCAAATATAGTGCATTACCATACACGATTCACCATCTAATTTTTCAATGTGATAATGTAGCCCAAACCCTAGAGCCTAAAGGGTGGAGTGATTCCACTACAATTTCAACAAATACATCGAGACAAGACCGAGAGACGAGATGCATGTACAAGAAGCTAGCTATCACAAAGTTTAATGCTTGTCTTTTCTCACAAGTTTTAAATTTTCTCTCAACCTTCAATTGGAATCTATGGCAACAACAATAATCCTCCATGTGTCAAACAAAGGTTTCATCTTTGTGTTGTCTTTAAAAGAGGAAGAGAAGGTCTGCAATTGCATCTTAGAAAGTGACGTTATTGAGGGTTTGTGAAAATGATGAGAGAGGAGTTGGATCATTATTCATAACAATAGCATAGTAATATAGTGTTGAGGCTTCAAAGAATCAAAATGTTGAGCATCAGGATGTAGTGTTGAGGCTTTTTGTCCAATATTTGGATGGGGAGATCGGGAAATGGTTTAAATCCTTTCCAAATGCTTCCATTAACACTTGGGAAGAAATAGAGAACTCCTTTTTGCATAAATGGGGTGAGAAGAGAGACCATGGGTACATCCTGATCGAGTTTAATGCTACCAAGAACAAATCTGGTGAGGATATCTTAGATTTTATTAAAATATTTAATAAGTTGTACAATAATCTGCCTAATGAAATCAAACCTCCACAGGTCATTTCCTGGGTAGTCTTTGCTGGGGCCTTTAATTTAGAATTCGGTTTTACTCTCAGAGAAAGGAAGTCTCCTACATTGGACCAGATCCAACCTGATGCCCTTGAAGTAGAGGCAAACCATACCTCCACAGGGAAGTCAAGAATCAGAATTGACTTTAGAGAGAAGAAAAAGGGAAAAGAGGAGGTAGCTTCCTTAAGTGGAAGAGAATTTCAAGAACAGAGGATAAAAGAAATGGATAAATTCATAAAGAAGTTATCCAGCAAACTAAAAAAAATGGAGCTGGAGAATAAAAGCATTCAAAAACAGAACTTCCCAGCTACCAATCAGGGTTACAATCCCCAATATAGAAGGCCCCTCCTGCAGTTAATGCAAAGGGAGAGGAAAGAGAAACAATACCATATTCATCCTCCATTGTATATAGAAGATGAACTTGAGGAACTGTCACTAGAACCAAGAAATTTTTAGTGGAACTTGTACTCCTCTTTCTCTGATGAGGGGCAAGAACTTAGGACATATGAAGAGAAGGAGGAGCTTCATGCCACACTGGACGATGATGAGATCAATGGCTATTGCAAACAGTTCGCTCACTTCACTCAGGCTCAGTTGCACAAGAAGTACAATCTGTGATCATCTAGAAAGAGATCGAGAGCACAAGATCAGAATGAAGGTACTTCCTCCCAGGAGCCCCCTAAGTCTGTTGACAAGGAGAAGGGACCTCTAGACCCAATTATCTTAAGAAAGAAAGAGTCCTCCGTTCTAAATAGCTATCAGCCTCAAGTCATTGAAGAAGGTAAGTCACCTCCCCCCACTAAACCTGTTCATGAAAAAGAAAAGGAGCCTATCGAAATTAGCAATGGAGAAAAAGGCCATACAATATTTAACCTCTAGAAAGAGCTTGAGAAAGTCAAGATCCCAGTCCCATTGTATAAGCTCTTGAAACAACCCACTTACAAGGCCCAAGTCTCTCAGTTTTTGTTTCCTTGCACTTCAGTCCAACCCCTTGACAGTCTAAACCTACAGGAAGAAATTCCTATGGTAGTCTTTGGACCTCATGTTGAGGAGAAAGATCGTTCCACCCCACCTTCTTATGTCACTTTGGCCGTACACGACCTCCTGCTTCACAATTGCATGTTAGGCTTTGGAGCTTCTCATAAACTAATGCCATTATCTATGATGGAGCAACTGGGTCTAGAGATAACCAAACCCTATAAGGATCTCTATTCTTTTGACTCTAAGAGGGTCAAGTGCTTGGGGATGATCAAGGTCATGGTGGTTAATTTGGCCCAGATCCCAGCAAAAAGTGTGGTAATGGATATTGTAGTTGTTGACATCCCAGCGAGGTTTGGTATGCTTTCATCCAGGTCTTGGGGATCTAATATTGGAGGATCCATCAAGCTAGATCTAACTTATGCTACTATTCCTATCTTTCGTAGAGAGGAAAGGAGACTATACAGGGAATCTAGATTTGTCAAAACAATCATCAGAGTTGATTGTTCAAACAATGCACCTACGTATGGAATAGAAAAGGAAATCTCTTGCTTTATGCTAGAAGAACATGAATTCATTCTAGAAGAAACACATATACAACCTTCAGTCCAATCAAATCGACAACTCAAAGAATGTAGCAAGGTACGGAAGCTGTATTTTGAAGGGAAAAATTCAAAAGAAGGTAATGGGGCAGGAGTATTGTTAATATCTCTAGAAGGTAACTTAATTCCTCTATCCTTCAAATTGGAGTTTGAGGCCACCAACAATGTGGTAGAATATGAGACCCTACAACTCGGCCTGCAAGTGGCAAAAAATCTAAATATTAACAGCATGACTGTATTTAAATATTTTGAGCTGGTAATCAATTAGATCAATGACCAATGCCAAACTAAACACCCCCTGCTAAGGGCCTACAGAAATGAAGTTTGGAACTCGATCGACAAATTCTTCTCAACTTTTAGTGTAAAATTTCTGCCAAGAGAAGGAAATCGAATGCTAGATTCCAACAACTTCAAGCCACCATAGAATGCTCTCCTCAAGTACAAAATTGAAGTCAGATATAGACCCTTAGTGCCTAATGATGTGAAACATTGTAAAGTATTTGAGGATGATGAGAAGATCAAGCACTTCATGGACGTCATCGGGGAATTCTCAAACTCTGTGACTAATCAAGAATAGAAAGAAATAACAAAAGAGAATTCAACTACATGGGAGGAAAACATCGCAAGACCTACAGTTCTACAGTTAAAGGGAAATTCCATTCCATGGGGTCTAGTTCCTTTGGAAAGGATATTCAAACCAAACGACATGGCTTCTAAGCCTGTTGAATAGGAAGCTAAGGAAGACGTAGAGGACTGCAACATAGGCTCAGAGGATGAACCCCGGTTGAGAAAGTTATCAACCAAGATCCCCCAGCACTACAAACAAAGGTACTTAAATCTCCTAAAAGCCTATAAAGATGTTTTTTCTTGGTCTTATGATGATTTGAAAACTTTTGATGTAAATATTATGCAACATAAGATTCCTCTAAAGAATGATATGAAGCCTTGTAAGAAAAAATTCAAACAGATCAATCCACTTCTACTCCCATCCATTGAGAAGGAAGTGAAGAAGTTGCTTCAAGCTAAGATCATTGTACCACTGAGGTACTCAGAATGGGTTTCCAATTAGGTTCCTGTTAGGAAGAAGAATGGAGAAATTAGATTGTGTGTAGATTTTAGGAAACTGAACAAAGCTTCATTGAAGGACAACTACCCATTGCCTAAAATGGACCACATTTTATAGAAGGTAGTTGGATCTTCGAGGATGTCAATGATGGATGGATTTTTAAGATATAACTGAGTGGCAGTGCAACCTGAGGATCAAAAGACAACTACATTCACAACTCCTTAAGGGAATTTCATGTACACCAGGATGCCATTCATCTTAATAAATGTAGGAGCAACATTTAAGAGGGAAATGGACATAGTATTTGTGGGAGAGCAAGACAAATTTGTGGTGGTTTATCTGGATGACATTATTTTTTTCTCCAAAACAGATGAGGAGAACATTGAGCATCTAAATATTACCTTTGAAAAGTTCAGAAAGTATGGGTTGTCCCAGAATCCAAAGAAATCCTAGTTTGCTTTGAGCGAGGGAAACTTTTTGGGGCACATTGTAGCGCATGAAGGGGTAAAGATCGATCCTAAGCGGGTGGATGCCATTAGTCACATTTCTTTACCAAGGAATAAGAAGGAGCTCCAAGTCTTCTTAGGTATGATTAATTTATTGAGAAGGTTTGTGCCTAACTATGCTGAAATAGTGAAAGGAATTACCAAAATGTTGAAAAAAGAGAATGATGTAAAGTGGAGCCCAGATTCTCGAGAATCCTTCTCTCGAATCAAAAGAGTTTTTGCAGAGGATCTAGTGCTAGTAAGCCCAGACTATTCAAGGCCATTTTATATATTTTATTTTTCCACCCGCATACTATAGCTACTGTGTTATTTCAGAAAAATAAGGAAGGATATGAGAAACCCATAGATTTCTTCAACAAGGTGTTGCTGGATGCTAAACTAAGGTATAATAAATTGGAAAAAAAGGCATATGCTATAGTCAAAGCTCTAAAGGCTTTTAGATTCTATGTGTTGCACTCGAGAATCATAGCTTATGTCCCAAAAACAATGGTGAAAGACATCCTAGTACAAGGCAACATCGATGGTGGAAGGGGCAAGTGGATTGCAAAAATCAAGGAGTATGACATGGAGGTAAGACCCACTAAGCTCATTAAATGACAAGGATTGGTGAAAATCCTGTCAGAGTCAAATTTTGAAGCATTGGGGATTCATTTATTAGTAGAAGAGGGTGAAGAGGGGACACAGCCCATGATCAAGACTGCAGTCCAAAAGATTCATATATCAAATATCAAACTTCGGCTTGGCATCAAAATGTCCACCACTATTTACTGTTTTTGAGATTCCCAACAAAGATGGAAAAATCCAAGTACAGAGCATTGAGGGCTCAAGCCCAAAAGTTTGTTATATCTAATGGGAAACTGTACTGGAAACACCCGATGGGAATTCTACTACTATGTTTGGTTGAAACAAAAATGCAAAGAATGATGGATGAGTTCCATAGTAGAGTTTATGGGGGCCATGATCCGGATTTAAATAGGAACACAAAAAATTACAAATACAACCATAAATACAAAGATGCAGTAGAAATAACACTTCATTTCATTAATATCAAATAATGAAAGATGCGTACAAATAGAGTGGAAATAAGACTATCTCGAGTGATGGTAGCTCATCTCTGAGAAGAGATGTGTCGGCTACATGCCTCTAAACTATGTTACAATGAGGCTCAAAGGCCTACTTATTATTGAGAAACAATGGAAAACCCTAAACATCCAAAAACCTAACCCTAGGAGATGAAGCACCAAACTATGGGCCCCATTTGGGTAAATTGGTACATCAACTTCCCGAGGCCGTAACTTTGGTATAGGATCTCTGTTTGACGCACACAATACATCGTTAGAAATATATATCCGAGGAATACAACTTTTTAAAGACCAAAATTAGTCTAAAACACATGTTTGTCCCAATTTTCCCAAAAAACGTCGTTTAGGGCCTCAAAACGGCTCTGGAAATTCAGGACCCAAAAAACTGCCAAAAATAGTAAATTGTGCTACAAATAAGGAAACTCAAAAACTGAAAGAAACAATGGTGGGTGTCCAAGTGCAATAGGTGGGTGGCCACCAATATCCACCTGGATCAGGGCACTACAACTGGAAGACTACTATGCATAAGATACTGAAAGCAAGGTTCTATTGGCCCACACTATTTGGATATGTTCATTCTTATCTTAGGTCCTATCAGTAGTGTCAAGTATATGTTGAAAAGAAAAAAAATCTCCACTCCCCTTGGTCCATGTTATTATAGAAGAACCCTTTAGAAAATGGGGGCTAGACTTCATCAGAGAAATACATCCTCCTTCCAGTGGTCAACATAAGTGGATCCTCATTGTTGCAGACTATTTCACCAAATGGGTAGAAGCAGTGCCAACCAAGAATGCAACTGACACTGTGGTTATGAAATTTATGGAGGAGAATATCTTGGCCAGGTTTGGTTTTCCTGTGAAGATTGTGACCGATAATGCCCAATATTTTAAGTCTAAAAATTTTGACACCTTTTCTCAGAAATATAACATCATAGTTGGTCATTCCACCACTTACTATCCTCAAGGAAATGGGTTGGTTGAGTCTTCCAACAAAAATGTGGTGAGAATCCTGATGAAGAAAATAGTAGAAATTTAGAGGAACTGAGATTCTCAACTAAAATTTGCACTATGGGAAAACAGGGTCACTTCAAAAGATCCATAGGTAAATCTCTTTTCGAGTTATTCTATGGAAAAACAATTTTCTTCCCTATACAACTTTCTATGCCGATTGCTAAGATGCTACAGGATGTTGAAGAAGAACCCAACTCCTTGATTAGAAGGAGACTAAAGGAAAAAATAATTTCATGCTGGAGAACTTGGAGGGTGAAATGCTTTAGCTTCCTGTAAATATGAAATTCCTCAAGCTTTATTTCTAGCATTAAGAGGTTTATTTCTCACCCATTGTGCATACCGGTGAGCCATTGTAAAATAACATCAATATCTTCAATCCTTTATATTTATGTTTTTGTCTTTTCTACATAAATAAATGACTCCATGCCCAATAGATAGAGGGCTTCTAGTCTGCAGGTTCTTAGCAACTTGCAAGAAAGGCATTGTCCCCAGGTGGAGCCAATGTTATCACAATATGCATTATTTGTTTTTTACTATCTAAAGGGTGCAAAAGAGAAGGAAATTTGCAGTCATCTTTCAAGCCAAAAAAGCAATCAAATCTAAATCGGACCCTCTCCATTGGAAAGTGCTCTAATGCCGCTTTGTAACGGTATATATAACTCCCCATTGGACCACATAATCAAAAGTTAGAGTAGATCAAAGTTCTCCTTTCAAAGACAGAAAACAAAGGAAAAATGTATAAGTAGAAAACCCAAATCCCACATCTCAGAGGTTTTTAAAAGCAATAGTAGGGGAGTTCAAAGTAAATCAGTGATCTCCGATCGCTAATATTGGGAATCAGAGGCCTTGCAGCATGACATATCGGAGGCCCCAATAGTATGTTATTAGCGATACCACAATCAGAGGTCCCAGGCATCGAAATATCAAGAGATCGATGCATCACAATCATCGATCACATAGATGACACCTTTTCAAAGTTGCGATATTGCATGAAGTTTTGATTGTGACTAAATTCACATGGATTTGAGCCTTCAGTTTAAAATCATCGGGAATGCCTCGAAGAATGTAACAAAGGAATTCAGTGAAAAGCCAAGGGTAGGCAGGCCTTTTCTCTCTCCTCCAACTGGATGCGTGGCGCAACACAAGTGCTTCCAATAAGGACCATGTGGCGGCTGACGTCATCCTGACACAATAGTACACTGGACACGTGGCATGTAGATCTAGTATTTTCAGGGGTCCTATGGGGGCATATCCGAGTGACACATGTCACCACTCAGGAAGCGACATGTGGCAATAATGATGTCATTTATTAGAGATCGGTGTTCAACAATCGCAAGTTCTGGAGGGTGTAACCAAAGGCAGTGTTATGAAATCGCCAATTGTGATATCTCGATATCGTGGGCCCTCCCTAATCCTCTTTCCAAGTGGGCCAACCCACATCGCATATCGAAGATTGCAAGTTTCAGGAGGATGCACCAAAGACATGGATTGGAAATAGCCGATATGCCGAGTTGCGATATCCCAAATGGGCCCAAGAGCTCAAGTGTGCAGTCCCATGTGTTACACAAGGGGACCATTAGTGATGTTGTGTACCAAAGAATCAACCCCCGTCCCAAGCTCCTATCATATTAGTTACCATCTAAGCCCCAGGGCTAAGGCAAGAGTGGGCCCAATCGGAGATTGGCATTCGCATTTTCGTAGAGGTTGTCCAGTTTAAAGTTGCCAATTTGTTGAGCTTTGATATTTGGCTAAGTGCACAGTCTATAGAGGAAAATAAAAGAAAAGGGGCCAAAACATTTAACAAAGGAAAAGGGTTCCTAGACATGAGTCCAAAGGCTCTAGCGCCTGAGGGCTAAGTACCCGGTCATAGCCCCCGATCATATGACCAAAAAGTGTTGAAAGGGTTCAAAGAAAAAGGGGCTAAAGAAGATCAAAATTCGATGTTTTGTAAGGATTTTCAGTGTTAAGTGCCAGTGCTAGAAAATCCCCAATATTACACTATGGTCATTTTAAAGGGCATGTATTTCTATGATAGTATTCTGCAGGAATTCTAGAGGGACAAATGTGTTGGAAGATACGCTAAAGACATGTTATGGTTATCAAGGGTGACCACTCCCAATTCCTACAAGTCACGAATTAAAATTGTTAAGAATGAAAGTGACAAGGAACCGTTCGAGAGGATGTGGCATGGAGATATTTTCACAAACCATCATTTCAGTTTCACATCTTTCGTTATTCCGTTTTTTTGTTAATTTGTTTTATTTTAACAAAAAACATCTTTCTATTGTAATAATTGGAGGCAATAGAGCCTACACTCCGACACAAATAGTCATGCAAACAGTTGGATGCTCAAGCCAGAGATATTTTTGTAACTAATTTCCTAGTTCTCCCTCTCCTTATATAAGGAAGGAAGAAACACTCAAGAAAGGTTCAAAATTTTGGGAAAGGTTTCTCTTCTATGGGACCTTTCCTGTTTTCATAAAGGCCTACTTGAAGCTTGTTGTATTCTGTTTTTCCTGAAGAGATTAATACAAAGTTTATGGTGATTCTGACTGATTTGGATTGCAGTATGTTCTTCTCCCTTTATCTTTCATATATGTTTTTAATTATTCATAGAATGCATGTCATAGTAGAATTTAGTTGTATTTCCCTTTAGATACAGATTCATTTAAATCAAAATGTTGGTGGATAATTCCCATTTCAAGGTGGAAATCAAGTCTTTAAAAAATGCTCCATGCATCTCAGCAGATCACAGCATCCTCTCTCTCTTGTTTCTCTCTAAGTCTTGATATATAGGATTCTTATGTCTTAAAATCTATATGATGGATTCCTCCTCTGTTAACTTCCCCCATTACATATGTTTCAACAACTAAATTTTTGCAAATTCAGGGTCTTATTTGGCCACCTTAAGTCAAAGATTATTTCCTAAGTACTCTTATGTACAAACTACTTTCTATTTGGTATCTTTATGAATAATTTTGGATCAAACTAACTTACATTTATGTGAAAAACTAGAGTGATGCAATTATTTTATGCAAATCTGTCCAACACTCTTTAAGAAGTCCTAGCATCGGTCTACAATCAACCCAAATGTTGTCTCTACGAATCTTTCCATATCTCATGAAGCTCTTGTGCTCCAGGTGCTAGAAAAAGAGACAACACTTTGACTGCAGAATCTAGGGGGAGAAAATTGGAAAGAGGAAAGAACCCAAGATATCGCAATAAGTCATGAAAAGGAAAATCCAAGTCGGGATCATGGATAATGCGCTGGAAATTTTGAAAGAAAGGGCACCTAAATAAAGACTATAAGTCTCATAAGGGAAAATAAGGAGACACACAACAAGAGAAAAATCGCGAAGCGAATGTAACAGGTGATGTGTTGCAAGATTCTTTGATTCTTTCATTAGAAAATATTATTGATGCTTTGGTGGTAGATTCAGGGGCCTCATTCCATGCCACACCTAATAGGGAACATTTTCATGATTATGTTCAAGAAGATTTTGGACAAGTTCATATGGTTGATGATAAACTCTGTAAAATCATTAGAACGGGTAAAATTTTCTTAAAACAAAATAATGGAAACTAATGACTATTAAAGGAGGTAATGCATGTTCAAGATCTAAAGAAAAATCTAATTTCAACAAGGCAGTTGGGAGGTGAAGATTGTGTAACTACTTTTACAGATAAAACCTGGAAGGTCACTAAAGGAGCCCTGGTAATATCAAAAGGAGAAAAGGTTGGTACATTGTATTTATGCAATGGTATTTCTCATTATGTTCATGCTTTAACCTCTACAGGAGCAAATACAACATTGTGGCATCATAGGCTTGGGCACATGAGTGAGAAGGGGATGCAGATTCTTCACTCAAGAAATTTGTTGCTAGGTTTGAAGCATGTTGATTTGGACTTCTGTGAAAATTGTCTTTATGGAAAAAAGAAGAGAGTCAGATTTCTTAGAGTTGGGAAAGAAAAGAAAAGTGAAAAATTAGAGCTTGTGCATACAGATGTATGGGGACCTACTCAAGTATCTTCTCTCAGTGTCTCTCACTATTATGTTACTTTTATTGATGATGCAACTAGGAAAACCTAGATTTATTGTATTTGGAATAAATATGATGTATCTGATACTTTTAAGAAATGGAAAGCTTTGGTTGAGAATGAGACAGGAAATAAATTGAAGTGTCTCAGATCAGACAATGGAGGAGAATATTGTAGCAAAGAGTTTGATCATTATTGTTCAGAGCATGGAATTCACAGAGAGAAGACAGTTCCAGGAACACCACAAGGAAATGGTGTGTAAAAAAGGATGAATAGGACAATCATGGACCGTGCAAGGTGCATCAGATTGTATGCAGGATTGCCTTTACAATTTTTGGTAGATGTTGTAGATACTATTGTTTATCAAATAAATAGAGGGCATTCAAGTTCCTCAGATGGTGGTATTCCAGAAGAGGCATGGACAGGTAAAAAGGTAAACTACTATTTTTTAAATACTTTCAGTTGTGAACCCTTTTTTTGCATTAATACAGAAAATATAACAAAGCTTGAGGTAAAATCAAAGAAATGTACCTTTATTGGATATGGTGTTAATGATTTTGGTTATCACATATATGATTATGAACATCACAAAATAATTAGGAGTAGATATGTCATATTCAATGAAAAGGTTTTGTATAAGGATCAGATGCAAGAAAAGAAACAGGAAAAATAGAATAAAGAATACACAGTGCTTGATGAGATCATAGAAAAAGTAAAGGTGTCTAAAAATCATAATGATCAACAACAACAACAACAACAACAACCACATGAGAAACAAGAACCTCAAACACCTGAAAGTGGTGTTAGAATATATACCAGGATAAGTAGACCCCTTGAACAATACTTTCCTTCATTATATTATGTATTGTTGACTGATTCTGGTGAACCAAAATGTTATGAAGAAGCAATGCAGGTAGAAACCAAGAAGAAGTGGGAGCTAGCCATGAAAGAAGAGATGGACTCCTTGGTACATAACCAAACTTGGGACTTAGTCAAGCTTCCCGCAGGTAAAACATCATTACAAAATAAATGGGTTTAAAGGTTGAAGGCAGAAGGTGGAGGTAGAAAAATGTATAAAGCTAGACTTGTGGTGAAGAGGTTTGCACATAAGAAAGGTATAGAATTTGATGAAATATTTTCTCCTGTTGTTAAAATGACTTCAATTAGAACTATTTTAAGTCTAGTGGCAGCAGAAGATTTGCATCTTGAGCATTTAGATTTAAAGACAACTTTTCTCCATGGAGATTTAGAGGAAGAGATCTATATGCAAGAGCGACAAGAGTATGAGGTCAAAGGGAAGGAGAAACTAGTGTGCAGGTTGAAGAAGAGCTTGTCTGGATTTAAAAGGCTCCAAGGTAGTGGTATCTAAAATTTGATAGGTTTATGCCTAAACACGTTTATACTAGATGTCACTATGATCATTGTGTTTATCTAAAAAGGAAAGATGATGGTAGCTATATTATATTGTTATTGTATGTAGACGACATGCTTGTTGCAGGGTCTAACATGCAGGAAATAAATGTGCTCAAAGGAAAATTGGTAAATTCATTTGTAATGAAGGATATGGGTGCTGTGAAACAAATCCTTTGTATGAGAATAACTAGAGACAAGAAAAATCACAAATTAACATTGTCTCAGAGTGATTACATATAAAAGGTGTTGGAAAGATTTAATATGCAGAATCAAAAACCAGTTACTACACCTTTTGCTAGCCATTTCAAACTAAGTAATGAGATGTGTCCCAAGACTCAGGAAGAGATGGAATATATATCTAAAGTTCCATATGCATTAGTACTTGGAAGCTTAATCTATGTAATGGTCTGCACAAGGTCTGATACTACACATGCAGTTGGATTTGCAAGTAGGTACATGAACAATCCAAGAAAATAACATTAGATGGCAGTGAAATGGATTCTCAGGTATTTGAGAGGTACCACAAATCAAACATTATGCTTTGGTGGTTCAAACAATGCTCTATAGGGATATGCTGATATAGATATGACAGGTAATAAAGATAATAAGAGGAGAACCACAAGGTATGTGTTTAATGTAGGTGGAACAACTATCAGTTGGGTTTCAAAAATGCAAAGTGTTGTTTCAATTTCAATGACGGAAGCCGAGTATGTTTTTGCTACACAGGCTAGTAAAGAAATGATTTGGTTGCAACGGTTTATGGATGAATTGGGTAAGAAGCAGGATATGGGAAATTATATAGTGACAACCAAAGTGACATTCATCTTGAAAAGAGCCAACATTTCATTCCAAGACTAAACATATATAACTCAAGTACCATTTCATACTGTCAGTGTTGGAAGATGGACAGTTGAAGCTGGAAAAGACACACATGGGGTGGAAAATCTGCCTATTCAATCATTGTTAGCCCCCCCCCCCTGGTAGGGGTTCAAAGGCAGTGCTTCTGAAGCTAAAAATGCATGTAAAATTTCCTTGTAAGATATTGTAACTTCGTAGTCAATCTATGCCATTCATTAGGCAGATAATTTGATGATACAAGTTATGTTTAATTTAGGAGTTTTTTTCCCTAAAATGAAATCCCTTGAATTTATATGAAGGAATTGTATTGTGACTGTGTATATGTGTATTCTAAGAGAGAAAGAGAGAGGAGACTATGTGAGAGCGAAAATGAAATTACAATGGATTTGTTGTTATTTTTATATATTCATTTTTCTGGATAATATAAAGGAAGGATTGGCATAGCCCAAATTGGGTGAACCACATATGTCTATGTCTCTCTTGTTTTATGAGTTTTCTTTGTTTGTGTTTCTGAAATTTTATATGTGTTCCATTTCTCTGTAATATATAATTTTCTAACATTATTTGTGGTCTTCTTTGACTGAATGAGAGATTTATCTTACAATTTGCAACTTTATGACCATATTTAGTGCAGTAAATAAATAACCTAGAAAAATTCTTTCATACCTAGGAGAACTATGAATGATGAATTCTTTCTTAATTCTCCTTAGTGGCACAATTTTTTATTTTTTATTTGAGCCTATGTACTTCTTTGTTGAAGATTTATTTGCTTGTTGTGAACCATTGCTATCTTTTCTTTGTTTCCTTGATGTTGTGTTGGGTTTGTTAAGTCAAATGCATTGATTGAATCTTTCATGGATTTAACAAAGTTCATGACTCTCTTACCTTTAGTCTTCATTGTTGAGATTGACTCAGCTAGAAATCCCAATCCTATTTTCACATGAGATGTTATCTACACATGAAGAATCTCATTTAAATAGTCAATCCCCTTGATAAAATTTCCATTGAAACTCAAATGCATTTTTTTCTTCTCAAGCTCCTCTCTCAACAACACAATTTCTCCTTCAAGATTCTCACATGGTTGGTGTTTCTATTTTAGTTTGTCATTCAATGTGTTTTGGACATTCTTTCATTCTTCAATTTGCAGGAGCATAGGTTACACAAATTCAACTTTACCTTTTCCCAACAATTCCTTTTGCAATTTATTTTTCTTTCTAAACCTTTGAATTTCCTCAAGGGAGTTGATCAACTCACCTTCTAAGTCAAATTCACCTTCATCTTCTTCAGATTCATCATGGTTTTCTTCTAAAGTGTCTACAACCATGAGCATGAATTACTTTTAAATTTCTTGCACTTTTTCCTTATTAGAATATTGACTATCCTCGTCTTCTAAGGAACTACTATCATGAGTATAAAAACTTTTCTTTCTAACATTTTTTTCCTTTTGTACTTTTCTATGCTTCTCCTTAGTAAGAGTACTGAGAAATTGATCCATTGTGAGAGAGTTGAGGTCCGTCATTTCCTCAATGGATGAAACTTGGGGATTAAATCTCTCAGGAAGAGATCTCAACACCTTTTGGACTACAACTGACTCTTTTAGTTCTTCATCAAGTCCTCTTATGGTATCAACAAACTCATGTATTCCAAGAAAAAGCATTGCAATTTATTCGTCATCATTCATCTTAAAGATTCAAATTGCATTATAAATCCTTGGATTTTAGCTTTATTTACCTTACTATCACCTTCATAGAAGTTTCTCATTCCATATTTCCTTTGCAGTAGAGCAATCCATGACCTCAACTAGTTATGATTCAGGAAGGTTAGTAAGAAGAGAAATCATAGCCTTGGAATTGTATGTAAAATCAAGATTTTGATCTATAGTAATTATGTGTGGAGTCTTCTCATAACCATATTGAACAATGTAATAAACATTTGCACCCATATATTGTATATATATTTTCATCCTTACCTTCCAAATGTATAATTCGTTCCGTTGAACATAGGTGCCCTATTAGTGTGTCCCCCTTCTTGGTTTTCCATTGTCCCTGATCTTTCTTCCAATTATCAAAATAATCATGAAATAACCTTGCTTTGATACCAATTGTTAGAAACCAGGACAATACTAAGAGGGGGGTGAATCAGTATTGTGAAAATTTAAAAAAAAAATTGTTGAAAGAAAATAATACTTGAAACAATAATCATATGCACACCAAACCATAAATTATGACATAATCATATAATGTGGAAACCCAATTGGGAAAACCACCAAAGTTTTTGTATTGTGATGAAATTTATAAGCTACAACTTGTATTACATCAATCTTGTAGGCTTCAACCCGCAATATGATGCAAACTTAAAATTGTTGATTTCCTAGGATCCAACTTGAAGGAAGCTCCAATTTCCTGATTTATCAGTTGCTACTAAAATGATCATCAACCCATAAAATGCAAGCTTCAACTTTCTTGACCTTCTTGATTCATCTTTCATCCAATTTTCAAACTCAAATCATGAAGGTCTCTCTTTAACAAAATTAAATCAATCTCCTATTCGTAAATTCACCATAAAAAAACCTTCAACACAATGTACTTCTTTGATCTATGATATGACTCATATGTTAATAGACTTCTCACTTTATTCTATTTAATCTATATTGGTTATAAAGAATTTTCAGATGTTATATTTTGTTTTCTACTTTAGTTATGTTCAACATATAATTTACACATAACAAATATTTTGATCTCATTATCATCTTATTTTTCAATTTTTGTTTACTCATCCTAATGTGTTGAATTTGTATTCGATATCAAATATGTTGTTATGAGTTGAAAATTCGAGTTAAACTATTAATTTTTTGCAATTTTGGAACATTACACGTTTTAGCAAAGGTTTAATTGGATCTCCAACTTTAGTTGGCTACCTAATTTGGCATTACTTCCAATTATAATGGAGCGTTTTCAAAATCATGATTGTGGAGTGGTGTTCACCCTTTATGCTTTAAGACTCAACCTTTATGAACCACGTGCTTAACACCTTTAATCAAGATTGTAGATCTTCAATTTTCATTAGCCCCAAGATTTGTAGTGTGGGATGAACTTTAAGCAAGATTGTATATTAGTCTTTGTTAAAACATCTATGCCAACATCATATGCTCACAACCTATATTAAGGTACGATGGCCCAAATGCATTTAAACTATCATTAAAAACATTGTATACCTCGGCCATATAAGACATAGAACCATTGTAAATCTAGGCCTTGATGCTCTTCATGATGTCTTGATCGATCGTTAGTTGATGGAACATATATGCTTCAATCTCCATCTCTCAGGTGTTTCTTGTGTATCTCATTGTAAAAATACTGAGAGGAGTCAGGCGAGGTAGAGAATTTTCCAGCAGTAGATGGGAGAAAGGTTGTCTCTCGATCTCTACCTCTCAGTATTTCAAAAACCTATCATTTCCAAACCATCAATCTGATATATGTTAGGTTCACATCACCATATTCCACGTTTCATATTCATATTGGTCCACATGTTATTCATATTTGGCCCACTTTGCCACCTAAAAATGATGAATCTGCATGCCACATGTCCTTGTCCTAGACTGCCACATAATCTTGGGCTGACATCATCTCACCACCATGGTTGCAAATTTTTTTTCCATGTCATATCAGTCAGCCAACTAGGTCACACCACTTGTCTTCTTGCCACTAGTCCACATTGTCCTATGCCATGTCATCCTTACACAAGATGGGCAAGGAAAATTTTAAGAATGAAAATTTGTCTTAAAGTTTAGAAACCTTGGCGAA
This sequence comes from Pinus tabuliformis, assembly GCA_031772625.1. NCBI lineage: Eukaryota > Viridiplantae > Streptophyta > Pinopsida > Pinales > Pinaceae > Pinus > Pinus tabuliformis. The sequence goes on along the minus strand of CM062809.1, from coordinate 845,609,627 downwards.
TCTTACTAGTCCCCAAATTGCAAATTATAAAACGTTTGTTGATATATTTGTAAAAACATGTAAATTTCTAATAGTTTTATATATATTATTTATAAAATTTTGGCAATTTTCAAGGTAAAATAATTTTATACTATAAAATTTAGGCGAATTATCTTTAGAAAAAATGGAAATTGGCGAATCTTTTTTCGAAAAACCATGGAAAATTAGCCCACTTGCGAATATTAGCCCCTAAAATTTTCCATGAAGAGGGGGGACTTATGCCCATGTTTTTTATTAATTACTTTGTTAAGAGTTTAAGTCTGAGACAAATATTTTCTATGTTTCAATTGATGGTAGATAAATTTTGTTTCTTAGGACCTTGGGACCTCAAGGTCCTTGCACCATGTGCCAAAGGAAACATGGTGAGATGATAACGTGATTAATGGGAATAGACAGGAAAATTTCTTGTTTCTTGGGAAATCGGGATCTTGGGACGTTGGAACAATGAACTGCTGGAAAAATACTGAGGTGAGACATGAAATTTTGATAGAAGATAACAAGAGATGGTTCCATCTCGGGCTTTATCAAACTCATAACCTCAAGCCCTCAAGCACAATGTCTTATTTGAAAAAGGGTCAATACAAAAACATTGCATGGTAGTTGACGGGGAAAGTCCCATCTCTTGGGACCTCAAGGAGTTGGCATAATGCACTGATAAATGTGGAAATGTTGATAATGGGGAAATTTCTTATCTCTCGGGATCTTAGGCACTTGAACACCACACTATTGTAAAAAAGGGGTCGAGACGATGTGTCCACTAGTGGGACTAGACTACTATACCACTTGAGCCTATATAGTCTTGCCACCTATTTGTCGTTTAAAGCGAGGTCCCTCCTAAAGTTTAGAAACAATTATAACAAACGATTTCTTTACCAACATGACCCTTGGCATGGGTTTCAAGTCCCTATCGAACCTTGAGGCTTGAAACCTTGCCGATCTTCAAATCTTAATAACGTTTGATCTAGGAGGTATTTTTCAAGGTACCATATATTGGAAAAGTATTTTTGATCACTATCCATCTGAACCCTATGCAAGGGAATCTGAGCCGATATTTTATACATAAAATAGATCCAAAGATTAGGCTCCTTAACCACCATTATCATCAATGAAAATGTTCCTTGACCACATTTTACATCAATGACAACACATAGTTCTAACAAATGGTGTCTAATGTGCCTGCTAGAACCTAAAACTTCTCCTCCCATGGAGAGGCCTTGCAAGGGGCTATTGGAGGGGTTGTTCGATGCCATTGTTCCTATATATAAGAGGAATAGTTATTAATATTGGATTTAATTTTGATAAATATAAAACTGGATTTTTGGATACAACTTGTGTTCTTTAAAATCAATCAATATGGAAACATATATTATGTAGTATTTATGATGGAGTATTTATTTTTTTCTCAAGATTTCTCAATTTAAAAATGTTACTATTACTCATAACTAAACTAACATTTAGAAATAAATACTAATCTATATCATTGCATTGTCATTCTCCAAGATTGCATTGGAAAGTATTCTCACTGTCCCACTGATTACCAAAGATGTTACCAATTAAGTAGCTTCCTCAATCCAACCCCATGTCAACTTAAAAATATTCATCTTTAATGAAACAACCTAGTTGAAGTTCACTGCAAAGTAAATTAAACTTTCATTAAAATAAAAAATCCCCAAATGGAACCAAACTAAGATACCACTTACTGGATGCTCAATTCATCTTCCAAACTAGTGAACACAAGTAGACCATATCTAGGCTATGAGGTAGATGATGGTCATTCTCATACAAGCAAGGAACAAAAATTCAAAATGCCACAAAATATAAGCATAGATCATCCTCGTATTTTTGCAATAATTTTCCTTCAAAACAATAATCCTCAAGTTATCTAATAATAATTGAAGAAATTGTTTTTTTTAAGACCTCGTTGGGATACAGATGGCTATATATACTATCTAGACCAATGTCAGTCCTTGATATCAACCACAGATCAAGAATAAATATTTAATTTGTAAAAGACATTTTTCAACTGTCATATAATCTTAGAATCATGGATCTTGATATCTAATTAAAGTCAAATTCAATATCATTGCAAACCCATTTTCTAGTGTGCATATCCAAAAAAAATTGACACCATAAATAATTTATCAAGCTTCAAAACAATGTTCTTGTAAGAATGGTTGATGAATGAATGCATACAAATTAGAATTCTAGTTGCAATTGTAGAGGAATGATAGTCCCTGCATCATACTTCTACTAATTCAATTGATCAAATTTATCAAGAATTGATCATATTCGGGCTAAACCATATGTTGATTAGTAGTGGAGATTCAGAGGATGAAACTATGCAAATTGAGGGCCTATTGTTGTTGAGCTTACTAGAGCATTATGGAGACTATTTTGCATTGATGATTATTGGAGGACGCTGGACCTATTATTGCATCCCAGATTCAATGTGAAGATGAAGAGAGGAAACACAAATGTTGTATTCATGAGGGTGGTGCATGCAACAAGAAAAACTATGAGCTTTCAAAGGGGTTGTAGCCACAAAAAGAAAAGAGTGGAATGACAAGAGCCACGAGGTCAAACTACCAAGTGACTAGGATTTTTTTTTAATAAAATGAAAAAAGGAAACAAATGACCTAGAGGTTCCATGTTCATTCTACTGGTAATTATTTCTTCTATATTAAGTACCAATATTAGCCTCATCTACGCACTAGGCTTAGATTCATCAACTGACCTATGTGAAAGCTAAAAACTTGAAATCTTCAAACAAAAGAATATTCCCAAGTATGCATATTCACAAACGCATATTTTGAAAGTTCAAACAATAAACACACAAATTTGAAAATTAAATAAACAAATACACAAATTTTAAGTCTTAATTACATTTATTTTCTATTGAACACTCAAACAAAAAACAACAAACTTTCCAACTAAAAACCCAATTCTTCCTTCAGTGGTTCTCAAAAATCTCCTAAAAAAATATTTACCCTAATTCCTCCTCGAAAGTTTGGTATATATTCTAATATTCTAATACTTGTATTCGTACTGGTACTTTGTGAAGAGATAATTGCAAACTATATAACTGCCATAATTATTATAACATTTGTATTATGAAAAGGATAAATTTGTGCCTCAATAAGGTTTTGGCAATATTATCGTGATAAGTGTAACACTGCAAAAAACATTAATAAATATTATAAACCAACCCTAGTGACTAATTGGATCCACCCTACACTAAAACAAATTTATTTGACCTAAAACAAAAATAATAACATGCTTTTCATCAGGGAGGGATCAAATTTCTATTTTTGTTTAGTAGTAGCACATATTTTTAACAATGTTCCTTATCTTTGCTTTTGCACCCACACCCATACACCTGTTGGCATTATGATGCATGTGTTGTACTTGATGGCAACCCACCCATAGAAGAAAAATATATAACTTAATGGTTCTACAGAAGAGATATCATATGTGACAGGATGATAGTTCTCAGTATGACAAGTTAGCTTTGCCATCAAGTCCAAAGGGGGAGATTGTTGGCATTATGTGACAAGTATTGTCCTTGATGGCAACTCACACAAGATGACAGATTATAGTGCAGCAGGTCAGTAGCAAAGAATTGATGATCAGACTACACAAATGAAGAAAGAAGAGTATATACGCAGGTTCACTATATACCAAGACGCGTACATATGCAGCTTATACGCAGGTTCACTATGTACCAAGTCGCGTATATACACAGGTTCTCTATATACCAAGTAGGGTATACACGCAGGTTATACACGCAAGTTCACTATATACAAAGAGGCGTATACATGCGGGATTGCTGATCAAAAGTCGCGTATGTGTATGCACGCACTTTCATGCACGGAAAAGCACGTACATGTGGGAAAGATTATTTTTGGGTCCGTGGTATTTAGACCTATGTTTTTGGTCCTTGGTATTGCGTCCGAAGTGTTGAACCCAGGTATTGGCTCCCTAGTATTGGTTCTCAATGGTTTTGGACCATGGTATTGAGTAAGGCCTAAGACTATAAAAGGAGAAGAAAATCATTAGGCTAGAGTATGGAGAAAGTCTTGAATATCTAATGATGTATGAGATCCAGTATACATGTTATGGGTTCATGATGCTTTGCTTGATCTAAGCTAAGGAGGAATCTCAACGGTTGATGGAGAACAAGATCTAAGCATAGATCGGGATCTAATGGCTTCGAATGAATCATCTCTATACGGTTTGATCTTGTTTACTTTAGATCTGTATACTGATGCATGTAATGTTCTATAAATGTTATGATCTGGGTATAAGTCAAGTTTGGAACAGCTGCAAAGTTATGAGAAAATATTTGTAGATCTGTACGCGGGTTGGCTTTGGTGAAAGCGCATATGTACGCTGGTTTGGTTCGTCATAGTAGCGTATACATTATGATATATGATATTTGAAGTTGCAGTTGGATCTGGTTATTGTTGCAGAGTTCAGTTGGTTGTTTTGTGTTCTGGTGACTGTGCTGTTTACAGGGTTTCAATGTTTTAGTATTAGGTGATTCAGAGAATTGAAGTGATGATTAATTTTGTGCGTCAATGTTGTTGATGGGTCCAGTATGAAAATTGGATGAAACGTGGCCTTCAGATTATGGTGTTGTGCTTCAGGAGTATCCAGTCTGAAAATTTATGAAACGTGGTACCTGGAGGAAGAAAGAGAAGGTTGTAGCCTTCTGTAGGTTGGCACCTACATACTAGTACATCAGCTAGTACAAGAGCTAAGGGGGTGGCAGCTCCCTTCCAGTAGCAGCTGGAAAACGAGTGAAGGTTGGAGCATTCAGTAGGCCGGCACCTACATACTAGTAAATGGATCAGCTAGTACAAGAGCTAAGGGGGTTGTAGCTCCCTTCCAGGAGAGTCTGGAGAATGAGAGAAGGTTGTAGCCTTCTGTAGGTAGAAGCCTGTGTACTGGTATAAGACTGCACCAGTACAAAACTATTGTATAAAGAAGTTTCTTATTAAAAGGAATATTGAGACGACTTGCAGCAGGTGGTTTTCACCCACATTGGGTTTCCACCTTAAATCATGGTGTTCATGTGTGTTTCTTGTGTGTGATGATCTGTTCTGTTTTACTGCACCTGCTTACTGTTCATATGGTTAATGAAATTCTGATGCACTAACTAAAGACCAACATTTAATGGATTAACTGAATCATAAGTATTCTGGATATACGCTAGTTGCATTAGACACAGTTGCGTATACGCGCGGGTTCCATTAATTGAAGTAGCGTATATGTATCTAAGTATGGAAATGAAAAAATTGTATTGATTTGATAATACTGATTCACCCCCCCCCCCCCCCTCTCAGTATTATTTCCAACAATTGGTATCAGAGCAGGTCCTTTGGTAGAAGCTTGATCGCTTGAAGGAGATTCGTAGATCAATGGGAAAGAAGCTTAAGAAGAAGGCGCCTAAGAAGAAGAAAATATCTCAGAAGAACTATGACAGTGGGAGAATCGATTGGGGAATATGTGGAAGAAGCACATCAGATTCAGAATCACTTCAGAATGAAGATGAACAAGATCTATCAAGTATGAATTTATCCTCTGGTGATACATCTATTTATCCATTTGAAGACGATGAAAGTGATAGCGAAACAACTGAAAATGCTCTTATGGGTGAGCAAGAAAGATATCAAATAGAGGCAGAATTTAAAAGGCTTACAGACAAAATCAGAGATCAACAAGATCTGTTGAACAAAAGGGAATGTGCCTTCAAAGAAGAAACTACCAAACTAGAAGCTCAACTAGAGGAAGGAAACAAGGTAAGGAAGGTATTCAAGGACATGGTAGTTCAATGTCAAAAATTGCAGGATGAAGTGACATCATTAAGAAATGAAGTCAATGAAAGGAGCACAACAATCAAGAAACTCAGAGAAAGATCCAGTTACTATGAAAGGCTTGAAGCTACGATCCTCTCAGTAAAGGAAGATCTTGAAGAATCAAAGAAGTAGAATAAAGAACTACTCCAAGCTCTTGAAAAACAAGAAAATGAAGTTCTTGAATTAAGACATCAGTTGGAAGAAGGAAGAAAAGCTGAAGAAAACATGAAGAAGCAGTATCTTGAAAAGGAAGAGCAACATCAGGTTGAGGTAAATATTCTAAATGATAAATTAGAAGAAAAGGATAAGCTCTTACGATTTCAAGATAGTACTAAGATCTTGGATAATATTCTTAGTAATCAAAGGTCTCCCACTATCAAAGCTGGTCTTGGTTTTCATGAATCTGTTGAAGGTGAATCTAGTTCACAAAGTAAGACAAGGAACTCTAATGCAAAATCTGAAAGGCTCAACAAGGAGATGAGAGGTCAATCCCACCATCAGCCAAGGAAAGAAATTCTTCAAAGAAAATATTTTACTCCTCCGATGAATAATGTTGAATGTTATGTATGTCATAATCTTGGACATGTTGCATCCAGATGCAGAAGAAGAATAGTTCGAGATCATCACACAGAAAGATCATCACATTCCAGGTACTTTCAGGGATGTTGTTTTTCTTGCAATATGTTTGGTCACAAAGCTGCTGATTGCTACAGGAGGAATATGAAACATGTAAGATGTTATGCATGTAACAAGCTTGGACATACAGCAAAGGAATGCAGGAACAAAGTATGGGCACCATACCAAAAGGAGAAAACATCATCATCACACTTGAAGATATGGAAGAAGAAGGAAGTACAGTCAGAAAGATGTGGCACAGCACAATGTACAGACATAATCAACTCAGAGGGAGCTGAAAGTGTAAAACTTCAGTATCCTAAATCTCATACGCAAGTTTCATAAAGGGAAGTCGCGTATATACGCGAGTTAGACAGTGCACAGTCGCGTATATGTCAGTTTGAGAAAAGCAGTGGGACAGGCTCAGGAAAAGGGTCTGATATGATTCAGTCCATTACTTGCTCTGTTTGATAATAGTTATAATCTGCTGATGATGTGTGGAAATGTCTTGATACTTGTAAGATGTTTTAAAGTGTTTCATGATGATGATGCCTTGATACTTCTTGCTGATATATGTAGTGAACAGATGGCACAGGTTCAGGGGGAGCATATACTTTTAATAATGCATTGTTGGCATTATGGTTAGTAGTCCTTGGTGATGATGCTTGTATGGCTAAATGATATATCTTGCTATGATATGGTTATGAGTTGTCCATCTCATATGATTCTTGGGGTTACATAGTTGGTGTTTAATTCAGATTTGTGGTTGATTCTTTGATGATGCATATATGGTGCTTATATGGTGATCTTCATAAGGATAAGGAGAAGTACAAAGTACTTGGTGATGAGCCACTCATATGCTGCTGTTGTCATATGCATAAAGATCATACAATACAGTTATGATGCAGGATTACTATAGTTCCTGGCACTCACATGGATGAGGATTGTGGTTGTTGATGATATCAAGAAGTCTTGAGCTCTAGATACATAGTGCTGGATACATGGAGTTGCATTATTGGAGATATGATGATGATGAGTTCTTACCTATATGATGATAGGTTGATACTCACATATGTTGATTGATGATTGTCAGATAAGGGATATTCCCATGTAATGTTACATGGATGGTATATAAGATCATGCAGATCTTGATGATGATGAGATGACTATGGTGTTTTTCACATATGATATAATGTGAATGATTTTATGATGATGTTCAAAAGGATGAGTTGATATCTATATGTAGACATACCTTGTTACAGGACATTTACAGGTTGTTGATCTGGAAGTGGTTGTACGCGAGTTTTATGAAGAACATCCGTGTATATACGCCTGTTTCTGTGGATACAGTCGTGTATATGTTGGTTTGATTTGATTTCAGGTGGAACAGGTGCAGAAGGAGAACATGGTTGCTGATCTGAATGATGATTGACAGATGCTGCTGATGACTTTCATAGAATTGTTTTAAATATTTCGTCTCTATGTCATGTATATCTTTTCTTATCAAGGTCATGTAACGGCCTATGTTGGTTTCCCCACTATGCCTGGGATGAATAATGTAATGTACTTATTTTTCATATGTAAACTTCTGGTGTATCCCCACTTGGTTGGGTAGATGAGTCAATTCTGGTATATCCCCACTTGGTTGGGAGATGGATGTATGTATGAGTCTTTGGTATAGAGTCATGTTCTTTCTTGTAGAACATCTTTTTGCAGACCTTGCTTACAGTCAGGGGGAGCATGAACAGCACACTTCAGCAGAACAGAGCATTCAGCATGTACTCAGAAGGAGCATGGACAGATTGGTACACCTTGGCATATACAAAGGGGGAGCTCATTCAGAGATTTCAGCAGGTACTCAGGGGGAGTATGGACAGCGGAATGTTTATCTTGGTCTACCCTTTACCCTTGTAAAAGGGGGAGAGTGATTTGGTGTTGTTGCCATCAAGTCCAAAGGGGGAGATTGTTGGCATTATGATGCATGTGTTGTACTTGATGGCAACCCACCCATAGAAGAAAAATATATAACTTGATGGTTCTACAGAAGAGATATCAGATGTGATAGGATGATAGTTCTCAGTATGACAAGTTAGCTTTGCCATCAAGTCCAAAGGGGGAGATTGTTGGCATTATGTGACAAGTGTTGTCCTTGATGGAAACTCACACAAGATGACAGATTATAGTGCAACAGGTCAGTAGCAAAGAATTGATGATCAGACTACACAAATGAAGAAAGAAGAGTATATACGCAGGTTCACTATATACCAAGACGCGTACATCGGCAGCTTATACCCAGGTTCACTATGTACCAAGTCGCGTATATACGCAGGTTCTCTATATACCAAGTAGGGTATACACGCAGGTTATACACGCAGGTTCACTATATACAAAGACGTGTATACACGCAGGATTGCTGATCAAAAGTCGCGTATGCGTATGCACGCACTTTCATGCACGGAAAAGCACGTACATGTGGGAAAGCTTAGTTTTGGGTCCGTGGTATTTAGACCTATGTTTTTGATCCTTGGTATTGCGTCCGAAGTGTTGAACCCAGGTATTGGGTCCCTAGTATTGGTTCTCAATGGTTTTGGACCATGGTATTGAGTAAGGCCTAAGACTATAAAAGGAGAAGAAAATCATTAGGCTGGAGTATGGAGAAAGTCTTGAATATCTGATGATGTATGAGATCCAGTATGCAGGTTATGGGTTCATGATGCTTTGCTTGATCTAAGCTAAGGAGGAATCTCAACAGTTGATGGAGAACAAGATCTAAGGATAGATCGGGATCTAATGGCTTGGAATGAATCATCTCTATATGGTTTGATCTTGTTTACTTTAGATTTGTATACTGACGCATGTAATGTTCTGTAAATGTTATGATCTGGGTATAACTCAAGTTTGGAACAGCTGCAAAGTTATGAGAAAATATTTGTAGATTTGTACGCGGGTTGGCTTTGGTGAAAGCGCGTATGTACGTTGGTTTGGTTCGTCATAGTAGCGTATACATTATGATATATGATATTTGAAGTTGCAGTTGGATCTAGTTATTATTGCAGAGTTCAGTTGGCTATTCTATGTTCTGGTGACTGTGTTGTTGATAGGGTTTCAGTGTTTTAGTATTGGGTGATTCAGAGAATTGCAGTGATGATTAATTTTTCTGCTTCAATGTTGTTGATGGGTCCAGTATTAAAATTGGATGAAACGTGGCCTTCAGATTATGGTGTTGTGCTTCAGGAGTATCCAGTCTGAAAATTTATGAAACGTGGTACCTGGAGGAAGAAAGAGAAGTTTGTAGCCTTCTGTAGGTCGGTACCTACACACTAGTACATCAGCTAGTACAAGAGCTAAGGGGGTGGCAGCTCCCTTCCAGTAGCAGCTGGAAAACGAGTGAAGGTTGGAGCATTCAGTAGGTCGACACCTACGTACTAGTAAATGGATCAGCTAGTACAAGAGATAAGGGGGTTGTAGCTCCCTTCCAGGAGAGTCTGGAGAACGAGAGAAGGTTGTAGCCTTCTGCAGGTAGAAGCCTGTGTACTGGTATAAGACTGCACCAATACAAAACTATTGTATAAAGAAGTTTCTTATTAAAAGGAAGATTGAGACGACTTGCAGCAGGTGGTTTTCACCCACATTAGGTTTCCACCTTAAATCATGGTGTTCATGTGTGTTTCTTGTGTGTGATGATATGTTCTGTTTTACTGCACCTGCTTACTGTTCATATGGTTAATGAAATTCTGATGCACTAACTAAAGACCAACATTTAATGGATTAACTGAATCATAAGTATTCTGGATATACGCTAGTTGCAATAGACACAGTTGCGTATACATGCGGGTTCCATTAACTGAAGTAGCGTATATGTATCTAAGTATGGAAATGAAAAAGTTTTATTGATTTGATAATACTGATTCACCCCCCCCCCCCCCCTCTCAGTATTATTTCCAACAACACCTTGGTAACCTTGATTTCTTTCTATTTTTTTATACCAACGTACATTATTGTATTTTACAATGTTTTCTAAATGGGTGACCCTTTTGAAATATAAAATTGATTTAAACTACACTTGACCTAGACTACCATAGCCTAAACTACCCTATCCTACCATACCATGGCCAATATTAATCTAATTCGACTAATGAACCTGCACCCAAGAAGAACCTCAACAACATCCTTTTCACTACCTTGCCTCTTTTACTGATGGGGCATGTTAAGAGAGAGGCGATATGCACATGAATGCTATCTAATGTAGGGGGGAAATAATAGAGTTGCCTTTCTTTATGATGCACTCTGAACATTACAAGTTATCCAAGCTTTTCAAGGTCAATTGTTAAGTATACTAACCCTAAGAAGTGGAAATTAAATGGGACAATTTATTAAGGGATTTTCATCACAACTAAATGGTCACTTTCCACCTTTAATTTTCTATGTATAATATAGTTACTTATTTGTTTGTTTTGTAAGGCTGCACATTCCTTCATTTAGTTGACCAAAAATTTGGGAAAGAAAGGTATTTCCAACACAAAAGTGATACATGGTAAAATAACAATGAATAGAAGAGACTCAAAACAACTTTGAATTGTTGTTGGAGAAATTCAACCTAAGAAAAATAAAAGATAAAATTATCAGCGACAACAATGAAAATTTGAAAAGTAAAGAAGATTGGCTGAATAAAAAGGGAATGAAATTGGCACATAACAAATCTTAGAGAAACATTCAGGAATGTGTTTCGTAAAAAAAACATTAAAACAATAACATCTTGAAATTTTTCTAGTCAGCAACCACAGTACTACAACAATGTGACAAATCTCCAAAGCTTCATAAAATGGAAAGGATAATAGATGTATCAAAACTCAAGTGTAACTTGAAAGTTGGACATGCTATACAATAAAAAAATAAACTAGCTGAAAGATTTACCACCTCAACTACAACTAAAAACCCAAGCACAAAATAACCCTTTTGGACATCCTAGTGAAGTTTAGCCAAATTCTAATTTGCAACTTGACAATAAGAATCAAAACCAATAGTAAAGTTTATATTCAAACCTAAGTTGTCATGCCCAAGTAAGAGGAAAAAATTAGAAAAACATATTTAGGGGCTACTGATCATTGATAAACATGAAGCATGTGAACTTTTATGACCAAAATAAGCATCCAATGGCGAGCTTAATACAAACATAAATATTCAAAATAAAGATAGAGCAAGAAATGGGTATGTTGAAGCATTAGGATAACCTACTGATGTTACTAAAGAAGGGTGACATTAATATGTAAAACGAAGAGATTGGCCACCATTTTTCAACTTTGTCATACATGTTTATATGAAAAATGAAAATGCCAAATTTCCAATTTTTCAACAACAAAAGTCAGTGACCTGCACTAATGAAAGCAAATATATAGCCCATTTCTCCATGTGAGAAGGTTGAAATGCAATATGGAAATTATGAAAACTAATAAAGTGGCATCCAAGATCCAACATCTAGTAACCAAAATGAGAAAAACACTATCATTTGAAGTGTGAAGGATTTGAGCCTTTCAACCAAAAATCTTAGTTGCAAAGTTGGACATCTCTCTGAATTTGCAACAAGGCATTTCCCATTGGTAGGATAACCCCAAGAAAGGCATTGATGTCAAAGATGGAAAAGTACAATACAAATTCTCACCACAAATGCTAAAGGGTGAGCCTATTGTAGTTACTTTGACCAGAGTCACTGTCTTACTTAAGAAGGAAAAGAAACAAGTTAAACATGAAGTTCTAAGGATAACACCTCATTCTAATAATTAAGCTTGAGTAAAATACTATAGGTTAAAAGTTATAACTTAAATCCATTTCATTAATATAATTTGTAATTTATGATTTAAATCTGTTTGATAACATAATTTGTAAATTCATAATTCATAGCCACTTTATTAATAGATTTTATAACACCAGAAACAAATTAAGGGTCATAATGCAACACTGAAGCAATGTATTGGTCAGATTTGTATTCAAGTTCATGACTATGGAAATTAACCATGTTCACTGTGGAGAAAGGTAATATGATAAATAAATTTGATTCCTATATCTTAAAACATAATCAAATTGATTGAAATGGTATGTAAGAGTCATTGAAAATAACAACTGACAGTAACTTTAACAATATATAAATTAATCATTATTCCATCATTTCTCCCCCATAATGATCATTTGGAAATATTCCATAATCATATCTAAATTTGCAGTGTTTTTCCTCCAGGGTTATCTAGAACAAAGAAAAGGTTTTTAAAAATGAAAGCTTCAAAGTTTTGTATTTTAGATGGTGCTCTTTTTTGGAAAAATCATGAAGGTGTTCTATTAAGAAATTTTTCTCTTAATAGTTTGTATAGATGCAAAAAATATAGATGTAGTATATTTATAGAATCATGGAGAAAGATAAAGTAGATTGAAAAGAATTTTACAACCTATAATTTCAAAATTAAGAAAAAATTATCTTTCTTCAACAATCGCAAACATTCATAGTGGCCATAAGATAAGTGAGTGCATTGTCATTGGAAAAAATTTCCTCTCTAACTATAATTAATTATGAAGTAAATTCAAGTTCTTACATAATACATTTGTTTACATTTAATGCAACTACATGTTAATTGCATAAACAACAAAAGAGTTATTAAATAAATTCCTACATGGGACATTCGTTTACATTTAATGCAACCACGTGTTGATTTGTAAAACAACAAAGGAAAGGATGAAAATAACAAAAGGATTTGGAACCATGAATTGAAGGAGAATGCATGGTTGGAAGTCTCAAGTTGAATCTCCTTCTATTTTTTGGACACCTTGTGGTGCACACATCAAACATATTTTGATGGTGTGGTGCTTCCAATACATTATTTATAAATACATTGTATAATGAGATTCAATATGATACAATGTGGTGGGGTTGGATGGAGTGACTTACCTTTAGGAAAAGATGGACATGAGAACAATAAATGCAATGTTTTAATGAAATATTGACAAGAGAATAATAAATATAATGTTTTATTTCAACATGATACAATGGAGTAGGGTTGGATAGAGTGACTTGCCTTGAGGGAAATATGGACAAGAGAACAAAATGAAGAAGAGCACATGAATTTCCAAAATGTAATAAGATATATTTGTTCAATTTAAAATGCAATTTCTATGGATTTCAATGCATGATACATCAAATCTTGGAAACTTTTACTTTGAAAGTTATGGCTTCTTCATACTAGTCATGAATGATTTCATGATAATATTTTATATAGGAAAATTCTCTTACATAAGATTAGTTAATAACCACTCTAGCCATGGGAACTTGTAATATACGACCAAATTATTAAACATGAAAGAGGCTATGCATTTAACTCGACGATTCACGATCTTCTTGATATCAAGATTGTTGTGAAATTAATGATAAGGGATTGAGCTTTCACCTATGAATGAAATTAAAAAAAGAACAATTGTAAAAAGTAATTCCAAAGTGCTTCGATGGGTTTATCAAGCCAAAAATCAAGGGAAATTGAAATAACATTTTAAAGATCTAGAATGTGACTATCAAGAGAAATTTGAAAAAACTCGTGAGTTGTTTTTTTTAAAGTTGTTCATATGGCTCTAGTATAGTTTGAAGATAAGTGTTTAATATTCATTAAATTTTCAAATGGCCTTAATAAGCATATTGGGGAGATAGCACAATAAAAGTGGAGACTTAGTTTAAAACTGCCTTGATGGCTTTATTAAGCACATTGTTAGAAGGAAAGAAAATTTGAGTGTTAGTTTGATGGACTAATTGGGCTACAATCAAGCTACAAATGAAACTTAATGTCTACAGTCAAGGATGCAAATAAAAAATGAAGATATTTCACGTCTTGTTGGAATTTGATGTTGATGGATGAAAATCCATGCTTCTAGAAAGCTATTTTTGGAATCCTATAAGAATAGGAAGATGCTTTTACATATAATTAAAAAAATATTGCTTTGAGTAAATTTGATAATGGTTTAATTTCGTAAAGAAAATAAGACGAATATAAATATAATTTATAAAAATGAAAAATATAATTATTCAATTCATATATTAATATCTTAGTTTTTATGTGTGAGATGAGTGTGCTTATGAGAAATTTTTTGTTGAAGATGATAATGTGGCAATGAGAACATGATATTTCAGCAACTTAGCATTTGTTTAACACAACCTTTTCTAAGAAATAGACCATACAAAAAATCATAAGAACATTTTCTGCAACCCCATTTCCATATTTCACCATGAAGATCGGTGTAAGGTGCCTCCACACCCCAAATTAATTCAAGGGGGAAAGAGGAATTGTTACATCAATACTAGCCATGTTGCTTATGATTTTGAAAATGTAGTCTAAGAACATATCTATGATGGGGAAATATTTAGACATTAAGGAGTGGATGCAACATGTAATTTTCTAATAGGAAAAACAACAATGTTTCCCCTGTAAATATTACTTGAACATGGATTTCCAATTTATATATTTGTTCAAGATCCTTGGGAATTTGTAATCACATTTCCTTAAGCATATTATGCAAGCTTTATCCATGGTAAATATTCAACATTTATTTATATATTACCATAATTTGTTTCATCTTTAGCTATATATTGTTCCCTATAAACATTTTCATTGCCATGGCCAAGAACAATGAGGTCATGCTCACTGCAATAAATTGTTTCCTCCAATAACCATAGTAAGAAATCTAAAGGTTGTTTCTAGGTTTTAATTATGGAAAGACAGTAAAATTTGCATTCGATGATTGGTTTACATTTGGGGAAACCACTTATAAAAAATATGAGTTAAATAGACAATATATTTTTCCTCATAAACAAATACTATGCAAAGACACAGTGCTTCTTGCTAATAATTGCTAATTTCTAGAAGAAACTGAGAATGATAATCATGTTGTACAATAAGAAGAAGAAAAATCCATATCCCAAGTGATGCAATCCATAACTATATATGCTTTTTACAGACCCTTTATCTTTTTCATTTTCCTTTTCCATCACATAACCATGTTCATAATGATGAATTCCTCCCAATCTCCTTAAAGAGAATGATATGAGGTAACCTAAGGGGGTTTTGTGTATCATAGAAAAATAGCTCCCTTGATGTTAAAGTTTTTAATTATGGATTACTACACATCATATATCCATAATATATCTCCAAAAATGGATGGAAATGATGTCAAGCTATTTTTCTCATAATCAGAACTGAACCATTGTCATTGAATTTCTCCACAGTGTAGGGTCCCAACCATCTTGTCCTCAGCTTGCCTTTGAAATCTTTGTATCTTGAATCATAGAGTAGTGCCCAATCTCCCTCTTCGAATTGCTTCTCCTTGATATTTTTGTCATGCCATATCTTTCTATGAAGTTGAACTACCTCTGTATGGGGAAGGGATTGCAATATGTATTCATCCAATCCATTGAGCTGAAGTAATCTTTCCTTCTATGCATGGGAGAGGTCTAGGTCCAGTTGAGCTACCATCCATAGGGTATTGAATTCAAACTCTATTGACAGCAAAGCCTTCTTCCCATAGACCAATTCATAGGGTGTGAACCCGATGGTGTTCTTCCATGTTGTGTTGTAGGCCCAAGTGGCCTCAACTAATCTGTCTGCCCAGTCTTTTCTGCTACTGTTCACTACCTTGGTTAGGATCCCTTACAATGCTCTATTAGTAACCTCAACTTTCCCATTGGCTTGTGGATGGTAAGGGGTGGAAGTCTTGTGCTTCATCTTATGATGTGTGAGAAGGTCTTCAATCAGGCTGGAAGTGAACTGACTACCTTGGTCTGTGACCAACTCTCTCGGATACCCGAACTTGTAGAATATGTTTTCTCTCAAAATCTCAAGTACTTTTTTTCTGTTACTGCTTTGATTGCTTTTGTCTCTACTCACTTTGTTAGGTAGTTGGTGCACACAATGATGTACTGCTTCTGCTTTGAGGGGCGTTGATAGGCCCACAAATTCCATGCCCCACTTCTCAAATGGCTCAAAGGTCACTTGAGGTTGCATGGGCATTTCATCCTTTGGAGTGGGTTTCCCCATCCTCTGACATCGATCACACTGGCTCGTGTATCTCCTCACATCCTAATGAAGAGTGGGCCAGTAGTAGCCTGCTTGCAATATCTTGAAGGCGATTCTTTTTGCTGCAAAATGACCTCCACAAGGCCCATCATGACAGGTCAGGAGGATGTCAAAGACTTCCTCCTCCCTGACACATCTTCTCAAGATCTGATCTAGGCCCAGTTTGAAGAGATTGCCTCCAATCCAGGTGAAAGGGGCACTTTTCCTTACTATCTTGCTCTTCTCTTTTGAGGATAGGTGTGGTGGGAACTGTGCTGAAACCAAGTAGTTTGCTATATCAGCAAATGATGGAGAGAGTACTGATATAGAAAATAGATGTTCATCTAGCATTTGGTCATCCACCATTCCTTCTTCACCTGTAGGCAAATTTACTCTAGACAAAAAGTCAGCAACAACATTCTCTTTACCAGTCTTATCAATAATGGTCAAATAACACTGCTGCAATAAAAGCAACCATCTAATAATGCGAGAATTTACATCTTGTTTGTTCATTAAATATCTAATTGCATCATGATCAGTGTGAACAAAGGTTTGATAGCCTGTGATATAATGTCTGAATTTGTTTAAGGAATGCACAATAGCTAGGAGTTCCTTCTCGGTCACTGTATAGTTTAACTCTGCCTTTGACAAGTTTTTGCTTATAAAGTATATGGCATAACGCAACTTTCCATGAATTTGTTGTAAGGCTGCTCCTATTGCTTTTTTTGAGGCATCTGTGTGAATGTGAAAGGGTAGGGCCCAATTTGGGCCCCTGAGAATTGGGGCAGTCACTAGCTTTCTTTTCAAGGTATCTAGGGCTTCTTGATAGTTTTCTGACCATATGAACTCAACATCTTTGCCTAGGAGGCCAAACAAAGGAGAGACTATCTTGTTGAAGTCTTTAATGAATCTCTTGTAATATCCAGTTAATCCTAGGAAACTTTTGACATCTCTCACCTTTCGAGGAGGCGGGACCCTTTAGATGATGGCAATTTTGTTGGGGTCCACCTACAGTCCTTGTTGAGATATTGCATGACCTAGCACGGTCCCTTCAGTCATAAAAAATTCACATTTTTCCGGACTGAGGGACAGGTTCATCTCAATACACTTATCTAGAACTTTTCCTAGGTTAGATAAAGCTTCCTAAAAGTCAGAGCCATCAGGAGTAAAATCATCCATGTATATTTTTATTGCATCATGAACTAGTTCAGAAAATATACTCAATAACGCTCTTTGGAAAGTGGTTGTAGCATTACACAAACCAAAAGGAAGGACCCGGTATGTAAAGGTACCCCAAGGACAAGTGAAAGTGGTCTTATCTTGGTCTTCTAGGCTGATTTGAATTTGATTGTACCTGTTAAACCCATCTAGGAAAGAGAAAAACAATTCCCGACTAGACCATCTAACACTCGATCTATGAAAGGTAAAGGAAAATGGTCCTTTTTAGTGGCTTTGTTCAATTCCCGATAGTCGACATAGATTCTCCACTTACCATTTTTCTTTGGCACTAGCACCAAAGGAGAGATCCATTCACTGTCAGAAACGGGATAGATGAATCGTGCATCAAGCAATTTCTACAGTTCTTCCTTAACAATAACTTTAAGTGCTAGGTTCATCCTCCTTTGAGGCTGTCTAACTGGTTTGAAATCTACCTTGATGTATATATGATGAGTATATACTAAAAGGTGCACTCCCTTCATCTCCTTATAACTCTAGGCGAAGGCATCTAGATGTTTTCTCAGTAGGCTGCATAGCTCCTTCTCCTGGGAAGTAGATAGGGATGGGTTGATTTTCATTATTCTTTATGGGTTGAAACCTATATTTTTGACACGGAGAGAAGTAGGGTCGGCCACACAGAGATAAGTTGAGGAGTTATTTTTGGTTCCTCTTACTATGTCTTCTAATGGTGATACACTGGGAGGTGGATTCTGAATCAAATTTTCAATCACATCATCCTCATCTTGCGGTTTTCCCCCCATTGCGATTTCTAATGCACAAAGCGGTGCAGAATAAACTTCATCCTCATTCTCCTTGAACCAGAGAGGTAGATCATGTTCTAACAAGGGTTGAGCAGGAGGATATAGAATTAATTGCTTGGACATGTGCCCGTTCTTTATGGTCATGTTCCCAACTCGGCAGCTGATGTAGGCATCGACTGTAGCCAAACAGGGTCTTCCCAGGATGAGAGGATACCCAGTGAACATTGCCTTTGGCTGGAGAACTAAGAAATCAGCAGGGTACTCCCAAGAATCAATGGAGACCATCACATATTCCACAATCCCCTCAGGGGTCACAGTGGAGCGGTCTGCTAGTTGCAGCACCGTCGTGGTCTTCCTCAAGGAGCCCTAGAGGTTAAGTTTGAGCATTGTGTCCTTTGTCATCACATTAATGGCAGCTCCCAAATCAATCAAGGTATGTGGGACCATTGTGCCATTGATGTGGACATCAACTACTGGGCTTCCAAGGTCTAGATATTTTGGACAAATTATCTACCCCAATATCAGGTCGTATAGTTGTCTTATGACATTGATGGTTGGGGCATCTCTCTTGCACCTTCGTGGATGCCTAAAGCACTTCTCTTTGATCAACCTATTGTAGATAGGTGCATATTTTATGGTTTGGAGAAGTTGTATCTTCACACATAAATGTTTCAATTCTCCCAAGAGTTCAGTCTCTTCTGGGGTAGGCTAGATTGTCATGGATAGTCTCTTAGAAAAGGGTGGATTTTCTTTAGGTTCGCTTTCCTCTTTATCTTCCTCAGCCTCCCTAGTTGGAGGCTGGCTATCTGGGAGAACTTTCCTAGATTGGAAGTTGATTTCTTGAATCTCCACAGCATAAGTCGGGCATGATGGTTCCCCAATATACACTTGCTGATCCTATCCGTTGTTCAGGTTCGGATTCAGCTGGGCAGGCATTTGGGGTTTCCTTGGTGGAACAGAAGGTAACGGTTGTGGTTGGGCAGGTGGTGGAGGCAGAACAGCGGGAAGAGAGTTGTATTGGGGCCTCCACCCCTAATGAGGTGCATTCCACTGAGGTTGCAGTTGAGCATAGGGTTGAAATGAATGAGTGGCTGGTTGGGCATGATATTGAGATGTGAAGGACCAAGGAGGAGGCGTGGACTAGGAAGGATGAGCAGTGGGGCCCCAAGAAGGTATGTAGGTGACTTGGTTGGGGTGGTAGTATGCCTAAGATGTCCATTGCATTCCCTGTTGGTATGGTCTAGGTCTAGGCAGCCTTCTTTGGTTTATGTAATAGATCTGTTCAGTGCCTACTTCGGCCCCTTGGTATACAGCTTTAAGTCCGGGCAAGGAAGGGCACTTGTCTATAGAATGATTTTCTTCACAGATTGAACAAAATTATATGGAGTTCAATGGGCATTCATTCCTAGGATGCCTCCTGGTGCATCTAGGGAAAAAAATGGCCAAAGCCCTCTCTGCTTCCTCTTGTTTTCTTCTGATATGTAAGGTATCCATTTTCATGGCAAGAGTCTGCAACATCTCACTCTTGAAGGCTTCTAGCATGTTTCCAATTTCACATTTAATGGATGAATTGGAAGAATGGGCACTAGCTATGGGTTGACTCCCCCTAACTTTCTTTCTGGTTTCTCTAGAATGGTTTCTAAAAACAGTCTTTATGTCCTCATAGGATAGTTGGTAGATGTCTCCCCCAGCCAATATATGGAGGGCGTCTAAGAGGTCTTCCCAAATTCCCCTGAGCAGGACCAACTTCAGAGATTCAGGGTCAAGTGTACACCTGACCCTTTTGTAATTAAGCTGGAACCTCTCTTCATAGTCTTCCAGGGACTCATCACTTCCCATGGTCATTTAGAAGATTTCTTCTTTAGTATATTTTGACCTACAATAGTATCGATACTTGTGGTTAAAGGCCTACTGCATCTGAGCCCAAGTTGTGATGCTATTGCCAAGTAATCCCATGAACCAGCGCAATGCTGTATCCTTGAGAGTAGAAGGGAATAGTTTCGACTTTTTCTCATCTTCTGCATAGTCATAAGTTCGACAGATGATAGCAAACTCGAACAAGAAGGTGTCAGGATCTTCTATAGTTAGACCATGGAAATGAGGTAGGGTTGAAGGACTTATATTCTTCTTTTTCATGTCCCCATTGGTCTCCCAAATGGGAAAGGTACCCTCTATTCTCTCTCCATTCCCCATAGCATTTATGTTTTCAGCCATTGGCTCTAGAGGAATGTTTTCTTCTTCTTCTTCCCCTATAGGTTCTTCAAATATGTCTGGCTGTTCACCTAAGGGTTCTTCTTGATCGCAGCCACTGAAGAAGAGAGAATGTTGGCTATGTGAAGCAGTGGGGGTGTTGGGAAAATTTTTTCCTGAGTTATCTATATTTCCAAGGCATGAAAGGAAATATTTTTTATTGGTTTTTTTCTTCTTTTTCCCCACACTGAAAGTACCTACAGAAACTGGAATTGATTGAACACAACAAATTTCTACTAGCTGAAATGAACTTGCTGAATGAAATTTGCAGAATTGAAAAGGAAAGCAAGGAAATGGAGAACTAAAAGGAAAGAAATGACTAGTCTACTTTTGTTGAAATGAAATTTGCAAAACTGAAAAGGAAAGCAAGGAAATGCTGAACTTGAAAGAAAAGAAATGACTAGTCTGCTTTTGCCGAAATAAACTACTGGCAGAATGTTGTAATAGGAAACAGAAGAAAGCAGTAATCACATAATACTCTGACGCTTCCCCGGTAATGGCGCCAAAAAGTGGTGAGCACCAGTATTGCAGCAAGAATGGTGTAACTCCTGGGCTGCCAACTGTAGGAATTTACAGGGTAAGTTCCTCAGACAGAACACCAAAGGACACCACTCACAACCAGATCGCAGATCAATACACCAGTATTTTTGACGTGGTTAAAACCCTCAAAGAGGGAAACAGTCCACGGCCTGAGCCAACGCGGCCACTTCAGGCAATTTATTAATAAAAGAATGAAAATTTACATAAGCTTCTCTCATAGACAGATTACCCT
Source organism: Pinus tabuliformis (assembly GCA_031772625.1). Classification (NCBI taxonomy): domain Eukaryota; kingdom Viridiplantae; phylum Streptophyta; class Pinopsida; order Pinales; family Pinaceae; genus Pinus; species Pinus tabuliformis. The sequence continues at coordinate 845,588,035 of CM062809.1, read as the reverse complement.
ACAAATGACCCTCCATGCGCTTTAAATAGAAATCATGGACCAATCGAGTGTTAAGCCACGGATCAAGTGTCGGTAATACCGAGGAGAGAATGAACCGTTAGATCACTACATATCGTGACCGTCGGATTGTAAGTTACAAAATGTACAAGGTAAAGAAACACACTTTACCTAACTCTATACTAGACCAAGTTGTACTTAACTATTTCCTATGTGTCGGAATATCCTAATACCAACTTTACATTTATCAACCCGGTAGTTTGTAACAAACTTGGAAGTGTCGGTGTTGTATGCACTACTAGTTCTCACTACAGGTTATCACTTGGTTAGTCGGCGCAAGATCACTAGGAGCTCAAGCCAACTTCTATAGATTTCAGAAGAAGCTCTATGTGTGATTAAAGGAAAGAAAGATTACTCTACAGAAGCTATTCTAATTGCAGAAAGGAAAAAGACTAGAATGCAAAGCAAAACCTAGTAAACCCTAATTAACAAGCTAATTCTACTTTTGCCAAAACACTATGAAAACCATGAAAGCAATGCCATTACCTACTCAAGAAACTAAACAACATCTAACCATGCTATTTCTGGAAGTAAATAAGTAAAAACCATATTTTTGGATTTTTATGTGTTTTTATGTGAATTTGACATGCATCTAATTTATTGTGTGTGAGTGTGGCAACGAAAAAGTGGCATTAAAGGGTGGTTTTGGAGCTTGGCAGGATGTAAGATGGTGTGGATGGGTACTAGGAGGTCTTAGGTGGCCTTTTGGAGGCTTTTCCCAAACTCGGCCTTCAAAAGAAAGCCTCCAGGACAAACTAGAGGAGGACACAGGGAAACTATAGGAGGAAAATAAGGAAACTACATGAGGCCTATAGGAGGAGGTCGAGAGAAATTTTCACTATTTTTAGGGTGTGAGAGTGGGTGGAAAATGTGGATGAAGGTTGGAATGAGGTGTTAGGGCACCTAAGGTCTACCATGAATCACCAGGAGAGAGAAAGATGATTGGGTTTGCTCAAGGAGAGAGGGAGAAGTTCTATGAAAAATGTAGGAAACTAGGGCAGAATTGAGGTGAGGCTTGGGAGACCTATATGGCATGGATCAGATGGAGGGTGTGATTGCTAGTAAGCTCGCCTATTGCTGGAAGAGATCTGCTGCAAAGAAACTGACAGTTAACCAAGAAAATCAAGCAACAAATGAAATAAGTGCATCCTAGGAAAACAGAGTTTTGCATTAAAATGGCCTAAACTATGATAAATAGAAGGAAATGTTGGGAAATGCTGCAAGAAAGGAAAACATGAAAGAGGACTATTGTAAATCAGGAAGTGAACATGATGAAGGAGATCTAAAGCAAAGCAAAACTGGACTCTCAAGCTACTAAAGAGCTGCAAACACTAGAAGTCCTATGAATGAGGAAAAATCTCTGTTTTTGGGGCAACAAGAGAGTCTTTGCCTCAAATCATGGTCCTAGAGGGAGGAAGAGAGGCCAAGGCACTATTTCTAGCCTTTTGAATCTTTTCTAATCGCTGCTTAACCTGCTACAGACAGCACAAATGGAAGTAAACTACTAAATCATCAAAAGCAACCTATTCTTAATCATCAAATGCACTTGGATTATTTTCTTGAATTTTATATAGAAGTTCTTATTTCTTATGTCTATAATTACCCAATTGGTGAATGGATTTCCATATGCATTTGCTGAGGGTTTTCAAACAAAAGTAATTTTATGTAAAGGGTGGTGAATGTAGTAAGACTTTACAATAATTAGGAAAAAATCTAAAGCCAATTAGCAGCCATGATGGTGTTCACATTGAATTATGTTAATATTAGCCCCAAACTACTCAAATGGTGGGTATAAGATTGACTCCACATCTGAATATTAAAACACCATGTGCATTTTACACAATAGGATACTAAATCCTTGAAATCTATTAACACTCTATTGAAGAAGTGGGGTTTCTTACCTAAAATAGTTATTCCCTATGATCGATGGGATGTGAGCCACCCCATAATTTGTTGTGTTTTTGTCGAATACCCATTGCTTCATCAATTCCATGAAGTGACCAACCAATCTCAGACTGAAACTAGATAAGAGAAGCACTACATGCATAGGTTTTTTGTGACTTGTAACACCTCATCTAACCAAGAATGACACCCTTTCTAAAAACACATTAGAACAAAATGGAGTTTCACATGAAGGAGAACAACAAACTTTTGTAGTACAGAGTCTCAAGCCAGGGAGAATATGAAGTAATGGGGTTTCGTGGGGTGAAAAAGGTATATCATTCATACACCTTAAAATACAACATCATCTAGCTTATGTTCACCACTTGGAAGTAGCCTCACCAAGGAAGTAGCTCCACCAGGGAAGAGTAGTAAATTCTTGAATGTAAACGAGTGTACCATACAATAATAAAGGATTTCAACTTATGGTAAAGGGAGTGATGAAGGACAATTTTTGTGTGGATGATGGCCACAAAAACAAAAAAACAACCTAGAAACTCGACTAATGAATTCTACCCAACATAATTGTGCATATAATTCAGTGAATTGGTGCAAGAGATGATTGAAAAAACATTGGACACACATTCCTTTTCATTTGGAAGCCGCAAAAACCAAATTGGCTATCGATTTAAAACCAAAAACCATTTAAACCCAAAGAGTGGCAAATAAATTCACATACCTGGGCTGATTTTGGGCATTTAGTGTCATCAAAGGGTGCTCGGTATGTTGCTTTCATGGTGTAATTCACTTAGCAGGTCACTTTTGCAGTGTAATTTGCTCAAATGGTCGCTTTCATGGGCCAATGTTTTCATGGCAGAAATGCAGGCAAGATTTCATTTTTTCTATCTTATACTAACCAAACTTTTGGCTGAGTTTTAATTAGAATCTAGGTTCTCGATCAAGAGTTTTAAATGGAATCTAAACTCTCGGTCCATAGTTATGAATAGAATCTAAATTCTCGGCCAAGAGTTTGTATCCATGTTTTTTTTACCAAACTTCTCGATTGAAAACGAGGCAAACTCTCATTCAATAATTTTTAACCTTGGAATTAACCTAACCAAACTCTCAAATGAAACATTGTAAAACTCTCGGAAAAGAAAATTTGTTGAATTTTTTCTCAACCAAGAAAATCATAAATGATAACACGATTTATACCTACACTTCAAAAACTTGTGTTTCCCAATTTCGTGTTTTCACCCCCTCTCTCTCCCCTCCATCTATGTCTCTATATCCCTCCATATCTCTTCCTATCCCTCATTATCTATATGCCTCTCTCCCCCATCTCTCTCTCTCTCTATGTCTCTCTATTTTCGTCTCTCTCTCTCCCCTTTAGCTTATTTCTTTGTCCCTCCATGTCTTCTTATCTATCTCTTTTGTTGAAAATGACACCAAGAAAGATTCTAATTTATTTTTCCCTTGAATTAAATTCAGAAGAAAATTTTAATTCCACATCACATGACAACTTGTATGAGTTAACTAAGTTAGTTTGACTTATTTGGCTCATTTGATTCATGTTGAGGTTCTAACTTGAGTCATGTAGAGTCGTTCCTACAAAATAGGAGCCCTAGTTGAGTTTATTTTGAGTTGTAATTAATTAATTCAATTTATCTGAGTTAAAGTCAGCTTAACTAGTTCCAACTGTTGGAGGAACTAGTGAGAGGTCTAGTATTGAGTTATGCACTTTATGCTTAGTTGGTTGACAGATGAATCAACCATAAATAAATCATGCATGTTAGAACTGAGAGTTACCCAGTTGAGATTGGATTTCAAGGGAAGTGTATTATAAGTTGTATAATCATCCAAATTGTACAAGTTTTGCATGCAGTTAGAGGAAGGCCTTAGATGGATTGTGCAGTATTGGATGGGTATTTCCCTAATTAATAGGGGATAATTACCCAAGGAAACAATGCAAGGAAATAGGGACTTGGGCAAGAAGAAAATTGGTTAAGTATTGGTCAAGGCTTGTCTACGAAGCAGTGAGATAGATAGAGATAGTACAAAGGTTTCTCAGGTTGGAAAAAAGAATTGTAATCTTCTCATATTTTTTTACTAATGAAATATACAGATAGTGGGGTTTTAAGCAAAGGATTTCCCCATGAAATAATTGTGCAATTTTTTGATTGAATTATTTCTCTTATATGCTTTTTGATTTCGCAATTGTTTATTGGTTTCTACAATTGGTAGAGTAGATTCAAGTATATTGTTTTAGAATATTGCAATTAGTAGTTTGAATCTCCATGGATTTTCTACATGGTATTAGATATGAAATAATTATAGAAGAGAAGAATACGAGTTTTTACTTGTAGGAGGAACAAGTTTTACAGTTATCTTCTCCAAAAGTAACAGCAGGATTAGGATGGAATTCTATGGCTTGAGGCTTGAGTATGCCCATGAGGGTAGCTCGAATTACATTACCTAGAGAGACCGGATGGAAGCAGTCTAACAGAACAATGAATTGAAGGATTCAATTGACAAGAACATCCTAAAACTAGCTCCAACTAATGCACAAGATATAGAAGAGTGGAAGAAGTGCGTAGCAAAGGCCAGACGGATTCTACCGGAAGGAGTTTGATATCATATTTTCTCGAACCTACATGGAAAGGAAACTCCATATGCAATGTGGAAGGAATTAACAGATTTGTTTCATTATAGAAATGACCATAGGAAGCTAGCACTGAAGGACAAGCTCAAAAAAATCAAGATGGAGAAGGGCGAAGCAATACCAAAGTACTTGACCAAGTTCACCCAATTTCGAGATGAGCTTGGACGTGTTGGTGTTACAGTTGCATAAGATGATCTAGTCAGCCTAGCACTTCTAGGCCTTCCCAAGAGGTGGTGCAACTACCAAGATTTGGTAAATGGGTGGGAGAAGCTACCAGAGTGGGAGTGTTTGTGGTACGACTTGGTGCAAGAAGAGATTCGGTGGAACACCAGAGATGGATCCTCATCCAAGCATGATGATGAAGAGAATTATGCCTTGGATGGAAAGGGAAATAAAGGGAAAGGTAATTCATTCCATTCCAAATCATATTCTAGCTAGGCAGCCAAGAAGAAGGACTTTTCAAATATTAAATGTTTTCAATGTCACGAGCTGGGACACTATTCCATGAAGTGTCCACACAAAAAGGCTAACAAGAAGCCCTCAGGAGGAGCAACAAGTGAAGCTCTTGCTTCACAATTTAAGTTGGATTTTACCCTCATCACATGCATGGTGCCATCAGTGATGGGTGTGGTACTTGGATAGTGGAGCCTCATTCCGTATGACCGAAAACAAAAAGTTCTTCAGTGACTTGGAGGAGAAGGACCTCCAGATGCATATCAAGATGGGAGACGATGGAATGTATAATGCAACCGACATCAGTACTGTTACTTTTCAGAGGGAGTCTAGTTCTCCCCTCACATTTGAAAGATGTCATGTACGTTTTGGGTTTGCAGAAGAATTTAGTTTTAGTTGCTATGTTGGAAGACCATGCCTACGATGTGGTTTATAGCAAAGGAAAGGCGTTCCTTCATCACATAGCCACCCAGAAAGGTGAAGAATACCAAGGTTCGGGTAAAGAACCTCTACAAATTGGAAGTAGAAGATTGTTCTTATTTGAGCATGAAAGCAGAGAAGGTGCATAGCTGAGACATCGATGAGTTATGGCATAGAAGATTGGACCATCTACACCACAGAGATTTGAATATCATGCAATATATTTCTACAGGACTTCCTAAGGGTATGTTAGGTCCCTATACTACTAGTGTAACCCATTATTGTTATAAGTGCAACCCCCTTATTATATTGTTGTGCCCATGTAGTACCCATATTGTTATTATTGTGCCCCATAGAAGCCCACTATTGTTATTGTTGTGCCCCTACATTATTATTGTTATGTCAACTCTAATTATATTATGACCCCTTAGACTCCTATATATAGAAAGGAGGTCTTGTCATTTGTATCATCCAAGAATTGTTCATTTTTGTAATTTAAAGGAGGTTTCCCCCTCGAAGAGGCTAGTTTCTAAGGTGTTGATCTATGTTTTCTATATTTTTGTGAGCTGGTTTCATAACATTTGGTATCAGAGCTCTGGATTCTAGGGTTTCACTCCTCCAAACAGGTCATCGTGGCATTTTCGCTATAACTTTTTCTCTGCGATGTTTCAAAAGCTAAAAAAATCCCATTTAAGCCAAAATCTCTCTGAACCTTGGGTTCAAATTTTAGATCTTGTCTCGCTACCATTTTAGAGATATGATCTGAGAAAGTTGGGGTTTTTGCAAGCTCCAGAATTTCATCTCAAACAGGTCAGCGTGGCATTTTCGCTATAATTTCATTTCTACGAAGGTTCAAGAAGTGAAATATCACATTAAGCACCAATAAATGTTAATCATGATTCGAAGAATAATGACATTGAATATTTGAAGAAAGACATGGAAGGTTTGAAGGAAGGTTTGACAAAATTGCTACAAGAAAAGCTTCTTAATGGGAAAAAGGTAGTAGAGGAAACTCATGATGAGAACAAAAGAAATGTTAATCATGATTTCATAGACTCTAACATTGGAACAAAGGCCCACCACGTTCCAAATATCGATATGAGGAAGTTTGATGGCAAGGATCCCATAACATGGATACTACAGATGGAGAAATATTCCAATCTCCATAATGTGCAAAACACACAAAAGGTACACATTGCAACTTTATATTTGGAACCAAATATGTTTGTATGGCATCAATTCCTTTGCTCTCGTAAACAAATTTTCACTTGGGCAATTTTTACGGAAGAAATGATAGCACATTATGAGGATACAAAAAGAAACACCTTTTTTATCCAATTGATAAACCTCAAACAAAAGGGTTCAATGATGGAGCACATTGAGGACTTCCAAAAATTGAATATAAGGGTAAAAGATATTCCAGAGGAGCATAAGATTGATGTTTTCATAGGGACTTTAAAGGATAACATCCAACATGAGGTTCGCCTTTGGGAACTTGACTCATTGGAGAAGGCATTCAGGTTGGCAAGAAAAATGGAAAGAAAAATTATGGCAACAAGGAATCCTACCACTCACAACTATAAGGATGGAAGTGTTGTTTCCCCTAGCCTTCAACAACCTATAAGGTTGACACCCCAACAATTGGAATAAAAAAGAGAAAAATGGCTTTGTTATAGTTGTGATAGCAAATGAACTAAAGGTCATAAGTGTGTTAATAAGAAATTAATTTACATATATTGTGAAGAGGAAGAAAAGGAACAAGAAACGTCAAAAGAAGAGGATATACACCAAGAACAAACCCTAATTTTATTCATTGTAAGATAGCCAAGGAATTGAATTGCTTCTTATTCATTGTAAGATAGCCAAGGAATTGAATTGCTTCCTGTATACAACACCATAGTGTCAAGTGATGGTTGCAAGTGTAGGAACCATAAATTACTCTAGAAAGTGACACAATATCAAGCTATCCATGGGAGAATATGTATTGAATAGCTCAATGCTTTCCATTCCAATGGGTGCAAGTGATTTTCATGAAATTTTCTTCGAAAGGAAAGGAAGTTGAATTAAGGGGTATCACAGGGAAACCAGGAAAGATAATCAGCTCTAACAGAATGAAAAATATTCTAAAGAAAGAACAATGAGGCGTAATTGCACAATTATGTTCGCTAAAGGTTCCCACATCGAAATCATCTATTTCTCCGGATCTCCAAAAATTCGCAGATAATCATTCCAAGGTATTTGAGACTCCCAAAGGCCTCCCACCTATTCATGATCATGATCATGCTATTCATTTGATTCCAGGAAGTGTTCCTCAAAACATAAGGCCTTACAGATATCCATATGCCCAAAGGAGTTAAATTGAGCGTATGTTAGAGGTTGGTATAATTACCCAACCAAATTCAATAAACGAAGCAAGGGATGAATGGAATAATGATGAAGTAAGGTGGGAACTCATTCAAAAGTTGCAGAAGATCCCAATTCAAACAATATTGACAAAACTTGACAAGGAAGGAAAAACCATATTGGAACATGAAGCAGTTACATAACCGAGAAATCGACAGCTATGAAATCGATCAATTTCAGAGTATCTCATCAAGTGGAAGAACTTACCCACTGAAGATTCCACATGGAAGGATGGTGATTTTATACAGAAGAATCCAGAACCACTCAAGTGTTCAGGACAACACTTTTTGAAGGAGAGGGGCATGTTAGGTCCATATACTACTAGTGTAACCCCTTACTGTTATTATTGCAACCCCCTTGTTATATTGTTGTGCCCATGTAGTACCCATATTGTTATTATTGTGCTCCATAGAAGCCCACTGTTGTTATTATTGTGCCCTTAAATTATTATTGTTATGTCAGCTCTGATTATATTATGACCCCTTAGACTCTTATATATAGAAAGGAGGTCTTGTCATTTATATCATCCAAGAATTGTTCATTTGTCTAATGTAAAGGAGGTTGCCCCCTCGAAGAGGCTGATTTCTAAGGCTTTGATCTATCTTTTCTATCTTTTTGTGAGTTTGTTTCATAACAGGGTGCACTTGAGTAACGTGATACATGCAAAGGGTGTACATTGGGGAAGTACACCAAAGCCACCTGTCATGATAATGATAGTCGAGCGTAAGCGATCCTCGAAAGAGTTCACTCAGATGTGTGTGGACCGTTCTCGACAGCCTCCATGGCTAAGAAAAGGTATTATGTGATTTTTGTAGATGATTTTTCACGCAAATGTTGGATATTCTTCATGCAGAAGAAATACCAAACGTTCTCAAAATTTTGTGAGTTCAAAGAACTTGTTGAAAAATACACAGGAAGGAAAGTGAAGGCTCTCAGGAGTGACAAGGGTGGAGGATACGTGTCGAATGAATTCAAGAACTTCTGTGCATCAAAAGGCATTTGAGGGGATTTAATAGTACCCCGTAACCCACAACAGAATGGGGTTGAAAAAAGGAAGAAAATAAGCATTGTGGGAGCTGCACGGGTGATGTTACATGATCAGGGCCTACCATTGTACTTGTGGGCGGAAGCATGCAACACAATTGTATATGTGCATAACAAGAGTCCTCATCAGATTCTGAGGTTGGGTACACTAGAGGAAGTTTTTTCAGGTAACAAACCAGATGTGGTTAACTTTAGAATATTTGGTTCATCAATTTATTTTCATGTTTCCAAGGATGCACGAAAAAAACTAGAACCAACAACTGAGTTGGGCATATTTCTGGGGTACACTGATACACCTCACAATTATCATGTGTACCTACTATCTCACAGGATGAAATGGAGATGTGAAATTCAAGGAAGGGAAGGCCATGCAAATTTCCCTTGAGAGGGAGCTTCAGTTGCATGCAGATGAGGAGCTTTTAGCTCCAAAGGAAGAACCTCATAATGATGTAGAGAAACCACATGCATAGGAGTAGAGAGTGGAAGCACCCACTCATGTAGAGACATCCAGAGATGGAAGGAAGACCACTAGAGAGGTTGATAGGTTGATGCATGATGCTAGAGAGAATGTGGGGGCACCCACATCACAACGCAGGTAGAGAAGGTCCCCAAATCGGTACACTAGCTACATGGCTCTTATAAGCGGGAGTGTAGAGACTGAGCCATCCTCATTTGAGGAAGCAGTGCAAGTAGTATGGGTTGAGGCCATGGTAGGAGAGTATGAATCCATTATCAGGAATAGTGCATAGGAATTTTTTCCAAAGACCAGAGGACAAGTGAGTTGTAGGATCTAGGTGGATCTACAAGGTGAAGCAAGAAGCAGATGCGAATGTCAAGAACCACAAGGCTAAATTTGTGGATATGGGATTCTCTCAGGTGGAGGGAATATATTACAAGGAGACCTATTCTCCAGTAGCAAGGTACTCTTCAATAAGATCTATTCTAGCACTTTCAGTGTGGATGGGATGGAAAATACATCAGATGGATGTAAAGGAAACTTTCCTCAACTGAGTGATTGAGGAAGAGGTGTACATAGATCATCTAAAAGGATTTGAGACCTTCAACAGAGAGTCAGATGTGTGAAGACTCAAGCGAGCATTTTATGGAATAAAACAAGCATCTCATGCTTGGTAAAATAGGATCGGAAACTATTTCACTAGGTTGGGCTTCACCAAAAGTGAAGTAGATGCAAACCTGTACCATATTGCGGTTGAAGGTAAATTATTGATTATAATATTATATGTCAATGATTTAATTCTAACAGGTGATGAGAAGCTGATAAAATTTTGCAAAGAAGATTTGGCAAGAGAATTAAAGATGAAAGACATGGGGCTCTTGCATTATTTAGTTGGTTTGGATATTTGGCAAAGATATGGGGAACTGTTTGTCTCTTAGGGCAAGTATGCTAATGAGATACTGAAGAAGTTTCACATGGACAGAAAGAAACCCATGGAGACTCCTCTAGCAGGGAATTGGAGGAAGGAAGTGCTACTTCAGGCGAAGTGGTAGAAGCTACCATTTACAAGCAGCTTGTGGGTTCACTTATGTACTTGGTGAACACACGACCAAACATGTGTTATGTGATTAACTATATTTATCAAGGAATGGTTAAGCCAACAAATCTAGAAAACAATCTAAACTTTGAAATGGGCACTGTAAACTCAAAATGGGAACCCTAGCCAAAAAACCCCCAAAAAAACGAAAAGTGGGTATTCTGGAACAATGTTTTATTTTTTTTAGGGTTAATTTTCAACATATTTAAAAAATGGCAGTAAAACCAAATTTTTTTGTGCAAAATAAATGAAAAAAACACACTAATGTTTTTGGTAGAATAACATTTTTCTTTCCGAGGTATAATTTCAACATTTTTTAATAATAATGATAAAATAAAATAATAGGATCCAAAACACATTAAAATTCCAACAATTTCCATCCATGTCATTAAACATATAATAACATGACACTAAAGATCTCTAAAATTATAATTGTTTTCAACCATAACATTAAAGATAAAAATAATTGAAATTTTTTCAACCATAGAATTAAAAAACTCTAAGTTTTCAACACATTTAAACCATGACATTATGAACAAATTACATGACTAAATTAATCAAAATATCAATACTTGTAGATTGAATGAAACATAAATTATATCTCTAAGTTATTATTGCATTTTGGATATTCTAAACAATAAACTTCATCATAATTAAAACATATAAGCCAACAAACATAAAAATGACTCATAAATTTATTTAACATCATATGGAAATCAAAATTTTTATTTCAAGCTACGATGCAAACATCAGTTATGTAAATTGTCTTAGACAATTATTAAAAATCACTCATACCTTCTTGCACACCATCAGAATTCACATCTTCAGATGAATGACTAGATGCAGATGATGATGTTCCATATTCTTCTCTTTCATCAACTAGTGCACCATCTGAGTCCACATGCATGCCCACCATTTCAGATTTCAAAATTCTCTAGATCTACGACGGGGTTCAGCAGACTCCCATCTTAACATTATTTCTTCTCGTAACGACCTCTTGAGAATCTTTGTCGTCCTAAAGCAAATAGTTCCTCTCTTTGTTAAATTGAAGTCATAAATAAGTATGTCAACATCCTCCAATTTTAAAAGGTTTGTGAGGTGACGATTTATATTTGTACTATTTCTTTTTCTCTTTCCACCAATTTTTTTTATCAACTACCATCTCTGGCTTTTACACACCATTGAATGGGTGTGTATTTGTGGCATACCAATGTACTTCAACACTTGCAACATTTTCATTTTCTGTAATGACCTTTATAACCTTAGCAACCCATAATGGATGTCCATTGGCATCTCCATCTTCTAGCATTGCGATCATGCAACCCTCCTTAATATCCTGTACTGAACCCCTGTAAAGGTATTCCATGGCTTCATGTTGTGCATGAGATCTTCTGGAACCAATATACATTTATCTTTCCTCTACCTATGAAGAATTAATAATACCTTGAGATTATTGTTGTTCAACAATGTTTCTTTCCTTATGTTCTTTTGATACATTTTGTGGCCAAATAAATGGAGTTTTCAAAGGTATATATTCATTTGTTGTTCTTGAAATGATATCACTTTGATTATTGAAAAAAGACTCCCACCAAACTAAATCAACAATATCAAAGTACTCATATGTATATCTAATACCTTTTTTAATTTCTTCTAGGCAATCAAAATAATTTATATCTCTCTTCTGCCTGCATGCATTATGAACTTCAACAACTAATTGTAATAACAATATATTTGACACAAATATTGGATGATATGGAATGAACTTCAAAAATACCAAACCTGATGACGACGTCCATTCTGCAGTAGTTGAATACTTCTTTCCCCATATTATCCCATCAATTTTTTTGATATAAAATTGATGTTGGAAGCTAATGTCATTAAGTTATTCAATGCATTTCTTCTCACCATGCGATATTGGAATAAACCTCCACATGTCAACAATTTCTTCCAACACATGAAAAATAGGCTCTGGCATGTATGACTTCTTAATACATTCAATTAATGATGACAAGCTCCCAACATCATTCCTCCTCAATGTGACTGAAAAATGACTAAACATATGATCAATATGGTCATGAGTGTTGCCAACAAGAAGGAAACCAATCTTTACCTTTTGAAAAATTCTCAATTCGACAAGCATGTTTAGATATCCAAAAACAATCTGATTTTTGTTTCCACGACAAGTGTTTTCCAATTGTAGATACAAAACTTCAAGAAGATTATCAGACCAATGAGAAAGCACATCATGAATTATGGTTATTGTCATATTTTCATCATTATGAATATTTGGAGCTGTGAAGTATACCCTTGGCAACATTTTTTCGTTGAAGACCATACAACCGACCAAGCGAAACTGAACAAAATTTTCCTCTTGTAAATTTTTGGGTGTGCGAAAAAAATGTGGTAAGTGTTTTCTTCTAGTCAATACCATCAGTTATCAAACCCAAATATTTATATTGATTATCATAACACTTCTTTCAATTTTTTTAAAACTTTTTCCTTTCACTTTTTTGTTGTTCGTGATGCTCTTGAAGTGCTTTGAAAATGGAATCTACACGACATAAAAGAAATCCATTAATAAATAAGTTTTCATAGTTGATGACTCATTAGGGGAATTTTGAGGTCTAAAATGGGCCTCCTAAGAAAAATGTACAACCAAAATAAACCTTATAAGAACTAATAGGATTCAAGATGATGATGCCAACCATGGGGGATGATTCACCATTTTTAGAGTAAAAAAGAAAAAATATTTAAAAATAATAAAATAATAAAACTACTTTTTCAACTCTTATTTTCAACTTATCTCCCTAAGGTTTTACTCAAATTTTGAGCGGGAGTACTCGTTGGATGAAAAAATTAATTCCTCATCCAAGGAGTACCCATGTTGCATACTTTCGATGGACCCTGCTACATGAAAAATGAGAAATACATGAAAAAATGTGATTGCAATCACGTTTTTCATGTATTTCTCATTTTTGTGTAGCAGGGTCCATCAAAAGTTTGCAACATGGCTACTTCTTGGATGAGGAATCAAATTTTGCATCCAACGAGTGTTTCCACATGAAATTTGAGTAAACCCATAGGGAGATAAGTTAAAAATATGAGTTGAAAAAATAGTTTTTTATTTTTTCCCTCTAAAATTTGATGATGTAATCTAATCTTATTTTATTATTTCCACTATTATTTTATAATTTCCTTAGGAGGCCCATTTTAGACCTTAAAACTCCCCTAATGCAATGTTAAAAATTAATGTTATGAATGCTTACCTCTTTTTGCCCCTTCACATTTATCCCTTTTTTATTTAAGAGAAGCACATGTACTACAAACCCCCATCCTTGTCTTCTTAGGAATACAGAAATTGTTTGATTCTTTCTTCCATATCTTCACAAAATATTGATATGTCATAAATCGACCATTTCCTTCAATGCCTTCTACATATTCTTTGTATAAGTTGTAGATTTCTTGTCTTGAGAAATTATCTAGAATATGTATTGTCTCTCTATTTGGCATACACTCTCCATGATTTGAAAATAATTCTTTCATCCATAAGATTAGAGTATTTGATAATGGCTCAAACTGTTGTTAATGACGTACTTTTGAATAAAATGTGGGATCCTTTTCCAAATTTTATTGGATTCTTGACAGACGAAAATTACCAATTGAATGAAACGTTTTGAAATCCTTTATATAGATAAATAAAGACCCAATATGATAATCAAAACTTGACAATGTAAATTTAATTCACCCCAATAAATATGAATTTTGCATGCTTTTATTCATTGAAAAATATCTCTTCCTTTTTTCCAATGCAAACTTGAAATCCATATGTTTCAAGCAATCCTTTTGACAACATTCACTTGAAATGAGAGCACTGATAGAACTTCTTCTAATGAGATGTTCTACTCTTCCCCTTGTATAACTATAACATCTTGGATTGATACGAAAAGTTTTGCTCCTACTCCTCGATACTATATTTTCTGGCAACATCTCCATCATTGAATCATCATATGTATAAGCATTTTAATCATCATTAGGAGGAATATTATCCTCACTATGATCATCTGTGCTTTTGAAATAATGACTTGGAGGATATTATTCATCTTTTCCTTCGTCAATGCTACCCTCATAGTCCTTAGAATTAGGACTAAATGGAAAATTTGACTCTCTGTTTATTGGATATTCTTCATCATGTGCATTGTCAGTGCTGCTCTCAATCCTTAGGATTAGAACTGAGCGGAAAATGTAACTCTTTACTTACTGTAAATTCGTCATCCTTCCTTTCATCACTGCTACTCTCATAGTCCTTAGGATTAGGACTAAGTGAAAAAAGTGACTCTCTACTTACTGGAAATTCTTCATCCTTCCCTCGTCACTACTACTCTCATAGTCCTTAGGATTAGGACTAATTGGAAAATGTGACTCTCTATTTACAGGAAATTCATCATCCTTCCCTTCATCACTACTGCTCTCATAGTCCTTAGGATTAGGACTAAGTGGAAAATGTGACTCTCGATTTATTGGAAATTCTTCATCCTGACCTTCATCACTCTTTCTCTCATAGTTCTTAGGATTAGGACTAAGTAGAAAATGTGACTCTCGATTTATTGGAAATTATTCATTCGGGCCTTCATCACTACTGCTCTCATAGTCCATAGGATTAAGACTAAGTGGAAACCGTGAATCTCTGTTTATTTGAAATTATTCATCATGGCCTTCATCACTACTGCTCTCATAGTCCACAGGATTAGGACTACGTGGAAACTGTGACTCTCTATTTATTTGAAATTATTCATCATGCTCTTCATCACTGCTACTCTCATAGTCCATAGGATTAGGACTAAGTGGAAACCGTGACTCTTTATTTATTTTAAATTATTCATCCTTCCCTTCATAAGTGCTACTCTCAATCCTTAGGATTAGAACTAAGTAGAAGATTTGACTCTCTATTCATAGTGAAAGAATGTTCGTTATATTCATCAATATGAATAGAGTTTTTATGCGACAAAAATGTTGATGCTTCACAAAGTGAAACTTCACTATCAGAAGAATCCATGGCTTACAAATAGAATAGGTTGAATGATACAAATTCACTCTCTCCTAATAATAATACATAGCTTAAAAAATGAAAAATTTCCCTCCAAAAATTTTGTTTTATGTATTTCCCTCAAAAAATTTCTTCTACAATTTTATTGAAATATTTTAACTAAAATTTTCTCTTGAAATTAATCTTTTAAACTAAAATTTTAAACTAAATCTCTTACCTAAATTAATATTTTACTTAAACTATATAGCATTTACTAGACAACTGATTTTTTTTTTAATTTTTATTATATATTTTATACCACATTTAATATAAATTACTATATCACAATATCCCGATTTATATATTGATTTTTATAATAATAATAAAAAAAATTAATGCCACATTCATGAAGCGATAAAAAAATTCTGTAATTTCCACTATATAATCAATTTCATTATCACTATTCCTCGCATCACATCAAGACTTTTTGAGGTTTCGTTTAAAAACTTGGAGCAATTTTGTGGATTGGCTATATTATTATCGACAACACATTCATTGAGATATTATCGCTTTTGAAAGTTTAGTTTCCCTTTTGCTGAGTGCGGATCTTAAACTCCCATAGGTTTACTAGAAGTTATGTGTCAGTTGGGTTGTTATGTTCGCACAAAATACTAGACAAAAAACACATTCTAGTAAAAAAAAAAAAATTATTAACGAAATTTATATTCCTTTTACAAATTAAAAATTCACATGAGCCAGGCTTACTCGATAGCCCCCTGGCAGGCAAGGGGGCACTATGTCAACGATGGGCCCACTCATGGGCTTACCTAGTTGTGGACATGCCCACCCGAGGCAGAGCGGCCCCCTGGCCTACCAGGGGGCCATTCTGCCAAGGGAGGGCACTTCCGCGGCCAGGTCGGCCTGCCCATGGGTACAAGCAGCACGCCCTTGGAAAAATGATTGATTCCTGGAATCGGCCCCTGGCTTACCGGGGGGTTGTTTTTCCCCGAGTGGGCGCGCAAAAGCAGCAGTGTCTATGGGCGTGCCCGCCCTAGAAAAAACAACCCCCTCGCCTGTAGGGGGGAGATTCCATGAATCGACCCCCTGTACTGCAAGGGGGTGATTCCCATAATCAACCCCTTGGCATGCCAAGGGGCTGATTCCCATAATCTCCCCCAGCAAGCCAGGGGGCCGATTCTAGGAATCAGCCCCCAACAGGACAAGGGGGCGATTATGGGAACTAGCCCCTGGCAAGCCACGGGGCCGTTTTACCCCGGTCAAGCACGCCTACCCACAAGAATAGGCACAGCACTACACTAAGGCACTGCGGAACCCTAGCAGGCAAGGGGGTGATTATGAGAATTGGCACGACACTGAGGCACCGTGGCCCCCTAGCAAGCAAGGGGTTGATTCTAAGAATCAACTCCTTGCATGTCAAGGGGCTAATTCTGAGAATCAACCCCTTGACATGAAAGGAGTTGATTCTCATAATCGGCCACCTAGCAGGCAGGTGCCAGGGGGTCGATTCTCAGAATTGGCCCCTGGCCTGCCAAGGGACCATAAACAAATGTAAAAAAAAATAAAAATCTAAAGAATGGATTTTTATTTTATTCCATGTATGAACCTAACATCAAACTTGTCATGGGGGTCGATGTGCATGTTTTTGGTCTTTTTTCATTTTTATATTTTGTTTCATTTTTTTTGTTTACTTAAGCTATTGGTTTTTTTGTAATTTACTGATTTATATATATGTGTATATTTTTTGTAGGAAAATGGCATCAAGGAAGATTTCTGTGAATCTTTCTGGACCAAATACTACTAAAACTGGAGGTGGATCCTCAAAAAATATTGTTGAACGAACCCAACCTGAGCTAATAACTACAAATCTAGCAAGTGCCTCAAAGGATAAGAAGTTGATTTCTTACTGGAAGAAATCACAAGAAGTGAAGCATACAAAACTTATATGGTTTGTGAAAGATAGAGAAGGTGAACAACATCTACAGATATATCTATATGTTGATATCCCTAATGATAGTGGAAGTTATGAGGTGCTGGGAAAAGTACTAGACATGTGTTTGATACCGGATACTAAAGTTTTTTATGTACTTACAAAACTGCCCAAGTCACATGACAAGATTAGATATCAATTTGCATTTTCAATGTATGACACAATGGATGATTCTAGAAATATGTGTAAACAAATCATAAATGAGATTGCACAAGATATTGTAAGTATTTTTATTTATATTTATGTGTTTTTCATTATTGTAATTGTATCATTATATCTTTTATAACTTAGTTTTTATTGACATATGATATTTTGTTTGACATAATTTTATTGAAAATATTTCAATTATGTTGGGAGGAATTTATTTTATAGAGCAAGATATTATGAATGTTGTCAGCAGTTTCTACTCAGGGTCAGAAGAAGATATGGAAAACAAGAAAAAAAAGTAATTCTTGATTCTACAAGACTACATACAAGGGATCAACAAAGAATTCTTATAGTGGATAAATCTAGGAAAGATGGACATGTTACTTTTGAAGAGGAGGAAGTGGAAACCAAAGCTGAAAAATCTGTTTCCATTACTGAGGATGAGATTAGAACTGACGTTAGAAAGGAGAAGAGCCATAAAAGACCAAAAGCAAATATGCCCAAGAATGTCTTTGTTCTAGTTGATGATAAGGATGTTACTTATGAAGAAGAAAAGATGAGGAAGAAATTAAACGTTGATCATTATCAAAAAGTCATGGCTAGCAATGAAGATCCTAGTGAAAATTCTAAAGGAAGCAAGAAATAATTACACCATGAGATGATTTAGATGATGGCATTATTAAAACAAAATAAAATGTCATTCAACATCACTTGACACAAACAAACTTAATTGAGGGTGGTCGTTTCAGCTTAATGTAAGCCAAATCTATAAGCCAAGTGAAGGATAATTTAAATATCAAATTAGAAAGCCACACCACCTGCATGTCCACAACTTGAAGACATTGATGAGGTACAACCCATATGCTCATGTGGTTGATTATGTGTTTCTTGTTGATCCAGTTCAAGTTCCCAATAAAGAAGCATTTGATAAGTCAAAATGTTTTGAATACAAATATTATCTGATTGGGGGGAACCATTCTGTAGAAGCTGAAAGGAAATTAATGGAGGAATATCCCAATAACCCATGTTTTGAAACAATGAAATGTATCATTTATGTTGGTTTATCCGATACAGAAGAAAATTTATTGGCATGAGATCATAATACAGATGATGAGTATAGGATGTCTATGACTTTCATCCAAAGGGTTAGATTTATTCATAATGAATTTGAAGAAGAATGTGGTGGGGATAAGACAAAGGTTAGTCTAGCATTTTATAAGGAACTTTGTATGGAAATAGGCTATCGAATTGAGGAAACAATCAATTGAAAAGACAACAAAGTAAATTCTGATATATTCAGAGGTATGGATAACATTTTCCAGTTGGAATTTAGAACTAGAGAGATATGGGAATTGATTAATGATATTTTTATCATGTGGGAGAACATTGACATTAAAAACCAAAAGGTCAAAAAGTCTAAACCATTAATATGTAGTAGCAGTAAATTAGGTCCTGAAATGAAGTTGCTTCCAGAAGATATGACTATTACACCTTGGAGAGCATTGCAAGGAGTGAAGGATGAAAAACTTATCAAAGAAATATTACTCATATGAAGTCGGGAGAATTATAATTGGATGAAATGTGTGAGGAATTTCAAAAGTAAGTTTGTTGAATTATTTTTACTTATTTCTAGATTATAATTTTCTTTTAAATACAACATATTTTTGTTGGTAATATTTGTTATATATATCATTATATTAACTTTTTTTAATTTATTTATTCAGTCACAAGGTTTACATGAAAATACAAGAACAAATGGTTAAATTGTTGAATGAATATAGTTGGGATGTTGGTGTCCATAACTACCCAGATTCAAGTTCTACATCAATACTAAAAGATTTTTATCTTGCATTTAAAAAAGTATGTTGATTTATACATTCATTTGTATTCATTTGTATACTATTTTTATTTTATAAGTTATACATATATTTGTTTATTATATTAAATATAAAGAAGGATGCAAAGGGAGCACGAGATAGTTTCAGAAGCTTTATTGAAAAAATTAAGATGGAAAGACTCTTAAAGAAGTGTTTTAGTAATGTAGAACTTGATCCTAGTCTCAATCATTTCATTTGGAATGGGCTTGAGACTATTAAATATCAAATAATACAAGGTGATTGTGAAGACATTGCTAAACTCATACCTAAAGTGGATTATTCCCTAGTTATTGTTGATATTCCCCATGGTTCCAATATCCCAAACATTGACTATGATAGTGACCCTTATACTTATCAAGCTCTTAATAAAGTGGTTGCGGGATTTGTAGAAGTCACAGCATCACCATTATGGAGATTTTTGACATTTCATTTAGACACACAATTTGCAATGTTATTAACAAGCTTCAAGCTCAAGGATGCAACTTACATGGTAAGACGTTGAAATTGTATGTTTGATTAATGTTAAAATATTTATTTATGTACAAGTTAATTGAACTTTTACTATTTCATGTTACAGGAAAAAGTCAAATCTTATT
The DNA here is from genome assembly GCA_031772625.1 of Pinus tabuliformis. Taxonomy (NCBI): domain Eukaryota; kingdom Viridiplantae; phylum Streptophyta; class Pinopsida; order Pinales; family Pinaceae; genus Pinus; species Pinus tabuliformis. The sequence continues at coordinate 845,567,911 of CM062809.1, read as the reverse complement.
AACTGTGGAGATCAACCAATTATAAGTGATTGTGAGTTCATCCATGTTGAAAGTTGGACAAAATATGATAGCTATAATCCTATGCTTCTTAATCGGGTAGGTTTATGATGTTGTTGTAAAAAAACTAACATATGAAGATAAAGAATCAAAAGGATAGATGGTTAACATTTATAAAAAATCACAGTCATTGATTAACTATCTTATAGACTTATGTTCAAATCAAGGAGATTGGGTTTTGGATTTATTCTCAGGCTCAAGTAAGTTTTATTAAATAAAATTGAATTTCAATATCTTCTTTCTTAATTTATATGTGATTATACTAATTTACTTCATTATTTCTTTTGTGCTTGATAATCAAGTACAACACTAGCATGTTTCCCACAAAAAGGAACAAATTGCATTGTCATTGAAAAATACCCACTACAATGAAAATTTATTCAACAAAGAATTAATTCTCTGCAAATTCTTCCAGATGCAATGCAAGAAATTGGGTTGAGGAAAGGAGATTTTAATGAATCACGTGTGGAAAAAAAGGCAAAGGAACCTCAACCACCATTATATGGAATAATTGGAAAGGCATACATTAGAAGATTCGCAGACATTAAAGATCTATCAGAAGAGGAAAATGAGCAAACTAAAGCAGAAAATATTGTGGAAGAAGACAATGGCGAAACTCTAGAAGATGAAGAGTATGGATTACGTGATATTATTGATTAAATTTAAGTTATGTTTGGAAATCAAGTTCATTTTTTGTAAATATTAATTAGTTATACTTGTAATGTTTTGACTTTGACATTTTATGAGAAGAATAAGTATTTAATTAATGTTGTTATATGTTCAATATTTGTATTATGTGATATTCGCTTTAATTTTTATGTGAATCATTATTTTTTGAAAAATGCTCTGATTATTATTATTTTTTGACTTGAAATTCCTAAAAAAAAACCTATTATTTAACCATTTTGTGTTCAATTTTTCCTATAAAAATTGTGATTTTGATATGTCATTTTTAGCAAAAAAGTCTCAAAATGTGTAATTTTTTTGTTATATTTATGTTCAAAATGTGTATTTTTATGTCAATTGTTAAAAAAAATATTATTTTTTTAGAGACAATTATTTGATATGCATTGAAAAACTAATTAACGATATATAAATATGTGGAATATCGAAACTTTAAAATATCGACTTTTTTCTTTAACTATGCAAAAAAATAAAGATCTCACTACTAAAAAAATTTAAAAGGAAAACAAAAAAATATGAAGAAGAAGACTACTTCAAAAATTGTTAAATTTAGAAAATAATTATTCACATTTAACACATTAGAAAATTTAAAGTAAAAAAATAAGTCTTCTAAAAAAAGGGCTTGAGGCTGCATCAACACTTTTTAAAATCAGCCTGCAAATCACTAACATTTTAAAAATAATGTACATAAAAAAATTTAAAGTGTCAAAAACTATGCTAAAAGAAACTATATATATATATATATATTCTGAATCAACACTTTTCAAAATCGGTTGATTTTTTTGCTACCTCAAAAAAACGGGTAATCGTATCAGTTCCCGTTTCAAAGTTTACGTTGTTTCTATTGGAAGGCAACCAAACATGTGTTGAGATACCTCAGAGGCACCACTCAGTTTGGTCTTTGGCATAGGTGGACAGAGGGAGTGAAGCTTCAAGGCTTCGTAAATGCAAATTGGGAAGGGAGTCCATCCAACAGGAAGAGCACAATAGGTGTAATCTCCAGTATTGGGTCAACATTAGTTTCTTGGTAGAGCAAAAAGCAGAGATCAGTTGTGCTCAGTTCAACAAAAGCATAGTACATGGCTGCTAGTCAAGCAACTTGTGAGGCTATCTGGATGAGGAAGATCCTTGTTGGTTTTTTTGGTCAACATATGGATCCTACGATGATTTACTGTGACAACTAGAGTTGCATCAAACTCTCAGTTAATCTAGTTTTTCATGATAGGTCCGAGCATATTGACATACAATACCACCATCTTAGAGATTGTGTGAAGAGGCAAATCATGATGCTAGAGTACATTCCTACATAGGAACAGGATATAGACATCTTGATGAAGGATCTGTCAAGAGGTAAGTTTGAGTTCCATAGAGGCAGGATCGGGGTATCATATAATCCCTTTCTTGCTGAGAGGGAGTGTTGAAAATGGTACCAAGAAAGATTCTAATTTAATTTTGCCCTAAATTAAATTAGAATAAAATTGTAATTCCACATCACATGACAACTTGTACGAGTTAGCTAAGTTAGTTTGACTTAGTACCTTCAGTTAATTTGAGTCATGTACAGTGGCTCCTACAAAATAGGCGCCCTGGTTAATTAATTAATTCAGTTTATCTGAGTTAAACTTAATTTAACTAGTTCCAACTGTTGGAGGAACTAGTGAGAGGTCTAGTAGTGAGTTATGCACTCTATGATCAATCAGTTAACTAATGATTCAACCATAACTAACTCATGCATGTTAGAATTGAGAGTTTCCTAGTTGAGATTGGAGTTCAAGGGAAATGTATTATCAGTTTTATAATCATCCAAATTGTACAGGTGGTGCATGCAGTTAGAGGAAGGCCCTAGATCAATTGCGCAATATTGGATGGGGATTTCCCTAACTAATAGGGGCTAATTACCCAAGGAAACATCTCAAGGAAATAGGGACTTGGGCAAGCAAAACAATTGGTTAAATATTGACCAAGGTTTGTCTAGGAAGCAGTGAGACAGTTAGAGATAGTGTAGAGGTTTCTTAGGTTGGAGAAAACCATTGTAATCTTCTCATATATTTTTTATTAATGTGATATACAAATAGTGGTATTTTTAGCAAAGGCTTTCCCTAGGAAATCATCATGTAATGTGTTGATTGAATTATTTCTCTTGTACACTTTGTGATTTCGCAATCATTTATTGGTTTCCGCAATTGGTAGAGTAGATTCAAGTCTATTGTTTTAGCATATTACAATTAGCAGTTTGAATCTACATGGATTTTCTACATCTTTGTCTCACCACCCCCCTCTCTATCTGTCCATATTTACCTATCTCATTATAGGCTCCCTTCATCTTTTGTTCACTCTATGAATCTCTCTCTCCCTCCTATTATCCCCTCACCCCATTCTCTATCTCTCTCTCCCTCGATCATCCCCCCTTCTCTCCCTCTCTCCCCTTCTACCTCCCTCATCCCCCCTTCTCTCCCTCTCTCCCCTTCTACCTCCCTCATCCCCCTTCTCTCCCTATCTCTCCCCTTCTACCTCCCTCATCCCCCCTTCTCTCCCTCTCTCCCCTCCTACCTCCCTCATCCCCCTTCTCTCCCTATCTCTCCCCTTCTACCTCCCTCATCCCCCCTTCTCTCCCTCTCTCTCCCCCATTTTCTCTCTCTCTCTCTCTCTTTCTCTCTCTCAATCCCTCTCTCCCTCCCTCAGCCCCCCTTCTCTCCCTCTCTCTCCCCTTATACCTCCCTCACCCCCCTTCTCTCCCTCTCTCTCCCCCTCTCTCTCCCCCCTTCTCTCTCTCTCTCTCTCTCTCTCTCTCTCTCTCTCTCTATAACACCCTCCTCCCACATTTACCCAAGCTAACTATTCCACTAGGGTAAACATGTGACGAGAAGCCACTATGATGAGATTAAACCTCCTAGGTCACCTTTAGGGAGGTGGAACCAACGGAAGACAATCAAACTAACCATTCACACATCCTACAGAACCTCCAGGATCTAACCAAACTTTCCAGGTGCTTAACTCCTAAAGAAACTTTTCTTTCACTGACCAAACACCCTAATCACTCCCATGGCAAGGAAATAGTTGTTGGGTTGTGTTATATTATTTCCACGACTAGCCCACGTAGTTAACTAGGGGGTTAGAGGGGGGGCAAAGCCCGCCTTCGTTGCACCGATTGCATAGCAGGGGGGTCACAGGGGGTTTGAGGGATGCAGGTAACCCCACTCTATGGGGTCCGGGGTAGTGCCCCGGAAAATTTTGTTTTGGAACCTATGTTAGGATTGACAGACCCAAATATGTTTTTGTGCATGATTTTCGCACATGTTTTTGGACGTGATGGTTTTCGGTCCATGGTTTTGGACGCGATGGTTTTCGGTCCATGGTATTGGATGCTTCGGCATGTATAAATATGTATTATAACATTGAATGGAACATAATGATAAATCAAGCTGGTAGTCCCGGTTTTGTAATCCAAGGGAAAATCTCTGTGTATATGTGTTTTATGTGTTATGCTCTCGCATTGTTTATTTTATGTGTTTTAAAATTCGTATGCAGGTAATTTATGTATGGGGTTAAAACCTACATTTGGTATCAGAGCCGTTTTGGCTTCAAGGAGACGCCTTTATTGCTGAGGGGTTTCGCTCGGACCTTTGGTAGACCCTGTTCAGTGGGAGATCTGCGGGATCGATTCTAGTGGTGAAAGAATATGGCGAGCAGTGGAAAGATAGAGATCGAGAAATTTAATGGTCAGAGTTTTGAGTTGTGGAAACTCAAGATGGAGGATCTGTTGGTGGCTAAAGATCAGTGGATCGTTGTAGATCCGGGTACTAAACCAACGGGAGTGTCCGATGAAGAATGGAAGAAGTTGGATCGGAAGGCAAAAAGCACAATATGATTGTGTGTCTCGGATTTAGTATTGTTGAATGTATCAGTGGAAGCTATGACTAAGGCTTTGTGAGACAAGTTAGGGACATTGTACCAATCTAAGTCTTTGGTGAATAAATTGTTCCTACGGAAAACATTGTACAACTTGAGGATGAAAGATGGAGACTTGGTGACAAAGCATCTGAATGAATTTAATGTTATGGTAAGGCAGTTATTATCTTTTGATATCAAAATTTCATATGAAGATAAGTGCATCAGTTTGTTGTGTTCTCTACCAAATTCGTGGGATATTCTGGTTATTGCAATAGGTAGCAATGCAACTACCTTGCAGTTTGATGAAATAGTCTCATCCTTTCTGACAGAGGAGATGAGACGGAAAAATATGGAGAGATAGAATGGTGATGCCTTGTCTATACGAGGGCGGTCCCAGAACAGAAACAAAAATAAGTCATCGAGTGGGAGATCTAAATCTCCAGGAAAACCTGTAAAGGTGGTGTGCTGGAAATGTGGAAAGGAAGGGCACTACAAAAGGGACTGTAAATCTAAAGCTCCCGACAAAGGAAAGGGATCTGATGATGCTCCTTCTACAGAGGCGAAAACCACCTTAGATGAAGGTGGGGATGTGTACTTGGCTTCTTTAAGTACACATGTAGATCATGAGGCATGGTTGATTGACTCAGGTGCATCCTTTCACTTCACTCCCCATAGAGAGTGGTTTTGCGAGTATGAGAAATATGATGGTGGTGATGTCTTCTTAGGGGATGATAGGAATGCTAAAATCGTTGGTCGCGGAAAAGTAAAGTTGAAGTTGCAAGGTGGAAGGGTTAAAACACTTCTGGGTCTTCTACAAATTCCTGCATTGGCGAGAAATCTGATTTCTGTAAGCAAGCTGGATGATGCAGGTGTAAAAACAGTGTTTGAGAAGGATACCTACAAGATGGTTTGGGGATCACTGGTATTGATGCGGGGAGTTTGGATTGGAACTCTATACAAGCTGCAAGGTAGCACTGTTGTTGATGGCAACAGTTCTATGGTTCCTGAAAGTGGAGCAGAAAATCTAGTGGTCTCTGGAGAGAAGACAATGTTGTGGCATCAAAGGCTTGGACATATTGGAGAGAAAGACCTTAGAATACTTCATGGTAAAGGTATGGTAGAAGGTATGAGTAATAACTCTCTGGATTTTGATTTCTACGAAAATTGTGTATATGGGAAGCGGAATCAGGTGAGTTTCCCCTCTAGTGGTAAGAGGGCAAAACATATATTAGAGCTTGTGCATAGTGATGTGTTTGGACCTGTGAAGGTTCCATCACTGGGCAAGTCTGTGTACTATGTATCATTTATAGATGAATTCTCAAGGAATACATGGATATATTTCCTTAAGAAGAAATCTGAAGTCTTTGACAGGTTTGAAGAATTCAAGGCTCTGGTGGAAAATGAGACAGAGAAGAAGATAAAGGTGCTGAGGACAGATAATGGTGGAGAGTTTTGCAGTAAGGAATTTGAAGAATTCTGTAAGAAGTGTGGTATAGCAGGGCAAAAGACTACTCCATATACACCTCAACAAAATGGAGTTGCAGAAAGAATGAACAAGACGTTGATGGAAAGGGCAAGAAGCATGCTCAGTGGTGTTGGGTTAGGACAGGAATTCTTGGTAGAGGTGGTGGAGACATCATGTTACCTGGTCAACAGATCACCTTCATCAGCGTTGGAGGATAAAACTCCACAAGAAGTATGGACTAGTAAGAAACCCTCTCTTTCACATCTGAGGGTATTTGGATGTGATGCATATGTAGATGTTCCAAAGGAGAAACGAACCAAGCTGGATAGTAAATCTGAAAAGTGCAACTTTATTGGGTACAAGGATGGTTTAAAGGGTTATAAGCTTTGGAACCCAGTAACAAGGAAGGTTGTGTACAGTCGAGATGTGGTATTCAGAGAGGTGAAAGATGTTACTAAACATGAATTCTAACCAAAGGAACCTGAGAAGATAGAGTTTGAGCTAAAGGAGGAAGAATCAGACTCTATAGTAGAGGAGGAATCAGAAGATGAAGAGCCACAAACTCTGGGTGTGAGAAGATCAGTTCGAGAAAGAAGGCAGCCAAAAAGGTATGGTCCATCTGCTTTCTATTCAAATTTTGCTTTATCTATTACTGATGATGATCCCAAAACTATGAAGGAAGCAGTAGATTCAGAGGATGGAAAACTCTGGAAAGAGGCCATGGTTGATGAAATGGCATCTTTGCACAAAAATGAGGCTTGGAATCTAGTGGAGTTGTCGGCTGGAAGGAAACCCATTGGCAGTAAATGGGTGTTCAAGAAGAAGACAAATGCAGAAGGAAAGGTGGAGAAATACAAAGCTTGGTTGGTAGCAAAAGATTATTCCCAGGTGTTGGGAATTGATTTTGGTGATATTTTTTCTCCTGTTGCCAAGGTAACTTCTATTAGATTACTTTTATCTGTTGCTTCTGCTTTTGATTTTGAGGTAGAACAGATGGATGTGAGGACAACATTTCTTCACAGGGATCTGGAAGAGGAAATCTACATGAAGCAACCTGAAGGATTTTCAGTGAAGGGTACGAAAGAACTGGTATGCAAGTTAAAGAAGTCTATGTATGGGTTAAAACAGTCACCAAGGATGTGGTATCAAAAATTTGATACATTTATATGGGGACTTGGCTTCACCAAAAGCAAAGCAGATCACTATGTGTATTTTAAATTAATTGGTGACTGTGTTATTTATCTGGTCTTGTATGTGGATGATATGTTGCTGGTTGGAAATGACAAAGAAATTATCCAGGATTTCAAGACACAATTGTCCTCCAAATTCGACATGAAATATATTGGTGCTGCAAACTATATTTTGGGCATGGAAATTAAAAGAGATTGGACAAAGAGGAAGATCTGGTTAAACCAGAGGAAGTATGTCGAGACAATATTGCAGAGGTTTAATATGCAAGATAGTAAACCGGTGAAGGTTCCTATTCTTGTAGGTGTAAAGTTATTTGTTGAACAGTGTCCCAAGACATAAGAAGAGGAAGAGGACATGTCCCGTGTTCCATATGCAAGTGCAATCGGTATCCTAATGTATGCAATGTTCTGTACTAGACCAGACATTGCACATGCAGTGGGAGTATTGAGCAGGTTTATGTCAAAACCATGGAAGGAGAACTAGACAGTAATGAAGCGTGTTTTCAAGTATTTGCATGGCACTAGTGATTATGGTTTGTGTTACCAAGGAAGACTAGGAATAGACAGAGTGTTGGATATCCATGGCTTTGTTGATGCAGACTGGGCTAGAGATCTGGATCAGAGAAGATCTACAAGTGGGTATGTGTTTAACCTATTTGGAGGTGCAGTCAGTTGGATGAGTAAGAAACAATCTATAGTGGCACTATCAACTACAAAGGCAGAATACATGGCAGCCACTCATGCAAGCAAGGAAGCAGTTTGGTTGCAAAGATTGTGTTCGAGCATGGGGTTAGTACAGGGAGCTATAAGGATAGATTGTGACATCCAAAGTGCAATTTTCTTGGAAAGAACCCTGCTTACCATTCAAAGACAAAGCACATTGATTTTCAATATCACTTTGTGAGGGATATGATAGAAGACAAAAAGATGTTGTTGGTAAAGGTGGACACTTTGAAGAATATTGCAGATGCATTGACAAAATATATGAGCTCTGAGATGTTCTCTTGGTGTAGAGAAACAATGGGCGTTACAAGGCTTGATAAATGACTAAGCTCTCTTGTGGCCCCCTGTGGAAAGAAAACAACAAGTGGGAGAATGTTGGGTTGTGTTATATTCTTTCCACGACTAGCCCACGTAGTTAACCGGGGGGTTAGAGGGGGGGGGGGGGGGGTGGCAGCGCCTCAGAAAATTTTGGTTTTGGAACCTATTTTAGGTTGCGCGGACCCACCTATGGTTTTGTGCATGATTTTCGTACATGTTTTTGGACGCGATGGTTTTCAGTCCATGGTTTTGGACACGATGGTTTTCGTTCCATGGTATTGGATGCTTCAGCATGTATAAATATGTATTATAATATTGAAAGGAACATAATGAAAAATCAAGCTGGTAGTCTCGGTTTTGGGATCCAGGGGAAAATCTCTGTATATATGTGTTTTATGTGTTATTCTTGCGCATTGTTTATTTTATGTGTTTTAGAATTCGTATGCAGGTAATTTATGTACGGGGTTAAAACCTACAATAGTGTGATTGGAACCCTCCAGTCACTCCCACAACAAGCTCATCCCAATGACTGTGGAATTTTTTAGGTTGTCATGTGCCAGCAACCTTGGATGTTGTGCCACTTTTTCAGGGCTAGGACTCAGGCCACTGCCCAAAACTCCAAAGACTTCCAGAAATCATACATAACATAGAAACAAAGAAACTAATGCAAAAATTTGATCAATGAATTGACTGGACACCTACTAGCCATGAATGCATTTCGTTAAACATGTCACAAATATGCAATCAGCAGGTCTTAAAAACATATATGAGCATAGGGATCTCATACTTATCTGAGAATCGCTAAGAAGCATTGATGCCTTATCACATTAGCGCATTATTTTCTACTAGGTCATATATTCATTGTTCATTCATTTGAAAATAAAAACAAGATGAGATCCATACATCATAACTATCATAGAACGTACTCATAACCATCATATAAACAATCAGAAATAGCAGAGATATAATAACCATAAAAACCACATAATAGCAAGTACATTTATCCATCAAATACAATAGGATAAAAATCTCTTATTATCATGTGTAAAATGCAACCAGGTTTGGGACATCCACATACCACCCAACCATAGAATAGGTTGAACCAAATCCCTCTTTCAACCAGTCACCCCTGTGCCTTATTCCAAGCATGAATGTGGGATCTCATGAAACACATACAGCACAACCAAATAAGGGCTTCAAGAGGTCAACCACCTCAACCCTCAACCACTAATTCCACCTCAAAGTCGAACATTGCTAACCTTCACCAGATCGGTCTCTACCAAAGTCATCCAGAGCTCCAAAGCATTTGTTCCAATCAAGACTCTAGGACTAGTAACTCTACCCACAACTATTGTCAGGGTTTAGAGCGTTTGTTCCAACCAAGGCTCCAGGACTAGTAACTCAACCCACAATTGTTGTCAAGCTCTAGAGTGTTTGTCCAACCAAGGCTCCAGGACTAGTAAATCAACCCACCAAGGGCTCAAGATCATTTATCCAACCAAGGCTCGAGGACTAATAACTCAAACCAAGTTGTTACAAGGCTCTAGAGTGTTTTCCCAACTAAGGCTACAGGACTAATAACTCAACCCAAGTTGTTACAGGGCTCTAGAATGTTTGTCCAACTAAGGATCCAGGAACTAATAACTCAACCCACAACTAAAGGAACACAAGAACCAACCAGAAACTAAAACAAAGAAACCCGCAACACCATGGCTATCTAGGAAATGGCAAGGCTAGGAAAAACCATTGTTAATCCAGACAATCCTCCATGCAAATGACATATCACAACAGAGAAACCACATGCATGTGACATGCATGCCAAAACTAGCAAGGAAATCATACATGCAACTTGGTACTTGCAAGCAAACCCACTATAGTTGTTGATCTTGATGTGCTCTTGCACTTTCTTGCTTCTCTTTTTCCTTCTTGCTCCAAATTCCAAGTATGCGACACTCCTCCAATAGTGCTCTGTTGACACCTAATCCTCTGCGGTTGGGTAAACCTGGAATGTGAACAGTCATCAGAAGATGAACTGAGCAGTCACATTCTTGTATATAACAATAGCTACCTAATGTAATAAAACGAATCAGTTTTTTCTGCCTTTGGAGAGTTACTGCCTGGCCTGACATGGTATCAGAGCCAGTTCTAAAAATAGTTGTAACTCCTGATCATTTCTGCCACTGCCTCTGTCCTGATCATTGCTACCACTGCCTCTGTCCAGAGCGCTACTCTGCCTCTGCCTCTGTCGCTCTCTGAGCAGTCAGACCATGCCATAATTTCTTCCTCGCCCTCTCTGGTTAAGGTGGCACTACCTAACACTGAGGCCGTTATACCTGTGCATTGATTTCTCTTCCCACATGAACGGATTCTTGTAGCTCACCTGCAATTAGTCTCATATTCTGAGCAAGAAAATGCTGAGTTCTGGTCCTCCAGTGCCATCAAGATTCATCATGTAGAATGCCTCAGAATCCCACACCCATTGAAACAGCCTGCACCATCTCAAATATCTTTTCGTCTGTCATAGAGCAGCAACCATTACGACTCGTATGCGTCCAGGAGCATCGTCACCGCGCCCTCGCTCCACTCATCGCGCTTCACCCGCTCCGGCGTCTTCGACAACGTCAACACATCCCCGTTTGCATTGTGATTATTATTATTATTACCGCTTCCCTTCCCGTTTGCAGGCAATGTTAAGACTTCCCTTCTGTACGCGTCTTCTTCCCCATGGGACCTGACCTGTACGCAGTCGGAACATAGACGGGTGCCTTTGCTGGCTTGGCTTTGGATTTGTTACATACTCATCAGAAAGTGAAGTTAATGATGTCGTTGCTGCCCTCGATGGAACTGAACTGGATGGGAGGCCCTTGAGCATGACTCGTATTATCTTCTGTTTGCTCTGCCATTCGCACTTGCTTTTTCGTGGGAGTTGGACGCTTGTGAGGATTTAATGTCGATTCCCTCTGAGTCCTAGCCCTGTTCTTATTATGACTACTCTGCTTGGCAGCAGCATAACAAAGCCCATGAATATGGCGTGTTCCCTGTTTTAAGAGCTTTAGTCCTGGTCGACATTGATACTGATCCCGAATGGATACGAATGAAGTTGAATATGAATGAAGAATAGAGGGCGCAGCAGTTTTCATCATCTTATTCTGCAAATCCAGACTCTTTGAACATTGTTGTCAATCCAAGGTGTTGCTTTTTGGTTTTTCCGCACGGTTCTATTTATTACACAATATATTCAGATTTGTTAATGATAATATCGGCCAAGGCAATTCTTAGTTTTTGTAACTGTATTCAAGTGTTGTAATGACACGTGCATGCAAGGAAAAATGGAGAAAGCTTGTTCTTTCTTGAAAACACTTACCTGCCACTACCAAATATTCTGTCCAGAAAGAATGCGAAGCAGTTATTGGTTGTTTTGTTCTTTTTATTATCCAACTCCAACTTTGTAGAGCTCGTAGTTGATACCGTTGCTGCTCCAACTTTGTAGAGCTCGTAGTTAATACCATTGCTGCTCCAACTTTGTAGAGCTCTCGGTAAATAACTGATTATTTCTAAACAACCAAAATTGTTTCCCACAGAAATTTTTTGAATACAACTTCACTGTATATCAGCAGAAGTATTTTTTTTACAGAATGCATTCAATCATCTCTATGGTAGGAATAGTTTTCACTGGGAAGGAGAACTATCCTGAATGGTCCCGGATGATAAAACACACCCTCATCTTCAATGAGTTGTGGAAGGGAGTGTGTGTCAGAGAAGGAGACAATGACCCAGTGCAGCCTACATCAGACAAAGAGCTCGTCATTTGGGAAAACAAGAACAGCAAAGCCTATGCATTAATCGCAGCATCTGTAAATGAAGAAGTAAGTCGCCATATTTCATCATATTCAACTGCCTTTGAAGCTTTACAAAATCTGAAAGAACTCTATGACTCACATTCTGCACTTGAAGTTGTTCAGCTCATGATTAAACTCTTCACTCTTGAACTGAAAAATAATGATCCTCTTGCTCTTGCATCTAAAGTAAAGTCTATAATGCATGATATTAAATCCACTAAGGTTGAGCTGGATATCCCTCTTATTGCTTTTCTCAAGGCACTCTATCCTACCCTGCTCCAATTATCTTGAGTCTTTACAAGCAAATGGAAATCTTAAAGATATAACCTTTGACTCTCTTGTGAAAAAGTTTGCTGAAAGAGAGAAAGCCTTTGGAAAGAAGAAAGTCCCTGAATCTTCTGAAGAGACTGTTTGCCTTGCTCATAAAGAAAAGCATCCTGCTCAAGATTCTACAAGAGGAAGAGGTGGATGAAGAGGAAGAGGAAGATACTTCAGAGGTTGGGGGGGCAGACATTCTCAAGGAGAAAAGGCAGATCTGCATTGCATTCGCTGCAAACGAAACGGATCACATGATGCTTCTACATGCAAGCTACCATGGGACAAAATCGAGCAAAAAAGAAACCAGCAGAAAGGTAAAACTGATGATACAGACAAAGGTAAAGCACCTGAATCCGCTCACTATATTGAGGCACAATGTAACAATGGAGTAAATGAAGATTTGTTTAATGATTCACTTGCTTCTTCGAAAAATGATTGGTTGCTTGATTCAGGAGCAACCTATCATATGACTCATAGGAAAGATTTTTTTGAAGATTTCACTGACAATGTTGATGGAGCAGTATACTTTGCAGATCAGTCAAAAATCAAGCCATCAGGGCTTGGCACAATCAGGCTTAAACTGCCTGGTCTTCCAGACTTTCTTCTGGATCATGTTCTATATCTCCCACAGCTCAAGAGAAACTTGTTGTCCTTGGTTCACATCCGCCAGCAAGGTCACTCCATTCATATGTTTGATGGCAAGCTTGAGGTAAGAAAAGCATCTGACCACTCACTTGTCATGAGGGGAATAGAAGAAGAAAGACTTCTCAAACTGCAAGGAACCTCTGCTCATGCACAACATTTCTCATATATTTATCATCATGAAGAAGGTACACTTCCATCAAGTTTATTATGGCATGCTAGATTTGGACATTTAAACTATGACAATCTCCGCTTATTGAAGAAAAATGGTGTTGTTGGTTTGCCTACAATTCCTAGGAAACATAAGCAATGTGATGCTTGCATTCTAGGAAAGCATAGCAAACAGTCTTTTCATGATTCACATTCAAGAGCACATAGGAAGCTTGAACTCATTCATTCAGATTTATGTGGTCCAATGCCTATTCCTTCTACAAATGGAAATAAATATATCATGACTTTTATTGATGATTACACCAGAATGTGTTGGGTTTATTTATTGAAGAACAAATCTGATGCTTTTCAAACATTCAAGAATTTTCATAAATGGATTGAAAATGATGCACAAACTCATATTGGGTCTATTCGCACTGATAATGGAAAAGAATATACATCAAATGAATTTGAAAACTATCTTCGCCAACATGGGATCAAACATCAAACAACTGTGCCTTATAATCCCCAACAGAATGGTGTAGCAGAAAGAATGAATAAAACAATCTTGAATATGGTACGATCCATGCTTTTCTTCAAAAATGTAAAGATAATGTTTTGGGTTGATGTTGTTCTATGTGTTGCATATATAAAGAATAGATGTCCATCTAATGCTATAAGAAACAAGACTCCTTATGAATTGTGGTATGGACATGTTCCTTCGGTAAAACATCTCAGGATCTTTGGTTCCACCTGTTATGCTTTGATACCAAAGGTACATAGAAACAAACTTGGTGCTAGAAGTCGTAAGTGTATCTTCCTAGGGTATTCAAACACCTCTAAAGCATACCGCCTCTATGATGAAGTAAATAAAAAGTTTGTTGTATCTAGAGATGTCATTTTTCTTGAATCATCCAAATCTGACAATGTTGTTGAGCGGCAACTTGATCGCTTGGATAGATTCGCAAAAACGAAATCATTTCAAGAATTTGATAATCAGATTCCACATCTTGAAGGGGGGATTCCTATACTAGAACAACATGTGGAATTTTCTTCTGAAGAACAATCTCCTCTGCATGAAACTCCAACAATGGATGATGCTTTAAGTGATGAAATTGATAGAATTGGGAGACTCAATCTTGATTCAGTCCCAACTCAATCAAAAGAGCAGCCTGGACCATCTCAGAAAGGTCCCCCAAAGTGGCTAACAAAGACACTTGAAAGTGTTCATCCTGATGAAGTTGGAAAAACAGGAACCGGAAATTCAAACCGACAAAATGGAGGTGATGTAGATGACTCTAATTCACCTGTTGATATGGATGTTACTTATGATTGTGAATTGAACTTGTCTACAGATTTTGAACCAACTTCCTTCAACGAAGCTGCTTCTCATGATGAATGGAAAGAAGCGATGCAAAAGGAGTATGATGCTCTCATAAAGAATGGCACTTGGAAGCTGGTTGACCCTCCATTTGGAACCAAACCAATTGGCTGCAAGTGGGTCTACAAGAACAAATACAAAGCTGATGGCTCACTTGACAAGCACAAAGCTAGGCTTGTGGCAAAAGGTTTTGCACAGAAGGAAGGGGTCGATTATGAGGAAACTTTTGCCCCCACAGCAAAATGGGCCACCATCCAGACACTCTTTGCACTAGCGGCTCAGAACGGTTGGAAAGTCCATCAAATGGATGTAAAAATTGCATTCTTGAATGGAGATCTAAAAGAGAATGTTTTTATGTCCCAGCCTGAAGGATTTGCTGTGAAAGGACATGAACAAAAAGTATGCAAACTTGTGAAGTCCTTGTATGGCCTCAAACAAGCACCGCGAGCCTGGTATGAAAAACTAACTGAGCATCTTCTGAAACTCAACTTCAATCATTTTGATATTGATGATGCAACTTTATTTGTCAAGAAAGTTGGCAAAACAGTTGTATATCTTGTGGTATATGTAGATGATCTTTTAATGACAGGGAAAAATGAAAGATACATTGCATCCATAAAGAAGGAATTGGGGAAAAGTTTTGAAATGACTGATTTGGGCTATGTTCATTACTATCTTGGCATTGAAGTAACCCAACATCCAAAATCCATATTTCTTTCTCAAAAGAAATACATTGGAGATTTTTTAAACAGATTTGGCATGACAGAGTGCAATCCTCTTTCTACTCCAATGGAACAAAACTTAAAGCTCACATCTATTGAAGGAAAGGAATTTGAGGATGCAACAAAGTATAGACAGCTTATAGGAAGTCTCATCTACCTCACTACTACTAGACCAGACATTTCATTTGTTGTTGGAATCCTCTCCAGGTTTATGCAAAAGCCTTGTGAGGGACATTGGTCTGCTGCAAAAAGAGTTCTAAGGTACTTGAAGGGAACTCAAGACCTTGGAATCAAGTATACACAGGTGGACGACTTCAACTTGATTGGATACTCTGATTCAGACTTCGATGGAGACAAAGAAACTGGAGTATCTACTTCAGGATATGCTATGAGTCTTGGATCAGGAGCTGTCTCTTGGAGATCACGCAAACAATCAGTTCCAGTAGATTCCACAACAGAAGCAGAATACATGGCAGCAACTGAAGCAACGAAAGAATTGTGTGGCTCAGGAAAATTCTTGAAGATTTGCAGGTAAAACAAGTACAATCAACTCCACTCATGATCAACAACACCTCTGCAATAAAGTTGGCCAAGAATCCAAAGTTCCATGATCGTACAAAGCACATCAATACTAAATATCATCTGATCCGACATCATGTTGAGGCCAAAACAATCCATCTCCGTCATTGTTCCACAAATGAGAAAATTGCAGACATCTTCACCAAAGCGCTTGGAAGAGAAAAGCTTGAAAGATTCAGAATGATGCTTGGAATCACCAACATCCCTTCAGATTAAGGGGGGGAATGTTGACACCTAATCCTTTGCGGTTGGGTAAACCTGGAATGTGAACAGTCATCAGAAGATGAACTGAGCAGTCACATTCTTGTATATAACAATAGCTACCTAATGTAATAAAACGAATCAGTTTTTTCTGCCTTTGGAGAGTTACTGCCTGGCCTGACATGCTCCAAGAAAACTCTAAGTGTCTAAGAGTATGAGAGAGATAGAATAGAATGAGAGCTCCAAAACTGAACTGATAAAAAGTTGAACTGACAAAAGGTATCAACTGATCCTCAGAAGCCTTTTTATTAATGAGGCCTCTATTTTCTTCAATTTTCCATTATTTTCCTTAATTTTCCTCCTCATATGCAACTTGTGACCTTTCACCTTCCTTTTCTCCTATTTTCCATTATTTTCATAAATAAATGCCCCTTTCCCTTTCCAAAGCTTTTTCCATTGCCTTTACCAATTTCCATGACCATTAATTAATCACAAGTGATCCCCTTCGCTATTTTTTCCCCAACATTTAGCTTGGAATATGTCTCCCATGACCATGGTCTTATTTTACCTTTATTAACTTTATTACATGGATTTTTGACCAGGGTTGTTACACTCTCCCCTTATATCCTTCTCTCTCTCCTTCATCCCTCTCTCTCTCTCTCTCTCTCTCTCTCTCTCTCTCCCCCCATAACTATCTATCTCACACTCACTTTCTCTTCCTCTCATTATCCATCCTTTCTCTCTTTCTCCCCCTTCCTTATTATGTTCTTCACAACAACCCCCAACCAAATCTATCTCTCTCTCTCCCCCCCCCCCCCTCCAACTCCTTCTCTATCCCTCCCTTTATCCTTCTCTACCTCTCCCTCCATCAACTTCTCTCCCTCACTCCTTGCCCCTCTATCAATCTCTTCTCCCTCACATCATCTCTCTATATCTCACTTTTCCTCTCCCTTCCCCTCCACTCTCTCTCTTTTTCTCCTACCCCCCCTTCTCTCTCTATACCTCTCTCTGAAATCCCTCCTTCACAACAACTACCTCCAAATTTTTCTCTCTACCTCCTTGTGTCAACCAAAAATATCTCCCTCCCTCTCCCTTCCCCATCCTCTTTCCTTCTCTCTCTCACTTTTTGAATCTCACTCACTCTCTCCTATCACCCATCAACTCATTCTACCCCACCCCCTACTCTCTCTCTCTCTCTCTCTCTCTCTCTCTCTCTCTCTCTCGATTGGCCACTTTATCCCTCCGTCTCTCACCCTCTCTAGCCCCCCAAACCCACCTCAACCATTTCCCATGTGTTAAAGTCTCTAGTCTTAGAAACATGTGTGTGATCCTAGGACTAGAAATGTGCACACATTTTTTGCACTAGTAATATGCACACATTGTTGACACTAGGAGCATGAACATGTTGTTGAAGCTTGGAATGTGCATGTGTTGTTAACGCTAGGAACACACATGTGGTTTTTTATTTAAAGTTTTTCTTGGTGGAAATCCTACGTGCATGATGACTTGGTTGTTTCATAAATAGGTACGGGATTACGAACATGGTCGTTTGGGTTGCAAATACATTAAAACATCAATTTTTAAGAAAAAAATATATATCTCTATCTTTGACATTATTTTTCTATAAGCTAGACAAAGGCCTTGTCCATGAAACACATACATACATAGAGTTGATTATGTAGATTCTAAATATATAATTCAAAAAGTAGTCTTTACTATTATTAATACATTTTTCTCTTGACATATATCAAAATTTTAAAACACATCCCTTGTCTATTTCCGCTATAACATTTTTGGGTCGTAACTGTTTGGAAAAAAATTATATGGTACACTAGAGGACATTAAGACCTACAATCTAAAAAACATGTATGGTTGATAATGTTAAGACCCTTTTAGATTGCAATAATGGAAGACAGTGTAATTTAATGATATAATAATTTTCATAATTTCACATATATAATTAATATTATAAATTTTGCATCCTTGATTGGGGTGAATTAACATGTGACACAAGGAATTGGGAGGGGCACTCGCCACCCCATGCCTCCCAATGCAATTAATGGAGGGGTGGAGGGCGGGGTGGAGGACGGGGGGGGAAGTCACATGGCTTACCTCCCCCAGGATAATTTCATGCAACATTTCATTTCACATAACATACTAGCTCATTTACTGGTTCTCAGATGCAAAGGATCAATGCACATTTTTTTATTTAAAGGGTCGAGGAAAACCATAGGGACTGAAGGTGGGAGAAAACCTTCCTTGGCTTGATTGGTAAATTTGGAAA
The DNA here is from genome assembly GCA_031772625.1 of Pinus tabuliformis. Taxonomy (NCBI): domain Eukaryota; kingdom Viridiplantae; phylum Streptophyta; class Pinopsida; order Pinales; family Pinaceae; genus Pinus; species Pinus tabuliformis. Next base: position 845,549,467 of record CM062809.1, on the reverse strand, counting down.
CCAAGTAGGGAAAGTTGGACACGTGGGATAGGACTCACCTCTTTCTAACAAAGGTTTCAGATGTTTGTCAAGTGATTGTGAAGAAGCTCTTGGAGGCCTCCAACGGAATCTTACTATGGGAGGATAAGGCATTTTCATGGTAGTTGGATTCAACAAGAAAGAGTTGAATTTTGGTTCCTAGAGTAGAGACTATCCTGCAGAGGGTGCATGTATAGGGTCCCTAGTTCGTATTGGGTGTTTTCGTTGTTGCACCGATCGGGCATTCCCAGGGTTGGACTCTGTCAAGCCTGGTGCATTGACACCTCCACAAAAGGTAATTGTTGTGGTTTGGGTTCTAGTTTTTCTAAGTTTTGTTGTTAATGTAGTATTGCCTCTACCTGGGGGTCTCTATGGTTTTCCTATGGTTTTCTCTCTATTAGGATGTGGTATTTATATTCTGTGGTTAGACTCAATGTTGCAGTATTAGTCTAGTGTTTATTTTTGTCTCTGCCTTTGTAAGTTGACATTTTATCACCCCCGATTGGATGTTTATCGAGGTTATGTGGGTGCTAATTAGGTTGTTATATCCTTATCTGGGTTGCGATTTGTGGTGTCGAGTGTTGTTATTGAAATGTTAAGGTGGAAGAGATATATGTTTCGTTTAATTTTGTGGCCCCCCTATAGGTGCCAAGGATGAAGTAAATTAGGTTTTGTAGGTACATCCTAACGGAGGGAGTAAGATTTGTTTCTAGGTTCTTTCAATTTTCTCATCCATGAACAGACAATGAGTGAGGTGTAGGTGAGGGTTTGTGCAGAGGGGTGGTTGTAGTTTCCATGGCAGGTTTCCTGTGTAATCTTAGGCTCGGGATTTAGCTGCTCGATATCATACAACAACCTCTCCTGGTACAAGAGAGGAAATGTACCAGTTGGAGACCCACATGGCCCATGAATGTGAAGCCTATTCTAACACATATCTCATTGCTAAGGTTTCTAATTAGTTACTCGACCTTGGCCACATTGGGGGATGAAGTAATCAATACTTGCACGTTGTCACTCTACACTAGGAATCGACGACTCTGGTTGGTCGTGTCTTGAAGGAAAAAATAGAAGACAAGAATGATAACATCTCATTCGTGAATGATATATATAGGATTGAACGACACCAGATATATTTCTTGGAGAGATTGGATGTCTGTGTAGCTCATTTAGAGAGGCATCTCCAATGTGAGGAAAAGTTATCAAGCCCTACTGGAACAAGTGTGCAGGACTTGATGCCTGTGACAACGCCCGATGCCTGTGACTTCGTCGGACTCCTAGGCCCATTCCTTGTTTTCTTTTCTTTTGGTATTTTGTAGATGGTTTCTGATATGCTAATGTTAAGCTCAATCGCAGTCTTTGTTGTTGTTGTTTTGTAATTTTTTAGGATAGTCATGACCCTTGGCTTCCCCTACGATGGTTTGAGGCCTCAAACCCATTTTGGAGGGCATATTGTATATCATGATGCAATAGAGATGTAATTTTGCAAATTAAAGATAATAGAATTTCAACTTACAAAAAAAAGATTATAAATTCTGTAAAAATATTTATGGACAAGAACAATATGTTCTCTACAACTCCACAAGGTTTTGTAGCAAGATTCTATCATTGAGACACTTAAGGGTTGCACTAATATAATCATATGCATTATATATTGCATGAAAGTAAGATATCAATGTTATGAAAACTCAAGACTCACATGACTAAACACAATTTCTATAAATAAAAATTATATATTAGGAAAACCAACTCATTTTTTTTCATTTAATCTTTTTATACCATCTCAAATTCATTTTATACCATCTCAAATTCATTGCATAAATACTTGTAATCGTCTCTAAAAATTAACATATTATTGTTTTTCAAAATTTACTATCATTTCATTCACTACCTAATTTTTTTAACATATAATTAAAAAAAAAACATTTTTTTAAAACATATTTAAAAAATATAAAATATTTAATTTTCTTGGTGATATATAATAAAAAATAATTAAAAGAAAATATTATTAACAATCAAATTATACAAACTAGCCCTTTCCATTTACATTTTTTTAAAAGTGAAATACAAATTACTCTTTTATTATATTTATTTTTATAGATTGAATAATTTTATTTATTTATTTATGTATGTAATGTTAGGCAAAATCTATTTTTAATATATGGAAATTAATTATTTTATTTTATATTTTATATTAATAAATATGATGTTTAATTAAATTTATTATTATATGTTTATATAAAAAAATTTAATTATTTTATTTAATATTTTATATTAATAAATATGATGTTTAATTAAATTTATTATTATATATTTATATAAAAAATAAAAATGTATTAGTTTTAGGGGCCATAGACCCGGTTTATTAGTAGATATGTGTTAAGTAGGTTGTCAAATTCCTGGGAATTATGAAATTAAAGATTATAAGGTATTTCGAAAAAGTTAACAAAAGAATTTATAAAAATAATTATAAATAACATTTTTCCATTTTAGTTATATAAACAAAAAAATAAGATCCCAATCCATTCAGTGAAAATTAAGTATCCATCGGGAGAAGTGGGAGAAGTGAAGTTAGATACATAAAATCACCAATAAATATAATACATTCATATTCATTTGGGAAGCCAACACTAAATTCCACCTGGACGAGGGTCCGTCCACTTCATAATACATTTGGAGCTTCATTTTCAGGATTGCGAGTACTTCCACTGTCCACGGACTCCGGCCAAGACAGCATTCAACAAGAACGCAGAAGCGAACATCAGCCCATGACCAGCACTCACGTCGAAGGCCCACGGAACCAGTTGTCGACTGTAATCCTTATTTTCAAATAAAAACGTGCCAAGAAAATAACTGCCGAATGCCCACTTCACCCAAACTAAGACTTGTATGGCACTATATGTCCATTTCCCAAAACCCTTTATGCCCAAAGTTCCTACTACTGCACTGCCTACTGTAATGCACACTATTTCCAAAATCATTACGAACAAAAAAATTGTATATAAACTTTCAGAACCGTGCATTTCTATAGCCTCACTGTGATATAAATAGAATTGCAAGCAATCCATGAGCAAAGCAATTCCAATGGCTGCTATTAGTATAACTATTGTAGCTTTAGACGGTGGCATAGACAGCGTATCATACCAATTCCCAGGGATTGCAATAAGCACACCCCAGCTAATTGAGCACATCAAGTTCACGCCACCAATTATGAAAGAAAACGTTCTGAAGTTCAGGAGGTTACCTCTGAAGGTAAGCACTTGGCAAACATTAGTGTTTTCAGCATTAGAATATACCTCACATTTCTTTAAAAACACATTGGCAGCAATCCCTGCTCCTCTGCTATCCACAATATAATCCCTTATGACCCTCCTTGCCACCATAGAGCTAGAGAAACCGTCTACTCTAAACCAGGCAGTGAGTATAATGTTGATAACTATCTCTGCCACCCTCGGCAATATTAATGGGACACTGCTGTATTCCTCTTCTGCATCGCATACTCCGCTCTGAGCTATGTACTTTTGCAGGGCTTCCGAAGCCGGGTTTGCGACTCCTCTGTCTTCCTTGTCTTTAGTCTTCAAACATCTGATCAGCATCTCTGTCCACTTATCACTCTCTGCTGGGAACGCTGGAATGCAGAGGCATCTACGCTCTTCATAGATTGTGCTAACAGCCTTATCAAGCATTTCACACACTACAGGAACAGGCCATTCCTTTGGGCCACCCTCTGTCAAAGTCCATTCCGGCCACTCCCACGGCTCCACCTCCACCTCCACCTCCACCGCATGCAGCATTCCGTGGTTACAGCCATGACAGCCATTTGTTAGGCAGGTCATACATGGGAGTAGGCACTGGGAATCAGACAGTCGTTTAACCGCTCCAGGCATCCGAGAAGCAAGAAGTTTGATGCATACATCAGACTGCCTGTATAAATTAGACGGCGCCTCGATTACGATGCAGCAGCACTCGTGCCGAGCATTATTACAGACCTCTGCAGTGACCTTTTCCGATCTTAAACGATGAAATTGCAGCACGACGGAGACCACATCATGGGTATTCTCGATATACTGCATAAATTGCCCTGTGGAAGATTCCGGCGTGTGGTTTGACAACATTACAACAGCAGGAAACTCATAATATGTTCTCAGTGCAGATCCATGTTTCTGGAGTTTGGGAGGTGTTATGGTGGCCAGAAGATCCCTGGCACCCATCTCCACATGAAGTCGTCCCCTCAATAAACATGAGAAGAAGACTGCTAGATTTCCTACGCAGGTTATCGCCACGTCAGGCAAACTAGCGGAAGCTGTCACCGCTTCACCTACTTCAAATTGAGCTAAAACAGTATAAGCTAAGCATGCCAACAAGCCAACCAACTGTAGAGCGAACACCTGGATCATCAACATGCATCGACTTCTCTGAGGATTGAATAAACCCATTTCAAAATTCAATGAAAAGAAAAGAGGCAAGTTTATGTTCTCCCAATCTCTGTGAAAAAACAAATATACACTTCAATCTCTTTCCTGCTGTGAGATGCAAACCATGCTATGATATCATTCAACTCCTTCCAGAGGTATAAAACTTGTGGCTTTCTTCGTTGAGGGGATTACTTTTTTAAAAGTTGATACACAATGGCCATGCGTGAGATGGAAGGCGGAGACAATTAGATGTGGAAAGTGGGGAGTACGAATGGCGGAGAATATAAAAAGAGAAAGGGGGAAGAACATTAAATCGCAAAGAATGTAAAAAGAGAAAGTTGGAAGAACATTAAATCGTAAAGAATGTAGAAAGAGAAAGAGGAAAGATATTTCTCTCTTTTCTGAGGGAGGGATGATTAATCACATTTAACTTTTGTTTACTAACCATTTTTAAAAACTTACAATAAAAAATATAATATATTAAATATTTAAGCTGTAGTTTAATTATATTATTTTTTATTATTTAAAATATAAATAAATTTAATATTATAAAAAATTAAATTATACATCTTAAATTTGAAATTTCCAGTTTATATTAAATTCCCAACAAATTTAACTCATGTTTAAATTACACTACTAATGATTAAACTACATTAATATTTAATCGTTTAAAATTTTTTCCCTGCTAATTTTATTTATTTATCTTTTAAATGAAAAGCGAAGAGAATTAAATCATGTTTAAATTACACGACTAATAACTAAACTACATTCATATTTAATCTGTTAAAAAATTTCCCCCGCTAATTTTATTTATTTATTTAAAAATGAAAAGCGAAGAGAATTAAATGTAAAGTGGATCGAGGAAGCGCGTATGGATGAGAGAATATGAAAAGAGAAAGTAAGAAGAATATGGAGAAGAAAAATATGAATATAGCTTTTTTTAATACAATTATTTCATACTAATTATTTTTATGTACGGTATAATATATGGGGATTTTTCGATTATCGCAAAAGCAAGAATTTTCTTTTCGCAGGGGAGCAGCCGTGATTCGGGCCTGGGTGTGGGTGCGATTCGTGCGAAGGTGGACAGCGTGGGATTGATGGGAAAGATGCAGAAGTGAATAAATAGGTGGGGTCGTCACGACTTAATAAGTGAATAAATAGGAGGCCACGGAAGACTTCTTTATTCTTGCGATTAGATAAAAGTTGAGTATACATATAAAGAGAGTACAAATAATTTATTATTGGTTTTATTTTTTAAGAAATTAAAAAACGTTTTTATTTCAAATAATTTATTATTGGTTTTATTTCTCAACAAATTCAAAAAACATTGATATAGATGAACTTTGTAAAAAAACATCTCGACTTTATAAAATTTAATTATCATATTAAATTTAACCTAAGTTATTATTAGACATAGCTTTCTCTATATCTTGAATTGTGAGGGGTTGGAATGTTCAAGTCAAGTTGCACTACAAAATAGGCCAAGTTCATAAAAGACATCGAAGGAGCTATTGACATGGAGGATTGTGCATCTTTCAATTGCAACTCTCCTAGCTTCCTTCGCAAATTGTCATTCTCATCACTCTATCTCTGAATTAACGTCCTATGCTCTACCATGGTTTCCATGGTGGTTGACAGGGTAGTTGTTGCTTTATCTATACATAAAGAGAGAGCCATACATCACTCTTGTAACTCCCAAAGCTCTGCACCCCTTTCCACTTCTCATCCTTTCCTATTCCCCTCTAAGCCACCATCTTTTTTGTTGCGAACCAACATGATCCCTCGTTCTCCCATTTCTGCCAACTCTAAACTGAGGATGGGAGTCTCAACACCCAATATCTACTATGGACCCAAATTATGTCGTTAAACATCAACATATAGAGAAAATTTGATGTGAAGGTGAGGTAAAGATCCTTGAGCTAGGCCCAAATTAAATTCTCCATTGAACCATGAATGTCAAAAATAGGAGTCCCTAATCTTACATGGACTACGTGAATCTTTCCACTACTATTCATGATTGCAAACTATGAATTCCTAGCCTCAAATTACCTATGGCTCCACAATTCTCACAAACATATTAATTCTCAAGAAACATTAATGCTCTCTAGGTGTACTACACCATTATGCTCATACATACATAGGGTGGTTGCCTAATTCACTATTCAATTCAAATAAATGGATATGTCATCACTCTATGTGACAGACCCACAATCTACCCGCCATCAAAACCCACCTCTGACTTGGTTTCCATTCATTGCGTGTTTCAATATCTCTTCCTTTGATTTCAAATGATGATGCATGGTTTTGAGTTGTCTTGTAGTTCCATGGGGTCTTCATGGAACCTGTTGGAAGAGGGAGGTTCCATTTATGCATAAGATTTTAGGGGTCTTCTTATTGCTTGATTAGTGAGAGAACCTTCCATGGAGTTTAACTCCCTTAGTACATGAGAATCTTTCAACTTCAAAAATGAATGCATACTTTGACTTATTCTTTTGTGGATGAGTAGTAGTCACAGATATACAGTGATAATACTAAAATTCAAATGTTGAATGACATTGTTTGAGTCCCCAGTGATGACTAGCTTATTGAGTGAGAAGCTTTGTGCTAGTTTTATTCCTTTCCATAAGGTGTACCATTGTCCCTAGTTCTTTGGTGATATTCTTAGGCTCCAAAAGTACAATTTTTTAGTTTATCCTCCAGGGAAAAGAAATTACTCCCCATCTACCACCCCCAAAAAATTGTTATTATTTTTTAACAAGACCAAAAACTTTTCATTAATTAAAAATCCATGGATGGAACATGTAGTTGAAGTACATCAAAATTATTACTATAGAGAACAATTCTTTAATGATGCTAAAAAAGTAAAAATAACCACCCCCTTCCCTACAAAAGAAGGGGATATCCAATACTAGACCTTCTGATACCTAAGCTTGACATGATGGTACAAAAACAAAACATTTCTAAGATTTTATCAAAACGAATCCACCACAAGAACCATGGGAGGATAAAAAATGATGGGTATCATATTTTGAGTATTTCTTGCTTCGATATTTTCTACTTCTTGTTAATGGAGGATGATCTTAAAATGGGGCACTCAGGCTTCTTGTCTAGCTTACAAGAACCTCTCCCACTTCCAAAGCTTGAATATTCCCAAGTCTTATTGATTAACCAATGCGAAATTGATAATATGCTTGACAATATAGTATATGCTTATGCTTGTGTTAAATTGATTATATGCTTTAAAAATATGTTGTTTTAGCTGATATGTAAATGTGCTTGAACATAATATATATATGCATATAACAGTAACAATGCAGCAATAAACAATCACACAGAAACAACAATTTAATTAGGAGTTCACCCACAACTCTTGGGCTACATCTCCGTGAGCTCTAGTCAACTCAACTAGGCTCTCTGGGATTATGGTATAAGTCCTTTTTACAAGCTCTTGGCTCAACTCCTATTGTTCTACACAGAAACAGTGGGTTCAGACACCATTTTATCCCTTGGCTCTTGAAGCTCTGGCTCTTGGCTTTGGCTCTTGGCTCTTGGTTCTGGCTTTTGGCTCTGACTCTGGCTCTTCGGCTCTGGCTCTGGCTCCTTTCTGCTCTCTATCAGTTTACAGCCCTCTTAGCCTTTCACTTGACTTCCAAGTGACTCCCTTGGCTGCCTTTTTGCTTCTGCACTGCCTCTTTTGCCTTAGCTTCCTGCTTTGGCTTCACTTTCAGCAACAAAACCCCAACAACAACCTCAACAACCAACAATAATCCCTGTCTCTGTCGTTCTGTGGCTTTTAAGCCAAATCGGCGTTGTTGGTTCATTTTCCCTTTCGGGCTCTCTGTCTTCCAGCCTTTGTCCGCTCAAATCCCCTCTCTGAGCGTTAGCAATCATTGCTAAACGCCCTCAGGGATGGATGCCACCTATTCTGTAACGGGAGAGTGCATCGGCGCTTAAAATCCCCCAGAAACAGTCATTCCCTGTTTACACAGAGAACGCTGTAAAACACGGGAAAAATCGCCAAATCACTGTTCATCGGACTTCAAAAGTCCTTAATTCTGCTTTATAACATTATCGGGTCCACCCTCAATCACTGCCGCAAGTCGCAATTGCCCATTTCGTGGCTTTCCCTTTGTATTTATAAAAATACATTAAAACATTAAAAATTCGGAAAATGGCCTTATGGCGGATTTTAAAATAAGATGCATTTGCATTTCAGAACCCTTTCGGGTCCGGTTTCATCGGATCGGCGCATTCCTTCACTTTTCGTTTATTAAACGAAATATGTGAAATACACATAAAACTGCCTTTTTAACAGACTTCAAAATATATCAAATGTCGTTTATCACCCCGTCGGGTCCGTATATATATATATATATATATATATATATATATATATATATATATATATATATATATATATATCGAAAGTCGCCTACATCGTGGGGTCCCGCCTTTGCCTCGTGGCATCGCCGATTGCGATCAGCCGACATCGACGATCGGCATATCACTCAGCGCGATCCCTATGTTATATCACATGTGCCTTTCTCCGATCTGACCGGCCGATCCGATCATTGGAGGTTGTTGATCGGGGGTGCCTTCCGCCCGACCTTAAGTCCTCCTCTTTGCCTCATGTGATGCGATTTGCTGATTGGATCTAGACCATTGATCGGCCAGATCCGACGGCTCCTATTCATTGCTCTGTTGACCTCCGATAGGATAAATTTTCACTGTTTTATCATGTTTTTTGCCTTCCAATAGTGTAATCCAATAAGTCTAAAACTTCTCCTTTTGCGATGGATTTTTGGATGTTTAGAATACTTGAAGATTTAGAGGGTTTTTAGGATCCCTTTTTAGGGGATTTTTCTCCTTTTTCCAAAGGATAGAGGCAGCTTCATTTTATGATAACTTCTGCATCCTAAGTCAGTTTTTTCCCATTCAAGTTGCAGTAGATTCAGAATGAGGCGATCTCTGCAATGGGGCTAGTTCTAGGAACTTCCTTAGACTTTCATTTTTCCCCTGTGAGGAACACTTAGACTTAGGAGTCTATCCAAAATCCATTTTGGATCACGCCTTCCCACTAAAAGAACTTTTAGTCTCCAAAAGACTGATATATTGATCTGAACAGTAAATGAGAGTGACTTACCCTCTTCATCCAGCCTCCCTACACTTGCCTTGCATAGGGCCTCTGAAACAAAGTTTCTAACCACTTCCCTTCTTGGATGGGTTAGTCTTCTTGGGAAGAGTTGTCTTCCTCCTTGCCTTTCTGCAGAACTTCTACTGAAATGGCCATAGAAGGTAGTTTGAGCTTCTCTGCCTTGATCATTGATCCAAGGTGGCTCAAACAAATGTGAAGTACATTTGCCCCACAAAACTTTCATTTGTACCTGTTTGGCAAGCTATCAACAACAACTGTTAACAATAACAAAAATACAGACAACAACTGGATCGCCTAAACTCCTGCTTCAACAAAAGAAACATATTTCACATCTTGTGAACACCTCCATGTCTTACATTTGCATACAAATGATGGACTAGACAACAATCCCACAAAACATGCCTTTAAAACAAATGACCCTTCAAGTCAAGCATGTAGAAAAAGACCATTTGGACTCTTTTTCAAAAGATGAAACACTTCATCACTATCTCCACCTTGGAGACCAAAATCAACTTTTCCCAAGTTAATATTGCATAACATGCATGTCAAAGCAATAAACCCTACAATTTAATTACACATACATGTTCAAATACAAGGAAATCATCAACATCCTTGTGTTTATGCACATCATGCTTATGCATGCATTTCATCCTTCAACTTTCACTTAAGAACACGGTACTTTTGAAGCTGAAATGAAATATAATGTTGCAGCAACAAAGTGAGCCTCCTACTCAACCTTTTTCTATTCACCATCTTGGTAGACCTGTAACTTGCATTCCATTAACAAAGAAATGCAAATAGATGCATCAATATACATGCAATCTTAATCGGATAAGAACTCTAACCGTTTCTTACCAATCCCTTTCAAAGGTACTACCTCTGTCTGCACATCAGCATCAACATGTGAATCATTCTGAGACACATCACTCATGGAATCTTCCTTTCCATTTCGGTCATCTTCTCTTTCCACTTTCTTCAACTTTGGTGGAAGCATTATTGGATTCAGTGTCCAACATTTTGTAGCAAGATGTCCTTGCTTATGGAAGTAAGTGCACTGCATGTGCATCTTCTTGATAACATGATTTGCCTTGTCCAATGGACCTTTGGCTGCTTGCTTCCTTTCCTTCAAAATTTTCCTGTATCTGGCCATTCTCTTCCAACATCTAGAAACATTATGGTTATCCAAACCACAAAAAGAACATGCTACTCTTTCCCCATACTTATGTGGAAATTTATCATGCTTTGCAAGATCAAAAGGAATATGATTAGAACCAGATTTATACCTGCCTCTTTCACCTTTATTGCCTTCATGAGGAGGTGAATTGAGTGAAGAAGTAGCTCCCTTTGGAACACCATCAATCTCTTTAGGGTTATCAGAGTTTCTACAACTCTATGGTTCAAGTGTGTGCTTCTGAACACCTGCATCCTGCAATTGATGTTTCAAGCCATTGCATTCCTCTTGAATATAACCTTCACACTTCTAAGGTAGAGGATATTAAATGAAACTCCTTCTTGGGACTGTTTCCTCAACCAAGACCCAAATACTTAGGCCTTTCCTCAACCATTATTGGTTCAACAATACCTTGTGCATGCTTTTCCAAGCCCTTTCCTTCATAGCCCATCTTGGACATTAGCTTGGAACCTATGCCTCTAGTATGTTTTTCAAAAGAACCAATATAAGAATTCTCAAAAGAATTTGAAGACAAACTGGAATGGCTTACCTCTTCTTCAAGCTGGTACTTGAATAAGGCTTCTTGGGCAATAGAGAGCTGTGACTCCAACTCATGCATCCTTTTCAGGTTCATATTTGCAATATGAAGTTGCCCCTCTATTTTCTGCAATTTTTCAAAAAGCAACTGCTTCTCTTCCTTCTTGGAATTCAACTGCTCTCTAAGCATGCTTCTCTTCCTTCCATCCTCATACATTTCTCTCACCATATCCATCATGATGAACAAGTCTTGCTTCATGTCTTCACCAAAGACTTTCGTGAAGAAAAGAGAATTTGAGGACTCACTTGAAGAAGTTGTCATTATGCCAATGAAAAAAAGAACTTCAACAAGAATAAGAAAGAGCTTTATTCAAGAAACCTTTTGCAACAAATATCTTGTGCTTCAAGAACTTCTTTGAGGTCCTTTGGGATAGAAGAATGCCTTCAGCCCTTCTTCCTTCTTGTCCCTCCTGGATTGAGCTATCAATAGTTTTCCATTCACCTCTGCAAACTCATAAAATAGTTAGTCTGCAAACACGCATACAATCAATCCTTGACTGCCGAAACACCTTTTAGATAAGCAATCTTTGCTCTGTCAATCAAGCATTCTGATATAACCTTCCTTGAAGGCGGGGTTAATCAATCTTAAGCTCCGATACCACCTGATTTGGAAAAGGGGCACTCAGGCTTCTTGTCTAGCTTACAAGAACCTCTCCCACTTCTAAAGCTTGAATATTCCCAAGTATTATTGATTAACCAATGCGAAATTGATAATATGCTTGACAATATAGTATATGTTTATGCTTGTGTTAAACTGATTATATGCTTTAAAAATCTATTGTTTTAGCTGATATGTAAATGTGCTTGAACATAATATATATATGCATATAACAGCAACAATGCAGCAATAAACAATCACACAGAAACAGAAATTTAATTAGGAGTTCACCCACAACTCTTGGCCTACATCTCCGTGAGCTATAGTGAACTCAACTAGGCTCTCTGGGATTATGGTATAAGTCCTTTTTACAAGCTCTTGGATCAACTCCTGCTGTTCTACACAGAAACAGTGGGTTCAGACACCATTTTATCCCTTGGCTCTTGAAGCTCTAGCTCTTGGCTCTAGCTCTTAGCTCTTGGTTCTGACTCTTATCTCTAACTCTGGCTCTTCAGCTCTGGCTCTGGCTCTGGTTCCTTTCTTCTCTCTATCAGTTTACAGCCCTCTTGGCCTTTCACTTGACTTCCAAGTGACTCCCTTGGCTGCCTTTTTGCTTCTGCACTGCCTCTTTTGCCTTAGCTTCCTGCTTTGGCCTCACTTTCAGCAACAAAACCCGAACAACAACTTCAACAACCAACAATAATCGCTGTCTCATTCGTTCTGTGGCTTTTAAGCCAAATTAGTGATGTTGGTTCATTTTCCCTTTCGGGATCTCTGTCTTCCAGCCTTTGTCTGCTCAAATCCCCTCTCTGAGCATTAGCAATTATTGCTAAACGCCCTCAGGGATGGATGCCACCTATTCTGTAACGAGAGAGTGCATCGGCGCTTAAAATCCCCCAGAAACAGTCGTTCCTTGTTTACACAGAGAATGTTGTAAAACACGGGAAAAATCACCAAATCACTGTTCATCGAACTTCAAAAGTCCTTAATTCTACTTTATAACATTATTGGGTCCGCCCTTAATCGTTGTCGCAAGTCGCAATTGCCCGTTCCGTGGCTTTCCCTTTGTATTTATAAAAATACATTAAAGCATTAAAAATCCAAAAAATGGCCTTATGGCGGATTTTAAAATAAGATGCATTTGCATTTCGGAACCCTTTCGGGTCCGGTTTCATCGAATCGGCGCATTCCTTCGCTTTTCATTTATTAAACGAAATATGTGAAATACACATAAAACTGCCTTTTTAATGGACTTCAAAATATATCAAATGTCATTTATCGCCCCGTCGGATCTGTATATATATGTATATATATCACAAGTCGCGTGTTTCGCGGGGTCCCGCCTTTGCCTCGTGACATCATCGATTGCTATCCACCGATATTGGCGATTGGCATATCGCTCGGCGCGATCCCTATGTTATATCACATGTGCCTTCCTCTAATCCGACCCGCCGATCTGATCATTGGAGGTCGTTGATCGGGGGTGCCTTCCGCTCAACCTTAAGTCCTCCTCTTTGCCTCATGCGATGCGATTTTCCAATCGGATCTTGACCGTTGATCGGCCGGATCTGGACCGTTGATCCGACGGCTCCTATTCATTGCTCTGTTGACCTTCGATAGGCTCAATTTTCGTTGTTTTCTCATGTTTTTTGCCTTCCGATAGTGTAATCCGAGAAGTCTAAAACTTCTCCTTTTGCAATGGATTTTTGAATTTTTAGAAGACTTGAAGATTTAGAGGGTTTTTAGGATCCCTTTTTAGGGGATTTTGCTCCTTTTTCCAAAGGATAGAGGCAATTTCATTTTATGATAACTTCTGCATCCTAAGTTAATTTTTTCCCATTCAAGTTGCAGTAGATTCAGAATGAGGTGATCTCTGCAATGGGGCTAGTTCCAGGAACTTCCTTGGACTTTCATTTTTCCCCTGTGAGGAACACTTAGACTTAGGAGTCTATCCAAAATCCATTTTGGATCAAAGGAGAAGATCGTTGATTTATTTTTAGAACATTGGGATACAAAGGAGAAGAAGTGGAGGGATCGAATTCCTTCGCTTCCTCTAAATCAACCTCTTCTTCCTTCTTATTTGAAAGTGGGGTTTTATCAATCTCCTTAAAATTAGTCTCTTCCTTAGTGTGTAAACTAGTGTTCAACTCTGAAGGCACTTGAACTATATATAGTTGATCTTCTTTAACTTTTTCCTCTGAGGACTTTAAAGCTTCATATCTATTATTGGAGGGAGGATGCTAATGAGATTCATGCTTATAGGAATGAGACCTCTTAGAAGGATGATTCTTGTGCTTCCATGATTCTATTTTGAATGCTCATTTCTCATCATTACATTTAGAAGATGATATAGGGATAGAAAGAGATTGAGATGTCAGAGCATTTGGACAACTTTTTGCGAAGTTCCATACTCGAAAAAATTGCATTTAGAAGGAATTTATTTATAATCTAGATCTTGAAGATGGGGCCACCGCTCGAAGTCAAGTTGGATTTCCTCAGGGATTCCTTTTGCAAAATCCATTTCAACACATATTTTGGCGCATAAGAAATTATTGTCCTTTACCTCAGAACTGGTGATGTAATGACCCAATGCGTCACCTATGGATCTGAAAATACCATCATTGTAACAAAGAAGGGGCAGATATGACAATATAAACCATACATGCATATAAGAGATTTTCATGGTAGGATTAAAATGTATAGTCTAGTAGATGAGAAACATTCCCATGGAATCCATAAAATAAGGGTCTAGATCTATAAATTATATCCTTGTCCTATTTGCTTTCAAAAACAAAATAAAAATAATTGTTTTCACAATATAAAGTACCAATGGCTCATCATCTTCTCAATCGCTAGATATCTATTCTAACAAGAGCTATAACTAGGCCAAAGTCTGGTGAACTTACCAATAAACCCTTATTTCTTGGTGGTATTGATGTTTTTCTTCATAGACAAAGCAAATCCCATATCAAGAGAAGGAATTGTAACTAACCATTTTACAAATCTACCACTGGGCAAAGAACCATGACCATCCATGCTAGGGTTAGAACGACCACTCATCATAAAAGAAATGAACTCAATAGAATTGACTGAGAGAATAGATAAGTCAAAGAAAAATAAAACCAAGTTTGAAAACCCTAATCAACAATATAAACTCCTCATCAACAACAAATACATCTACACGTAGTCATTGCAAACCCAAACAAAACTGCTATGCAAATATGCAGTAGGCGGGAAGGAGTGAAGACTGATAAAAACCCTAGCCACTTGCACCCTTAATGGCTTTGACTCATCCATTACTATAATTTAAATATTATTCATGTAATGTTCACCATTCTCAGAATATTAAAATTATATTATAAACTTAAAGTACACTAACACAACCATATAAATTAAATGGGACACCCATAGGCATCAATCCATGATAAGCATCAAAACAATTACTTCATTATATATGTCACATTGTGTGGATTAAAATAATAATAAAATTCAAACTTTATTTTAAATTATTATTATTATTATTATTTATGAAAATAATTAATACATGAATTATATATATATATATATATATATATATATATATATATATATATATATATATTATTAATTATGAAATTAATTAATACATAAATTAATTATTGTAGGAAAAACTATTTACAAGTTATAAATTTTCATGGTAAAGTGTGGGCCTCGTTAAGAATATTGTTATATAATATATATATAACAATATTCTTAACGAGACCCACACTTTACCATGAAAATTTATAACTTGTAAATAGGTTTTCCTACAATACCATGGCTTCTAAATACCACATGATCAATATGTCATGTGTTGATATGATGTTTTCTTCAAATTATTAATTTGAGATAAATTAATTTTAAAAACATAATTAACTTTGAGATAAATCTTAACTCTTGATCTATGAAACTTGCTACAAATATCTCATTGTATTCCATGGAGGTTAAATCTCTACCATCCACTTAATAAATTTGATTTATTATTAAAAATAACATTTAATTTCATAACGATTTTGAAATAAAATAAAAATATTTATGACACTGCTTTTTTATTAAAATCATATCAATAAAATGAAAATAGTATTAATTTATATTTATTCGAAATTTTAATTAAAACATTTATTTAACATTTTATTTTAAATAAATAAATAAATAAATATATATATATATATATATATATATATATATATATATAAATATAAATATAAATAATATGGATAATACTTTATTAATTAATAGATCTAGATTAATATTTTTCCCTTTATAATAATTAATATTAAAAATATCTGATTGATAATTATTAAAATAAAAATAAAAAATAAAAATAATGCATTTAATTCATTATTTAAATTAATATATCTAATAAAAGAATCATGACAGAGAATTAAAAATTACACAACATATATTAAAGCATTCCCTACCTCTTTTTGTTTACATTTAATTAATATCATGAGAGATTAAACTTTACAAAAGCTATTATATTACAAAAAGTATACTCTGTAATAGGAAATGAAATAATCGCAAGATATATTAGGTTAATGAAGTTGTGCCCATATAAAAAAAGAGTGCAACAAAGGCCATCTAAAATTTGTAAATATTATAAAGTGGACGAATAAAAACAAATACCCAAAACAAATAACAATGGAAAAATCTCTTTAGATGGGTGATTAAAGTGGCAAAAGGTGGGGAGTATGTTTCCACTGCACCCCAATTTATGAACTAGTGGGACGTGGCAACACGCCTTCGGAGAACATTCAAGTAATGCATAATACAACCATCGTTGATACAGGGTACCACCTATTGATTTTTCTGGTGCAATACTAACACTTATTTATGAAACTATATAATTATTTACAATAATGTAGATGATTATTTTGCACTTTTTATAACTGCCTCACTTCACATTTACTCACTTTCACAAGATCTTTGGGATAAACATAAGATGAGTGTCATTATGATATGACTTGATCTCCACGTTTCAGGTATGGAAGTGGGGTTATCACACTGACAACTTTACATTCATCCTTTAGGGACTACAGACCACTCAAGAGCCTACAAGACACCCCAGGTGACCAATCCCTGAGTTGGAGTTCTTTTCACCAGAGAAACTCCCCAAACACATGCACAACACAAAAACAATGTGTTTATGAGTTCCCAACCACATGTATAGGCTTGCCTCCATGTAGTTATGACCAAAATTTCCCAGTTTAGTGCCAACGGTTCCAAGATCTGAGCAAATTTTAAGGCTAGTCCCCATACCACTGCCCATAATTGTCTGTAACTTTTCAGAATCATAAATAACATGATAACAAAGCTAACCATACAAAACTTGAACTAGATCTTGACCAAAACTTGCCTAATACATAATAGACATTTCGTCAAACATATGGTAAACATGAAAGCTACATGTCACAAATGCATATCTGATCATAGACTTCTAAAATTCATCTGAGAATCACCAAGAAGGCTCTATGCCCTCTCTAGCTAGCTGAAATAACACTTGTTAGCCCATGCATTCATCAACCATTCAATAACTTGTCAAAACATGTCAAGAGACATAGATAGAATACATTATATAACCAAAAAATAACCAGAGAAAAAACCATGACAAATCAACCATAATGTCAACATGGTAACTAGTACAAGTGCTCATAGATTACAATAGGAAAATAACTCTTATTAACATATGAAAATGCCAACAAAGTCAGGGACTTCCACGTACCACTTGACCATAAATTGGGTTGAACCAAATCTCTCTTTCATACAATCACCCCCATGTCGTATTCCAATCATGAATGCAAGATCATATGAGTTAAACCAAAACAAAACCAACCAAGGCACCTAGAGGCCAAACCACCTCGACCCTCAACCACAATGATCTCACCTATACGATCCATAAACCACTAAAATCAACCAGATCAGACTCTACCCATGTTGTCTAGGGCTCTAGGAACTAGTAACTCAACCGACAACTAAATCAAGGCTCCAAAGTATTTGTTCCAACCTGTGGCTCCAGGGACTAATAAATCAACCCACAAGGCTCTAGAATGTTTTTCCCAACCTACAGGCTTCAGGAACTAGTATCTCAACCCTAGTTGTTCCAGCGTTGCAGAGCATTTGTTCCAACCCACAACCATAGGGAACTTGAGAACCAATCGGAAAAACAAGTGGGAAACTCACAACACCATAATTATCCAGGAAATGGAAAGGAAAGGATGAAACCACTATCAATCCAGGAAAATCTCCATGCCAATGACAACACATAACCAGGGAACCACATGCATATAACATGCATCCAAAAATCAGCTAGAAAATCACGCATGCAATTTGTTACCTGCAAAGTATCCTTGTTGTAGTTGTTGATCCAACTGTCCCCCTTGTGCTCCCTTGGTTTCCTTTTCTTTCTTTCTCCAATCCAAGTGAATGCTAGAGTGCTCCAAGAATGATCTAAGTGTGCAAGATTATGAGAGTGAGAGAATGAACTAGAGCTCCACTACCAAATTGTCAAAATCTAGCCAAAAAAATGAAAAAAGTTGTGAATTATTTCTCTGATGTCTTTTTATCGTTAATTTCCATTTTTTTTTCATTTTCCTTTGTTTTTCCTCCAATTTACCTTGCATGCCTATTTATGTCTCTTCACTTTCCTTTTCTCCTATTTTCCTTTATTTTCATAACTAAATTCCAATTATTACCTCTTTTCCTTTGTCAATGCCTTTGCCAATTCTCATAGCCATTATTAATCCACAAGTGATTTGCACCATAATGGTTTTCCTTCCATTCAACTTGGAATACATGTCCCATGACCTTGGTTTTATTTTATTTACATGGAAAATCAACCAAGGGTTGTTACAAATCCCTCCCCCTCCGGGGAACACCGTCTTTGGTGTTCAATGACACTTATGACCAGTAAACACATGCTGCCCATGGAGCTTTATAACACAGCTCAATGCAACATTTGCATCATACCAAACCGCTGAAACCATGAACACCATACTACTTATTCGAGCATTATAACACAACTTGATGCAATATTTACAACATACTACTTATTGGAGCTTTATAACATGGATCATTGTAGTATCTTAAATACATATATGAATATACAAACATAAACCAAAATTCATATACCAAATTATTGAGAAATATAGGGGAAAAAAATAAATCATTTCTCTTACTTTGATAATTTCTTGTGATATATTTTTACTTAACTTAATTAGCATCTTCTTTCACTTGTTTAGTATTGGTGTTTTCTTCATCAAAAAGATACCAAGACATAAAGAACAATGAGACAAGAGGACACAAAATATAGGCGATCAACCAGGGCCAAAATCTCTCCAAGAGAGAGGAAAACCCACAAGAATTATTCTCTTCTTATAGAACTTCAATTGAGGAATCCCAATACCCACAACCCTTGACCAAGACCCTCCAAGGCCAAGTCAAATCTTTCTTTTTTTCCAGCAACCTTGTCCTCAACATATTTTGCAATTTCAATCCCAGTAGATTCTTCTGCAACTTCGTCCTTCCTAGCATATTCTTATACAACTTTGACTTGCCCAACATATTATTTGGCAACTTCGACTTGCCTAGCAAATTCTTCTACATAAACCCTAGCCAATGCACATGTGGAAAATAATGATAAATTATTATCCTTTCCTCTTCACTTGATTGATTCTCTCTCCTAGAGAACTCGGCTTGCAAGGTGTACTTCTTGATGCTCTAACTCAACTTCTAGAACCGAGCCTTTACTGCTACAATAGATTCCCTAATTCCTTCACACGTGTGGAGAGTATAGCCCAAAAACAAATCATAAATCTCACTTTTCTTATCTTCTTCTAGTCTCTCTCTTCTTCGCACTTATCTCTTCCTTATAGGAATTGGTGAGTGTATGTGTGTCTTCCAAGTGAGGTCGAAGTCTCCTTTGTATAGGTCTTCCACTAGGTTGAATTGCATCTTTTAGGCTGACTTGTCCATGCATGTAGGCCAACTTGATCTTGCACCATGATGAGGTCTTGGAGGGTCTTTTGACTCTATTTTGACTCAAATAATTTTTTCTTTACAATATGCAACATGTCGAAATGGGTCTTTAACGTATGACAATGACTCAATTGACTCTATGGTCAACCTAAGCATGAAACCCATGCCTCAAGAACATAATTTTAAATTTATTTTTCTTTTTATATTAAATACATAAAATCATGATTACATATGTCGTTATAAAGACCGAACCTAGTTACATATTTCAACACTCCCTCTTAACTAGGGGGGTATTCATAATCCATACAAGGTACTTGGACATTCTCAATATGAAGAATTCTCATAAGAAGAGTTAGATTGGTGAGATATATGTTTAGCATCATATCAACCAACATTGTCACATAGCAAGGCCTTTAAAACAAGTCTATCTCTCCACAAGACCAGAGTACAATGTTGGTGAGACCATTGACTGATAGACACCATCATCATTGTCTCTTAAGGCACATACCCCACCCCTGTGTCCACAGGGTATGTCCTTCTAGGACTATTCTTGTCTTGGATTCCCAGTCCTCAAAGAATATCGGTTCGCTACAACTACTCTTATCTTAGATGCCCTGCCTCATCCACAAAGAGTATCGGATGCCATATTCTTACCAAATCCTCCATTCTTTCTTCACAAAGTGAAGAAAAGAATGATGTGTCTATCTCTCCCTCTCAACTAGGGAAGATATACTCATTCCTGTAAAATGAATGTACCCAAGATCCCTGTTATTTAGGGACTTTTTCAAGCTCCCACTTAATGAGGGACTTGTTACCAGGGAAAATTTTAAGAACCCCCCCTAAATTTATAAATATAATAAATGGGCGAATCTCCATGGTATATAGGAAAAATGGAAGGCGATTTTATCAATAATATAATATGTATATATAATTTTTTGGCGAATCTCTCACCAGGCATGGCGAATATTTTACTCAATTATAAAATCTTGTAAGATCTTGGCGAGTCTTTCACTAAATAATAAAACTTTGTAAAGTCCTAGTGAATCTTAGCATAGGCTACATGATGGTTTAATTACCCCATTTAAATAGGCTACATTCCAGGTGAATACCATGGGTCAATACCATGTGCCATTTTGGTGAATACCATGGGTCAATACCATGTGCCATTTTTATTTTTATTAATTCTAATATTAAGGTTAATAATGGTTTTTTGCATGGTATTAATAACAATCTACTCCATGGTATTCGTCCCATAGTATTTTGGCCATAGGTTTCACCTAAATATAACCCATTTTTTGAGTGTTCGTAAATATAAGGTGACTTATGGAGTAAATATAAAAAAATGTTTTATTTGTTTACCATACCTCTCGTTTATTTATATTTTTATTAATTTACCATACCTCTTTTACAAATATGGTATTTGGCCCATAGGATTCACTTAAATAAAACCTCTTTCTTGAGCCTTCATAAATAGAACGAGGGTTATGGACTAAATATAAAAAGAGGTTTTATTTATTTACGATACGTCTAGTTTATTTATATTTTTATTTATTTACCATACCGTTTGAGTAAGTATAAAAAGACGTTTTATTTATTTACCATACCTCCACTTTACTTATATTTTTATTTGTTTACACCGTTACATGTATATAAGGTGACTTATGGAGTAAATATAAAAAAATGTTTTATTTATTTACCATACCTCTCATTTATTTATATTTTTATTAATTTACCATACATCTTTTATAAATATGGTATTTGGCCCATAGGATTCACTTAAATAAAACCTATTCTTGAAAATGGGTGAATGGATTCACTTAAATAAAACTTATTCTTGAAAATGGGCGAATGGAAGGTTGTAAGTCCTAATTTCAAGGGCTAAATTTACCTTTTTTACCCTCTCCCTTAAAATAAGGTGGGCTATTTGAGGTGATTTGTAAAAATGTACTATGATACAAAATATTCGCCCGCTAAAAATTTAAAACCCCTTAATTTCGCCAAAGGGCGAACATTCGCCCCTAAAATTATCCTTGCTTGTTACCAATAGAAGCTCTTAGCTCTTTGGAGGAGATCATGGTACTATATTCTACTTGTAGAGCTCCTTCTTTCGATGTCATGAATTTCATCTTCATCATTTTGGAGCCTTTATCTTTGAAGGGAATTGATCATCCATCACTTTCCTTCACGAATCATATCAGTCATGTCACCCTTTTCATCGGAAAGTGATTCTCTAGTCCACATATGGCTCTTATTCATACAACTACCTCTTCCAAGTCATTTTATCCTTTAGGATCTTCCATCCAACCACATGAGTCCTAGTTTTAGGTGACATCTACAACTCTCTTTCGATAGCCCTGTATCATCCCATCCAGATGTTGTTCAAAAATTAGAAATGAACATCAAATCAAAGTTACATTTTGTGATGGCCTTTCATCATGACATCTTCTTGCTTGCAACATCAACATCCAACACATTCATAAACACATCTCCAATACTTTGAATGTCAAGGGTCTCCTTTCATTAGAGAACTTATCAGGGTCTTCATACCTTCTCTATGGAGATGTCATGGCCAATTATTCTAGTCATCAGATGTTGATTTCCTTTTCTATGTGACCATAGTTGCATCTTTCACGATCTCTTTTTTCTTTCTTCACATATTTCTTCCCAAGAACTTCTATCCATATTTCCTTCATCTTTTTCAACCACCTCATATTCCATGTGAGGACATGTTATGTTGATTTTATCTTTTCAATATGTGAACCATGTCTTCATGAATCTTTCCAGAGGAAGAGATCCATTTTCTTCTATCATGCTCATGAGGTAGAGAATTTACCCATGCTATATGCAACTATATGATGACATGACTCAATTTATCAAACATGTGCATACATACCTCATTTCAGTCATCTAGACTTACTCGAACAACTTTCTTTCCTTGCTTGAAAGTTTTTCAACTGTGCTACATTATTCTGTCACCATACCATCATCCTTCATGAATCCCATACAAGATGGAATTCTTGGCGAGACACTTTATTTTCCATGAGAGTTGAACCTTCTAATGAAGATTCCAATGGAGGATCTCAATTATCCTCATTCTGCAAATGCTTCTTCCTAATTATGATGATGTCTGATGATTTATTTTTACCATGCTAGATGAATTTATTTTAACCATATAGGCTACTCATGCTTTCAATCAAGCTACCAAGAGCTACTTCCTTTCTATGATGAATGCTACATCCATGACTTTTAATTACTTCAATTGTCTTTCAACCTTCTATGAAGATGTCACGAGCTCTTGCTTTAATACTATGCTACTAATATGATGTCATCTCCTAATATGATGCATTGTATCATGATTACAATGATTTCTACCATGATAGCTATCTTTCACCATAGTAGAGGTCTTTTCACCTCCTACTCATTGCAAAAATATGTACACTCAACTAGTATACAAATAATGTTACACTCCACTCTAGCTAAGAAATTTTGAATTCCATGCATGTCTGGGCTATTTTGGGCTGATTGATCAATTAAATGATAGATCTCTGAGTTAGACTATTGTCTCACTGCACAACTTACCTTCAACTGACTCTATTAATTGTTAGAGGTCAGTTAACTGAGTACAACTGAAAATAACTGAACCAGATTGTTATAATTTAGCAATCAACACATGCATGACTGAACTCCAAGCCCACTAACTTGAATTTTCTTATCTAACTGAGTGACAAGAGCCATGTCACACTAGTTAACTTCCTCCAAGTTTTCCCATTGATGTGAAAAATTGATTTACTCAATTTTACTAAGGCTAAAGTCAAATTGAGCCTTTCTTGCTACACTTTCTAACACTCCCCCTTAGCAAGAAAGGGATTTTCTGCCACCCCTATCCAACACCTGTGGAATGTACTATAGCACTACCTTTGACTGTTGTTGTTTCTATTGAAATAAATGAAAATGAGAAGAATCCAAAAAACATTGAATCAACTGTGTCTTTGCAACTGTCTACTGGGAAAACTGCACTAATTTTGATTCTGCATTGTACCTCCTGCACTTCTATCAACTCTGCTCTGTGCTCCTCAACATCTGCCTGCATTAGTTGACACTGATCCTTTCGCTACTGAATGCTATGGGCCCCTGTAGCAAGGCAATGATCCATGAGGAGGACACCTCAATGGACCTGGCCAAATTATTTTCAACTCTGAGGTGCCCCACCTCACTCCTGGGGGTATAGTTGTAATTTATCCCACTAAAATAGAAGGTTCCATGTACCCTATGTGTCTGGGTGTCTACTTCTTGATGATGGGAGACTCAAATCTCTTATGAGCTCCCTTCACCAGTTCCTTTGCTCACTTGGATCAAACTCTTCTTCTACTCGAAGTCTCTGACTGGTCCTCATCATCATCATCCCACTGGTCATCCCAACTACCAAGTGGTTGTGCTCCATCTTGAGAGCTCTATCCTTCTCCCTCTCAACCACCACATCTCTAATCTTGGACTTCCTCCTCAAGGATGCACATGCATATTCCTCTTATTTGTAAAGGCTCTCAATCCTGACACCAATATGCTTGATCTGACCTGAAGCAAAATGCTTGAGGTAGGCCTTCCCATTGTTGGAGACTACCTCATACCTTTTGTCTTCAACCCTCAATTTGTTCATCAAACCAAGTTTTCTAGCATCAATACTATTTTCAAATAGCTAATTGAGGGTCTTCCGCATAGTAAAGGGAGTCTCCTTGCCATGTAATTTTGAGACTATGTGGTCTCTCACACCCTCCAGAATTATCCTCTTGGATCTAGCAACATCCTTCTTCCATTTGATTAATTTTTGTGCATCACACTGCTGGGGTTTTATAATTCAATTTTAACATATTCTAACACACCATTATCAATAAGCATTGCCTCCATCCAATCCTTCCACGAAACAAAATTTGAGCTACCCTCTAGGGCATACTCCAATCTCAGTCGATTGAAATACATTCTCCCAAATCTGAAGAAAAACTGCTACATTGAAGCTACAAATTCGAAATTCCTGAGGAACAACTCAAAAGTATTGGTTCTAATGTGACTTCAGGGCTCTGCTATCATGTATAAATTTTGATAGAAATTGCAACTTCTTCAGAAATCGATCTAAAATCAAGAGATACAAATTCTACTCTACTATTATGTGTGATGTAAATCACAATTTAGAACAACATGCATAGGCATGCAATAAGAAAAACCACAAGCACGTAGTGATTTCTATGGGAACGCAACTATGAAAAACCCCTTAGCCTCTTTGCATTAATTTTGATGAATAGAGAAATTATTACAATTGCATGCTCCAGCTTTGAGCACAACCTACAAAGGTAAAATTGTTCTCTCTACTAAATAAGAACCTCTGACCAACACTTAGCCAATTGAACCTCTTATTTCCTTGTGTAATCCTGAGAAAATTTGAGCTTCTAAACAATAGGTAAGTCCCTATTTCCTTGCATAATTCCTAAGGATTAATCACCCGCCTGCATGCAAGAATCTGTATACTCAACTAGTATACAAATAATGTTACACAAACCTTATTTTCTCCACTCTAGTTGAGGAATTTTGAATTCCATGCATGTTTGGGCTATTTTGGGTTGATTGATCAATTAACTGACATATCTCTAAGTTAGATTGTTGTCTCACTGCACAACTAACCTTCAACTAACTCTATTAATTGTTAAAGTTCAGCTAACTGAGTACAACTGAAAATAATTGAACTAGATTTCTATCATTTAGAAATCAACACATGCATGACTAAAATCCAAGCCCACTAACTCGAATTTTCTAATCTAACTAAGTGACAAGAGCCATGTCACACTAGTTTAACTGCCTCCAAGTTGTCATGTTGATGTGGAAATTCGATTTACTCAATTTAACTAAGGCTAAAGTCAAATTGAGCCTTTCTTGCTACATTTTCTAACATTATACAATCCACAGATACATAAAAAAATTGGCATTGAAGTGCATTGTTCGATCTGCAAAATAGCAGATCAATGCAAGTGCTATCCAATAAAAAAATAAAAAATTGACATGGCCATGTTTTCATTAAACAGTCCAAATTCGCATTACAATGATAGTTAAAAAGATATAGTTTTCATTAAACAATCCAAATTCGTATTCACATTAATATCTTTTCATTAAACAGTCTTAATTCCTTATTTTTATAAACAAATTTGTTTCTTCAAAACAAAACTAAAAAAATTTAATAACATAATAAGTAAAATATATATATATATATATATATATATATATATATATATATATATATATATATATATATATATATTTTAAATATGATAATCGTACATCGGACCTATTTATTTCATAACAACATAACTCTTGCTCCCGAGCTTCTAACTTCTGACTACATTAAGCTCTGGATCCAAACTCAAACAAAATAAGACAATGTCCTTCACAACCAACCTCTCGACTACAGACATCTGTCTTAGCCCGACTACACATCACGTCGACCTTAAGGTCACGACTTCCAAAAAATTCAATTTAACACCATCCTGATTTCTGACTACTAGATTGGCTTCAACCGCGACTAGGAATAAAATAATTTATTTATTGGTTTTTGTGCAAACCATAATTTCCTCCTAGCTTTCTTTACTTTATTTTCAATTAACTCCCATATTGCAATCCCTTATGTTTCAATAAAACCTTCCCCAAACTCTAATCATCCAACCTCACCTTCATATTCGAATGGAGCTAATTCAAATGCTTCGTCACTTTAATTAAAAATTAACACCTTTCATTCAGATTTATTGTTTCTCTCCGCGAGGGTTTAAATAAAATTTATGTTTCTTGCTTTTCGCTTTCTATTTTGCAATTTGTTTTTCACACCCTGTTTACACTGCTTGTCTAAAATTTTAATTTTCAATCTTGCATTTCTTATTACATCTTCAACAAGTTCAAGTCTTTATGCTCACTGAATTTATAGATCAGGTAAATTTCATTACTAAATAAGTTTAAATACTAGCAATTAACCTTCCATATTACAAACACAAAAATAACCATCATTTGCAAAGTCTCATATAAGAAATAGCATAAGAATATATACAATCCACAGATACATAACAAAAATTCGCATTGAAGTGCATTGTTCGATCTATAAAATAGCAGATCAATGCAAGTAATCTCCAACAAAAATATGAAAAATTGACATGGCTACGCTTTCATTAAATGCTCCAAATTCGTATTACACTAATCTCCAAAATATCTCTCCAAAAAGTAAACAAATATGACATCTACAAGAATGTCTACCAAAAAAATTCTGGAAGCCTCAAAGGCTAAATCACGATATCCACAAACAGTAGTGGTATATCAGAAATAGAATTTGTATTTGGAAAAAGTGAGAAAACATTTCCATTTTCAATAACATCATTGAAACCTTCAACCAAATCCACATGGAACCCAGATCTTTCTAAGAGGGAGACACCATTGCCATTTTTTCGTTGTGCATAATCTAGTCACCATATCATATATCTTTAGTTGCACTTCCATACAACCCAACATAAGTACTTTTCCTTCAACTACACGAAAAGGTACGTAGCCTGGGAATTTACTATTTATATCCATTGAGATAGTATGAAGCAATCTCCATCTAAACCCCCAGTCATATTCAAAATATTCTAAGCTTCGTCCATTTGAAGCTTGGCCAAATTCAAAATTTTCTATCTCTTCAAGCGACCAAACAAATGTTGAACCATTGTTTACAAGACAAACCAACTGGTTCTTGTACAATCCTAATGACATACATCGTATGTCAGCGATAGGAGAAAATGAAAAACCCCACTCATTTCTTATAACATCCAACCAATAAATAGTGTAACCATACGAAGGGTAATCATCATAATCTTTGTCTAAATATAACCAAAAAAATTGTCCTTTGTAAAAGATAACCTCCTTTGGGGACGTTACACCACCAAAAGGAGGTTCCATCCTTCTCCAAACCATGTCTACACTTGTTCAAATAAAAAAATTTGATTCCATGTTTTTTCACACATGTTTAAGCATAACCCAATCATATTTTCGCGGACTAAATTTATCCAACAAAGAGAAGAATCCCTAGTCTCCAACAATAAGAGGTCCAATATTTCTAAAGGTCTTTGTAAAAGGGCTTACTATGAAATAATTCTTAGAATGCAAAGAGTTTCTAAGTGCACTGAACGCAATCATCGATCCAACTATACATTGAATTCAGTATCAAGAGTGTAGAAAAGGAAAAACCAACGGAGATATTTTTCCTTTGTCATTAAGGTAAGATCCAATGAAGTAGTTATCCTCGATACGAGTTGGCAAAGAAATAGATCCAAATTCTCTATCGGCATATCGATTGCAAGCAACAAGAAAAATCAGGTTTTCCAATATAATACTCCATTCTTTACAAACCATTTGAAATTTTATCAGCATCGATAAAGGAAGCCAATGAAATATAAGCTCAACAATCTCAAATGGAATAAACTTCCAAATACTTGGATCCATGAGAAAATCAACAAATTTCCTTAAACTAAACCAAATATTGTATGCTACATTGCAAAGGATAAAATACCTAAAAAATACTTATCTTATTAAACATGCTAAAAATATCCTTCGCAAACAGTGATTAAGAAATATATATATTTTTAAAAATAACATTACTTTAAAAAAAAATTAAAAAAATTTGCATTCTTGAAAAAAAAATCATTTTTCTTTTAAAACATTATTTCAACTAACAATCCTTGGAAAATAACATTACCGAAAAAATAAATAAATAAATATATATATATATATATATATATATATATATATATATATATATATATATATATATATATATATATATATTATGACTATGTTGACTATGTTGTACGTCGGGGTCGGGGTCGAGGCCCCCCCTCCAACTAACTAGTATGCAATACCATCCTGCCTTCTGACTACTCGACCGACTTAAGCTTTGACTACCAATGCAATATTGTTTTTTTATCAATTTCCGTGCCAACAATCACTTTCTCCTACTTTCCTTTTGCTCGACCTTCCACTCTCAACATTAGGCCTATGCGGAATACATTGTAGGTCGGGGTTGGGGTCAAGCTTGCAACTAACTTGTATGCAACACGATCCTTGCTTTTGACTACCCAACTAACTTTATCTCGAACTATCGTTAAAATATTGTTTTTATCAATTTTTGTGCCAATAGTCACTTTCTTGTACTTTCCTTTTGTTTCTTTATAGAATAGGTCGCAAATTGCAATCACCTATATTTCAATTAAACCTTCCCCACTGTCTGATCATCTGACCTCACCTCGATGCGGATATATTATGGCTAGTCCGCAACCTTTTAACAAAAATTACCTCCTTTGTGCTTTGTATTTCGTAATCTCTTCTTCACACTGCTTCTTTGAAACTTCTTTCCAATTACAAAGAAAGAACTTTAATTTCACTCTACTGCTCGTAATTTCTGGTTAACATGCAATCTCCTAAAGAATCAGGTTACCAAATTCCATATTCGTTTAACAAACCTTAATTCTTTTTATTTATTTTTACAGGACATTAGATGCAAAACAAAGCTAAATCTTCAAAACAATTCACAACAAATTCTATATCAAAACATACAACTATGTGTTCTCTTACTCAGTAGCGCACAATCACCCCAAATTCTATCAGAACATCCACTAGAAATTTCACAAGATCGTCGATACATTTTTACATCTAGTCACTGCAAGCATAAGAGTGGAATCATCAACTATAGAATTCACGAAGGATATTAAAAGTGACATCAACAAACGTTATAAAAAAGGAAGTGTTCTCCACTGGAAAAAGTTGAAATAAAAGTTACATCATTTATTTGCAACTTCAACATTCGATACCTTCCCCGCCATCAAACCCATCTCATATTAGGAAGACACCTCAAATGCTACATACACATATTGAAGGAGCAGAAACATCTTACCACTCATATTGTTGTATGTTTGCATGCAGTGGCTTGGTATTTTTGGATATATCTCGCCATGAAATCTTATGTAAACATGCACACCATTGTGGAAAAAATATGTCCCTCTACTTGAATTAGAAATTCAAACAATCCAAGATGAACAATACACAACTAGTCGAGCAATACATAATGAAATTGAGCTAAGCAATACCAAAAAACATTGTTGTTTTCAATCTTTAAAACATCGTTCTTCTCTTGGGTATTGAAACATTTGAATTTGTAACATGGTGTTCGCTCTTTAAACACCATGATCGCAAGGATGCGCACCCTTTAGTTTCATATGACACTTTGATCCTGCACCACCATGTTTCCGAGAATCTTTGCACTCTCTCTCATCATAGCCTTCAATCAAGCTATTAGGCGGAGAATATTTGGCCAACAATCAATCCTTGCCCTTGATAAATAAATAAAAATGAAATTCCTGTGATCGACATCCACCAGAGGTTGAAATATATACACCTATCGTCAAATTAATTTTATGTGTGATTATATTTGTCATTATAGATTTTGGGTATGGAGTATGTTCTAAAACTATGTTTGTTTAGCTACGAGTTCTTTTTTCTAGGATGTAAAGAAATAGATTAACGACCCAAAATCCAAAGAGATTTGGTAGGAGCTAAAAACTGCCCCCTTATGGACCACATCACGTTATTCCAGCTGGCGTGGTTTTCCTTGAATTAGAATGATGATGAGTTTTCCATAAACTGTCGTGGATATTCCACTGGACAGTTTGTCACAACAGATCTAATAATAATGTATTAAAATTATGAATTTTTACAATATTACAGTTTTATTAAACTTCTAGATCTGAAAATTTAACTATAATTAGTGCATGCATACAAATGGAGATTATGCAGAAAAGTAGAGAACGACAAAATAAGCTCACACACACACAAAAGACACAATATATGCTCAGGGAAACCCTTTCAGGAGAAAACATAGTTGGAAGGTGAGGTTGCTTTGCTCTCTTTATCTGTCTAGAAATATGGATGCATGTACAAAGAAGTAATGTTTGCAACCCATGTGATGCTACAGTGCACAGATCCTCTATGTGTGCTCTACCGCCTATCACTCTTGGCTATATTTGCTCAACTATCGAACAAAATGCTCTCGAAAGAATGGAATGCCTCATCCTCCTAGTGGTTAAGTTTGACTAGATCAACTCTTAACTAGAGTTATAATATATACTCTTCTAGAGCCTTTTACATCACAAACACATGGCTAGCCCCTTTTCCATGAATAATGAGGGCTGATGCGGCATCCTCGTGAACTATAGGTGTGAAAACTCAAATTCTCATTAGCATAAATTTAGCATATGAACTTTGATTGACGCACTTCTTGCGCTGTTGGAAAGATTTCTATGTGTAGAATAGCATGAAAAGGCGTGGCACTAAAACGGTAAAGGTTTACCTCCAAAAACATCGTTTGATGCCTTAAAATGCTCCCGGAAGATTTCAAACCCTGTTTTCCCAAACTAGGTCTCGCCCATGAGTTGATTCCTCCACTTTTCTCACTCTGAATGCATCGAGATGGATGACAAACAATATAATGATCTAGTATGGATCAATGAGTCAGCCTGCATCCTTGGATAGCAACCAATAATAATTTTCCTCGTTGCTGATTTGACAATTGAATTATGATAGATTTTCTCACCTTAAAATAAAATAATATATTTATATAAAAAATAAAACTATATTATTATAATGTATTAAAAAAAGTTGGAAAAGAATTTATAAATTATTATAACTAACATTTTGCCATTTCACTTATATAAGAAATAAGATTGCAATCCATTTAGTGAAAAATTAAATATTCATCGGGAAAACTAAAGTTAGATACATAAAGTCACCAATAAGTATAATACATTTATAGTCATTTGGCTCATTTATTACCTTCCACCTCGACGACGTTCAGTCCATAATACATTTGGAGCTGTCACCGCTTCACCGACTTAAATTGAGCTAAAGCAGTATTTGCTAAGCATGCCAACAAACAAACCAACTTTACAACGGTATGCCTTGGCTTCCTTCACCGAACGGGTTACTTTTTTAAAGAGTTGTCACACCATGGTTTTAAGTGACAATTAAATGTAAATAAAGGAAGTGGGGAGTATGAATGCCAACGAATATGAATAGGGAAATTGGGAATAACATCAAATCTCAAATGGGAAGATATTGCTTTCTTTTGAGATCGGGAAAATTTATCAGATTTAAATTTTAATTACATATTGGAATAGTTATCGCTTGCATCATTCAAACATTTTTTAAATGCAATAAATATAATGTTCTCTACAAATAAATTATATTAAATATTTGAGTAGTAGTTTAATTATTTGATATTTGGTTCTTTAAAATATATTTATACAATTTTATATCATTTTTATTATTTAAAATATATTTTCAATATATAAATAAATTTAATATTAATAAACTTTACAGATTTATACAGGTTTAGAGAATGTTGCATATGCGAACTAAGATTTGGATTCAAAAATTTCCATGGCAGTGTTGGGAGGGGGCTATGGTACCCCTTCCTTCAGCGCAAACATTGCTGGCAAAGGGAAAGATCCAGAAGCTTCCTTCTTCACCAAACTTACTTCCCAAAATGTCTTCAACCACCCATTTGGGAGAGGGAGGGGTAGGAAAAGGGAGCAAATAAAAATCCAAACGGAAACTCTGCAGTGTCAAGCAGGAAAATCTCAACTCAATCCTCCATAGTAAATTCATGCAAGCTGAAAACCAAGAAGATTTCAACTCTAGAAATTAAATATCCTAAAATAGCCACTTATAGAGAATACATGCAAGAGCATCCCATCATCTGCAAGTTTATGGGCTTCTGTCCCTCAGAGAAAGTGTTGAATTAGTGGATACAACAAAAGTGGCATCCCAAAGGAAGCATCAAGATTCAACTCGGATCTAACAATTTCTTCACAACAATATTTGATCTCCTAGAAATCAAAGATCAAATCCTTGAAGGAGGGCCTTATTTCTTCAACTCAGCCGGGTTGTATATGAGATACTAGAAGGAAAATTTCACCCAAGAGAAGGAAGACTTCACAAGAGTGTCAGTCTGGATCAAGATCTACTCTCTGCCAACAGGCTACTAGGCACCCTCAGTTCTTTAAGGAATAGGAAACAAGCTCAGAGAGTTTATCAAAATGTCATAGGGGACTTGATTAGGCCACAATGTCTCCTACACTCAAATCTACGTTTACATAGACGTCTCAGGAGCCCTCCCCGAAGCAATAAAGCTTGTTTTTCATGAGGAGGAATGGGTGCAAAATATCAACTATGAGAACATAACCTTTCATTGTCATAAATGCCATGAGCACGAGAATCTCTGCTATGATTTCCCCTAGAACAACCCACCACCAGCAAATCCCCAATATTAGCAAAGCGTAGATGACTAAGGCTTCACGAGAGTAACCTCCAGGAATAAGAATAACTAAAAGGACCCATGGCAAGCAATCCTGATAAATTCAAGACAAAAAAAATAGATTTTGTATACTGGGGGAAGACCAGGAGGAACAAACAAACGAAAATAATGAAAAGGACATCAGGAATAGCAGTAAGACCCAAGCCTCCACCCATAAGGGAGAGCCAGTCCTCAATGAAAACCCCAACTCAATTGGGCAAGAAACAAAGGATATCATAATGGAGCAAGGGAATTACAATGGTTTAAATGAGGAGGAGGCCATTGAAGAATTGCTAGGAAACTCAAACCTTAACAAAATAGTTGACTTATGGGAGAAGAAAGTAATGGAATCAATACCATAGGAATACCTACAGAAGATAGAAAAGACATACCTCTATTAAGAGGAACTAAAACAAGTCACAACAAAAAGGTAATACAAAGATATCAACCAAATTGTTACCAAGTCCAACATTCCAGCAGACCAGTGCAACCCCAAAGGAACAAGAAGAAATCACGACAGTAAACCGACCAGTCAAATCCTACAAGAGCTCAGGTCGCAACTCATTAGCGAGCCCTAGTCCTAACCCAAAAATTTTCTTAATGAAGTTAATCTCATGGAACATACGAGGTCTGAATGGACCAACGAAACAAAGACTCCTAAAGTAGAAGATCATGATAAACAAGTCAGAAATAGTTTTCATCCAAGAAATGAAAGTAGGCTTAGAAGCGATTCCCTCCCTAAAAAAGCAATGTTAGAAGGGTTATGAAAGTATATCCAGTACTGCCATAGGTAACTAATCATCTAGAACAAAAAATTGTTGGACCTTAAAACAACCATCTCAGCTCCCAACATTATTTTCGTTGTCTTTCAACTTATTGGAACTATTGAGACCTATGTGTCACTAATATTTATGGCCCTCACCAAGCAGACAAAAATATCATAATGCTGGAAACCCTAAAGAAGATGCAAGAATCTCTTCCAAGCACTCACAAGATCATATGAAGTAAATTCAACATGATAATAAACTTGAATGAGAAAAAAAGGGGCCTAAAAAGGTTGGACAAAGATGAAGAAGCTTTCAAAGAAGCTCAATAGATTGGAAATGGTGGATGTGGAAAATCAGAACGGACTTTTCATATGGAATAACAAGAGAGAAGGAGAGAGGAAAATAGCCTACCATCTAGATCAATTTCTCATCTTCGAATCCATCCTCTTGGTCAATTATGAAACTGAAGGAAAAAACCCTCCCTTATGCAGGCTCAGATCACTGGACAATAACTTTGGAGATTCAACTTATTGGCACCCTCAGGAACAAACCATTCCACTTTGAGGCCCTATGGCTTAACCACCCTGAATTCCAATCCAAAATTAAAGAATGTTGGAATGAGGACCTCTATCTAAGGGGCTCAAAAATGTATTTCTTTCGACAAAAGATCAAGCGTATCAAAAACAAAATCAGAAAATGGAACAAGGAAGTCTTTGGGGACATTTTAAAGGACAAGAAATACGTATAAAAACAAATGAAAAATATCCAACAGGATAGTATCCTCAATGGGACCACAACCTAACTACAACAAAAAGAGAATGAATTGCAACAAAAATGGGAAACGAGGGCCAAGAAGGAAGAAAAACTTTGGTAGCAAAAATCCAAAATTCAATGGCTAAAATGTGGAGAATGAAATACAAAATTCTTCTAAAAATCAATGATTCAACATAGGGAAGCTAAAAAAATCCTATCTCTCAAGAAAACTAATGGTAACATGATCACCTCTAATGAATACATCTGAATAGAGCTCAACACTTTTTTGGGGGATCTCTTACATGAATCTAATGAGGATAGGAGCCAAGCCATTCAGGATAATGTTCAACACATCCCCAGGGTCTTGAATGGAGATCACAACACTATGCTTCTTAAGGAAATCACCAAGCCAAAGGTGGAGGAGGCTATGATGTCCATGCCCTTGAGTAAAGCCCTGGAACCTGATGGTTTCACTACCAACTTCTTCAAAGCTTGCTAACCCATGTTAAAGGAAGATGTTCATGTCATAGTGGAGGACTCAAGACACTCCAGGTCAATTCTCGGAGCTCTTAATGCCACCTTTCTCACTCTGACCCCGAAAGTAGAAGGCATTGGTTCTCTAGAGAGGTATTGCCAAATTTCCCTTTGTAATGTCATTTAGAAAATTATTTCAAAGGTCATAACAAATAGACTTAAAGCTCTACTTCCCCTCGTAGTCTCTCAAATCCAATTAGGCTATGTAAAGGGAAGACAGATCTTGAACAACATAATCCTCTCTCATGAAAATATTGAGTCTCTCAAGATTAAAAAAAATTAGGGATGAAAATGCATCTAGACATGTCAAAATATATTGATAAAATTAGTTGAAAATACATGAGAGAAGTTCTAAAGGCCTTCAAATTTCACTAGAACTAGATATACTGGATAATTGCTCTAGTGACTAAGGATATATTCCCCATGTTGAAAAGTGTGCAACAAGAAATGCTTGTTGAGAGTGCAACAAGATGATGGAGCTTAGTGAAAAGAGTCGCCTTCACTAAGTGGGCCCGCAGGCTATTTTTGGCGCAAGTCTATTTTTAGACATATGGATCATGTCTATGTTTATGGATGATTGATCAAGTTGGGAAAAATAGATGGATTTCTATTTTTGATGAAAGTGTGAGTGATCAAAGTCTATTTTTAGACTGGCTGTCAAAAATAGAAAAGTCAAATATTATTATCTCACAATAATATTTGGACTATAAACTTAATCTTATTCTCTTGGAGCACTTCAGTTTGAGCTACGGAAGTGGCACATGCAGCTGTCAGAAGGAAATTCGTTTTTCTTATGAGTCAGTTGAGTTGGTGCATGCATGACTTTAGTTAGAACTCAAGTGAGTTGAGTTTAGTGGACTGGAGGTGCAGTTGATGGAGTTGTGTTCAGTTTAGCTTTGTTAAACTGGTTGTATTTAGTCTAACTGATCAATAGACTAGAGATGAGTTGGGTGAATTAGTTATTAATTAATTCACAAGTTATTAACTCATAATACAACTAATGAATACATCAGTTAACTCAGTTGCATGTCAGTGCATGTTCAGTTCAACAGGGACAAGTGGTAGAGAATCAGATTGCTATCAGTTGTGACTATAGTTGTGCACCAGATCTTGCACAATCAAGGGATTGAGTATGCCAATGAGTTTGCTCACGTATTTGGCCCACATTTTAGCCTTTGCTCACGTCCACAAAGAGTGAGTGACTATTTTGCAGGTGAAAAACGAGTTTGGGAAGCTATTCTCATCAGTTCTCGAGCAGGTTTGAGCAGTGGAGGCAGGCAAGCAGCGGGAGAGATTTGGAGATCAAATCTGAGCTGTATTGTGTGTAACAGGTGGAGATACTTGTGAGAAGTATTATGCTTTGTATTGTTACATGATTCAATCAATATAATATACAGATAGTGTGGGGTTTTTAGCGAGATGCTTTCCCCGGGATACATACTGTGTTTATGAGTTTGATTGATGCTTCTATGTGTGCCTGTGGATGTTTCTGCTTCTGTAATTTGATGATCAACGTAGAGGAGATTATGTATTATACATGTTCCGCTTAAATTGTATGATCAGGATAATCTCTGTTGAATATGTGTTAAATTATTCAAAATTTCTACATGGTATCGGAGCAACTTGATTTGTAGAAGAGAATTTTACAGGATATCAAGTGAGGATTGATCATCAGATCTACTATTCAGGAAGTGTTTACATTCTATTTCTCTAGGCAGAGCCTGTAATCGGGCCAGGTAGCCTCTGGATTCATCCTTCCTTTGGAAGGTGAAATATCTGGTGAAAGCCCATACAGTCAATCTCTGTACGAGAAATATTTTGTTCTCACGAATTCTAGATCGGAAGCAGTTGAGTTTTGTGCTGGTGGAATTCGAATTTAATTCCAAAGCAAGAGATAAAACTCAGAAACATTCAGTGTGAGAATGGTGACAGTATGCCCCAGTATCTCACAAAGTTCACCAAATGTCGGGATGAGCTGGGAAGTGTGGGGGTGACTGTCAGATGAGGATGGTGAGTCTAGGACTCCTTGACCTTCCTAAGAGTTGGCATAGCTACCAGGACTCGGTGAATGGAAGGGAGAAACTACCAAATTGGGAACGACCATGGTCGGATTTGATGCAGGAGGAGATTAGACGGAGCACCAGAGACAGTTCTTCATCCATGCTGGATGAGGAGAACTGTGCCTTAGCGAGTAAGGTGAGGAATGGGAAGGAGAAGGTTTCTCTTTTCGAATCCAGTTCTTCCAGTGGTGGGAAGAAGGTTGACAAATCGAAAGTGCGATGCTTTCGTTGTCATGATGGGGACTTGGTGGTTGAAAGGGAGCATATATTACCTCTCAACATGCAGAGCCAGAAGAAGTCTCAGACGATTGTGGAGGAGCCACGATTGGTGCAGCAGCTTCAGGAGGTTGTGGAGCAGACACAACAGGGGAAGCTGAGAGGAGATCGAGTAGAGACATCTACTCATCCAGAGACCTCCAGTAGGGGGAAACTTCAAGCCAGGTGGGTTGAGGGATCACATGCAGCCATACCTCCAGGTAGGAGGTGGGGTGATGTGGATTGATCGTCCCAAGGAGGAGGGGCAGGATCCTTGAGGTACCCAACCTCTTGGATGAGACCTTGCTACGGGAGCCCCAGATGTGTAGTAGCAGGAACTGACTGATTGGGTAGAGACAGATGCGGATGGAGCGGCAGAGAGAGCGACAGTGCAGGGAATCCCAGGACAGCGCATAGCTAGCAGGCTGCAACAATGCGAGAGGCACAAGTGTTTTGCACAGTGCTAGGTGGCACAGAGAGGTGTGAAATGGTGCGAGATGCATGGAGATGTTGCAGTAGCGCAGATGTCAGAGAGGGAGCACTTGTCAGCAGCAGGTAGAGCTTCAGCATCAGAGGATGTTTCTATCCCAACAGGGAGGTCAGTTGGGAGGTGCAGTGCGGATGCAATGCTGGGAGATAGAACCAGCAACAGCACGGATGCAGTCAGAGATCAAAGTGACAGAGGCTAGAGCAGTCAGATACTGAAGAGCACAGAGATGCAGAGTTTCAGTCGACAGAGGCAATAGCAGTCAGAGACTTTGATGATAGAGCAAGTGGACCGGCCAGATGTGTTGCATGGAGAACATTCCAGAGTTACAGGATCGGGTTTGAGAGGAAGCCTTTCTTGTTGAGAGGGAGTGTTGAAAAGTGTGCAACAAGAAATGCTTGTTGAGAGTGCAACAAGATGATGGAGCTTAGTGAAAAGAGTCGCCTTCACTAAGTGGGCCCGCAGGCTATTTTTGGCGCAAGTCTATTTTTAGACATATGGATCATGTCTATGTTTATGGATGATTGATCAAGTTGGGAAAAATAGATGGATTTCTATTTTTGATGAAAGTGTGAGTGATCACAGTGTGAGTGATCAAAGTCTATTTTTAGACTGGTTGTCAAAAATAGAAAAGTCAAATATTATTATCTCACAATAATATTTGGACTATAAACTTAATCTTATTCTCTTGGAGCACTTCAGTTTGAGCTACGGAAGTGGCACATGCAGCTGTCAGAAGGAAATTCGTTTTTCTTATGAGTCAGTTGAGTTGGTGCATGCATGACTTTAGTTAGAACTCAAGTGAGTTGAGTTTAGTGGACTGGAGGTGCAGTTGATGGAGTTGTGTTCAGTTTAGCTTTGTTAAACTGGTTGTATTTAGTCTAACTGATCAATAGACTAGAGATGAGTTGGGTGAATTAGTTATTAATTAATTCACAAGTTATTAACTCATAATACAACTAATGAATACATCAGTTAACTCAGTTGCATGTCAGTGCATGTTCAGTTCAACAGGGACAAGTGGTAGAGAATCAGATTGCTATCAGTTGTGACTATAGTTGTGCACCAGATCTTGCACAATCAAGGGATTGAGTATGCCAATGAGTTTGCTCACGTATTTGGCCCACATTTTAGCCTTTGATCACATCCACAAAGAGTGAGTGACTATTTTGCAGGTGAAAAACGAGTTTGGGAAGCTATTCTCATCAGTTTTCGAGCAGGTTTGAGCAGTGGAGGCAGGCAAGCAGCGGGAGAGATTTGGAGATCAAATCTGAGCTGTATTGTGTGTAACAGGTGGAGATACTTGTGAGAAGTATTATGATTTGTATTGTTACATGATTCAATCAATATAATATACAGATAGTGTGGGGTTTTTAGCGAGATGCTTTCCCCGGGATACATACTGTGTTTATGAGTTTGATTGATGCTTCTATGTGTGCCTGTGGATGTTTCTGCTTCTGTAATTTGATGATCAACGTAGAGGAGATTATGTATTATACATGTTCCGCTTAAATTGTATGATCAAGATAATCTCTGTTGAATATGTGTTAAATTATTCAAAATTTCTACACCCCATACTAGTCAATGGAGCCCCTACAAAACCCTTTTTGCCCACTCTAGGAATTAGACAAGGTGATCCCCTATCACCCTTATTTTTCATCATAATGGCTAAAGGACTAGGAAGAACAATCACAGCTACCTGGGAAAGCAACCAACTCAGTAGCCTCAAACTCCATGACAACTTGCCCACCTTCACCCATCAAGAATTCATGGATGACACCCTTATCATGGGAGTCCCCATTGTAGTAGAAGCCCTAAAACTCAAGTAGATACTCAATCTCTTCTCTGAATCCTTCGACACTTCCATTAACTTATTGAAATCAAAAGTATTTTTCTTTAATGACCCCTTACCTATACAACAAAACATAACCAAGATCATTGGTTTCCAAATATACTCCTTCCCATCCAAATACCTAAGGGTGCCTCTTACTAACAAAGTACTCAGGAAAATGACATATGAAGACTTGCTTTCTAATCTCTAAGCCAAACTCAACAACTGGACCTTTCTTTCCCTTAACTTGGATAGGAGGTTGGTCCTGGTAAAATTTTTCCTACATGCCATGAATCTCTATCTCTTCTCCACCCTAGCTACTCCCAAAAATGTTTTGAAAACCATACGTAACTGTCAAAGGAATTTTCTTTGGAGAGGTTTAGAGGAAAGAATAAAATGGGCTCTAGTAAGTTGGGAGAAACTTTGTAGGCCTAAATCTATTGGAGGCCTAGGTCTCCAGGACCCAAAAATCATGGGAAATGCTCTTAGAGCCAAAACTTGGTGGAAGTGGTTAGAATATCCAAACACCCCTTAGGCAAGTCTATGGAAGGAAAAGTACACTCCCAACCATCAAAAAAAGGATCTAATCTGACTATAAGGATTAGTGAAAGGGTCGGCCATCTAGAACCAAGCTTGGCGAAACAAACCCATTATCCAACAACACTACTTTTGGGAAATAGGCAATGGTCAAAGCTCACTCTTTTGGGAATATGCTTGGCAACAACTCCCCAAATTGAACGATGGGGCCCAAGCATCCTGGAGGAAGAAGTGCAAGCCAAAGGAAAAAACTTGGTCTCTCACTACCGGAAACACTCCCCCAAGGAAAACAAATGGAGAACTTAGATAGATAAAGAAGAGTGGAAAACTCTCCTAGAAGATCTTAATTGGGAAGCTTTTTGGAAGCTCCTTTAAGACCACCAAATTATCACATATTAAGATGAAGAAAAACTGAGATGGGGGAGAAACTCAGTGGGAGTCTTCTTCCTCAAAGAGGTTTATGGATACTTAGTTGAACATGATCAGTTAGAAAGGAACCCTCAATGGATTTCCCTATGGTCCAGAAATCACTAGCTAAAGATAACCATGTTTCTATGGCTGGTCATGCAGGGGAAAATCCTTACTTGGGATAACCTTATTAAGTGTGGCTTAATAGGACCATCTAGATGCATTATGTGCGGGGACTAAGAAGAAACAATAAATTATTTTCTAAACAATTGCAAGGTTGCCTCCTATATTTGGGATTGGGGGGTGTAGGTTTTTAGAACCACAACCATGAACAAAACCTCCATCCATGGTACCCTTAAAATCTTGAGACCTCACATATCTACCCATCCTACAATTAAAAGAGTATGGGAACTATTTCTAAGAGATTTACATTAGGTTATATGGAAAGAGTGGAATGCCCGAATTTTCAAAGGCATGCAAACTATTAAGGAAGTTCTCCTTACCAGAGTGAAAACGATCATCCAAGGCTCAAACTTGGTCTCTAATCTTTTGCTGCAACAAGGACCACAAAGAGCTTCAGACACCAGAAGTCTCTAGCTTATGTAGTTCGAGCAAACCCCAAACTCTGCCACACGAAACGTCTTAGTTATTCCTGACATCCTAGAGAAATGGTTTCCTCCC
The DNA here is from genome assembly GCA_031772625.1 of Pinus tabuliformis. NCBI lineage: Eukaryota > Viridiplantae > Streptophyta > Pinopsida > Pinales > Pinaceae > Pinus > Pinus tabuliformis. The sequence goes on along the minus strand of CM062809.1, from coordinate 845,507,803 downwards.
AACATGAATGTATACAAGCTCAATTTCAAAGGTGCCTCAAGGAGAAACCTAGGGAAAGCAAGATTTGGAGGTGTTTTCAGGAACCACAATGGGGATATTAAATGGATATACTTTGGAAAACTAGGGTTCAACATCAATAATGCAGAAGAATTCCAAGCTTTGGAACAAGGTATCAAAATCACAAAGTCTCGCAACTTGGTGTCATTGATTGTGGAAGGAGACTCAGCTGTGGCAATACACCACCCAAAAACTTCAACACTACACCTCAGTCAGCAAGGTCACCACCAACTGGTGACTATCAAAGCTCCTCCCACATATCAAATGACACATTAACTGCCTAGCTAGGATCCACTTTCAAGTGTCAAAAGGAAGGTCAAATCTCTCGCTGACAAGATAGCAAATGAAGGGATAGATGGAAGGGAGGTCCTAAGCTCCAATGCATAGCACGACACAACTACCAACATTTGTGTAATGATTGCGACGACATCAATCGAAAGGATAGGGAGAGTATTGGCCACCTGGAGTGGATCCACCTTTGCTCTCTCCAACAACAATTCTCATGATTTCTAGGGACGACGAGAATGCGGAAGGTGTTCCCAAAATATCTTGCATGCACCCTGCCTCTTAGAGCCATAATGATCTCTCAAACAAAAGGAATGATTGGCGTAACCACCCATCCCCTTTAAATGACTGCAACATGAATTACTTAGATAAGGAGAGTACATTATAAAAAAGACAACCCCCTATTTACTTAAAGAGAGTACATTATAGTACAAAGTGAACAAAAAATATTAAATTTCAAGTGAAGTGTCATGACCAATGAATTTTGTAATATTTTTGTTCACTCTCTTTATCTTAGATAAAGACAACCCCCTGTTTACTTAAATAACATAAGGTTTAACTATGTTAAAAAAATTTAAAACATTTTAAAATGTGCAAATTATATGTTTTTTCAACACATTCATGTTAGATTCCAAAACAAAAATTACACTACTAATATTTATACTACACTAATATTTAATCTATTTTTCCACTGCTAATTTTATTAATTTTTTTGAAATGAAAAGCGGAGAGAATTAAATGTAAAGTGGTAAATGAAGTGAAGCGTATGAATAAGAAAACATAAAAAGAGAAAGTGGAGAAAACATAAACCGTAAATGGAGAGAATATATCTTTCTTATAAAGAAAAAGTATGAATATTGCCTTTTTAATGGAATTATTTCATTTTTAATATTTTTTAATGTGATATACCATATCTAATATATTAGATTTTTCGCTCATCGCAAAAGCAGCATTTCGCTCATCGCAAAAGCAGCATTTTTCTTTCCGGACGGGAGCGGCCGTGGGATTCGGGCTCGGGTGGGGGCCCGAAGGCAAGCGCCTAACGAGCTATATATAGGGTATTAAATGTTTTTGAAGATGCACTGGACATAACCCGTTAACACACGAATTGCGAAATTCGCCACTAAATAAAAAAAAGCAATTCGTGTGTTAACGGACTATGTCCCGTGCATCTTCAAAGGCATTTAATACCCTATATATGGCTCGTTAGGCGCTGCCAGCGAAGACGGACAGCGTTGGAGACCGGATCTGAATAAATAGGTGGCACTTTATGTCTTAATATGAGAAAAACGTTCAACCTCGAGGGCGGTGAAGGCTTCTTTATTCTCATGATTAGAGAAGTAATGGGAATGTGATGGCTCCTCATTTTCGTTTGATTTTTTTGTGTGACACCACATTGAAAATATGGGTCCCACATAAATATAGAGTTGCATTAATATATTTGATTACAAAACGGCTTTAAAAAAACGTATGTTATTGTTGAAGAATAAATTAAGCCGATTTAAAAAATACACAATTACACACTTTTTTGTTTGAAAAATTTTATAATTAGAAAGAATATATATAGTTTAATTAAATATTTTTCTAGTTAAGTTTGATCAAAGTACGGTAGAGATTTTGAAAAACTAGAGTTTAAGTTGTTTAATTTGTAAAATTCTAGTGCTCTAAGGGTTTTTTAGAATGTTGAATCTATTTATGCATTCAAAAATGTATTTTAAAAACCAAAAAATCACAATCTTTCTTGAGATTATATCTTTGGATTCCAATGAAAAAGTCATTTCATCTATACGTGGGACTACACATACACATATATACTAGTTAATATTATTACTAAAAATTGTGTATACATAAAGAGAGTACATTGCAGTATCTTTCAAGAATTTTCTATTATATTATTATTTTTTTTTCTCAACCAATTCAAAAAACAAAATATCCATGACCATCTATAGGAATAAACTTTGTAAAAAACATCTTCAATTTGCAAAACCTCACCATCATATTAAATTTGACCTAAGGTTCTAGTAGAAATAGCTTCCTCTATATTTTGAATTGTGAGGGGGTTGGAATGTTCAAGTCAAGTTGAACTATAGGACATGCCAAGTTCGTAGAAGACATAGAAGGAGCTATTAACAAGGAAGACCATGCTTCTTTCAGTTGCAACTCTTCTAGCTGCCTTCACAAATTGTCATTCTCATCACTCTCTCTAAATTAACGTCCTATGCTCTACCATGTTTTCCATGGTGGTTGAGAGGGCTACTGCTAGTTGATATATACATAAAAAAAGAGCCATACATCACTCATGTAACTCCCAAAGCTCTACATCCCTTTCCACTGGTCATCCTTTCCAATTCTCCTCATAAGAAACCATATTTTTTGTTGTGAACTAATATGTTCCCTCATTCTACCATTTCTACCAACTTTGAACTAAGCATGGGAGTCTCAACACCTAATATCTAATATGGACCCAAATTATGCCACTAGACATCAACATCTAGAAAACAAATTAAGGAGAGGGTGAGGTAAAGATCCTTGAGTTGGCCCCAAATTAAATTCTCCATTAAACTATGAGTAGCAAAAAGAAGAGTCCCTAATCTTACGTCGCTGAGACGAATCCTCCCACTATCATTCATGATTGCAAGCTATGAATTCGTAGCCTCAAATAACCTATGGCTGCTCTAGGTCTACTGTGCCATTATGCTTACACATACAAAGGGTGGCTGCTTAATTAATTATTTAATGCAAACAAATAGATATGTGGTCACTCCATGTGACTACACCCATCGTCCGTCCATCATTAAAACCCATCTGTGACTTGATTTCCATTCATTGTGTGTCTCACTGTCGTTTCCTTTAATTTTGAATGATGAAGGATAGTTCCAAGTTGTCACTAGTTCCAGGGGGTCTTCATGGAACTTATTGGAGGAGAGATCTTCCATTTATCCATAAGGTTATAAGGGTCTTCTTGCTCCTTGATTAGCGAGAGAATATACTGCAGAGTTTGAATCCCTCAGTACATTAGTAGTTTTAAAATTTGAAAATGAATGCGTACTTTGTGGATGAGAAGTAGTTTCAGATTTGTTGGAATAATACTCATATTCACATGTTGAATGACATTGTTTGAGTCCCCAATGATGATTAGCTTATCGAGTGAGAGGCTTTGCACTAGTTTTATTCCTTTCCGCAAGGCACACCATCCTGCCTAGTTATTTGGTGATGTTCATGTGCTCCACAATTATGATTTTTTAGTTTTCCCTCTAAGGAAAAGAATTAACCCCCACCTATGACCCCCATATTTCTTTTTTAAACTAGACTAAGAATTTTTCATTAATAAAAAATCTGTGGCCAAAACTCATAGTATAAGTACATGAAAATCAATACTATAGAGTATAGTTCTTCATTGATGTTAAAAAAGGAAAAAATACCATCCTTCTCCCAACAAAAGAAGGCGAGATCCAATACTATACCTTTTGATACTTGATCTTGCACTTCTTGAGAAAAAGAGTGAATTCTTCCAAATGGTTTGCACAAGGTGGTACAAAAATAAAACATTTCAAAGATTTAATTGAAACCAACTTGCCACTAGAATCATGGGAGGCTAAAGAATGATTGAGCCGAGAAGCTCATTCTATAGCCCAGTGTGAAGGTGATGTGTAAGTATGCCTGTCCTCAACTTGGAGTTGTCATGTGTCCCTATTAAAATAAAAATAAAAATAAAATATTCTCTAAATAGAAAAATGGCAGCTATATATACAAGAAAAAAATTGTTATGCATGTTTAATTAGCTATCCATATGACCTAATATATTTTCAAAAAATATGTGAGTAAGATGTTTAAACGTTATACTTTTCAAAAATATTTTAACACGTGATATCAATTTTCATATATATATATATATATATATATATATATATAGATAGATAGATAGATAGATAGATAATGTTAAAATAAAATAGTGTATGATGTGTAGAATAAAATATCCAATGTGGGTTATTATTAAAATATTTTACTATTAATAAAATATTTTAATATGAACTATTATTGTTGTATAATTAAAAATATATTAATAATGAAAAAAACCATTGTAATGTGAGCTAATAAAATGACTCAATACTTGTATTGCATAATCTCTATTCAAAAATACAATTTAAACAATGAAAAATTACACATTGTTTTTCACTCTAAAATAAGTTTGCACACGAAGAATTTTATCCCTCTTGGCTCATGTTAGATCCGTGCTTAAGATGGTTTATGCTGGTAGGCACCATATTTTGAGGATTTCTTGCTTTGATCTTTTCTCTTGTTAATGGAGGAGAAGATCATTAATTTCTTTTTAGAGAAATATGATATGAAAGAGAAGGAATGGAGGGATTGAATTCTTTCTCTTCTTTTGAATTGGCCTCTTCTTCATTCTTATATTAAGGTGGGGTTTTATCGATATCCTTATAATCAATCTCTTCTTTAGTGGGTGAACTAGTGTTCTCTGAGGGCACTCAATATGGATCTAGATGATCTCCTTCAAACTTTTTCCTTTGAGGACTTCAAAGCTCCATATCTATTACTGGAGGGAGGATGCTAATCACATTCAATATTGTGGGAATGATACCTCTTAGATGGATGATTCTTGTGTTTCCTTGACATTATTCTGAACGCTCCTTTCTCATCATTACATTTAAAATATGGCGGGGTGATAAAAAAAGACTAAGATGCTAGAGCATTTGGACAACTTTTTGCAAAATTCCCATAGTCATGGAAAAAATAACATTTAGAAGGAATTTATACATAATCCAGAGCTTGAAGATAGAAATGCCCCTTGAAGTGAAGTTGAATCTCCTCGGGGAGTCCTTTTACAAAATCCATTTCAACACAAATTTTGACACATGACAAGTTATTGTTGTTGCCCTTAGAAATAGTGATGTAGCAACCCAATTTGTCACCTATTGCTTTGAAAATTCCATTGTTGTAACAAATAAGGGGAAGATACAATAATATAATCCATAAATTCGTTGAAGAGATTTTCATGGTAGGATTAAAATCTAAAGTCTAGTGGATGAGGAATATTCCCATGAAATAGGGGCCCATATCCATAAATTAGATGCTTATCCTCTTTGCTTTGAAAAACAAAAGTAAAATACCGTTTTCATAATATAAAGTACCAATGGTTCATTATCTTCCCAATTGCTATAGATCAATTCTAACACATAATTATAACTAAGCCAAAGTATGGTGAACTTACCAATCATCCCTCATTTCTTAGGGGTATAAATATTCTTCTTTGTAGAGGAAGAAAATCCAAAATAAGAGAAGTAATAATAACCACCCATTTTACAAATATATCACTCGACATAGAAACATGACCATACACGTTAGGGATGGAAAGATCACCCATTGTATAAGCAATGAACTTAACAAAACTAACTGACAGACTAGATCAACCAGGTCAATAACAACTCAGTGTAGAAGAAAATGAAGTCTGAAACCCATAACCAACAATACAATCTCCTCATCTATCACAAAGACTTCTACACATAGCCACTGCAAACCCAAAGAAAATTGTTACACAGGTCTAGAGTAAGGAGAAAATATGGATAGGAAACCTTAGCTGCTTGCACCCTTGATGCCTTTGACTCGTCCATTACTATAATTTCAATATTATTCATTTAATGTTCACTATCCTAAAAAAATTAAAATTCTATTATAAACTTGGAGTATACTAACACAACCATATAAATTAAATGGCTAGTAGAAGCTAATAGGCATCAATCCATGATAAACATCAAAATAATTACTCCATTATATATCACACATTACCCATATTTAAAAAATAATGAAAGTTGACTAAATTATAATTATTATTAATTGTAAAAAGAATAAATATATGAATTAATCATATAGACATTTAAAAAAAGATCTAACAATATTCTTAATCAAGAAATTTATCACCACTTTACCATGGAAATTCTTAACTTGTAAATAGATCTTCTTGCAATATCATGGGCCAATACAATTGCTTATGAATACGACATGCCCAATATGCCATGTATTGATATGACATTTTCTTTAAATAAATAATTTGAGATAAATTAATTAAAAGAGCATATAATTAACTTGGAAATAAATTTTAACCCTTGATGTCTGAATAGTACTATGAATATTTCAACATATTCCATGGGGGTGAAATCTTTACAGTCCACCTAATAATTACTGGTAATTAAATTTAAATTATGGAAAACCTATTGTAAAATAAACACACCTATCAACCTAATTAAATAATATTATTTTATATAATATTTAAGACAATAATTATAATTTTTTCCTTGTAATTTTAAATCTTATTTTATATAAATCTTTGTCGATTGAAATGTATGTTAAGTTTTGATCATCTTAAATGTTGTTCTATAGTTCATAAATTGTGTAACATGAAATTACATTTTGGCTTTAACTATTTTAAATATCATTTTATATAACAGTGTATGGTAAATATTTTTATTTTTATTTTTTTAAAGATATTATGAAAATTTTTATTAAGATTTTATTTTTTATTTTTTATTTTTAATAATATTTTTTTTTGTTTACTAGGTTATATGAGTTTTGAGATAATTGACCTAATCTATGGATTGATCACTTGGTCCTGACCTGCACCAATCTATTAACATAGTTAGATTTTTTCTCACAAAATTTTAAACCAATAACCTTTACATCACAAAGAACCTTAACACAACACCCTACCATAATTTACTCTACATCCCATAAAGTAAAAATAATAATTTTAAAAATTATATAAATATATTATTAAATAATTTAAAATTAATAATAAAAATTATCTATATCTACTCTATTTTTATGTGCCTCCTAATATTAAGTTATGAGACTTTTTTCATGCCTTAGCCATTAAACAAAAAATGACTTCTTGATTTATTTAATCTCTCTAATGTGAATATAACCATTTATAAAATCTTAAATTAGAAAAACGTAACATTTCATTCACTTTGTTTTAAGTATGTTGATGATCTTAGTAAATAATTTTTTTGTTTTTTAAATAGTTCTTTTAATTAGTGATTTACCAGAGAAGGAGAAATCGTTGGTGGTTAAGATGTGCAACTCATTCATCCATGGTAAAATCTAGTGATTTAGGGAAGAAAAATAATTTTTATTGAAGGAATGGTAGCTCAGACCATAGTCTCGTATAGTGCCATGCTGAAATCTAGATATGTTCTTCTAATTGTCTAGGAAGCTTCGATCCTTAATATTCATGTGGAAAAAGATGTCTTTAACACTTATTTTTAGAATAGGATTTGGTATGAAAAGTTAATGGGTTCTGGACGTGATTGTATGATTTCCACATTTGGATCTTTGAAACGTGGAAACTCCTATTATCGAATGATATGAATTTTTACGCTTTGGCTCACTGATTTTTTGTTGTTTTTTTATTAATATTGAGGATAAGTAGAATATTTGTGAATCTAGGCCCTGGTTTTGGGTAAGCGTTGGTCTTTTTATGCAATCTTGGTCTCCCACCTTTAATCTAGTAATGACATAAATCTCCATGACTCTTGTTTGAGTAAGGCTCCCAAACCTTCCCTTGCATTTTTGGAACCTCCCAACTTTAACTTCCATTGGTAATACATTAAGAAAGTTTTATTGTTGTAGCCAAAAGCAATTTTTTTTTATAAAACAATTTATTATCGAATATGTGTTACTCCACATATGGATCTTCTTCATACACCTACCTCTTCCAAGTCATTTTATCCTTTAGGATCTTCCACCCAACCATATGAGTGCTAGTTGTAGGTGACATCTACAAGTCTCTTTGGGTAGCCCTGTATCAGCCCATCCAGATGTTGTTCAAAAATTAGAAATGAACATTAAATCAAAGTTACATTTTGTGATGGCCTTCATCATGACATATGCTTGCTTACAACATCAGCATCCTATAAATTCATAAACACATCTCCAATACTTTCAATTTCAAGGGTCTCATTTCTTTACAACCCTTATCAGGTTCTCAATACCTTCTCTATGGAGATGTGATGGCCAATTGTTCTAGTCATCAAATGTTGATTTCCTTTTCTACGTGACCACAGTTTCATATTTCACAATCTCTTCTTTATTTCTTCACATATTTCTTCCCAGGAACTTCTATCCATATTTCCTTCATCTTTTTCAACCACCTCATTTCCATATGAGGACATATTATGGTTATTTTATCTTTTCAATATGTGAACCATGTCTTCATGCATATTTCTAGAGGAAGAGATCCCTTTTCTTCGATCATGCTCATGAGGTAGAGCATTTACCCATGCTATCTGCAACTATATGAAGACATGACTCAATTTATCAAACACATGGATACATACCTCATTTCGATCATCTAGACTTCCTTCAACAACTTTCTTTCCTTGCTTGAAAGTTTTTCAACTGTGATACATTCTTTTGTCACCATACCATCATCCTTCATGAATCCCATATAATATGGAATTCTTGGCGAGACCCTTTATTTTCCAAGAGAGGTGAACCTTCTAATTAAGATTCCAACAGAGGATCTCAAGTATCTTCATTCTGCATATGCTTCTTCCTGATTATGATGATGTCTGATGATTTCTTTTTACCATGCTAGATGACTTTATTTTAACCATATAAGCTACTTATGCTTTCAATAAGGCTACCAAGAGCTTCTTCTTTTCTATGATGAATGCTACATCCATGTAGACCTTTACTTCAATTGTATTTCAAGCTTTTATGAAGAAGTCATGAGCTCTTGCTTCAATAGTATGTTGCTAATATGATGTCATATCCTAATATGATGTATTTTATCATGCTTATAATGCTTTCTACCATGATAATTATCTTTCACCATAGTAGAGGTATTTTCAACTCCTATTTCTCCTTGCAAAAATCTATACACTCAACTAGTATACAAATACTGTTACACAAGCCTTGTTTTCTCCACTCTAGCTAATAAATTTTGAATTGCATGCATGTCTGGGCTATTTTGGGCTGATTTATCAGTTAACTGACCGACCTCTGAGTTAGACTATTGTCTCAACTACAAAATTGACCTTGAACTGACTCTATTAATTGTTAGAGGCCAGTTTATTGAGTACAATTGAAAATAATTGAACTAGATTGCTATAATTTAGCAATCAACACATGCATGATTGAACTCCCAATCCACTAACTTTAATTTTCTTATCTAACTGGGTGACAAGAGCCATGTCACACTAGTTAACTGCCTCCAAGTTATACTGTTGATGTGGAAATTCAATTTACTCAATTTGACTAAGGCTAAAGTCATATCGAGCATTTCTTGCCACACTTTCTAACACCCACTCTTAGCAATAAAGGGATTTTGTGCCACCCCTGTCTAGCACCTCTGGAATGTATTGTAGCACTACCTCTCACTATTTTTGCTACTATTGCAACAAATGCAACTGAGAAGAATTCAAAAAACACTGAATCATTTATGTCTTTGCAACTTTATACTGGGAAAACTACATTGATGTTGATTTTGCATCGTGCCTCCTACATTGCGATAAACTCTGCTTTGTTCTCCTTAACATATGGCTGCATTAACTGACATTGATCCTTTTGCTACTAAATATTGTGGGACCCTGTAGCAAGGTAATTATCCATGAGGAGGACACCTCAATGGACCCTGCCCAAATTCTTTGTAACTATGAGGCTAAGGTTCTACACCAGCCCACCTCAGTCCTGGAGGTATAGTTGCAATTTCTCCCTCTGAACTAGAAAGTGCCATGTACCATATGTGTCTTGGTGTCTACTTCTTGATTTCTTGATGCTGGGAGACTCAATTCTCTTTTGAGCTCCCTTAACTAGGTCATATGCCCACTTCACTCAAACTCTTCTTTTACTCGAAGTCTCTGACTGGTCCTCATAATCATCATCTTACTGGTAATCAAAACTATCAATTGGCTGAGGCTCCATCTTGAGATCCCTATCATGCTTCCTCTCGACCACCACAACTCTAATATCTGACTTTCTCCTCAAGGTTGCACATGCATCTTCCTCTAATTTGTAGAGGCTCTCAATCCTGACACCAATCTACTTGATCTGAACTGAAGAAAAATTCTTGAGGTAGGCCTTCTCATTACTGAAGACTACCTCATACCCTTTGTCTTCAAACCTCAATTTGTTGATCAAACCAAGTTTTCTGGCATCAATGTTATTTTCAAATAGCTTAGTGAGGGTCTTCCACATAGTAAAGGGAGTCTCCTTGCCATGTTATTTTGAGATTATGTGGTCTCTCACACCCTCCAAGATGATCCTCCTGGCTCTAGCAACATCCTTCTTCCATTGGGTTAATTATTTTGCATCAGACTGCTGGGGTTTTACACTGTCAGTTTTAACATATTCTAACACACCATTATCATCAAGAACTACCTCCATCTGATCCTTCCAAGTGACGAAATTTGAGCAACCCTCCAAGGCATACTCTAATCTCAGTCCGTTGAAAGACATTCTCCTAAATCTGAAGAAAAACCACTATACTGAAGCTGTAAATTCGAAATTCTTAATGAACAACTTCAAAATACTTGTTCTAATGTGATTTTAGGGCTCTGATACCCTGTAGAAATTTTGATAGAAATTGCAATTGTTCAAGAAATTGAACTGAAATCAAGAGACACAAATTCTACTCTACTATTCTGTGGAATGAGAATCACAATTTAGAACAAAATGCATAGATATGAAACAAGAAAAACCACAACTACATAATGATTTATAGGGGAACCCAACTTGGAAAAACTATAATGTTGTTTTAATCAATACTAATTGACCAAGACTGCAACCATTAATTGTCAACCCAGGGTAGGTCTTGTTGTTTCAATGGAGTTCACATTGTCTATGCTGATACACTACAACCAAGAATGAAAAATAAAAAGAGACAATAAAGAATGTCGTTGAATCAATTGCAGAAATTAAATCATTCATGCAAAAATTAAAACACTCCACAGAAATGAAATCACACTTCACAATTACTAGAGCAAGGGCGCGCCACACAGTAAACTAATGACTACACCAGCTGGTCACTACCATTTTGTTTAATCAAACCAGTGTAACAACATAATATAATCTGGAACTGAAGCGGATGTATTTTACAATTTATACAGCAACAACAGAAAACCATACAACAATAAAAGAACAATAATATATAGCTACTTCTACCACTGCAGTCCTTGCTAAAGAAGAGGACCCTTCCTCCCTAGCAAGGGTGCAGGAATAAACATAATATTAGTTAAATAATCAGATGAGTAACAATAACAACATCACCGTAGTGCCTTCAATATTAAAAATAATAAAAAATTACAAGATAAGAGTAACAATGTTTTTCTCTATGTCGTCCCCGTACATGAGAAATCGAGTTTCTTTTATAATTATTACATACCCAAAATCAGGAATATATCATTCATGAGAATCTCATGATTCTCATGCTGATCATAAAAATAGTAGTTATAACCTATTTCTAAATACAAATGCTTCTCAGATACATTGGTTAAGATCGCAACCGTTTGGATCTGTTACTTCTAAATAAATAATTCATAACTCTCGACTGTTGCTGTGTGGAATAGTACCCATGACTTTCGCAGCTATGATGAAACAACATCTTGCAGTCAAATGACAGTTTGGGATGTAACAACAATCATTGGGTAACAACATCCTTGGTGTAACGACGGTCATCTTTAACAACACGTGGTGTAACAACAACCTATAACAACATACAGTGTATAACACCATACAATGTGTAACAACAACCTGTAACAGCATACAGGGTGTAACAGCAATCTGCTCTACCCTACTTTGAAATTGATCAGCGTGACCTGTTCACTCCATAACCTCATCCCCGCAAGCAACACCTAAAAAAGAGAAGAGGGTCCAAAATACTTCTCCAATGCTTACCCCAGTTAGCCACAAAAAGGAATATTGTATCGTAATATTTAGCAAAACATGGAAAAATAACATGACAACAAAATAGGTTGTATAAATGAGAAAAAGGGTGATTAACATGTGAAGTTTCATGGGCCTAGAGGGAAAGAGGATAAAAAATGGGGAAAGAAAGTGTAAGAAACAGGTATAAAAGTCACACCCAACATCTCCCCCCAACTGAAGCAATTGCATGTCCCCATGTAGAACCTTAGCTCCTCCTACTATACCCCCGATGAAATTCTGTAAAATTATAGGCACCAACAGTGTCTTCACCCGAAGCCCTGTACCCTTGAGTAGCCCTCAACTGTTGCAGCCAAGATTCTTCTTCATAGTCGCACAGGTGGTAGTTTGACTAATATTCTTCTATTGGTAACCAAATCAAAGGAAATTTGAATCTGAGTCCGATCCAGAATGCTCCCAATGTCTGCACTACCTGAGCATATTTTCGTACCCATGTAACAGAAACCACGAAATTCCTCTACTCAGAATTATCTCCTTCTTGCAACTTAGCACTACAAGCCTCAGTGCGCTTCAAGCACCTTGCTAGTGCTCAACTTTTCATCTGTGCATGCAAATTGAGGCAAATCCTCACAATCCTCTTTCTATAAGTGGCTGACTGTTCCCTAACCCCCGGGGTGCTCAAGAACAACTTAAACTCATGTCTAAGTTCATAAACCATTCTTGGTTCTGCTCTGACCCATAATACTGCCATTTCTTCATTGGTTTCGATTGATTTCATGGTTAGATGCCATTTGATTTGGTTTCTCATAAATGAAAGGAAAGCCCGCAACTGTAAATATCCCATATAGGAGAAAACACTTGCTACCATCTTTGTGCTAACATACTCACACATTATGTTATGCAAAAATAGCTCACAAAGTAAGCTCTGTTCATCAAAATCACAAGTATGGAAAATTTCAAGAAAAGTACGGGTAGAAGAACCCAAATAAGGCCTATTCTCAAAGATTTCTTTTAACTGAAATAAATAATAACATTCCCAGAGGAACACTGGATACGATGGGGAAGGTCACCTGCATCCTAGCAGGTTCAAGGCAAGCTCACGAAGCTTTGTCTTGTCATTTGTCAGATCCAGAACTTGCCGTTGTAACAGTTGCAACTGTTCGTCCTTTTTCTTCATAGCTTCCTTATGTCTCCATGCTTCCCATTCTCTCTCCCATTATTCCTTTAACCATTTCTCCCTGAGTGAATCCATCATCTGTTCCTTGAGCAGGAGAGCACCTATTGCTTCCATTTATGTAACTCTGGTATCAACAACATTTTTTTCAGAACACCATCCTTCACCAGGACCCGATGTTCTCCCACACGCACTAACAATTGAGGGTGTAACAACCTCCCAAGGGTGAAACTGCTCCATTTCGATTGTTGGTTCTTATGTAACAACAACATCATCAATGGATTTTTGTGTAGTAGTTTCTTTCTCTACCTAACCAGCTTCCTCTTCCACTACTGGTTCTTGTGTAACAACAATGTCAATCAAGGGTTCCTGTGTATCAGCTACCAAATTACTTTATGTCGATTGCTTTGTCTCAACTGCTAGTTCTTGTGAAATACAACATCTTCAACGAGTTTTTGTGCATCATCTTCCTAGGATTCGGTTTGTGTTTCCCTCGAGATGGTTTCCATTGCACAGAATCTATACTCCGCTGCCACTAGCTTCTTAGCATAGGCCATGCACACAACACCCAGAACATTTCCCTTCCAAGCCTTGTCTACAACCTCAACAAAAATGTCTAACCTTGGGGCCCTTGCCTCTACCTTCTCCTCTGCTAACTGCTTCCTTAGTTTTTCATTCTCTTTTTCTAAACTTCCAATTTTGAACAACAAGGATTGAGTCTCGTTCTTACCTGGTGAGGAAGGTTCCTCCGGCCAAGCCTGCTCTTCATCCTTCTGCTCAACTATCTCCTTGTTCTTCTTAGACATGGATGGGGACTTTGGGTGCTCGATAACCCTTATTCTCTTTTTTGGCCACTTATCACCAATTAGCTTATCAACTAGCCTCCTTTCAACCCTTACTTTCGAGGGTTGGGGCTTCTCCTTGGTTTCCAATAGAGCTTCCTCAGACATCCCAGTTTTCTTCCTACAGGTAGTTCTAGCCTTCTTTCTCATGAATTCATCCCAACTCCTACCCTGATGACTTAGGGTGTCCAATACAATTATCTTGATGAGGCCATGGTTTGTGACGCGTGTCTCTGGATGTGCATTATTTTTACGGTCGTGGCCATATGCCTGATATTTCCTAGAAAAAAGTAGGGAATATTTATCAGCTTTCGATGCCGAAGGTGGTTTAGCAATGGAGAGTGGTAATTGAATACGACTATTTCCCTTCCCTCATAGGTGATATACTTGATGAGATAAAGGGCGACATCAGCCCATGGCTGGGGAAGTGACAACCTGTCAATCCCCCTTCCTTTCTTCACAAGTTGTTCCTCCCCTTGGAGAAAATCCTCCTTCAAGGAGGGGTCATTAAATTTCTTGTTAAACCACTGATGCGGGAGCATGTGACTCAGAGGGGAAAAATATTCCAAATTATTCCAAAAATCCAAAAAAAATTTACAGGCAAGGGAGTGGGGTCCTTTAGCCTGCAATTTCTATGCTTTCTTAGTTAAAAATAGAATAAATTCTAGCAATAAATCATGCTATTTGTAACAGATCTTTTCAAGCTTTAAATCATCCTGTAAAGCATGCTTTTCTTTGTATCGGATAAGGATCGAGAGGGCCTATCCTTAGTTATAAATAAAGAGGCAGCAAAGCTCTCATCAGATAGAAGACAGAAGAGAGGGACGAGCGCCATAGTATTATTTTGGAAAACTTTGTTCTCTCGGTGTCTCTTATTAAACGACTCTGTGATATGCATGTGTAGAGTAATATGTACTTGTCGATTATTGGATAGTGCGACGGTGTTGAAAGGTTCCTATTTCCTCACACTGCAAATGTTGTATGTTAATCATTGAATCGTTTCCCTTTTCATTTTATGGTTTATATAGGTTTGATTTTATAATAGCGCATATGTCTCTGCTTATAGCAAGAACTCTTGCATAATTTCATTAAGTGGTCGTGGTATATTTGAAATCTTATAACTGTAATTTCTTACCCACGTTGATCCGAGACCATATCGGCGTCAAGAGGTTCGTTGGAACTGATAGTTGAATGCCCGATTTACAAAGCCTTCTGGTCCGAAAGGAGCCATAGCGTGACAAAGGGCCGAGTTCCGAATTAATATAAATTGCAACATATATGTATCGCTAGGTCCGTTATCTCGGAGGTAGAAGAGTTGCTAAGTGAATCGACTGCCGAAAAGCGGAACCACCGATTTATTAAAGGCCGTGTATTAGTGCATCGGATCCGCTGATTCGAAGGGAAGAAGACCATCGCTTTGGCGATTGCGACTTATATATATATCGGCGAAACTAGCATAGAGGGCGGCGATACATAACTATCACCGATGCGATACATATACACAAGCCTTTGCCCATGGTAAAATTCTGTCTATAAACGTCACCGATGCAAGAGGAATATATAACGTGAATATATATTTGTTGTATGCGTAAGTCCACAAAAAGGGATATTTCTTTTAAGAATTCCCGAAAGCCACTGTTTGATAATAAAACATGACCGTGGTGTTTTTTTTAAAAGAAATGAAATATCAGTTTAATGACTGATGCGCCAAGAACTGAAGAAAGGGAAATTGATCAAGATATAGAAGAACTTGCAGGTAGATTAGAGAGAAATTGTCTCTAAAGCCTGCACCCTCGCCATCATTAGTGGTATCAGAGCCCACAACTGACATTGAATTGAATCTCAGGAGCCGAAGAAGGATGGCTTTCAGAGTTGGAAGAGGACGAGGACGTGGTGGAAGAGGACGACCTGCTGCAA
Source organism: Pinus tabuliformis (assembly GCA_031772625.1). Taxonomy (NCBI): domain Eukaryota; kingdom Viridiplantae; phylum Streptophyta; class Pinopsida; order Pinales; family Pinaceae; genus Pinus; species Pinus tabuliformis. Next base: position 845,491,627 of record CM062809.1, on the reverse strand, counting down.
ACGCTGAATTAATGGAAACAGTAGAAGAGCTGCGAGCTAGAGTGGATGCATTAACTTCTGATAGAAATATAGATGATGGAGATGTCAGTGAGCCCGAAATTGAAGCTGCTGAAGAGGAGGAAGTTGTACAGGTTACTCCTGAGATGAGATTCTTTCAGTCAGTGTTGAAATCCACAGCCAGGCCATGGAACCAATTAGTACCGATATATCAAGGAGGACTGAATCCAGAAGAATTGATCGACTGGATTAACAGCATGGAGAAATTCTTCGATTACGAAGAAACAGAGGATGAGAAGAAAGTAAAGTTTGCTGTCACCAAGTTAAAAGGCCACGCAGCACTCTGGTGGGATGGTGTGCAGGCGGAAAGGAAGAGACTTGGTAAGCGGCCAATCAAGAACTGGATCCGAATGGTAGCAAAGTTAAGAGGTAAGTTCTTGCCAGGTAATTATCAGCAAAAATTGTTTAGACAAATGCAAAATCTTAGACAGAGAGCTTTAACAGTAAAAGAGTATACGGAAGAATTTTATAAAGTAAGCATAAGAGTTGGAGAAGCCCAAGACACAGATGAGAAAGTAGCTAGATATATGAATGGCCTCAGGATGGACATTCAGGATGAGATAAGTCTGCTGTCTCCTAAAACAGTAGAGGAAGCTTATCAGATAGCGCTGAAAGTTGAGGAAAAGCTCATGAGGAAGCAGTCTGCCAAAGGGAGAGGGACTTTCAGAGGAAAAGGAAGTCAAGGTGGTAGAGGAAGATCTACAGCACCTAGAGATGGAGCTAGCAGGAGCTCAACCTAGCATGCACCCAGAGAAGGTGATGCAAGAGGCAGAGGGAGTTTTTCCAGAGGAAGAGGAGGCAAAGGAAGAGGCAGAGAAATAAGATGTTACAGATGTAACAAGCTGGGACACAGAGCTTTTGAGTGCCCAGAGAATGCAGACATAAAGCAGAGGAATGTAATTGTTGCTCCAGCTGAAGAAGAAGCACCAGCGGCAGCGGTAGTAGAAGAAGAAAATACACCAGAAAGAGGAGAATCTCTGGTGATTAATAAAGTCTTACTTAAGCCAATGAAGGAGGTGGCTGCTGAACCGCCACAAAGGAAAACTTTATTCAGGACAGTGTAAAAAGTCCAAGGGAAATGTTGCCAGATGATCATTGATAGTGGCAGCACTGATAATTTGGTCTCTACAGAAGTAGTGGAGAAATTAAATCTAAAGACAATGAAGCACCCAACACCTTATAAGGTGTCATGGTTACAAAAGGGTCATCAACTGTTGGTAAGTGAACAGTGTGAAGTGGAATTTCAAGTGGGCAAGTACAAAGATAAAATTGTTTGTGATGTGATGCCTATGGACGTGTGTCACATATTGCTTGGAAGGCCTTGGCAATATGACAGAGGAGCCATACATGACGGGAAGAGAAACACCTACAAGTTTGGAAAAGATGGTGTTAATCATACAATGTTGCCTCTGCAAGAAGAAGATGTATCGGGACAGAAGACTGGTCCAAAAACTCTGTTACTTGGAGGGAAGGAATACTTGAAGCAGATTGAAGAAAATGAGGTAAATTTTGCTGTAATTTGCAAGCCCAAGGTAATATTGAATTCTACTAAAATTTCTGAATTACCCATTGAAATTCAAGAAATGCTGGAGAATTATTATGATATTATTGTTGATGATTTGCCTAATGAATTACCGCCAATTCGGAAAATCAGCCATCATATAGACTTGATTCCTGGAACAATCCTACCTAACAAAGCAGCATATAGAATGACTCCTGCAGAGAATGAAGAAGTTAAGAAACAGGTGCAAGAATTGCTTGACAAGGGGTTGATTAAAGAAAGCCTGAGTCCTTGTGCAGTGCCAACAGTGTTGAGCCCGAAGAAAGATGGAGGCTGGAGAATGTGTACAGATTCAAGAGCCATCAATAAAATTACAATCAGGTACAAATTTCCATTACCCAAAATTGAAGATTTAATGGATTGCTTGTCTGGCGCAATTTTTTTTTCCAAGTTAGATCTTAAAAGTGGCTATCATCAGATAAGGATAAGAGAAGGGGATGAATGGAAAACCGCTTTTAAGACCAATGAAGGATTATATGAATGGAGAGTGATGCCTTTTGGGTTGTCCAATGCACCAAGTACATTCATGAGGCTTATGAATGAAGTTCTTAAAGAATTCATTGGTAAATTTGTAATAGTATATCTGGACGACATATTAGTTTATAGCAGATCCAAGGAGGAACACTTGAGGCATTTAAATTATGTTCTACAGAAGCTGCAGCAAGAAAAATTATTGTTGAATCTGAAGAAGTGTTTATTTATGAAAGAGGAGCTGGTGTACTTGGGATTTGTTATCTCAGCTGAAGGATTGAAGATGGATCCAGAAAAGATCAAAGCAATTGTGGAGTGGCCTTCACCCAAGAGTATTTTTGAGGTAAGGAGTTTTCATGGTCTTGCTAGTTTTTACAGAAAATTCATTAAGAATTTTAGTAATATTAATGCACCTATTATTGAGACCATAAAGAAAGATAAACAGCCATTTAAGTGGACTGCTGAAGCAGAGAGGAATTTTCAGCTGTTAAAGAAGAAAATAACTGAAAAGCCTGTTTTGGTTCTTCCTGATTTTAACAAAACTTTTCAAGTTAAGTGTGATGCCAGCGCAGAAGCAATTGGAGGAGTTTTAAGCCAAGAAGATAGACCAATAGCTTATTTCAGTGAAAAGATAAATGATGTAAAAAAGAAGTATTCTTCTTATGATAAGGAGTTTTATGCAGTTGTGCAGACACTAAATAAGTGGAGGCATTATTTAATGTCGAAAGAATTTATTCTTTATTCAGATAACCATGCATTGCAGTTTATAATGCAGCAGCCCAAACTCAGCCAGAGACATGCTAAATGGGTAGAATATCTTCAAGGCTTTCATTTTGTGTTGAAGCATATAACTGGACAGTCAAACAAAGTCACAGATGCCTTAAGTAGGAGAAGTGTATTGCTCCAAGAAAGTCAAATCCAAGTGTTGGGTTTTGATTTTCTTAAGGAATTATATGAGACTGATTCAGATTTTAAGGAGGCATTTGAAGCTTGTAAGAATCTTGTTTTGGCGGACAGGAGCAAGTGGTTGGATTATTTTATACAAGATGGACTGTTATTTAAGAAAAATCAGCTGTGCATACCCAACTGTTCAATGAGAGAGAATTTAATCAAAGAGAAGCATAGTGGAGGACTTGCAGGACATTTTGGTAGAGAGAAGACCTTTGAACAACTCAACAGATTTTACTCCTGGCCGAAAATGAAATCTGAAGTAGAGAAATATGTAAGAAATTGTAAAGTCTGCTAGTATGAAAAAGGGAGGAGCCAAAACACAGGGTTGTATATTCCATTGCCAATTCCAGATAGGCCTTGGGATATGGTAAGTATGGATTTTGTGCTAGGATTGCCAAAGACTCAAAGAGGCTATGATTCAATTTTTGTTGTAGTGGACAGATTTTCAAAAATGGCACACTTTATTCCATGTTATAAAACTAGTGATGCTTCTCACATTGCTAACTTGTTTTTTAAAGAAATTGTAAGATTACATGGATTGCCCAAAAGTATTGTTTCAGACAGGGATTCAAAGTTCGTTGGACATTTATGGAGAACACTATGGAAGAAGCTGGGAACTAAATTAAGTTTCAGTTCTGCCTATCATCCACAAACCGATGGACAGAATGAAGTTGTGAATAGAAGTTTAGGCAATCTTTTGAGGAGCTCTACTGCAGAGCATCCAAAGCAATGGGATCAAGTGTTACCACAAGTTGAATATGCATATAATGATCCACCGAACAGGAGCACAGGACAGAGCCCATTCTATATTGTTTATGGAATGCACCCAAGGGGAATATCTGAATTAAGGAATTTGGGAAAAGAAGAAATGAGAAGTGCAGAAGGTGAAGACTTTGCTTCAAGAATGCAGGCGATACATGAACAGGTGAAACAACAGCTACAGGACAACAACATTCAATATAAAACCAGAGCAGACATGAGGAGAAGAGAAATGAACTTTGAAGTTGGAGACCTGGTTTTAGCGCACCTCAGAAAGGAGAGATTTCCAAAGGGAAAGTATAATAAGTTAAAATCCAAGAAAATTGGACCATGTAGGATACTGAGGAAATTCTCTGCAAATGCCTATGAAATTGAATTACCACCTGGTGTGGGAATATCACCAATTTTTAATGTTGCAGACCTGTACAAGTATGAGAATGAAGCTGCAGATGATACAACAGAGGATCAAGAGACTCCAGAGATTGACTGGGTAAAACAGTTACCCACAGCCAAGAATTTACATCCAGAAAGAATTCTGGACAAGAAAATGTATAAGAAGACAAGGGCACGAGAGTATTTCCAGTATCTGGTGAAATGGAAGGGACAGCCGATCGGTGAAGCTACTTGGGTTACAGAAGACATTCTACAGAAATTGGTCAAATCTGTAGATGAGCTCATGGATAGGAGCCCATGAAGAATTTTGTCCTCAGGAGTCTGATGCAGGAGCATGTGACTCAGAGGGGAAAAATCTTCCAAATTATTCCAAAAATCCAAAAAAAATTTACAGGCAAGGGAGTGGGGTCCTTTAGCCTGCAATTTCTATGCTTTCTTAGTTAAAAATAGAATAAATTCTAGCAATAAATCATGCTATTTGTAACAGAGCTTTTCAAGCTTTAAATCATCCTGTAAAGCATGATTTTCTTTGTATCGGATAAGGACCGAGAGGGCCTATCCTTAGTTATAAATAAAGAGGCAGCAAAGCTCTCATCAGACAGAAGACAGAAGAGAGGGGCGAGTGCCATAGTATTATTTTGGAAAAATTTGTTCTCTCGGTGTCTCTTTTTAAACGACTCTGTGATATGCATGTGTAGAGTAATATGTACTTGTCGATTATTGGATAGTGCGATGGTATTGAAAGGTTCCTATTTCCTCACACTGCAAATGTTGTATGTTAATCATTGAATTGTTTCCCTTTTCATTTTATGGTTTATACAGGCTCGATTTTATAATAGCGCATATGTCTCTGCTTATAGCAAGAACTCTTGCATAATTTCATTAAGTGGTCGTGGTATATTTGAAATCTTATAACTGTAATTTCTTACCCACGTTGATCTGAGACCATATCGGCATCAGGAGGTTCGTTGGAACTGATAGTTGAATGCCCGATTTACAAAGCCTTCTGGTCCGAAAGGAGCCATAGCGTGACAAAGGGCCGAGTTCCGAATTTGGAGCCGAATTAATATAAATTGCAACATATATGTATCGCTAGGTCCATTATCTCGGAGGTAGAAGAGTTGTTAAGTGAGTCGACTGCTGAAAAGCGGAACCACCGATTTAGTAAAGGCCGTGTATTAGTGCATCGGATCCGCTGATTCGAAGGGAAGAAGACCATCGCTTTGGCGATTGCGACTTATATATATATCGGCGAAACTAGCATAGAGGGCGGTGATACATAACTATCACCGATGCGATAAATATACACAAGCCTTTGCCCATGGTAAAATTCTGTCTATAAACGTCGCCGATGCAAGAGGAATATATAACGTGAATATATATTTGTTGTATGCGTAAGTCCACAAAAAGGGATATTTCTTTTAAGAATTCCCGAAAGCCATTGTTTGATAATAAAACATGACCGTGGTGTTTTTTTTAAAGAAATGAAATATCAGTTTAATGATTGATGTGCCAAGAACTGAAGAAAGGGAAATTGATCAAGATATAGAAGAACTTGCAGGTAGATTAGAGAGAAATTGTCTCTAAAGCCTGCACCCTCGCCATCAACCACCTTTTTCCTTCTATTGGTAATGTCTTCACTCAGGAAATTACCCCTTCTGTAACCTCTAGCTTTAATCCCCTGACCTCTATTTGATTCCTCTCTAAATTCTTCATGAACTCCATGGCAATTCCCCTGTCTGATCCTTCCAGCCTCTAGAAAAACTCAAACCAGCCTACGTCTTTAAAAATTTGACATGCTTCAGGGTAGTTTTCCAAAGCCTCTGTTGACCCTAGTTCATGTCGAATTGCTGCTCCACCCATCGCTACACAAATTCAATGTTGTTCTCCTCTCTTTCCCCCCCTTGAGAAGTTCTGGAGCAGTCGACACACTACTCAGCTGTTTCAGCCTTGCAACTATTCTCCTCCACTTCTTTGAACACTCTAAATGGGGATGCAATGTTTAAGCAGGGGGTAAATGGTAGGATGATGCAAGCAAGAATTTCAAATTAGGATTTGTGATCACAATTCATATTGCGCGGTAATGTTTCCCTATTAATGCTAGGTTATGGGAGGCCTAGTCGGAGGTACAATTCTGTTTTTTTGCATGATCGATCATTAAGTGACAGTGATTACCATATCATCATGCTTTGGTTGTGGTTTTTAAATACTCATAGGTCATGAAAAGGTCATGTCACCATGTAATTCACCCCCCTCAGCTAAAATGTGACAGCCGACCTCGGCCGTCAAAAGGGATATCGCATTAGATTTCCATAATTACTGAATAAAAGTGGATAACGATATTACCTTTGTATGACGTACCTGGTGTGACGTGGGGAGAAGACGTTGGTGGCGAGGCACGCAAATTTAATTCCGGCGGTCAAGGCAACTGCTTCCCGAACCACGATGATGCATGTTGTGTGTCACAATAAATAATTTACTTAGATTATTTCTAGAAGTCGTCGACTGTTACAGATGTAACAACCAAGATGACTATTATGTATTATTGATTTTTACAAAAGATAAAAACAAAGAAAAAGAGTCGTGTAACAAAATTATTGTAGAATATGATTGAAATAACAAATGTTGTTACAGAGTGTTTAGCAGTCGCCACAGAGTGGTTTTCAACTGCTACAGAAATTGCCTGTCTGTGCTTAGAAAAGGTTTTCACAGCTTGACTTTTTTATTTTTTATTTTTTAATGAAGGTGTAACAGCTGTTGAGTATGGAGCATGATTGTTTAGAGGTATTTGTTTCAGCCGGATGTATACCCCAGGAAGTTTGTACACCCCTCCACGTGGGGGGGTACGGGGGGCCCGATCCCCCTTGGCTGGGGGGTCCGGGGGGCAGCGCCCCCGAAGATAAAAACATAGTAAAATTGCCTTGTAAAAGTATAGTAATTTCTAGTCAATCTGGGCCATTCATTAGGCGGATGATCTGACGGTAGAACTTATGTTTAGTTTAGGGTTTTTTGCCCTAGAAGGAAACCCCTCTCTTTGTATGAGGGCATTGTATTTGAGGCTATGTAATAGATGTGTATTCTCCGAGCGAGAAGCAGAGAGGTGAGACTGTGAAAGAAAACAGAGGATATATTACAGCGGATATGCTATAGGTTGTGTTTTCTAATTTTGCTGGATAATAGAAAGGAAGGACTAGCTATTTGGGGTGGACATAGCCCAAACTGGGTGAACCACGTATATCTGTGTCTCTCTTGTTTTATGTGTTTTATATGTTTATATTTCTGCAATATTTTATGTGTTCCATTTCTCCGTAATATATAATTTTCTAACAACTAGTATCAGAGCCGAAGGTCTATTTGGCTGATAAACCCGCAGGAAAGAAGGGTTCCTCGTTCGAGTGGGACCAATGGCGAAAGATGGTAAGTTTACGTTCGAGAAATTTAACGGCCAAAACTTCTCGCTATGGAAGATGCAGATGGAAGATTATCTGTATTAGAAAGATCTATACCTACCATTGGGCGGAAAAACAAAGATGTCGACGGGTATGACAGATGAAGAATGGAACCTTCTTGATAGAAAGGCACTTAGAACAGTACGGTTGTGCCTCGCAGCGTCGGTCGCCTTCAACATTTCGAAGGAAACAACGACAGAGGGTTTGATTAAGGCATTGGAGAAACTATATGAAAAACCCTCGGCCTCAAACAAGGTATTTCTTATGAAACAATTATTTAATATGAAGATGTTGGAAGGTGGATCTATTGCATACCATTTAAATGATTTTAGTACTGTTACAAGTCATTTGTAGGGGTAAACTTTGATGATGAAGTTAGAGCTCTATTATTCTTGTGCTCATTACTAGAAAGTTGGAATGGTTTAGTAATGGCCATTAGTAACTCTGTTTCTGGATCTAGTACTTTAAAGTTTGATGATGTTGTCGGTGTTATCCTTAGTGAGGAAATGCGACGGAAAAGCTCTGGTGAGACATCGGGTAATGCTTTGAGTGCAAAGTCTAGGGGAAGAAAAATGGTTAGGATATTGCAGTAAATCAAGGAAAGGAAAATCCAAGTCCAGATCGGGGATAGTGTGCTAGAAATGCGGAAAGAAAGGACACCTAAAGAAATACTGTGGATTTCGGAAGGGAAAAGAAGGAGATGCACAACAAGAAAAAAATCATGAAGCAAATGTGACAGGTGAGGTGTTACAAGATGCTTTGATTCTTTCTTTCGAAAATATTATTGATTCCTGGGTGGTATATTCAAGGGCCTCATTCCATGCCACACCTGATAAGAAATACTTTCATGACTATGTTCAAAAAGATTTTGGACAAGTTCATTTGGGTGATGATAAACCCTGTAAAATTGTTGGAATGGGTAAGGTTCTTGTAAAACAACATAATGGAAACCAATGGCTACTAAAGGAGGTAAGGCATGTGCCAAATCTAAAGAAAAATCTGATTTCAACAGGGCAATTAGGCAGTGAAGATTGTGTGACAACTTTCACAGATAAAGCTTGGATGGTCACCAAAGGAGCCCTAGTAATAGCAAAAGGCGAAAAGGTTGGTACATTGTATTTATGCAATGGTATTTCTAACTCTGTTAATGCTTTAACTTTCAAAGGAGTAGATGCAACATTATGGCATCATAGGCTCGGACACATGAGTGAAAAGGGGATGAAGATTCTTCACTCAAGGAATTTGTTGCCGAGTTTGAAGAATGTTGATTTGGACTTCTGTGAGATTTGCATTTATGGAACATAGAAGAGAGTCAGATTTCTCAGAGTTGGGAAAGAAAAGAAGAGCGAAAAATTAGAGCTTGTGCATACATATGTATGGGGACCTGCTCAGGTATCATCTCTCGTTGGCTCTCGTTATTATGTTACTTTTATTGATGATGCAACTAGAAAAACTTGGATCTATTATATTAAGAATAAATCTGATGTATTTGATACTTTCAAGAAATGGAAAGATTTGGTTGAGATTGAGACAGGAAAGAAATTGAAGTGTCTTAGATTAGACAATGGAGGCGAATATTGTAGCAAAGAGTTTGATAGGTATTGTTCATAGCATGGAATTCGCAGAGAGAAGACAGTTCCAAGAACACCACAAGAAAATGGTGTGTTAGAAAGGATGAACAAAACAATCATGGAGTGTGCAAGGTGCATGAGATTGCATGTAGGATTTCCTTTACAGTTTTGGACAGATGCCATAGATACTGCTGTTTATCTAATAAACAGAGGGCCTTCAAGTTCCTTGGATGGTGGTGTTCCAGAGGAAACATGGAAAGATAAAAAGGTAAACTACTCTTTTTTAAAGCCTTTTGGTTGTGAGGCCTTTGTCCATATTGATAAAGAAAATAGAACAAAGCTTGAGGCAAAGTCAAGGAAATGTACCTTTATTGGATATGGTGTTAATGATTTTGGTTATCACTTATATGATTACGAAAATCACAAAATCGTTAGGAGCAGAGATGTAATATTCAATGAAAAGGTCTTGTATAAGAATCAGTTGCAGGAAAAGAAACATGAAAAAGAAAACAAGGATAATGCAGTTCTTGATGAAATCACTGAAAAAGTAAAGGTGCCTGAAAATAATAATAATCAACAACCACAACAACAGCAACAGGCACCCCAAACACTTGAAAGTGGTGTTAGAAGATCTACCAGGATAAGTAGACCCCCTGAACGATACTCTCCTTCATTATATTATTTATTGTTGACTGATTTTGGTGAACCTAAATGTTATGAAGAAGCAGTGCAGGTTGAAAGAAGGAAGAAGTGGGAGGTAGCCATGGAAGAAAATATGGACTCCTTAATGTATAACCAGACTTGGGGCTTAGTCAGGTTGCCCACAGGAAAAACTATATTGAAGAATAAATGGGTTTACAGGCTGAAGGAAGAAGATGGAGGAAAACAAAGGTACAAAGCTAGACTTGTGGTGAAGGGGTTTACACAGAAGAAAGGTATTGATTTTGATGAAATATTTTCTCCTGTTGTTAAAATTACTTCAATCAGAACTATTTTAAGTCTAGTAGTAGTTGAAGATTTTCATCTTGAGCAGTTAGATGTAAAAACAACCTTTCTCCATGGGGATTTGGAGGAAGAGATATATATGTAGCAGCCACAAGGATATGAAGTGAAAGGGAAGGAGAAACTAGTGTGTAGGTTGAAGAATAGCTTGTATGGCTTAAAACAGGCTCCAAGGTAGTGGTATTTAAAATTTGACAAGTTTATGTTTGAACAAGGTTATACTAGATGTCACTCTGATCATTGTGTTTATCTGAAAATGCAAAATGATGGCAACTATATTATATTGTTATTGTGTGTAGATGACATGCTTGTTGCAGGGTCTAACATGCAGGAAATAAATGTTCTCAAAGGAAAATTGGAAAATTCATTTGCAATGAAGGATTTGGGAGCTGAAAAACAAATCCTTGGTATAAGAATAACTAGAGATAGGAAAAATCATAAATTAACATTGTCTCAGAATGAGTACATACAAAAGGTGTTGAAAAGATTTAATATGCACAATGCAAAACCAGTTAGTACACCTTTTGCTAGCCATTTCAAACTTAGTAAGGAAATGTGCCCAAAGACCCAAGAAGACATGGATTATATGTCTAAAGTTCCATATGGATCAGCAGTTGGAAGCTTAATGTATGCAATGGCTTGCACAAGGACTGATATTGCACATGCAGTGGGAGTTGTAAGTAGGTACATGAACAATCTTGGAAAGGAACATTGGATGGCAGTGAAATCGATTCTCAGATATTTGAAAGGTACCACAAATCAAGCATTATGCTTTGGTGGTTCAAACATTTCTCTACAGGGATATGTTGATGCAGATATGGCAGGTGACAGAGATAACAGGAGGAGCACTATAGGATATGTATTTACTGTTGGTGGAACAACTATTAGTTTGGTTTCAAAAATCCAAAGTGTTGCACTTTCAACAATAGAAGCAGAGTATGTTGCTGCTACAGAGGCTAGTAAAGAAATGATTTGGTTACAAAGGTTTATGGGTGAATTGGGTAAGGAGCATGATATGGGCACGTTATACAGTGATAGCCAAAGTTCCATTCATCTTGAAAAGAACTCAGCATTCAATTCCAGAACTAAACACATATAGCTCAAGTACCATTTCATACGATCAGTGTTGGAAGATGGAGAGTTCAAGCTGGAAAAGATACACACTAGCGAGAATCCTGCAGATATGTTAAAAAAAGTTGCAACCGGGGAGAAACTGAGAATATGCTTAGTTTCAATCGCTCTTCAAGGATGACGATGAAGATGAGAAACAACCAGGTCCAATGAGGAGTCATTTTCCAGCAAATGAAGCAGTGGTGGAGTTGCTACAATCATTCTCCAAGTGGGAGATTGTTGAGTATGGAGCATGATTGTTTAGAGGTCTTTGTTTCAGCGAGATGTATACCCCAGGAAGTTTGTACACCCCTCCACGCAGGGGCGACTTCCCTCCCACCCCGCGGCGGTTCGGGGGGGGGGGGGGGGGGAAATCCCCCTCGGTTGGGGGGTCCAGGGGCCAGCGGTCCCCCGACGAGAGTTTTGGGGACAGTGCCCCTGAAGCTAAAAACATATGTAAAATTGCCTTGTAAAATATAGTAATTTCTAGTCAATTTGGGCCGTTCATTACGCGGATGATATGATGGTAGAAATTATGTTTAGTTTAGGGTTTTTTGGCCTAGAAGGCAACCCCTCTCTTTGTATGAGGGCATTGTATTTGAGGTTGTGTAATAGATGTGTATTCTCCTAGCAAGAAGCAGAGAGGTGAGACTGTGAGAGAAAACAGAGGATATTAGAGAGGATATGTTGTAGATTGTGTCTCTTCATTTTGCTGGATAATAGAAATGAAGGACTGGTTGTTCGGGGTGGACATAGCCCAAAGTGGGTGAGCCACATAGATCTATGTCTCTCTTGTTTTATGCATTTTCTGTGTTTATATTTCTGTAATATTTTATGTGTTCCATTGCTTCGTAATATATAATTTTCTAACAACAGACACCAATGGTGGTTGGTTTTCAGTTGTTACACTTATTGAAAAATTAGAATTTTGGCAACACATGGGGGGTTTTCCCATGTTCTTTTAATCTGAAGATCCAAATTTGTGACAATGTTGACAAATGAATCCCTTGAAGCAATTTTATGATATAATCGAAGATGGTGCCCATTTGCAAGCAATGGTGTCCTCACACTATCAATGGTAACCAATTCATAGTCATATTGTCAAATACTGCATCTACCTGATATGGACCTAGCCATCTGGTGTAGAGCTTACCCTTGAAGTCCTTGAATCTTGAGTCATATAAGTGAGCTCAATCTCGTTTTTGGAACTTCTTCTTCTTGATGAACCTACTCTCTACTACTGGATAATCTCTGTTTATTGGATAGCAGCTAGTCATTTCTCCTCCAATTCATTGAGTTGGTTCAACCTCTGCTTTTGTGCTGTAGCCAGATCCAAATTTACCTGCAATGTTGTTCTCAATGTCTTGATTTCGAACTCAATAGGGAATAAGATATTTTTACCATACATAAGTTCATATGGTGAGAATCCCGTGGTATTCCTCCATGTAGTCTTGTATGCCCACAACACTTCTGGAAGTTTATCGACCCAATTCCTTCGGTGACTGGCCATGGTCTTGGTAAGAATCCCCTCAATGACTTTGTTGGTGCTTTCCACTTGGCCATTCGCTTGTGGATGATAAGGTGTTGTGATTCTATGATGGATTTTGTATTTTTCAACCAACTTTGGATCATATGGGATGTAAACTGGGGCCCTCCATCTGTGACTATCTCCCTAGGTATACCAAAATGAACAAAGATGTCTTCAAACAGGAAGTCTGAAACAACCTGCTCTGTGGCTCTGGTTAGTGATTTTGCCTCAACCCATTTTGTGACATAGTCAGTGCAGACCAAAATGTAAGATTTATGTCTGGATGAAGGATTAATTGGTCCCACAAAATCCAAGGCCCATTTCTCAAAAGGTTCTAAGACAATTTGAGGTTGTAACGACATCTCATCTGATTGCAGTGGTTGGCCCATTCTTTGGCAACTATCACATCCTTTCACGAACTTCTTGGCATCCTGAAATATTGTTGGCCAATAATACCCCGTCGAAAGGACTTTGTATCATGTCCGCTTGTTTGTGAAGTGCCCTCCACAAGGTTCCTCGTGACAAGCCTTAAGGATGTCAAAGATCTCATCTTCCCTAACACAACGTCTGATATGGAAATCTGGTCCAGTGTGATAGATATTCCCATCTATCTAGGTATAGGTAGCACTCTACTGTATGATATTTCTCTTCTCCTTGGAGGACAAATATTGTGGAAACTTCCCTGCAGCAAGATAATTGGCTATATCTGCATACCAGGGTGAGTAAGTAGAAATAGCAAAGAGATATTCATCAGGGAAAGAATCCTTAGTAGGAATGCAATTGTCGTCAATGGTTAACCTAGAAAGGAAATCAGCTACTACATTATCTTTTCCAGGTTTATCGACAATTGTGATATAAAATTCCTGTAACAACAATAACCAGTATGTAATTCTACCATTGGTAATTGGCTTATTCATTAAAAAACGAATGGCAGAGTGGTCAGTGTGTAAAAATACTTGATACCCGGTGATATAATGTCAAAATTTATTGATGGCGTGCACTACTACTAAGAATTCATTCTCGGTCATTATGTAATTGAGCTTAGCCGGAGTCAAATTCTTGCTTATGTAGTAAATAGCATAAGGTTTCCTATCCTCCAGTTGGCCCAAAACAACACCTACAACAATATCAGATGCATCTGTAGCTATGTGAAATGGTAGTTCCCAATTAGGTCCACGTAAAACCAGAGTTGCTGATACACAACATTTTAGCTTCAAAAAGGCCTGCTCACACTTTCTTGTCCACAAAAAGTCGACATCTTTCATGAGCAAAGAAAATAATGGCGATGCAATTTTTGAAAAAATTTCTATAAATCTTTTGTAATACCCTGCATGTCCCAAGAAACTATGTACCTCTTTTTGCATCTTGGGAGTTGGAATTTTCAGAATTACATTTATTTTAGTAGGGTCTACCTTGATCCAATTAGCAAAAATGTAGTGTCCTAGCACGATCCCTTTAGTCATCATTACGTGACATTTTTCAGTGCTCAAAGAAACATTAGTCTATACACAACATTCCAACACTTTTTCGTCCATGAAGATTTCAAGGTAGTCATTCAACAAATCAAAAACAATTCCCAGTATTGCCCTCTAAAAAGTTGCTGGGGCATTGCAAAGTCCAAAAGGGAGCACTTTGTATGAAAAAGTCCCCCAAGGGCAAGAAAAGCTTGTTTTATCCTATTCTTCTGGGGAAATCTGTATCTTGTTGTAGCCACTAAACCCATCTAGAAATGAAAAGAAAAATTCCAGAAAGAGTGTCAAGGACCTGATCTATAAATGGTAAAGGAAAATGGTCCTTTTGAGTGGCCTTATTGAGTTCTCTGTAATCCAAATAGACTCTCGACTTGTCATTCTTCTTAGGGACAATGACAAGTGGAGACACCCACTGACTTTCAAATATCGGATAAATAAAGTTAGCATTGAGGAATTTTTTTAATTCTTCCTTCACTGCCTCCTTTAATGCAGGGTTAATGCGATGCTACATTTGTCTAACTAGTTTTCAACCATGTTTCAAATATATGTGGTGAGTGCATAGGTTGGGATGAATCCCTTTCATATCCGGTATAGTCCCATGCAAATGCCTTTTTGTATTTTTGTAACAACTGTAACAACAATTGGTTTTTCTCAGCAGTCAAGTTGGGGTTAATGTTCAGAAACTTTCCTAGTTCTATTTCAATTGGATTGCTATCAGTATTCAAAGTGGTTCTCATTTGTTCAAAATCTATATCTTCTACCTCCTCTTCCTCCTTTGAATTTTCAATGGAAGTGATAGAAAGTGAGTTACTAATAAAACCATTAATGATATCATCTTCTGTCTCATCCTTGAAATACTAGGCTTTCCCCAGAGTGAGGAGCGATAGGGAAAGATCTGATTTGGGCTCAAAATCATCCCACCAGGGGTTATACAAATCCACATTTAGTTTTGGGGGGTAAAGAATAACATTATTTGTAGCCTGGCCATCTGAGATCACCATAGATCTAGATCTGCATCCTATAAATGCATTTGAAGTGGCTAGCCAAGGTCTCCCTAGGATCAAAGGATGTCCCCCCAAGTTAGATTTGGGTTGTAAGATAAGAAAGACAGCCGGATACCTCCAGGAATCTATTGTAATTACTATGTCTTCTAACACCCCCTCGGGTTTGACACAGGACCAGTTTGCTAATTCAAGTACATTAGGAGTATGTCTAAGCCCATGTAGCCCCAGGGTGGTAAAGAGGTACTTTTCCATCACATTAATGGTGGCCCCAATATCGATCAATGTGTTAGTTATGGGTTGGTCATTAATGTATACAATCACCGTAGGGTTTCCTGGATCATTATACTTGACTACAAGAGGTTGAGAAGACATTAATTAAGACAATTTACCCATCACGTTTATAGTAGTAGGGTCCTTAGGCTTTCTTCCAGGTTTCTTAATGCACAAATCTCGTATAGTTTTAGCATAAATAGGTACTTCTTTAAGAGCTTGCAGGAGAGGAATTTGTATGTGAAAATTTTTCAATTCCCTAAGAAAATCGAATTCGGGCTATGAGGCCATCCCAGGCCCAGTTAATCTCTAAGGATACGAAGGATTCTGAGTTATAACAGTCAAGTCATATGCTACATGTGTATCAACCTTACCCGAGTTGGTTGTTACAGGAGTAACAGTTTTTCTCAGGTTGGATGTTATAGATGTAATAATTTTCCCTGTATCAGTTGTTACAGGTGTAACAACCACCAGAGGATCTACTGAACCTCCTCTGGAAGGCTCACATTCCTCCTCAGTAATTATAGGGGATTGATTTGGTTTAATTACCTTACCTGACTGCAATTGAATTTCATTAAGTCCTACGGGGGTAATAAGGTAAGTCTGGAAGGTAGTCAGAGCCTCTATGCCCTGAGCTGCTTTATTATTTGGGTTAGGGTTAGGTTGCATAGGTAGTTGGGGTCACACAGGCGGTGTAGGAGCAAGAGTTTGGAAAGGAGGCAATTGTAGTTGTTGCTGCATTAGTAATCTAGGTGGAGCTGTATTATGGACATTCCCCCTCTAGTTCTGGTTCCAAGGGTATGGTTGAGATGGAGGATATTGGATAGAGGGAGAGGGGGACCATTGGTTCTAGGACGAAGGAAACTGTGGTAGAGAAGGAGCAAAATATTGCCATGGATATTGCTGAGTATTGTATGCATTGTTCCACGAATTGAAAGAACAAAAATATTGGGACATACCTGGAGGTCATGGCTGCCATGGTCTCCTAGGTGTGATGAAATAAGAGGATTGCACTTCTTCACTCGATTCTCTAAGTACTTCTTTCAGTCTAGGAAGCTCCAGACATTGACCTGTAGAATGTTCCAGCTCACAAATATTGCACAAGCTGATGTTGTTCATTTCACACTCCCTCAAGGGATGTTTCTTTTGTCAATTCAGGCTGAATACAGCCAGAGGTGTGTCAACCTATGCTCGTGTTTTCTTGATATGTTATGTCGTTATCTAGGTGGTCTTAAATTTTTTTGAATAAATTCCCGATCTCTGCTCTGGTTAATCCTCCACCTGTAGATTTTTGTATTCAGGTAGAGGCATCTCGTATTGTGCTTCTTCCCTTAGAAAATCCTCAAGAGCATCTTAGACATAACTTTACAATTTCGGAAAACGATTCATGAGATATGTACCATTTTCCTAGTAGATTCAGGGTATCAAGGCAGTTGTCCCTCAGTCATCTTATAAATATGGTCTTCAAGATATCATGATCTAAATTATTGTGTTTAGACCTCTGCAAATTATAGTGGAACCGCTCTACATAGTCCTCCAGGCTCTCATCCTCCTTTTGTGTCATTCTGAATACTTCCTCTCTTAAGTCCCTGGTTCTACAATAGTCTTGGTACTTTGATAAGAATGTCTCCTTCATATCACTCCATGTTCGAATAGAAGCAAAGCCTAACCCCATGAACCATCTCAAGGCTGCTCCTTTTAAAGTAGCAGGAAATAATTTCAGTTTCTGAGCATCTGAGACATAGTCATAACTCTTGCATAAGACATCAAATTCAAATAAGAAGGTGTCTGGGTCTTCCATAGTCATCCCTTGAAAGGATGGTAAGGATGATAAAGGAATATTTTTCATGGGAGCCTTGCCTCTGATATCCCCAATTGGGAACTCAAAGGTGGTGATAGTAGCATCTGTTTTAGCGTTGTTGTCATTGTTTTCCCCCATTGCTAACCCTTCTAATCCTTGTTGTAACAGACATTCTTCAAACTATTCTTGTGATTGTCTTGCAGGTGGATTTGATGGCTCAGGCAACTTCAAGGCTGGTTGTTTCACCACACTACCTGAATCTGGATATTGATAAACCAATAGGTGCTCTCCTGTCTCAGGTTTTTGATGTCCCCCTTTAGTTTCCCCTTGTCCCTCGGTCCTAAAGTTCTGGCTACTAGCTTCCCCCTGTTGTTCCTGAATTGGATGCTTAATCTTGGGAGTATGTTCACTAGCTTTAGAATGGTATGGCCCCGAGATAAAGGAATCAGAGGTTTCTGTCCTTGTTATGGGAGTAACATCTTTTTGTGGCCTTGTTTTCCTTGCATCCCTTTGAGAGCTTGATTGTTACTTTTTTGCCTTGGAGATCAATTCTTGGATAAATGTTTTCCTTCCCAAATCTACACTCTTCCTTTCCTTTTTATGACCTGCTTTTCCTATGACTAATTAGAGTGGGGGGTAATTTTGGTATTTATATAATTCCTATAGTTGCACACATGGACCCTATGTGTATTAATTCACACCCTAAGTGTCTCAGTCTTCGACAGTGGTGAGCCCGCCTAGGTATGTTAGAGTGATGCGCAGGTTCTTACCTCTCGTCTTACTACCCAACAACTGAAGAGGTGAAGACACGCTAAAAAAAACACCAAAATGCCACACCCTAGGTGCCCTAGTGATTTGATGCACATCCCGTGCTATGAATCTACAATAGGTAGCCTTAAAATCTTAAGGCCACATTGATAGTCTCAATTAGGACACTCTACCCCTTCTTGCCCTCTAAGTTCCATTAAATTTCACTCATATTTATCCCCAGTTATGTAACCTTATAACTTCACAACATAAATATTTAATAATATCAAGAAACCTTTGCTAAATGGCTTCAGTAGATTCTCTTAGACAACAAAATAATATGCAAACACAAATCTTACCCTTAACAAGAAATTGGGACTCCCTAGAACCTGTGGGTTATCGATTTCGTAGGTCACTGGGGAAAAACACAACGTCCATTTAAAAATTCGATTTTCGTCTTTGTTCACAAACCTACCTCACAGACTAGCATCAACTACTACACCACCGATATGTGTATGCCTCTTAGGTCACTTTTCACATGTAATAGTTATGTTAAAGTTGTCCATGCGTTTCCACTTCCTTGTCAAGGCTTGGTTCAGTAATTTGGCATACACCAATAATGAAGTTATCCCTTTTTAATTTAGCTCTTGACTTGTATCCGCAGGTTGCTCCATCCCCATTTCCAATCTAGTTCTTCTCTGTTGACACATGTCAATCTGCTCCATTGAAGTGAAATGTTACAACCAAAATTGTTATATTTGCAAAGCCAGAGGGTTCTTCATAACAAAGGCTCAGTTAATACACAAAGCCATGCTGGGCTGAGTTAATACTCTTGCCTTGAAATCGACATTAAACTCTTTAAAAGCTAGCTGTAAGCCACTGCGCAAAGATCCAGTGAATAACACAGGAAATATTATTGCTCAACCAATTTGGTTACCAGGGAGAAAAATATATAAATTTTCAAGGAATATATGAGAATAGATCCCCTGTTTCTTCATTCCAACCATAGAGATATGGATCCTCCATTCTCATCAATCAAAATACTATTAGACTCCATGAATTGGGACTAGGAAGTAAGTAGCACTGGGCCATCACGATTTAAAGCATTACCACAATCATTTGCAGGGAACCAAAATAGAACAGACCCTTAATCTATACATAACCAAAAGAAAATCATATAACCAAAAGAATATATATATGATTTACACTCGTCCATTCAACTATACACACAATATTTGGTTTGATATTCATTCATTTGGCCATCTACATCTCTAATCAATCTCTCACACTCACACTCTCCCTTTGAAGCTTACCAATGTATACAAAAGGATTCTGTAACCATTTCTTGTTTAGATCCACAATTTACTCAACCATATCCTAAAAATCCTCTAATTCCACTTTTAACTCAACTAATCCTCTATTCTAGGATCTCCTAATCCCTAAGAACTATATGAGATATTTATAGGTCTATCATCACTCATATTGTCTCATAATTGAGAATATTTACAATTAAAACCTCACACATATTTTTCTCTCAATTTACTAAAAATATACAAATTTCCTATTAATAAATTAAAAACATCACACGCCCTAAGTCAACCAAATATACAATGATTTTCTAAAGTAGGATGCTCTTACATTAGACTCCTGATGTAGAAAAGAAAAATTCATAGACTCATGTCTATGAGGTCTGTCACTTTTCTGTAGTAATGTGATAGCTACAAGTCTCAATCACTTGCTACCTCCAGGATTCCAAACTTTTTTTTGTTGCTGGTCCTTCAGAAGAATAAGATCGGAGGAAAATGCAACTACACATCGATGCAAAGTGAGGTCATCTGAGAGTTTTACTCGTGCCCTTGGTCAATATTTATGTCTTGGTTCTCACACATGAATATTGGAGTATTCATAAGTATTACAAAAACGAATCTCTATAGGCCATGGAGCAATGTTTCTTTTTTCAATATTATTCTTTTTGGATGCAGGGACTCGAGGATCAATGAGGTAGCTCTCCAAAAGCATCTCCCTTGATATAAGAATTTCTGGATCAGGTGCACTTGGCATAGGCTCATGGTGCTCAAAACCCTTTTCAAGCTTCTGGAAAGAAGCAAACATGCTGAATATTTCATGCCCTCTTTGTTTTGCTACCACATGTCGTGTTGAAAAACTGTTTTCATCACGAATCCGATGAATATGATAAATAATTGGCAAGTTTACATCTCTAGTTCTAGGGAAATACAAATGTAGGTAATGAGCGAGCATAAGGGGATCCACAAATTTGCTTGCTATAGCCAGTGCCTGGGAAATCAATTGTCCCCCAAAAACATTCTCAAACCTTGGGGCATATGGAAATATGTCAACTTCAATATTTTCTAATTGTAGTGTATGATCCACTTTTGGACATGAACCCATTTTTTGCTTTGCGTCCCATATTGATTATGCTGAAAGTAACTCTGTATGTTCATGACTTAGCACCAAGCAAATTACCTTGGTTGAAGCAATGACATCAGCCTGATGTGTCTCTTTAACAGATCCAATGTCATTAACCTGTGGTCGATTTCTCTGATCTTGAATATAAAAAACTAAGAATCTCAAGACATCAGGAGGTAACAACTGATGGCATTTGACCTCGTACTCCTGCATCAACACTGTTATCAACATAGTTTATAAGGGTACTAGTTAATCCAAGAAATAAGTGCTGCCCCCCATTCCAAATTTCTGGTATCCATGTACCTATGGGCAACACATAAATGGGTTGCTCTAGGAGTGCCATAGAACTAGAAGCATGTCTGAAATGTCTACATATACAGTTTAGTATTTCATAAAGAGATGCAAGGCGCAATGGGCTTGGCCATGAGCCACTTTGTTTTGAAGGATTTATAATAGGTACTATAGCAACTTCATTTCACAAAATTCTCAGTGCCACATCCTTCAGAGAATCATCAGGACTTACATACACAAGAGATCTTTGAAATGGTGGTATAGACTGATCAGATTGTTGTCTCTTAATAAACATTTTTTGATCTTTTCAAACATCAATTGAATGCATCTCAAGCTATTCCTCTGAGAGAATTGCTCCATAATTTCCAAACTCTCTCAGGATTGTGATGAAGTCTTCAACATTGAGCATACCTACAAACTCTCCCTTAGAATCCAATAAAGGAGCCATAGAAATACCCTGTTGATAAAGCAAATCGAATGTTTTTTCACAGGAAAACTAATATCCAGAGCCACTACCTTTCCTAACTCGGGAAGCAAATCATAAGCAGTACATGCAGATAAAATATCTGCAATTCGATGTCAAGAAAGTTCTATATTAGTATCATACATCTCAAGCATAACATCAGAACACTTTACTTCATTTTTGCTTAGAAGGAAATTTAGATTTTGTTCTTCTTCCTCTCCCTGTGTCTTTACATCAGTGGTAGATGGTTTTTCTGCACCTGTAACAAAATATTTACACAAATTATCAGATTTTAAAATATAAGGATTCCTCGCCTCATTTGATGTTTCAGACATCAAATTTCTTCCAGCATCTTTGTCATCCTCTCCAAAGCTTCTTCTTTGTTCTGGTTCACATATGTGATCATTCTTTGCCTCTGTTTCCTTCTCTAATTGAGCTAACAACTCAACTTCATGGAATGAGGAACAACCATCCCAATTTCCTTTAGGTTCAAAAAAAACTTCTTCTTGATCATTAGTTGTCATAGTTTCCTTCTCCTTCATAGAAACAAACTCCCCATAGTACTGTACCCGCATTCACAAACAAGCTATCAGTTTTAAAAATACAAGACCTTTCAGCCTCATTTGATGCTTCAAGCACCAATCTTTCACACTAGACTTTCTGGGTTTCAACAAATCTTCTTTGTTGTGACTCAATTCCTTCGAGTCTCTCCTTCTCTAACAAAGCAATATGTGTTTTTTCAAGTTCTTTGAACTTTTTTATCAGCTTTGCATTCGATTTCTTTTGCAATAGGTTCAATTTGACCCGTTTCCTCATTCTCCATCCATGTCTTCAGTCTTCATTATCTCTCTCTTGTAGCCATTATGTTAGTATATCCAATTGTGCTCTCATCACTGCAAGACTTATCTCATTCTCTTCATTACTCATCTGACATTTATCTGAACCTTTTCTCTGATCCTCCATGATCATTTTTCTCATGATATCATCCATGCTCATCTTGGTGATATGCAATTCTCACCTGCTAATAAATACTTTATCAAGCTTTCTCTCTAAGATTGATCTCTTCTTGAGTATTCTCTCTTGGTCCACTCTCTTGAGCCTCCTAGAGTTTCTCTTCTCTTTTGCACTCAACCACCTCTCTCCTTTATTCCAACCTATAGTTGGATAGGTTCATAATCATCATCAAAACTTCACTGTTCTAGCTATAATCATTAAAAGATACTCATATTGTTACTTGTAATCAGCAATTCATCAATAAGAAGACCATACCTCGTTGTCCAATCTTTGTTGCAATAATTAATGCTCTTTATACCTTAGAACAATCTTCTCACCTTGCCTTTAAGGAAAATATGATCTACTTTCCCTCAAAGAGATTTTCCTTCCATCTCTCTCATTATTTCTTCAAGCTTAAACCATGCAATCATCAGTATTCCAAATTCAATAAAAAAGCAATATTTACCTCAATTAGATTTCAAATCTAAATTCTCTTCTTTTCCCTTTGTTTTTGCTGCACCTTTGATTTTCTAAAACTTCTTCTTGCTCTGGCCTTTGCAACCACAAAATCTCCATATGCAAGAATCATCTTGCTCTGATACCAAAATTTGATGCACATCCCGTGCTATGAATCTACAATAGGTAGCCTTAAAATCTTAAGGCTACATTGATAGTCTCAATTAGGAAACTCTACCCCTTTCTCTAAGTTCTATTAAATTGCGCTCGTATTTATCCCCAATTATGTAACCCTCTAACTTCACACCATAAAGATTTAATAATATCAAGAAACCTTTGCTAAATGGCTTCAATAGATTCTCTTAGACAGAAAAATAATATGCAGACATAGATCTTACCCTTAACAAGAAATTGGGACTCCTTGGAACCTGTGGGTTATCGATTTCATAGGTCACTTGGGAAAAATGCAACGTCCATTTAAAAATTCGATTTCTGCCTCTATTCACAAACCTGCCTCACAGACTAGCATTAGATACTACACTAACGATACATGTATGCCTCTTAGGTCACTTTTCACATGTAATAGTTATGTTAAAGTTGTCCATGTGTTTCCACTTCCCTGTCGAGGCTTGGTTCAGTAATTTGGCATACACCAGTAATGAAGTTATCCCTTTTTAATTTGGTACTTGACTTGTATCCACAGGTTGCTCTATTCCCATCGCCAATCTAGTTCTTCTCTGTTGACACATGCCAATCTACTCCATCGAAGTGAAATGTTACAACCAGAACTGTTATATTTGCAAAGCCAGAGGGTTCTTCATAACAGAGGCTCAGTTAATACACAAAGCCACCGTTGGGTTGAGTTAATACTCTTGCCTTGAAATCAACGTTAAACTCTTTAAAAGCTAGTTGTAAGCCACTGCGTAGAGATCCAGTGAACACCACAGGAAATATTATTGCTCAACCAATTTGGTTACCAAGGAGAAAAATATATAAATTTTCAAGGAATATATGAGAATCGGTCCCTTGTTTCTTCATTCCAACCATAGGGATCTGGATCCTCCATTCTCATCAATCAAAATATTGTTAGACTCCATGAATTGGGACTAGGAAGTAAGTAGCACTGAGCCATCATGATTTAAAGCATTACCATAATCATTTGCAGGGAACCAAAATAGAGCAGACCCTTAATCTATACATAACCAAAAGAAGATATCTATATATATATATATATCTATATATATATATATATATATATATATATATATATATATATATATATATATATATATATATATCTATATATATATATATATATATATATATATATATAGATATATATATATATATATATATATATATATATATATATATATATATATATATATGATTTACACTCGTTCATTCAACTATACACACAATATTTGGTTTGATATTCATTCATTTGGCCATCTACATCTTTAATCAATCTCTCACACTCACACTCTCCCTTTGAAGCTTACCAATGTATACAAAAGGATTTTTCATCCATTTCTGGTTCAGATCCACAATTTACTCAACCATATCCTAAAAATCCTCTAATTCCACTTTTAACTCAACTAATCCTCTATTCTAGGATCCCCTAATCCCTAATATCTCGATGAGATCTTTATAGGTATATCATCACTCATATTCTCTCATAATTGAGAATATTTACAATTAAAACCTCGCACACATATTTTCACTCAACTTATTAAAAATATACAAATTTCCTATTAATAAATTAAAAACATCACACCCCCTAAGTCAACCAAATATACAATGATTTTCTAAAGCAGGATGCTCCTGCATCATGATCACAACGATGAGCCTACCCAGGTATGTTAGAGCGATGCGCAAGTTCTTACCTCTCATCTTACTGCCCAACGATTGTGGACTAGGAACACACTAGCATCAAACAAACAACTTGGTTGACTGTATCATCAATTGCCATCCCGGACAACAACGTCAAAATATAGTGTTGATTTAATCAATCCTAATTGACTAAGACTGCAGCCATTCATTTTCAACCCAGGGTAGATCTTGTTGTTTTAATGGAGTTCGCACTGTCTATGCCGATACACTACAACCAAGAATGAAAAATAGAAAGAGACAGTAAAGAATGTTGCTGAATCAATTGAAAAAATTAAATCATTCATGCAAAAATTAAAACACTCCACATAAATGAAATCGCACTTCACAATTACTAGAGCAAGAGTGCGCCACATAGTAAACTAATGACTACACCAGCTGGTCACTACCCTTTTGTTTAATAAAACCAGTGTAAGAGCATAATATAATATGGAACTGAAGCGGATGTATTTTACAATTTATACAACAACAACATAAAACCATACAACAATAAAAGAACAATAATATACAACTACTTCTACCACTACAGTCCCTGCTAAAGAGGAGGGCCCTTCCTCCCTAGCAGGGGCACAGGAATAAACACGATATTAGTTAAAGAATCAGATGAGGAACAATAACAACATCATTGTAGTGCCTTCAATATTAAAAATAATTAAAAGTTACAAGATCAGAGTAACAATGCTTTTCTCTATGTTATCCCCGTACATGAGAAATCGAGTTTCTTTTATAATTATTATATACCCAAAATTAGGAATAGATCAATCATGAGAATCTCACGATTCTCATGCTGATCATAAAAATAAAAGTAGTTATAACCTATTTCTAAATACAAATGCTTCTTAGATACATTGGTTAAGATCACAATCATTTGGATCTGTTACTTCTAAATAAACAATTCATAACTCTCGATAGCTGTTGTGTGAAATAGTACCCAAGGCTTTTCCAGCTACGGTGCAACAACATCCTATGAGCAATGACAGTTCAAGATGTAACAATAATCACTGGTTAAAAACATCCTTGGTGTAACAATGGTCATCTTTAACAACATGTGGTGTAACAACAACTTGTAACAACATACAGTGTGTAACAACATACAAGGTGTAACAACAATCTGCTTTACCCTGCTCTGAAACCGATCAATGTGGTCTGTTCACTCCATAACCTCATCCTCACAAGAAACACTTGAAAAAGAGAAGAGGGTCCAAAATACTTCTTCAATACTTACCCAATTTAGCCACAAAAAAATATTGTATCGTAATATTCAACAAAACATGGAAAAATAACATGATGACGGAATAAGCTGTATAAATGGGAAAAAGGGTGATTACAATGTGAAGTTTCATGGGCCTGGAAGGAAAGAGGATCAAAACTGGGGAAAGAAAGTGTAAGAAACAAGTATAAAAGTCACACCCAAAAAAAACCCCTCAACCTCTTTGCATTCATTTAGATGAATAGAGAAACTATTACAATTGCATGCTCTAGCTCTAAGCACAACTTGCAAAGGTAAAACTATTATCTCTGTTGAATGAAAAAATTTGGACAACACTTAGCCAATTGATGGCTCCTCCAACCTCCTATTTCCTTACACAATCATGAGAAAATTCAAGCTCCTAAACAATACAAAAGTCCCTATTTCCTTGCACAATTCCAAAGGATTGATCACCTGCATGCATGCAAAAATCTGTACACTCAACTAGAATACAAATAATGTTACAAAAGCCTTATTTTCTCCACTCTAGTTGAGAAATTTTGAATTCCATGCATGTATGGGTTATTTTGGGCCGAATGATCAATCAACTGACATATGTCTAAGTTAGATTGTTGTCTCACTGCAAAACTAACCTTCAACTGACTCTATTAATGGTTAGAGGCCAATTAACTTAGTACAACTAAAAATAACTAAAATATATTGCTTTAATTTAGGAATCAACACATGCATGACTAAACTCAAAGCCCACTAACTCAAATTTGATGATCTAATTGAGTGACAAAATCCATGTCCAACTAGTTAACTGCCTCCAAGTTGTCCTCCTAATGTGGAAATTCGATTTACTCAATTTGACAAAGGCTAAAGTCAAATTGAGCCTTTCTTTCTACACTTTCTAACATTATACAATCCACATATACAAAAAAAATTGACATTCAAGTGCGTTGTTCGATCTACAAAATCGCAGATCAACGCAAGTAATATCCAACAAAAAAATCAAAAAATGACATGGCTATGTTTTCATTAAACAATCCAAATCTGCATTATGTTGATAGTTAAAAAGTGATAGTTTTCATTAAACAATCCAAATTCATATTAATGTGATAGTTTTCATCAAACAATCCAAATTCTTATTCACATCAATATCTTTTCATTAAACAGTGTTAATTCCTTCTTTTTATAAACAATTTTTTATTTTATTTAAAAAAACTAAAAAAAAAATAACATAAAAAGTCAAATATATATATGAAATATGATAGTTAAATGTCAGGCCTATATTTTTCATAACAACATAACTCTTGCTCCCGACCTTCTGACTTCCGACTGCAGCAGGCTCCGACTCCATACTTAAACAAAATAAATCAATGTCCTTCACAACCGACCTCTCGACTACAGAAATTTGTCTTACCCCAACTATGCATTACGTCAACCTTGAGGTCATGAATGACAAAAACTTTACTTTAACACCATCATGACATCTGACTACCCGATTACGGATAAAATAATTTATTTATTGGGTTGTGTGCGACCCATAATTTTCTCTTAGATTTCTTTACTTTATTTTCAATTAAATCCCATATTTCAAACCCTCCTTTTTAAATAAAACCTTCCCTGAACTTCGATCATCCAACCTCACCTCCATTTTTGCATGGAGATGATTCAAACGCCTCTTTACTTTAGTGAAAAATTAACACCTTTCATTCAAATTTATTGTTTCTCGTCTCGAGGGTTTAAACAAAATTTGCAGTTTCCTACTTTTTGCTTTCGATTTTGCAATTTTATTTTCACACGCTGATTATACTGCTTGTCTGAAATTTAATTTTTCAATCTTGCATCTCTTGTTATATCTTCAACAATTTCAAGTCTTTATGCTCACTGACTTTATACATCAACTAAATTCCATTATTAAATAACTTTAAATACTAACAATTAGTCTTCCATATTACAAATACAAAAAGAACCATCATTTGCACAACCTCATATAAAAAATAGAAAAAGACTTTATAGAATCCACAGATACATAACGAAAATTTGCAATGCAGTGCATTGTTCGATCTGCAAAATAGCAGATCATTGCAACTAATCTCCAACAAAATTATCAAAATTTGACATGACTATGCTTTCATTAAACACTCCAAATTTGTATCACACTGATCTCCAAATATGTCTGCAAAAAGTAAACAAACATGACATCTATAAGAATGTATACCGAAGTACTTCTTAAATCATCAAAGGCTAAATGATGATTTCCATAGGAAGTAGTGGTATATTAGAAACAGAACTTGTATTTGGAAAAAGTGAGAAAACATTTCCATTTTCAGTAACATCATTGAAGCCTTCAACTGACAGCACATGGAACCCAAATATTTCTAAGAGGGAGACATCGTAGCCAATTATCGTTGTGCATAATCCAGTTACCATATCATATATCTTTAGCTACACTTCCATACAACCCAACATAAGTAATTTTCCTTCAATTACACCAAAAGGTACGTGCATGAGCATTTACTATGTATATGCATTGAGATAGTATGAAGCAATCTCCATTTGAACCCCAAGTCATATTCAAAATATTCTAAGATTCATCCATTTGAAGCTTGGACAAATTCAAAATTTTCAATCTCTTCAAGCGACCAAACAAATGTTGAATTGTCCTTCACAACCGACCTCTTGACTACAGACATTCACCTTACCCCGACTATGCATCACATCAGCCTTGAGGTCACGAATGCCAAAAACTTCAATTTAACACCATTGTGACATCCGACTACCCGACTAGCTTCAGCCATGATTACGGATAAAATAATTTATTTATTGGGTTGCGTGCGACCCATAAATTTCTCTTAGCTTTCTTTACTTTATTTTCAATTAAATCCCATATTGCAATCCCTCGTGTTTAAATAAAACCTTCCCCAAACTTCCATCATCCAACCTCACCTCCATTTTCGCATGGAGATGATTCAAACGCCTCTTTACTTTAATGAAAAATTAAAACCTTTCATTTGAATTTATTGTTTCCCATCTCGAGGGTTTAAACGAAATTTTAGTTTCCTACTTTCCACTTTTGATTTCACAATTTTCTTTTCACGCACTGATTACACTGCTAGTCTAAAATTTAATTTTTCAATCTTGCATCTCTTGTTACATCTTCAACAATTTCAAGTCTTTATGCTCACTAACTTTATACATCAACTAAATTCCATTAGTAAATAACTTTAAATACTAAGAATTATCCTTCCATATTACAAATAAAAAAAGAACCATCATTTGCGCAGTCTCATATAAGAAATAGAAAAAGACTTTATAGAATCCACATATACATAACAAAAATTCACAATGCAGTGCATTGTTCAATCTGCAAAATAGAAGATCATTGCAAGTAATCTCCAACAAAAATATCAAAATTTGACATGACTATGCTTTCATTAAACACTCCAAATTTGTATTACACTGATCTCCAAATATGTTTGTAGAAAGTAAACAAACATGACATCTACAAGAATGAATACCAAAGTACTTCTTAAATTCTCAAAGAATAAATGATGATATCCATAGGAAGTAGTGGTATATTAGAAATAGAACCTATGAAAAAGTGAGAAAACATTTCCATTTTCAATAACATCATTAAATCCTTCAACTGACATCACATTGAACCCGAATATTTCTAAGACGGAGACATCATAGCAAATTATCGTTGTGCATAATCCAGTTACCATATCATATATCTTTAACTACACTTCCATACAACCCAACATAAGTAATTTTCCTTCAACTACACCAAAAGGTATGTGCATGAACATTTACTATGTACATGCATTGAGATAGTAAGTAATCTCCATTTGAACCCCAAGTCATATTCAAAATATTCTAAGCTTCATCCATTTCAAGCTTGGCCAAATTCAAAATTTTCAATCTCTTCAAGCGACCAAACAAACATTGAACTATCCTTCACAACCCACCTCTCGACTACATACATTCGTTTTACCCCGACTATGCATCACATTAGCCTTGAGATCACGAATGCCAAAAACTTCAACTTAACACCATCATGACATCTGACTACCTAATTGGATTCAACCACGACTACAGATAAAATAATTTATTTATTGGGTTGCGTGTGACCCATAATTTTCTCTTAGATTTCTTTACTTTATTTTCAATTAAATCCCATATTGCAATCCCTCATGTTTAAATAAAACCTTCCCCGAACTTCAATCATCCAACCTCGAGATGCTTCAAACACCTCTTTACTTTAATGAAAATTAACACCTTCCATTCAAATTAATTTTTTCTTGTCTCGAGGGTTTAAACAAAATTTCAGTTTCCTACTTTCTGCTTTTGATTTTGCAATTTTCTTTTCACATGTTGATTACACTTCTTATCTGAAATTTAATTTTTCAATCTTGCATGTCTTGTTACATCTTCAACAATTTCAAGTCTTTATGCTCATTGACTTTATACATCAACTAAATTCCATTACTAAATAATTTTAAATACTAACAATTATCCTTCCATATTACAAATACAAAAAGAACCATCATTTGCGTAGTCTCATATAAGCAATAGAAAAAGACTTTATAGAATCCACAGATACATAACAAAAATTATTAATGCAGTGCATTGTTTGATATGCAAAATAGCAGATCATTGCAAGTAATCTCCAAAAAATATCAAAATTTGACATGACTATGCTTTCATTAAACACTCCAAATTTGTATTACACTTATGTCCAAATATGTTTGCAAAAAGTAAACAAACATGACATCTACAAGAATGTATACCAAATTACTTCTTAAATCATCAAAGGCTAAATGATGATATCCATAGGAAGTAGTAGTATATTAGAAATAGAACCTGTATTTGGAAAAAGTCAGAAAACATTTCCATTTTTAGTAACATCATTGAAGCCTTCAACTGACAGCATGGAACCCGAATATTTCTAAGAGGGAGACATCATAGCCAATTATCGTTGTGCATAATCCAGTTACCATATCATATATCTTTAGCTACACTTCCATACAACCCGACATAAGTAATTTTCCTTCAACTACACCAAAAGGTATGTGCATGAGAATTTACCATGTATATGCATTGAGATAGTATGAATCAATCTCCATTTGAACCCCAAGTCATATTCAAAATATTCTAAGCTTCAACCATTTGAAGCTTGGCCAAATTCAAAATTTTCAATCTCTTCAAGCGACCAAACAAATGTTGAACTATCCTTCACAACCCACCTCTCGACTACAGACATTCGTCTTACCCCGACTATGCATCACGTCAACCTTGAGGTCACAAATGCCATAAACTTCAATTTAACACCATCGCGACATCCGACTACCTGACTGGCTTCAACCACGACTATGGATAGAATAATTTATTTATTGGGTTGCGTGCGACCCATAATTTTCTCTTAGCTTTCTTTACTTTATTTTCAATTAAATCCCATATTGAAATCCCTCGTGTTTAAATAAAACCTTCTCTGAACTTCGATCATCCAACCTCACCTCCATTTTCGCTTGGAGATGATTCAAACGCCTCTTTACTTTAATGAATAATTAACACCTTTCATTCGAATTTATTGTTTCTCGTCTCGAGGGTTTAAAAAAAATTTCAGTTTCCTACTTTCCGCTTTCGATTTTGCAATTTTCTTTTCACACACTAATTACACTACTTGTCTGAAATTTAATTTTTCAATCTTGCATCTCTTGTTACATCTTCAACAATTTCAAGTCTTTATGCTCACTGACTTTATACATCAACTAAATTCCATTACTAAATAACTTTAAATACTAACAATTAGCCTTCCATATTACAAATACAAAAAAAACCATCATTTGCATAGTGATCCGGATTTAAACAGGAACGCAACAAATTACAGAGATAACCATATACACAAAGATGCAGCGGAAATAATACTTCATTTCATTAATGGAAAATACTGAAATATGCTTACAACCAGAAATGGAAATAAACCAGCTAGGGCAATGGTAGCTTATCTCTGAGAAGAGATGTGGTGGCTACATGCCTCTGAACTGTGTTACAATGAGGCTCGAAGGCATATTTATTGTTGAGAAACAATGGAAAACCCTTCACATTCCAAAACCTAACCCTAGGAGATGAAACGCCAAACTGTGGGCCCCGTTTGGGTAAATTGGTACATCAACTTCCCGGGGTCGTAACTTTGGCATACGATCTCCGTTTGACGCGTACAATAGCTCGTTAGAAAGATTATCCGAGCACTACCACTTTGGGAAAGGCAACATCGGTCCATGGACCCATGTTGCCCCCAGATTTCCAAAAAAACGTCGTTTAGGGCCTCAAAATGGCTCCAGAAGTTCAAGACCCGAAAAACTGCTAAAAATAGTAAGTTGTGCTACAATTAAGGAAACTGAAAATGATGAGAGAAACAATGGTGGGGGTCCAGGTGGACTTGGCAGGTGGCCACCAATATCCACCTGGATCATTCCTCCCCCCTTAGGAAGCAATGGTCCCCATTGCGTTGAGTTCCTCCATGAGATGAGGAAACTTTTGCTGAACTTGTTCCCTGGTGAGCCACTTGCCCTGCTGAAGGAGTTGGCCTGCTTTGACAACTCGATACAGTTGGATATTCTGTTGGCGAGTGTTCTTGATCTGTGTGTCCATGATCTGATCGGTTGCAGCTTGTTCCATGAAATATGGATTTAATTCTATGGGTTTGAGCTATTCTGCAATGTCGGATGTGTCTAGCAATGGTGGAAAGTATGGCCGAAGGCGGTCCACATTGAACACTGGGTGCAGGCCAAGGAATGGGGGAATGCTGAGCTCAAATGCATTGTCTCCCATAGCCTTAGTAATGGTGTAAGGACCATATCGGAGTGGTCTCAATTTCCGATAGGCTCCAGTAAGGCGTTCCTTTTGCAAATGCAACCAGACTTTGTCACCCACCTGAAACTTGTGTGGCACTCGATGTTGATCATGTCGCTGCTTGTACTTGGCATTTGATTTCTCAAGAATGTCATGGACCTGCTGGTGAATATGTTGGATGCACTCAATTAAGCTGGTGGCCTTATCTGTTTCGGACTGGACATGAGCTGAATTTATGTGAGTAGCTGCAAGTGGCATGGCCACATCAATGGGGCATAGTGGCTGGAATCCCAAACCCACCTGAAAAGGGCTATGGCCAGTGGAGCTGTGAAGAGCTCGGTTGTAGCTGTGCTGAACATAGGGGAGGCTCTCGTCCCATGTGCGTGGATGCTTTGAGTTATACATGCGCAGAATGTGCACAATCATCCTATTGACAACCTCTGTCTGGCCATTAGTTTGAGGATGGAAGGCTGTGGACTTCGTGAGTTTGGTGTCCAGCATTGACCAGAGACTGGACCAAAATGTGCTGAGAAACCGACTGTCCCGATCTGAGATGATAGACTGTGGGATCCCAAAGTGCACCCACACTCATTCAAAGAAGAGTTTAGCAGTGGCTTCTGCTGTGATATTCTTCTTGCAGGCCGCCATAATGGCCATCTTCGAGAACCTGTCGACGACCACAAAAACACAGTCATTTCCATGCTTAGTGTAAGGAAGGCCTGACATGTAATCCATGGAGATGGATTCCCAAGGTCGACTAGGGGTAGGCAATGGGGTATAGAGGCCGTGCTTCTTAATGGTCAGTTTGGCAATGGCACAGGCAGTACATGATCTGATGTACTTCCCAACATCCTGTCAAAGATTTGGCCAATAGAAATATTTTTGCAGTATTGCCACTGTTTTCTCTACCCCGAAATGCCCATCAGCCCAACTGTAGTGTGCTTCCCAAATCATCTTGGCACGCTCGCTTGAAGGAACACAAAGGTGACCCAGGTGGCATAACAGGGCATCCTGGAGGTGAAAATCTGCGACATGCCGACCCTCCAAGAGTGTCTGGTATGTGTGGCCGAATTCTGGGTCGCTTTTGTAGAGAAGTGGCCAATCAGAAGTCTCGTGCCCACAAGAGTTGAGCACGGTGGTTAACGCCATGATCGGTGGTCGACTGAGGCAATCTGCAACATTATTGGTGCTGCCCTTCTTATACTTGATATTCAAGTGGAACTGTTGCAGGTATGTAGACCACTTCTGATGGCGATCATTCTGCAATTTCCCTTGGGTCTGTATGAATTGCAGGGGTCGGTGGTCTGTGTGGATGACCGTTTCCTTCCCCAAAATGTAATGCTTCCATTGTCGGCAGGCTTGTACAATGGAATACATCTCTTTATCATAAGTGGGGTACTTCCGGATTGTGTCTGAAAGTGTTTCGCTGTGATATGCCACTGGATGTCCATGTTGAGTAAGGACTGCCCCAATAGCATAGTCAGAGGCATCTGTCTCAACCTCAAATGGTTGTTGTAAATCTGGTAATGCGAGCATTGGTGCCGTGCAGAGGCGATCCTTCAACTCCATGAATGCCTTCTGTTGAGATTCAGACCAAAAGAATTTTGCTTTCGCCCCTCCCTTGGTGACATGACTCAAGGGCCAAGTAATATGAGAAAACCCCAACACGAACCTGCAGTAGAAGTTGGCAAGACCTAGAAAGCTGCGGAGCTCTGTTAGAGTGGTTGGAGATGGCCAATCCCGAATGACTTGGATCTTGGCTGGATCGACATGCACCCCCTGTTCATCAATGATGTATCCCAGATACTGAACCTGGGTCATGCCAAAAGTGCATTTCTCCAAATTGGCACATAGCTTGTGTTGCCGCAGTGTTTGGAGAACCTGTCGGATGTGGTGGAGGTGCTCTTCCCAACTCTGGCTGAAGATCAGAATGTCATCCAAGTATACTACTACAAAGGAGTTGGTGAATGGCCGCAAGATGTCATCCATTAGCCTCATGAAGGTTGCAGGAGCATTCGTCAATCCGAAAGGCATAACCAACCATTCAAAAAGGCCCTCCTTGGATTTGAAGGCAGTCTTCCACACATCAGGGGGTTCGATTGGTACCTGGTGATATCCTGACTTCAGATCGATCTTGATGAAATATTTCGCCCCCTTTAGTTGTTCCAGGAGGTCATCAATCCGCGGGATCGGGTACCTATTACGAACAGTGATCTTGTTCAGCGCCCGATAGTCAATACAGAGTCTCCATGTCCCATCCTTCTTCTGTACCAACACGATTGGGCTCCCACAAGGCGATGAACTCGGACGGATGTGACCTTTCTGTAGGAGCTCCTGAATCTGCCTCTTGATTTCATTATTCTCCAGAACGGAGCGCTGATAAATTGGTCCATTGGGTAGCGGCGCACCTGGGGTCAGATCGATGGAGTGCTTGACCTGACAATGCAGAGGAACCCCTGCAGGGGAGGTGAAGATTTCCTCGTACTCCTCCACAACCTTTTCCATCTGTAGTTGTCGTGTAGAGGGACCCCGTCTGGAGGCCGCGGCCACCGTCTTCTTCTTTCCTTGAGGGCGTATCATCAGGAAAACAAATTTCCTGGTTTTGGAAATGATCTTACTGCATTGTTTTGCAGTAATCAAAGAGATGGCGGTAGGTGGTGCTACCTCTGGTATCCTGTACAACTTATTTCCCAATGTAATAATAACAGCACGAGGCCTTGATTCATACACAGCATGTCGCTTCCACAAGTATGGTTGTCCTAATAATACATCACAAACTTCAAGGGGAGCAATGTCACACAATACCTCATCCGTGAAGGGCTTGATGTTGTATGGAAGGCGACACTGCTGGCTCACGCGAAGATCTCGTCCTTGGTGAAGCCACCCAATGGTGTATGGTTGTGGATGTGCTATGGTCGGTAAGCCCAACCGCTTCACGACCTCTGCCGAAATGAGGTTCTTTTGACTCCCGCTATCAACAATGAACTGTATCGGGGAGCCCTTTACCCACATCTGGGAGTGGAAGAGACGCTCCTCCTCCTCTGGATCTTCGGGTTCATTTTTCTGGATCTTGGCGGTAGCAACAGTGGCGTTGGGATCTGCATCAATGATCTGCTTCCCTTTTTCATTCCCCTTATCGGGTTCTGACTCAGAGTCGGAACATGCATCTGATTCTAAAACCTTTAGCTCAGCCACCAATGACTGCTTGGCCCGACACTTACTTGTGTTGTGAGTGGAGCTCTTATGGAACTCACACCATTTTCCAGTGTCCTTTTTCGGCTTCGCGGCGCTGTTCTTTGCTTGCAGCTTCAGCGGGTTGTCTTGGGCTGTCCCGCCTTGGCTTTGTCCTTTTTTATGTGGTTTAGGGGCACCTTTCCCCTGCTTTGGATTCGCAGATCCAAAGTCTCGCTTCTTTTGTTTAAACTTCTGCTCGACCTTGACGGCATATCGGTACGCTGCGCCGAGCGAGGAGATGTTCAGGAATTGTATTTCTTCCTGGATGTACTTGTGCAGGCAGCCACGATATTTAAGTATCAAATGTTGCTTCGAATCCTTGATACCCAACTTTGTGCGAAGGGTATGGAAAAGATTGGTGAACTCCGGCACGTCTTGGTCCCTTCCCTGCCGTAGCGTGGTCCACTTTATGTACTCATCCTCATAGCTTCCGACAGGGTAGTACTGCTCCTTGATGGCATCTCGGAATGAATTCCAGGTGGGTTCGGCTGAAAATAGTGAGCCAGTACTTTCATCCTTCTGCTCGCAGTAGGTTTCCCACCAGTCCTTGACGTGGGGGGCTGCTTTGAGAAGAGCGAAAACAATCTTTTCCCGACTCGAAAATTCATGAACAGAAAAATAACCCTCTAGCAGATTTAACCATTTATCTACGGCATCTGCGTCTATCTGACCCTCAAATATGGGGATTTCAAAATTAACTTGTACCTTAAAGGGCGTGGCGTTTCCAGAGTAGCTGCTGGAAGCCGATGCGTCGCTTCTAGGTAGCCACTGAAGGATTTGGGCAAAGCTGTCCATCATCGCGTTCCGTTGTCGCTCGAGGGCTTCTTCGAGCAATATTTTGATGGGATCTCCTGCCCCCTCGTCTTTCTTCTCATCCGCCATGGGAGGCCGTTGGGATTTGCGAGGCTGGTCTTGCAAAGGTTCGACCAGTTCAAGCCCTAACTCCTTATATCCCGACCTTGTTGGGGACATGCAAAGAAAAACAGAGAAAAAGCAGACCGCTTTGATACCACTGATCCGGATTTAAACAGGAACACAACAAATTATAGAGATAACCATATACAAAAAGATGCAGCGGAAATAATACTTCATTTCATTAATGGAAAATACTGAAATATGCTTACAACCAGAAATGGAAATAAACCAGCTAGGGCGATGGTAGCTTATCTCTGAGAAGAGATGTGGTGGCTACATGCCTCTGAACTGTGTTACAATGAGGCTCGAAGGCCTATTTATTGTTGAGAAACAATGAAAAACCCTTCACATTCCAAAACCTAACCCTAGGAGATGAAATGCCAAACTGTGGGCCCCGTTTGGGTAAATTGGTACATCAACTTCCCGGGGTCGTAACTTTGGCATACGATCTCCGTTTGACACATACAATAGCTCGTTAGAAAGATCTATCCGAGCACTACCACTTTGGGAAGGAAAACATCAGTCCATGGACCCATGTTGCCCCCAGATTTCCCAAAAAACGTCATTTAGGGCCTCAAAACGGCTCCAGAAGTTCAGGACCCGAAAAACTGCTAAAAATAGTAAGTTGTGCTACAATTAGGGAAACTGAAAATGATGAGAGAAACAATGGTGGGGGTCCAGGTGGACTTGGCAGGTGGCCACCAATATCCACCTGGATCACATAGTCTCATATAAGCAATAGAAAAAGAATTTATAGAATCCACACATACATAACAAAAATTCGCAATGCAGTGAATTGTTCGATCTGCAAAATAGCAGATCATTGAAGGTAATCTCCAACAAAAATATCAAAATTTTACATCAATATGCTTTCATTAAACACTCCAAATTTTTATTACAATGATCTCCAAATATGTCTGCAAAAATTAAACAAACATGACATCTGCAAGAATGTATACCAAAGTACTTAAATCCTCAAAGGCTAAATGATGATATCCATAGGAAGTAGTGGTATATTAGAAATAGAACCTGTATTTTGAAAAAGTGAGGAAACATTTCCATTTTTAGTAACATCATTGAAGCCTTCAACCGAAAACACATGGAACCCGAATAATTCTAAGAGGGAGACATCATAGCCAATTATCATTGTGCATAATCCAGTTACCATATCATATATCTTTAGCTACACTTCCATACAGCCCAACATAAGTATTTTTCCTTCAACTACACCAAAAGGTACATGCATGAGCATTTACTATATATATGCATTGAGATAGTATGAAGCAATCTCCATTTGAACCCCAAGTCATATTCAAAATAATCTAAGCTTCATCCATTTCAAGCTTCGCCAAATTCAAAATTTTCAATCTCTTCAAGCGACCAAACAAACGTTGAACTATTGTTTACAAGACAAGCTAGATGGTTCCTATACAATCCTAATGACATACATCATATGTCAGTGGCAAGGGAAAATGAAAAACCCCACTCATTTATTGTAGAATCCTAGCAATAGATAGTGTAACCATACAAAGGATAATCATCATAATATTTGTATAAATATAACCAGAAAAAATTCCCTTTGTAAAAGATAACCTCCTTTGGGGGAATTACACCACCAAAAGGAGGTTCCATCCTTCTCCAAACCATGTCTACACCCGTTCAAATAAAAAAAGGCATTCCATGTTTTTGCAGACATGTTTCAGTATAACCCAATCATATTTCCGTGTAATAAATTTCTCCAACAAAGAGAACAATCCCCAGTCTCCAACAATAAGAGGTCCAAGATTTCTAAAAGTCTTTGTAAAAGGGCTTACTATGAAATAATTTTTAGAATGCAAAGAGATTCCAGGCACATTGAACACAATCATCGATCCAATGGTACATTGAAATATGTATCAAGAGTGCAGAAAAGGAAAAATAAATAGATATATTTTTCCTTTGCCATTAAGGTAAGATCTAAGAAAGAAACTATCCTTCATACAAGCTTAGAAAGAAATAAATCCAAAATCTCTATCGGCAAATTGATTACAAGCAACATGAAAAATAAGGTTTTCCAATAAAATACTCCATTATTTACCAACCAACTGAAATTTTATCATCATCGATAAAGGAAGTCAATGAAATATAAGCTCAACAATCTCAAATAGTGAAAAAATCCAAATACTTGGATCCATGAGAAAATCAATCAATTTTCTAAAACCAAACCAAATATTTTATGTTACATTGCAAAGGATAAAATCCCTAAAAAGTACTTATCTTATTAAACATGCAAATTATCATATTAAACATGCTAAAAATATCCTTTGTAAATGACTATTAAAAAAATAACATTTAAAAAAAATAACATTACTTTAAGACAATTAAAAAAAATGCATTCTTGATAATAAAAAAAACATTGTTTCTTTTAAAACTTTATTTCAACTAACAATCATTGGAAAATAACATTA
Source organism: Pinus tabuliformis (assembly GCA_031772625.1). Classification (NCBI taxonomy): domain Eukaryota; kingdom Viridiplantae; phylum Streptophyta; class Pinopsida; order Pinales; family Pinaceae; genus Pinus; species Pinus tabuliformis. The sequence continues at coordinate 845,452,312 of CM062809.1, read as the reverse complement.
CCGAAGGATTAATTTAATATATATATATATATATATATATATATATATATATATATATATATATATATATATATATATATATATATATATATATATATTATGATCAATCACTTTCTCTTACTTCCTTTTACTTGACCTTATGACTCCAAACATTCGGCTTACGCAGACTACGTTGCAAGTTGAAGTTGGGGTTAACCCTGCAACTAACTTGTATGTAACACCATCCCGACTTTTGACTACCTAATTGAATTCAACTCTAACTATGGTTAAAATATTGTTTTTATCAATTTTCGTGCCAACAATCACTTTCTTGTACTTTCCTTTTGTTTCTTTATAAAATAAGTTGTAAATTGCAATCACCTATATTTCAATTAAACCTTCCCCAATATATGATCATTTGACCTCACCTCCATGTGGATATATTATTGATGGTCCAAAAACTTTTAACAAAAGTTGCCTCCTTTCCTCCTTTGCGCTTTGTATTTCGTAATCTCTTTTTCACATTGCTTCTTTGAAACTTCTTTCCAATTACACAGAAAGAACATCAATTTCACTCTGCTACTCCTAATTTCTGGTTAACATGAAATATCCTAAAGAATGAGGTTACCGAATTCCATATTCATTTAACAAACCTTAATTCTTTTTATTTCTTTTTACAGGACATTAGATGCGAAACAAAGCTAAATCTTCAAAACAATTCACAACAAATTGAATATCACAACATACATCTCTACATTCTCTGACTTTGTAGCACCCAAACCGCCCCAAATTCTATCAAAACATCCACTAGAAATTTCACAAGATCGTCAATGTGTTTTTACATCTAGTCACTACAAGCATCAGAGTGGAATCATCAACTATAGAATTCATGAAGGTTATTAAAAATAGAATCAACAAAGGTTCTCACAAAATAAATGTTTTCCACTAGCGAAAGTTGAAACAAAATTTACATTTGTTTGCACCTTCAACATTTGATACCTTCCTTACCATCAAACCCACCTCATATTAGGAAGACACCTCAAATGCTACGTACAAATATCGGAGAAGAAACATCTTTCCACTCATATTGTTGTATGTTTGCACAGAGTTTCTTGGTATTTTTGGATATATCTCTCCATGAAATCTGATTCAAACATGCACACCGTTGTGGAAAAAATTTGTCCCTCCAAGTTGAACAATACACAACTAGTGAAGCAATACAAAACGAAATTGAGCTAAGCAATACCAATGTATTCAATATTTAAAACATCGTTCTTCCCTTGGGTATTGAAACATTTGAATTTGTAACATCGTTTTTGCTCTTTAAAAGCCATGATTGCAAGGATATGCACCCTTAAGTTTCAGACGATGCTCGATCCTTCACTACCTTGTTTCCACGACTCTTTTCACTCTCTCTCATCGTAGCCATTGACCAAGCTATTGGATGAAGAATGTTTGGCCAACAATCAATCCTTGCCCTTGATAAAAAAAAAATGAAATTCCTGCGATCGACATACACCAGAGGTGAAAATATATATGCCTATCGTCAAATTAATTTTGTGAGTAATTATATTTGTTATATATATTTTGGGTATGGAGAATGTTCTAAAACTATGTTCGTTTATCTAAGAGCTCTTTTTTCTAGGATGTAAATAAATAGATTAACAACCAAAAGTCAAAGAGATTTGGTAGGAGCTAAAAACTGCCCTTGTATGGATGACATCATGTTATTTTGACTGGCGTGGTTTTCCTTGAATAAGAATGAGGATGAGTGATCCATAGACTACCGCGAATATTTCGTTGAACAGTTCGTCACAACAGATCTGAGAATGATATATTAAAATTATGAATTTTTATAATATTACAGTTTTATTATACTTCTAGATTTGAAAATTAACTATATTTAGTGCATGCATGTGAATGGAATTATGCAGAAAAGTAGAGAATGAAAAAATAAGCTCACACACACACACACATTTAAGACACAATATATCCTACGGGAGACCCTTTCGTGAGAAAACCTTGGTGGAAGGTGAGGTTGCTTCGCTCTCTTTATTTGCCTGGAAATATGGTTTCAAGTACAAAGAAGTAATGTCTGTGGCCTGTGGGCTTCTACATTGCACGAATCCTCTGTGTGTGCTCTAACTCCTATCTCTCTTGTCTATATTTTCTCAAAAATGGAACAAAAGGCTCTCGAAAGAATGTAATGTTGCATCCTCCTAGTGGCTCTGTTATAACACAACCCAATAGGCTACTAGCGGTTAAATTTGACTACATCAACTCTTAACTAGAGTTACAATACATACTCTTCTAGAGCCTTTTATATCACAAATACGTGGCTAGCCCATTTTCGATGAATAATGGGGGCTGACGCGACATCCTCCTGAACTTTAGATGCGAAAACAAGAAGGTCAACTTCTGAGTGGCATAACGTTTGCATACTTTGATTGGCGCACTTCTTGCGTTGTTGTAAATACCTTTGTGTGTAGAATAACATGAAAAGATGATACTCTAAAGCGGCAAATTCTTAGCCCCAAAAAACATCGTTCCATGTCTCAAAATGGTTTTAGACCCTATTTCAAAATACAATAAAATGAAAATAAGGAAGTTTCATTTCTCTCAATGTGCATGAAAGAAAAAATATACACTTAACCTATTTATTGTTGTGTGATGCAAACCATGATAATATGACATGATATGATATCATTTGTATGCTTTCAGAGGTATGCCTTGGCTTCCTTCATTGAACGGGTTAATTTTTTAAAGAGTTGTCACACACATGGTCGTGCGGGAGATTGAAAGTGGAGACAATTAACTGTGAAGTGAATAAAGGAACTGGGGAGTACAAATGCCAGAGAATATGAATAGAGAAATTGGGAAGAACATTAAATCACAAATGGGGAGATATTCCTTTCTTTTGAGATCGGGAAAATTGATCAAATTTTACTTTTAATTACAATTTGGAATAGTTAATTACAAACATTTTTTAAATGCAATAAATATAATGTTTTATAAAAATAAATTATATCAAATATTTGAGTAGTAGTTTAATTATTTGATATTTGGTTTTTTAAAAATATAGTTATACAATTTTAAATAAAATTATCATTTTTATTATTTAAAATATATTTTCAATATACAAATAAATTTAACATTATTAAAATTTGCAGGTTTAGAGAACTTCGCATATGTGAACTAGGATCTGGATCGAAGAACTTCCATGGCAGTGTCAAGAGGGGATATGGTGCCCCTTCCTTCAATGTAAATATCGTTGGAAAAGTCAAGGTTCTAGAAGCTTTCTTCTTCACCAAACTTACTTCCCAAAATGCCTTCAAGAAACCTTCAACCACCCATTCGGGAGAGGTAGGGGTAGGAAAAGGGAGAAATTAAAAATACAAATGGAAACTTTGCAGTCTCATGTGGGAAAATCTTGGCTCAATCCTCCAAAGTAAATTCATGCAAGCCGAAGACCAATAAGATTCCAACTCTAGAAATTAAATATCCTAAAATAGCCAGCTATAGAGAATACATGCAAGAGCATCCCATCATTTGCAATTTTATGGGATTATGGCCCTCATAGAAAGCATTTAATTAGTGGATACAACAAAAATGGCGTCCCAAAGGAGGCATCAAGATCCAACTAGGATCTAAGGGTTTCTTCACAACAATATTTGATCTGCTAGAAGGAAGAGATCGAATCTTTGAAGGGGGCCTTATTTCTTCAACTTAGCCATAGAACACCCCACCACCAGCAAATCCGAAATCTTAGCAAAGGGTAGATGACCAAGGCTTCACCAAAGTAACCTCCACGAATAAGAATGGAAAAAAGACCCATGGTAAGCAATCCTCATCAAGTCAAGCCAAAAAAAAAGGGTTCTATATACCGAGAGAAACCATGATGGACAAATAAAAAAAAATAATGAAAAGGACATTGGGAACAACAACAAGGCACCTACCCAACCCTCCACCCATGAGGGAGATTCGGGCCTCAATGAAAACCCCAACTCAACTATGCAGGAAAAAGAGGATATCAGAATGGAGCAAGGGAATGACATGGTTTAAATGAGGAGGAAGCCATTAAAGAAATCCTCAGAAATATGAACCTTAACAAAATAGTTGAAGTATGGGAGAAGAAAGGAATGGCAACGATACCAGAGGACTACCTACAAAAGATAGAAGAGGCATACCTATATTAAGATGAACTAAAAAAAGTCACGACAAAAAGGAAATATCGAGATATCAAATAGATTGGTACCAAGTCAAACATTCCAGAAGACCAGTACAACCCCAAAGGAACAGGAAGAAAGCATGACAGTAAACTGACTAGACAAATCCTACTGGAGCTCAGATAACAACTAATTAGTGAAGGTAAGGTAAGATCCATAGTCCTAACCCAAAAAGTTTCTTAACGAAGTTATTCTCATGGAACATACGAGGTCTGAACGGACCTACAAAACAAATACTCCTAAAGTAGAAGATCATGATAAAAAAGTCGGAAATAGTTTTCATCTAAGAAACGAAATTAGACTTAGAAGCAATTCCCTCCCTAAAAAAGAAATTTTGGAAGGGTTATGAAAGTATAGCTAGTACTACCAGAGGTAAACTAACCCTCCAGAATGAAAAACCATTGGACCTTAAAACAACCATCTCAACTCCCAACATTCTGTCAGTTGTCTTTCAACATACTAGAACTATTGAGACCCTATGTGTCACTTATATTTATGGACCTCATCGAGTAGACAAAAATGTCATAATTTTGGAAACCCTAAAGAAGATGCAAGAAGCTCTTCCAAGCACTCACATGATCATACAAGGTAGTTCCAACATGATAATAAACTTGAATGAGAAAAAAGGGGGCCTAAAAAGGATGGACAAAGATGCAAAAGTTTTCAAAGAAGCTCAATAGATTTCAAATGGTGAACATGGAAAAACATAATGGATATTTTACATGGAATAATAAGAGATGAGGAGAGAGGAAACTAGCCTCCCACCTGGATCAGTTTCTCATCTTCGGATCCATCCTCTTGGTCAATCATGAAACCGAAGGAAAAATCCTCCCTTATGTAGTTTCAGATCACTGGACAATAGCTATGGAGATTGAACTTCTTGGCACCCCCAGGAACAAACCATTCCACTTTGAGGCCTTATGGCTTGACCACCCTGAATTTCAATACAAAATTAAAGAATGGTGGAATGGGGACATCCATATGAGGGTCTATAAAATGTACTGCTTTCAACAAAATCTCAAGCATATCAAAAACATAATCAGAAAATGGAACAAGGAAGTCTTTGGAGACATTTTAAAGGACAAGAAAGACCTAGAAAAACAAATGGAAGAGATCCAACATGATATTATCTTCAATGAGACCACAACCTAACTACAACAAAAATGGGAAACGAGGGACAAGCAGGAAGACAAACTCTGGCAACAAAAATCCATAATTCAATGGCTAAAATGCAGAGAATGAAATACAAAATTATTCGAAAAATCAATGATTCAACACAAGAAATATAAAAAAATCCTATCTCTGAAGAAAACTAATGGTAACATGATCACCTTTCATGAAGACATCTCAGTAGAGCTCTATACTTTTTTGGGGATCTCTTATAGGAACTCAATGAGGATAGGAGCCAAGCCATTCAGGAGATTGTTTAATGCATCCCCGCGGTCTTAAATGAAGATCACAACATTATGTTGCTTAAGGAAATCACTGAGCAGGAGGTGGAGGAGGATATCATGTCCATGCCCTTGAGTAAAGCCCCGAGACCTGACAGCTTCACTACCGACTTCTTCAAAGATTTCTAGCCCATGTTAAAGGAAGAGGTTCATGCCATAGTGGAGGACTCAAGACACTCCAAGTCAATTATGGGAGCATTTAATGCCTTCGACACTTCCATTAATTTATCAAAATCCTCAGTCTCTTCTCTAAAACCTTCAACACTTCCATTAACTTCTTGAAATCCAATGTATTTTTCTTTAATGACCCCTTACCAACAAAACATAACCAGGATCGTTGGTTTCCAAATCTACTCCTTCCCATCCAAATACCTGAGGGTGCCTCTTACTAAAAAGGTACTCAGGAAAACCACCTATGAAGACTTTCTTTCTAGGCTCTAAGCCAAACACAACAACTGGCATTTTCATTCCCTTAACCAGGCTAGGAGGTTGGTCTTGGTAAAATCTATCCTACAAGCCTTGCCTCACTATCTCTTATCTGCCCTAGCTATTCCCAAAAATGTTCTGAAAACCATATGTAACCTTCAAAGGAGTTTTCTTTAGGGAGGTTTAGAGGAAAGAAGAAAATGGGCTCTGGTAAGTTGGGAGAAACTTTTGGGGCCTAAATATGATGGAGGCCTAGGTCTCAAGGAACCAGAAATCATGGGAAATTCTCTCAAAGCCAAAACATGGTGGAAGTGGTTGGAATGTCCAAACACCCCTTAGGAAAGCCTATGGAAGGCAAAGTACACTCCCAACCATCAGAAAAATGATCTAATCAGTTCAGAAGGATTAGTGAAAGGGTCAGCCATATAGAACAAAACTTGGTGAAACAAACTCATTATCCAACAACACTGCTTCTCGGAAATTTGCAATGGTCAAAGCTCATTCTTTTGGGAAGATGCTTGGAAAAAAATCCCCAAACTGAATGATGGGACCGAAACATCCTACAGGAACAAATGCAAGCCAAAGGAAAATCCTTGGTTTCTCACTATTAGAAAAACTCCCCAAAGGAAAACAAATGTAGAACGATGATAGATAAAGAAGAGTGGCAACCTCTCCTAGAATACCTCAATTTGGAAGCGTTTTGGAAGCTCCTTCCAGACCGCCAAATTCTCACAGATTAAGAAAAAGACAAACTTAGACGGGGGAGAAACTCAGGGGGAGTCTTCTTCCTCAAAGAGGCTTATGGATACTTAGCTGAACATTGTTATTTAGAAAGGTACCCTCGATTGATTTACCTATGGTCCAAAAATAACTAGCTAAGCATAAGCATGTTTCTATGGCTGGTCATGCAGGGGAAAATCCTTACTTGGGATAACCTTCTGAAGTGTGACTTCATAGGACCATCTAGATTCATTTTGTGTGGGCAATAAGAAGAAACAACAAATTATATGTTAAATAATTGCAAGGTTCCCTCCTATATTTGGGATTGGGGTGGAGGTTTTAAGAACCACGGAGAGGAATAAAACCTCCATCTAGGGTACCCTCAAAATTTGGAGACCTCACATATCTACCCATCCTATAGTTAACCAAGCATGGGAATTATTTCTAGGAGATGTATGTTGGGTTATATGGAAAGAGCGCAATGCCCAAATTTTCAAAAACATGCAAGCTACTAAGGAAATGCTCCTTATTAGAGTGAAAACGATCATCCAAGGCTCATACTCAGTCTCTAAGTTTCTGCTATAGCAAGGACCACCCTGAGCTTCAGACACCTGAATTCTCTAGCTTTTGCAGCTTGAGAAAACCCTAGACTCCACCATGCGAATCCCCTTAGTTATTCCTGTCATCTTAGAGAAATGGTCTCCTCCCAACATGAATGTATACAAGCTCAATTTCAATGGGGCCTCTAGGGGCAACCCAGGGAAAGCAAGATTTGGATGTGTTTTCAGGAACCACAATGGGGATATTCAATGGATATAATTTGCAAAACTAGGGTTCAACATGAATGCAGAAGAGTTCCAAAGTCTTGCAACTTAGTGCCATTGATCGTGGAAGGAGACTCAACTATGGCAATTCACGTTATCTGGAAACTTCAATAAGGCAGCCTAGTCAACAAGATCACCACCAACTGGTGACTATCCAAGCTCCTCCAATGTATCAAAAGACACATCAACAACCTAGCTGGGATTTACTTTCAAGTAGCCAAAAGGAAGGCCAACTCTCTTGCTGACATGCTAGAAAATGAAGGGACATATGGAAGGGAGGTCCTAAGCTCTAATGCATAGCATGGGACACATGCCAACATGTTGTGTAATGATTGTGAGGACATCAGTCGAAAGGATAGGGAGAATGTTGGCCACCTAGGGCAGATCCACCTTCGTTCTCTCCAACAACAATTCTCATGATTTCAAAGGACGACGAGAATCACTGGCGTAACTGCCAATCCCCTATAAATGACTGTAACATGAATTACTCAGATGCCTTGGATGATCTCACCATACACGTGATGGGAAGGTGCTTTGATGTTTCAATAATAATCAATGGTTTATTAAAGGAAAGGAATCCCAAATCATTTCCCTACTTCGGCTCGAGTTTTCCTTCCCTGATTTTGTTCTCTCCATTTTTTTTTTCTCTTTTTGCCTTGCCACCCACTGCTCTTACCCTTTGTGGCTTGCCATTTTCATCCCCTTTCGTATCGTCACCTACTATCCTCACCCTCCATGTGTTTGAAAGATGGTTTGACTCCCTCACTCGAGCAAAACCTCCTCCTCTACCCAAAGGGGAAGGGTTCACAACAATGACTGATGGAGACAACCCAATATGCATCCCTAACCTAGAGTTGAGACTGTAGCCTGGAAAGCAGCAGACTTAATCATCATTGTTTTATCTCGCGCAAGACTAAAGAGTAAATTAACCAGCTTGAGGATATGGTAAAGGAAATCCGATGGAATGCCAACAATGAAGATGTGGACGCCTAATTTGAATAGATCCCAGATCCAGGGCTCACTAGAGCTTGGGAAAATTTATACAGCGCACCATCAAACTTGCATGGAACATGAAAACCTTGTTGTGGTTAGTCATATAGGATAACAAAACAACCAAGAAGACTATGGAGGACAAGATCGACTTGTTGGACGTAAAATTTACAATGTATGTCGAAAAGGTGAACCACCTAAAATTTATTCCTCGCACCAAGGACTCTCCTAAGGATTAGCAAACTGCAGAGAACATCAAATAAGGGATTGTGGGTGAAGGGATCACCTTCCACAACTCGATGCATCTGTAGGGGGAAAGTGCTAAAGCATGTGAATCGCCAACAGACCCAATTCCCATTTGGGAGGATTAAATTTCAAGTTAAGTGTCATGACCAGTGAATTTTGTAATATTTTTGTTCACTCTGCCCCGTGGTTGCTTAATCTCATTGTTCATTGGTTTAGAAAGGGCTTGGTTGTGGCCAACCCAGCTCATTGAGTCAGTAGAAGCCACACAGGCAGTTGTGCCATGATATATTTTGCCCAAAACTATGTAATTATGTCTGCAACTAGATCTAGTAAATTTATTTATTTCAATTAATACAAAATTACAAAAATTGAACAATATTACAATTGATATGATTTTCAAATAAACTAACTTGCAACAATTTTGATGTATTCCTATTTTATCTGTATGAAATTAAGACAACCTCCTGTTTATTTAAATAAAATAAGGCTTAACCGTGTTAAAAAAAATTAAAACAATTTAAAATGTGCAAATTATATGTTTTTTCAACACATTCATGTTAGATTCCAAAACAAAAATTACACTACTAATATTTATACTACACTAATATTTAATCTATTTTTCCATTGCTAATTTTAGTAATTTTTTTTAAATGAAAAGCGGAGAGATATACAATATCTAATATATTTAGATTTTTCGATTATCACAAAAACAGCATTTTTCTTTCCGGACGAGAGCAGCCGTGGGATTCGGGCTTGGGTGGGGGTGCGAAAATGGACAGCGTTGGAGACAGGTGGCACTTTATGTCTTAATATGAGAAAACCTGTCAACCTCGAGGACGATGAATACTTCTTTACTTCTTTTAGGAGGGCTCCTCATTTTCGTTGGATTTTTCTTCGTGACACAACATTTAAAATATGGGTCCCTCATAAATATAGAGTTGCATTACTATATTTGATTATAAAACGGTTTTAAAAAAACGTATGTTATTGTTGAAGAATAAGTTAAGCTGATTTAAAAAATATATAATTACACACATTTTTTGTTTTAAATATTTTATAATTAAAAATAAATAAATATATATATAGTTTAATTAAATATTTTTCTAGTTAATTTTGATCAAAATCCAGTTGATATTTTTAAAAACTTGAGTTTAAGTTGTTTAATTTGTTGAATTCCAGTGCCCTAGGGCTTTTTAGAGTGTTGAATCTATTTATGTAGTCAAAAATGTATTTTAAAAAACAAAAAATCACAATCTTTCTTGAGATTATATCTTCAGATTCCAATGAAAAGACCATTTCATCTATATAGTAGACTACACACACACATATATATATATACTAGTTAATTATATTACTAAAAATTGTGTGGACATAAAGAGAGTACATTGTAGGATCCTTCAAGAATTTTCTATTTAATTATTAAAAAAAATTCTCAACCAATTCAAAAAACAAAATATCCATGAGCATCTATATGAATAAACTTTGTAAAAAACATCTTCAATTTGCAAAACTTCACCATCATATTAAATTTAACTTAAGGTTCTAGTAGAAATAGCTTCCTCTGTATTTTGAATTGTGAGGGGGTTGGAATGTTCAAGTCAAGTTGAACTGTAGGACATGCCAAGTTCGTAGAAGACATAGAAGGAGCTATTGACAAGGAGGATCGTGCTTCTTTCAATTGCAACTCTTCTAGCTGCCTTCACATATTGTCATTCTCATCACTCTCTCTAAATTAACGTCCTATGCTCTACCATGGCTTCCATAGTGGTTGAGAGGGCTACTGCTAGTTGATATATACATAAAAAAAGAGCCATACATCACCCATGTAACTCCCAAAGCTCTGCATCCCTTTCCACTGGTCATCCTTTCCAATTCTCCTCATAAGCAGCCATATTTTTTATTGTGCACCAATATGTTCCCTCATTCTACCGTTTCTACCCACTCTAAACTAAGCATGAGAGTCTCAACACCTTATATCTAATAGTGACCCAAATTATGCCACTAGATATCAACATCTAGATTTTTTTTTGAAGGAGAGGGTGAGGTAAAGATCCTTGAGCTAGGCCCAAATTAAATTCTCCATTGAACTATGAGTGGAAAAAAGAAGAGTCCCTAATATTACATGGATGAGACGAATCCTACCACCACCATTCACGATTGCAAACTATGAATTTGTAGTCTTAAATAACCTATGGCTCCACAATTACCACAAACACATTAATTCACAAGCAATGTTGATGCTCTAGGTCTACTGTACCATTATGCTCACATATACAATGGGTGGTTGCTTAATTGATTATTTAATGCAAACAAATGGATATGTGGTCACTCCATGTGACAAAACCCACCATCTGTTCGCCATTAAAACCTACCCGTGACTTGATTTCCATTCAATGTGTGTCTAACTATCTTTTCCTTTAATTTTGAATGATGAAGGATGGCTCCAAGTTGTCACGTAGTTCCAGGGGGTCTTCATGGAACCGATTGGAGGAGAGAGGTTCTGTTTATCCATAAGATTATAGAGTCTTCTTGTTCCTTGATTAGAAATATAATACACAGTGGAGTTTAACTCCCTCAGTACATTAGTAGCTTTAAACTTTGAAAATGAATGCATTCTTTGTGGATGAGAAGTAGTTTCAAATCTGCTAGAATAATACTCAGGTTCAAATGTTGAATGAAATTGTTTGAGTCCCCAATGATGATTAACTTCTCGAGTGAGAGACTTTGTGCTAGTTTTATTCCTTTCTGCAAGGCACACCATCCTACCTAGTTATTTGGTGACATTCTTACGCCCCACGAGTATGATTTTTTGGTTTTTCCTCTAGGGAAAAGAATGACCCCCCATAAAATTTTTTGTTAACTGGAGTAAGAATTTTTCATTAAGAAAAAAATATGGTCGAAACTCGTAGTATAAGTATATGAAAAACAATACTATAGAGTATAATTCTTCAATGATGCTAAAAAGGAAAAAATACCATCCTCCTCCAACAAAAGAAGGGGAGATCCATTACTAGACCTTTTGATACTTGAGTCTACACTTCTTGCAAAAAATAGTGAATCCTTCCAAATGGTTTACACAAGGTGGTACAAAAACAAAACATTTCTTAGATTTAATCAAAACTAGCCTGCCACTAGAATCATGGGAGGCTAAAGTGTTGAAAATAGCAACAAGAAATGCTAAATCTAGAAGTGCTAAAAATAACATTGCTATAAATAGCATTTCAGGATACATTCCAATTTTAGTTATCCCTGAACCAAAATTGAGAAGTAAAATTCGAACTTGTTCTTAGCAGCTGTTTGATTAATAATTAATTAATTCATCTCGAGTTAATTAGTTGGAGAAAATCAAACATGAAGTCTATGTGAAGACATGCAACAATTTCTCCATTGATTGAGGAATTTATCCCTTAGTTAAGGAGATGAGGATGAGTTCTACTTTGAGTTGTAATTAGTTAGCTTAGTTAACTGAGTTAAGTCCAGTTAGATTAGTTCCAATAGTTTGTAGAACTAATTGTGAGTTCAGTTAGTTAATGCATGCATGCATGTAACTGCTGCTCTTCAGATAACTGAATATTCTCTCATAAATAACTCATGCATGTCAGTTCAGTCAGAGACCCAGTTGAGATCAGATGGTGGGACAATGTACTATCAGTTGCAGGAATATTCCATGGAGGATATCTCTTACATGCAGAAGGAATTCATTCCTTAAAGATTGCGCAGTTATTTCTTGGTTTAGTGAGTTGTATGAGGCCAGACTTCACACAGGTGGCATCATTGGACCCAGGAAAAACTGCGCAAGGAAATAGGAGGCTTGGAGGGCTGAGGAAAGGCATATGTGTTGTCTACTCAGTCTATGAGCAGTATTGAGGGATTGTACTGAGAGTTGGATAGCCTGTGAGCTAAAGCTTTGTGTAATCCGGAGATAATTTCCACTTGTATGATAATACAGAGATCGGGGTTTTTAGTTGAGGCTTTCCCCAGAGTATTCTTCTGTGTTCATGTGTGATTGCTTTCTCTTCATCTGTTATATGTGTTCTATTTGATCTTGCTCATAATCGATTAAGCTTCCACAAAGTTTGTTGTAGAAGTAGATCTAGTATTTTGCTTTAGTACATTGCATTATCAGGTGATCTACAGTGAAAATTTCTACATGGTATTGGAGCAAAGCTGATCAAAGTGAAGAACAGTATACAAGAAGGGAGAAGTTCGAAGTTTCAAGTTCCTGATTATAGATATGGAGTTCTTATCACATCTCTAATTTCATCAATGGCAGTAAACGGTTTGAGACTCAAGTATGCCCTTGATGGCAACTCGAATTATATAGCCTGGAAGGATCGCACGGAAGCAGTATTAGAGGACAATGGTTTGAAGGACTTCATTGATCAAGAAGTCCCCAAGCTTGCAGCAACTAGTGCCCAAGAATTGGCGGAATGGAAGAAATGTGTGGCTAGAGCAAGGAGAATCCTCTTGGAGGGAGTTTGAGACCACACTTTCTCGAGCCTCCATGGGAAGGAGACATTGTTTTTGATGTGGAAAACATTGAAGGATATATATTAGAACAACAACGATTAGAGGAAGCTAGTGCTGAAAGACAAACTTCTGAAAATCAAGTGTGAAAAGGGCGACATGATCTCTACATTCCTGAACAAGCTCACCACCTACAGGGATGAGCTTGGAAGTGTAGGGATCACGATAGCTAATGACGATATGGTGAGTCTAACTCTCCTCGGTCTTCCTAAGAGCTGACATAGCTACCAAGACTCGGTAAATGAAAGAGAGAAATTGCCAGATTGGGAATGACTTTGGTCGGATTTGATGCAGGAGGAGATAAGGAGAAGCACCAGAGATGGATCTTCATCAAAGCAAGATGATGAAGAAAATATAGCCTTAGCGAGTAAGGCAAGGAAAGGGAAAGGGAAGGTGTCCCAATCCAAATCCAGTTCTTCCCATGGTGGGAAGAAGTTTGACAATCGAAAGTGCGATGCTTTCATTGGCATGAGGTGGGCCATTATGCTACGAATTGTCCACAAAATAAATCCAAGACTGGATCCTGGAAGGGATCAGATGGTGAGGCACTAGCCTCACAATTCGAATTGGATTTCTCTCTTATCTCATGCATGGTTTCATCCATGGTGGGATGTGTTTGGTACCTGGACAGTGGAGCTTTGTTCCACATGTCTAGCGACAAGAATATTTTCAGTACCATAGAGGAGATGGATCTCCAGATGCAGATCGAGATGGGCGATGATGGAAAGTACCATGTTTTAGGTGAAGGTACGGTTGTGTTTCAGAGGGAGCATGGAGCTCCTCTCACCCTAACTGATGTAAAGTATGTACTAGGTTTGAAGAAGAATCTTGTGTCTGTTGCTATGCTAGAAGATAAAGGCTATGATGTAGTCTTTAGTAAAGGAAAGGCATTCTTGAGGCATATCGGCACCGGACAGACCAAGAGAATTGGGATTCAAGTCAAGAATCTCTACAAGCTAGAGGTAGACGACTGTGCTGCATTGAGTTCCAAAGTTGAGTTGGTGCAAAGCCAAGATGTTGGTGAGCTATGGCATAGAAGATTGGGCTACTTGCACCATGGAGCCTTGAAGATCATGCAACAGATTTCTACCGGACTACCCAAGGGTAAACTAGAGCAAACAGATACATGAAAAGGGTGTACCCTGGGTAAGTATGCAAAATATTCCTTTTAGGATCGAGATAGTAGAGCTGGAGAAATCCTGGAGCGAGTTCACTCAGATGTATGTGGATGATTCTATAAAGTCTCCACCGCTAAACAAAGGTATTATGTTATTTTTATTGATGATTTTTCTCGTAGATGTTGGATCTACTTTATGCAAAAGAAGGATCAGACCTTCTTAAGGTTTTGTAAGTTTAAAGCCTTGGCGGAGAAAGAATATGGAAAGAAAATAAGAGTCTTGTGAAGCGAAAATGGTGGAGGGTATGTCTCCCAACAGTTTAAGGACTTTTGTGCTGCAGAAGGAATTAAACGGGATTTAACGGCACCCCATAACCCATAGCAGAATGGGGTGGCCGAAAGGAAGAATAGATCAATAGTGGGAGAAGCTCAAGCGATGTTGCATGACCAAAGCCTACCACTTCATTTGTGGGCTGAGGCATGCAATACAATAGTATACTTGCAGAACAGAAGTCCTCACCATATATTGGGGATGAAGACACCAATGGAGGCCTTTTCCAGGAAGTGACCAGATGTGAGTCACTTCCGAATCTTTGGATCATCAGTTTACTGCCATGTGACCAAAGATGCCTGAAAGAAGCTAGGTCCAACAGCTGAGTTGGGGATACTTGTGGGGTACAGTGATACACCCCATAACTATCGGGTGTTTCTGCCTGCCAGTTAGAGGACAATAGTGCGCAGGGATCTGAAGTTCGATGAGCAGAAAGCCATGCGAGTGTCCCTTGAGAGGGAGCTCAAGTTGCATGCAGAGGAGGAACTTCTAGTTCTGTTGTAGCCATCAAACCCCCCTTTTTTTTGATTAAGTGTTAGTAACAACATAAATAAATGGGGACCCTTCTAAAAATAAAAAACTTAGCATTTAACATTTCCTTTTGTTTTTAATAAAACATGTTATTAAAACAAGACTTTCGAAAAATTAAGATTCCTATCTTTCCTTGCTTTATGCGCATAAAATTATAAGTATTAAGCTTATCTATAAAGAACCCAATATAAACATAAAAGCTAGGAAAACATTCGCAAACACCAAGTCTTGAGTATTAGGTTAAGTCTTAATAAACACATTCTCTTAATGATAAACATCCTGTCGCAAATGGTAACGACGGGCATACTTTTCAAAGAGACTCTCGAAAATGCGAAAACGTGATAAAGTGAGATCGCATGCCCCACAAACTCATCGCATATCGAAAATTCCATATATCGCACTGCTACTTAATACAGAACGCCGAGAGATTGTGAAATGCGATAAATTCTCTCGCAAATCACATCTCGCAGTTCCTCGATGAAACCGACGACTTTTAACGAAGATAGGTTTTGCGATATTGCAATCTGCGATATTGTGGAGCAAATCACAAAGTCGCTTTATCGCAGATCTAAGGGCTGACAGTTCGATAAAGTATTTCCCATCATTCAATGCTGAGTTATGAGCATTAATGTCAACTTAACGGTCCATTGATGGTTATTTATGAGAAATGATTTAGATCTGGTCAAAAGGACTATCTCATGCAAGGTGATATCTTTGATATGATTTTAAAATTAAAGGCTTTCTCGTCACCTTATTATTGATTGTTATTCTTTATCTTCCTTATTGTGTCTTCCTTCTGTACTTGTGAACTTGGTGAGTGGTACGCAGAACAATACACAGAGTAATACGTAGAACGTAATGGGAAAGAAAGGAAAAGCTCCGTATCTGAAAAATCAGAGATGACTCCACTATTCACGGACACCACTTGTACCAGAGAAGCAGGGATATCTACTTGGGAAGGCATGTATCAACTGCTAGAAGAAGAAAACCCGAGAGTCATGGAGGTTACAGTTATGACAGATGGTCGTGGGTCATCTGAAGCATCACTAACAGAGCTTGCATGCTCGTTTTTGCACCGTCTCGTAGGGAGGTCGAAGATACTTCCTTACACGGATATGGTAAAATGGGTGATAGACCATGTTGATACATCCGACAGGAAATTCAAGACATGAAACTAGGAAGTCATGGGGTCATTTACCCCACAAAATTTAAGGTGCATGTATCACTTGTCAAAGCCTCAAACTAGCTATAACAAACAATTCGTGGAAAAATTCATCAAAGAGAACGAGGATTTGGCAGAATGCACTAAAAACTGGTCAGCAAAGGAGGAGGCATTAACGAAGGATAAAAATGGTATGTACACCACTAGCCCCCTCTCTTTTACCTATTGTTTTGCTACTGCAATGTTGTGTAGGCTATTTGAAAAGCTTGATATCAATAAGTTTTTGTCTTAGTGGTTACCTTTATTGGATGCAGCCACCAATGCCACCATAATGGATTGGGCCCAAATATTGTTTGATAATTTAGCTTCTGCTATTCTGAATTATCGAACTAAAAGGAGTTTTGCTCAGAGTTTTTACCCTCCCTTCTTTCTAGCTGCCTATGTCATGGATGCCATTTGTTTTGTATCTGATTTTCCCATTATGGGGTGGAAATGGAAAATACAGAACCCGCTACCTATTCAAGTCTACCATAAAGAACTATGGGAATCCAATTTAATCCTACATTTCTATAAAATCTGTCAGGGAGTAATGCTGCCTATTCATAAGATGTTATATAACACAGACGCCCCAATATTCTCCCTAGAAGCCGAAATTGACATTCTCCCTGTGGGAAGGTGGTTTGGGGAAGAGTTATTCACCTACATTAGGGTATTTGGGAGCATTGCCTCGCCTCATGTGCTTCCTTTGTATGTTCCTGACAAAATTATGGCCCGAGAGATAACTTACTAGACCTGTGGTGTTGGGGGAATGAGCAGAGAACTCAAGGATAAGAAGAAGGCCATCTAGCCTCAATTTCCTATGGTCTGTGGGGCTTTCGCATTGTTTGATTTAGGTCATGCTTTCAAGGAATTGGATAACATGCTATGTCCACGACTACCTAAATTCCCATGGAGACAATATGATCCCTTTGATGTTATAAAGAATTTAACAATGATAGTCAAAATAAAAGTGTTCACTAAAGAAGATGATCTCTTTGACGATGTTTTTTTAGCAGAAAAGCACACTTAGAGAAATTTTACATAAGGCCCAAATTCAGTTTGACCTAGTAAAACTCCAAGAGTTTAATCACTAGAGAGAACGGAGATTAGCAAATGTCCCATTGGACAAATTGTGTATAGAACCAATAAGGGAGCCCACTCCCAGCATTAGCATAAGTGGAAGCTCAGGACAAGATAAATTTAAATCACAGTCTAAAAGAGAATCGACTGAAAGGTATAAACAGTCAGGGAGCAAACACAACAAAAGCAAAGGAACAGTCAGAGATACAACCCAGTCCAAGGAGAATCTCGAGCAACAAGTTTTGTCTCCGAAATAGGTTGAGACTCCCGCTCCCCTCACAAAGCCAAGAAAGCCATTGATAATAGATTTGGAGAAGGAATGGGAAAAATTTAATGAGTTGATTATCACAGAGGAGCAGAATGTAGAGACACCAAGGAATCTAGTACAGACAACCACATAAATGATAATTGAGGGGGTTGTTAATACTCCAGAAACTGAGCACATTCCTGTAGCTCCTTCATCTGAAATTATACTGAAAATAGAGGAGATCCCTCCTCTGGATGTATTTTACAGTCAGCAACACAAAGCTGTTGTCAGGAGATAGAGAAAGAAGCGGAAAATAGATAGTGTGCTCTCACCTGAAGCGAAGCCTTTGGATGTCCTTTGGCAAGACCCAACTATTGATCTGTCAAAGAACCTGACCAGACTCTCTCAAATCGCAGGAGCTTATGCTTCTGCTACAATTGATAAAGCATCTAAAATTCAAATGTTGCTTAAGGATAGAGAGGATAAAATTATATTTTTGCAGCAACAACTACAGCAGGCCAACGTCAGCTAGGAAGCAGAGGAGAAATTAGCAAAGTTACAACAAGACTTCCAGCAAATGCAGCTGGGTTATCAAAACACTATGGCCGGAAAAGAACACCAGTTACAAGCCACAATAGAGCTGCACAAGGACGACCCTAAAATTGAAGAATTTGTCACAGAATATCTTGCCCTGAACGACCAACTCTTGCAACAACAGAAAATGCTTTGCCAAAGAATATCGCAATGGAATTCCCACTGCAAGAAATGTGACAATATTACGAATCAAGTTGTAGAATTACGACTTGATTATGATTTGATTTTTAAGAAAGTTTCTGACTTTTTGAATTGGCAGGAATTAGAGGAAGGAAAGAAAGCAGGATTTCCCAAGATAGATGAATCCCACAAAGAAATGCTATTTGATAAATGGGATGCACAACTCAAAGAAGCAGAATAGGCAGTGGAGGAAGTAGCGACAACAGCAAGCAATATCATTGACTGTATCAATGAAAATCTACACAGAGCCAATCTAATATCAGAAACCACTCCAGGATTTCTTCCAAAAGCACAGCAGCTGCAAATGAGGTGGAAACAGACAATAGAAGAAAAAGTAGAGTCAATCAAGAAGATAACAAAGTTAAATTCTGACACTTACTGGTAGCATTTGGTAAAACCACACAGTTAGTGTATGAAACTGAAGTGCCTTACAACCTCCGTCAAGAAGATAGCGCCAACGCTTGTTGATTCCATTTTCGTAGGCCAATTGAAATCCGAGGTCATCCAACCAACACTCTTGAAGCCAATGCTGGACATTTGCAACTTAAGGGAACAAATGCATAATTGATCATACATACAGTTTTGGTTTAATTTCAATTTATTTTTGTTTTGAATGAGGATGGTCATTTAAACCTGCTCCTACAATTTTGTAATAACTATTTTTAGTCTTCATTTAGTAGTATTTTAACCCTTCTCATTGTATTGGAGAAGGGTCAAGAAATTTGTCAAAAACAATTCTTCAGAACATGCACTTTTGCCCTCTCTGAGGAGGTTTTGATAAATGAATGGAATGAGATTTATTTATATCTGAATTTAATGTCTACTACTAAAATGGACTTCTGTACTCTTAGTGGATATTGAATTATTTGAAGATAAATCTATATCGTTGAAGCTCATGAGTAGGCCCTATTATCAATGGTACTTTTATCTCTCAATAATTTTTGCTCATGCACCAAATGATATGTTATTTTCAGTTGTTTATATATGAAAGCCTGAATGTTGAGTTATCATTTTTGCACTTTTGTACGATGGTAACTATTCTTTTTATGCTAAGTGTATGAATGACTTATTATGCGATACGTTTATCATAATTGTTTCGGCTAATTTTTTATACAAAACAATTCATTTTCAAATAGATTCCTTTCTCGTAGTAATTGAATGATCTTTATTATCGATTGTTGTTGGAAACTATTTTAGGTCGCATAAGTAAAGAGTTAATCCCGGGATAGTTTTAGAATTATATGTTTCCTTTCATTAGAATAAAATTGCATATTTTAGATTAGATTTAGATTAAAGCATTCTCTTCATAAACCGTTAGAAAAGAAAACATCATTCCCCTAAGCTTATTATAAAAAAATTGGGAAATTGGTCCCATTATCCCTAGTCGGAGCCACTATCCCAAACGGAAAAGGAGCTACTTTCAAGGTCTGGACCGGGTGGTTATCCCCCTTATTGTAGACCTGATTTTTGGGGCTTCAACATATTTGGCGCTAGAAGGAGGGCCTGAACTATGAATGGCTAGAAAATCTAAATCCAAAACCCATTCTGAGAGTAAATCACACTCAACATCTCCCCATACTTCTCCATCGCATTTTGAGTCTCCAAACCTTATGTGAGAAGTTTAGAAGAAAACAAACACTGCTGCAAACCTAAAAATTTCAGATAAATCCACTATCGAACCTCTTAGTGTTCAGTCTTTGATTCATAAACTTCAAGGATTTTCAATATCACCGCAGAAATCTGAGTTATCTCAAGGCAGTGTGACTTCGCAATATATTCCTTCTCATCCTCTTACCAGATTACAGAGTGAAAATCTTGGTATTGAACCAACCGAATTACCTCTGCCTAAAAGGAAGAGAGCAAGGAAGACACCGGAAGAGTCTGACACTGAGACTCTTTCATCATCATCATCATCCATTTCATCTAATCGATTGCAAAGTCAACCATCCACTCCCTCACTTTGTATTGTTGTTCAACAGGGTACTAGGACTTCATCGTCGTCTTCCCAACCACCCACTTCATCTGCGCTTTTCTCTATTGGTAGCTCAACAATGGCACAGAGGCCATGGAACAATCCAGGCGTGGTCACAATGCCTGCATCTTTAAATCCATTGCCAGCTCATCTTGAGAAATGGCTGCCAAAGTTTAACCTAGATATAGGCATACTAGCAGAAGAACACATAAACAATTTTATGTTGTCAGTAAATTTAAATGGAGTCACTGAAGAAGACGTGGTAGTTAGGCTTTTCCCATATACCTTACAAGAAGCGGCTAGATCCTGGTATTTTTCATTACCATCAGGATCCATTACTAGTTGAAATACTTTCCAAGAGCAGTTCTTGAATAAATTCAGCGATGATATGTCTACAACGACATTAATCAATGACCTCTCTAATCTTAAAACCGAATCGAGAGAACCTATCAAATATTTCAACTCACGATTCAATAAACT
This sequence comes from Pinus tabuliformis, assembly GCA_031772625.1. Classification (NCBI taxonomy): domain Eukaryota; kingdom Viridiplantae; phylum Streptophyta; class Pinopsida; order Pinales; family Pinaceae; genus Pinus; species Pinus tabuliformis. The sequence continues at coordinate 845,431,190 of CM062809.1, read as the reverse complement.
CTTAAATAAGATCCCTACTGCATCCAAGCCTAGCGAAGAGGTTAGAAGTGAATGGTATATATCTGCCTTGCCTTCCAACATAGAAATATTTGTAGATAGGGCTACCAAACCAACATTGGCGGTAGAAAAATGTATCTTAACTTTAGAAAAGAAAAATGTTGTTGATGAAAGAAAAATCTAAGAAAGTTGCTTTTAGAGATGACCTAAGAAAAAGCAATCAAAGGACCCATTCAACTTGGAAGGGTTACAAAAAGTTTTAAAAACCATGTCTAATGAAATGGTTGATATTAAAAAACAAGTGGCAGAGAATTCTTCTAAGAAACCCTATAAGCCTTTCAGGAGGAATCCTTCAACCGATCCAAAGCCTCCCAACGCTATAAAAAACGTAGAATCTGAAGGAGAAGAAGAAGAAATTTCCAATGAAGAACATACCGATGAAGATGAGGTTGTAGAACTACAGGGAATGTTGGACTTCATCCCTCCAGATGAAGAGGATCAAGATGCACTACCAGTCACTACCAGAAGCAGAAATCAACTCGATCCTTCGCAGTCCAGTTCTAAACAAAAAATCCAAGCTTCACTTCCTAAGATAAAGTCGCAGGTAAGAAATCGTCACCAAAAGCGACTCAGACAAACCTAGTCCAATCTGATTCATCGACTCCATTTAAAACACTTATCATTTCCGATGAAATGGAATATAATATTGTTGAAGACATGAAGAAGACTAGGGCCAACATCACTTTTCATGAGCTGAGTAAACTGAAGCATCAACAGAAACGACTTTTGAAAGAGTTGCATGTAATACCTGTTGCACCTCTTCCTACCACTGTAATCTCACAAGATTCTCATGAAATGGGGAGACCTCCAACTGGTATGTCAAATAAAGTTGACCCAAATGACATTGCTTTAATTGGAGGTAGGTCAAAATCTCATACTCCTCCATTCCTCCTTACCTTTGAAGTTTTCAATAAGAATTTGCATAACTGTTTGGTAGACTCTGGTGCTTCATCTAATATTTTTCCAAAAATAGTTTATGCTAAGTTAAACATCCAACCTCAAAAGTCTACAATACGCATAGTGCAGCTGGACCAGTCTCAAGTTGAAGTCATTGGCGAATTAAATCAAGTGGCCATAAGGCTCTCATTGAACCCAAAGGTATGTCAAGTCATTGATATTCTCATTGCAGACATTCCTAAATTTTATGGTTTAATTCTTAGCAGGGATTGGTCTGAAAAGCTTCACGGTTACTTTGCAACCGACTAGTCACACATGTGGCTCCCTTACAATGGTAAACCAAATCAGATAAAGGTTGAATGAGAAAGACACCAAAAGTACATAGTAACCGAGCTGGAAGGAGAAAATGGACCTATAACATTCAACAACAATATAATTGGGAATTATTCTGTTGACTCGTTCTTAGGGAATTTCAATGCCCATACTTCACCATTTCTAGAAAATTCTATTTATCTCACGTAGAAATTATTTCTCAAACGGATAGTTCAAAATGCATTAATTTTGTAGATAGTCCTGTAAATAAATCTGCGTTTTGGAATTTTTTTTTCGACGGTTCTAAGTCTAATGATGGAGCAGGAGTAGGTTGTGTATTAATTAGTCCAGAAGGAAAGAAAACCATGCTAACCTGTAGACTTGAGTTTGATTACACAAAAAACACTGCAGAATATGAAGCTCTAGTGCAAGGGTTATACAAGACAATCAGACTTGACATCAAGTATCTACAAGTCTTTGGTGATTCTGAGATTGTTATTAAGCAGGTACGAAATACTATACATTGTCTATCAGGTCATTTAAAGCATTATCAATCTTTAGTACAAGACCTGACTGCACACTTTATAACATTTAATATTTCATCCATTCCCAGACTCCAAAATGCTAGTGCTGACCTGCTGGCTAATGTAGCTTCCAAGCTCATTCCCTCAGAAGACTATAGCCCAGACAGATTCTCAATCGAATTGATCTTTAGACCCTCCATCCTGGATAATGTTACCAACTGGAGAGTTTTTAACGATGACCCTGATATTGTAAGTTTCTTGACTTTAGAAGGCTCTTACAATAATCAGATAATTGATGAGGACCAACACGACAAGCAGATACAACAAGAAAGCACCAATAATGCCATACCCAAATCTGTAGTCAAATTGGAAGACCTATATAATTTGAAAGATAGATTCAAAAGGTCCACCAACTCAAAACTTCAGAGTTCAACTCTGAGGTATGAATTAGTGAATCTAGGAACTGACATGAAGCCGCAAAATATCAACTTAGGTCTTGGTCTATCTCTGGAAGGAAAATCAGCCTTTACTCGACTTTTGAAGCAATATAAAAATGTCTTTGCTTGGAATTACGATGACCTCAAAACTTATGACACTTCAATCATACAACATACAATTCCGATGATCTCTGATGAGAAACCAGTCCAGCAAAAGCTGAGGAAAATCCATCATAATCTAGAAATTCAGATTAAGTCTGAGCTGAATAAATTGTTGAAAGCTAAAATTATCTTTCCTGTTAGACATTCTAGATGGGTTTCCAATCTAGTACCAGTTAGCAAGAAAAATGGAGACTTCGAATTTGTATTGACTTTCGAAATCTTAACAAAGCCTGCCAAAAGGACAATTTTCCATTACCACCTATGGAACAAATATTACAATTAGCTACAGGGTCTGAATTGATGTCCTTTCTAGATGGTTTCTCGGGGTATAACCAAATTTTAGTCCATCCAAAGGATCAATTGAAGACAACATTCAGAATCAAATGGGGCACATATGCATATCAAAATATGCCATTTGGACTGATTAATGCTGGAGCCACTTTTCAAAGGGCCATGGATATTGCATTTAAAGGATTAGTGAATAAGTCAGTGGTGATTTACTTAGATGACATAACAGTGTATTCTAAAAAATTTAGTAATCACCTCAGAGATTTAAAGCAAATCTTTCAACGCTGTCAAAAGTATGGGATCTCACTTAATCCAAAAAAGTCCTTTTTTGCATTAAGTGAAGGAAAGCTTCTCGGATTTATAGTGTCTAAATCTGGAATCCATATTGATCCAGATAGGATTAAGGAGATTTCTGAAATATCCTTACCCCATAACAAGAAAGCAATGCAATCCTTCCTTGGTCAAATTAATTTTGTTAAAAGGTTTGTCCCCGACTTCTCAAGAATTGTGTCACCGTTACAAGCAATGATCAAGAAAAATTCACTCTTCAAATGGGGTCAAGCAGAATATGAAGTGTTCAATCTGATTAAGCAAGCAATTATAAATGCCCCATCCCTAGCGACTCCAAACTTTTATGATCCTTTCATTTTGTATATGTTTGCCTCTGAGAAATCGTATGTTGCGATACTCACACAAGCTAATCAAGATAAATCAAAAGCCCCAATTGCCTTTTTCAGTTCAAACTTGCAAGGGGCCGAATTAAACTACTCTGACATTGAGAAACAAGCTTATGTTGTTTTCAAAGCGATCAAACACTTTAGACCCTTTCTTCTCAAGACCCATACAAAAATACTAGTGCCATTTCCAAGGGTAAGAAATTTGTTGGTACAGAAAGATGTGGGTGAAAAGAGAGCAAATTGGATCATGACCCTACAAGAATATGATGCTGAGATTAAGCCAACAAATATTGTAAAAGGTCAAGGTTTTTGTAGAATGTTGGCTGGAGCATCAAATATATCAGAAATATCTTCCCCCAATCATGAGGTACAAATGTATGAGGTAAGCTTAAACGATATTGAATCAAGATATGCTGATATCATGTTTTATTTAAAAAACGGATATGCTCCTTCACATCTGAATCATACAAAGAAAAGAGCCCTAAGATTGAAAGCTAAGCAATATCAACTTGTTAACGATGTACTCTTTAGGATGAATTATGATTATGTTCTCCTTCGATGTCTTGAGAAATCTGAAGCTGAAAAAGTGTTGCATAAGCCTCATGATGGACCAGCAGGTGGACATTACACAGGAGATGCAATAGCACACAAAATCTTGTGCGCAGGCTACTACTGGCCAAATTTAGTCAAGGATGCACATAGCTATGTAAGAAAATGTCAAATTTGTCAAACTTCTACTGGAAGACAAAGGAAACCATCATTGCCATTGCAACTAGTTAATATTGACCAACCATTTGAGCAATGGGGACTGGACATAATAGGTGAGATCGTTCCTCACTCTTCTAAATAGCATAAGTACATCCTTACAGCTACCAATTATTTTACTAAATGGGTAGAAGCAGTTCCTCTCAAGTCAGGCAACTCTAAAAATATCATTGATTTCATAGATCAGTTCATAATTACCAGGTTTGGCTTACCTTCTGCTTTAATGTTTGATAATGCACCATATTTATTTGGCAATGCTATGACTGAATTTTCACTCAAGAGAGGTTTTAAACTTAAGTATTTTGCCAATTATTACCTGCAAGGGAACGGGTTGGCCAAATCAAAAAATAAAAACCTGATCAGAATCATTAAACAGACTATTGATCAGAGTCATAGAAATTGGCACAAATCTTTAATGTATGCTCTTTGGGCAGATCAAATAACTCAAAAAGCTTCCATTGACACTTCTTCCTTTAATTTAGTTTATGGGAAAGAAGTGGTTCTCCCAACACATCTAGCTATTCCTTCTTTAGCCTTAGTTCAATTCATTGAAGAAACTCCTTCTTCATCTTTGCAACTAAGACAATTGCAGATCCTTAAGCTAGAAGAGCAATGAGAATAGGCCAAAATTACCCATGCACATCATCAAGCATTAGTAAAGGCTTCTTTTGATTCAAACATGGTATCCAGAAAGGATTTTCAAATTGGAGATTTAGTATTGAAATGGGATAAAGCTCATGAAGAAAGGAAAACATTCTAAATTCCAACGGATGTGTCTTGGACCATTCCAAATTGTCGAAATCATAGGTGCATCCACTTTCATGTTGGAAGATTTAGCAAGGAAAAGAGAATCTTTACCTGTTAATGGGCAGATCCTTAAAAAATACTTTCCATAGTTCAAGATGACCTCTTCTATTTTGGTAAATTATTATTTTTGGCTTTATTTTGATAATAAAATAGGTTGAAAATGTTTACCTTTGGTTTCCATGAAAATATTAGTGTCTCTTGTAAATTTTGTTTTTCGCTTGTATAAATGGAACTGATTAGGAAAACTAATCTTTATTTTTTGAAAAATATGGTCAAGTGCTACAAACCTGAAAGTTCTACTTGTTTCAACTTTACAAGTTTTGATTAAAAACAACCTCTAATGGGAATTTGTTTTATATCAGTCATGAAAAGCATCAGTAACAAAACAAAGATTCTCTGTGGAAAAGATACTTTCAAAAACTCTATAATTGTCATCCAGAGCAACTCTTAAGGAACCAATGGCTTCCTCCCCACTTTAGGAAATTACAAGTTTCAGAGAGTAATCCAGTTATGCACTATAAACTTAAAGAATAAGAGGTCTCATCAAGAGCCGGCTTATCATGATCACAAAGATAATAACTAGCTGACATTGCCAGACTGCATACCAAAACAGGGCAATCACTCAAGATTTCTTCAATCAAAAGACAAGGGGTCTCATCAAGGGCCAGCTTGTTCAGTAAAGCTATAAATCAAGTGAATGGCATTGTCAAATTTGGCCACCAAACCAAGACATTGTTCTTTAAGAATTAAAAGAAAACAAAAAAGCAATAAGTGTGAATGTGGATTTATCTTTGAAAAATGTATACATCTTAAGTAGGATATAGGATCATTGTTGGGTAACAGGTAACCCTGTCGAGGCTATAAACGCCTGCTGGCAGCAGAGGCTCTACCTACGACAAATGAGCATACTTAAAACTAATCTACAGAGATGTCTTTGTTTTTATTCTTATAAACCAAGTAATGACTGATGTAAATACAATTAATAGCTTTGGGAAGAAGATAATCAGAATTAGGATGGATGGAACAAAATATTGTTGTTGGCAAATAGCACTATGCACCTTATATTTCTGCAATAAAGTTTGATTTTCCAAAACCATTTCTATTTTGGAAGTTTTAGAAAATTCAAAAAACTATCAGAGATAACTGGTTCTTTCAAGTGAATCACCAATTGTTGTAGCCATCAACAACCCCCCCTTTTTTGATTAAGAGTTAGTAACAACATAAATAAATGGGGACCCTTCTAAAAATAAAAAAACTTAGCATTTAACATTTCCATTTGTTTTTAATAAAACATGCTATTAAAACAAGACTTTCAAAAAATTAAGATTCCTATCTTTTCTTGCTTTATGCGCATAAAATTATAAGTATTAATCTTATCTATAAAGAACGCAATATAACCATAAAAGCTAGGAAAACATTCGCAAACGCAAAGTCTTGAGTATTAGGTTAAGTCTTAATAAACACATTCTCTTAATGATAAACATCGCGTCGCAAAAGGGTAACAACGGGCATACTTTTCAAAGAGACTCTTGAAAATGCGAAAAAGCGATAAAGCGAGATCGCATGCCCCACAAACTCATTGCATATCAAAAATTCCATATATTGCACTGCTACTTAATACAAAACATCGAGAGATTGCGAAATGCGATAAAGTCTCTCGTAAATCACATCTCGCAGTTCGTTCATGAAACCGACGAATTTTAATGAAGATAGGTTTTGCGATATTGCGAAGCAAATCGCAAAATCGCTTTATCGCAGATCTAAGGGCTCACAGTTCGATAAAGTATTTCCCATCATTCGATGCTGAGTTATGAGCATTAATGTCAACTTAACGGTCCATTGATGGTTATTTATGAGAAATGATTTAGATCTGGTCAAAAGGACTATCTCATGCAAGGTGATATCTTTAATATGATTTTAAATTTAAAGGCTTTCCCGTCACCTTATTATTCATCGTTATTCGTTATCTTCCTTATTGAGTCTTCGTTCTCTACTTGTGAACTTGTAGGAGCGGTATGCAGAACAATACACAGAGTAGTATGTAGAACGTAATGGGAAAGAAAGGAAAAGCTCCGGTATATGAAAAATCATAGATGACTCCACTATTCATGGACACCACTTGTACCAGAGAAGCAGGGATATCTAATTGGGAATGCATGTATCAACTGCTAGAAGAAGAAAACCTGAGAGTCATGGAGGTTACAATTATTGCAAATGGTCGTGGGTCATCCGAAGCATCACTAACAGAGCTTGCATGCTCGTTTCTACACTATGTTGCAGCGAGGCCGGAGATACTTCCTTACACGGATATGGTAAAATGGGTGATAGACCATGTTGATATATCCAATAGGTAATTCAAGATGCGAAACTAGGAAGTCATGGGGTCATTTACCCCACAATATTTAAGGTACATGTATCACTTGCCAGAGCCTCAAGCTAGCTATAACATACAATTCGTGGAAAAATTCGTCAAAGAGAATGACGATTTGGCAGAATGCACTAAAAACTGGTCAACAAAGGAGGAGGCATTAAAGAAGGATAAAAATGGTATGTATGCCACTGGCCCCCTCTCTTCTTCCTATTTTTTTGCTTCTGCAATGTTGTGTATGCTATTCGGAAAGCCTAATATCAATAAGTTTTCATCCTAGTGGTTACCTTTATTGGATGCGGCCACCAATGCCACCATAATGGATTAGGCCCAAATATTGTCTGATAATTTAACTTCTGCTATTCTGAATTATCGAAGTAAAAGGAGTTTTTCTCAGAGGTTTTACCCTCCCTTCTTTCTAGCTGCCTACGTCATGGATGCCATTTGTTTTGTATCTAATTTTCCCATTACGAGGTGGAAATGGACAGTACAGAACCCCCTACCTATTTAAGTCTACCATAAAGAACTGTGGGAATCCAATTTCATCCCACATTTATATAAAATCTGTCAGGGAGTAATGCTACCTATTCATAAGATGTTATATAACACAGACGCCCCAAGATTCTCCTTAGAAGTTGAAATTGACATTCTCCTTGTGGGAAGGTGGTTTGGGGAAGTGTTATTCACCTGCATTAGGGTATTTCAGAGCATTGCCTCGCCTCATGTTCTTCCTTTGTATGTTTTTGACAAACTTATGGCCCGAGAGATAGCTTACCAAACCTGTGGTGTTGGAGGAATGAGCAGAGAACTCAAGGATAATAAGAAGGCCATCTGGCCTCAATTTCCTATGGTCTGTGGGGCTTTCGCATTGTTTGATTTAGGTCATGCTTTCAAGGAAGTAGATAACATGCTATGTCTATGGCTACCTAAATTCCCAAGGAGACAATACGATCCCTTTGGTGTTATAAATAATTTCACAATGACAATCAAAATAAAAGTGTTCACTAAAGAAGATGATCTCTTCGACGATGTTTTTCAGCAGAAAATCACACTTACAGAAATCTTACATATGGCCCAAATTCAGTTTGACCCAGCAAAACTCCAAGAGTTTAATCACTACAGAGAATGGAGATTAGCAAATGTCCTATTGGACAAATTGTGTATAGAACCAATAAGGGAGCCCACTCCCAGCATTAGCATAAGTGGAAGCTTGGGACAAGATAAATCTAAATCAAATTCTAAAAGAGAATCGGCTGAAAGGTCTAAACAGTCAGGGAGCGAACAAAGAAAAAGTGAAGGATTAGTCAGAGATACAGCCCAATCCAAGGAGAATCCCGAGCAGCAAGTTTTGTCTCTGAAACAGGTTGAGACTCTTGCTCCCGTCACAAAGCCAACAAAGCCATTGATAATAGATCTGGAGAAGGAATGGGAAAAATTTAATGATTTGATTATCACAAAGGAGCAGAACGTAGAGACACCAAGGAATCCAGTATAGACAACCACAAAAATGATAATTGAAGGGGTTGTTAATACTCTAGAAACTGAGCACATTTCTATAGCTCCTTCAACTGAAATTATACTAAAAATAGAGGAGATCCCTTCTCTGGATGTATTTTATAGTTCACAGCACAAATTTGTTGTGAGGAGATAGAGAAAGAAGCCGAAAATAGACAGTGTGCTCTCACCTAAAGCAGAACCTTTAGACGTCCTTTGGCAAGACCCAACTATTGATCCGTTAGAGAACCTGACTAGACTCTCTCAAATCATAGGAGCTTATGCTTCTGCTACAATTGATAAAGCATATGAAGTTCAAATGTTACTTAAGGATAGAGAGGATAAAATCATATTTTTGTAGCAATAGCTACAGCAGGCCAGCGTCAGCAGGGAAGTAGAGGAGAAATTGACAAAGTTACAACAAGACTTCCGGCAAATGCAGCTGAGTTATCAAAACAGTCTGGCCGGAAAAGAACAACAGTTACAGGACACAATAGAGCTGCACAAGGACAACCCTAAAATTGAAGAATTTGTCACAGAAGCCCTTGCCCTGAACGACCAACTCTTACAATAGGAGGAAATTCTTTGCCAAAGAATATCGCAATGGAATTCCCACTGCGAGAAAAGTGACAATATTACGAATCAAGTCGTAGACTTACGACTTGATTATGATTTGATTTGTAAGAAAGTTTCTGACTTTTTGAATTGGCAGAAATTAGAGGAAGGAAAGAAAGTAGGATTGCCCAAGATAGATGAATCCCACAAAGAAATGATATTTGATAAATGGGATGCACAGATCAAAGAAGCAGAACAGGCAGTGAAGGAAGCAATGACAGTAGCAAGAAATAACATTGACTATATCAATGAAAATCTTCACAGAGCCAATCTAATATCAGAAACCACTCCATAATTTCTTCCAAAAGCACAGCAGCTACAAATGAGGTGGAAACAGACAACAGAAGAAAAAGCAGAGCCAATCAAGAAGATAACAAAGTTAAATTGGGACACTTACTGGCAGCATTTGTTAAAACCACACAGTCAATGTATGACTCTGAAGTGCCTTACAACCCCCACCGAGAAGATAGCGCCAACGCTTGCTGATTCCATTTTCGCAGGACAATTGAAATCCGAGGTCGGCCAACCAACACTCCTGAAGCCAATGCTAGACATTTGCAACTTAAGGGAACAGATGCATAATTGATCATAGATACAGTTTTAGTTTAAATTTAGTTTATTTTTGCTTTGAATGAGGATGGTCGTTTAAACCTCCTCCTACATTTTTGTAATAACTATTTTTAGTCTTTAGTTAGTAGTATTTTAACCCTTCTCATTGCATTGGAGAAGGGTCTAGAAATTTGTCAAAAACAATTCTTCAAAACATGCACTTTTGCCCTCTCTGAGGAGGTTTTGATAAATGAATGGAACGAGATTTATTTATATCTGAGTTTAATGTCTACTACTGAAATGCACTTCTGTACTCTTAGTGGATATTGAATTATTTGAAGATAAATCTATATCGCCGAAGTTCATGAGTAGGACCTATTATCAATGGTACTTTTATCTCTTAATAATTTTTGCTCATGCACCAAGTGATATGTTATTTTCAGTTGTTTATATATGAAAGCCTGAATGTCCAGTTATCATTTTTGCACTTTCGTATGATGGTAATTATTCTTTTTATGCTAAGTGTATGAATGACTTATTATGTGATACGTTTATCATAATTGTTTCAGCTAATTTCTTATACGAAACAATTCATTTTCAAATGGATTCTTTTCTCGTATTAATTGAATGATCTTTATTATCAATTGTTGTTGGAAACTATTTTAGATCGCATAAGTAAAGAGTTAATCCCGGGATAGTTTTAGAATTAGATGTTTCCTTTCATTAGAATAAAATTGCATATGTTAGATTAGATTTAGATTAAAGCATTCTCTTCATAAACCATTAGAAAAGAAAACATCATTCCCCTAAGCTCATTATAAACAAATTGGGAAACTGGTCCCATTATCCCCAGTCGGAGCCACTATCCCAAACGGAAAAGGAGCTGCTTTCAAGGTCCGGACCGGGTGGTTATCCCCCTTGTTGTAGACCTGATTTTCGGGGCTTCAACAGGTTCCAAAGGAGGAGGAGCCTCATACTAATGCGGAGTAGCCACATGTAGAGGATCCGGGAGTGGAGCCATCCACTCATGGAAAGTATTCCAGAGACGGGCAGAAACGCTCGAGGGAAGTTGATAGGTTGATGCTAGATGCATGAGAGAATGTGGGGCAGCCATCCTCTCAGCGCAGATAGAGGAGATCGCCCGAGCGATACACTGGTTACATGGCCCTGGCTGGGAAGTGTGTAGAGAGCGAGCCTTCTTCTTTTGGGGAAGCAATGTAGAAACCAGTCTGGGTTGATGCTATGGTAGAGGAGTACGACTCTATCATTCATAACAGTGTGTGGGATGTTGTCCCAAGGCTAGAGGACAAGTCAGTGGTGAGTTCCCGATGGCTTTACAAGGTAAAGCAAGCAACTAATGGAAGTGTTGAGAAACATAAGGCAAGGTTTGTTGCATGTGGTTTCTCACGGGTCAAGGGGATCGACTACGATGAGAATTTTGCTCCTTTAGCAAGGTACTCATCTATCATATTGATGTTGGAACTAACAGATCAGATGGGTTGGAAGATCCATCAGATGCATGTGAAGACTGTGTTCCTCAATGGGAAGATTAAGGAAGAGGTGTACATTGAGTAGCCGGAAGGATTTTAGACCTTCGATCGTGAGTCGCATGTGTGCCAACTCAAGTGAGCATTGTATGGGCTAAAGCAAGCACCTTGTGCTTGGTACACCAGGATCGACAACAATTTCACCAGGTTGGGCTTCACGAAGAGTGAAGCAGATGTGAACCTTTACCACATCAAAATAGAAGGTAAGCCATTGATCATTGTTCTTTATGTTGATGATCTAATTTTGACAGGTGATGATCAATTGATCAAGTCTTGCAAGGAGGACCTTGCAAGAGAGTTTGAGATGAAAGACATGGGTCTCATGCACTACTTCCTAGGCATGGAAGTGTGGCAGAAGAATGGGGAAGTATTTGTGTCTCAAGGCAAGTATGCCAATGAAATACCTAGGCAGTTCCACATGGAGAAGTGCAAACCCATGAAAACTCCTCTAGCAGGTCACTGGAGGAAGGAGGATGCTACCTCAGGTGAGGTAGTAGCTACTACTGTTTATCTGTAGCTTGTGGGTTCGCTCATGTATCTAGTGAACACACGACCAGATTTGTGCTTTATGGTGAACCAACTGAGTCAAGCTATGGTTAAGCCTACCAAGCTGTTTTGGAAGGCAGCGAAGCATGTGCTGAGATACCTCAGAGGCACATCTCAGTATGGATTGTGGTATAGACGGACAGAGGGAGTGAAGATTCAAGGCTTCATAGATGCTGATTGGGCATGGAGTCCATCAGACCGGAAGAGCACTTCTGGAGGAATCTTCAACCTTGGTTCAACTGCAGTTTCTTGGTAAAATAGGAAACAGAGGTCAGTTACACTTAGCTTAGCGAAGGTTGAATACATGGCTACCAGTTAGGCAGCATTCGAGGCCATTTGGATGCAGAAGATTCTAGTGGGATTGTTTGGTCAGAGGATGGATCCAACTGTGATTTATTGTGACAATCTGAGTTATATCAAACTCTCTGAGAATCCAGTATTTCAAGAGAGGTCCAAACACATAGATATCCAGTACCATCATCTTCGAGACTGTGTGGTGAAGAGGATCATGTTGTTGCTATATGTTTCGACTGAGGAGCAGGATGTAGATATTTTGACTAAGGCATTTTCAAAATGCAAGTTCGAGTTCCACAGAGACAGGATTGGGGTGACTGATAATCCCTTTCTTGTTGAGAGGGAGTGTTAAAAATAGCAACAAGAAATGCTAAATATAGAAGTGCTAAAAATAACATTGCTATAAATAGCATTTCGGGATACATTCAAATTTTAGTTAGTCCCTGAACTAAAATTGAGAAGTAAAATTCGAATTTTTTCTTAGCAGCTGTTTGATTAATAATTAATTATTCATCTTGATTTAATTAGTTGGAGAAAATCAAACATGAAGTCTATGTGAAGACATGCAACAATTTCTCCATTGATTGAGGAATTTATCCCTTAGTTAAGGAGATGAGGATGATTTGTACTTTGAGTTGTAATTAGTTAACTCAATTAACTGTGGGAATTATACCTCTTAGATGGATGATTCTTACGCTTCCTTGAAACTATTTTGAATTCTCATTTCTCATCATTACATTTAGAATATGGTGGGCAGGGGGCGGAGGGGGGTGGAAAAAGAATAAGATGCTAGAGAATTTGGATAATTTTTTGCAAAATTCCCATACTCATGGAAAAAATCGCATTTAGAAGGAATTTATTCATAATCAAGAGCTTGAAGACAAAACCACCCCTTGAAGTCAAGTTGAATCTCCTCAGGGCATCCTTTTACAAAATCCATTTCGACAAAATTTTTGGCACATGATAAGTTGTTGTCCTTGCCCTTAGAACTAGTGATGTAGTGGCCCAATTTGTCACCTATGGCTTTGAAAATGCCATTATTGTAACAAATAAGGGGAAGATATGACAATAAAATCCATAATTTGTAGAAGAGATTTTCATGGTAGTATTAAAATCTATAGTCCAGTGGGAGAGGAACATTCCCATGAAATAGGGGCTCAAATTTATAAATTAGTTCCCATTACAAGGAAAATACCCTGTTGTGGGGGTTTTTGTGGAAGGCCATATAAAAATATCCTAAAAATCCATTCATAGCGGAGGTCACTAGCAGAGGTAGGCGAGCATATGTTTTAGCAAATGTTTTTTTAACGATGCATCTATAATATACAAATGCACTGGTGCTTTACTATAACTATAAGCACCCATGCCTGATTGAACACGATGCACCATGGTAGATTTGCTTTTTTTAAATAAAAAAATAATGGTGTGCTAGTTACAAAAGCGCACCGGTGCCTATACTACTTGATATCACCAGAAAAGGGTTAAATTTACAAAAAATGTTGGTCGTAAAATTCATTTTTCGCAGTCTGGTGCTATACTGTGATGAAAAACTAGTGCTAAATGAGTGCATTAACGCGCCGGTGTGTATACATTATAGACTGTTGAAGTGTTATTTAAAACAATGGTGCGCTACCTATATATGACACATCAATGCTTACACTACTTGATAGCACTAAACAAATGTTAAATTTAAAAAATGTCAGTCCTAAAATTATTTTCACCATATCGGTGTTATATCCACTCAAGGAACCTGTATGGTTCCTGTATTAAAATGTCCTAATGTGTTCTTAAAAAGAGAACCATTATAAGGTTTTAACTAAAAATAATGCGGTGCTACATTCCCATGAAGCACCGATGTGTTTCATGTATTAAACTACCCTAGTGCATCTTAACAAGAGCACCGCTATAGGGTTTTTATTTATTTTTTTAAATATGGTGCTCTTGGAAATATTACACACCAATGTTTTTATAACAATGCACTGAAACACGGTTACATTAAAAAAAAAAATACTGGCCGTATATTTCAATTTTACCATTTGTAGTGTTATGGAGCTATGAAGCACCGATGCCACTCTTGCCTCTTGCAAGCACCCTGTCGTCGATGCTTCTCTTGCTCATTGTCCTTCCATATTGTGCTCAATGCATGGCTTTCCAATTTTCTCAAATGGTGGTGAAATTTGTTTTTCTCATTGTTGTGTCAACTATGCCTCCTCGATGACCAAATGTCTAGGTACTGTCTATATTTCTCTCTAATTTAAATTTTTAGCGGATTATAATTGAAAAATAGGTCCAAAAATCGATATTTTTTGAAGTTTTTTTCTTGCATGGTGCTCTTGATATGTTTGGCTCACATTAATAGTAGTGCATCCTGTAAATATATAGGGTTCACGGCAATTCGGTGCGTGATCCTAATGCACCGTGGCATTGTTGGTGCATTTCACAAATTACAACGCACTGAGAAAAGCTATAAATTGTACGTCGGTGTGAAGCCCCACCCAAAGTCCTCGCATAAGCTGCATTGTAAATGTATTGGAAATATTGTTAGCAAATTATATATTGCGAAGCAATGGAACACATAGAATATTGCATAAATATAAACATAGAAAACACATAAAACCAGGGAGACACAAATATACGTGGTTCACCCAGTTTGGGCTACGTCCACCCTGAACAGCCAGTCCTTCCTTTCTATTACCCAGCAAAATGAAGAGATACAACCTACAGCAGATCCGCTCTAACACCCTCTTCGCTCTCAATCTCCTCTCTCTTTCTCACTCAGAATACAGATCTACATAGATGCAATACAATTCCCTCATATATAGTGAGGGGTTGCCTTCTAGGGCAAAAAACCCTAAATTAGACATAACTTCTATTGTCAGATCATCCACCTAATGAATGACCCAGATTGACTAGAAATTACTAGACTTTTACAAGGCAATTTTACATCTATTTTTAGCTTTGGGGCGCTGCCCCTGAACCCCTGCCGAGGGACCGCTGGCCCACGGACCCCCTAGCCGAGGGGGGGGGGGGATTTACCCCCCCCCCCCCCCCCCGCCCCCCCCCGGACCCTCGTGGGGGGGACAAGCCCTGCCCGCACCCCCCTGCATGGAGGGGTGTACAGTCTTCCTGGGGTGTACATCTAGCTGAAACCTTTGAATATAGAAGATAATCAGGGTCCACACACAACAATCTCCCACTTGGAGATTGATTATAGCAACTCCACCGCTGCTTCATTTGCTAGACAATGACTCCAATTTGGACCTGGCTGTTTCTCATCTTCTTCATCATACTTGAAGACCAATTGAAACTAAGCAGATTCTCAGTTTCTCCTTGGTTACAACTTTTGTTAGCATATCTGTAGGATTCTGGCTAATGTGTATCTTTTCCAGCTTCAACTCTCCATCTTCCAACACTGATCGTATGAAATGGTACTTGAGCTGTATGTATTTAGTCCTGGAATGAAATGCCGAGTTCTTTGCAAGATGAATGGAACTTTGGCTATCACTGTATAACGTGCCCATATCATGCTCCCTACCCAATTCACCCATAAATCTTTGTAACCAAATCATTTCTTTACTAGCCTTTGTAGCAACAACATACTCTACTTCTATTGTTGAAAGTGCAACAACACTTTGGATTTTTGAAACCCAACTGACAGTTGTTCCACCTATAGTAAATACATGTCATGTAGTGCTTCTCCTGTTATCTTTATCACCTATCATATCTGCATCAACACATCCCTGTAGAGAAATGTTTGAACCACCAAAGCATAATTCTTGATTTGTGGTACCTTTCAAATATCTGAGAATCCATTTCACTGCCCAATGTTCCTTTCTTGGATTATTCATGTACCTACTTACAACTCCCACTGCATGTGCAATATCAGGCCTTTTGCAGACCATTTCATACATTAAGCTTCCAACTGCTGATGCATATGTAACTTTAGACATATAATCCATGTCTTCTTGGGTCTTTGGGCACATTTCCTTACTAAGTTTGAAATGACTAGCAAAAGGTGCACTAACTGGTTTTGCATTATGCATATTAAATCTTTTCAACATATTTTGTATGTACTCATTCTGAGACAATGTTAATTTGCGATTTCTCCTATCTCTAGTTATTCTCATACCAAGGATTTGTTTTGCAGCTCCCAAATCCTTCATTGCAAATGAATTTGCCAATTTTCTTTTGAGAACATTTATTTCCTGCATGTTAGACCCTACAAAAAGCATGTCATCTACATACAATAACAATATAATGTAGTTGCCATCATTTTTCTTTTTCAGATAAACACAATGATCAGAGTGACATCTAGTATAACCTTGTTCAGACATAAACTTGTCAAATTTTAGATACCACTGTCTTAGAGCCTGTTTTAAGCCATACAAGCTCTTCTTCAACCTGCACACTAGTTTCTCCTTCCCTTTTACCTCATATCCTTGGGGTTGCTGCATATATATATCTTCCTCCAAATCCCCATGGGGAAAGGTTGTCTTTACATCTAACTGCTCAAGATGCAAAACTTGAACTGCTACTAGACTTAAAATAGTTCTGATTGAAGTCATTTTAACAATAGGAGAAAATATTTCATCAAAATCAATACCTTTCTTTTGTGCAAACCCCTTCACCACAAGTCTAGCTTTGTACCTCTGTTTTCCTCCATCTTCTTCCTTCAGCTTGTAAACCCATTTATTATGCAATGTTGTTTTACCTGCAGGAAACCTGACTAAGTTCCAACTCTGGTTATGTGCTAAGGAGTCCATCTCTTCTTTCATGGCTTGCTCCCACTTCTTCCTGGTTTCTACCTGCACTACTTCTTCATAACATTCTGGTTCACTAGAATCAGTCAAAAATACATAATATAATGAAGGAGAGTATCATTCAGGGGGTCTACTTATCTTGGTACATCTTCTAATAACACTTTCAAGTGTTTGAGGTGCTTGTTACTGTTGTGGTTGTTGTTTTGGCTATTGATATTTATGATTTTCAGGCACCATCACCTTTCCTATGATATCGTCAAGCATTGTGTATTCTCTGTTTTCTTTTTCCTGTTTCTTTTCCTGCAACTAATTCTTATACAAGACCTTTTCATTGAATATTACATCTTTGCTCCTAATGATTTTGTGATTTTCCTAATCATATAAGCGATAACCAAAATCATTAACACCATATCCAATAAATGTATATTTCTTTGATTTTGCCTCAAGCTTTGTTCTATTTTCTTTATTAATGTGGACAAAGGCTTCACAACCAAAAGTCTTTAAAAATGAGTAGTTTACCTTTTTACCTATCCATGCCTCCTCTGGAATACCACCATCCAAGGAACTTGAAGACCCTTTATTTATTAGATAAACAGCAGTATCTACATCATCTGCCCAAAATTGTAAAGGCAATCCTGCATGCAATCTCATGCACCTTGCACACTCCATGATTGTCCAGTTCATCCTTTCTGACACACCATTTCCTTGTGGTGTTCCTGGAACTATCTTCTCTCTGTGAATTCCATTCTCTGAATAGTACCTATCAAACTCTTTGTTACAATATTCACCTCCATTATCTAATCTGAGACACTTCAACCTTTTCCCTGTCTCATTTTCAACCAAAGCTTTCCATTTCTTGAAAGTATCAAATACATCAGATTTATTTCAAATACAATAAATCCAGGTTTTTCTGGTTGCATCATCAATAAAAGTAACATAATAACGAGAGCCACCAAGAGATGATACCTAAGCAGGTCCCCATACATCTGTATGCACAAGCTCTAATTTTTCGCTCTTCTTTTCTTTCCCAACTCTAAGGAATCTGACTCTCTTCTGTTTTCCATAAACACAATTCTCATAGAATTTTAAATCAACATGCTTCAAACCTGGCAACAAATTTCTTGAGTGAAGAATCTGCATCCCCTTCTCACTCATGTGCCCGAGCCTATGATGCCACAATGTCGTATCTTCTCCTGTAGAGGTTAAAGCATTAACAGAATTAGAAATACCATTGCATAAATACAATGTACCAACCTTTCCTCCTTTCACTATTACCAAGGATCCTTTAGTGACCTTCCAAGTTTTATCTGTGAAAGTACTTACGCAACCTTCACCTCCCAACTGCCTTGTTGAAATTAGATTTTTCTTCAGATCTGGAACATGCCTTACCTCCTTTAATAGCCTTTGATTTCCATTATGCTTTTCGATGAAAACTGTACCCATTCCAACGATTTTACAGGGTTTATCATCACCCAATCGAACTTGTCCAAAATCTCCTTGAACATAATCATGAAAATGTTTCTTATCAGGTGTGGCATGGAATGAGGCCCCTGAATCTACCACCCAGGCATCAATAATATTTTCTAATGAAAGAATCAAATCATCTTGCAACACATCACCTGTTACATTTGCTTCATCATTAGCTTCTTGCTGCACGTCTCCTTCTTTTCCCTTCCGAGACTTGCAGTCTTTCTTTAGGTGTCCTTTCTTCCCGCATTTACAGCACACTATCCCCGATATAGACTTGGATCTCCCTTTTCTTAACTTACTGCGATATCCTGGGCTCTTTTCTCTTTCCATTTTTCTTCCCTTAGTCTCTGCAGTCAAAGCATTCCCTGATCTCTCACCGAAGCTTTTCCGTCGCATTTCCTTGCTAAGGATTGCACTGACAACATCATCAAACTTTAAAGTACTAGATCCAGAGACAGAGTTACTAATGGCCATAACTAAGCCATTCCAACTTTCTGGCAATGAGCACATAAATAACAGAGCCCTAACTTTATCATCAAAATTTACCCCTACAGAACTTAACTGACTTGTAACTGTATTAAAATAATTTAAATGGTCTGCAATGGATCCACCTTCTGACATCTTCATATTAAATAAACGCTTCATAAGAAATACCTTATTTGAGGCTGAGGGTTTTTCATATAGTTTGGCCAATGCCGACATTAAACCCTATGTTGTCGTTTCCTTTGAAATGTTGAAGGTGACCGATGCTGCGAGGCACAATCGTACTGTTCCCAGTGCCTTTCTACCGAGAAGGTTCCATTCTTCATCTGTCATACCCATAAGCATCTTTGTTTTTCCACCCAATGGTAGGTACAGATCTTTCTGATACAGATAATCTTCCATCTCCATCTTCCACAACGAGAAGTTTTGGCCGTTAAATTTCTCGACTCTAAACTTACCATCTTCCGCCATTGCGCCCACTCGAACAAGGAACCCTTCTTTTCTGTGAGTTTATCAGCCAAATAGACCTTCGGCTCTGATACTAGTTGTTAGAAAATTATATATTATGGAGCAATGGAACACATAGAATATTGCATAAATATAAACACGAAAAACACATAAAACCAGAGAGACACAGATATACGTGGTTCACCAGTTTTGGCTATGTCCACCCCGAACAACCAGTCCTTCCTTTCTATTATCCAGAAAAATGAAGAGATACAACCTACAATGGATCCGCTGTAACACCCTCTTTACTCTCAATCTCCTCTCTCTTTCTCACTCAGAATACAGATCTACATAGATGCAATACAATTCCCTCATATATAGTGAGGGGTTTCCTTCTAGGGCAAAAAAGCCTAAATTAAACATAACTTCTATCGTTAGATCATCCGCCTAATGAACGACCCAGATTGATTAGAAATTACTAGACTTTTACAAGGAAATTTTACATATATTTTTAGCTTCGGGGGCGTTGCCCCCGAACCCCCACGGGGGGGACAAGTCCCCCCCACACCTCCCCACGTGGAGGGGTGCACAGTCTTCCTGGGGTATACGTCTGGCTGAAACCTTTGAATACAGAAGATAATCAGGCTCCACACCCAACAATTTTCTTGTAACTTTTGAAATCAAGAAAAAGGGCACTAAGTCAAGGGGCACTGATTCCATAGATGGGGAGGAGGTTGCTTGCTTGGGATGTTATAGTTTCTTGTGTAGAGAATAAACTTGAAATGCAGGACAAAAGTTAAAGGTTGGTTGGTGCATGAATTAAAATAGGAGCTAGGGAAAATATTAGGGGCGAAATTTCGCAAATAGGCTATTTTTAAGACATTTTTTGAAAAAATATTTGCCAATTTCATTAAAAATTTGCCTATTTTTTACATATATATGATTAAATGGATGAAATTCGCCAAAACATTACCTATTTTAATAGTAAATTACATGTTTTTTATTGAATATTCACCTACATTCTATATGTATGATTTTTCAAACCAGAATAGTTGCCCACTATTAGGGTCCTATAATAATAGGATTCATAATTTTGAATTGACTATGTTAAGTCTTGTAATATTATACATACCTTTGCTTTTCTGCAAAATGTTTTCCCATATTAAAAAATGCAAAGAGGGTATGTCCTAAAAGAATAATAAAAGGACAAAAAGAAAGAAAAGATCAAAAAAGTAAAAAATATGAACCCCAAAAAAGAGATAAGAATAGATCATGAAAGTGTGCAAATTCAAATGTCACTCTTTTTACTTTACTTTGCAAAATAAGATTGTGTGCAACTTGCCAAGAATGCCACAATCCATGCTGGTCAAATAGTTTAATCTTGACTCCTTCATGCTTTAAATTTCATGTTGATAGATAGAGAATAAAGATCTAGCCAAACTGTTTAACCTTGGCATATTAGTAGTTAGGTAGAGAATAATAATGAGCTCATCAGTTTAATCTGAGCCATTGGAAGTTATAAGGTTAGAATTAGATAGTTTACTTATGAAAATAAAAAGAAATGAAGGGTCAGCAAGCTCAAAAGCACCCAATGAATGAAGAGAAAATACCAGGGTAAATAAAGTGTAGGTAAAAGAAGCTTTGCAAGTGCACAAGGTTGCTAGCTCAAATGCACCTTTATCATACTTGATCCTATGTTTCATGTGCAGGAGGGATTGTCAAAGAGAAAGGACATTCAGTAAAGCTTATTTACTAATTTCCCCTCATCTCACTAGACCCTCCACATACTTAGTTATTAATTTCCCCTCATTATCCCTTCATTACTTGTAAAAACCCTTTCCCTTCATTTTGACCTTTTATCCCTTTGTTTCACACATTTCTAGACATTACCATTCAAAAAATCATTCCCCCTTCCCAAAACCCCTTTCCCTAGTGTGACACACATTCCAATCACAAAGTAATACATTCCCCACTTATTAATTTCCCCTTTTCCCCTTAAAAGCCCACTTAAACCCTTATCCTAAAGTCCCGCTTTATAATTCCCTGACACCCTTTAACTCACCAAACCTTGGTATACAGTTAAAACCCTCCGCCATATAAACCCATGGTCCCCACCTTTAGTAACCCATTGCTTATATTAAAAATCCCGTCATTACTTTTTAATTAATTAAAATTCATTTTAATGAAACCCCAGACCCCACCAAGCACGTCCCAACTCCTTTCGTGCAACTTCATCGCGTGATATCCCTTTGATCTCCCACCCCCAAATCCAACAGTGCATATCAATATCGCGCAGATTCACAATCCG
Organism: Pinus tabuliformis; assembly: GCA_031772625.1. Taxonomy (NCBI): domain Eukaryota; kingdom Viridiplantae; phylum Streptophyta; class Pinopsida; order Pinales; family Pinaceae; genus Pinus; species Pinus tabuliformis. The sequence goes on along the minus strand of CM062809.1, from coordinate 845,409,383 downwards.
ATAGTTATCGGTCCAAAGGCATGCGAGTTTCGCGGTTTTGGCCGAGCACTATTTGGCTACGTGGCGGCACCAGGTTATATCGTGTGCCCATGAAAAATACCGCCCCTCACTCAAAAGTGGTGCAATATGGCCTAAAACTGCCTCCTTGCGTAAAAGTAAAATTGTCCACTATTCATTGCCAAATTCTCGCACCAAAATGTAACTGTTTTTAGTTAAAAGGTTGAAAAAGCCCCATTTTGCTCTTTTCACTCATTTTCGCTGCAAACCTTTGTTAACCAATTTCAATACCTTGTACCTCTTAGCAACTAATTTAACCTCCTTTTGCCACTCGAAGATGGTGCAGACACCAAATTGAAGAAGCAAATTGACCATTGAAGCCTCAAAAGCCTCTGCTTCCACCACAAAACCCTGTCTCTGCACCAAATCACCAATTTCCAAGTATTCTTGAAAGAACCAGAACGACCTTGTAAATTTGAGTTATGTACACATTAATTATTAAAAGGTAATTAATTAAATTAATTAAAAAAACTTCCTAAACTAAAGAAAAAACTTATTCTGCATCCAAACCCTTTTTCTATAGATTGAAATTACCCTCCCCACTGTTCCAGACCTTCTGACCTCACTCCTAAATCCACAGAAAGAGTAATTCCATTGAACAAACGAAATTATGGCTTCCCAAATCTCTTTGGATGTAAGACTTTTGCAAACCCCTCACCTGGATATTGACCACCTCCCATTGGCTGAAAAAGAGTTTCAAATTAAAGACACTGCTTCCCTTAGCCACCTACTAAAACTCCACTACTGGAGTAAAGACAAGTTTTTGAACCGGAATGATGACATTCACATATGGGAGTCAAATGTTCCCAAGCACTTGTTCCCACAGGTCTAGCTATTCCTAGAAATCATCCACTTTTGTCAAGCTTGTTATGTTCCAAGTCAAAGAGCCATAGTCACCTTGACCAACATGTTTTATTCACCATTACTGCAGAGCCAATAAATCAAATGTTGCAGATCTAGCCAGGCCCAAATGAGACCCCACTTTCCATTCAAGGCTTACTTGAACTCTACATAAAGCTATACCTTCCCAAGAAAGCTTAGATCTTTCAGAATTTCATCATTGAAGAGTCTCATACTCCAATAGATAGTCCTCCATATGCTGCCACCATTTTCTCTGAGAGAGGCAGACAAATTATAACCATGCTCTCTTGCATTCTAGGGTACACCACTGATGAGCATGTGGATGAAGTTGTTCTTGCTTTCCTTTCTATCTTTTGCCCAGGCAAGCCTCCTACTACAGTCTACAACTTTGCTCAGTTCATAGCAAACAGAATCCATGAATAGTTTATCAGATTACCAAATGAGAGAGTGTTCAAATATTCATTAGTATTGTTTCACATGTTCTTATACTTTCAGTCAAACAAGTTTCCAGTCAGCATCCAAAAGTTAGACACCAAGGGAAATCCAAGATCTGTCATCTTTTGGACACCATTGATCCAAATATATTCCACTATTTTTTCTTATAAAGAGTTCATTGATTCATTTGTTCATCCAGTTATAAACATGCTAACTAGTAGCTATCAGCCTAGGATAAATGAGGAGATTAAGAGAGTTTTACAGTTGGATAAGAACAGTAGAGTGGGAGACTGGTATCTATACCAGGACCACATAGAAATCAGGATATATGGATGCCAACTAACTCCCTACAAGCTGCCCAAATACCTCCCCATGAGGATATTTTCATTAGAGTATTTCAAGCAAATTATAAACTCTGATGAGGTTAATTTCCTGTCAACTAGGAAGAAGACCCAGTTTAAAATCAAAAACCAATTGGGCCCTTTTATTTGTAATAATAGGGAAGCTAGAAAAGAGGTAGAAAAAATCTTACAACAGATGAACTTCAAAAGTAGTTTCATGTGGCAGTATGACCCTAATGGAGTCATAAATAAACTAAGGCTCAAATTCAAGCTAAGTCCTTTCATACATGAGCCTAGACCAGATATTGAAAGATATGCCAACGAGTCAGAGTGGTTGGAGAACACTTTAATAGATGTGGAGAATACTTTAATAGATGTGGAAAAGCAGATTGATACTAGTACCTTTCTGTAGGTTCCTACCCTACAGGAACAAATGAATATTACTCCCATTTTACAGACTCCAACCAATGAGGACAAAAATGTGAAAAGAACCAGGGAAGAAAGTTCTAGCTCTGGGATGGACACGACAGATGACAACTTTGAGATCAGTTACAGGAAAAGGACCAAGCTTAATCCTGTAACTGAGCAAGAAGACACCATTGAGGCAGTTGAAATCACTGATACTGACACAATGGTGGGAAAGAGTAAAGGTCCATCAGTTTCTTAGGAAACTCATCAACCCTCCGCCTCAAACACTCAAATAATTGAAAAGCAGCTTAGCATTGAAGTCTCTTGGTCCAAAAAGCCAGTGGATACAAAGAAAGATATAAAAGAGAAATACAAGGAAATTAAGCTGAGGAATGAGGCATTAAAGGTTGAAACTTATGCCTAGTACTTGAAACAAACACCTGAAAATTATAATAGATTAATGTCAGCCTTTGACATTAAGACTAGCAAGATGCAAATGACCTGTATGCATGTCAGGCGGAAAGAGTCGATAGTGCGGACACAACCAACCTCCCTAGGAGCCTAAGACTCTCTAGTGACAAACAAGACAAACAAGAGCAATCCTTCTCTAAACATGCATTTACTATATGAGAAATCAAGTGTTTAGATCCTACCTGTAGTCCCACGCTGTTGTAGCAGTCCAGCCTCGCTGATCCGGATGAGCTCCTCCTTCACTTTGAAACCTGCATCCACTAAAAATCAAACGATTAAATAGCACTTGATAATCTCATAAAATAAAACATATTTAACACATAGACCAAGGAGTACATGAAACAACTCATAAATAACAAGTTATTGAGAAGAATGGACTCATTTGCATTAATAGGAAACAAAAGGAACAATTACAACCTGAGCCTTGGTGTTGTGCAAGTCCCTCCCAGGGTCCATCAAGAGTTCTCCTTTACTTTGACAAAGCTCACCCACTTCCAAATAGAACAAGCAAAGATGGCAATCTCTCCTCACAAGCTTCTAAATAGGAGTCCTAATTCCAGTAGCATCTACCCTTAGAAATGTTTAGCTTCCAACCCCTCTTCCTTCTGGCCCAATGCCTGTATTTATAGTGCTCTAGAGGAAGTTATTCAGGTCCACCATCAATGGGATAATTCCCTCTTTGGATGGGATAGCTCCCTTATTTATGGGATAAGTTCCTCTTTGATAGGGGTACATGAACCATCTGGAGGCGCTCAATACACGTCGAACAACCTTCTAGAATGCTCTAGAAATGACCACAAGTAACTTTTTAAAGATGAAACTTGCGCATTTTGACCTTTACAGGGGGACGCACCTGCCCCTTTACATACAGAGCGTACAAGTACACAGCTTTTGTGAACATTAGGTGCGTACCCGCAGGTAAGGTTGAGAGAACCTGCGTACCCAGAGATAAATACATTTATAAAGACTTTCTCTCTTTTTGGAGTTTGACATGGAGAGCAGAGGCATAAGACTTGCCTAAGAGGATAGCATGACTGTTGATAGAGCCATACTAACTGTAAATAGCCATGGTGACATTTTTTAGTGTAACAGATTGCCCCCTAAAGTGCGAAGCCTGAAATAGATTAGGGTTTTGTATTATCTAGGAAGGGTGAAGCGCTTTATCATTTCAAGGATTATCCCGTGGAGAGCCTGGTCAGAACCTGCAATTTTCAACACAAAATACATGTATAAGATTATATCATCACTGAGGTAGGCATTCCCATACTCAGATCAAAACTTTAACTAACAGACTAACTACTCTGATACAGGAATGATCTTGTAGTACATCATAATCATAGACTTTTGTAGACACAGTATGGGCGCAGCCATCTATTTATGATTAGTCTACTTAAACAATGAATACAAAACTCCTCGCAGCCTGGATGGTGGAAACTAGATCCAGGGTCTTCATTTCTACTTCTCGAGTTGGTACGATTCTAGCCATGCGAATAAATGAGTTGATGTCGAACATGGTAGAAACCACTTGATTACCAGTCGATGATGTAAACTGTTAACAAGTGTGAGAGAGACCACCAGTAATGTCAATGGTTGTCAAAGTACCCAGTACAATCCATGAGATGTGAATGAAAGAGTTGATGTCGAACATTTCACGGAATCCTTCGATCGAAAGTCAATGATGTAAACTGACGTCAAAGGCAAGAAACCTGCCATTGATGCATGCAGACTTCAAGGTACTGACGATTTCTAAGTCATCTCTCTAGATAATGTGCTGATGTCGATAGAAAGCGACCCGTTGTAGGCAAGCCCACAACACGAAATCATTTGTTCAAGTTGAAGAAATGTTGCTGTAAAGACTGACTCAAGGATGGTCAAATGGATGACAAGTATTTTGCAGATGAAAGTTTTGCTTGCAGACCTCTTGAACACATAACGACACGACAGATGGCTTGGTGATAAATGACTCAAAGTTAATCCCCGGAACCCGGCTGAAGACTTTCAAAGTGGTTTGATCAACTGTGAGGTAAAGGATTTCCCAACCCAGGTGAATGAAAAGTGTCGTGTCCAAGAGTGGTAATAAAGTTTCTTTGAGACAAAAGATAACAAATAGGCTCATTCTTCTTTCTTTTCCCCCACCATTTCTGGCAAGTACCTCTTTATTTTTAACAAGCTTGAGGAGGATAACATATGCTTGATTATAATCTCATCCTTCGGATGAGTCCAACCTAGTTTTGATTCGAACCCTAGGAAGGAGTGGTTCGTTCCTGTTTGTAATTGAACAGGTCCTTTACTGTGAAATTTTAACGAGTCCAGTATAGGAGAAACTCGACGTTTTTCAATTTTAGAGAGTCTGAAAAACTTAAGAAGACTCCAAGTTGAACTTTTTCGTAGATTTGTGTCCCTCAAGCCCGAAAAAGTATAAAATAATACCTAGGGGAACCGCTTGATCTTGCGACCAAGGAGTACTTTCATAATTAGTGCCACTGACCTGAAAAGTAAAAAGCGATCAAAGACACGTCGTTTTATTTCCAGTATCGAGTTTGAAACGACAAAAACCCGGCAATCTTTTCCTGATTTTACGGTCAGAAAAGAGCTATAAGGGGACCGTCTTTTAGTTCCGTTTTAACGAGTGTAAAAGAAACGCTCGGCAATCTTTTCATATTTTAGGAGTCAGAAAAGGGCTTAAAAGATAACTCCGAGGTTTCACTTTTTCGTAATTTTTAACGAGTTCGAAAAAGGGATAAAAATGTACTCATGGTTTTCATTTTTTGCATAAGTTTTAATGAGCTCGAAAAAATGATAAAAATGTACTCATATGGCCGACTTTCAATTTAATTTACGAGCAGGAAAAGACGGAAAGAACTCGGCATTTTCATTTGTTTTACGAGAATGAAAAATAGTAAAATAATCTCGGTATTTTCATGAGTTTAACGAGTCTTGAAAATAACTAAAATTGACTCGAGATAGGTTTCATTTTTACAAAAGCTTGAAACAGACAAAAACTATGCTTCAAAGTAGTTTCATTTTTTCACAAGCTTGAAACAAAGAGAAAACTGTGCTTGATGCCCCCTAAGCATAACTGCTAGAGCGCATGCCCCCCAGCTTCATTTCATTCAACCAGTTGGATGAAATGAAGGTTGAGTTACGAGATCATGGAAAGACTTGACCTAAAACTATAAGAAAATTATGCAAAAACTGAAATAACTAACCTAAATATACAACTTAACATTTATGAGGTTTAGTCAAACTCTCAACTCAATTAGAGGAGGATTTGTTTCATTTTTTAACGAGCTTGACACAGGAAAATAACTATGCTCGGATTCGGTTTCATGTTTACGCAAGCTTGAAACGAAAAACTATGCTTGTTATAAGTTCACATGCCCCCGGCATAATGACGCAAAACGAGGTACATGCCCCCCAAGCTTCGTTGCATTCAATGAGGTGGATGGAATGAGGCTTTACTTTCAAGATCTTGGAAAGACTTGTGGGAGTTGTTTCATTTTTTAGTGAGCTTGACACAAGACAAGGAACTATGCTCATAACTACTCTCTACAATCTACCTAACAAAAAACTTTACTCTAAAAAACCTTGATTCATTTTTTAACGAGCTTGACACAAGACAAGGAACTGTGCTCTAAAATCCTTGATTCATTTTTTAATGAGCTTGACACAAGACAAAGAACTATGCTCATGACTACGCTCTACAATCTACCTACTTAACCTAAAATCTACCTGATTCATTTTTTAATGAGGTTGACTCAGTAAAAGAATTATCCTCATACTAGCCTGTTTCATTTTTTAACGAGGTTGATATAGGAAAAAACTATCCTCGTACCTGATTCATTTTTTAACGAGGTTGACTCAGTAACAGGAACTATCCTCAAAATCCTACTTTCTACAATCTACCTACATATCCTAAAATCTACCTGATTCATTTTTTAATGAGGTTGACTCAGTAAAAGAACTATCCTCATACTGGCCTGTTTCATTTTTTAACGAGGTTGATACAGGAAAAAAACTATCCTCGTACACACTGATTCATTTTTTAACGAGGTTGACACAGTAAAAGGAACTTTCCTCGGAACATTGATCATGGCTTCCAACTGGAAGAAAGACATGTCAATGGACACACCTTGATCATGGCTTCCAAGAGGTCTTCATCAGAAGGAAGAACACTTCTTTGGAAGGAACACATGTCAAGGGACTCAAAAGGGATAAGAACATCATGTTCAAGTAATCCCATAGAGTTTTCCATATCAATTACCGGATCTAAGTCAAAGGAAGATGAGCAAACAGTGAGAGGCTCACTTACATCGGTAACTGAAAACATGGGACCAGTTGCCACATAATTAACCCGTGGCAGGGTAGATACCACTTTAGAATCAGGAACATTTAGGGGTGTCATATTATTGGTAGTTGAAACAAGACTAGGGAACGAAAGCTGGTCTACAGTCACAATACTGCCGTTGTGAGGGAAAGACATCACGCGAAAGAGTGTCGATACGACAGCTTTCATTGCATAAACATAGTCTCGCCCAAGGAGTAAATTGAAATCCAAGGGACCGCGAACTACCATAAGATCAATACAGACAGTTTTACCTTCCAAGGTAATAGAAAACTTAGGAAGGATCCCTAAAGGTTCACTAATGGTTTTGTTAAAAGCTTTCAGATTCTGCGTAATAGGCGCAAGCTGAGGGGAACCCAAAGCTTTCCAAACAGTTGAGGATAAAATACTAACAGAAGCACCTTCATCTACCTAAGTACGATGTATGTCCCTACTACCAGCCTTGACAATGATTTGGAAAGGGATGGAGGAAGGAAGACGAGGTTCTGTCAGTCTATTCCAATCAAAGGAAAAGACCTCAGTACTTGGAGGGGGTTCTGTAGAAACAGGTGAAATGCCCCCTGGCATAGAAGAATATGATGTAACAAGAAGAACCTGAGCGGTATGAAGTTCACTCTCTAAATGGAAAGTGGGATTGACCGAATGTGAAATTGAATCGACCACTTGATCAACTAATGGATCATCAACCTGAGTGACATGAGTTTCACTCTCCAATGGAAGAGTGTGATTGACTGTACTTGAATTTAGATCAATCACTCCGTCAGTTGACGGTAGGTTGGGAGAAAGTTTACGGTAACCAGTTGGAAATTCTTGCTGTGGAACAGTAATTTTTTCCAACAATGTTGAGGCTTCATCCATGTGAGGGAAAATGTGAGTTTGATGACTCCCTTTGCATAACTTACAAGGAAACCTAACTTTACCCTTTTTCCCAGGAACCTGACTATCACTGGTTGATGGATCAATAGAAAGTTGATGAGATTTTTCTGACCATACTTCCAAGACCTTTGGAATACTAGGACAATTGACAAGGAAGTGGTCACCCTTACAAAGCATGCAAGGGTATTTGGGTTTACGATGCATGTCGGAGTTTTCCTCAACACAACTAACACTTACAGTCGTGGTTGGTTGGTTGACTTCTTTCTTATCTTGCTTCTTCTTCTTCTTCTTCCCTTTCTTCTTCTTCTTAGCCTCCTGGTTACTAGCATCAAGGCTTTTACCAGGCGAAGAGGAAGAAATGGAGGAAGAAAAATTAGGCGAAGAAGGTAAAGGGTCAACAGAAGGTTGGTGATGTTGAGATGGTGAACTCTGTTGAGGTGAAGCATCCGGTTGAGATGGAACAATTGGAGTATTTTGGGCCAACGAAGTTGAAAATAACCATATCGGTAAACCTATTGTAAATCTAGGTAATGACAAAGTAGCCATATAAGGAGGACCAACATTTCCAAAGTAAGGAAAAGTACTAGGATTCTCGTTAGGAGGGGTCCCTAGGTTGGTAAATTCTGGAACACTTGCCATTATATTCAATTTCAGTGAATTTTATTAACAATTTAAAACTAAAATTAACAATTCACAATTCACACCTAACAATTAAATTGACAACTCACACCTATGGTCTTCTAGAAGTAAAAACAAACAAATTAACACGCGCTATCAAATCTAGGAGTCAAACCACACACAAACAGTAGCCTTCCGGACCGAAAACACTAGTTGGTGATGAAGCCCAACATCGTCGAATTCAGTACAGAAGTGGAGGGTGGAACAGTTACCCCGGCAACCTGCTTAATGAATAGACTGGACCAAGTTCCTCCACTTTAACCGTCTCGAGTGAAGTGAACCCCCCAGAAAATCCAAGTGAGTCTAGCCGACGTCTGCTCCAGGTACAGTGGGATCTTCCCTCCACCGTCACCTTGGGTAGAACCCTAAAGATAATTTTCACTAAGGTCACCAACAGCAACAAATACACCTGGGGGAACAGTCTACGACCTGATAGCACGCAAGGGCAGAGTAACAAGCTCAATCCCCTTGCCGGCTCCTTGACAATAATCCAAGGTTTACTGACAAGTGACCCCAGGCTCCTCGACAATAATCCGAGGTTTACCGTTTGTAATACGTGCATATCTGGCGTCTTTCCCAATGAAGGATGATTGATCCCCTCACTGGTTCGGACACGGTCTCGTGCTTCTCCTTTAAGAGGAGCTTTCCCAGAGCATAAATGTAACAGTTGGATTTATCCTACCACAAGATGAGCTACTTGTTTGGTTTTGCTGTCTTGGAGAATTAATTACTCTCCTACTCCAAGACACTAGCCTAAGCTATGTTGGTGTTTCAGAGCCCTAGAAATGTAAAAATTACTAGATGAATTTTAATTAAGCGCTGTGTTATTAAGGCTGTTATTACTCAAATGGGTAAATGGATACGAAACCAATGGTGTTATGACCCGACTCAACTGAATGCAATCGAATATGATAATGTAATCCTTTCAATTCGATGAATCCTAACTAAAGTAAGGAGAGAGTTTCCATTTACTTCCAACAATGCAAAAAATTGATCACTAAGAGAAAATATAACAAATTCTCTAATGCACTAATTTCATCAAGAAAAACTAATGCAAATCAATTCCAAACCATTTTTTTTATTTTTTATTTTGTGTAAATTCAAATCAAAGAAAACTGATCTAAATCTATGATTGATTTTTCAGAATGTAAACTATGCAATTGTAATCTATGCACAATTCACTTGAAAAGTATGCAAATGTAATCTATGCACATTTTTCATTCATATTCTGAAAATGAGAATTCTAATTATGCAAATGTGATTTATGCAAGAGAATTCTCAAACACAAGACGATTCTAATGTGATCTAAGAACCAATCAAGTGCAAATTGAGAAAATTGGGTGAGAGTTCCAAAGATCAAAAATGAAAACACTCAAAGGCGATTAACACTCATACACAATTTAGCCCCCCCCGGCGAATGAGGGGGAATTTTTTTTTGCAAAAACGAAAGCAAAAAGATGCAAAATTGTGAAAGACTGAGAGAAACCTCCAAGTAATGACCAAAGGAAAACAAATCAAGAATTTCTCAAAAAGAGACTCAAGACACCCAATTGATGAAAGCTTAGAGTAGGAATGCTAATGAAATAAGCTTAGGTGAAGATTTATGGCAGGTAACCTGATGGATCTGGGCAGTAAAAACAAAGTAAAAGAAAAATCTAAAAGAGCAAAAAGAAAAAAATTGGAAATTTCTTAATTTTTAGCAGGGGACGCAGGCAACCAGTTAAGCCAGGTGCGGGCCCGCTCTGTGCACATAGCAACAGTGCGTACAAGTACGCACTGTGCAATACTCAGAGGGTGCGTCCTACTGGAAAAACCAAGAAAAGCTAAATTCAATCTAATCCTAAGCTAACCCACCCAAATGCAAAGTCACAGAGCCAAAAACCAGAAAATAAATGACTTTTCACAGATCAAAGTTGCATACAAAGGAAAAAGACTTTCACATCAATGGATTCCCCAGTGGAGTCGCCATTTTGTCAAGGGACTCAAAGAGTCGATAGTGCGGACACAACCAACCTCCCTAGGAGCCTAAGACTCTCTAGTGACAAACAAGACAAACAAGAGCAATCCTTCTCTAAACATGCATTTACTATATGAGAAATCAAGTGTTTAGATCCTACCTATAGTCCCACGCTGTTGTAGCAGTCCAGCGTTGCTGATCTGGATGAGCTCCTCCTTCACTTTGAAACCTGCATCCACTAACAATCAAACGATTAAATAGCACTTGATAATCTCATAAAATAAAACATATTTAACACATAGACCAAGGAGTACATGAAACAACTCATAAATAACAAGTTATTGAGAAGAATGGACTCATTTGCATTAATAGGAAACAAAAGGAACAATTACAACCTGAGCCTTGGTGTTGTGCAAGTCCCTCCCAGGGTCCATCAAGAGTTCTCCTTTACTTTGACAAAGCTCACCCACTTCCAAATAGAACAAGCAAAGATGGCATTCTCTCCTCACAAGCTTCTAAACGGGAGTCCTAATTCCAGCAGCATCTACCCTTAGAAATGTTTAGCTTCCAACCCCTCTTCCTTCTGGCCCAATGCCTGTATTTATAGTGCTCTAGAGGAAGTTATTCAGGTCCACCATCAATGGGATAATTCCCTCTTTGGATGGGATAGCTCCCTTATTGATGGGATAAGTTCCTCTTTGATAGGGGTACATGAACCATCTGGAGGTGCTCAATACACGTCGAACAACCTTCTAGAATGCTCTAGAAATGACCACAAGTAACTTTTTAAAGATGAAACTTGCGCATTTTGACCTTTACACGGGGACGCACCTGCCCCTTTACATACAGAGCGTACAAGTACGCAGCTTTTGTGAACATTAGGTGCGTACCCGCAGGTAAGGTTGAGAGAACCTGCGTACCCAGAGATAAATACATTTATAAAGACTTTCTCTCTTTTTGGAGTTTGACATGGAGAGCAGAGGCATAAGACTTGCCTAAGAGGATAGCATGACTGTTGATAGAGCCATACTAACTGTAAATAGCCATGGTGACATTTTTTAGTGTAACAATGCAGCCTACAATCCAGCAGCCCAGATCATCAACAGACTACAGGAAAACAAATTTTGAAGTTTTGGATAGGGATGTTCACCCTATTGACCAAATTTAATTCCATAAATAGGCTGGTGAAGTGATTTATTCCACCATGAAAAGTAAAGAAATGACTGTGAACAAACTTCAAATCTCACTGGATAACATCACAACACAGTTTAAGTGGGAAAAGGCATCCTCACAGGCCAAGGATAACCGAATCAAGTCACCGGAAGACTTGGTGATTGAAATTGGGTATAATCCCAATGATGTAATGGCTACAAAAAAACTTATAAAAAAGAAAAATGAGGATATTACTGCTTTGAAGAAGCAACTGAAGCTGCCTTATTCAAAACATCCACAGACCAAGGAGGTCTTAGAAATCCAAACCCAATAGGAGGAAATGATGGATCTCATTCTTCAGTTGAATGATCAATTGAAAGAAATGGAGAAGGAATTAGATAGTTTAATATGATTGAAACAGGTCAGCCTTGAGACAACCGCTACCACTGCCACTGCTATTCCTACAGTCACTACAACAATTCCATAAACTTTGGAAACTTCATTGGCCCCCACAACTAAACTAGCTACAACACTTCCAGCTACAACAACATTTGCATCAACAATAGGTTCAACAACAGCAGCAGCTCAACCAAGTGACGAGGCAAGTAAACTAGTCAAAGCCATGGAGGACATGTCCATTCATACCACTGAGATAAATAGAATAAAGGAATAGATAACAAGTCTGGAGGATGAGAAGAAAATGACTTAGATTATGCACAAAAATGAAGTTCAGGAATCAAACAGGTTGAATGAGAGGATGAATAACTTGGAAAAATAGTTAACATTGAAGGAGCCACTTACCCAAGCTTAAGAACATCTATGGGCCAATATCATTGACTCTGTCAATGATATTTGTCCATCTATACAAGTCATCTTTGAACAAAATGATTTAGTCAAAGAGCCTACTGAAGCAATTCAAAGAGTTAAGGTTGAACTTGGAGACATACCAGAAGAAACCTCAAGAATCATCCAATTATTTAACTCTAAAAATAAATATGAATTGCAGGAGTTGGACATAGCTGACAGGACTGGTACTATACTAGAGGTGAAGAAAGTGCCTGCTAAGAGGAACTTAATGATGCAGCTTGAGGACAAATTCCAAACCATGGATCTGGCTATAGGCAGGTTCATGGTTAAGATCTCTGCCAAAACCCTTGGTAATAAATCACAGATTAATGCCACATGAGGACTACAACAGGAAAATCAGAGAAGTGGCAAGAGTTCAAGCCAATAATTCTTCTATGAAAGGGATGCCTACAGGAAGGTTCTGTACTAGAGTTTTGAGAACTTATTTTATCTCTAGCATGAGGTAAAACACCTTTTTGTGAACAAGCCCACCTTTGCAAAGTACACAGAAGCTGGTGAAGTCTATAGAATAATGGTAAATATTAAATTACCAAATATAGAGACATGGGAAAAATTAAATGACTTACTGTAAAATGCAAGGTAAAAGTGAATACAGAACAATAAAAGAAAAGCAATGGGTCAGCCTAGTCAAAGAGTATCAGATGAAAGAGTATCAGTTAAAGGGAAAAGTAAAAAGACAGCCAGTGTGAAAGACAAACAATAAATGAGAGAAGGCAGCAAAAGATCTGACAACAGATCCTAATAAACAGGGACATCTTACAACAGTTACATATCTATCTCTATCTTCTTGCATGAAGATATTTCTTTTTCCTAGAATAATTCCCAAAACAGTTTGGGATATTTTGTAATAAATTTTTGTATAAATACTTCATAATTCGAAGTATAGAGTGTGGATTGCTAGACATTTCTATAGTTGTATTGATCTGTAACCTGAGGGTTCATTGTACCAATTTTTCAAGTCAACAGACTAGACTGAGTAATAAAGAAATTGCATTACAGGATTCATGTATTGGGCCACTTTAGTGAAGTATTTTCTTTTTGTCAAATTGTTATTTTCTTAAGTGTTTCACAAACTTGCATGTTATCTAAATTGAATGAAATAACTGGAAATTTATTACAGAATTTGTTTAAGTACACTCTGTCTTGAACAGTTAATCATTTTAATGTTTTCTTCTGATATCCAGATTAGAGAATCCTTCATTGCTCCCTAGTTTCGATTGACGTTTGTCATTTCCTACATCATCTAGTTTGAGGAACCCTTGATTTCTCCTTGACCCCAATTGAAAACCACTTCACCATCCAAACTAAAAGATCCGAATTTACTCAGCTACTTTGCCCTGTAAACACTATCTTTAGAACTTGATATAGTCCTATTTTCTTGACACTTGACCCCATATCCCAATGGTAAAAGACATCCCCCTATCCATCTAAGTTAGTGATTCCAACACCAAATCAAAATCAAAACCCAATCAGAGCATAAATAACTAGCCTAAAAACAATTAACTAAACAATGTTAAATCATAAATAGAGAGCCCTCTTTGAGCATTAGGAGGGCTAGATCCTGATCTCAAAAGTAGGTTTGTGGTTACCTCTATCATTTCTTTCATAACGAACTCTAGAGAAATTTTGGAGTGATAACATATTGGCAACCATACTGGGGACCAATCCTCAGTGTAATAAACCAAAAAAGGTAGAAACTCAAGAAATTAGTGGCCTGTTAATTAAAGAAAATTCACTCCCTAAGGAGTTATCAAGTTTAGAAGATATTCAGTTTGATTTATCATTTGAGCTTTCTTTGTTTAGAACCAAATCTGAAAATTCAATACATGATACTGTAATAGACCCCAATTTTATTAAATTTATTGAGTCAAAAAAGGTGCATATACATCCCGATTTAGATCAACATGTTTTGGATACATTTGATAAACTAGAATCTTTAGCCTCAACCTTGATAAGGAATATAGACGAAGCCTATATTCAACAATCACTTGAATTAGCTGCCCTGATTGCTTCTACCCCTGAAATTTCTATGGTGTCTTGAAAAATTGTAAATACAACTTCATTTACTACCGCCTCACCTATAATATCCACCATAGCTCATTCCGCTAAACCATTCATACCTCAGCGTCCTCTCTAACCAAACATCTCAAGTTAATCTTGTTCATCTACAACCATCTCAAGTCCTTCTTCAAGCACCACTACTTTTACCCCAGTCAAACCAAAGCCTCAGCCATGGCAGATAGATATGCACCTTTGGTCTTACCAACTCAACTACATGCCATGCCCCAATACTATCAAAGTAAAATCTTTTTGTTTGATGCTACTGGTCAGTATACTGCCCAACAACATGTGAATAAAATGACTGACTACATTGAATTACACGAGATTGATGAGTCTGGTGTACAAATCAGTTTATTTTACCAAATAATGATAGGGATGTTAAAAAATGGTTCAAAGGTTTACCTGCTAATCATATTGCTGATTTAGCTACTTTCCATAGATTGTTTATTGATAGATGGGAAAGAAAGAAAAACACTTTACAAATATTGTCTGAATATGAAAACTTAGAAGAGCTCTTAATGAATCAGTTCAGGATTATTGTGCTAGGTTCAATAGTATCTATAATGAAATACCTGCAAATATTAAACCTCCACCAGACTTAGCACTAATCGAATTTCCTGATGGATTTGACACTGATATGTCTTACGAATTGAGAGAAAGAAATCCTAAAACATTGGAACAGATGCAAAGTAATGTTGTTAGTGTAGAAGCAAATTTATTAGCTAAGAAAGCTAGGATGAGAAATGAGAAAAGAGTTACCATTAAAGAGGAACCATCCACTTCAGATGGTAAAATAGATAGTTTATATAAGTGTAGAAAGGATAATGGATAGATTAGAAAATATGGAAAGGAAATCTCAATGGGAAATTCAACAAGCACCCCCAATAAGAAACCCCAACTTTAGGAAAAATCCTAATACTGGAAAAACAAGAGATGCTGTACTTGATCAACAGATTAGACCTCCTTTCCAGGAAAATTATGTTGAGGGTTCACAAAACCATGAAGAAGAGGAGGACACCTAGATAAACCTATTAGGGATTAAAAATGAAGATGTTGTTTGTCTTACTCAGGAAGAACTGGAATTGTACATGTACAACAATTGCAATTAGAATCTAGAGAGTCCTTTGAGTACAAAAAAGGCTATGAATCTACTATCTATGAAGTTCACAAACAATATATCTTAGAAGCAAAAAGAATACTGAAATTCCCACTAAGAAATCAGTCCAAACTCAAACTAAAAAAATAGAAGAAACTCCTATGACCAAAGTTCTACAAATTCTCCCTAGAGGAACTCAGGAGACTTCCAACCCAAAAATTGTAGATATAACTTCAGCTAAAACTCAAACTTCAACTGTTACTTAGAATATTCCAAATAAGAAAATTCAAAACAAAACTACTAGTACACAAACTGAGTTGCCAAGTGCTGATAAAGAAGATAAAAGTACATAGACCACAATTTCTAAGGAAGATCTCATATAATCAGGCAAAACTCAATTGCCATTCAACATTAAGACTGAGATAGCCAAATTGAAAATATGAGTTCCTTTGACAGAGCTCGTGAAAAATGAATCATACAAAGCACAAATCGCTGAAACATTAAACATAGGTGAAGGCGAAGATGCTGTAAACCACAATGATGATCAACCTGAGTTATTATTTGGTCTAGAAGTAAATGGCAAACATCAACAATGGGGTATCCCTCCATTCTACATTAGCTTAAATGTTCGTGATAAAATCTTACATAATGCTATGCTAGATTTAGGGGCATCCCACAACCTAATGCCTAAAGCAATCATGGAAAGATTAAACTTAGATATCACTAGACCATACAACGACCTGTTTTCCTTTGATTCTAGCCAAGTCAAATGCCTTGGCCTGATTAAATATTTGTGTGTGACTCTAGTCCAGTGCCGAGCAAAGAGTATTGTTATGGACATAGTAGTTGCTGATATTCCACCCAAGTATGGAATGCTATTATCTCGCTCATGGGGAGAAAAATTGCACGGATCTCTACAGTTAGACATGCCATATGCCACCATCTCTATTTTTGGTCAACAAAGAAAACTTTAGAGTGAAACCTTGATGAAATACATGGTAAGTAGTTCAAAAAAACCATAGAATTACCCTATATACTCCATGCATTCTGATATGGACTCATTTATCTTGTATAATTCAGACAATGGCAAAAATGAGATCACAACTGTAGAAGAAAAATACAAAGCACCTCATAGTGAAAACATATTTCATGAATCTCTATGGAATTTATATTTTGATGGCTCTGTAAATAGATTACGAGCAGGTTCAATAGTTTTGTTTCATAACATGGAAAATAATCATTCTGAAGGCCATGCCTTTAGATTAAACTTTAAATTCACAAACAACATGGCAGAGTATGAAGCTTTAATCTTAGGACTACAAATTGTAAGAAAACTTGGAGCCAAGAGAGTTTCTATCATGGGATACTCGGAATTGATCATAAAACAAATTAGAGGAGAATACTCTGTGAATAATCCCAGACTTAGCCAATACAGAGAGACTATCCTAGATCTGATTAAGGAACTTCTTGAAACTAATTTCGCTACTATTCCTAGGAAACAGAACATGCAAGCTCACAGTTTGGTTACTTTTGCTAGCACTTGCAGATTACCATCTTAGCCCAACCACCAGTACACTGCAGAAGTAAGACACAGATTTGTCATACCTGACAATTTGAAATATTGGCAAATATTTTCACAAGATTCTCAAATTTATGATTTCATGAATGCTGAAGGAGAGTTTCAAAACTATACATAGATACTGATTGTACAATAGATAACATCATAAACAATGAGTTAGATATGGATGCTTTAAATTTAGATAAACCCACTAAATTCACTAAAGTAGAAATAGATAACTTAGAAAAAGCAGAAATAGAAGAAATAATTAATAATGATTATGAGATTCTAAACCTTAAAAATAACTTTTTTCCTAAGGGATTAGTCCCATTAGAAGATTTGTTTGATTCAAATGATGTGGCTAGAAAACCAAAAATGGAGCCTTTAAGAGCAGACATAAAAGAATGTAACATAGGAACAGAAGAAAAACCCAAGCGTATCAAAATATCCACAGCATTACCTCCAGATGAAAAGCTGAAATACATAAGTCTGTTCAAAGAGTTTCAAGATGTCTTTGCCTGGAGTTATGAAGACCTTAAATCTTATGATGCTAGCATGATTCAACATAAGATACCCATCAAGGAAGATCAGAAACACTTTAAACAAAAGCTTAGGAAAATTAATCTAGTTCTTATGCCATTAATTGAAAAATAAGTGAAAAGGATGTATGATGCATAAATCATAGCACCAATTAGATATTCAGATAAGGTCTCTAATTTAGTCACTACTAGAAAGAAAACATGAGAAATCATACTCTGTTTTGATTTCATAAACTTGAACAAAGTATCATTAAAATATAACTACCCTCTCCCTAAAATGGACCACATTCTCTAGAGGGTAGCAGGCTCATCTAGAATTTCATTGCTTGTTGGATTCTCTGGATACAACCAAATCTTAGTTCAACCAGAGGATCAAGCAAAGACTGCATTTACCACTCCCTGGGGTACTTTCATCTATTTAAAGATGCCTTTTGGATTAATGAATGCTGGAGCAACATTCCAAAGAGCAATGGACATAGCTTTTGCAAAATAAATCCACGAATTTCTAGTTGTTTACCAAGATGATATCACAGTATTTTCCAAATCATATAATGAACATCTAGATCACCTAAGAAGAGTCTTCATTAAATGTAGAAAACTTGGTATTTCCTTAAATCCCAAAAAGACACTCTTTGGTCTAGAAGAAGGTAAACTCTTGGGACACAATATAAAAAAATGGAATTAGAATAGATCCAACTAGAATAGAGGAAATCCTAAACATCACTCATCCTAGAAACATCAAAGAATTACAATCATTTTTAGGCAAAATAAATTTTCTTAGAAGATTCATTTCTAACTTAGCAGAATTAATTAGAGAATTAAATAACATGTTAAAGAAATATTCAGCACTTAAGTGGATAGTAGAGGCTAAACAATATTTTGAGGAAATCAAAGAAGCCCTTACTAAAACACCGGTCCTCATAAGTCTTGATTTCAAAAAAGATTTTATAATTTTTTCTTTTGCTTCAGAACATACTATTGCAGCAGTCTTATTGCAAAAGAATGATGAAGGTTATGAGTAGCCTATTGCATTTTTCAACAAATCTTTGAGAGATGCTACACTAAAGTACAACATAATGGAAAAACAAGCACTTTCTTTAGTGAAAGCTATTAAAGATTTCAGAGTGTACATCTTGTACTCACACATCATTACTTATGTTACAAATTCAGTAGTAAAGGACATTTTGACACAAAATGGGCCTAAAGGAAATAGAGGCAAATGGATTGCCACCATTTTGGAATATGACATAGAAATAAAGCCTACAAAACTTATCAAAGGCCAAGATTTAGCAAACTCGTGGCTGAATCTAACTGTCAAGCCTTAGATATAATTTTCATTGGTGCCCTAGATGATCAGGAAGAGATGGTCGACTCCACAAATCAGTGAAGCTTTCATAAATTCACCTTGTTATACAGATATCATATTTTTTTTACTAAATCTTCAAGCTCCACCTGGTTTATCTAGAACTAAAGGTAGATTTTTGAAAATGAAATCAATGAAATATTGTATCATAGACAATGATTTATTTTGAAAGGATAATGGTGGCATTTTATTGAATTATTTATTAAAATATGAGACTAACAAAGTTATGCAATAATTTCATGCAGGAGATTGTGGAGGAGATCTATACTGGAAAACAACTACTGATAAGATTTTAAGGACAGGTTTTTACTAGCCCACCCTTTTTGCAGATGTCATGAAATATATGACCTCCTGTCACAAGTGCTAAATATTTGAAGGCAAAAGGAAGCTCTTACCATTACCTCTCAAACCCATCTCCACAAAAATGCCTTTTCAACAATGGGGTTTGGACTTCATTGGGGAAATTCACCCATCCTCCTCAACCCAACATAAATGAATTTTGACAGCCACTGATTACTTTACTAAATGGATAAAAGCCATCCCTTCTAGACAAGCCACATAATCTGTCATCATTTCATTCCTTGAGAACAATATCCTTTCTAGGTTTGGATGCCCACAAAAGTTCATTACTGATAATGCAGCTGCTTTCAAATCCAAGAAAATGATAGACTTTTGTAACATGTATCACATTACCCTTGGCCATTCCACTGCCTATTACCCTCAAGGTAATGGGCTTGCAGAATCCTCAAACAAAAGCCTTGTTAATATCATCAAGAAACTGCTAGAAGACAATAAGGATACATGGAATAAAAAGTTGGTTAATGCCTTATGGGTAGATAGACTAACTACCAAAAAATCCATTGGTACATCTCCTTGCCAGCTAGTATATGGAATGGATTTTTTTTTCCATCCTCTTTAGGAGTACTAGTGATGAAAATGATTCAAGAGTTGCAAGTAGAACCAAATGATATCCAAAGGAGGATAAATCAGACAATACATTTGCAGCAAACCAGAGAAGAAGTCTATGTTGAATCACAAGTGATCCAGGATAAAATCAAAAAGATTTTTGACAAGAAAACCAAAGCTTATGATTTTTACATAGGTGATAAAGTACTAAAATGGGATTATAGAAGAGAAGAGAAGAGTAAACATGGTAAATTTAATTTCCTATGGCGAGGCCCTTATATCATTTATGGTTACAGAGGTAACAATGCATTTTTCTTGAGACAATTAGATGGAACAAATCTACTAGGAGGACCAGTCAATGGTAGAATGCTGAAGCATTACTTATCCACAGATTAACAGTAGTTCATTTTACTTTGCTCATTGTATATAACATTGAAAAGTTTAGATTGGATTGGATGGTAATATTTTGAGGTTGAAGCCCGAAGAGAAGGCCCTGAGCTTTGAGAGGTGTACCATCATATGTATGAAGAAAGCAGATCATAGAGGAGCAGTTACAGAGAAACCATAGTCAGAATTTCAAAGGCTACTGATCTTAAATTTCTTGACATTTCACCGGGAAATGCCATCCCCATGTGGAGCCACTGTTAGGGTCCTATAATAATAAGATTCATAATTTTGAATTGACTATGTTAAGTCCTGTAATATTGTACATACCTTTGCTTTTCTGTAAAATGTTTTCCCATATTAAAAAATGTGAAGAGGGTATGTCCTAAAAGAATAATGAAAGGACAAAAAGAAAGAAAAAGATCAAAAAATTAAAAATATGAACCCCAAAAAAGAGATAAGAATAGATCATGAAAGTGTGCAAATTCAAATGCCACTCCTTTTACTTTACTTTGCAAAATAAGATTGTGTGCAGCTTGTCAAGAATGCCACAATCCATGATGGTCAAATAGAATAATCTTGACTCATTCATGCTTTAAATTTCATGTTGATAGATAGAGAATAAACATCTAGCCAAACTATTTAATCTTGGCATATCAATAGTTAGGCAGATAATAATAATGAGGTCATCAATTTAATCTAAGTGATTGGAAGTTATAAGGTTAGAATTAGATAGTTTACTTATCAAAAGAAAAAGAAATGAAGGGTCAGCAAGCTCAAAAGCACCCAATGAATGAAGAGAAAATGCTACGGTGAATAAAGTGTAGGTAGAAGAATCTTTGCAAGTGCACAAGGTTGCTATCTCAAATGCACCTTCATCATACTTGATCCTATGTTTCATGTGCAGGAGGGATTGTCAAAGAGAAAGGACATTCAATAAAGATTATTTACTAATTTTCCCTCATCTCACTAGACCCTCCACGTACTTAGTTTATTAATTTCCCCTCATTATCCCTTCATTACTTGTAAAAACCCTTTCCCTTCATTTTGACCTTTTATCCTTTGTTTCACACATTTCCCTAGACATTACCCTTCAAAAAATGATTCCCCCTTCCCAAACCCCTTTCCCTAGTGTGAAACACATTCCCATCACAAAGTAATACATTCCCCCCTTATTAATTTCCCCTTTTCCCTTTAAAAACCCACTAAAACCCTTTATCCTAAAATCTCTCTTTATAATTCCCCAACACCCTTTAACTCACCAAACTTTGGTATACAGTTAAAACCCTCCACCATATAAACCCATGGTCCCCAACTTTATTAACCCATTCCTTATATTAAAATTCTCGTCATTACTTTTTAATTAATTAAAATTCATTGTAATTAAACCCTGGGTCCTGCCAACCGCGTCCCAACTCCTTCTGTGCAACTTCACCGCATGATATCCCTTCGATCTCCCACACCTAGATCCAATGACACATATCAATATCGCACAGATTCACAATCCGACAGTTATCGGTCCAAAGGCAAGCGAGATTCGTGGTTTTGGTGAGCACTGTTTGGCTACGTGGTGGCACCAGGTTATATCGCGTGCTCACAAAAAATATCGCCCCTCACCAAAAAGTGGTGTGATATGGCCTAAAACTACCCGCGTAAAAGCAAAACTTCCCACTGTTCATTTGCCAAATTCTCGTGCCAAAATGTAACCGTTATTGGTTAAAAGGCCGAAGAAACCCCATTTTACTCTTTTCACTCATTTTTTCTGCAAACCTTTGTTAACCAATTTTGATACCTTGCACCTCTAAGCAATCAATTTAACCACCTTTTGCCACCCGAAGATGTTGTAGACACCAAATTGAAGCAAAAAATTGACAATTGAAGCCTCAAAAGCCTCTGTTACCACCACAGAACCCTGTCTGCGCACAAAATCGCCAATTTCTAGGTATTCTTGAAAGAACCAGAATGAACCTGTAAATTTGAGCTATTCATAGTAATTATTAAAAGGTTAATTAATTAAATTAATTAAAAAACCTTCATAAACTAATGAAAAAAATTACTGTGCATCCAAACCATTTTTCTACAGATTGAAATTACCCTCCCTAGTGTTCTATACCTTTTGACCTCACTCCTGAAGCCACAGAAAGAGTAATTCCATTGAAAAAACCAAATTATGGCTTCCCAAAGCTCTCTAGATGTAAGATCCCTGAAAAACCCCTCACCTGGATATTGACCACCTCCCATTGGCTGACAAAGAGTTTCAAATTAAAGACACTGCTTCCCCGAGCCACCTACTAAAACTACAGTGCTGGAGTAAAGACAAGTTTTTGAACTAGAATGATGACATTCACCTATGGGAGTTAAATTTGCCCAAGTATTTGTCCCCACAGGTCCACCTGTTCCTATAAATCATCCACTTCTGTCAAGATTGTTATGTTCCAAGTCAAAGAGCCATAGTCAACCTTGACCAACAGGTTTTATTCACCATTACAGTAGAGTCAATAAATCAAATGTTGCAGATCCAGCCAGGCCCAAATGAGACCCCACTTTCCATTGAAGGCTTACTTGAACTATACACAAAGCTAGACCTTCCCAAGAAAGCTCAGATCTTTCAAAATTTCATCATTAAAGAGTCTCATACTCCAATAGATAGTCCTCCATATGTTGCCACCATTTTCTCTAAGAGAGGTAGACAAATTATAACCATGCTCTCTTGCATTATAGGGTACACCATTGATGAGCATGTGGATGAGGTTGTTCTTGCTTTCCTTTTTTATCTTTTCCCCAAGCAAGCTTCCTACTACAGTCTACAACTTTTCTCAGTTCATAGCAGAAAGAATCCATGAACAGTTTATCAGATTACCAAATGAGAGAGTGTTCAAATATTCATCAATATTGTTTCACATGTTCTTATACTTTTAGTCAAACAAGTTTCAAGTCAACATCCAAAAGTTAGACACCAAAGGCAATCCAAGATCTGTCATCTTTTGGATACCATTGTGTTTAGTCAATTTAGTGTGATCTAAATTGCTAGTATTTATTGTCAACCCGGGGCTCGTAAGCTGATGAAGTGAAGGTGTACTATATGTACTTAAGTAACCTCTTAGAGTTTTTCTTATCGTTGGGGTGTTGTTGTGGTTAATTATGTTCCTAAGATGGAGTGATAATTTATAAACAAGTGAGTGATGGTGTGTGTGTAGAGTGAATCCTAAATGAGTGAAAGTGTGTGTTTAGTGATCTCTAACTACTTGCTTGAAAGGAAATGCTTGAAAGGAATAAGTGAACTGAAATGACTTGAAATAAGAAAGCAAATGACCACTTCCAATGGCACTAGACACCGTTCAAGCTGCTGCTAATAAAAGAAAAGAAAGTCACTTTTAAAACCCAAAAATAAAGATTATCTCTCTCTAACTCGATGCTTCAAAGCACATGTACTGTGTAAAGCACGGATAGAAAGTAGCTTAAGTTGAATTAGAAAAGTGAGAAAAATCGGCTTGAAAGACTAATGATAACGGTTTGCTCTTTCTAATTCTCTACTTCAGCCATATGTACTATGCAAAGTATGATTAGAAAGTAGTGAAAGAATAGTCTAAGAAGCACTTAAAATCAAAACTTTACTTTAAAGACTAGTGGTAATATTTTGCTCTTCCTAACTCTCTACTTCAGCCATATGTACTATGCAAAGTATGGTTAGAAAGTAGTGAAAGAACAGTCTAGAAAGCACTCAAAACTAGCTGCAAGTTAGTGATATTCTGATCTTAAAAGATAACAGTTTATGATGAAGATCATTCATGTGTTAGCAGCTCTTTGAGAAATAAGATTAAAAATCAGCTATAAAAACAAAGGCAGCACTTGAATTTGTCAACTTCAAATACCATTAGTTTGTAAAGCAAACACACACACATAAAAATAAATCCCGGGCTAAAAGAAACCTGCAAAGAAATAACACTGATCAGCTTGAAAGAAAGGAAAACAAGTAAATGAAACTATACATGCTTAAGGAAATGAATAAGAAAATAAAGAAATACTGCACATAAAATACTTTACAGAGGCTGAGATGAGCAGGGGCCCTCTGTCCATTCAGCCACAAGAAAACTCAAAGATCTGGAAACTTCAAAACGGTGCTATGTCTATTCCTCCATTTGCAAAAAGTATACAAAACAGAGTGCTAGGATAGCACTAAAAAAACAGAGTTCACAATGCTCTTAAATTTAACACAAGTTCAGAAAATTACAACTGATAAAAGTCTAATGAGCGTACACAGACGCAGCTATTTATAGAGGTTTCTAAGATAGCCTACTCGTACAGCTAATTAACTGAAAAACAACAAACTGTCATGCATATTTATGGTCCCTTGACACTTCATACGGCTGCGTGGATGAGTTTAGTGGTTCTGTCGTCATGGGTAATGAATCCCATGTTGGATCATGTCCCCTGCCACCTGTAGAACGTGGACAAGTCACCGTTTAAGATGACGTGACCAAGCAGCTCACAATCACCGTTAAACAGCCTTGAGTTGACCGTAACTTGACCAGCTTTGACCATGGGTAAAGATGACGTGGATGGCTGGAAAAATGGGACAGGAACCTCGAGCACGTTGATACCTAAGTGCCCATGTGGCTCATCTAGCAAACCGACACGTGGAACATTGCGTTTAACAAAAAGGCTGCAGGATCTTCAGATAGCTGCAGGATCATCAGATAGCTGCGGGATTCCTGCAAATAAGTCAAAATCTAAACAAATAGTCATCCATTAGCAAAACTTGCTCGATCATGCTTAATGACACTTACTGTAATGATCTGGGTGGTTTTATAGTGAAAATGAGGCAAAAGTGAAGGAAAGATAAGGAAAAACTGAGGAAAATGGTAGACAAGTAGGTGTAGAATAGAGGCTCTACATACCCCCACTCCGAGGGTATTGCATGTCCTCATGCAATGAAAACACAATTCAATCCACCTGCTGGGATGCCTCAGCTAAGACATCCAAACTCCTCCTCTTCCTTTGTGTGGAAACATTAACCTTTGGTCTCTTGAACATGCATCTGAATTTCAAATTGATTAAGGCTCTGTTCAGCCTTCTACATCTCTTCTTGAGTCTGCTGTGTTTCTTCTGCCACATGCTCATGTGAAGAAAGGTGTTATCTTGGATTGCTTTGGCAATATCAGCTTGCTGCTTCATTTCTTCATTTCTCTGTTTTATGTGACGGTTTAGCACCTCAAGTTCATAGATCTCTTGCTTGAGTAAGTCTATTTGCTGCTCATGAGGTATGACATTACTTGGGCCAGCAGTGTTCTGCTCCAATGTTTCAAAATAGTTGTATGCTTCTTGCTGCGCTGGATCAATCATTGGTGATTTTCTTGGACTGGGTGCATGCTCAATTTCAGTTTCAAACTCCGGCTGAAATGGACTGTCCTCCCTTGGAGGAGTAGCTGCCTCACGTTGTGGACTATCCTCAAGGTCTGTTTTTGTAGCACCCTTCTCAGGTGTGCTTAGATCAACGAAGAGTGTCCTTGTGGCTTTCCTTTTATTCTGCAATCTACTACTCCTTCTTATAGTGGCAGCACTCTGTGTTTCTTTTTGTGCCTTTTTCCTTGGTTTCTGTACTTTTACTTTCTTGGAGAGGGCAATTTTCTCATGGAGTTTAGCTACCCTTTGTGCTAAGGGCTGGCTATCTCTTTCTTCATCACTAGAATGCTCTGGAGTCTGATCAATTCCTTGAATTACGGATTTTCCTTTGTCTTGTTTCTGTTTCTTTTTATCTTCTCTTCTCTTTTTGGCAGCTTCTTTGGCAAGTTCAGCGAGGGTTTCTGAGATAATCTCTTGAGCATTGTCTTCAGTAGGTTCAATCTCAGGTTCAGGATGATATACTTCTATTTCCTCTACAGTTTGTCCTTGAACAGTCTCAGAGATACTTTCTTTTCTCTTCCTTCTGCTTTTCCTAGGTATAGAAGATTCTCCAGGTTCTTCAAAATGGTTCCTTACAAGGAATTTCTCCCATGTGTCTTGTTTTTCTTTTAATTGTTCTTCTATCAATAACTTAACAAGACTATGGTGACAGAGGTAAGCTTCTATGTTTCGTGGATTCTTTTGAGCCATGGAACACATCTTCCTAAGGCTTTGGAATAGGAAGTAGGGAAGATTTATATCATGTTCTCCTTGAAATTGCTGCATAATTTTCCCATGATAGACGTATAAAACCCCAAATCTCCCTTCACATGTAAAAAACTTTTGCACTAATAACAGTAGATCTTTCCATTCTTCTTTAACATGAGAGATAGGGATTCCTTTGGTGAAAACACTTGTATTCATACCTGGGTTTTTAAAAATCCGCTTCCATTGTTGATCCTGGACTGCCCGGTTTTTGAACCAACGCTCACCGGTTTGTGGAAGAGATGTAGCCCTTGCTATGCTTCCTTCACTGACTGCAAATGTTAAATCACCCACCTCTACTTGACTGTTTTTATCCTGAAATGACCTTGCAAAGGTTTTTGTTACTTCTTTGTGGTAGCCCTTGAACTTCTTGATGCATTGTAGCCAATTGGCTTTTTGCAATGCCTCCTCAACCTGAGGGTATGCCTCCAAGAATTTCGAACCTTCTGGTTCAGCTCTTAAAAGTTTTCCCATCGACTCCTCAGCTCTGCTTAAAACACGACTTTGATGGTGACTTTACACAGTAATTCCTCGGTTCCTGTTCAGACTTTGTGGAACAGAGGATATATGGGTGCATCAACAGCCTCAGACACCGAGAATTCACGGCTTGAATCAGAGTTAAGTGGTGGATAACAACGTGAACACAGTGAAACGGTGACTAGCAGTCGTAATACAACTGTATCACACGTTTACTGGCTATACAGCAGAGGGAAAGACAGAGTATGGTTTATGGAGGTAATCGTAGTGAGTGAAACGGAATAAGGGAGATGATAGCGAGGAATGGAGTGTTATGAGCGCAGAGGGTTTCGAGATGATGAATGGAACGGCTATATTCTCCGATTCCGGCTGTGGATTGACACATGGCTGCGGGATGAGAACTGAGAGACGTAATACGGTAGGTTACGTCATTAGGGTACGAGACCTTAATGACAGAAACAGCCATATGTGATTTCAAAAATCATGGGTATTATGAGCTGATAGACGTGGAGGATTCGTAGAGTTGTGGTCGCATGGGAAAAGAAAATGGGTAATCATTACAATTAGTGGCCAACAAGACATAATCCAGAAAATTCCGCGTAATGAAATAACTATAGGTTTAAAATTTTAAACATACCTCGGACAGATCCGCATTTGATTTGGCTTCTGATAATTTGCTACTAACCTTTTGTTAACTTTATTGCTAGCACATGATTCTTTCCTCCTTGTCTTTGATGATTTTGAACTGTACATATTTTCTTCAGACGGACTGTGTTTCTTGTGCAGGTGCAGAAGGCTGCAGAAAGGCTAAACGGCTGCAGAATTGTCAAATAGCTGCAGGAACTGTAATGAAGTCTTCCAGCTGCATAAAATACTTTAGTTGCCAAAAAAAACTTTATTAATGAAATGAGATGGAATGAATGAATGAATGAGTGGGTGGAAAGCAGTGAGGTGGAGTGAGGATGGTGAGATGGAAGGAAATGGTGAGATGGAATAAATGGAATGAGATGAAAGAGAGAGAGATGGAAAACATGAGGTGTCAGGTGACCCTGATTTTCACCTCATGTTTTCTGCATGAGACTGCCAATCAGAGATTGGTTTTCAGGCTCATACATTTATTTTTTTTTCTTTTTTTTTTTTTCTCTTTTTTTTTTTTTTTCATTGAATTTGAAAGAAACAGAGATTAGGCTGATGGGGGAGAAGAATTCTTCTCCACCAGCCTCATTTCAGAATCGCTTTGGAATAACTTAACAAACTCCTCTTTTGAGAGTGGCTTGTGGTAAACTTTCAACCGGTGGCCATTCACAATAAAGGGAGTTTGAAGTTCATCAATAGTCTTCACTCTAACTGCTCCATTATTAAAGACTTCATCAATCTCATATGGCCCAAGCCAATGAGTTTGAAATTTTCCTTTGAAGTCCTTAAATTTTGAATCAAACAAGAGTGCCCAATCACCTTTTTGAAACTTCTTTTCTTTGATATGTCGATCATGCCATTTGCTTCTTTGGTGCTGAACTAGATCGGTCCTTAGAATTGCATCTTGTCTCATTTCATCTAGTTCGTTTAACTGGTCCATTCTGTGCTTCTGGGCTTTTGATAAGCTCATCCCCAATTGAACTGCTATCTTGAAGGTCTTGATTTGGAACTCAATGGGGAACAAGACTTCCTTCCCATAAACAAGTTCATAGGGAGAATGTCCTGTGGTGTTCCTCCATGTAGTTCTATAGGCCCATAAGGCTTCAGGAAGCCTTTCTGCCCAATCTCTTCTATGAAGATGAACCGTCTTTGTGATGATGCTTTCAAGAACTTTATTTGTAGATTCTACTTGACCATTCGCTTGCGGATGGTATGGAGTAGATGTTCTATGCTTGATCTTATATTCCTCCATCAGCTTCTCTATCATCCTTGATGTAAATTGGCTTCCCTGATCTGTTACAATTTCTCTTGGGACACCAAAACGGGTGAAAATATCCTTGAAAAGAAATTGAACAACTGAATTTTCAGTAGCAGAAGTTAATGCTATAGCTTCTACCCACTTGGTAACATAATCAGTACAAACCAATATATATCTATTTTGTTTGGATGGCGGATTAATTGGTCCAACAAAATCTAGAGCCCATTTCTCGAAAGGTTCGATGCATACCTGTGGCTGAAGTGGCATTTCATTTGAAAGAGTTGGTCTCCCAATTCTCTGACAACTGTCACACCTTTTAACATATTGCTTCGCATCCTTAAAGAGAGAAGGCCAATAATATCCTGATGAAAGGATTTTATAGGCAGTCCTCTTATCAGAAAAATGTCCGCCACAAGGTTCGTCATGACATGCCTTAAGGATGTCAGGCATTTCATCCTCCCGTACACATCTTCTGATCATCAAATCTGGCCCTGTTCTGAACAATTCATTAGAAATCCAAGAATAATGTGAACTATCCTGAATGATTTTCCTTTTCTCATTAGGAAATAAATGTAAAGGTAACTTTTTAGTAACTAAATAATTAGCAATATCAGCATACCAAGGGGTTTTGGTAGTTACTGCAAACAAATACTCATCTGGAAATTTATCCTCTACAGGAGAGTCCTCATTAGTGTTTTGGATTCTAGACAAGAAGTCAGCTACTGTGTTCTGTTTACCTGGTCGATCTAACACAGTTATGTTGAATTCTTGTAAAAGCAAAAGCCATCTTGTAACTCTACCATTAGTGACTGGTTTGTTCATGAGGTATCTAATGGCAGAGTGATCAGTGTGGACAAAGGTTTCATAGCCGGTTATGTAGTGTCTAAACTTGTTTATCGCATGAACAACGGCTAGAAATTCCTTTTCAGTAACAGTGTAATTTAACTCAGTAGGAGTCAAATTCTTACTTGTGTAATAAATGGCATAAGGGATCAAATCCTTTTGTCCCAAAACAGCTCCTAAAGCTGTATCTGAAGCATCAGTAGAAATGTGAAAAGGGAGTTTCCAATTTGGACCCCTTAGAATGGGTGCTTCAGATATTCTAGTCTTTAAGGCTTCAAAGGCAGATTGACATTCAGGATCCCACTTAAATTCACAATCTTTAGTAAGGAGTTTGAAAAGAGGGGATGCTATTTTAGTGAAGTTTTCAATAAATCTCCTATAATAACCAGTAAATCCAAGAAAACTTCTAACATCTCTTTGGCAATTTGGAACAGGTAACTTAGAGATGACTTCTACTTTAGATCTATCAACTTTGATTCCATCTCCTGAAATATGATGTCCTAAAACAATCCCTTCAGTAAACATCATAAAACACTTTTCATGACTTAAAGAAAGATTTGTTTCCTTACATCTTACCAGTACTTTTTCCAAATTTGCCAAAGCTTCTTCAAATGTATTACCATAAACTGTGAAATCGTCCATGTATACCTCTACACAATCATGAATCAGATCTGAAAAAATTCCTAGTACAGCCCTTTGAAATGTAGCGGGTGCATTGCACAATCCAAAAGGGAGTACTCGGTAGGCAAAAGTTCCCCAAGGACAAGTAAAGGTGGTTTTGTCTTGATCTTCAGGTGCTACCTGAATCTGATTGTAACCACTAAAACCATCCAAGAATGAGAAATACTTTTTACCTGCTAAAGTGTCTAGTACCTGATCAATAAAAGGTAGAGGAAAATGATCTTTTAAAGTTGCCTTGTTCAATTCTCGATAGTCAATGCAAACTCTCCATTTACCATTCTTTTTGGGCACTATAACCAAGGGAGAGACCCATTGGCTATCTGAAATGGGGTAAATGAAGTTTACCTTGAGCAATTTCTGAAGTTCTTCTTTCACAATTTCCCTAAGATTTGGATTCATCCGTCTTTGTGGCTGCCTAATAGGTCTGCTGTTTTCTTCAATATAAATGTGATGAATACAAGTCTTAGGGTCGATTCCTTTCATGTCAGTGTATTCCCATGCAAAGGCAGTGGAATGTTTTTGCAACAGTTTAGTTAATTCTTCTTGTTGTAGTCCTTCCAAGTTCTTGTTAATGTTCAATGTTCTTCCTGGAAAGATTTCAACTGTAGAACTACCAAACTCTTCCATTGAGAAGAGAGACATTTGTCTAGAGGAGAGATATTCAATGTCTGCATCTAACTGAAACTGTGAAGAGTCATATTCTAAAGGTATCTCAAAATTTTCTAATGTATTTAGAATTTGACTGTCCTCACTAATCTCAGAGATGGTTAGAACAGGTTGAAGGGTATCCTCATCATCAATCCACTCATCTTCTCCTATTTCTGTTATTGCCTTTGCGGGAGGATACAAGTTGAATTTCTTGGTAGAATTACCAAAAATATTCCACTGTTTTTTCTTATAAAGATTTCATTGATTCATTTGTTCATCCAGTTATAAACATGCTAACCAGTAGCTATCATCCCAGGATAAATGAGGAGATTAAGAGGGTTTTACAACTGGCTAAGAACAATAGAGTGGGAGACTGGTATCTATACTAGGACCACACATAAATCAGGATATATGGATGCCAACTAACTCCCTACAAGCTTCTGAAATACCTCCCCATGAGGATATTATCATTAGAGTATTTCAGACAAATTATAAACTCTAATGGGGTTAATTTCCTGTCAGCTAGGAAGAAGACCCAATTTAAAATAAAAAGCCAATTGGGTCCTTTTATTTGTAATAATCGGGAAGCTAGACAAGAGGTAGACAAAATCTTATAGCAAATGAACTTCAAAAGCAGTTTCATGTGGCAGTATGACCCTAATGCAATCATAAATAAACTAAGGCTAAAATTCAAGCTAAGTCCTTTCATACATGAGCCTAGACTAGATATTGAAAGATATTCCAACCAATCAGAGTGGTTGGAGATCACTTTAACAGATGTGGAGAATACTTTAATAGATGTGGAAAAGCAGATTGATACTAGTTCCTTTTTGCAGGTTCCAACTTTACAGGAAAAGATGAATATTACTCTCATTTTACAAAATCCAGCCAATGAGGACAGAAATGTGAAAAGAACCAGGGAAGAAGGTTCTAGCTCTAGGATGGACACCACAGATGGTAGGTTTGAGATCGGTTACAGTAAGAGGCCCAAGCTTAATCCTGTAACTGAGCAAGAAGACACCATTGAGACAGTTGAAATCACTGATACTTACACAATGGTGGGAAAGAGTAAAGGTCCAGCAGTTTCTAAGGAAACTCATCAGACCTCCACCTCAAACACTCAAATAATTGAAAAGCAGCTTAGCATTGAAGTCTCTTCATCCAGCAAGCTAGTGGATAAAGAGAAAGATATAAAAGAGAAACAAAAGGAAGTATTATTTCTTTTATTTTTTATGTTGTGGTTCACGGACACCCTTGTCAACGGTGGCACTACATTCACGGAAAAATCTGGGTTGATCGACCTTGAAGGGAATTTAGCCCCGTGGCCCACTGGCAAGGCCTAACCCCAAGGGCTTCGAGGAGAATGGACCCTGTGACCTCTCGATGGCGAGGCAATGATTTTGACCAACTGAGCTAACCCTTGGGGCTTGATAAAAGGAAATTAAGTTGAGGAATGAGGCATTAAAGGCTGAAACTTATGCCCATTACTTGAAACATACACCTTCAAATCAGAATAGATTAATGTCAGCCTTTGACATTAAGACTGGTGAGATGCAAATGACCTTTATGAAACCTACAGTCTAGTAGCCCAGATCATTAGAAGACTACAGGAAAATAAATTTTGAATTTTTGGCTAGGGATGTTCATGCTATTAACCAAATTGAATTCCATAAACAGGCTAGTGAAATGATTTATTCCACCATGAAAAATGAAGAAATGACTATGCACAAACTTCAAAGCTCACTAGATAACATCACAACACATCATAAGCTAGAAAAGGCATCCTCACAGGCCAAGGATAACAAAATCAAGTCACTGGAAGACTTGGTGATTGAAATTAGGTATAATCCCAATGATGTCAAAGCTATAGAAAAACTTATAAAAAATAAAAATTAGGATATTGTTTCTTTGAAGAAGCAACTGAAGCTGCCTCATTCAGAACATCCATAGACCAAGGAGGTCCTAGAAAGCCAAACCCAACAGGAGGAAATGATCGATCTCATTCTTTGGTTGGATGATCAATTGAAAGAAATGGAGAAGGAATTGGACAGTTTAATACAATTGAAATAGGCTAGCCTTGAGACAGCCACTGCCACTGCCACTACTATTCCTATAGTCACTACAATAGTTCCATCAACTTTGGCACCTTCATTGGCCCCCACAGCTCCACTAGCTACAACACTTCCCACTACAAAATTATCTACATCAACAACAGGTTCAACAATAGCAGCAGCTCAGCCAAGTGATGAGGCAAGTAAACTGGTCAAAGCCATGGAGTACATGTCCATTCAGACCACTGAGATAAATAGACTAAAGGAATAGATAACAAGTCTAGAGGATGAGAATAAACTGGCTCAGATTATGCACAAAAATGAAGTTTAGAAATTAAATAGGTTGACTGAGAGGATGAAGAATTTGGAAAAAGAGTTAACATTGAAGGATCCACTCGCCCAAGCCAAAGAAAAGCTATGGGCCAATATCATTGACTCTGTCAATGATATTTGGCCATCATACAAGTCACATTTGAACAAAATTATTTAGTTAAAGAGGCTACTAAAGCAATTCATAGAGTGAAGGTTGAACTTGGAGACATGCCAGAAGAAGCCTCAAGAATCATCCAATTCCTTAACTCTAAAAATAAATATGAATTGCAGGAGTTGGACATAGCTGACAAGACTGGTACTATACTAGAGGTGAAGAAAGTGCTCACCAAGAGGAACTTAATGATGCAGATTGAGGAGAAATGACAAACCATGGAGTTGGCCATAGGTAGGTTCATGGTTAAGATTGATGCTTTAAGGCAGAAAGGTCTGCCAAACCCCTCGGTAATAAATTATAGATTAATGCCACATGAGGACTACAACAGGAAAATCAGAGAAGTGGCAAGGGATCAAGCCAATAATTCTTCTATGAAAGGGATGCCTACAGGAAAGGTTTTGTACCAGACTTTTGAGAACCTATTTTACCTCCAACATGAGGTAAAACACCATTTTGTGAACAAGCCCACCTTTGCAAAGTGCACAGAAGCAGATGAAGTCTACAGAAGAATGGTAAATATTAAAATACCGGATACAGAGACTTGGGAAAATTTAAATTACTTACTCTAAAATGCAAAGTAAAAGTGAATACAGAACAGTAAAAGAAAAGCAACAGGTCAACCTAGTCAAAGATTGTCAAATGAAAGAGTATCGGTTAAAGGGAAAAGTAAAAAGACAGCAAGCGTGGAAGACAAAAAGTAAATGAGAAAAGGCAGCAAAATATCTAATAGCAGATCCTAATAAACAGGGACAACTTACAATAGTTACATATCTGTCTCTATCTTCTTGCATGAAGATATTTCTTTTTCTTAGAATAATTCCCAAAACAGTTTGGGATGTTTTGTAATAAATTTTTGTATAAGTACTTCATAATTCGAAGTATAGAGTGTGGATTGCTAGACATTTCTATAGTTGTATTGATCTGTAACCTGAGGGTTCATTGTACCAATTTTTCAAGTTAGCAGACTGGACTGAGTAATAAAGAAATTGCATTACAGGATTCATGTGTTGGGCCACTTCAGTGAAGTATTTTCTTTTTGTCAAATTGTTATTTTCTTAAGTGTTTCACAAACTTGCATGTTATCTAAATTGAATGAAATAACTGGAAATTTATTACTGAATTTGTTTAGGTACACTCTGTCTTTAACAATTAATCATCTTATTGTTTTCTTCTGTTATCTAGATTAGGGAATCCTTCATTGCTCCCTAGTTTTGATTGACCTCTGTCATTTCCTACATTATACGGTTTGAGGAACCCTTGATTGCTCCTTGAGCCTGATTGAAAACCACTTCACCATCCACCCTAAAAGATCTGAATTAACTTAGTTAGCTTGCCCTGTAAACACTATCTTTAGAACTTGATCCAGTCATGTTTTCTTGACACTTGACCCTGTAGCCCAATGGTAAAATAAACACCCCTATCCATCTAAGTTAGTGATTCAACCACCAAATCAAAATCAAAATCAAAACAGAGCATAAATAACTAGCCTAAAAACAATCAACTAAACAAAGTTAAATCATAAAGAGAGAGCCCTCTCTGAGCATTAGGAAGGCTAGATCCTGATCTCAAACGTAGGTCTGTGGTTACCTCTATCATTTATTTCATAACAACTCTAGAGAAATTTTGGAGTGATAACACCTACAATACTATATATGGGAAAAATAGTAAATCCTTAAAAAAATACCTTGATAGGAGTTGTTGAAATTAAATGATCTGCAAAAGGAAGTATGCAAACCCATGTTTCTTGAGAAGGAACCACAAGAAAAAAGGACAAATATTTTATGGAGGGACTATACACTGCAATCCAACAAGGACACAACAATAATTATGGCCATGGAAGAGGCCAAAAAATCTAGAGGCAACAAAGAGATAGCAGACACATACTCAGAATAAGAGAGGGAGACTCAACGTATGCAGAATAGAGGAAAAATAGAGGGAGAGACCTGATTGGAGAAAAAAAAGCTATAGCTCCCAACAAGTTGCATTGAAGAGAAGAGAAGAGTAGAGAAGGGGATTGGGTTCTCTATCCTTGGAGGTTGTGGGTTGAGTGGCTATTCTCTGGAGCCTTGTAACAACTTGGGGTCCCTGGAGACTATGTGTTAAGATAGGATCCTTAGAGCCTTGTAATAACTTGGGTCCCTGGAGGTTGTGGGTTGACATGGAGGTATATGGAGCCTTATAACAACTTGGGTCCTTGGAAGTTGTGGGTTGGGATGGAATATCTGAAGCCTTGTAATATCTTGGGTCCGTTGGAGGTTATGGGTTGAGATAGCAGACTCTAGAGCCCTGTAGCAGCTTAGGAAGAGACCATCTTGAAATAGAAGCAAAAAAATACCTGAATAAGAACTTGGGGTTGCTGCCTAGTTGGTACAGTGGATTATGGACTCCCTAGAAGGGGGTCAATCAGTATGTGTGCACTTGGGGGACCTCACCATATGGAATTGTTGTGTCTAGATTTTAGCTGGTGGGATTGAGGAAGGAGGTCCTCTGGAGTCCCTGATTCAATTGCAACTAATCTGCTAGTCCAGGAAGCAAACATCCCCCTCAGAATTTGGAATTTGACTCGGGGGTGATAACTCCATGTAAGTGTGGTTGCAGTTGTTTATGGTTGGGTGGATAGTCCTTGTCCTAGACTCAATTGCCTTGCAAGTTCAAAGACAAGTATATCTATATTCTTATTTAACTCCTTATGAATCATGTTGGATTATTAGGAATGTTGGTTCTGATTTCAAAGGTTGCATTTGTTTTGTTAATTCTTAATTACATGGTATACCTTTCTGGATATGAAGTTAAAGTTTTTTTTGATATCTTGCTGATAGTAAGAATAGACTGTATGATGCATACGACATGTAATGAGCCTCATAATAATAAAGGCTATGCCATAATGATAAACTAGGCCTTAACTCCCATACATATATTTATCTGAGTGAGAAGCAGCACATACATAACTTAATAAGGAAAAGACAAAACTCGTTACATGTCACAACTAGTGCCATGAGAGCTTGGAATAAGACTTAAAAGAACAATGAGTTTTGAGAGACTTTATATGTAAAGGTTACATGGCATACCCTATATTTAGAAGGGTTTGTATTAGCATACAGTCTGTTTCCTATCAAGGTTTAAGTTGTTGTGTTGCATGAAAAAGTAGTGTATTGATGTCGAGGGGAGTCTTTCCCTAGGGCTAGTTGAGCCCATCGACCTTACCTAAATGACTTCGAATAGAACATCTTCAACAGGCGCGATACCTGTTGTAAAAGCCTTAGAGTTGCCACCAATACACTAGATGGTTATGTGTAGCACCATGGACCTGCTTACAGGCTCAACATGGTGTCTGGTATTGTCGGTGTATGGTAAGAGAGGTATGAACCTCTCTTGACACTGCACCAAGCCTGTTGTGGGTAAGCGATGAAGGATTGCCTACGTTTCCTTGGATAATATTCCCTCCCAGTGGGAAGGGAAGACTCATAGGCCAGGAACCCATTGGAGAATATATCACCCAAGATCATGAGAGGTAACGTCATAGAATGCCCTAAGCAACCAAGGGCATCATCATGAAACCTTGATGCTATAACACCCTCCTCCAACATCCACTCAAGTAACCATGCCAATTGGGGTAAACATGAGATGAGAGGCTACTATTATCAGATTCAACCTCCTAAGTGACCCTAAGGAAGTGGAATTGATGGAAACATCACACACAATCATCCAACATCAGTGACAAAATCCTCAGGAGACAAGTCAGCCACTCAGACAGCCTATCACTATGAGCCATTGTTCCCTCATGTCAATTGTTGCATTATCATCTATTATGTCATAGACACATTATCCATTCATATATGAGTAGACAGATTGTCGAGATCCATAAATAGTTTTTTTTTATAAAATATACATATAACCAACATAATGGGAACAAAAATACCATAAACATATTAGCCATCAAAATCCATATATACATCAATACATTTACACATTAAAATTAAGGTAATGAATTTTTCATTAATGAATGTAATGGACCAACCGGAGATGGGACTATCATGTTCCACCCGACCATAGATTGGCTGAGCCAAGTCTCTCTTCATCCAATCACTCCTTGTGCCATATTCCAAGCATAAATGTGGGACTCAAACCATAAGAACTCAAAGAGGGCATACCATGGCTAAACCACCTCACCCCCATCAATAGAAACTAGGCTTTACTATAATCCATCGCGGATCACTAAGCCAACACAATGAAAACACCATAACATGATTTATTGCAATCTCCACTTGATCACTAGGTTAAACAAGCATGAATGCCACCAAATTTATCCACCTACACCATGAAGAATTTTCCTGTCTCCCAGTCTCTCAGGCTTTAATGAAATCCAAACCCATATCACTAGGCCCTAAACCGAGACCCACTCTTTAGGCTTTATCACGTATCCCAAATCTGAGATTACTAGGCCCAGTGGAGAGCAAACCATCTCTTGGTTGTACCCTATATCCTACCATTCACTGGAAAGGATTCCTAGGCCTACTAAGGCAACACAATCCTCACTTTATCACAACCCATAGTCTGCCTTAGCGGTAACTAGGCCAGTGACATTACAGTGATCCATAGTCTGGTTCACAGACCACTAGTCCATGCCCTCTATCATTTAGAGATCCACCCCACTCAAATTCGAATCCATCCAACAATCTAGCTCAACCAAAACATGAGAACCCCATCACACCATGGCTATCAGGAAATGGTAAGGCTAAGCTGAAAACATTGTTACACCTGGAAAAACCCATGGCACAACATTAAAAGAACCACATGCAATACCATGCATGACAAATCTAGCAAGGAAAATACACATGCAAGTTGATACCTGCAATGGAGCTTGTTGTAGCTGCTTGATCTTGCTTTTCCCTGCTTTATTTTTCCTTCCTCTTGCCTTCTTTACCTTTCTTGATCAAATACCAAAAAGCTCCAAGAAAAAATCTAAGTATCTAAGAGTACGAGAGAGAGAGAGAGAATAATGAGAGAGCTCCAAAGATGAACTGACAAAAGGTTACCCACTGATCCTCAAAATTCTTTTTATGGATGAGGCCTCTATTTTCTTCATTTTCCATTATTTTCCTTCATTTTCCTTATCACATGAAACCTGTGACCTTTCACCATATTTTTCTCTTAATTTCCATTATTTTCATAAATATTTGTGCCAAAAATTCCATTTTACCTTTCCAAATCCTTAGCCATTGTCTTTGCCATTTTCCTTAGCCATAAACAACCAACTGAACACCCCTAGAATGTCCTACCCAATATTAAGCTTGGAATAAGTGTCCCATCGACTGTGGTTATTGTTTTTAACTTTTATTACATGGAAATTTCACTAAGGATGTTACAAAACCCTCCCCCTTAGGGGATACCGTCCTTGGTGTTCAATCACACATATAACTCAATAACCTGCTGAAAGAAGATATACTACTCATGGAGCTTTATAACACAGATCGATGCAATATTTACAATGAAAGATCTGCTCAAAACAAAACATCATGAAAACATGAAAACATACTGCATATTGGAGCTTTATAACACAACTCATTACAATATTTACAATGATCATCCTGCTAAGTGCCAATCCACATAACATCATAACATCATGATAACATAACCACATGATATCATAATAACATGACACCCATACCGCATAGTGGAGCTTTATCACATATCTCATTATGATATTTACATTCATACATGTGTACATAGAGAAACATCATCAAAATATATACCAAAACATATACCAAAACATATACCAAAGCATATATTAAAACATATACTAAACACCATATCTAAGCATATATCAAAACATCATATAACATATACCAAACCACCATAAAGCATATACCAAACCACCATAAATCATATACCAAACCATCATAAAGAATATACCAAACCACTATAAAGAATATATCAAACCACCATAAAGAAAATACCAAACCAACATATCAAAGCCACTTTGCCTCAACCGACAAACAAGGAAGGATACATAGCTCGTATCTAATCCGCCATCTCCCATGTAGCTTCATCGGGACCAAAGTGCTTCCATTGCACTTTAACTTGCTCGATTGCTTGGTTCTGGAGCATGAGCACCTTTTTCTGCAATATACCCTGAGGCTTTAGTTGGAATTCTCCATCTAGTTCTACCTACAATATAGTCAAGTCAATCACATGATCAACATTCTTAACATACTTCTTAAGAAAAGATACATGGAAAACATCACGGACTTTCACTATCGAAGGTGTTGGGATTATGACGCAGTTTTGGCTCCATGACACAAGTGTTGTCCTTGATGGAAACTCACTCAGATGACAGATCATAATTCAGACTCACAAAATGAAGAAAGAGAGGTATATGTAGGTTCCCCATTGACCAAGCCACATGTACATGCGGGTTCGCAGACCAAAAGGAGAGTATAACGTACACATGCACTTTCACGGAAGGAAAGGCGCATACATGTTGGAAAACTAAGTTTTGGTTCGTGGTATTTGTTCCATGGTATTTTGATCCATGGTATTGGTCCAAGGTATCTTGTCTGAAGTGTTGACCCCAAGTATTTGGTCCAAGGTATTGGTTCTAAGTGGTTTTGGTCCATGGTATTGAATAAGGCATAAAACTATAAAAGGAGGAGAAGATCATTAGGCAAATGCACTCAAGCATTGAATATCTAATGAAGAGCAAGATCTACTTTACAGGTTATTGGGTTATGGTTCATAATTGGATTTGAACTAAGGATGAACCTTAACACTTGATTAAGGATAAGATCTAATGATGGGTCAAGATATTAAGGCTTAAAGTGAAGTATCTTTATGTGATTTGATCATTTATCTGAATAACTAGCATATGTTGTAGTCTGTAAATATGATGATCGAGGTATAACTGAAGTCTGAAATTGTTGTAAAGTTGAAATCATCATTTACAGATCTGTGCGCAGATTCACTTTAGAACAGGGACGTATAAATGCCAATTTTGCATATCAAAACAACGTATACATCTTAAATTTGATTTGCAGATTTGTACGCAAGTTCGTCTTGAGAAAAGTGTGTATACACGTAGGTTTGACATATTGAAGTAGCATATACCTCATAAAATATGCTTTGGCTGCTTCTGTTTGTTGTTGCAGTGTTCTGGGTTCTGGTTACTGTATTCTAGTTACAACATTCTAAAAGATCAGATTGAAGGGTGTTGAGTCGCAAACCTGCACTTTTCCTGTATACCTTTTCAGCCTTCTTTTCCATTTATTTGATCCATCAAGCTGTTAAATCATTGCATATTAGTCTAAAAAGAGCTTATGAAATGGTTTCCTAACTATGTTTATGACTGCTGTTTGATTTAGATTTTTGTTCAAACAGCTGCGGAAACTTGCCACTTTCCGCAGCCAACTCAAGTTTCCGCAGCCATTTTGTTAAAAGCTATGTTATAGGTGTCCAATGGAGAATCTGGCCACATGGGCAAGCTGCAAATAACATGTACATGGAGCGTGTCCCCTCAGTTCAGCTGAATCACTCACAAACAGCCATGGTCAAAGACGGTCAAAGGAGGGATCAAACCAAGAGTTTTGCAGTGGCACGACTCTGTTTTTCCCATGTGAAGCTTTGCGTGGCAAGGTCCTCGATTTCCAGAGGTGTGCCAATAGCTGTGGATCAACCCTTGAACCGAATCGAGCAGCCACCACTCCATGGATTTATCTATCGTGATTACCATACGGCTATATCTCAGGCCGTGGAGATTTATGTGTTTGTTTGGCAACGTAGAATCTAGGAATCGGTTATATCATTTTCACTTATAAATAACGCGTTATTATACGCTGGATAGTTAGCTTTTTGGATATGTAATCTTGAATGTGTTTTCCGAGCCACTATAACGTGCTCTGTTTTCATGTTTTTACTGCACTTTAATATATGAGAAGACAATACTCTTGAGTTCAATTTGTGACTGAGCATTGATTGGCCGAGGTTGCAGAGGGCCCCTGCACACCAAGGCTCTGTATCTA
This sequence comes from Pinus tabuliformis, assembly GCA_031772625.1. NCBI lineage: Eukaryota > Viridiplantae > Streptophyta > Pinopsida > Pinales > Pinaceae > Pinus > Pinus tabuliformis. The sequence goes on along the minus strand of CM062809.1, from coordinate 845,367,785 downwards.
TTGTATAGTTTCTCACTTGCTTACATTATGTTACTGCTTTTATAGTCCTTTGCTTGTATATATTACGCTGTTCTGATATTTCATGTTAACTGCTGTCCATATTTTCTTTTATGTTCTCTAGCTGATCAATGCTTTTCTTACAGGTTCTTGTAGGCAGCCCGGGCAAATTTACATAGTTTTGATAACTACTGACATGAGATCATCTTGTCCTTTCTTCTTATTCATTTACTGAGTTTTAATTTCAGCATTGTCATTTCTTTCAGTTTTTCTTTGCTTATTTACTTTTCTGTCACTTAGATATCATATTACTCATTTGTCTATGATCTCCTCTCTATAGCCAAGCGACTCAATTAGTGAGGAATCAGAATATTACTTAACGTAGTATGATTTAGTTTCCTTTCCTGCAAGTTAGTGATTAAATTACTCATGTCATCTTCAGAGATTGAAATATGAATGGGTAGTTGAAATCTTAGTTTCATTTTATGCAATTTCATTTCCTGCAGTTTAGATATCATATTACTCAATTAGCTTGTGATTACTTCCTATAGCCAGAGCGAGTCGAAAGGTGAAGGGTCAGAAGATGAGTTGAAGTAGTGTGATTTAGTTGCTTTGCTTTCAGTCTTTGAATTGCTTTGAGTTCAGTTTTTATTTTCTTTTTATACAGCAGTAAGGATACTGGGCCATTGTCACTAGTTCACTGTTTTGGTACATTTTTATTTTCTTTTGAGAATTGATTTCATCACAGCAAGTTTGAAACTTTTTGAGAACCTTAAAGCTTGAAAATCATTGTAGAAATCACCTTGCCATCCATACTTGACTTTCAATACTGCCATCTTACATTAGGAAATCAACAGAAGATAAACCCGAAAACAAACTCAAAAATGACAAAGAACTAAGAAATTGGATATCTTGCATATACAGTGCACTTCACTTCATCAGTTTACGATTCTCGGATTGAAATTTTAAATAGCAATTTAGGATACACTAAATTGACCAAACAAAGGGTTGTCAAAGTGATTGGTTGATTCAGTTGGTGCAAAGGAGATTGGTTGAATGATGCTATTGATGGATCCAGTTTGAAAATTTATGAGACGTGGTCCCTGGAAGAAAAGAGAAGGTTGTAGCCTTCTGTAGGCCGACACCTACGTACTAGTAAACGTATCAGCTACAAGAGCTAGGGGGTTGTACCTCCCTTCCAGGAGAAGTTGGAGAACGAGAGAAGGTTGTAGGTTTCTGTAGGTAGAAGCCTATGTACTGGTATAAGATTGCACTAGTACAAAATTGTAAAAGGAAGTTTCTAATTTAAAAGAAGATAGAGACGATTGAAGCAGGTGGTTTTCACCCAAATTGGGTTTCCACCTTATATCTTGTGTTCATATGTGTGACTGTTTGTTTTGTTTTTACTGCGCTTGGTTACTATTTATATGGTTATGATGCATTGATTAAAGATCAACAAATGATGAATTAACTGAATCATAAGTTTGCAAATCTTACGCTAGTTGCCTTAAACACAGTTGTGTATACACATGAGTTCCATTATCTGAAGTAGCATATATGAATCTGATTATGGAAATGAAAAATTATTGACTTGCTAACACTAATTCACCCCCCCCCTCTCAGTATTATTTCCAACAATTGGTATCAGAGCAGGTCCTTCAAAAGAAGCTTGATTGCTTGAAGGAAGATCCATCATCATGAGTAACCACAAAAGAGAGGGATCCATCAGACCATCAATATTTGATGGGAGAAACTTTGTTTATTGGAAGGTAAGAACCAAAACCTATCTTTAATCTCTTGGAACAAATGTCTGGGAAATCGTAGGAGGATATACATTTCCATCGGCAATTCCTATAGATACGGTAGGTGAAAATAAATATGAAACCAATGCCAAGGCTGCCAATACATTATTGGGGAGTCTGTCACAATCAAAATTTGTCAAAGTTATGTAGTTCAAATCCGCCAAAGAAATATGGGACAAGATCATTCTAAGCTATGAAGGAGACACTCAGGTAAAATGTGCAAAACTGCAAACCCTCAAAATTCAATATGAAACTCTCAAAATGCATAATGATGAAAGCATAGCTAGTTACTTCTTACGTATAGATGAAATTGTTAAATGCACGAAGAATTTGGGTGAAGAGATAAAAGAAGTTACTTTAGTTGAAAAGGTTTTAAGATCTTTGTCTACTAAGTTTGAATCAAAAGTATCTACCATAGAAGAAAAGCAGGATCTTTAGACCATTACTATGACATAGCTGCACGGAATCTTAATTGCTTCCGAAATGAGAAAGAAGGTCCATAAGATATGAGAGAAGCCGCATTTAAAGCTTCAGGAAGAGAAGAACTCAAGGAATTAGGACATAATTCAGAAGGAGAGGAAGAAGCAAACTTTGTCAAGAACCTTCAACGGGGTTCCGGAAGATTCAGAGGTAAACTACCTTTGAAATGTTTTGCTTGTGGAAGAGTCAGTCATTATGCTGTCAAATGTCCTCATAAATATAAGCTTGATAAAGGTAAGGAATCAACTAAATGGAATAGAAAACAAAGTGTAAGTAAGAAGAGCTACCATACGCATGAAGAAAGTGATGGTCTATCAATTAGTGATGAAGATGAAAATAGTAATGACTATAGACTTTTGATGGATTTTGAAGATGATGATTTCTTAGATGCTTTAGATGAAGATGACCTTTATGAAGAAATATCTAAACTCAAAATCTGTTTAGAATAAAAGAATATGATTATAGATACTTTGACATTCCAACTTGCAAAAAGAGAAAAACACAAAGAAAAACTAGAATGTGAAATTGTGGGTCTAAGAAAGGATATTGAGAAAACAAAAGCTCTGAATCTTAGATTTACTAAAGGATCATAAACATTAGATGAAATTATCCAAGTCCAGCGTTCTCATCTGATAAAGACAGGTATTGGATATACTAAAGAAGCATCTCAAGCACAAAAGCCATCAACCTCCACTAAAAGCTATCTTGATGCAACAAAGAGCAGTGAACAGTTGGACAATCGTCAGCAAAGGCATAACGTAGATCACCAGGTAAATCGGGCTCAATTTACTTCAAGGATGAACAGAAGCTAGAACTGATCTCAGGTAAATCATACTCAATCTACTTCAAGAATGAATATCAACTACAATCACCAGGTCAATAGATTTGATAATCACAAGAACTTCTTTAATGGCCAATGTTTTTCATGTCATAAATTTGGACACAAAGCTGCTCAATGTGTTGCTTATAAGACCATCATGACTAGAGAAGCACGAAATCAAAGGAATGTGACAGGGATCATGAAATGGACCTACAATAACTTTTCTCTTCTTGAAAATGAAATAGAATGCTCTATCTGCAACAACTTCGGTCATGAAGAATCTGAATGTAGGAGTAAATTTCAGCAAACATCTCAGAAGGAGAAAACTTCACTAAGTCCCAAAATATGGAGAAAGAAAGAACCGCAAACAGAAAGATGTGGTATAGCCTTGTATGCAGAAGGACAAGAAAATCAGTGGTACATCGACAGTGGATGCTCAAAACACATGATAGGTGACAAAGAAAAACTTCAGTCATATAATGCCTTAGAAAAGGAAAAGAAGGTCTCATTTGGAAATAACACTCTTGCTGTCATAAAAGGTAAAGGTTCTGTTCTCTTAAAAGAAAAAGTTAAAGTTGGGAATGTTATGTATGTTGATGGTCTAAAGCATAACCTATTGAGTGTCAATCAAATGTGTGATCAAGGAAATGAAGTAGTATTTTGATCAAATGGATGTGTTGTTCGTGAGCTTGATACAGGAGAAACTGTGATCAAAGGTATAAGAAATCCAAACAACTTATACATACTCAAGGGAGGACAACAATAGTGCTATCTAAGAAAAAATTATGAAAACTAGCTGTGGCACAGAAGATTGGGGCATCTAAGCTTCTCTCAAATAAGAAAAGTATGCAGATTCTAGGTTGTTCGTGATCTTCTTGATATGAGCATCCCAGAGAATACAATATGAAAATCATGTCAATTTGGTAAGCAAACTAGAGTGCACTTCCCTAAAAAGGAAGGATCAGCTAGTAAGCCTCTTGAACTTGTTCATATTGATTTATGTGGACCATCAAGGAAAAAGTCACCTCGTGGAGAAGAATATTTTATTTTATTCATTTATGATTTTTCCAGAATGAGTTGGATAGGGCTTCTAAAGCATAAAGATGAAGCATTTGAAAAATTCAAAGCCTTGAAAGCCTTGGTTGAAAATGAATCTGATCGCAAAATCAAATGCCTTAGATCTGATCGAGGAAGGGAATTTACCTCAGATGAATTCTTTGACTTTTGTGAAGAACATGGAATAAAAAGGCAATTCTCCACTGCAAGGACCCCTCAGCAAAATGCAGTGGTAGAAAGGATGAATAGAACTGTTCAACAAATGGCTCGTGTTATGCTAGATGAGTCTGGAACTCCTGCAACCTTCTGGGGTGAAGTTTCATTCGCTGCCGTCACTATTCTCAACCAAGAAAATGTTCGGGTAAACATCACTCAAACTCCACATGAACTTTGGTGTGGTAAGACTCCTACTGTAAAATACTTCAAAGTTTTTGGAAGCAAATGTTACATCAAAAGGACTAATGAAAAACTTGGCAAGTTTGAACCCAAAGTAGATGAAGGCATTCTCCTTAGTTACTCTTCCCGAAGTAAAGGATATAAATATTATAATAAAAGACTTAGGAAAATTATTGAAAGTATTGATGTTGTGGTTGATGAAGCATGCAAAAATCCAAAGCAAGTAAAAACCAAAGATTGTGAAGAATATGAGGATTATCCTCCCACATCAAATTAGACTAATTCTGAAGAAGAAACCAATGAAGCACCAGAAGAACAGATAATGACAGAAGAAAAGACTCCATCCAGTTATGTTTAAAAAAATCATCTAGAGACTCAAATTTTGGGACAGAAAGAGGCAAGTGTGCAGACAAGAAGAACTATTACAAAATCTTCAAGCTATCTAGCATTGCTTTCCTCTATCAAATCTCAAAATGTAAATGAAGCTTGCAAAGATGAATGTTGGGTCAAGGCCATGAATGAAGAACTTGAGCAAATTGAAAATAATAATACTTGGGAATTAGTTCCTAGACCTCATGATAAGAATATCATAGGAACTAAATGGATATTCAAAAACAAGCTGAATGAAAATGGAGAAGTTATTAGAAACAAGGCCAAACTTGTTTGTAAAGGATATGCTCAACAAGAAGGGATATATTTTGAAGAAAATTTTATACCTGTTGCTAGACTTGAAGCCATAAGAATGTTCCTTGCTCTTTCTAGTTTTCAGAAATTCAAAGTATACCAAATGGATGTAAAATCTGCCTTTCTTAATGGAGACTTAAAAGAAGAAGTCTATATTGAGCAACCAGATTGATTCATTCTTGGAAATGATGCAAAACTTGTTTGCATACTCAAAAAGGCTCTCTATGGTCTAAAACAAGCTCCAAGGGCTTGGTATTGCTGTCTTGACAAATATCTCCATCAACAAGGTTTTTCAAAAGGATAAGCTGATAATAATCTATATACAAAGATTGACAATAATAAATTGCTAATACTTGTTGTGCATGTTGATGATATCATATTTGGTAGTAATGAAGAAGCCATGAGTTGGAATTTTGCTTCGGTAATGCAACAAGGATTTGAAATGTCCCTGCTTGGTGAGCTTACATATTTTCTTGGTCTACAAGTTCAACAAAATAAAGATGGTATTTTTCTATCACAAACCAAATATCTCAAGTAGATCTTGAAAAAATACGGAATGGAAGATTCTAAACCAGTATGTACGCCCATGGTAACAGGATGCAATCTCAGCTCAAACGATGAATCAGCAGCAGTACATCAACCAACTTACAGATCCATGATTGGCAGTCTGCTTTATCTAAAAGGTACCCAACCAGACATCATGCATGTAGTAGGAATAGTTGGAAGATTCCAAGAAAATCCAAAGGAATCACACCTTCATGCAATCAAAAGGATTTTCAAATATCTTCAAGGAACACAGAATTTTGGTTTATGGTGTCCTAGAGATACAGATCTTACACTTCATGCATATATAGACGCAGATTGGGAAGGCATCATTGATGATAGAAAAAGCACTAGTGGTGGTGTATTTTATATGGGTTCCAGATTAGTGGCTTGGTTAAGCAAGAAACAAAGTTCAATTGCATTATCTATAGCTGAAGCAGAATATGTGGCTGTCGCATCTTGCTGCACACAACTCCTTTGGATGATGCAAACATTGCAAGACATTCAGATCACATGTACTCCACCCATCTCCATTCTATGTGATAATAGAAGTGACATTAATATTTCAAAGAATCCAGTCATGCATTCCAAGACTAAGCACATACCCATCAAATATCACTTTCTATGTGAACAAGAGGTCAAATTGGAGTATGTTCCCTCCAAAGAACAAGTTGTTGATATATTAACCAAACCACTACCCAGAGAGACATTTGAATATCTTAGAAAGAAGCTGGGAGTAGTTGATGCATCATCCTGCTGCTAAAACTTATCTTTTTTAGAGAAAAAGTGGTTATATGCGAGTTTCATAAAGCGTATCCATGTACATACGCTGGTTTTTGTGGATACAGTAGTGTATATGTTGGTTTGAAGAAAAGCAGTGGGCTAGACTCATGATGAAAGGTCTGACAATGATCATCTGGTACAGGTTCAAGGGGAGCATATACTTCTAATAATGCATTGTTGGCATTATCTTAGAAGATCTTGGCTCAGGGGGAGATCATGGTTGCTGGTATGGATGCTAATTAATAGATGTTGATGATGATAGTTGATAATGACTATCATGATATTGTTTAAGATATTTGGTCTCTGTTATATATGTCATGTATATCTTTTAATGTCAAGGTCATGAAACAACCTATTTTGTTACCCTACTATGCATGGGATGGATGATGTAATGTTCTTGTTTTGACATGTATAAACAATTGGTATATCCCTAATTGGTCGGGTGGATGAGTCAAACTTGGTATATCTCCACTTAGTTGGGAGATGGATGTCTGTATGAGTCATTGGTGATAGGAAGGTCATTTATGATGTATGTATAGAGTCATGTTCTTATTTTAGAACATCCTTTTGTAGACCTTGCTTATATTCAGGGGAGCATGGACTCGAGCATGGAGCTCATTCAGCACACTTCAGCATATCAGAGAATTTAGCATGTACTCAGGGGGAGCGTAACCCTTTGCCCTTGATGACAAAGGGGGAGAGTGACTTGGGGTTGCCATCAAGTCCAAAGGGGGAGATTGTTGGCATTATGAAGTAATTTTGGCTCCATCACACGGGTGTTTTCCTTGATGGCAACTCACTCAGATGACAAATCACAGTTTAGACTCATAGAATGAAGAAAGAGAGGTATACGCAGGTTCCCCATTGACCAAGCCGCGTGTACACGCAGGTTCACAGACAAAAAGGAGCATATAACATACACACACACTTTCACTAAAGGAAAGGTGCGTACATGTTGGAAAACTAAGTTTTGGTCCGTGGTATTTGGTCCATGATATTTTGATCCATGGTATTGGTCTAAGGTATCTTGTCCGAAGTGTTGAGCCCAAGTGTTTGGTCCAAGGTACTGGTTCTAAGTGGTTTTGGTCCATGGTATTGAATAAGGCCTAAGACTATAAAAGGAGGAGAAGATCATTAGGCAAATGCACTCAAGCATTGAATATCTAATGAAGAGCAAGATCTAGTTGATAGGTTATTGGGTTATGGTGCATAGCTGGATCTGAACCAAGGATGATCCTTAGCGCTTGATTAACGATAAGATCTAATGATGGGTCAAGATCTTAAGGCTTGAAGTGAAGTATCTTTATGTGATTTGATCATTTATCTGAATAACTAGCGCATGTTGTAGTCTGTAAATATGATGGTCTAGGTATAACTAAACTCTGAAATTGTTGTAAAGTTCAAATCATCATTTACAGATCTGCACGTAGGTTCACTTTATAAAAGACGTGTATACACACCAGTTATGCATATCAAAACAACATATACATATTAAATTTTATTTGCAGATCTGTGCGCAGGTTCGTCTTGGGAAAAGTGCGTATGCATGCAAGTTCGACACATTGAAGTAGCATATATCTCATAAAATATGCTTTAGCTACTTCTGTTTGCTGTTGCAGTGTTCTGGGTTCTAGTTACTTATTCTGGTTACAACATTCTGAAAGATCAGGTTGAAGGGTTGTCAAAGTGATTGGTTGATCCAGTTGGTGCAAAGGAGATTGGTTGAAAGATGCTATTAATGGATCCAGTCTGAAAATTTATGAAATGTGGTCCCTGGAAGAAAAGAGAAGGTTGTAGCCTTCTGTAGGCCAGCACCTACGTACTGATAAACATATCAGCTAGTACAAGAGCTAGGGGTTTGTAGCTCCCTTCCAGGAGAAGATGGAGAATGAGAGAAGATTGTAGCCTTCTGTAGGTAGAATCCTGTGTACTGGTATAAGACTGCACCAGTACAAAATTGTAAAAAGAAGTTTCGAATTTAAAAGAAGATAGAGACGATTGCAGCAAGTGGTTTTCACCCACATTGGGTTTCCACCTTATATCTTGTGTTCATATGTGTGACTGTCTGTTCTATTTTTACTTCACCTGGTTACTGTTTATATGGTTATGATGCATTGATTAAAGATCAACAAATCATGAATTAACTGAATCATAAGTTTGCAGGATATACACTAGTTCCCTTAAACACAGTTGCATATACATGCGAGTTCCATTATCTGAAGTAGTGTATATGAATCTGATTATGGAAATGAAAAATTATTGACTTGCTAATACTGATTCACCCCCCCCCCCCCTTCTCAGTATTATTTCCAACAGAAGGCAGTGTAATTCGATACACTACTGGCCCAATTCAGTCAATGGTACTGAAGGGTCCATAAAACCATGGTGCCATCTTGGCACATGATCCAATATCCAAGGAGCTCTTCTCCGGTTTGATGCGCAAGGACACATGTTCCCCAACATGGAACTCCTTGAACAACTTGTTCCTATTTGCATAAGTCTTCTGCCTATCTTGTGCTACCTTTAGATTCTTTTTTATCATCTGCATCTTCTATTCCATGTCTTCCAACATATTTTGTCCAATCAATACCCTGCTAATCGAATCACTCCAACTAATGGGAGTGTTACAACTCTGCCCATACAATGCCTCAAAAGGACTCATCCTCAGTGACACCTGATAACCATTGTTGTATGTGAACTCTATCAAAGGGAGATACTCTTCCCACTTCCGTTGTTGATGTATCATATACATCCTCAACATTTCCTCCAATATCCAATTGATCCTCTTTGTCTGTCCATCTATCTATGGATGATAAGATGTGTTGAAGGCTAACTCAGTACCCTGTCTAACACAATATTCTTTGGAACACTGTGCAGTCTAACTACATCTCCGATGAATACTTGTGCCACATCGCTAGTTGAGAACATAGACTTCACGAGAATGAAGCATGAAACCTTTGTTAACTTGTCCACAATGACCATGATGGAATCATGTTGCTTCACTATCTTCGACAACCCTGTGATGAAATCCATGGAAATAACCTACCATTTCCACTCTAGAATCACGATTGGATGTAGTAGTCCATCTGGATGTTTACACTCTGCTTTTAGTCATTGACAGTCAAAACACCTTGCCACAAACTCTGCTACATCCCTCTTTAAGTTCGGCCAATAATAAAATTTCTTCACTGCTGTCAGTGTCTTCTGGTAACTTGGGTGACCCGAATATGGTTTTGGATGAAATTCCCTCAATATCACCTTTTTGAGCTCACTATTATCTGGTACATATATCCTATCTTTGAATATGACCAATACATCTGCTATAAGACAATAATCAATACCCTGTGCACTTGTACATGTACCTGTGTTTGTACCTTGTTGAAACCTATGCACAATCTCCATATACTTGACATCTTGCTAACCTATCTGCAGGATCCTATCCTGTAAGTTTGTCCCATAGGAGCTCATAGCTACCAAGTGATGTACCTGTACCCATCTATTGAGAGCATCTACCACCTTGTTCTATTCTCCTTTGATGTACTTGATCTCGAAATCAAACTCGTTGATCATGGCAAACCATCTAGCTTGCCTGACATTTAGATTCGGCTAGTCAAACAAATACCTCAACCCAATGTGATCACTCATAAGTACAAACCTCCTGCCAAGAAGATAGTGTCTCCATATCTTCAATGCATGTATGATCATTGCTAACTCAAGATCATGTGTCGGGTAGTTATGCTCATGCTCATTTAGTTTCTGGGACTCATAACATACCACTTTTTCGTCCTGCATAAGGACTCCACCAAGCCCTCTCTTGCAAGCATATGTGCATACCACAAACTCCTTGTCCATATATGCAATCTCTAACACTGGTGCATGTATCAACAACTTCTTAAGTTTCTAAAAGCTAGCCTCACACCCCTATATCCATTCGAACTTCTTACCTTTCCTTTGTAATGATTTAATAGGAAAAGGAATCTGCAAGAAATTCCTGATGAACCTTTGATAATAGGCTTTCAGACCTATGAAAGATATCACCTCATCCATGCTCTTAAGAGCTTTCCACTCCATGATGACCCTTATCTTTTCCGGATCTACTACAATTCCCTCCTTGGAGACAACATGTCCCAAGTAGTGTGCCTCAGTCTGAAAGAAACTACACTTGCTGAGCTCAACATACAAATGATGCTCCCTTAACAACCTCAACACTACTACTAAATTCTTGTGATGCTCTTCCTCATTTTAGAATATACCAGTATATCATCAATGAACACAATAACAAACTTATCCAAATATGGATGCAACACACTATTCATCAAACACATGAATGTGGTTGGAGCATTAGTTATGGAACAACAAAAAAAACTCATAATGTCCATACCTGGTCCTGAACGCAGTCTTGTAAATGTCCTCCTCTTTGATGCGTACCTAATGGTATTCAGATCCCAAGTCAAAATTCGAGAACACTACTGCTCCCTTCCGCTGATCGAACAAGTCATCAATCCTCAGTAAAGGGTACCTGTTCTTGATAGTCACTTTGTTCAACTACCTGTAGTCAATGTATAATCTGAGAGTACCATATTTCTTCCTCACAAACAAGACCGATGTGCCCTAAGGTGATACACTTGGTGTAATGCATCCCTTGTCCAACATTTCCTTCAACTGCAACTTTAACTCAACTAACTTAGGTGTTCTCATCCTATAAGGTGATTTTGATACTGGAGCTGCCCCTACCACTAACTCAATAGAAAGTTTTTCCTCCCTGTGAAGTGGAAACTCTGTAATGTCCTCAGGGAATACATCCTAAAACTGCTGCAAAACTGGGTACCTGTTCAACACATCTGCATCCTCAACCTCCTTGCCCTTATCATTAAAAATATGTACTGTAAATAGCTTGCACCCCTTCCTGCAGTTACACTTTGCTTGCATAGATGTCACCATCCTAACTGATGTGGTTTTCTTCTTACCCTGTAAGAATCTTTGTTCTCCATTGTCATCAACACACTCAGTAGATTTTTCATAGCGGTCTACCTTGGTTCTATGAAGATACAACCAATCAATGCCCAACAACATACTGTATGAACCCAATGGTAATACATTTAAATGTGTTGCGGTAGTCATACCATTTAAGTTAAATGCGCAAGCTCTTACCCAATGATGAACTCACTTCTTTTTACCTGTAGCCAACTGCACTAACCAAGACTCTGCATCCAATTCCTTATTCAAACCACACTTATCCACCAAGTTAGGACTAACATAGCTATAATTAGATCCAGGGTCAATCAAAATAGAAATAAACTGATCAAAAAATACTCTTACCAACATCCCCAACAATTTGCGCCTCTTGTGCATTGTATATTTGAGGTCTACCACCTTGATTATGTGGAGAATCTATTTTAAGGTGCCCCTTACCACATGTCCAACAATCCAACTGACCAGTACCAACACCTCTATGCTACTACTCCGAATCATCTCCCTGTCTAGCTACATTAAACCTCTTTTGCGGTGCCACATTCTCTTTCTCATTTTCATGTGAAGGCCTTGTATTCTTGTTGGAAATATTGAGAGGGGGGTGTGAATCAGTATTCCTTTTCAATTGTTACTTTTACTAGTTAGATCACTTATATTTAGAACACAAAAACAAACAATGATAAGAATAAATTCTTTTATTAATTGAATCAATAATAAATAAATGAGTACAATAATTGTTTCCAAGCTCCAACTTGGACTTTAGTGAGGCTCCAACCTCTAGGGATTTGACCCTATCCAAGGCACCAACCTTGAGTTTAGGAGCATCGACTCCAAGGACACCAATCCTCAATCTTCCAATCTTCTACCTGTATTTTCCAAGCACCGACTTGGACTTCCAAGGCTCCAACCTTGCTAATTCTAGGGCACCAACCATATCTTTTCACTTTGTCAAGGTATGTTTGGTTGTACTTCACGGCTCCTAATATCTTCTTCACTGTGCCCTTTTAATCTTTAACAATGTTGTCAACTTATCGTTCACGTCACATCATCAATGACATCTTTGTTCTCTTCACATGAAGGTGTCTCTAATGTCCTTCATGGTACCCAATCAATTTGTCCAAGTCACCTCATGATATGCAAAGGTCTTCCAAACAACTGTTCACTTGCTGTTCAATTGACCCTATTGTTCAATTGCCATTCAATTGAACCTACTGTTCAATTGTTGTTCAATTGACCCTGTTGTTCAATTGCTGTTCAATTGACTTTTTGTTGTTCAATTGACCTTTTGTTGTTCAATTGACCTTTTGTTGTTCAATTGCTATTCAATTGACTTTCTGCTATTCAATTGTCCATGTGCTGTTCAATTGTTGTTCAATTAACAAATTGTTGTTCAATTAACAAATTGTTGTTCAATTACCATTCAATTGACAAAGTGTTGTTGAATGGACAACATTCAGTTCAATTGCAGTTCAACTGACAAACTGTTGTTCAATTGACAAACTGTTGTTCAATTGATGAACTGTTGTTCAATTGACAAAATTGTTGTTCAATTGACAAACCGTTGTTCAAATGAAAAATTGTTGTTCAGTTAACAAAACTGTTGTTCAATTGACAAAACTATTGTTCAATTGACAAAATTGTTGTTCAAACACAGATTCGAGATTTTTCAATAATTAACCTAGTCAATAGAAATGTTTGACCTTCAGCTTCCTTAGCTTGTGACATGTTTGACCTACAACTTTCTTCGCTCAGCCTTCAGCTTCTCGGTACTTCTTTGCTCGTCCTTTGGCTTTTCGGTCTTCAGCTTCCTTCTTTTCTCGGCCTTCGGCTTCTCGGTCTTTAGCTTCCTTCTTCGCTTGGCTACTTCACATTCACGAGTTGGGAACTATGCTTCTTCTCTGTGATCGATGCCCGAGACGCTTGCATTTTGTGAAACATTTGAGCTTGTATTTATACGAGTCAATAATCAAAGGACATGTCTATTGGAGGGAAGCCAGCTTATGATGTCAAATATTTAAAAATTATATCAGAGAGGGGCCGACATATGATGTTCTTGTATTATTTATAGAAATCACATAAGAGGAGGTCCCCACACGCCACGTCATAGCTTTAATCTCACGATCCCAACTTCAATAACACTAATATACTTCATCGCAGATGCGATATTTAACTAGGACATGTTCTATTGAAATATTTGGGTCCGTAGCTCAAATCGCAATCGGGGATTTTGTGTGGCATTCCTTTTTGATACATGGATTCCGATGCGGATGTGATATTTCATAAAGAAGTGTTATAATAGGACCATCAGGTCCGTAACTCATATCACATCTTGCTGATATTGTTCCTTCATTAACACTATTCCTCTGTTATGTTAACTCCTCTAATATCTCTTCTTTAAATAGTTGTTCTCTGATGGCTTCTTATGACTTCCAATAAATTTTCTCCTGCTCCTGTTGCTTCATGGATATGCTCTGCTTGGATTCACATCATTGTTTACTGTCCAAAATATTTCCATATTGACATCAATGTTTACTATCCAAAATATTTCCATATTGACATCAATGTTTACTGTCCAGAATATTGCCATATTGACATCAATGACAACCTAGATTAACAATCTCCCCCTTTGTCATTGATTGAAATATTCTTCCTCTCTCTCCACATTTGTCATCAATGGAAAAGGAGTGCACAAGGACTCCCTTTTTTGAATTGCTCCCCCTGTCAAGCTGATCCTCCTGTCAAACTACTTCTATTCTTTCTGAACATTAGATCTTTATGGGTATTTTACTTCACCTGTCGTGGTGCTCTTCTTTTTACTCAAGATAGAAAGATTTCTGCCTCATAATTAGCTAGCACATTATCCCTTCATCATTATGGCTTAAAAAATGCTTAAAAAAAATCCTCCACTTCAATGCTTCAAAACAAACACCAAATTTCCAAGTCCAAGTGTTTATGCTTCTATACCGTATTCTATTGTCTCCATAGTCAGAATTGAGAGGCTTGCATAGTCCAATTCAAGATAAAAATGCCGCTGGAATTTTCTTTCTCGCTATCTTTCTACAAATATGAGTTCCTCTATATCTCTGTTCTTTTCCTTAAGTTACTGCCATCCAATTTGTCGTATACTACCCTTCACCACCTTTCAAAGTACTGTTCTATAGATGACTGCTTCAAGAACCAAGAATCCAATGATCTGCCTCCACAAGACTGGTTCCTCCTTCCAGCTGGGACTGTCCACACTTGTTTAATATGAGCCTCAAAAAGAAAAGGTGATTGTAGGGACCTTATAGTTTCCATAGATTCACTTCAGGTTCAAGGGAGGTATCTCCTTAAATATGAAAAGTGTGCTCTCACGGGTTGCTTTTCAAGTCAAAGAAGGTGTCACCAAACTGCATGCTTTAGTTCCAGTACACGGCCTTCAAAAATATTGTACACTAAGCTCCATGGATCTGCATTCTAATAGTGGATTTGCTTATGCAAATTACTGTGCAACAAACTGCCTTTACTGAGTCCCCTTTACACCATTGAAGTGGCTACAAAACACTTTATCCAAACCCTCCTTAACATATCACTTCAACACTTGATTTTCAGATTAGAAGGCTCCATGTAATGCTGCACCTGTGGCTTGAAGAGAGGGCCTTTAAACAGTCCTCCATAGTTCTGCAATTCTCATTCCAATTCTCCACAAGTGTTAATCACAAGTCCGAGCTCTAAACTGAGCCTCTTCACAGGTCCAGACTAGAAAGAGATTCTTGTGCATCTATCCAAGTCAATTTAGATGATTGTCTAGATTCCTATAGGTTTACCACAGGTTTGAAGTCTTAAATCTTCTATCCGATCTTGACAGGAGCCTTCCACACTTGTTACTTTCTTAAGGCGATCTCAGCTTTAATAGGAAACAATTCATCACAGTGCTGCAATCTGACTTCTGTTTAGGTTCTAGCCTCTGAAACTCCACAAAAAAACTATCTTCACAACCAAAGTCTGCAACACTGGATTGACCGAGTAGCAACAGGTCTGAAGAAGGTTTCCTGTATTTGTGTCCATAACTTACCTATTCTCACATTAAATTCCTAAGTCTAGACATTCAACTTCTATAATAACTGCAACATAGTTATTTTCCTTATTAACATTAGGTGGCCTTTTCTACTGCTCCAATTTCTGATCAAGGATTTCATAAGGCCCATTCTCATATAGCTTCTGCAATAATGATCAAGAACTATAGGCTCCCCCTAACTGTATGCATCATCTCTTTTTGGCAGAATCCTTCATCAAACACTCGAAATATTAAGGATGTCTTCATCAAGTCAACAACATGTGTTGTTTACTGGAGAGTTCAGAAGATTCTCAGATTCTAGATTTAAGACCTCTGTGGTTTATATCTTTTGAATTAGAAGCCGGAGAACCCACAGTATTAACAATTTCTTTTATCAATGTTTCGAATCCCAAACGGGATCCATCATCAAGACAAACTTGAATGAAGAAAGAAGAAGAGCTCTAATGAGGATTTAAATAGTTTTTAATAGAGATATGTCTGCTAGTATTTGTCGGCTGTTTGTTTGATTTTCTTCTTTTTTTTTGTATCGATTTTCTCCTCCATACTTGTGTAACTTTCTTCTTTGGCATGGTTTTAGCTTGTGTAGGAACCCAAGTTAAGTTACAATTTCGTGCCATATGTCCAATGTTATGACACTTGAAACACTTTATATTGTTCATGTATAAAAATTCATGACTTCTTCTTGCAGAATTGCTTCTTGGAGATTGACGAGAACCATAATAATTATCTTTGTGATATTCCCTATAATCTTTTGCCATGTGTCCAAAGTTTGTACAAGAATAACAATAACCAAGAAATAAACTTTGGTACCTGGGAGATGGAGATTTCCTTGATGTACTTTTTAAGCCTTTCTTCCTTGGAATTCCTTGATAATATTCATCGCCTTTTGATTCTCAACATCATCTACAAGTCTTCTTGGAGCGTGATTTCTTCCATTGTTGCCTTGAATCTTCTCCTTGCATTTCTTGTTACTGGGAGCATCAAAATTTCTTCTAGGCTTCCTCACAGCCTTGTTGTTTGAAGCATTAGAATCTGCATTATTCTTTCTTGAGGATTCACCTGCATATCCAAGACCTAATTTATCAAGAGGAAACCTTTGATGGCTTAGGAGGTCATCTAGGGTTTGAGAACTTTTCAAGTTCTTATTCAACAATTCAACTTCCCTTTTAAGAAAGACAATTTCTTCTTTCATGTTCTTGCATTCTTCATCCTTCTTTGATAGTATGAGCTCCATTTCTTCCTTCATCTTAGTTGCTTCACATGATTGGGCCTTAAGAGATGTGATTTCTGATTTTAACTTGGTGATGTCATCATCCTTTTCTTCTGGTTGGCATATCATGGTGTTTCTCTTCTTTTCTGCTTCATCAACCTATCCTTCTATATTTACCAATGCTTCCATTGTCTTCTAAGCTCCTTGTGCTAACTTTCTTGCTTCTTCTAGTTGAGATCTAAGGGAGGAGACCTCTTCCTTGTATTGACCAATCTTTGCTTCAAGTTTGTTCAAGTTTTTGTGCCTTTATTCAAGGTGGCTTGACAAGGTATCTTCCTATTTCTTTGCCTTATCCAATTGATTTGTCATAGATATGACTTCTTCATGATGGTTTCTTTTTTTTTGATGAAGTTCCTCCTTAAGCTTGGCAAGCTCTCATCCCTTTCTTGTACTAGAATCTTGACAAGGTTGACTTCCTTCCTTGTTTGGTCTTGGTCACCAATTAGTGCTTTCTTCTTAAGTACTTCGTTTTCCTTTTTCAAACTGATAATCTCTTCCATGGTAGCCATAAGTTTAGTGAGGGGATGTTCTTCAAAAAAAAAATTCATTCTCTTCATCTTCTAGGTCTTCTTTAGCCTTGAAGTCATCATTCTCATTTTTAGCTTCTATGATGGGTTCTGGATTTCCTTCTTGGTTTCCATCATCTTCTTGACTAGTGGTCATGATCAATGCTCCTTTTGAGTGAAGCTCATGAAGTTTATCCCATATGCCTTTTTCTGACAAACATTTTTCAAATTTGGCCTTCATAGAATCAGGTAACTTTCATTACTCTTGCATTATGTTCCTTGGATTTTCCATCCATCATGTTCTCAACAATCACCGGTTTCCAGACTTCAATGCCTTGGGTCTTTAAGAAATTCCTCATTCCTACTTCCCATATATCAAAGTTTCCATTGAACAATGGAGCCTCCACAAATTGATTTTCATCGATTTCGGTGGTTGAGGGAGTCACATGTTTAGGAGGATTGGAGAATTTCTTCCTTGGCTTCACCATTTGTGTTCTAATGATCAACCTTCAAGCTGTTAGGATTTGAGTGAAGGTACTCACTCTGATACCAATTGTTGGAAATACTGATAGGGAGGGGTGAATCAATATTCCTTTTCAATTGTTATTTTTACTAGTTAGATCACTTATATTTAGAACACAAAAATAGACAATGATAAGAATAAATTATTTTATTAATTGAATCAATAACAAATAAATGAGTACAATAATTGTTGCCAAGCTCCAACTTGGACATTAGTGAGGCTCTGACCTCTAGGGCTTTGACCCTATCCAAGGCACCAACCTTGAGCTTAGGAGCACCGACTCCAAGGACACCAACCCTCAATCTTCCAGTCTTCTACCTGTATTTTCCAAGCACCGACTTGGACTTCCAAGGCTCCAACTTTTCTAATAAGGGGGCACCAACCCCATAGGGCTCCAACCCTATATTTTCACTTTTTCAAGGTATGTTTGGCTGTACTTCACGGCTCCTAATATCTTCTTCAAAGAGCCCTTTAAATCTTCAACAATGTTGTCAACTTATTGTTGACGTCACATCATCGATGACAACTTTGTTCTCTTCACATGAAGGTGTCTTCGCTGTCCTTCAAGGTACCCAATAAATTTGTCCAAGTCACCTCATGATATGAAAAGGTCTTAAAACAACTGTTTACTTGTTCAATTCTTGTTCAATTGACATTGCTGTTCAATTGACCCTGTTGTTTAATTGAATTTCTATTGTTCAATTGACCTTCTGTTGTTCAATTGTTGTTCAATTGACTTTCTATTGTTCAATTAACCACATGTGTTCAATTGACAAACTGTTGTTCAACTAACCTTCTGTTGTTCAATCGTCATTCAATTAACAAAGTGCTATTCAATTGACAATGTGTTGTTTAATTGCAGTTCAATTGACAAACTGATATTCAATTGACAAACTGTTGTTCAATTGAAAAATTGTTGTTCAATTGACGAACTGTTGTTCAATTGACAAAACTACTGTTCAATT
Organism: Pinus tabuliformis; assembly: GCA_031772625.1. Classification (NCBI taxonomy): domain Eukaryota; kingdom Viridiplantae; phylum Streptophyta; class Pinopsida; order Pinales; family Pinaceae; genus Pinus; species Pinus tabuliformis. Next base: position 845,348,932 of record CM062809.1, on the reverse strand, counting down.
GACAAATTTTTTGTTCAATTGACAAACTGTTGTTCAATTGACAAAACTGTTATTCAATTAATGAACCACTGTTCAATTGACCAATTGCTGTTCAATTGACAAAACTGATGTTCAATTGACAAAACTGTTGTTCAATTGACAATACTGTTGTTCAAACATAGATCCGAGCTTTTTCAATAATTAACCCAGTCAACAGAAATGTCTGACCTTTAGCTTCCTTAGCTTGTGACGTGTTTGACCTGCGGCTTTCTTTGCTTGGCCTTTGGCTGCTCGGTCTTCAACTTCCTTCTTTGCTCGTCCTTTCGCTTCTTGGTCTTCAGCTTCCTTCTTTGCTCAGCCTTTGGCTTCTCGATCTTCAACTTCCTTCTTCGCTCTGCTACTTCACGTTCACGAGTTGTGAACTGTGCTTCTTCTCTGTGATCGATGCCTGAGATGTTTACATTTTGTGAAACATTTGAACTTGTATATATACAAGTCAATAAATGAAGGACACATCTATTAGAGGGAGGCCAACTTATGATGTCACATATTTAAAAATTATATTAGAGAGGGGCCGACTTATGATGTTATTGTATTATTTATGGAAATCACATAAGAGGAGGTCCCCACATGCCACGTCATAGCTTTAATCGCATGATCGCAACTTCAATAACACCAATATACTTCATGGCAGATGCGATATTTAATTAGGACGTGTTCTATTGAAATAGTCAGGTCCGCAGCTCAAATCGCAATCGGGGATTTTGTGCGGCATTCCTTTGTGATACATAGCTTCTGATGCAGATGGGATATTTCATAAAGACGTGTTGTAATGGGACCATCGGGTCTGTAACTCATATTGCATCTTGTCGATATTGTTCCTCTGATGACACTATTCCTCCGTTATGTTAACTCCTCCGATATCTCTTCTTTCAATAGCTCTTCTCTGATGGCTTCTTATGACTTCTGATAAATTTCCTCCTGCTCTCGTTGCTTCATGGATCTACTTTGCTTGGCTTCACATCATTGTTTATTGTCCAGAATATTGCCATATTGACATCAATGTTTACTGTCCAGAATATTTCCATATTGACATCAATGACAACCTAGATTAACAATTCTTAGGCTGCCATTTACCTTTACCTTTGTCCTTTCCTTTCCATCCATGCTGAGATTCATTCTTATGCTTTGATTGTTCATAGCAATGCTTTAGTTTCCCAATAACTTCGTCAAGTGATCGAGGCTCACCATACTCAATCTTTTCTCTAAATGCTAATGGAAAACCACTTACAAATCACTAAACTTTAGCATTGTCATCAGTAAGATATGATACATACCTCAGTAGATATAGAAACATGGTTGTGTACTCTTAATCTGTCATTGATCCTATATTTAGCTCATAGAATTCTTTGGCCTTATTGTTGTAGTACCTCCCTGACAAGTATTTCTTCCTGAAAAGCCTTGTGAACTCCTGCCAACTCAAGTCATATGTCGTGATATCTCTAACCCACTTCACATCTTCCAACCATATGTCTGCTTTACCTTTCAAGCTGAAGATAACTACTCTGGCCTTCATGTTATCCGTGTAATCATGTAACTCAAATAGTTTGTTCATCCCAAGTATCCAAACCTATGCATCTTCCAGCTTCTTCACATCTCCATCAAAAGTAGGTGGCTTCGCTTTCTTAAACTCTTCGAGAAAGTGTCCCTATCATTACTCTTGGTAAGGATGATAGCAATGGTGATCATGATGTCTATTAGAACTAGAACTAGAATAGTACCTATACTCATCGCCCCTTCTATCTGCAGTGTCCATCAACCTTCCATCCCTCACTATGTAATATCTATCCAACTTGTATCTACGCAGAGACCTACTTTCATATGCCCCATTAGTTCTATCCTCATGTCCATTTCTAATCCGAAGCGTACCTTGTCGCTGCAAGTCCGATAAACTCTAAAGAAGTATAACATTAACCTTTGCTTGCTTCTCTTGTGCCTATATGGTCTAGTCATTATATTCCTTACAAATCCTTATCTCTTACTTTAAGCTTCTCAATGTAACTATCAAATCTGAAGGGTTCCCAACAACATACTACTCTTCAGATTCATAGGGAGTCTTTGTAATCAACCATCTTGTTAGCCATTTGATATTCCTAGAATGCATAATATGCTAGATAAACCAAATCACAATAAACCAACATACCTTAGTATATCTCAAGGAGGATACCTTGTCTGCAAGATCACAAAATCAGCGTGATACATGTATAACATAAACATAACAACCTATAGAACTACACTAATAAATGTATCAACACATAAAAATCACTCTAATTAGGTTCCAGTCATCAATGAAAGGCCATATCAACAATGCATGCTATGAACTCATGCATGACAACAACCATTACTCCATTTTCCACATTACCACATGCAACCATCAATATGCATAAGTAATTCCTAGTCAACTACACATATGCATAAACACATGTAGTCAAACATAAGCGATCAATTCTTGTAATCAACCTACAAGACCAATACATCAGGGAAAATTTTAAGGATGGAAGTTTATCTTAAATTTTAGCAACCTTGGCGAATCTTACTAGTCCCTAATATCCAAATTTTAAAATGTTTGATGATAATTTTGTTAAAATGTTTAGATTTATAATTATTTTATATTAGACAATATATAATATTTATGATTTTTAAGGTAAAATAATTTTATACTATAAAATTTGGGCGAATTCATATTTAGAAAAAATGAAATTGGCGAATCTATTTTTTGGAAAAAACATGGAATATTAGCTCACCTGAGAATATTAACCCCTAAAAAATTCACTACAATACATGTAATAAAATATTCAAGAATGTAACCTAACATACAAGGATGTAAGTAGGCGACAAAAAATTAACATGTAAGTGACATATAATCTATATACAACGAGTCACATATTCATGAAAAATACATTACACAAAATCAATATCAAATTCTCCATAAAAACCATACTGTAATCATAATCAATTCATCAAGCTAGTGCAAAAGGTAAATGAAATGCAAGTACAAGAGACACACATGCAACTGACATGCCTGAATGACCAACACACACTACCTATCTAGTCCGAGAATTGAACCATTCTCTAGTACCACTTTGTAACACCCTCCTCCCACATCCACCCAAGTAACCATGCCGATAAGGCTACTATGATTAGATTTGACCTCCTATGTGACCTTAAGGAAGTGGAATTGACAGAAACATCACACGCAATCATCCAATATCAGCAACATAACCCTCAGGAGACAAGTCAACCACCCAGTCAGACTATCCTTGAGTCCCACTATTGTTTTGGATCTCTTTTTTCATAGCCGCTCTCAGGTTATGGGAAATCAAGCGACCAACAACCTAAAATCGCTCTCACAGGCTTGCCTGACAACGACCAGAGACCAAAATTGCAAGTTCTATGCGAGCGACCCCAAGATTTAAGCCACTTTTTCAAGCCCAAAGCCCAGGCCACTTCCCAAAATGGAATGATAGCTTAGATAAAGTAAAAATACAAGGAAACAATGATGTAACAACAATAAGTTGATCAAGACCTTAACCAGACCCTTACTAGCCATGATAGGCATTTCATCAAACATATCATCAACATGTAACCTACAAGTGTAAACAACATAATTAAGTGTAGGGATCTCATACTTATCTAAGAATCACTAGGAGCCATTGTTCCCTCATGCCAATTGTTGCATTATCATCTATTAGGTCATAGACACATTATCCATTCATATATGAGTAAAAACATGTTGAGATCCATACATAATTGTTGTCATAAAATATACATATAACCAACATAATGGGAACATAAATACCATAAGCATATTAATCATCAAAATCCATATATACATTAGTACATTTACAGATGAAAATCAAGGGAATGAATTTCTCATTAATGAATGCAATGAACCAATCAGATATGGGACTACCATGTTCCACATGACCAGAGATTGGCTGATCCAAGTCTCTCTTTATGTAATCACCCTCTTGCCATATTCCAAGCATGAATATGGGACTCAAACCAGAAGAACTCAATGAGGGAATACCGAGGCTAAACCACCTCACCCTCATCAATAGAAACCAAGATTTACTGTAATCCATCCCAAATCACTAGGCCAATACAATGAACACATCCTAACAGGATTTACAATGATCACTAGGCCAAACAAGCATGGATGCCACCAGATTTATACACCTACATCGTGAGGAATTTTCCTGTCTCATAGTCTCTCGGGCTTTACCGCAATCCAAACCCAGATCACTAGGCCCTAAACTAAGACCCACTCTCCAGGCTTTACCGCATATCCCAAACCTGAGATTACTAGTCCCAACAAAGAGAAAACCACCTCTTGGCTTTACTGTCTATCCTGTCATTCACTGGAAAAGGATTCCCAGGCCCATCGAGGCAACACAATCCTAGCTTTACCACAACCTGCAATTTGGCTCAAGGGTCACCAGGCCAATGGATTTACCATGATCCACAGTCCAATTTAGGGACCACTAGGCCATGTTCTCTATCATTCGAAGATCCACCCCCCTTAGCTTCGAACCCATCCGGCAATCCAGATCAACCAAAACATGAGAACCCCATCACACCATGGCTATCTGGAAATGACAAGGCTAGGCTGAAAACACTATTACACCTAGAAAAAACCATGCCACAACAACAAAAGGCCCACATGCAACAACATGCATGCCAAATCTAGCAAGGAAAATACATATGTAAGTTGATACCTGCAATGAAGCATGTTGTAATTGCTTGATCCTGCTTTTCCCTACTTGATCTTTGCTTCCTCTTGCCTTCTTTTCCTTTCTTGATCCAAGAGTATGAGAGAGAGAGAGAAAGAGTAATGAGAGAGCTCCAAAGCTGAACTAACAAAAGGTTACCAATTGATCCTCATAAGCCTTTTTATGGATGAGGCCTATATTTTCTTCACTTTGCATTATTTTCCTTCATTTTCCTCCTCACATGCAACCTGTGACCTTTCACCTCCTTTTTCTCCTAATTTCCATTACTTTCATAAACAATTGCGCCAAAAATTCCTTTTTTCCTTCCCAAAACCTTAACCATTGCCTTTTCCAATTTCCTTAGCCATAAACAACCAAATGATATCCCCCTAGGATGTCCTACCCAACATTCAGCTTGGAATAAGTGTCCCATCGGCCGTGGTTATTGTTGTTAACTTTTATTACATGGAATTTTCATCAGGGCTGTTACAAATGTAGATCTGGGAGTCTACCATATTTTTGAGACAAATCTATGGTCAAGAAGACTAGATTAGATAAGGTAGTGCAGTAACAGAGCTTGTCACTAGGAAAATTGCAAATATTTCCATCTAAGACACTACATGAGGCAGAGTCAATGTCCCTTGATCGAGCCATTGTGGGAGTGATGAGGAAGGAATTGTTGTGGCATAGAGGAGCAAGGCCTAGAAATTATAGGAAAGTTTGGGATAACCTTATCATTTTGAAGGTCAAAACCATAATCTAGAGAGGCTTCCTATTGGTAGAACCAAATTCTCTCTCATGTAATTGGTCGGGACAACGTGACTGAAAATCCATGGAGCCAGAAGCCCATAAGATAATTTAATATAGAGTTGTGGATTCAATGTTAAACGATGTTAGGGTTCTTTCAAGAGACAATGATCGAAATTCCTTTCATTACTCAGACCCATCAGGGAGGGAAGCTACCGAAGGTGGACCACCTCAGGAGCCTAGAAGGTTGGAACCCTAGAGTGTTATGAAAACGGTTTCTTAATGGGATCTAGATTTGAGGGTCCCTATTTACCATGTAAAACAAGTGTGAACCCAGTCATCGAGGGATCCTTCGCTCTCCTTTAACCAAAAAGTTGGCGGCTTGTCCTCAGTCAAAGATAACATAGCATGACATCTTGAAGGGCACGTGGCAAGTAGTTTGGAGGTTTCAAGTACCCAAAGGGTCTAGATGTGGGTGACACGTGAACCTTTCACAGGTCGACACGTTGTATGGATGATGTCGACATGATGTCACTTGGGAGCAGTCAGACCCCAGAGGTCAGAAACCTCATAATTGCTGATAAACGAATTTCCTAGGGACCGTTAGTACCAGGGATTATTACTTGGTAGCGCACTGGTTGAATGGGAACTTCTTTGTCACTCTAGATTTTTAACTCAGAAGTATTTTAGTATAGGTGTTGGGGTTGTGGGGCTCGTGATGGCATACTAGAAGATAACGCATGAAGGGTTACGTGGCACCCAGAATACAAAAATCCTGTAACCATTGTGAAATTAAATATTAGAGGAGCTAGGGTAACCTGATGGATGGAGGAGGCATGGTTGGGCCTACACCAATGTGGCAGGCAATTGGATGGAGCATTGGCCACTACCACAAAGTCATGGCACATCATACGAAAGGTCAGGATTCTAGAGGGAACCTCAACTTGAGATTTCAAGCTATTTTGGGGTCCCAAAGTCATGACATGTTAGCCAGAAGGTCATGATTTTGGAGGGAACCTCAATTTTAGGTTTCAAGATGTTATGAGGGTCCCGAAGTTGTGTTATGTTAGATGAAAGGTAAGGATTCTAGAAGGTCAACATTTTGGAAGGGACTCCAAATTGCGATTTGAAGGTGTTTAAGGGTCCCGGAGTCATAATTACCACTACAGGGTCAAGGTTCCATTCAATCTCGATGGCTTGGAGGAGGTGCCAATTTGGTTGGTCAGAAAAAGAAAAATAAATAAAGAAAAAGGCAATTTTAATTTTACCCCATTCCTTGAATGTGAAACAAAGAGGTCAGGTACATTACAGAGTGGTATCAGAGCATCCAAGTTCAATACTTGGACTGGATGGGACTTGTTAGGGGCAAGTGATGATTTTTCTTAAACAATTTTTTAGGTACTAAATTTAGTCTAAACTATTGCTTGTTGCTTGCTAATAAAATTGTGCTAAGGTGAGTTAGCGGGTGGCTAAAAACTTGACGGGAGTAGGATTATGATTGTGAATACGTTTTTATCATTAACTATGTACTAATTGCAAAATTAAATGGCTGCTGCATATGATTTGTAAATGGCTAGTAAATTAACATGGTTATTTTTTTATAGCAGGAGCCCCTATGCCAAATCCATGAATGTAAGCTCATGACCCTAATTTTGTGTTTAATTACTGTTTTAAAATGTCTAACAATGTGTGTGGTTGATAACCCATCACAAGCAACATAACATAGATAAGTTATAGTGATGAGGACCAAAATAGTTGAATATAGTTCCGATCAGTCCCAACATGGAAGTGATAGAGCTAGAACTAGTGAAGAAGAGAGATCAGTTGGTTAAGGGGGAGGGAATCACTCCCCAGATTATATGGACATCTTGAGAAGCCTACGGATGAGGTGAGGATATTTAAGGCCAATAATGAGAGACTGGTAAGAACCCAAGAAAGGTAAGCTAAGATTAACGCAGTCATCCTATACAATCTCTTGGACTGGAAGAGGAAAAGGTAATTTGAAATAAGGGCCAGTCATAAAGAAAAAAAAATCCTATTGTGAGTTAAAAGAAAATAACAATAGAGTAGATGGTGGAAGACCCAGAAAGAGGCATACGAAGGGAAGTGAGGATACTGTGCCAAGGGGGGAACCTTTGAGAACTTTGGAAGGAAGGAATAGATCTAGTTCTACTACCCAAAGATATCACCATTCTTTCCAACACCATCGCTTAGAAATCGAGGAAAAGGAGCATGTTCCTAAATAACTTAAAAAGGAAAAGCCACTCACATTCGATGGGGATAACCCATCGAATCCATGAATGTAAGCTCATGACCCTAATTTTGTGTTTAATTACTGTTTTAAAATGTCTAACAATGTGTGTGGTTGATAACCCATCACAAGCAACATAACATAGATAAGTTATAGTGATGAGGACCAAAATAGTTGAATATAGTTCCGATCAGTCCCAACATGGAAGTGATAGAGATAGAACTAGTGAAGAAGAGAGATCAGTTGGTTAAGGGGGAGGGAATCACTCCCCAGATTATATGGACATCTTGAGAAGCCTACGGATGAGGTGAGGATATTTAAGGCCAATAATGAGAGACTGGTAAGAACCCAAGAAAGGTAAGCTAAGATTAACGCAATCATCCTATACAATCTCTTGGACTGGAAGAGGAAAAGGCAATTTGAAATAAGGGCCAGTCATAAAGACAAAAAAATCCTATGTGAGTTAAAAGAAAATAACAATAGAGTAGATGGTGGAAGACCCAGAAAGAGGCATACGAAGGGAAGTGAGGATACTGTGCCAAGGGGGGAACCTTTGAGAACTCTAGAAGGAAGGAATAGATCTAGTTCTACTACCCAAAGATATCACCATTCTTTCCAACACCATCGCTTAGAAATCGAGGAAAAGGAGCATGTTCCTAAATAATTTAAAAAGGAAAAGCCGCTCACATTCGATGGGGATATGAAGAAGGAAGAGGATGTTGAAGCATGGCTTCTAGGGATGAAGAAGTTATTTAGGATACATGATTATTATGAGAATATGAAAGCTAGATTTGCCTCTTACAACTTAAAAGGAAAAGCCAACATATGGTGGAAGGACCTGTAGAATGCTAGAGCCATTACCGAGAAGGAGTTGAAATGGTAGGAGTTTGAGAAGCTCTTTAGAGAGAAATACATGTCTGAATGCTACTAAGACAACAAGAAAAAGGAGTTTTATGAAGTCAGGATGGGTCAACTAACCAATGATGTATATGTCACCAAGTTTTTGGGATTGTTGAGGTATGTACCATATCTGAAGGACAAGAAAGTTAAAATTCATAGGTTCATCGGTAGTCTGCCTATGGTATTCAAAGATAAAATTGAATTACTAGAACCCTAGACCTTGAAGGATGTGATCAATAAGTTATAACATTGCTATGAGAAATCAAGGAAAAAACCTGATATTAAAGGTATTTGGAAAGACAAAAGCACCGCTGGATGAAATAGGAATTGGTCTAAGAAGAACCCAGAAAGAAAAGAGGGGAAACACCTATCCCAAACAAGACAATTGTAGCAAAAGGCCAATGTCGTTGTTAAGAGAAATGTGTAACAACTAATGTCAGCAAAGCCCAAGATTGAAATATGAAAACCACTCAAGTACTAGACCTATGGTGGGAACCATAGGAGGAGAGATTGTCCACATAAAAAGGATGTCAGACCCAAGATTTACAGTGCTCAAGAGGGAAGCATGATGGGTGAAGTAACCTAAAGTATGTGAAGGGTTTACGCAACATTGGAAAATTACCAAGCATATAACTAAGAATCAACCATTGATATGGAAGGTAAGCTACAAGATGTATTTGTTTTGATTTTATTTGATCCAAGTTCTAATTATATCTATGCCAGTCCATAATTTGTTGAAAAGTGTGGATTGGGAGAGGAATTTCATCAAGAACCCTGGCTAGTTCAACTAGCAACATGGACCAAGAGAACAATCAACCATTGGGTAAATTCATGTGAATTTGAACACATTGGCATGCATGTAACCTTCCACTTGAATGTGTTACCCTTGGGTGGGTATGGCATTATACTAGGCATGGACTAGTTGTACATACATAGGACCAAGGTAGATTACTATGAAAAAGAAATAGAATACTTGGATGACCAAGGAATGAAAAGAGTGTTGCAAGGAAATAATAATCCCATATCAGTGAGGCTGATCAATGCTATGAAAGTTAAAGGTAGCAAAAGGAAAGGATGCATGTTTTTTGCAGTACAAGTTTCCAAGAATGAGGAAGTTGACAGAGCAACATAAGATGAGGAAGCTGAATTGCTTCAAAGGTATCCTATTTTGTAGCAGTATGTGGATGTGTTTCGACTGGAGATTCTTGGACTACCTCCTCATAGAGAGATATATTTTTCTATCAAGCTGGTACATGGAACAACACCAACATCTAAGGCTCCATATAGAATGAACACCCCAGTGTTGGTTGAGCTAAAAGTGCATTTGAAGGAAATTATTGACAAAGGTTACATAAGGCTCCTTGGAGACACCAGTATTGTTTGTAAAGAATAAAGATGGAACCCTGATATTATGCATTTATTACAGGACTATGAACAAGCTAACCATCAAGAACATGTAACAATTACCAAGGATTGATGATCTCTTTGACCAGTTAAGGGGAGCAAAATTCTTCTCTAAAATTGACCTGAGGTCGGGCTATGATCAGGTATGAATCAAAGAGGAGGACATTCATAAGAATGCTTTTAGAAAAATATATGGGCACTATGAATTCATAGTGGTACCCTTTGGGCTTACTAATGCCCTTGCCACATTCATGTGCCTAATGAACAAAGTGTTACGACCGTACTTGGACAAGTTTTTCATTGCATTTTTTGATGAAATATTAGTTTATTAAAATATGGAAGAAGAACATGAATAACATATGGTGGTAGTGTTATAATTTTTTAGAGAACATAAGCTCTGTTCAAAGCTTGGTAAGTGTGACTTCTTTTAGTCAGAAATACAATGCTTAGGGCACATCGTCTCCAAGGAAGGCATATTAATTGACCCTGACAAGATCAAAGACATAAGGGAGTGGCCAAATCTAATGAATGTGGATGATATTAGATCATTCATGGGATTGGTAGGATATTATAGGAGATTTATTCAGAATTTATCCAAAATGGGACACCCTATTAAAACATTATAGAGAAAAGGGAAAAGATTTGAGTGAACTGCACAATGTGCAGAAAGCTTTGAACAGTTAAAACAATTTCAAACCAGTGCGCCAACGCGGAGAATTGTGGATATTGGAAAGGATTTTGTAGTGTGTATTGATGCCTGCAAAGGGGGACTCGGTGGAGTCTTAATGAAGGAAAGGCAAGTTGTGTGCTATGAGTCCAGAAAATTAAATAAACATGAGGAAAATAACGTGACACATGATTTAGAATTGGCTACCACCATTCATGCTTTAATTATGTGGAGGCACTACCTCCTTGGTTGGATGTTCACACTCATGTCATACCATACTGGGTTCAAATATTTGTTTGGTAAACATAAGTTGAATTCTAGGAAAGAAAGGTGGATGGCCACACTCAATGAATTTCACTTCGAGATTAAGGACATAAAGGGCAAGGAAAACAAGGTCGTCGATGCCTTGAGCAAGAGAATCCAAGTGAAACACCTAGCAACTGTAAGCTCATATGCAATCAATATGGAAGAAAGGATCAAATGATCCAGTCAACAGGATGAAAACTACCATCAAGTAAATAAAAGGTTGTGACAAGGCGATGAGGATGGAGGATACCACCTCATTGAAAATGGCTTGGTCACTTTCAATGGTAGAATCTATGTGCCTAACAATGATGAAATAAAAAGTATTATAATGAAATAATTCCATGTTAATCCCTATTCAAGCCACCCAAGGTATCAAAAGACCCTTACAACCATTAAAAGGTACTACCACTGGCTGAATCTTAAGAATAAAGTAGTGTAATTCGTGGCGAAATGCATGGAACACCAACATGTAAAGGTTGAATGCAAACACCTGATAGGATTGTTGCAACCTCTCTCTATTATAGAATGGAAGTGGGAGGTAATTTCCATGTATTTCGTTATAGGATTAGCCAAAAAAACTAAGTAACATGACGCAATCATGGTAGTGGCGGATCAACTTACCAAGGTAGCTCTTTTCGTTGCATTCAAATCCACCAATTTTGCCAGTGATATAGAATTTTTTTAATAAAAGAGATCGGGAGGCTATGTTTCATCCTCAAAAAGATTGTGTTAGGTAAAAATTCTAGATTCAATTCCAAGTTTTGGAAGGAACTGTTTGCAGGGTTGTGAACAATATTAGCATTTAGTACAACCTATCATCCACAAGTAGACGGACAAACAAAGAGGACCAACCAGATCTTTGAGGACATGTTGAGGATGTATGTGATGCATCAACCCAAGAATTGGGAAAAATATCTTCCACTTGTGGAATTTTCATACAACAGTGGGCACCAAGAGTCCATAAAGATGAGCCCCTTTGAGGCATTATATGGCGGGAGATGTAATACTCCTATAAGTTGGAGTGATCCAGTTAACAGGTTCCATGTGGGACCTGGTATGCTTAAAGATATGGAACAACAAGTTTAGATTATAACGCAAAATTTGAAAGTGGCGCATGATAGACAAAAAATATATGCAGATAAGCATAGAGTTCACAAAGAGTTCCAAGTTGGAGAACACATTTACTTGAGCATTAAGCCCAAGAAAAGCTCCCTAAGGATGGGGACATGTGCCAAGCTAGCACCACGGTATTGTGGTCCATTTGAAATCCTTGAAAGGATAGGATTGATAGGATATAGGTTGGATTTTCCCCCATCAATTAGCATTCATGATTTTTTCTATGTTTCTTTACTTAAAAAGTATGTACAAGATTCTAATCATGTGATTAATTTGTTTGTACTATAGGAGGAACTAGAAGAATAATTTCAACCAGAGCCAATGTGCCTTCTAGACCGAAGTGGGTGTCATGCTCAAAAAACGAGCCGTAGATCAAGCCAAGGTATAGTGGAAGCACTTTGAGCCAAAGGAGGCAATGTGGGAAATGAATGATGCCATGAAAGTCAAGTATCCCTTGTTGTTTTATTGTTAAAGGGAGTATGTATAATTGTAAATAATGTATAGAGATGTGTGTATAAAGCTTCGTAAAATAGTATGTGTTTCATTTTATTTTTTTGGTACACATGGGTAATTGAACACTGATGGCGACGTTCCCTCAGTGGGGAGGGGACTGTGACAACCCAACCTAAAGTCCTCGCATAAGATGAATTGTAAATGTATTATAAATATTTTGCAACATTTGAAATCAATAAAAATGGGACTGAGTCAAGGGAGACATATTCTAGAGCTAGGGAGTAGGTTTCTTGCTTGAGATGTTATGGTTTCTTGTGCAGAGAAGAAACCTAAAATGTAAGAAAATGATTAAAGGTCGGCTGGAGCATGAATTGAAATAGGATCTCTTGAAATTAAATGGTTTGCAAAAGAAAGTATGAAAACCCATGTTGCTTGAGAAGAAACCACAAGAAAAGAGGATAAGGATTTTATGGAGGGAATGGGCACTACAAGCCAACAAGGACACAACAGTAATTGTGGCCAAGGAAGATGCCAAGAAAAGATAGAGGAAACAAATAGATGGGAGGTAGATACTTATACTAGGATAGGGATACTCGACTTATACAAACTAGAGGAAAAAAAGAGGGAGAGACCTGGTTGGATAAAAAAAGCTATAGCCTCCAAAAGAAACATTGAAGAGAAGAGAAGAGAAGATAAGGGGATTGGGTTTTCTATCCCCGGAGGATGTGGGTTGAATCACTAGTATTTGGGGCCTTTTAATAGCTTAGGGTCCCTGGAGGCAGTGGGTTAAGGCAGATGTCTCTAGAGACTTGTAACAGCTTGGGTATCTGAAGGATGTGGGTTGGGATGGAATCATAGGGTCTTGTAATAACTTGGGTTCCCTAGAGGTGATGGGTTGAGATAGCAGACTGTGGAGCCCTGTAACAACTTAGCAAGAGACCATCTTGAAGAAAAAGAAGAGAAAGACTTGAATGAGGACTTGGGGTTACTTCCCAGTTGGTACAGTGGATTCTGAACTCCCTAGAAGGGGGTGAATCACTATGCGTGCACTTGCAGGTGAGGTGGGGCACCTCTGGACTCCTTGCGTCGACCAAGAAGGTATATATCAATTGTTGGGATTGAGGAAGGAGGTTCTATGGCGTCCTTGATTTAGTTGTAGCTAGTGTGATAGTCTCAAAAGCAAGCATCCCTTTTAGGGTATGGAATCTGGCTTGGGGGTGACAGTTGCAAGAACGTGTGGCTGCAACTATTTATGGCTTGGTGGAGATTCCTTGTCCTAGACTCAATTTCCTTGCAAGTAAAAATATAAGTATATGTGTATGCTTATTCACCCCATTATGAATCATGTTGGATTATTATGAATATTGGTTCTGAATTCATAGGTTGCATTTGTGTTGTTAACGCTTACTTACATGGTACACCTCTGTGGGATATGTTGCTGATATATGTGTTGTATATATATAAAAACACACATGTTTTGGATCTAAAAGTAAAGTGTTGTTTGGTACCTTGTTGATATTAAGAATAAATCGTCTGATGTATAAGATGTGTAATGAGTCTCGTGATAATAAAAGGCTATGCCATAACGATAAACTGAGCCTTAACTCACATACATATATTTATCAGAGAGAAGAAACACATACATATCTTAATAAGGAAAAGACAGAACTCGTTACATGTCACAACTAGAGTCTTGAGAGCTTGGAAGAATACTAAAAAGAATAGTGGGTTCTGAGATCCTTTATTAATGTAAATATTACAAGGAAGTCCCTCTATTTAGCAGGGTCTGTATTAGCTTACAATTAATTTCCTATCTAGGTTTATGTTATGAAACCAACTCAAGAAAATATAGAAAAGATAGATCAATGCCTTAGAATTTAGCCTCTTCGAGGGGGCAGCCTCCTTTACATTACATAAATGAACAATTCTTGGATGATTCAAATGACAAAACCTCCTTTCTATATATAGGAGTCTAAGGAGTCACAATATAACCCAGCCGAATTAACAATAATAATATAAAGCCACAAAAATAACAATAGAGGGATTCTATGGGGCACAGTAATAATAATATGGGGATAATAGGGGCACAACAATATTAATAAGGGATGAAACTACAATAGTAATGGGGTAATTACTAGTATTATAGGGACCCAACGTGCCCCTCTCCTTCAAAAAAAGTTTTTTCCTCAACACTTGAGTAGTTCTGGATGCTTCTATATAAAATTCTCATCCTCCCATGTGGAATCTTCAACAAATAAGTTCTTCCACTTGATAAGATACTCTGAAATTGATCGATTTCGTAGCTATTGAGTTCTTTTTTCAGTGACTGCTTCCGGTTCCAATATAATTTTTCCTTTCTCGCCAAGTTTTGGCAATATTGTTTGAACTGGGAGCTTGTCGCCTATAACCTTCTTTAAACATGAAACATGGAAAACTGGGTGCAATCGAGAAGCTGCAGGAAGCTCCAATTTGTATGCCATAGTACCAATCTTTTGCAACACCTTGTACGGACCATAATACTTTGGTGATAATTTATTATCCTTCTTAGCTTGCTTGAGGGACATTTGCTTATATGGTTGTAGCCGTAGGAATACCCAATCACCTACATCAAAACTTCTTTCGCTGCGATGTTGATCTGCCTGTTGTTTCATTCTATTTTGTGCCAACACGAGGTTATCCTTTAAGAGTTGGAGGACTTGTTGTTGATGTTCGATGTGATGTTCCACTGCTTTAACCTTAGAATTTTCTCTTAAATATGATGTGATGGATGGTGGCTGATATCCATAAAGTGCCATAAATGGGGTCATTTTTGTTGTTGTATGGAAGGAAGTGTTATACCACCATTCAGCCAGAGGCAACCATTTGACCCATTGTGTCTGTTTATCAGATACAAAGCAACGAAGATATCCTTCCAAACATTTGTTTACTATCTCAGTTTGCCCATCAGATTGAGGATGATAAGATGAGCTATGAGCTAACTGAGTACCAAGACAAGAAAATAATTCTGTCCAAAAATTTCCAGTGAAAATGGGATCTCTGTCACTTACAATAATCTTTGGGTTTCCATGTAGCTTTTGAATTGTTTCCATAAATGCAGTAGAAACTGTACTGGCTTTAAATGGATGTGATAATGCACAAAAGTGTGCATACTTGGTAAGTCTGTCAACTACCACCATGATGACACTCTTTCCCTCAGACTTGGGTAAACCTGTGATAAAATCCATTGAAACCTCCTCCCAACGTTGGCTTGGAATGGATAAAGGTTGTAATAGACCCGTGTCTTAATTGTTTCAACTTTATTTTGTTGGAAAACCAAACATTCCGCCACAAACTTTTGAATATCTGATTTAAGGCCATCCCAAAAAAATTCCTTCTTAACCCTGTGGTAAGTTTTTAAAAATCCTGAGTGCCCTCCTAAGGGAGAAGTGTGCAATTCCATAAGAATCTTTTGTTTTAGTTGGGAATTCTTACAGAGGTATAAGCGATCTTTGTACCATAAAGAATCATTTTGCCAGCTAAATGTATCAGATGTACTGGAATCTTGTTGTAACTTTCGAATAAGTGCCCACACTTCTTCGTCATTCTTCCATTCCTCCCTTGCTTCGTTTATCCAATCTGGTTGGATAATAGAAATGGCACACAACAATGCTTCCACATCCTCATCCTTTCTTGAGAGTGCATCTGCCACCACATTTTGCTTCCCTTTTTTGTAGATGATTTCAAAGTCATAACCCAACATCTTTGTGACCCACTTTTGTTGCTCTTCAGAGGATAATCTTTGTTCTAAAAAGTATTTAAGGCTATCATGATCCGTTTTTACCTTGAAGTGTCTTCCCATTAGGTAGGGTCGCCATTTCTTAAGTGCATGGAGTATTGCCAACATTTCCTTCTCATAAATAGCTTTGTGTAAAAACTTTCCCTTGATTGGACGACTTTCAAAAGCAATGGGTCTTTCATCTTGCATTAAAACAGCACCAATTCCATTTCCTGAAGCATCACATTCCACAATAAAGGTTTTTGTGAAGTCTGGTGTAGCTAAGACCGGTGCTTGGCACATTGCCTCTTTAAGATGTTCGAAGGCCTTTGTTGCTTCTAGAGTCCATGAAAATGCATCTTTCTTCAATAATGTTGTTAGAGGTGCTGCTATTCTCCCATAATTCTTAACAAACTTGCAATAATATTGTCAACCCGAGAAATCCTCGCAGATGCTTTATGGATGTGGGGATTTTCCATTCCTTAATGGCTTTAATTTTGCTAGGGTCTACCTTAACTCCTTCATGAGATACAATATGACCCAGATATTCCACCTCTTGTACTCCAAAGAAACATTTGGATCTTTTTGCATATAATTGTTTCTCCTCCAATAGTTGTAGCACCCTGTCAACATGTTCAACATGATCCTTCCAAGACTTGCTGTAGATTAGTATATCATCAAAAAATACTAACACAAATTTTCTAAGGAATGGTTTGAAAATGGAATTCATCAAACCTTGAAATGTTGAAGGTGCATTGGTAAGGCCAAAAGGCATGACCAAAAATTCATAATGACCCTCATGAGTTCTAAATGTTGTTTTCGGAATGTCTTCAATCTTCATTCTGATTTGATGATATCCTGAACGAAGATCCAACTTGGTGAAGTAAATTGATCCATGCAATTCATCCAGTAATTCATCAATGACAGGAATGGGAAACTTATCTTTAATAGTGAGCTTGTTGAGCTCCCTATAATCCGGACACATGCGCCATGATCCATCCTTCTTGTGCACCAATACTACTGGAGCAGAGAAAGAACTTTGACTCGGTTGAATTATACCAGCCTCTAGCATTTCTGCAACCATACGTTCAATTTCACTCTTTTTGGCATAGGGATATCTGTACGGCCTGATGTTTGGAGGAACACTTCCTGGAATCAGATGAATAGCATGATCATGATCACGAATAGGTGGGAGACCTTTGGGAGTCTCAAATACCTTGGAATGATTGTCCAATACTTTTTGGAGATCTGGAGAAATAGATGATTCCAATGTGGAAACATCTAGCGAACATAATTGTGCAATTACACCTCTTTGTTCCTTTTTTAGAAGCTTTGTCATACCATTAGAGCTGATTATCTTTCCTGGTTTCCCTGCAATACCCCTTAATTCAACTTCCTTTCCTTCCATGGAAAATTTCATGAAAAGTTCTTGAAAATTAAAAGCTATTGTACCCAAGGATTGTAGCCATTGGACTCCTAGTACAACATCAGCACCTCCCATTGGAATGGAAAGCATTGGGCTAGTCAATACATATTCTCCCATGGATAGCTTGATATTATGGCACTTTCCAGAGCAATTTATTGTTCCTCCATTTGCAACCATCACTTGACACTCTGGTGCTGGATATAAGAAGCAATTCAATTCTTTTGCTACCTTACAATGAATAAAATTGTGGGTACTTCCTGAATCAATCAACACTATTACCTTTTTCTTCTTGATTTGTCCTTCTATCTTGATGGTTTGAGGAGTGGTAATTCCTACCAATGCATTACAAGATATGGTTGGATTCATTTCTTCTTTATCTAGGCTTTGTTCCTGGAGTATATCCTCTTCTTTTGACCTTTCTTGCTCCTTTTCTTCTTCCTCTTCACAATCTATGTAGAATAATTTCTTCTCAGCACACTTATGACCTTTAGTGTATTTTCTATCACAACTGTAACAAAGCCCTTTTGCTCTTTTTTCTTCCAATTGTTGTGGTGTCAACCTTATAGGTTGTGGAAGACTAGGAGCAACAACACTTCCATCTTTATAGTTGTGAGTGGTATGCTTCCTGGTTGCCATAATTTTGCTTTCCATTTTTCTTGCTAACCTGAATGCCTTCTCTAATGAATCAGGTTCCCAAAGGCGAACATCATGTTGGATATTATCCTTTAAAGTCCCTATGAACACATCAATCCTATGCTCCTCTGGAATATATTTAACCCTTATGTTCAATTTTTGGAACTCCTCAATGTGCTCCATTATTGAACCCTTTTGTTTGAGACTTATCAATTGGCTAAAAAAAGTGTTGCTTTTTGTATCCTCATAATGTGCTATCAATTCTTCCGTAAAAATTGCCCAAGTGATAATTTGTTTACGAGAGCAAAGCCATTGATACCATACAAACTGATTTGGTTCCAAATATAAAGTTGCAATACGTACCTTTTGTGTGTTTTGCACATTATTGAGATCGAAAAATTGCTCCATTTGTAATATCCATGTTGCAGGATCCTTGCCATCAAACTTCCTCATATCGATTTTTGGAATATGGTGGGTTTTCGATCCACATTAGAGTCTAAGAAATCATGATTAACATTTCTTTTGTTCGCATCATGAGTTTCCTTTACTACCTTTTCACCATTGGTAAGTATTTCTTGTAGAAAATTTGTCAAATCTGTCTTCAAATCTGCCATGCCTGTCTTCAAATTTGTGTTCAAATCTATCTTCAAATTTTCCATCTTAGCTTCCATGCCATTCATCTTAGCTTCCACGCCATTTATCTTAGCTTCTGTTAGCTTTTTTGACAGTGACATTTGTTGCACTTGTTCTTGTAATTTTGATATATCATGTAGCTTCTTCCTCTTCTTCATGAGTCATGCTAGAGCTTTCAGGTTGCTTACTAGGTGTTTGCATTTTCTTTCCTCGGGGCATCAGTTACCGATAATAATTCTCTACTATGCCCTTTGAATTCCTTCAAAATAAATTTTCAAACCAAGCTTAAGTAAAAATTTAAGAAAATATACACACATTTTTTCACTTTGTAGGAGCTCGATATTGCCTCTGATGTATCTCTGTACTTTCCGATCATCTAGTTCTAAATTTGTGATCTATGGTAGCCCTCTGTGTCCTCTTTCCAATGCCACAAGTCTGACCCAAATTGGATTCTCCAAGGAAGAGTTATGCGAAATCTCACACAGTGACTTGATTATAGACTAGTTTAGTATAGCGAACTTGTACGATGTGCCACAAGTCACTGTTTCAACCTTTGGATCTGAAAAATTCATGCAAGAAACTAAAGTCCGTCCTCTTTCTGTAACTTCTTACGAAATTTCAATCCCATCCCCAGAGAGAAAGTTATGACGATTTTCCCCAGGTCACCTTTTTGGAATGTAATTCACGAGTCTGCAAAAAGACCAACTTCCTCAAATCATATCTCCGCAAATATAGCACGAAATGCTCTGAAATTTGGACCCGAGGTTCAGTGCGATTTCTTCTAAAATGGGTGTTCTTTGCAACTTTTGAAATGTCGTAGAAAAAAGTTATAGCGAAAATGCCACGATGACCTGTTTGGAGCAGCGAAACCCTAGAATCCAAAGCTTTGATACCAAATGTTATGAAACCAGCTCAAGAAAAGATAGAAAAGATAGATCAACGCCTTATAATTTAGCCTCTTCGAGGGGGCAACCTCCTTTACATTACATAAATGAACAATTCTTGGATGATTCAAATGACAAAACCTCCTTTCTATATATAGGAGTCGAAGGAGTCACAATATAACCTAGCCGACCTAACAATAATAATATAAAGCCACAAAAATAACAATAGAGGGATTCTATGGGGCACAGTAATAACAATATGGGAATAATAGGAGCACAACAATATTAATAAGGGATGCAACTATAATAGTAATGGGGTAATTACTAGTATTATAGGGACCCAATAGTTTAAGTTTTGTGCCACATGGCAAGTAGCGTATTGATGTCAAGGGGAGTCTTTCACTAGGGCGAGTCGAGCCCATCGACCTTACCTAAATGACCAACAACCTTTCCACTTCAATAGGCAGCATACTTATCATTGAAGCCTTAGAGATGCTACCAATAAATAGGATGGTTCTATGTAGCACCATGGAGCTTCTTATAGGCTCGACATGGAATCCAGTACTGTCAGCGTGTGGCAAGAGAGGTAGGAACCTCCCGAGAGAACGTACTGAGCCCATGGTAGGTAGGCGATGCAGGAGTCCGTACATCGCCTTAAATGGCATTCCCTCCCATTTGGAAGGGAAGAATCATAGGCCAAGAACCCATTGGATAATCTATCACCCAAGCTCAGGAGGGGAAACATCGCAGAATTCTTCAGGCAACCAAGGGCATTGTCATGAAACCTTGATGCAGATCTGAGATTCTACCAGATTTCTGAGATAGATCCATCATCGAGAAGAATGGCTCAGAGAAGCCAATGTGGTGACAACACTTGTTGTTGGGGAGGTTGCATAACTTTCCATATAAGACACTTCATGAGGCATATTTAAGGTCACATAACCAATCTGTGGCAGGAATGATGAGGAAGGACTTGTTGCAACATAGAGGAGAGGCCTTGAAATTATAGGAAAGTTTTGGATAACCTTATCCTTTGGACAGTCAAAACCCTAATCCCGGGAGGCTTCCTATTGGTGGAAATAGATTCCCTCTCACATAATTGGTCAAGACGATGTGGCCAAAAAGGTATGAAGCCCGAAGCCTGTAAGATACTTTAATCTAGAGTTAGGGATTCAATGGTAAATGGTGTCAGGGTTCTGTCGAGAGACAACAACAGGGATTCCTTCTGTCACTCGAACACATTAGGTGGGGAAGCTGCTGGAGGTGGCCCACCCTTGAATCTCGAAAGATTGGAACCCTAGAGCATTATGAAAATTATTTACTAATGGGCTCTGGGTTTGAGGGTTCCCGTTTACCAATTAAACCAAGTACGAACTTAGTCATCGAGGGACCCTTATGTTTCCTTTAACCAAACATGTGGAAACTTGTCATTGGTTAGAGATGATGTAGCGTGATGTCTTGAAGGGCACATGGCAAGCATTTTGGAGGTTTTGGGTACCCAAAGGGCCGAAATTCTGGTGACACGTGAACCTTTAATAGGTCAATACACAGTATGGATGACATTACCACTACATCACCTGGGAGTGGTTAGACCTCGTAGGTCAAGAACCTCGTAATCAGTGATAATCAAACTTTCTAGGAACCACAGCTACTAGGGATAACCAATTGTTGGCACACTTATTGACTGAGAACTTCTCTGTTACTCGGGGTTGTTAACTCGAAAATATTTTAGTGTAGGCATTGGGATTGTGGGGCCTGTAGGGGCATACTAGAGGATAAAATGTGAATGGTTACGTGGCACCCTGAAATACCTTAAGACTGTAACCATTGTGAAATGAAATACTGGAAGATATTGGGTAATCGGATGGATGGAGGATGTGTGGTTGCGACCGCACCAATGCAACATACCATTGGATAGAGAGCTGGGCACCGCCACAAAGTCATGGCACATTAGCTGGAAGTTCAGGATTCTAAAGCGAAGATCAACTCAATATTTCAAGTTGTTCTAGGGTCTCAGATTCATAACACATCAGCTGAAAGGTCAAGATTTTGGAGGGAACCTCAATTTGAGGTTTCGATATGTTATGAGGGTCCCAAAATAGTGACACATCGGCTAGAAGGTTAGTGATGGGTCCCATCAATAGGTATATTTTGAGGTAAATTGTGCTATCCTTCATCCCTTAAAACTCTCCTTTTCTCACATTAATTCACATTTTTAGCATAATATACTTAGAAAGAAGACTAAAGGGTTATTTTCGTATTTCATGGTATAATGCAATTAATATGCAGGAAAAAGAAGCATTTTTGGAGATATTTACATTGCAAGGGCTTGGTGGAGACATCCAGAGAAAATATAGGGGCTTGTCCACTTCATTAACTCTCCAACTTGGCTTGAGATCAAATATTCCTCACTAACAACTAAAATTCACTAGTAGCCGAGGAACTCTAATGCATGCGAATATCAAGGGGAACTAGATCCAACAATTTCAATATTTTGGAAGGGAGCATTCCTCCTTTCAAGGGAGATACCCCTCAACTACTTTTTGCATAAATAAACTAGCCTAAATTCTCATTAGGATTTGAATTTTTGTTGAATATAGGAGTAGCTACTAAGAGCCTCATGCTTTATACTGTTATTTTCATCTTTCATATGATGTATGTGACTTATTTTCTGTCAATGAGAAGTTCATTGTTGGCCTGCATCTGAGTTAGTTTTGTAGGGATGAAACCCTTGGGTTTGGGCCCAACCTAGAGGCTTTAGTCCCTCTCTTGTATTATTTCCTTGTTCTTGTTCAAGTCATTGCAATTATTTTCTTGTTTAAGTAGGAATTACATCACAAAACTTGTAGTTGCAGGTTTTCCTATCACCTCTCTTGTGGGAAGAGTGGTTGGAAGATCTACAACAACAACCCAAAAACATGTGTTTATGATTTATTGGAAATTTTTAAGTGTTGGATTGTAATCCTTTTGCATGCTTGGTTTCTGCAACTTATAAGTTAGTAGCATTTATTTGGAAATTAGAGTTGTGTTGTAGGGTAGAGTATATTTTAATAAAATTCAACTCATCTTTTCCATGTTAATTTATTTTGTTGTAATATTGATCATTTGATGCATGTGCTTGATTAGTTTGTAGGGATTGTTGTTGAATTGTGGGGGTGGGCACACTCTTTGAGATCCACCTAAACCATTCCATCTCTCTTTTGGACACTTCACATTTCTTCCAAAATCTGCCACCAAGATCACTCTTTTGGGGAAAATGAAGGACATCGTGGGCATTAAATTTGGTGCAAGATAGGCCTCTAAGGGGTACTAAGCTTAGCTAATGGGATCCCACACCATTCATTACCCTTCAACCACCTTCCTTCACCTTCAAGATACCATTCTTGTCCTAAAAAAGCTCTCATACCCCCTCCTGTAGCAAAACAAGGCCTCTTGTAGCACTTCTTGTAGCAGTCCTGTAACATTGCTTACTTCAATTAGATTCACTCCAGACTTTGACCCTTGCATTTTGAAGTTGAATAATGGCCCCAGAGATTTTATTTCATGATTAAGGAAGACTCTAAGACCATTCTAACCTCATTCTTTCCTCACTACAAACATAAGACAATAAGTAGAATTAGACTTAGCATTTTTTTCATAGTTGTGTTGAAGATTGAATTCCTCATTTTTAAGCAAGTTGCAAATAGATAGATGATTCATACAAGTAGAATGTTGATTTGATTAAGTGTGAAAATAGAGTATCATGGGTTACTTCTGCAACTAGACTAGCCTCTTCCTTTCATGCAATTTCAATTAGCATTTACATTTAATGAATGACATTTTCATTTCTATAGTTAGAATCATGTTCATATCCTTGCAATCATGATATGCTTTCATAAGAAATTCTCTTTGTAGTTAGTTGAAGGAGTGGTCTTTAAATATTTTGATATGATCTAAAGACTAAGAGTGACATGAGTAGAGACTAACCTGACGTGCATATAACACTATCACCTCTAAGTTTGTACGAACCCCGGATTTATAATTTAAGTAGAGAAGCCTTGGGAGTTGAAACATCCTTAGTGCAATGCCAAGGCTCATCAATTTTTGGCGTCATTGTTGGGGAGGTGTCTAAGTAGGTTTTCTTTCTGCTTAAGAGTTACTTTTTTCTGTTTTACACTAGTCTTATTGATTTGAAAGTTTCAAAAAAAAAAAAGAGAGAGAAAAAAAAACAAAGCTTTTCCTTTCATGCCTTGTAGGAGTAGGGATAGTCAAGGGATATTTTTACCAAAAAATCCCACCCCTTCAAGTAGTCAACCTTCATTCTTCTTTGGTGATTATGAACTTCCCTCTCTAGGGAGTTAGAACACCCTCTAGATGAGCAACTTGAAATTTTTGAGGAACCCATAGGGGAAGAAGAAACTATCTTACCTTTCCAAACCATGGTTGGGAATAGGCACAATGATGTTTTCCCTATTAGATAAAACAATGGAGAGACCAAAATAAAGAATATAAGACATGCTTCCCTTCCACATTTCCATGGCCTAACCTCCAAGGATCCCGACACCTTCATGTTTGAGTTTGTTGTTGTATGTAGGACCTGTGACTATGCCTCTGATGAATAAAAGTTGAAGTTGAATCCATATACCCTCAAAGATACAAACTTGTGTTGGTTTATGAGTTTACTTGGAGGTAGTATCACTACCTGGACCCAAATGCAACAAGCCTTGAATGACAAATATAGGGATTGTAGTAGGTCCAAAGAAACAAAGGATTAAATCTTTAGGATGTCGCTTGGACCCAATGAATCCTTAGAGGACTATTAGGAAAGATTCCAATTCAATTATAGGAGGGATAATTGTACCCTTGACCCCAAGTCACTCAAGATAATTCTTCTAAGAGGAATTAGGGAGGATGTAATGGAAACCCTCAACATGCTAGCTGGAGGAGATATCTACCAATTTCCTTATGCTGACATAGAAAGTTTATTCAAGAATCACTCTAGGGTTGCTAGGAAAAAGGGTAGGTCTAGCCAAGGCTTGGTTAGTTCATCTCCCGATGCAACAACCATAAAATGTGAGATAGGAAGTATGTTGGAGGATTTTAAGAGTTAAATGTTGCGTAACTTTTCCCTGCAAATGGATACTATGAAAATTAAAAGGAAGCAAGAGGAAGAAGAAAAGGTGCTAGCTATCTTCTTCCCTAGATGCACTAAGAGACACCATAGGAATAAGTTCCCACTAAATGTCATAGAAGTCTACTCTATCTATAAATATATCCATGCAATGGAAAAATGTCCCTCTCTACTAGGTTTGAAGGTTGTGTACTATGGGGTAAAAGGTCGTTCAAAACAACTCTATTTCGATAACCAAAGAAGGACTCAAGGCCCTTGGCCATATCAACAGGGCATGTAGGGTGCACACTATGCTCATTAAAATCCAAATAAGAATTCACATTCCCATCCTTGGTACCCTTCCACTCATCCATCATGGCCCATACCTCCTCCTTGGCCTTATACTCCTCAATATCCTCAACCTATTCACCCTCCTTTCCATCCATATTCATCCCAATCTTCCCAATTGTAGTGCCCCGCTCTAGTTGACTGACAATGATATGTCATTAACATTTATTTAGCCCTAAGGCCCACACTTTATTCTTTGGGGACCTCAGGTCGGGGATCCAAACACTTAACTCTACTATTAGTGGATGTGATGGATGTGTTTATTTCCTATTCGATATTATGATGATGATATCTTTGATGAATATGTATTATTTCTACTGATGTTATGTTGATGATATCTATGATGGACATGCTCCTTACGTTGGCTACTGATATTAGTTCTAGTTCACGATGAACAATGATGTGAGTGACTAGGAGTTGTTAATAATGCTATTATGACAATGACTAACACTGAAAAACCTGGTTACTAATTATTATTGAGTATGGCAGGAAACCACCAGAGGCACTCGCACATGACGAGTTGACGACACCGATTTGATGAAAAATTATATTATTTTATCTTTGAAATTCTAATCGATTTTGAAACCTGCTATATATGTTTATCTATATTCTGATGATATGGTAATGGTTGCAGGCACATATGAGTTGCTTGACCGAATGACTCACATATGGGTGATGGGGTTGTACAGGTGGATGGAACTACATGGGAGGGGTGGGACAGTGTCCCTGATCTCACCCACTATGTTGGGTCCCTATAATACTAGTGATTACCCCATTACTATTGTAGTTATACCCCTTATTTATATTGTTGTGCCCCCATTACCCCCATATTGTTATTAATGTGCCCATGGAATCCCTCTATTGTTATTTTTGTGGCTTTATATTATTATTGTTAGGTCGGCTGGATTATACTGTGACTCCATAGACTCCTATATATAGAAAGGAGGTTTTGTCATTTGAATCATCCAAGAATTGTTCATTTATGTAATGTAAAGGAGGTTGCCCCCTCGAAGAGGCTGAATTCTAAGGCGTGGATCTCTCTTTTCTATCTTTTTGTGAGCTGGTTTCATAACATTTGGTATCAGAGCTTTGGATTCTAGGGTTTCGCTGCTCCAAACAGGTCATCGTGGCATTTTCGCTATAACTTGTTTTCTGTGACGTTTCAGAAGTCGCAAAAAAAACCCATTTGAGAAAAAATCACGCTGAACCTTGGGTCCAAATTTCAGAGCTTTTCGAGCGTTATTTTCAGAGATATGATCTCAGGAAGTTGGTCTTTTTGCAGACTCCTGAATTACACTCAAAACAGGTGACCTGGGGAAAATCGTCATAACTTTCTTTCTGAGCATCGGATTGAAATTTCGTCAGAAGGTACAGAAAGAGGACGGACTGTAGTTTTCTTTTATATATTTTTCAGAGTCAAAGGTTGAAACAGTGACACTTGGCACTTCATACAAGTTCGCTCTACTGAACTAGTCTATAATCAGGTCACTGCGGGAGATTGTGCATAACTCTTTCTTGGAGAATCCAATTTGGTTCAGACTAGTGGCATTGGAAAGAGGACACAGAAGGCTACTACAGGTCACAATTTCAGAACTGGATGATTCGAAATTACAGAGATACATCAGATTCAATATCAGGCTTCTATAAAGTAAAAAAGAGTGTGTAGTTTTTATTTTTTATTTTTGCATAAGCTTGGTTTGAAGGAATTCAAAGGGCCTAGTAAAGCATTATTATCGGTAACTGATGCCCCGAGGAAAGAAAATGCAAACACCTAGTAAGGAACCTGAAAGCTCTAGCATGACTCATGAAGAAGAGGAAGAAATGCTACATGATATATCAAAATTACAAGAACAAGTGCAACAAATGTCACGCTCACAAAAGCTAACAGATGCTAAGATAAAGGGCATGGAAGCTAAGATGGACGATTTGAAGATAGATTTGAAGACATATTTGAAGAAATACATGGCAAATTTGAAGACAGATTTGAAGACAAACATGGTAGATTTGAAGACAGATTTGACAAATTTTCTACAAGAGATACTTACTAATGGTGAAAAGGTTGTAAAGGAAACTCATGATGTGAACAAAAGTAATGTTAATCATGATTCCATAGATTCTAATGTTGGATCGAAGACCCACCATATTCCAAAAATCGATATGAGGAAGTTTGATGGCAAGGATCCCGCCACATGGATATTACAGATGGAGCAATTCTTCGATCTCAATAATGTGCAAAACACACAAAAGGTACGTATGGCAACTTTATATTTGGAACCAAATCAGTTTGTATGGTATCAATGGCTTTGCTCTCGTAAACAATTTATCACTTGGGCAATTTTTACGGAAGAATTGATAGCACATTATGAGGATACAAAAAGCAACACTTTTTTTAGCCAATTGATAAGTCTCAAACAAAAGGGTTCAATAATGGAGCACATTGAGGAGTTCCAAAAATTGAACATAAGGGTAAAAGATATTCCAGAGGAGCATAGGATTGATGTGTTCATAGGGTCTTTAAAGGATAATATCCAACATGATGTTCGCCTTTGGGAACCTGATTCATTAGAGAAGGCATTCAGGTTAGCAAGAAAAATGGAAAGCAAAATTATGGCAACCAGGAAGCATACCACTCACAACTATAAAGACGGAAGTGTTGTTGCCCCTAGTCTTCCACAACCTATAAGGTTGACACCACAACAATTGGAAGAAAAAAGAGCAAAAGGGCTTTGTTACAGTTGTGATAGCAAATACACTAAAGGTCATAAGTGTGCTGAGAAGAAATTATTCTACATAGATTGTGAAGAGGAAGAAGAAAAGGAGCAAGAAAGGTCAAAAGAAGAAGATATACTCCAGGAACAAAGCCTAGATGAAGAACAAATAAATCCGACCATATCTTGTAATGCATTGGCGGGAATTACCACTCCTCAAACCATCAAGATAGAAGGACAAATCAAGAAGAAAAAGGTAATAGTGTTGATTGATTCAGGAAGCACCCACAATTTTATTCATTGTAGGGTAGCAAAAGAATTGAATTGCTTCCTATATCCAGCACCAGAGTGTCAAGTGATGATTGCAAATGGAGGAACAATAAATTGCTCTGGAAAGTGCCATAATATCAAGCTATCCATGGGAGAATATGTATTGACTAGCCCAATGCTTTCCATTCCAATGGGAGGTGCTGATGTTGTACTAGGAGTCCAATGGCTACAATCCTTGGGTACAATAGCTTTTAATTTTCAAGAACTTTTCATCAAATTTTCTGTGGAAGGAAAGGAAGTTGAATTAAGGGGTATTGCAGGGAAACCAGGAAAGATAATCAGCTCTAATGGTATGACAAAGCTTCTAAAAAAGGAGCAAAGAGGTGTAATTGCACAATTATGTTCGCTAGATGTTTCCACATTGGAATCATCTATTTCTCCAGATCTCCAAAAAGTCCTGGACAATCATTCCAAGGTATTTGAGACTCCCAAAGGTCTCCCACCTATGCGTGATCATGATCATGCTATTCATCTGATTCCAGGAAGTGTTCCTCCAAACATCAGGCCGTACAGATATCCCTATGTCCAAAAAAGTGAAATTGAACGTATGGTTGCAGAAATGCTAGAGGCTGGTATAATTCAACCGAGTCAAAGTTCTTTCTCTGCTCCAGTAGTATTGGTGCACAAGAAGGATGGATCATGGCGCATGTGTCCGGATTATAGGGAGCTCAACAAGCTCACTATTAAAGATAAGTTCCCCATTCCTGTCATTGATGAATTACTGGATGAATTGCATGGATCAATTTACTTCACCAAGTTGGATCTTCGTTCAGGATATCATCAAATCAGAATGAAGATTGAAGACATTCCGAAAACGGCATTTAGAACTCATGAGGGTCATTATGAATTTTTGGTCATGCCTTTTGGCCTTACCAATGCACCTTCAACATTTCAAGGTTTGATGAATTCAATTTTCAAACCATTCCTTAGAAAATTTGTGTTAGTATTTTTTGATGATATACTAATCTACAGCAAGTCTTGGAAGGATCATGTTGAACATGTTGACAGGGTGCTACAACTATTGGAGGAGAAACAATTATATGCAAAAAGATCCAAATGTTTCTTTGGAGTCCAGGAGGTGGAATATTTGGGTCATATTGTATCTCATGAAGGAGTTAAGGTAGACCCTAGCAAAATTAAAGCCATTAAGGAATGGAAAATCCCCACATCCATAAAGCATCTGCGAGGATTTCTTGGGTTGACAGGGTATTATCGCAAGTTTGTTAAGAATTATGGGAGAATAGCAGCACCTCTAACAACATTATTGAAGAAAGATGCATTTTCATGGACTCCGGAAGCAACAAAGGCCTTTGAACATCTTAAAGAGGCAATGTGCCAAGCACCGGTCTTAGCTACACCGGACTTCACAAAAACCTTTATTGTGGAATGTGATGCTTCAGGAAATGGAATTGGTGCTGTTCTAATGCAAGATGAAAGACCCATTGCTTTTGAAAGTCGTCCAATCAAGGGAAAGTTTTTAAGCAAAGCTATTTATGAGAAGGAAATGTTGGCAATACTCCATGCACTTAAGAAATGGCGACCCTACCTAATGGGAAGACACTTCAAGGTAAAAACAGATCATGATAGCCTTAAATACTTTTTAGAACAAAGATTATCCTCTGAAGAGCAACAAAAGTGGGTCACAAAGATGTTGGGTTATGACTTTGAAATCATCTACAAAAAAGGGAAGCAAAATGTGGTGGCAGATGCACTCTCAAGAAAGGATGAGGATGTGGAAGCATTGTTGTGCGCCATTTCTATTATCCAACCAGATTGGATAAATGAAGCAAGGGAGGAATGGAAGAATGACGAAGAAGTGTGGGCACTTATTCGAAAGCTACAACAAGATTCCAGTACGTCTGATACATTTAGCTGGCAAAATGATTCGTTATGGTACAAAGATCGCTTATACCTCTGTAAGAATTCCCAGCTAAAACAAAAGATTCTTATGGAATTGCACACTTCTCCCTTAGGAGGGCACTCAGGATTTTTAAAAACTTACCACAGGGTTAAGAAGGAATTTTTTTGGGATGGCCTTAAATCAGATATTCAAAAGTTTGTGGCAGAATGTTTGGTTTGCCAACAAAATAAAGTTGAAACAATTAAGACACCGGGTCTATTACAACCTTTATCCATTCCAAGCCAACGTTGGGAGGAGGTTTCAATGGATTTTATCACAGGTTTACCCAAGTCTGAGGGAAAGAGTGTCATCATGGTGGTAGTTGACAGACTTACCAAGTATGCACACTTTTGTGCATTATCACATCCATTTAAAGCCAGTACAGTTTCTACTGCATTTATGGAAACAGTTCAAAAGCTACATGGAAACCCAAAGATTATTGTAAGTGACAGAGATCCCATTTTCACTGGAAATTTTTGGACAGAATTATTTTCTTGTCTTGGTACTCAGTTAGCTCATAGCTCATCTTATCATCCTCAATCTGATGGGCAAACTGAGATAGTAAACAAATGTTTGGAAGGATATCTTCGTTGCTTTGTATCTGATAAACAGACACAATGGGTCAAATGGTTGCCTCTGGCTGAATGGTGGTATAACACTTCCTTCCATACAACAACAAAAATGACCCCATTTATGGCACTTTATGGGTATCAACCACCATCCATCACATCATATTTAAGAGAAAATTCTAAGGTTCAGGCAGTGGAACATCACATCGAACATCAACAACAAGTCCTCCAACTCTTAAAGGATAACCTCGTGTTGGCACAGAATAGAATGAAACAACAGGCAGATCAACATCGCAGTGAAAGAAGTTTTGATGTAGGTGATTGGGTATTCCTACGGCTACAACCATATAAGCAAATGTCCCTCAAGCAAGCTAAGAAGGATAATAAATTATCACCAAAGTATTATGGTCCGTACAAGGTGTTGCAAAAGATTGGTACTATGGCATACAAATTGGAGCTTCCTGCAGCTTCTCGATTGCACCCAGTTTTCCATGTTTCATGTTTAAAGAAGGTTATAGGCGACAAGCTCCCGTTCAAACAATATTGCCAGAACTTGACGAGGAAGGAAAAATTATATTGGAACCGGAAGCAGTCATAGAAACAAGAACTCGACAGCTACGAAATCGATCAATTTCAGAGTATCTTATCAAGTGGAAGAACTTATCCGCTGAAGATTCCACATGGGAGGATGAGAATTTTATGCAGAAGTATCCTGAACTACTCAAGCGTTGAGGACAACACTTTTTTGAAGGAGAGGGGCATGTTGGGTCCCTATAATACTAGTGATTACCCCATTACTATTGTAGTTATACCCCTTATTTATATTGTTGTGCCCCCATTACCCCCATATTGTTATTAATGTGCCCATAGAATCCCTCTATTGTTATTTTTGTGGCTTTATATTATTATTGTTAGGTCGTCTGGATTATATTGTGACTCCTTAGACTCCTATATATAGAAAGGAGGTTTTGTCATTTGAATCATCCAAGAATTGTTCATTTATGTAATGTAAAGGAGGTTGCCCCCTCGAAGAGGCTGAATTCTAAGGCGCGGATCTCTCTTTTCTATCTTTTTGATGATATCTATGATGGACATGATGATATCTATGATGGACATGCTTCTTACGTTGGCTACTAAAATTAGTTCTAGTTCACGATGAACAATGATGTGAGTGACTAGGAGTTGTTAATAATGCTATTATGACAATGACTAACACTGAAAAACCTGGTTACTGATTATTATTGAGTATGGCAGGAAACCACCAGAGGCACTCGCACATGACGAGTTGACGACACCGGTTTGATGAAAAAATATATTATTTTATCTTTGAAATTCTAATCGATTTTGAAACCTGCTATATATGTTTATCTATATTCTGATGATATGGTAATGGTTGTAGGCACATATGAGTTGCTTGACCGAATGACTCACATATGGGTGATGGGGTTATACAGGTGGATGGAACTACATGGGAGGGGTGGGACAGTGTCCCTGATCTCACCCACTAGCGCTCCCACCGTGACTTGGGCTGGAAGGGTTGAAACACCTTCGCCTTGAAGATCACGATGCCATGAGGGCAGGTCCCAAAGTTGGGTCGCTCATGGGGACTTTACCGGGGGGCGCGCATCAAGGCGGATTCCTTGATCCCCGACACCATTAGTCTCACTATAGCAGGCAACATAGGAGATGATAGTGGTCTATGACGTTGCACTATACTTTCCCCTCGTAGTCACTGGATGCTTGAAGGGCAAGTGGTGTGGCACCCTTGGAACTTCAGGGGAATTTCTTGAAGGGCACGACCAACTTGGCACCCTTGGCATCACAAATAAACTACTAGATGTGGCACCCTTGGAACTTCTAGGGAAGTTCTTGAAGGGCACAACCAAACTAGCACCCTTGGCATCACAAATAAACTATTAGGTGTGGCACCCTTGGAACTTCTAGGGAAGTTCTTGAAGGGCACAACCAAACTTGGCATGCTTGGAATCATTAAAAATAAATAATAATAAATAAATATAAGCAAGGAATGAAAACTAGGTAATTTACATCAAGGGTAAATGATGATTAGAAACCAATGTAATTAAATCAAAAATAAAACTTGGAATAAGGAGGATCATAGCAAGAATTAAAATAGAGTACCTTAAAAACTCTACCCTTCCCATGTTGGAAAATACTAGAAAGATTATGTGGTTTAATTAGGAAAAAGGGGAAAGACAAACATAATTGTAAGGATAAAGATTAATCCTAAAACTAATTTAAACCTAATTAAGAAAAGAGGAAGGTGAATTAAAATGAGAATAATAAATTAAATTTAGAGAAGTGTAGAGAAGCTCCATGGGTCAACAACCATCATAAGAATATCCATCTAGGAGATAACCTGAGTTAAATTAGGGAGTAGATTGGGAATAAAATCTTGACTCATTAATTGACTTCAAGTAATGAACACAAATTAAGGAATAAAAGGGGAGAATAAAGAGACAACTAGGAGGAGAAATAGGAATCTTGTTGAGGTGAGGAAAATATTAGTTTTAAATAAAAATTTAAGTAAATAATTTTGGGAGACCCTTGATGTGAGAATGACACATGGGTGGGTGAATAATCAAGCTATTGAATTATAAAAAAAATAATTAATTATGCATGACATGACAAGTGTCACCTATGAGGACTCCTATAAAAGAAAGGGCAAGCCATGGGAGAAGGGACTTTTTGGAACCCTATTGTTGGATGGATGAGATGATGTCAAAGCAATGATTACGAAGCTATAGTGAGTTTGGTGAGGTAGAGGATTTTAGAGAGGGGACTCTGGAGCCAAGGTGTGCTCTCCTCTACCAGCTAGTGCTTTCCTCCATTGTACAACCCCATTGCAGCTCGGGGGTCCGCGGGGAAGAAGAGTACCCAAGGAGTAGGCTGGGAGGTTAACCAGTGGGTCTTCGCATTCAGATCAAGTGCGTCATCATTCACTCGCAGAGGTGACTAGCTACAAGGGAATACCAGCAACAGCAGAGCAAGTGGAGTCTCGCCTTCTGGTGAACGGTACATATGTATTTCATTACTATTGATCTTAGTTAAAAGTATGAAAATGTTATGATATGTTTCCTGAAATGAGTGGCAGGAATGTGTGTGTTAAATAAATTTGAATTTCAATGTGTTTCTTTTCTGGTTGAATTTGCTAAAAAAAAAAAAAAATGTATACAGTCTGGATATGGTCCTTACACCAATGGGTCAACCCCTAACAAGGGTGGAGCTTCATACAATCCAAACTCCTTTTCTACTACCTCCACCTCAACCTCATTCAAAAATCCATCACCATACCCCACCTAAGAAACCTCAAATTCCCTCTCAACCCAATCCGAACTCGAACAATAAGCAGGTACAACAAGTTTATACTGGGGAGACATCCTATCCTTATTATGCTGTGGAAATCCAAGAGATCAACCCTTGGTCTGGGAAGGTGCTTTTAGATAATCAACCTCCTTCTCCACCTGAATATATTAAAGAAGAGAAGGAAGAGAGTGCCACTCAAGCCAATGCACCTCCTTATCCTGAAAGGTTGGTCCACACTAAACAACACACCCTTGAAGAGGCTAAAATTTTGGGAGAATTGAAGAACTTGTGTGTCAAGATACCCCTTCTCTAGGCCATCAAAGATGTTCCCATTTACAACAAGCTTATTAAGGAAAATTGTTTCAAAAGTCCTAGGAGAAGAAGAAGAGATAGCCCCACTATCAATGTTGTTGGACAACTATCTGATTTGATGCTTGTAAGGGTAATCTCCCCAAAATACTTGGATCCGAGTAGCCTTGTAGTGGATGTGTACATTCATGGCATTATGGTCACTAATACCTTGATTGAACTTGGGGCTACAATTAATTTAATGACCAGGGAGACCGTGTTGATGCTCAACCTCTAAGGGGCCTTGAGGAAGACCACTACAATGCTGCAACTTGCAGATATATCCACAATAGCTCCTTAGGGAGTTATTGAGGATGTCCTGGTCTCCATTGACTCATGGGAGTACCACACTAATTTCCTAGTCCTCCAGCCTAAACCCAAGTTTAATGGCGATCCTCTCATCTTAGGAAGACCTTGGTTGGCCACTGTTGATGCCTACATTAGTTACAGGGATGAGAACATGACCATTATCCTCCTACTCAACCTTCTATTGAGCATGATTTTCCATGGTGATTAGAGGATGAGGAAGAGGAAGAGGAATAATTTTATCATACATGCCTCTACCCATTCTGCACTCTAGATACCGTTATAGGGGGTGGACAACTTCATGAAGATAATATTATTGACCATATATTACAGAATCAACCCCCGACTACCATGAAAATTGATGAACTCATGAAAGAATCCCATAGTAATCCATGGAATGATTTTTTCTCTACTGACTCCAACCTAAGACATGCCAAGGTTGTGGACACTATATCATCTATAACTCTAAATATCAACCCCTCTCTCTCAACCGATTAGGAAAAATAATTATGCAGTGTGTTGAGGCAAGACCTGGATACTTTTGATTGGGATTATAAGGAGATGAAGGGTGTGCATCCCTTATTCTATAGTCATCATATCTACATCAAAGAGGGATGCAAGCCTGTGTGCCAATCCCAGAGAATAATGAACCCAACTCTCAAGGACATTGTGAAAGAGGAATTACAAAAGCTAGTGGATGCAAGGTTTATATCCCCATTTCAGATAGTGAGTGGGTGTCCCCTCTCGTTTTAGTCCCCAAGAATAATGGGAAGTGGAGGATCTACGGTGACTATCGAGAAATTAACAAGGCTACAAATAAGTACCATTTCCCTTTTCCCTTCATTGACCAAGTCCTAGATGGCCTTATAGGGAAGAAATTATTCTCCTTCCTAGATAAATTTATCGGGTAAAACCAAATATATATCAGGCCTAAGGACCGAGATAAGACTACATTCACATGTCCTTGGGTTAACTTTTCCTATAGGGTCCTTCCATTCAGTCTATGCAATGCCCCTACTACCTTCTAGATGGTAGTTCTAAGTATCTTTGCTAAACTTTTTCATGACAATGTTGAGATATAAATGGATGACTTCACTCCTTATGGATGTCAGTTACAGGAAGCTCTTTCTAATCTGTGCAAAGTATTAAAGAAATGCATTGAAATGAATCTTTCATTGAGTCATGAGAAATGTGAATTTTTTATGAATGTAGGGACTATCTTTGGCCATTCCATATCAAAGGAAGGGATACAGGTTAACCCAAACAAAACTGTCATCATTAAAAAGGTTCCTATCCCTAAAATACAAAGAGACCTCCAGAGCTTCCTTGGATTAGCTAGGTATTATAGAAGGCTCATTAACAACTTTAATAAACTGGCCTCACCTTTGTTTTGATTACTGGCTAAAGATTCTAACTTTTGTTGGAAAGACAACTGTCAAGAAGGCTTTAAAGTGCTAAAAGAAATGATGACCACTACACCCATCCTTAGAGGTCCCAACTGGGCATTACCTTTCCATATACACACAGACATATCAAATAAAGTTGTAGTGGTTGCCTTAGGACAAGTGGAAGAAAAATTGCCTTATGCTAGCTATTTCATGAGTAAGAACCTTCCTAAAGTTGAGTTAAATTATACAATCAATGAAAAGAAACTCTTGTTTGTGGTAAATTATTTGAACAAGTTTAAGAATTACATCATTTCTTATGAAACGTTTTTTTCACACTCATCATGCAACCATTAAGTATTTAATGAATAAACCTGATGTCAATCCTAGGATAATTAGATGGTTGTTATTGTTGCAAAAAATTGATTCGACTATTATTGACAAGCCAGGGAAAGAGAATGTGGTTGAAAATTTCTTGTCAAGACTAACCTTGCCTACAAAAAATGAAGAAATGGTAGATGAACACCTCTTTGCCATCTTGGTGATTTTTCCTTGGCTTGATTATTTAACCAACTAATTGGTTGCTGGGAGGTTCCTTCCTAATCTATCCTCCAAAGAGAAAGCAAGATTGTTAGGAAAAGTACCCCGTTCACTTGGGTTGGGGGAATATTTTCAGATTAGGGCCAGATGAGATCCCGAGGAGATGTGTGGGGGAAGATGAGGTCTTTGACATCCTCTTAGCATGCCATGATATACCTTGTAGAGGCAACTTTTCTTCTAAGAGTGTAGTTTTTAATCCTGTACAGAAATTACCTGCATACAAATTCTAAAAACAAAACATAAACAATGGCAAGAGCATAAAACATAAAACATATATACATAGATATTTTCCCCTAGATCCCGAAACCGAGACTAATATATTGATTTTTCATTATATTCCTTTCAATTTTATAATACATATATATATATATATATATATATATACATGCCGAAGCATCCATAAAACCCAATTGATTAACCCTAGACTAGAACATAGCCATAGTTCCCTTGACCAGATGTAAAAAATACCATGGGCATAAAACCATCATGCCAAAAACCATGTGTGAAATCAATGCACAAAACCATAGGTAGGTCCACCCACCTAATATAATGTCCAATGTTTTTTTTCATTGGGACGCAGCCCTGGACCCTACAGAGGGGGGCTACTGTTGCCCCCCTGTGAACCCCCCGTTACACCCGATGCAATGAAGGGGGGCTTGGCCGCCTCCCCTCTAAACCTCCAGCTTCATGCCTAGGGCTAGTCATGGAAAGAATATAACACACACTCAACAAAGAGGACAACCTTCAAAGTTCTACAAGTAGGTTACTACTATCCCACTTTACATCAAGATGCAAGGAGGTACACCACTAGGTGTGATCAGTGCCAAAGGATGGGTAAACCCACACCTAAGGATGAAATTCCCTAACAACCTCAAGTGACTTTAGAGTCATTTCATAAATGGGGCATGGATTTCATTGGGCCTGTTATCACAAAATCAGTACTAAGGGCTGCAACCAAGCAAGATTTCATGTAACTCTTTCAACCAGACTTTAGACCAAAGATTAGCCTCTTTGGTCAGAGAGGGCTCTCTCACAGACTTTTGATAAAAATCAATCACAACAATAGATGGCTAACTCTTCACACATTCATGAAAACAAAGCTGGTTGGACACATATCAAATTAGTCTTCATTGGGCTATGGAGTCTCACACCTTTAGTAAACAAAAGCACAGTCATTTCATGGAAGTCAAGGCTCTTTGCATTAAATGTTCAAACATACTTCACAAAAACCACAGCTTGCCAAACACACAGGAAGTCAGAGCATAAGATATGAATTCTGAGTGATTGTGCTATAACAAGGCTGTAAAAGAAAATTAAGAAAATAAAACACTATCTCATTTGAACAATATAATCCATTGAGAATCTTGAGAAGAAACAACCACTGTTTTACTATTACTGTAATAAGTCTTTACATTGGCCCAAATAAACTCTGTTTTTGAATAAAATCTCCAACCTTTTTTACATCAGAGTCATTTCTATATATAGGAAAACCAAAAATACAACTACTTGAGACTCCTCAACAAGCATGAAGGGAGCTCGAAATCCTATCATTAATTGCCTTATCCATATCTAAACAAACTAATTAATTACAAAGGTATTGCGCTGTGAAAACATAGAGTCCCATTCCCATTGAAACTCTAAGTCTATCTCCTCGTGTGCATTGATGCTTTCTTGAAATTTGACACCTGTATCACTTCAGTAATAGCCAAGACATGCTGGAGGAACATTCACTGAATGAGCAGCTTCGGATACTTGATATGTGGATGACTCATCAACTGATAAGGATCTGTGCCCTATTTTCACGGTCTCTGCCTCCCATTAGTCTTCATGCA
Source organism: Pinus tabuliformis (assembly GCA_031772625.1). Classification (NCBI taxonomy): domain Eukaryota; kingdom Viridiplantae; phylum Streptophyta; class Pinopsida; order Pinales; family Pinaceae; genus Pinus; species Pinus tabuliformis. Next base: position 845,310,268 of record CM062809.1, on the reverse strand, counting down.
TTAAAAGACTATGCTCCAAGCCATTTAATTCTTCTAATAACCACGCATAATTCAATATGCCTTATGATCTGGACACTTTGTGAACTGAACAGGTGTACCACTCAAAATTTCGGTAACCCTACCAGAACCCTAATAATTCGGCTATAAAGTAACTTTAGGAAGACTTTAACAAAAGACAAAAATTTCACTTTTTCCTTAAATACTCACACCTGTCACCTTTTGAATATCTGAATAGCTTTGTATAATCTCCATGCTGGCCTCGAGTCATCCCTTTTAAGATTTGCTGACCTCAGCATCAATTTCATTTTTTCACATAAACAGTCATCTACAGCAGTTTCGTAGCGCGCTACGAAACTGCTGTAGGTAATCAAAACAAAGCATATGAATCTTAAAGCACTGATGACTTAACTCCGTGATTTCTTCAGCTATTTTGTACAGGTGTAAGGGCTCCAAAAAGTTTCGAAATGATGACAGCCAAAATTTATCAAAACTTGAAAAGCAAATTTCCCCTTGGATTAATCAGCTAGTTTGCCTAGCTTTCTCTTTAAACTGCTAACTTCTTCCTTTAAAGCCTTGTTTTCTGCTCTTAAGCTTGTGTTCATTTGTTTCATGATTTTTGCCTGCTTCAGAGCTGGCACCGTCCACAAATATGCATCAGACACTGAGTCAGTTTGGCTCATTAGACTTGTTCTGCCTTTTATTACAGCCTTTTTATAATTTGCATATCTTACTGCCCTTTCCTTAGAAACATTTTTAATCTGAGGTATTTCTTCTTGTGTTGTTCCTGCTTGTTGCTTGATAGAAATGACATTTCCACCTTGACTGATGATAACCCTATTACCCTTGTTTTTACTTTTGGCTGCTTGAACTGTTCTGGTCAAAACCTCAAGTACATCTGTACTAGGCACTTCTAAAGGTGCCTTCTCTTTCTGCGCTTTCTCCACTTCTTTCATTTGTCTTCTTGTGACTGGTCTACGTGGCTTGAAAGCATATTCTTTACTAGGCTCTTCAAATTTCAATCTTTTTGAAGCTCTTGGTTTTTTAGTACTTTCGGGTGAAGATTGAGTGAGGTCAATATGCATTGGCTGCACTGGGTGATCTTGCTCAAACTCTATTGGTTCAATCTGTATTGGCTGATCTTGCTCAAGTTCAATGGCTTCAAGTAAGTCATTTAAACTGCCTTTTGAAATAGGGCTTTCTTCCACAGTAATTGACTTACCCTTCTCCTTGTTTAGCTGACCTCTGGTTTTCACCCTTGAAATCTTTTCAACTTCACTTGGTTTAGCTTCATCCTTCTTTTTTTGGATCTTCTGCTTTGATGACTGAGGTGTCTCCTTAGATGATGACTTAGGAGTTTCCTTTACTGATGATTTAGGTGTCTCTTTTGCTGCCACAGACTTCTCTGATTTCCTTAATTTGGTTTTAGGCTTCTTTTGGTCTGTCACCTCTTTTCTGAGCTCAGCCAGAGTGGGTTCTTCACTCCTTTCTTCCCTTTCCCTCACAGGCAATGGAGTGAGGCCTGTTTTGCTTGGAAAGCCGGCCATAAACACAAATGAATCCCAATCTCTGCCAATCTTTTGTAAACCATCCAACACCAGCAACTTTACTAAACCATGATGAAACAAGGATGTTTCACAACCATCTTTCTTTAACTGGATTTTATCACACATTTTACTAATGCTTCTGAACAAATAGAAAGGTATATCTATTGAAGCCTTACCTGTGAAATGCAACAAAAGTTTGAAGTGGTAGGAGTAAACTTTATTGAACCTTCCCTCGCATGTTAGGTATTTCTGGATGCATGTGAGGAGCATAGCATAATGTTCTTTTATGTAACTCCTTGGCACCGCTTTGGTGAGGTCCTCATTTTCATAAGGTTCCTTCAAAAATTCTTTACAGGGACTCATGTCGAATTTAAAGTTTTTGAACCATTCTTGACCTCCCCTCGGAATTTCAGTGACAGTGGAAATAACTTCAGGAGACACAGGAAACTCTAACATTGACACCTTTGAATTTAGTCCAGTAAAATTCAATGCGAAAGCCTTCGTTACCTCTGCATGTCCTCCCTTCAACTTCTCGCAGAACCTCCAGCAACCAGCATTTCGAAAGGCTCTTGCGACACCTTCATCCCTGAGTGTAACATCAAGCCCCTCTGGCTCTGTCCTCAAGCACTTACCGGATCGATGTTTCCTCTTTTCCATCTTGCTTCGAATATTTTCACACAGGGAACTAATGGCAGCTACAGCGCGAAAACAATCTCGACTTTGGAGTGCAGGCTCACTTGCAATGATCCCTTTAAATAAGAACTTGGGCTTCTCATACAGCAAACATGTTTACACATTATGAAAACACATTATGACATAACCATACCTCGTAAAATCCCTTAAGCTGACATTCATATGCATGACTCTGGACCTTATGGCGGAATGATGATTTATCATGACCTGGAGATGACATCAACTGACAAACATGAACGGACCTATGACTCACCCCTCCCGGATTTGACATTCCAAGAACAAGCACTACAAAAACCCTGAAACCCCGATTTCGTAGCGCGGACAGTTCAAATTTAACAAGACGCGCTACGAAATGGCTGATAAACAGTACGCTGCGAAAAGACGGAAACATCATTGCGCAGCTAAATTGACCAAACAAACATGCGCTGCGAAACTGCGCAAAGTACTAATGACATGACATGTCTTAACTGACAATGATGGAGGGTATCTAACGATTTTTTTCTTACACGAACTTACACCAATACCTTTTGAAATTCAAATTTCAAAGTGACACACACATATAAACCTATTCACAAAGCTGAAAACCTTTATATGAAACTTGTGGACAACATTACATACATGAACTATGGTTCTAAGTGATAACAGGGCCGATTGATCCCCCATCGAGACAGAAGAAATATATCACTATTTGCACTAATTACCTGACTAAATGGGTTGAAACAAAGGTAGTTAAGGCAGAAACTGAGTAGAAGGTCGTTGAGTTTTTGAGGGAGAACATCTTATACAAGATTGGTTTTCTAAGGGAGTTGGTCATTGATCAAGGAACACAATTCACATAAAATCTGATCGAATATCTTATGAAGAAGCACCACATCAATCATAGGACATCCACTACCTATCACCCCCATGAAAATGGGTAAGTGGAGGTCATAAACAAAGAATTGGAAAACATTCTGACCAAGGTTGTTAACAACAGTAGAAAGGATTAGGTAGACAAATTTGTAGAAGCCACTTAGGCCTACAACACCACTTGGATGACCACCATTGGATTTACTCCATTTGAACTAGACTATGGGAAGAAGGTGCTTCTATCCATTGAATTTGAATACAATACCTTAAGGATGGTATCTTAGTTAGACTTGGACATCACTATAAAACAACAAAATAGGCTGCTCTAATTCAATGGTTTAGGTGAATTCAGGATGCAAGCTCTCCTACACATTGAGGCAATCCAACTACATAGGAAGATTTAGCAGGAAAAACACATTAAGGAGAAGACTTTTCAATAAGGTGATTGGACCCTGTTGTATGATTCTAGATTCAAGGATTTCAAGGGAAAATGAATGAAAATATGGTTGGGTCCATATCTAGTGGAAAGATTTCATGAGAATGGGTCTGTCCAAATTAAATCAATTGATGAGGAAGGTATTCCCTTGTCAATAGTTACGGGTTGAAGTTTTATAAAATACCCTTGTTGAAGGAAGATTTTATTAATTCAATCAATGAAGAATTGTATGTGAATGGGAAGCTCACAACCCTCAGTCCACAAAGCTTATATAAAAAGTAAAAAATAAAAATAAAGGGCTTAGATGAAAACCTCCATGAGGCATCCAAGGCCAACTCTAGGATTGAAAACCTCTATGAGGCAACCCAAGAGCAAAAAAAAAATTACAAAAAAAAAAAGAGAAATAAAATAAGATGAAAAGATCCCTAGGTGAAAACCTCCTCTAAGGTGCCTAGGGCAGGAATGCAGGTTAGAAACCTCTCTAGATGTAGTCTGCATGTCTCAAAAAAAGAGAAAAAAGAAATAAGATACAAGGGGGGAGTCCTTGCATCAAGTTTGCTAACATTTATCTTTTTTGGGACTCTAGACAAGTAGAAGGACAATGGTCATAGAAGAGGTTCCATAGTTGATTTCTCCATCTTTCCCAACCATCCATTACATTTTCATCCTCTTCATCCAACTGCCTACCTCTTTCTATCATATAGCCAACAATTGAACCATGTTTTGCCTAATTTTTGAAATGCTACAATACTATCCTAAACTGCTACAGGACTATCTTGAATTGCTATAAGAGCAATTTAAAATGCTACAAGAGGGAGATCCACTTGTAAAAAAGGGACAATGGGTCATTTTTTCCTTGGATAATGTTGGGAGAGGTCCACCAAAATTCCTTCATCACTCATTCATTCCGTTTAACCAAATTCATCCTTAAAATTCCACTTATACCATACATAAAAAAGGAAAATGACTATGCCTTCACCTTTTTCACCACTCTCTGATGATTCTAGTCCTATCCCTATACCCCCTATGATTTTTCTGAATCCATAAATGGAATGTGAGGTATTGAGGGGGAACTAAGTGACTGCTACAAGAAGGAGATAAATGATGTAGCAAATTGCACAGTTCCAACAAGATCTTGAACTAGAAAAATTTTACAGCTCTAGAGTAGAAGATCTAGCCACCCTGAGGCATCATGAGGCCATTCCTGAAGCTTATAAAGGTCACACCATCCCTGAAGAGCAGATGTAAGGTCATATATCCACTCCAACAACAACGGATCAAACGCTGGAAGGAGGCTTACATGGAAGAAATATTTCATCAGTCGACTACATCATCATGTTGTGAAGACCTATGCATAAGTAAATAAGAAAAGCTAGCACCTATAGGGGTCAGTTTATCAATCATCACCTCAGTAGAAACCTGCATGCATCTCCAACACCTCGTAGTCACAGGTCAGCTCAAGCATGATGCCCCTCACCTCTTCCCTATGCATATAATGATAAAAAAATGTGTTTAATGATCGAAAATGGAGTTTTTATGGGTTGGAGGTCGATAGTAAACTTGGACACCTTTGATTAGTAAAGTAAAGTTCACTCAGCAACCCATGCAACATGGAAAAGTCAAATTAAGTGGGGTGATGGCTATGGCAAGTGGAAGCAATAGTTAAAAAAAGGAAACTTGTGTAAGAGCCAAGTCACCAAAGAACTCTAAGCCATTACCACAAAAGGGAATAAAAGTACATAACTCGATTCCACTTGCATGATTGCTCATTTCTAGAAAACAACTAGAGAGACCCATCAAGGTACTTAAGGATGAGTTAGATTCTACCAGACTCTTCCTAGGGTGCCACTGAACTGCTATAGGCTAAGTTTATAGGTGCTATAGGAGAATACGAATTGCTACAGGAGCACAGAAAAGAACCTACATGGATGAATTAACGAGAGAAAGGGAGCCAAAACCCCCAAAAGTTTTCGTCAAACCCTCATGCACATGAGAGAGTCATCTTGGAAAGGATAAGTGGCCTCCTCCCTCTCTAATTTCCATTCACCTGCATGAAATTTTTTTCTTAAATAGGGTACCCTGTAGAAACCGTTGTGCAGTAATGTTATTCAAGAATTTATCATATAAGAATGCAAGTTAGGGACATATATTTTTTGTTTTTAGTAAAAATTATCATCCTTCTCCTTCTCTCTCAAAAAGAAAACTAGCCACTATCTTTGCACCTAAGGCTGCTATGAAGAAAATATTGAAAATACACTTAAGATAATCTAGAGAAGGAGCATTAGGAGAAATGGGAGGAGGTTTCAACTGAAGAGAACCCATAGACACAAAAAGAATCCATCAATATCCCCTTGTTATGGACATTTTCCCGAGACATTAGTGGATGGGATTGTTTGAGAAATTAAAGGGATATGCTGATGAGATAACTCAATAATTTTCCATGGTCCTCAATTATTAGGGAGAAAATAGTGGCACTACTATTTTTAAAGGACTTTCCTTTCATTTGAATGTAGAACTCATAAGTAGAGTAACCACCCTACCATTTGGAGTTTGATAGAGAAAGGAGGATAAGGAAGTAGGTGTTACAACCTAAAAAAATTATTCCTTCATAAATAGAGGCTTGTAGAATATTAAAATGGAGTGAGAAGAGAGAGCCTCCCTTACCCTTGGGATGAAGTGGCCTATCACATCCTTAAATACATATCATATGAGGTGAGGTTGAAAATTATGTATGCCTATCACTTTAGGCTACTCCATGAGCTAAGGTTCTAGACAAAGTTACCAATCCCAAAGAGACTCAGTGTTCCACATTTCGTCTTACATTTTATCATTTAAATGAGCTAGAAAGTGAGGGAAGGGAAGTACCAACACATTTCCCATCATGGCCTCAACAAGCTAATTGTCATGGATTCCTTTAGCCACCTAAGGAAACCTGTGCTTTGGACTGAATTTGTAGACATGGACAGGGAGGTTTTCATTGAAACACAAGTCCTCACCTCAACACAACAAGAAGAAACACCAACATGTAGTACTTGGGGTAGGGAAGAGAAGGAAGAATAGAAAGAGAAAGAACAAACAAAGGAAAAAAATGGATAGAAAAAAGAGCAGAGGAAGAGAATCTTAAGGAGCCCTCCAAATCTCAAGGGACAAAAGGATAGGGGAAACCAATAAGCCTGTCACTAGGAAAACACAGAGTAATAGGTGGCTGCCACATTGGCCACACCAGGCACACCAGTCAAGCCCAAAAGAAGGCAGTCATGGCAAGGCCCCTTGTACTTTAAAATAAGGAATATCACCAGGATAAGGCAAGGGAAACCTCAGCCTCCTTCAAAATTCCTTATCACCATTGATGAAGCAACAAGAAAAAGGGAAGAAGTGGGACCTAGTGAAGGGAATATTGAAGAAGTTACCTCTCCCAAATCCAAGAGTATGAAAATTGTGCCACCCATAGGGAGGCCCACCACTAGAGCAGTTGCATCTAGGAGGCTCAACGCACAAGTTGCGTTGTTAGAAGAAAAAACGGAGGAACTATAGGAGAAAACAAAGGAGCTACAGAAGAAACAAGGACTTCTACATGAGGAGCATGAGATGTTACAGGAAGAGGAAACCACATCAAAAGGAAAAGAAGAAGGTCTCCAAGAACTCTAGGAGCTTGATCCACAACCTAACCTTAAATCTTATTACAAATTTGTTGTGGTAGGTAGGATTATACTTGAGAAATTTTCTATACCACTCTTCTTTGAGTTGGAAAAGGAAGAGGTAGAACTCATAGATGGATGAAAATTGCAAAAACAAAAAAGGTGGAAGATGTGGGCTTCATTATAGGAAAAAGTAAATGAAATGAGCATGGAATTAAACAAATTAAGGCTAAGGGCGTTAGTCATGAAGGAGCAACTACATATAGAGAATAAAAGGATGAGAGAGCAGCTGTAAGAAAATGAGTTACAACTTGCCACTATGGAAAGTTTATCCATGGAAGCCATACAATGCAGGAAACCATCTAAATCCTATGCTATCTTCCTTAAGGAGCACTGGCCGCATTTCTAGATAAATAGATTAGCACAATATGGCTCTTTACCTTTCAGGGATGACAAAAAGTTCATTGAATTTTGCAAAAGGGCAAGTACGAAGGACAGAGCCAAACCGGCTAAGTTTTACATCCACAACATGATCCTCACTAACATGAACTTTTGGGACCCCAACTCAAGATTGGGCAACATACAACGAATGACATTAGCCTCTTGTTTGACCCACTAGGAAACAAGAGCTAAAGAAATAAAGAGGGCAATGACAAAATAAGAGAGGAACCCCTTATACATTAGAGCAGAATTTGTGAGCCCCAAGGTTGTCATCAGTAACCACAACCTGATATCCACTGATCCTGAATTGGAAACCTCAGTATATGGCATCCCAAGAACAAAGTATCCTCCATTTTGAGGGCACCTTTAGGATGTTGGACACAAAAATTTTGTAGGCTTGCCAAAGAAGATGGCATGCCCTACCTCACCGTTTGCAAATCAGAGAGTATTACTCTCCAAAATGGCTAAGAAATGCCTTGGAGAGAACCCCACTATACAAAATAATCATGAAAAGGTTTATGATCAACTGGTTATGATTCAAACTCAGTCCTCCCTTATTGATGGGGCTATAGGAGAGAATAAATTAGGAAGAATAACAAAAGGAATGGACAAACAAGAAGAAATGCAGGTTTCTATCCACATGAAACCAGACCATCTGAGATGCCTTGGGATGTGAGAGAGGCCACCAAGTCCATGAATGAACTTCAGATCAGTGACTGAGTTTCTCAAAGGGTGAGCAATACCTTCAATAGGGGGGTGATGATGGGTCCCATCAATAGGTATATTTTGAGGTCCATTCTGCTATCCTCCAGCCCTTAAAACTCTCCCTTTATCACATTAATTCACATTTTTATCCATATATTCTTAGTAAGAAGACTAAAGGGTGTGTGTCGTATTTCATGGCCTAATGTGATTAATATGTAGGAAAAAAAAGCATTTTTGGAGATATTTACTATGCAGGGGCTTGGTGGAGACATCTAGAGAGAATATAGGGGGCTTGTCCACTTCATTAACTCTCCAACTCAGCTTGAGATCAAATATTCATCACTAATAGCTTGAATTCACTAGCAGCCGAGGAACTCTAGTGCATGTGAAGATCAAAGGGAACTACATCCAGCATTTTGAGATTTTGGAGGGGAGCATTTCTTCTTTCAATGGAGCTTCCCCTCAACTACTTTTTTATAATTAAACTAGCGTAAAGGCTTGTTAGGATTCAATTTTTTGTTGAAGATAGGAGTAGCTACTGAGAACCTCGTGCTTGATACTGTTATTTTCATCTTTCATATGATGTATTGGAGTCTTATTTTCTGTCAATGAGAAGTTCATTGTTGGCCTACATCTGAGGTAGTTTTGGAGGGCTGAAACCTTTGGGCTTGAGCCCAACCAAAAGGCTTTAGTCCCTCTATTACATTATTTCCCAGTTCTTGTTCAAGTCATTGCAATTATTTTCTTGTTTAAGTAGGATTTACATCACAAAACTTGTAGTTTCAGGTTTTCCTACCACCTCTCTTGTGGGAAGATTGGTTGGAAGATATACAAAACCAAACCAAAATCATGTGTTTATGATTCCTTGGAAATTGTTAAGTGTTGGACTATAATCCTTTTGCATGATTGGTTTCCGCAACTTAGAATTTAGTAGCATTAATTTGGAAATTAGAGTTGTGTTGTAGGGTAGAGTAGATTTTAATAAAATTCAACTCATCTTTTCCATGTTAATTTACTGTAGTATTTATCATTTGATGCATGTGCTTGATTAATCTGCAAGGACTGTTGTTTGACTTGCAGGGTGGGCACACTCTTCCACATCCACCTACACCATTCCATATCTCTCTTAGACACTTCACATTTATTCCAAACTCTGCCACTGAGATTACTCTTCCAGGGAAAATGGACGTCATGGACATAAACTTTGGCGCAAGATAGGACTATGAGGGGTACTAAGCTTGGGTAAGGGGACCCCACACCCTTCATTCACCTTATTTCACCTCCATACACCTTCCTTCACCTTCAAGATACCATTATTTTCCTAAAAAAGCTCTCGGACCCTCTTTTTTAGCATAACATGGCCTCTTGCAGCACTTCCTGTAGTAGTCCTGTAGCATTGCTTACTTCAACCAGATTCACTCCAGACTTTAACCCTTGCATTTTGAATTTGAATAATTTCCCCCAAGATTTTATTTCATGATTAAGGAATACTCTAAGACCACTCCAACCCCATCCTTTCCTCACTAGAAACATAAGACAAGAAGTAGAATTAGACTTAACATTTTCTTCATAGTTTTGTCTCATTTTAAGAAAGATGCAAATAGATAAATGATTCATGCAAGTAGGCTATTGATTTGATTAAGTGTACAAATAGAGTATCATTGGTTACTTCTGCAACTACATTATCCTCTTCCTTTCATTCAATTTGAATTAGCATTTACATTTAATGAATGGAATTTTCATTTATGTAGTTAGAATCATGTTCATCTCCTTGCAATCATGATATGCTGTCATAAGAAATTCTATTGGTTGTTAAGTGAAGGAGTGGTCCATCAATACCTTGATTTGATCTAATGACTGAGGGTGACATGAGTAGAACCTAACCTGCTATGCATATAACACTGTCAACTCTAGGTTTGTATGAACCCTAATTTGATAATTTAAGTTGAGATCCTTAGGAGTTGCAACATCCTTGGTGCAATACCAAGGTTTATCAGTCGAGATGCCAGATGTAGAAATTTCACCTGTAAAACAAACCGATATATGCAATGTCCTAAAGCATAATACTTGTTCTACTTCTACAAAACATTAAGCGGAAGCATAATCGAATTCATGAGCAACATCAAGTAGAAACATGCATAACTGTTCAAGGGAAATAATCACACATAACACAAGATATATCCAGGGGAAAGCACCAGCGTAATACCCCAACCATGTATTATCAATCAAGTGGAAATCCTCTTCATAATACAAAAACAATCAGCTCTCAAGCTATCCAGTTCTCAATGAACTATGAAGATATGAAGATATATCTCATGAACCAACCAAGCCCTATATATAAAGGCTTTACCTATGGTCCAATCCCTATTTCCTTGCACAGTTTGCTTAGGAAATAATAGCAAAAGCATATGCAGTTAATTCCAAACATAACAAGTCAACCTATGGTCCAACTACGCAATCTTTGAGGACACTAGTTCCTCAATCATGCAAAAACTACTTACTAGAAATAGTCAAGCATCTTATAGTACATTGTCCCACATCTGATCTCCACTGGGTCTCTGATAGAACTGACGTGCAACAGTTATCCATGAGTGAATCCTCAGTTATCTAAAATAATAGTTGTCACATGCATGCAAGCATTAATAAACTATATTTTATTATTTTAACAACTTGTTAAAATAATCTAACTGGACTTGACTAGTTAGAACTAAGTCAACTGATTCTCTCATTATAGAACTCATACTTGTTCCCTTAATCAGTGGAGGAAATTAAGGACAAATTCCTCAATCAATGGGACAACTCATGTGCATGCTCACAAAGACTTAAAATTCGAATTTCCTTAACTAATTAACTCAACTCAATTAATTAATTAATATTTCCAACTGTTGTTAAGACCAAAATTAATTTTACTTCCTATAAATAGACTAGGGACTACTATAAATAGGAAGGGACCTAGAAATGATATTTTAGAACTTTCTATTTTTATAAATTTCACCTATCACCCAATGTGGCCAATGACCTCACTGGCCAAACTGCTATTTTTAGCAGGTCTATTTTTAGCACATTCTAAATTTAGCATTTCTTGTTGCACACTTTTCAACACTCCCTCTCAATAAGAAAGGCTTCCTCTCGAACCTGATCCTGTAACTCTGGAATGTTCTGCATGCAACACATCTACTTGGTCCACTTGCTCCAACAACACTTGGAACAAAAACACTCCCAACTAACCTCTCTGTTGGGCTAGGAACATACTCTGATGCTGAAGCTCTACCTGCTGCTGATAAGTGCTCCCTCTCTAACATCTGCGCTACTGTAACATCTCCATGCATCTCGCACCATTGCACACCTCTTTGTGCCACCTAGCACTGTGCAAAACACTTGTGCCTCTCGCATTGCTGCAGCCTGCTAGCTATGCGCTATCCTGGTATTCCCTGCACTGTCTCTCTCTCTACCACTCCATCTGCATCTGTCTCTACCCAATCAGTCAGTTCCTACTACTCCACATCGGGGCTCCTGTAGCAAGGTCTCATCCAAGAGGTTGGGTACCTCAAGGATCCTACTCCTTCTCCTTGGGACGATCACTTTATATCGTCCCACCTCCTACCTAGAGGTATGGCTACATGTGATCCCTCAGCCCACCTGGCTCGAAGTTTCCCCCTATTGGAGTTTTCTGCATGAGTAGATGTCTCTAATTGATCTCCTCTCAACTTCCCCTGTTGTGGCTACTCCACAACCTCCTGAAGCTGCTACACCAATCGTGGCTCCTCCATAATCGTCTGAGACTTCTTCTGGCTCTGCATGTTGAGAGGTAATATACCCTCCCTCTCAACCACCAAGTCTCTCATCAGTTTCCCTGTTGCTCAAGGCTTTGCATGCATCTTGAACCTCAAGAGTATACAGGTTCTTGACCCATGAACCAATCTGCTTCACTTGTCTACTGATGATGTGTCTAAGGAAAACCTTTCTCTTACTGAAGACTACATCATAGCCTTTGTATTCCAGCATCGCAATCGACACCAAGTTTCTCTTCAGTCCTGGTACATACTTGACATCAGTCAAGGTAAGGCAAGATCCATGCTCCCTCTGAAAAATAACTATGCCTACACCCGAGACACTATACTTCTCATCATTACCCATTGCTATGAGTATCTGGAGATCTTTCTCCTCCAAAGTATTGAACAAACTCTTGTCACCGGTCATGTGGAAAGAAGCTCCACTGTCAAGAAACCAACCACTTCCCACCATAGATGAAACCATGCATGCAAAAAGTGTGAAATCCAACTCAAACTGTGAAGCAAGTGCCTCACCTTTAAATCCTTCCCCGGATCCCTTCTTGTATTTCCTCCATGGACAATTTGAAACATAATGGCCCACCTCATGACAACGAAAGCATCACACTTTCGATTTGTCAACCTTCTTCCCATCATTGGAAAAACTGGATTCGGAAAGAGAAACCTTCTCCTTCCCCTTATTCACCTTACTCGCTAAGGCATAGTTCTCCTCATCATGCGTGGATGAAGAACTATCTCTGGTGCTCCGTCTGATCTCCTCTTGCATCAAATCTGACCATAGTCATTCCCAATCTGGCAGTTTCTCCCTTCCATTCACCGAGTCCTAGTAGCTATGGCAGCTCTTAGGAAGGCCAAGGAGTGCTAGAATCACCATATCCTCATCCAATGTCACAACCCCTACACTTGCAAGCTCATCCCTGCATGTGATGAGCTTGGTCAGATTCATAGAGATCGTCTCATCCCTTTCACACTTGATCTTTCGAATTTTGTCCTTCAGTGCTAGCTTCCTCTGATCATTGCTATTCTGATATAAATCTTTCAATGTTTTCCACATTGCATGCAGAGTCTCCTTCCCATGGAGGCTCGAGATAATGTGATCTCGCACTCCCTCCAAGAGAATTCTCCTAGCTCTAGCCACACATTTCCTCCATTCCACCTGCTCAGTCTTGTCAGTAGGCTTAGGAATTTCTTGATCAATGAAATCCTTAAGGCCATTATCTTCCAAAACTGCCTCCATACGATCCTTCCAAGCTATATAGTTTGAGCTTCCATCAAGGGCATACTCAAGCCTCAAACCATAGAATGCCATCGATGAAATAGATATGATAAGAACTTGAGATCTATATCCCGAATAATAAACTTCGAATTTCTCCTACTAGTATATTGTTCTTTCTTGATCACATGTGCTCTGATACCATGTAGAAATTTCACCTGTAGAACAAATTGATATATGCAATGTCCTAAAGCATAATACTTTGTTCTACTTCTACAAAACATTAAGCGGAAGCATAATCGAATTCATGAGCAACATCAAGTAGAAACATGCATAACTGATCAAGAGAAATAATCACACATAACACAAGATATATCCAGGTGAAAGTACCAACATAAAACCCCAACGATGTATTATTATTCAAGTGGAAATCCTCTTCGCGATACAAAAAGAATAAGCTCTCAAGCTATCCAGTTCTCAATGAACTATGAAGATATGAATATATGTATCATGAACCAACCAAGACCTGTATATAAAGGCTTTACCTATGGTCCAATCCCTATTTCCTTACGCAATTTTCTTAGGAAATAATAGCAAAAGCATATGCAATTAATTCCAAACATACCAAGTCAACCTATGGTCCAACTATGCAATCATTGAGGACACTAGTTCCTCAATCATACAAAAACTACTTACTAGAAATAGTCAAGCATCTGATAGTACACTATCCCACATCTGATCTCAATTGTGTCTTTGACAAAACTGACATGCAACAGTTATCCATGAGTGAATCCTCAGTTATCTAAAATAATAGTTGTCACATGCATGAAAGAATTAACAAACTATATTTTATTATTTTAACAACTTGTTAAAATAATCTAACTGGACTTGACTAGTTAGAACTAAGTCAACTGATTCTCTCATTATAGAACTCATACTTATTCCCTCAATCAGTGGAGTAAATTAAGGATAAATTCCTCAATCAATAGGACAACTCATGTGCATGCTCACAAAGACTTCAAATTCGAATTTCCTTAACTAATTAACTCAACTGAATTAATTAATTAGTATTTCCAACTGCTGTTAAGACCAAAATTAATTTTACTTCCTATAGATAGACTAGGGACTACCATAAATAGGAAGGGACCCAGAAATGCTATTTTTAGAACTTTCTATTTTTAATAGTTTCACCTCTCACCCAATGTGGCCAATGACATCACTGGCCAAACTGCTATTTTTAGACATGCTATTTTTAGCAGGTTTATTTTTAGCACATTCTAAATTTAGCATTTCTTGTTGCACACTTTTCAACACTAGAAGTCTAGGATTCCAGAAGGGAATCCAAAATGTGATTTCAAGGTGGTTAAGGGTCCCAGAGTCATAATTCCTACCGTAGGGTTGAGGTTCCACCTTAGATTCGATCTTGATGGCTTGGAGGAAGCGCTAAATCGGCCAGCCAGAAAAAAGGAAAAAAGAAAAAGAAAAAGGGAAATTTGATTTTACTCCAATCCTTGAATGTGAAATGAAGGGGTCAGGTACGTTACAGAGTGGTACCATAGCATCTAGGTTCAATACTTGGATTGGATGGGCTTTGTCATGGGAAAGTGGTGTTTTTTATTAAGCAATTGTTTAGGTACTGAAGTCACAATCTTGTGTAATGAATCCATCTTCGACATCCTTCGTGCATAAATGATTCCCATATGCCCACATAGATGAGAAAAAATGCACATATAAAAAGAGAAAAAATCTTTGTGTCATTTTTCTAATAACTCGAGCATAATTAAAAATATAAAATATAGATGTTACAATTAAAAGGTCATTATGAAGTTAAAAATGTGCAGAAAGATATTATCACTGAGTTGCTACACCGAATACATATGTTTAATGCATCCTCTTCAACATGTGGGTAATGACTAGATGCACTATATTTCTCTTTGACTTGATCAACAACCCAACTATTAGGGCAGGTCATTGGAATATTTTCTCTTAAATAATTAGGATAAGGCATGTTTATACCATTCAAACATTTGGATGATTTCATGTCACTGTCCCATTTTCTCCTTTTATGCTCGTATAATACGACCCATGGTTGTGTCTTTTCCATATTATAATTAATCTAGGTGGATATTGGTGGCCACCCGCTAATTCCACTTGGATCCCCTCTAATGCTTGTTACAGTTTTTTTCAGTTTCCTTAATTATAGCACAGTTTACTATTTTTAGCAGTTTTTCGGGTCCTAAACTTCCGTAGCCGTTTTGAGGCCCTAAACGACATTTTTTGGGAAATCCACTGCCAGCGATTTTTTTGATAAAAATCGTCTTTTCCGTCGTAGTCCTCGGAGAGATCTTTCCAACGGGCTATCATGCACGTCAAACAGAGATAGTACGACCAATTCGCGACCCCGGGAAGTTGATGTACCAACTTACCCGAAAACGGGGCCCACAATTTGGCGTTTCATCTTCTAGGGTTAGGTTTTGGAATGTGAAGGGTTTTCCATTGTTTCTCAACAATAAATAGGCCTTCGAGCCTCATTGTAAGACAGTTCAGAGGCATGTAGCCACCACATCTCTTCTCAGAGATAAGCTACCATCGCCCTAGCTGGTTCATTTCCATTTCTGTTTGTAAGCATATTTCAGTATTTTACAGTAATGAATTGAGGTATTATTTCCGCTGCATATCTGTCTTTATGGTTATCTCTGTATTTTATTGCGTTCCTATTTAAATCCAGATCAGTGGTATCAGAGCGGTCTGCCTTTCTTCTTTGTTTTTCTTTGCATGTCCCCAACAAGGTCGGGATATAAGGAGTTAGGGCTTGAACTGGTCGAACCTTTGCAATACCAGCCTCGCAAATCCCGACGGCCTCCCATGGCGGATGAAAAGAAAGACGAGGGGGCAGGAGATCCTATCAAAATCTTGCTCGAAGAAGCCCTCGAGCGACAAAGGAACGCGATGATGGACAACTTTGCCCAAATCCTTCAGCGGCTACCCAGGGGCGACGCATCGGCTTCCAACAGCAACTCTGGAAACGCCACACCATTTAAGGTACAAGTTAATTTTGAAATCCCCATATTCGAGGGTTAGATAGACGCAAATGCCGTCGATAAATGGTTAAATGTGCTAGAGGGTTATTTTTCTGTTCATGATTTTTCCAGTCGGGAAAAGATTATTTTCGCTCTTCTCAAAGCAGCCCCCCACGTCAAGGATTGGTGGGAAACCTACTGCGAACAGAAAGATGAAAGTACAGGCTCACTATTTTCAGTCACACCGACTTGGGATTCATTTCGAGATGCCATCAAGGAGCAGTACTACCCTGTCGGAAGCTATGAGGATCAATACATAAAGTGGACCACGCTACGGCAGGGAAGGGACCAAGACGTACCAGAGTTCACCAATATTTTCCATACCCTTCGCACAAAGTTGGGTATCAAGGATACAGAGCAGCATTTGGTACTAAAATACCGTGGCTGCCTACACAAGTACATCCAAGAAGAAATAGAATTTCTGAACATCTCCTCGCTCGGCATGGCATACCGATATGCCGTCAAGGTCGAGCAAAAGTTTAAACAGAAGAAGCGAGACTTTGGGTCTGCGAATCCGAAACAAGGGAAAGGTGCCCCCAAACCGCAGAACAAAGGACAAAGCCAAGGCGGAGTGGCCCAAGACAGCCCGCCAAAGCTGCAAGCAAAGAACAGCGCCGCGAAGCCGAAAAAGGACACCGGAAAGTGGTGTGAGTTCCATAAGAGCTCCACTCACAACACAAGTGAGTGTCGGGCCAAGCAGTCACTGGTGGCCGAGCTAAAGGTTTCAGAATCAGATGCATTTTCTGACTCTGAGTCAGAACTCGATAAGGGGAATGACAAAGGGAAGCAGATTATCGATGCGGAGCCCAACGCCACTGTTGCCACCACGAAGATCCAGAAGGAGGAACCTGAAGATCCAGAGGAGGAGGAGCGTCTCTTCCACTCCCAGATGTGGGTAAAGGGCTCCCCGCTACAGTTCATTGTCGACAGCGGGAGCCAAAAGAACCTCATTTCGGCAGGGGTCGTGAAATGGCTGGGCTTACCGACCACAGCGCATCCACAACCATACACCATTGGGTGGCTGCACCAAGGACGGGATCTTCGCGTGAGCCAACAGTGTCGCCTTCCATACAACATCAAGCCCTTCACGGATGAGGTATTGTGTGACATTGCACCCCTTGAAGTTTGTGATGTGTTATTAGGACAACCATACTTGTGGAAGCGACATGCTGTGTATGAGTCAAGGCCCCGTGCTGTTATTGTTACTTTGGGAAATAAGTTGTACAGGATACCAGAGGTAGCACCGCCTACCGCCATCTCTTTGGTTACTGCAAAACAATGCAGTAAGCTCATTTCCAAAACCAGGAAGTTTGTTTTCCTGATGATATGCCCTCAAGAAAAGAAGAAGACGGTGGCCACGACCTCTAGACAGGGTCCCTCCGCACGACAACTACAGATGGACAAGGTCGTGGAGGAGTATGAGGACATCTTCACCTCCCCCGCAGGGGTTCCTCTGCACTGTCAGGTCAAGCACTCCATTGATCTAACCCCAGGTTCACCGTTGCCCAATGGACCAATCTATTGGCGCTCTGTTCTGGAGAACGATGAAATCAAGAGGCAGATTCAGGAGCTGCTGCAAAAAGGTCACATCCGTCCGAGTTCATCGCCCTGTGGGAGCCCGATCGTGCTGGTACAAAAGAAGGATGGGACTTGGAGACTCTGTATTGACTATCGGGCGCTGAACAAGATCACTGTCCGTAATAGGTACCCAATCCCACAGATTGATGACCTCCTGGACCAACTAAAGGGGGAAAAATATTTCAGCAAGATCGATTTAAAGTTAGGATATCACCAGGTACCAATCGAACCCTCCGATGTGTGGAAGACTGCCTTCAAAGCCAAGGAGGGCCTTTTCGAATGGTTGGTTATGCCTTTCGGATTGACGAATGCTCCTGCAACCTTCATGAGGCTAATGGACGACATATTGCGGCCATTCACCAACTCATTTGTAGTGGTATACTTGGATGACATCTTGATCTTTAGCAAGACTTGGGAAGAGCACCTCCACCACATCCGACAGGTTCTCCAAACACTGCGACAACACAAGTTATGTGCGAATTTGGAGAAATGCACTTTTGGCATGACCTAGGTTCAGTATCTTGGATACATTATTGATGAACGAGGGGTGCATGTGGATCCAGCCAAGATCCAAGTCATTCGGGATTGGCCATCTCCAACAACTCTGACAGAGCTTCGCAGCTTTCTAGGCCTTGCCAACTTCTACCGCAGGTTCGTGTTGGGATTTTCTCATATCACTAGGCCCTTGAGTCAGGTCACCAAGGGAGGAGCGAAAGCAAAAAACATTTTGGTCCGAATCTCAACAGAAGGCATTCATAGAGTTGAAAGGTCGACTCTGCACAGCACCAGTTCTTGCATTACCAGACTTGCAACAACCATTTGAGGTCGAGACAGATGCCTCTGACTATGCTATTAGGGCAGTCCTTACTCAACACGGGCATCCAGTGGCATATCACAGTGAGACACTTTCAGACACAGTCCGGAAGTATCCCACTTATGACAAAGGGATGTATTCCATTGTGCAGGCCTGTCGACAATGGAAGCATTACATTTTGGGGAAGGAAACGGTCATCCACACAGACCATCGACCCCTGCAGTTCATACAGACCCAAGGGAAATTGCAGAATGATCGCCATCAGAAGTGGTCCACATATCTGCAATAGTTCCATTTGAATATCAAGTATAAGAAGGGCAGCACCAATAATGTCGCAGATTGCCTCAGTCGACCACCGATCATGGCATTAACCACCGTGCTCAACTCTTGTGGGCACGAGACTTCTGATTGGCCACTGCTCTACAAAAGCGACCCGGAATTCGGCCACACATACCAGACACTCTTGGAGGGTCAACATGTGAAAGATTTTCACCTCCAGGACGACCTGTTATGCCACCTGGGTCACCTTTGTGTTCCTTCCAGCGAGCGTGCCAAGATGATCTGGGAAGCACACTACAGTCGGGCCGTTGGGCATTTTGGGGTTGAAAAAACGGTGGCTGTATTGCAGAAATATTTCTATTGGCCGAATCTTCGACAGGATGTCGGGAAGTACATCAGATCATGCACTGCTTGCGCCATTGCCAAACCGACCATCAAGAAGCAGGGCCTCTATAGCCCGCTGCCTACCCCTAGTCGACCTTGGGAATCCATCTCCATGGATTACATGTCAGGCCTCCCTTCCACTAGGCATGGAAATGACTGTGTTTTTGTGGTCGTCGACAGGTTCTCGAAGATGGCCATTATGGCGGCCTGCAAGAAGAATATCACAGCAGAAGCCACTGCTAAACTCTTCTTTGAACGAGTATGGGTACACTTTGGGATCCCATAGTCTATCATTTCGGATCGGGACAGCAGGTTCCTCAGTACATTTTGGTCTAGCCTCTGGTCGATGCTGGACACCAAACTCACTAAGTCCACAGCCTTCCATCCTCAAACTGATGGCCAGACTGAGGACGTCAACAGGATGATCGTACACATTCTACGCATGTACAACTCAAAGCATCCACGCACATGGGACGAGAGCCTTCCCTATGTTCAGCACAACTACAACCGGGCTCTCCACAGCTCGACTGGCCATAGCCCTTTTCAGGTGGGATTAGGATTCCAGCCACTATGTCCCATCGATGTGGCCATGCCATTTGCAGCTACT
The DNA here is from genome assembly GCA_031772625.1 of Pinus tabuliformis. Lineage (NCBI taxonomy): Eukaryota > Viridiplantae > Streptophyta > Pinopsida > Pinales > Pinaceae > Pinus > Pinus tabuliformis. The sequence continues at coordinate 845,290,216 of CM062809.1, read as the reverse complement.
CACGCAGATTCTGCTCATGTCCAGTCTGAAACAGATAAGGCAAACAACTTCATTGAGCACATCCAACATATTCGCCAGCATGTCCATGACATTCTGGAGAAATCAAACGCCAAGTACAAGCAGCGACATGATCAACATCGGGTGCTACACAAGTTTCAAGTGGGCGACAAATTCTGGTTGCATTTGCAAAAGGAACGCCTTACCGGAGCCTATCGGAAACTCAGACCACTCCGATATGGCCCCTACACCATTACCAAGGCTGTGGGAGAGAATGCATTTGAGCTCAGCATTCCCCCATTCCTTGGCCTGCACCCGGTGTTCAATGTCGACCGCCTTCGGCCATACTTTCCACCATTACTAGACACGTCCGACATTGCAGAACAACTCACACCCACAGAGTTAAATCCAGCTTGCATGGAACAAGCTGCAACTGATCGGATCATGGACACACAGATCAAGCACACTCGCCAGCAGAATATCCAACTGTATCGAGTTGTCAAAGCAGGACAACTCCTTCACCAGGGCAAGTGGCTCACCAAGGACCAAGTGCAGCAGAAGTTCCCTCATCTCATGGAGGAACTCAACGCAATGGGGACCATTGCTTCCTAAGGGGGGAGGAATAATCCAGGTGGATATTGGTGGCCACCCGCTATGGATATTGGATCAATAATGAATGAATTTTTGTATGGCTTCAACTTCCGAATTCATTGATGAAATCAAACCAACATATATAGTACATATGAGATCACAATATGCATTAATGTGAAGTTCAATGTGAATAGTTACTGTGTAGAAATTTGAATGATAAGTCACTTACTATTTTTTAAGCACCTCTTTCCATTCATTTGGAGAAGCTATCCTTCTCTTTTGTCTTCATCCCTTTCATCCTCCCAAATCATTGCACCTGGTGTGTTGTCGATCTACTTGATGTACTCACTGGTATAATAGAAATACTCATACAATATATACCCCTCTTCCATAGACCCCTCGGGTTTTCCCCTTTGTTGAACCAAACTTTTCAATTTCTTCATGTACCTCTCTTAGAAGAACATCCAACGAAAAGAAACCACCCCAACTAATTTAACCTCTTCTACTAGGTGAATTAGAAGATGGACATGGAATTTCATCAAACTTGTCAGTAGTTCCTTCTCAAACATACAAACAATATTAACTATATCTTGACGCCATCGCGGAATGCTAGCCATATGAATCTCCTTTGATGTGATCCAATGTATAAATGTAGATAATTCAAATATGATACGTTGTAGGTCTTGGGGGAAGCCATGGTTCGCACACCCATGCACGAGCAGAGGATAATGAAACTACAAAGTAAATAGTACATTATACATAAATTAATTATAAAATATCCCATTTCATAAAAATAATAACAAATAATAAAGTCATGTTTTTGATATACGTACTCTTAGAAGGTTGAAATGGTCATGTGATTTTAGTTCTGACAAATGGTCTTCCACAATGAAGCAATGTTGTAGTGAAGAACCATATAAATAAGGCACCCTCACACTCATTATAACTTCCTTTTCCAAAGAAATATCATATTTCTTTAAAATCCATGGGACATCACCTTCTTTGAAAGACCAAGAGAGACCAACCTCTCCTCTAGTTTCTTGTCTTGGCCAATGTTTCTTTTTAGTTTTTAGGATATGATATCTCTCCTAACAACCAATGTTTCATTTTCTTCCGAGGATATGTGCCTCCATAAAGAAGATGAAACATTTTTAAATATATGCATGGGATCTAGTAAGTGGGAAATCTTAAGATGCTCCCAATATGGGAGCTCATAAAAGACAAATTTCCTTTTCATCCTAATGAGAAATTTCTCAACATAGGTGTCCAATAATTTTAGATCATTGAACATAAGATCCCCATTTGAATCAAACATTTATGTAAAATCCTTCTCCTTCTCTCTCTCATATTCTCTAAGCCATTCAACTGGTGTCATTATTATAGGCCTTTGGGTTCTCTTTGGTTTACCATTAAAAGGGGATGTTTCTCTTCTATAAGGGTGCTATTTTGGGAGGAATACCTTGGAGTAGTCACACACTAATTTTCGTAGGTGGTCGGACCACCTAGTGTTCAGAGAATGTCCAGAACATTTACATCCATGATACCCTTTTGTTACAAGGCCTGCAAAATTATTGTATAAAAGACATGCTAACAATAATGAATATATGAACAATCATAGCGAATTAAATTAATATGAGAAATATTATTGTGACATATATAAACAAATCAATAGAAATGTAATTTACCAGAGCAAAAGTCTAATCCTAGATAAGCATGTATGGTGTAAGCACATATTCCATACAATGTAAAACTCATCTCTATTGATATGGGTCTTGATACATCGTACACATATATCCCTTCCCATAATTCCTTCAATTCATCTACAACATAGTTACCGATCAAACAAGAAAGTGAACTGGTACCCATTTTTTTGAGGTAGCAAAAAATCATCCGATTTTGAAAAGTGGTGATGCCAGAATACACTCTTTTTTTTTTAGCATTTTTGGCACTTTAAATTTTCTTATGTATCAAGTATGAATATTTTTTTCCAATGTTAGTAATTTTCATACTGATTTTGAAAAGTGTTGATGCAGCATCAATACATTTTTTTAAATGTTAGTGATTTTCATGTTGATTTTGAAAAGTGTTGATGCAACATCAACACATTTTTTTAAAGGGCTGATTTTTGACACTTTAAATTTTTGTATGTATCAAGTGTGAACATTTTTTTTTGTTAGTGATTTTCATCTTGATTTTAAAAAGTGCTAATGAGCATCAACCATTTTTGTTTAAAGAGCTTAGTTTTCAAGCTTTAAATTTTCTAATGAATTAAGTGTGGATAATTTTTTTTTAAATGTTAGCTATTTTCATATTAGTAATAAAATATAAAAATAAAACATGAAAAAAAAGTCAAATACAAAAGAATATATAAAAAATAATAAATGTTCAAAACAAAACACAAAACATGAAAATAAAACACAAAACATGACAAAAATAAAAATAATAAAAACATGTTAGTAATAAAACATAAAAATATATATATATAAAAAAAAAAAAACATAACAAAAAAAAATAAAAAATAAAACATAAAAATAAAAATAAAAAAACATGAAAAAAAAAATGAAATTCAAAAAAATTATAAAAACGAAAACAAAAAAACTATAAAAATGTAAATTTTAAAATATATATATAATTTAAAGAAAAACAAATTGAACCACAAAAAATTAAAAAACATTTTTTTTAAGTTAAAAAACCAAATAAAAAAGAAAAACTTCATTAAAAAAATCTTAAAATATTTACCAAAAAAAATTAAGAAAAAAAAATTAAAACAAAAAAATATTTAAATTAAATAATTTAGATAAACAGAATTAAAAATAAAAGCACACAAGTTGCAATTAGCAAGTTAAAAGCCTTACTATTCATTTTCCAATTCCATGTTTTATAGGTTTTTTTTTTTTTTTTAATATTGAAAAATAACATTTAGAAAATAATAATAATAATAATAATAATAATATAAAATTTCTCTCAAATAACAAAGTTTGAAATAATTACAACAATATATTCAATATGAGATCATCAAATCACTGATATTTCATGATCAAAATCATAGGTAATCAACTCTTCGACTCTTTTGGGGTTGGAGAACGGAAGAGCGGAAGACAAGGGTTGAGGGTTTCTGCGAAGAATTTTCTCCATGGAAGGTTGCAGAGGAGGGAGCTCCACTCCCTCCTACAAGGAGGCAGTGGCCAATAAGGGCAAGAAACCTCCAGAATCAGGCAAAGGTAACACAAAGGAAGGAGGAAAAAACAGGGAAGAGGAAACAGAAAGTAAAAAAGAGAAGGAGAATGAGGGCACAAAGGACAAGGAGGAAAATGACAAAAAAAAGGGAACGAAAGACCTGAAAAAAAGGGACCGTGCAAGCCCAAAGTTGAAATCACTCCCAGAGTAATCTTAAATGACCCAGCATTGCAGGCGCATAGGGAGCACATGCAGACGTATGCTATCATATGCAAATTCATGGGACTATGACCCACTGAAAAGGCTTTACAAACATGGATCAGATACCACTCGAAGCCTAAAGGAAGCATTGATCTTCATCTACGATCCAAGGGATTCTTCATTGTGGTGTTTGAAAATATTGAAGACAAAGACAGAGTGTTTGAAGGCGGGCCCTACTTCTATGCAACAACAGGGCTCTATATGAGGCCGTGGAGGATGAACTTCGTTCCGGAGCAGGAAACCTTTACCTCAATCCCGGTTTGGATAAGACTCTATTCACTACCTCTAGATTACTGGCAAATAGAATCACTAACAGCCATAGGCAATAAATTAGGAAGGTAAGTCAAAACTTCTGAAGCCACTAGAAGGGGTAAATATACCTCCTTTCCTAGAATTTGTGTAGAAATAGATCTATTTGCTTCCGGACGAGATCACATTGGAGGTTTATGATGAGGAATGGGTGCAGACAGTTGACTATGAGCATATTCCATTTAGATGTTGTAAATGTCATGAACACGGGCACCTTCTAAGAGACTGCCCTCTCAGTAAAGCAGAGAACAAAAGCAAATCTAACACAATGAAAGAAACAGATAGCTTTCACAAAGTAGCTCACAAAGGAAAAAGCAGCAAAAAAAGGTCAAAACAACACCTCAGTGGAGGTCAAAAGGTGACACCGAATCAGTTCCATGTTATGGAAAAGGAGGATGAAACATTAGTGGAAGATCAAGTAATGAAGGATGGTTATGATAAACAGGAGAACGAAGAAGAACATAATTAGGAACAGGTAAACGAAAAACACAAAGTGATAATGATGAATGAATCAGAGACAGATATGGATCAGGAAATGACCCAGAGCGAGATGGAAATGGAGGACAATGAGTTACAAGATATTTTTGACAAAGAAAACCTAGATCTAGAAGGGTTCTTGAGTAAGGGAACAGCTAGAGGGGTAGAATCTCTACCATAAGAAGAGTGCAATCGAATAAAGCAATTATTCTTATGGAAAACTCAGGCAAAGGGGTTGGCAGAAGAAAACAACAATGAAAGACAAGGAAACCAAGGAGTGAAAGCAGTAAAAACAACCCCAGGGTTAGCTCCAAGAAACCTAGGAAAAAAAAGAGGCAGAAAAAAGCAGAACGAGCTACTAATGGAATGTGGCAAGCTCATGATAGACTCAGGTAAGATGAAAGATCTAACCAGTTACTCCTTTACCAATCTGTAATTATGAAGTTCACAACTTGGAACATCAGAGGTCTAGGCAGCAAGAGAAAACAGAGAATGCTGAATAACATAATGAAACAGGTAGCTCCAGATATAATTTTTGTCCAAGAAACGAAATGCTCGGTTCAAAAGTTCAAGAAAATCCATAGGAAGTGGCTTAGTAGATATGAGTTTATATAAGTCAAAATAGAAAATACAGTAGGGGGTATCCTCACTCTCTGGAATCCCCAAAAAATAGGAATAATCGATGCGGAGGCATCAAGGAACTATTTATCAGTTGTTATTCAGCCTGTAGGAGATAGGGACACTTATCTTGTAACGAATGTTTATGGCCCTCAAGTTAGATGACAAAATCAGGTTTATTGATTCCTTGGTGGACCTCCGGGACAAACACACAAGGCTACCATGGGTTATAGGAGGAGACTTCAACATGATTAGATCTCTCTCGGAGAAAAAAGGGGGTACAAGAGCACTAAACGAAGATTCCTTAGCTTTCCAAATCTTTTCAAAAAACATGAAGCTAGTGGACATTAAGACATACAATGGTCTATGTACATGGAACAACAAAAGAGGAGGGGATTCACAGGTAGCTTCCAAGCTAGACAGATTCATGATCTCAAAGGAGCTCATGCTCCTAGACAAGGAAATAATAGCAGGTATTCTTCCTTTTGGAGGCTCAGATCACTGGCCGATTCAAATGGAGATCAAGGGCATTGGCACCCCAAGAAACAAACCGTTCAGGTTTGAAAATATATGGCTTTCACACCCTGATTTCATCAACAACATAGGAAAATGGTGGGTTGAAGACCTACAGATTCAAGGATCAACTATGTTCCTACATAAAAGATTAAAACACATCAAGCGGAAGCTAAAGGATTGGAACAAGAAGGAATTTGGCAATATTTTCACAAGTAAGAAAATTGTGGAAAACAAAATACTAGAGATCAATCAAGCTTTGATCAAGGAGGGCTTTGATAAAGACAAAAATGAGCTAGTAGAGAAATATCACCAAGAATGGGAAATGCTGAGTAAACAAGAAGAAATTTTTTGGAAACAAAAATCTAGGGTTACATGGCTAAAAGAAGGAGGTCATAACACTAAATTTTTCCATAGATCTAGCATTGCAAACAGAACTCACAACAGAATCTCTTCAATCAAGGACGAGGATGGCCAAATCCATCAATTCCATGAGGAGATAGATGCAGTGTTAGTAAAGCACTTCCATGACATAACCAAGGAAAACTTTTCAGAAAGAGAACCTTTCATTAAGGACTTAATTAAGCATATCCCTAAACTGGTATCTAGAGAGGATAATTGCAATCTCAATAGACCTATAACAGAAAAGGAGGTCAGCGAGGTCCTCAAAGAAATGTAAAATGGCAAGGCACCAGGGTTGGATGGATTCAATGTGGATTTCTTCAAAGCCTACTAGAATATTGTAAAAAGGGACATTGTAGAGATAATAGAAGATTCCAGGTGGAATAAGACTATTTTGAAAGCTCTCAATACCTCCTTTATTGCACTTATTCCAAAACAGGATAATTCTCAAACGTTAGAGAGATATAGGCCCATCGCTTTATGCAATGTTGTCTATAAGATAATTTCCAAGGTTGTGGCTAACAGACTCAAACCCTTGCTACCCACGCTTGTCTCGGGGGAACAAATTGGGTATGTAGAAGGCAGACAAATTCTAGACAATATAATTCAAGCTCACGAGGTGGTGCACTCGTTAACAAGCAACAAGAGAGCGAGTACTATTACAGGGCTACGTGAGGGTGATTGCCCATAGTTCTCTGCATCAATGAAATTTTCACAAAATTGAGGCAAGAGACAAAATTTATAGGTCCAATTGGGACTTGAAAATGCAATGAAACTACACCGAACTCTAAAGTGCCATGATCAGAACCCACAGTTTGTCTTTCATCAAACCATAAATGGTATCTTCAATAACTACTTACTCATTTCTCCCATAACTATCATTTCGTGAGTTTCTTCTTGCTTTTGATTTTTATTTAAAAAATTATTATTGGGTTTAAGTGTGGTCAACCCTAAATATTAAACACAAGATATGTGGTAATTTAATGATTCACTTACAATCTTTATATCTATACGTTAAGATAATGTGATATCAGTTCAATTATGAAGGTGATTCTAAACAATATACGCTGTAATATGGTGATGTGCCCATTTGAGGTCAGCAAGCTTTGGCATTATCCACTTTCCTTTCACAACTGACATCACTGCATGATTCAAAAAGGCATCATAATCTGGAACAAGATCAACATGTGTGATGAAGCATTGAGTTGAGGTGCCAAGCTGATACTAGTTTGACATGAAAGAATTTTTTGAGATACATTTATGGGCAGACCTGATATTGTAGTAGTCAGCGCTCCAACCAATCACCATACAAGTGCCCATCATAACAAAAATCAACAAAATTTTCTAATCCATTGCACTCTTCTCAAGCAATTCCTTTGTCTTCGAGTTGATAGCCTTTCCACCATTTTGCATACTGAAAAACTTCAATCTAGTATCTGATGCAAGGTGCCTGAATTGCTTGCCAATGCTTTTTTCAAGGTTGACAACCCCTCTATTCTTTGTCAATTCAAGCTGCTACAATTCCTCATCTCATGTTGGTCATGGGTTAAATTTCCACACAGTGATGAAAGTAAGCATCTTGTCAAATATAAATAAATAATTGTCTGCCCTATAATTGAATTTAGAAGAATTTTTCCCAGAAAAAACAGAGCTTTTGAACGGGTAGAATCTCTACCTCTCAAACCTAAGATGGAGGTGCCGGCAACAAAGCCACTAATGGCTCCATTCCAGAAGTCCTTCTCTCAAAATTTCTCAACCACGTGATTGGTCAATGCAAAGACCCCTACGATTGCAGCAAATGTGAGACCATAATTCCCCATAAGTTGCAGTCTTGATTAGACCTGAAAGGGAAACACTCCTTTCAACCTTGGGCACATCATGCCATCTCGCGACCACAGCTCCCAAACATACCCCCAATGAAACCACTCATCGTGCCACAGAAAGTCTTAAACGTTAAACCAGGGGTGTCTTCCATCCTAATATTCTTTGTAGGATCCATTACCATCGGTATCTTGCGTTGCAAAATCCTCCAAAAATGGAAATCTTTCATATTAAAGCCCTAGATTATTAAAACCCTAGATAAAGATTTAGGTTTGATTCCGAAAAAGGACTATATAGACAAATCCTTTGATTCCACTAAGAGGATAACCTAATTTGTCCCTTGATTCTGTGAATTCATAGTTCCGAAACAAATTTATTGGGGATTTAATGAACTTATATAACTCTTCATGGATTCTTATGCCTGAAATAAAACAGAGAAAAACAGAGAAGAAAAGGAGCAGAATCCCCTTTCCCACAACAACAGTTGCTTTAAGCTTGCCCGTCTTCCACCACGCCCATGTCATCCGACTTTAAGCTTTCGATCGATGCAGAGAGTGAATGCAAATAGCGCAGATGATCAATTCCACTCCACTCGAAGAAGCACCTGGAAGTAGCGCCGAGCGAGGGCAAAGGCGAGATCTCCACTCAGAGAAGCACTGTGCGCTGAGCAAGAGCAAGGGCAAGGGCGAGGGAACCTACAAGTAGCACCGAGCGAGGGCAAGGGCGAGGTCGAGCTGCTGGGTCGCGCATCACATTTTTATAATTTGTAAGTAAATTTCTAACTAGCTTTGGTAAATCAATCAGATGGCTAAATTATTTTAATCCTCTAACACTTAAATCAAAAGGCTCAGAAATGTACGTAACCTGAGTGGAAAGTTGATTTCAGAAGAGCACAGTTTACGACATAAATATAGAAATTAGTTTATAAAATAGTTGTAGAGACCATTCTAAAATAGTAGACGCTAACACCCAATCCATAAATTCAATTAGCGTTTTTTTAGTGGAGTCCATGATGGGCGACTTAAAATAGAATTATGATGGAATGGGTTCCATAGAAAAAACGAGGAAGGAAAGCTCCTGGGCGGAGTACATAATGCAGAAATTTTATTGATTTGAATGAAATAAATGTGAAGGTCCACTGAATGTGGTAATGGACACTGGAGATATGCTTCACTCAACTAGCTGTACAACAGAAGTAATGTAGTTCAATCAACTTTTTGTGTTATTTTTTCTTTTTGGTTGAGTAGAGTCCAAGATGCCCAAATTATATTATAATTATAATTATAATGTAAAAAGGTTCAACAGGAAAAAGAGGGAAGGAAATATCAACCCAGGAGTAGGTACAACTTGTAGATGTATTAAAAATAAGAGTGTGCAGCCCTCCTCCGCTTGCCTTGGCCCCAGCCAGCAGCCTGGCTGGGGGCCTAGGCGGGGAGGGAAGGGGGTGAGCGGTTGTCGGGGGAGGGGAGAGGGGGTGAGGGAAGGCGAGGGGTGGGGGGAGAAGAGAGGGAGAGGGAGGCGACAGGAGTTCGGTAAGGGGAGACGAGGGGGCCAAGGGTGTTTTTTTATAATTGTTTTTTTATAATTTTAATTTTTAAATTTTTTTTTTTTTTTTTTTTTAATTTTACTTATTTTAATTTTTTTTTTAATTTTAATTTAATTTAATTTTTTAATTGGTTTTGATTTTTATTTTTTTAATTTGTTTTGAATATTTTTTTAATATGTTTTTGAATTTTTTTTGTTGTTATTTTATAATTTTAATTTAAAAAATTAATTCTTAAATTTTTATTTTATTTTATCTTTTATTTTAATTTTTTAATTTAAATTATTTAATTTAAATATTTTTATTTTTTTATTTTGATTAATTTTTTTTTTTATTTTAAATTTATTTTTTTAATATATATATTTTTTAATTTTATTTTTATTTTTTGGTATTTTTTTTGGTTCTTTAATGAGGTTTTTTTTTTTATTTATTTATTTATTTATTTATTTTTTTTATCTTATAAAAAAATGCTTTTAGATTTATTTTATTTATTTATTTATTTTTCTTTTTGTGGTTCAATTTGTTTTTCTTTAAATTATATAGATTTTTGAAAATTTTTCTTTTTTTATTTATATTTTTGATATTTTTTTATTTATTTTTAAGAGTTAATTTTTGGTTTTGTTTCTACATTTTTATAGGTTTTTTCTTTTTTTCTTTTCCTTTTTTATATATTTTTTGTATTTGTTTTTTTTTTAAGTTATTTTTATTTTTATTTTGTTTTATTACTAACATGTTTTATGTTTTTTTTTGTCATGTTTTTTAATTTTAATTTTTATGTTTTAATTTTTTTTTTCCGTAACCTTAGATAGGACCTTCTCATTTTCAAGTTTTTTACATGTTCGTTATTCACCCCATTTCCGGGGAGGGTAGCACAAGAATCGAACTGAAGATCTCCGGTTCAGTGAGACTTCATTTCCACGGCCATTGCTACTTGAGCTACCCCATGCAGACGGTTTTATATATATATATATATATATATATATATATATGTTTTATTACTACCCTGTTTTGATTATTTTTATTTTTGTCATGTTTTATGTTTTATTTTAACATTTTTATAGGTTTTTTTGTTTTTCTTTAAGTTTTTTATTTTATTTTTCTTTTAATGTTGTATTTTATTTTTGTAATTTTTATTTTTTTTTACTCTTTTTATTTTTATTTTTTTAATTTTACATGGTATGGTTAATTTTTTTTACATTTTATAGTTTTTTTGTCATTACTATACATTTTTTATATTTGAATTTTTGTTTTCTTATGTATCTTTCTTATATATATATATATATATATATATATATATATATATATATATATATATATATATATATATATAATAGGGTCCGTGTCGATGCTTGTCTAGCAACCCGATCCCATTATGTGGAATTTGATTGCTGATTTTAAACTTTTTGTTATAATTAATTGAGTCTGCCCCACAATGTATTAATTTCATGGTTGGTCTTTAAGCTTTCATTACAATGGGTTGAACTCACTTACACTGTGTGTCAATTTGATAGTTGATTTTTAATTTTTTTTTGCAATGTCTCAAGTTGTCTTAGGCTAAGATTTTAAAATCGCTATACATTTAACATTTAAAAAAAAATAATCTTGGTATAATAACTCTTTCATTCAAGTGTTCATTTTTAAAGTTTTTTTAGTCATAAAATTTTTTCATAATGTCATGCTTGAAATATTTTGAAAACTTGAGATTTTTTTTGTAGTCATAATCTTTGGTTTTAATTACATGGTTGAAAAATTGTCAAGATTTTAATGTTTTTCTAAGTCATGATATTTTATCTTTAATGCTATGGTCGAAAACAATTACAATTTCAAGGTGTTTTAGAGTCAAGATATTTTATCTTTAACAACATGGATGGAAATAGTTGGAATTATGAGACATGATATTTTATCTTTAACATCATGTCGAAGAATTGTTGGAATTTTACAGTTTTTCAAAGTCCAAATATTTTCTCTTTAACTCCATTGCTAAAAAAATGTCAAAATTGTAACCCGTTTTTTTTTTTGTTATTTCAGAATAAACAAAAAAAAATTTAAGGGTGTTTTTTTATCCATTTAAAAAAAAAATGATTTTTACTTCCATTTAAAAAACATGTTGAAAATTTACCCTAAAAAAAAAACATCATTCTGAAATAAACAATTTTCATTTATGGGTTGTTTTTTCATGTTTTTCTTCGGGTTTTTGGGCTCAAGTACCAGTTTTGAGGTAATAGTTCCCATTTCATTTGTAACTATGTTTATTTCGTAGAAACATACATATGTTATGTGCCAGCTATGTTGTTGTGACATCCCTTAGAATTTATATACTCAAAACAATAATGAATGGCTCCAACTTTTTGCTCCCTCGCCAATAATAAAATTAACCAACGTTTATGCACCTCACCAATAATATAAAACAACCAATGTTTCTCCACTTTTGCACTACTTTAAAGAAGTTCATTAATGAAGTGTTAAGTTGTGTGCCAAAGTTTTGTACCTTCTCTAGTTTAGCCGCATCAAAATAATGGATGCAAAATGGTATACTTTTAAAAGGATGAGACCAAACGGGTGTATTGAAAGTTAAGACCTTGACCTGTTTGTAAAACGTTGTTTTCTTGTATGTTGCAGGTATTAAATTTATCCATCTTTTCATTTATTTAATGAACCTTGATGGAAATAAGAATGTCTTTCAGATTAATCACATCTTTAGCACTTGTAACATTCCCTGGTAACCTCACATGAAAATGTATGGAGTTAGAAATTATTTACACAATTTAGCCATAGGTAGCTATCGAAATTACTATTCCAAATTCCTCATTAACCATTATATAGAATCTTCATCATTACATAAAGTAACTTTAGTAGTGGAATAGTAAATTACATAACCATTAACAACGACTGTTGTAGCATATTAACATAAAATTTCTGATGTAACCTTGCATTAGTTCCATGATTCTTTTAACTCAGTTAGTTAATCTTATTCGTAATAATATAAACATCACATCATGCAAATAATCATCATCATCAAACCGACACAATAATCCATCAAATCATTGAACACAATATACCTAGAAACCTGTACAGTGAAAACCAACAAAAGTTTAATTTTATTATTAAATGTTCGTGAGGGTGTTCACTACTCACTCAATGGTTATAGGGGAGTTCATCCATTGACCATTGTTATAAAATATTACAAAGAATATCATAAAAAAACATAAATTGTTGTAAACTATTACAATCACGATAATATAATTTATCCACAAACCCTTGAGTATTGTGTATAATTGGTTCTTGCTATTTGTGGATTATCCTACAACTGACATTCCTTCAATCTACATAAACCACTAACTTATTTCCTACCATAATGATAAATTAATCCATCTCTATATGTCGCAGCCTTTTCTTGCAATTGTTATTGACAACAGCCTTTGATATCACAATTAAATCAATTATTAATCAAACCAATTCATAAATATATACTAGTGGTGCTTCACCATCTATTCATGTACATTCATGAAATGCAAACAAAATATCGCGACATGCTTCCTTTAACATTGCATATGAATTAGTTATAAGCATATAACCATCAATGCATTTCTATAAACAAATACCACATTAACTAATATTCCCCTCACATAAGCCCACATTCTTGCAAGACAAATCACTACAACTGTCTAGACATTCCTTTAAAGGAAACTAACACATCAATTATGATCTTTGTGCACGCGAATTACATAAACTTTATCAAAAGAATGATTCCTTCAAATATTACTCTTGGTGCATGCAAATAAGTAAATAAAGCTAACAAAACAATTGTTGCTCCTATGCTTGCAAATTTGCATATACTTTCCAAAAGAATTTTTAACACAATAGAGCATGCAACACATGTTTCCTTTTCGAGGAAATCTAGTATAATAGGGCATGCAAAAACATGTTTTATTTTCCATAAAACTAATGCAATAAAGCATACAAATACATGTCTTATTTTCCAAATATTATACCAACATTACCCATATATAGATTCCAAGGAAATCGACACATTACTATGGTTTTTATGCATGCAATTCATCTTCTTTCCCAAATAATATTTTCTGATGTAGGCTAACACAACATACTATCAATTCCCACAAACAAATGCATATTCTTTCCAATAAAAACTAATACAAATCTTTTACGTGTATACATGATCTTATTCCAAAAGAGACTAACATAATAGTTATGATAGCATAAAAGTAATCATATATAATTTTTTTCTAAAGAAATATAATTCAATAGTTCTTATATCCATGTGAAGAACATATCTCTATAACACAATGGCTATTCTTTTTGTATGAAAGATCTTATCATAATAACCCTCTTTAATGTACGCAATACATATTCCCTTCTTTAAAATTCTACCATCATTAATTATTATTTTCATGTAAAGAAATACATATTTTTTCAAAAAGAAGATAATATAACATCATTTCTCTATCTTTCTACATGCGAGTTTCTCATGCTTCCCTTTCAATAAATTACCACAACTAATGATCTTTCATGAATAAAACCATTTTATGTACCTAAATCAAGAAATCAACACAATTCATCTAGCCATACAATTATTTCAATTGATTATTATTTTCAAGAATATTTACATAATAACTTTCTTTATCTACATGCAAAAACATATTTTCTATGTTGCAATACCCTTTTGTACATGCAACATGTTTTTTTTCCAACACAATGATCCTTACTTGAATGAACATAACCTTTTCAAGAAACAAGCATTTGTTCTTGTTATTGTATGAATGTGATTCACATGCATGTTTTAAGAAAATAATATTTATTTTTCATCAATTCATGCACAAAACTCCTATGCATGTCTTTATGCACTCAAATCCTTACAGTCTTTAAATAAACAACATGGGTAATATATGCATACATATTCTTTTTTTTGCTAATGCAAGAGTTGGACCTTCTATTCATTAATCACAAAATAAAGTACAGAGAATAGTACAAAATTCTCAGACTCTGAGAAAGAAGGGAAACTGCAAAACAACTTAACTCTGCCCCTATCTTTACACTTAACTATCCTTCAAAGTAGAATATAAGAATATGGAGCTGGACCAAAAAAACCTCCTAATTAAGCACCAGGAGCAGCCTTAAATCCGCCCGAATGCGTAGATTTGGGTTCTTTTGCCCGGTTGATGAACCTTTTGTCCCCCGACGAACATCGTCTCCGATTGACGAGGCCATCCTCTTTTAATCTCGACCGTAGGATTTGTCCAAAAGATCGGACGGTTATAGACCCAATCCGCAGGACAAAACAGCTCGCCAATAACCGATCAATCTGAACCGTTGAAACGCCATAAGAGATCTGACGGTGGAGAAGGATATCGCACCCGCCAACTAACTTGGAAGTTAGCGTGCGATAAAAGTGGTAATCCTCCCGACCCCACCACCACGTGGTGCTTCCTAAGTGGGATCACTTCCAAAAAGCAGAAACTGCTTCCCACTTGAGCTGGCCACGATCATCAGAAAACCACCTAGGTTGCAGAAAGAAAGATCGAGAAGGAGAAACTCTAGTTTCCCAGTTATCAAGTATTTTCTGCTTCCCAAAGTTCGCATCGTTGACGCTTCTTGACCCAAAGCGCTGAGCTTTCAACTCCTTCATTTCAGCTCCTCCTGAAGCCCCTTTATCCTTGTCAAAACAACTGTAAATCTTCGTGCATCCCTTGACCTGGGAAACTCCGGTTATCTTCTCCGAACCATTATCAAAAAACCCCATTGTGAGCATGCCTCTGAGCCGACCCCTGCTGGTTAACCATACCCGTCTCCATTGCTCTCTTAAGGAACGTTGTGTTGTCTTCAATAGCTTGGTTTTGACAGTCCGTTTTTAGTCTGTTGTTAGGGGAATCACGCCAATTCATCACTGCCCTGTTATCTGTGTAGACTACTCCTTGATTGGCTAGCAAATCCGCTAGCTTGTTGGCCTTTCTTCTCACATGTGCAAATCTGACTGTTCTCAGGCTCTGTAGATGATTATGAATCCGTTGGAAGACTTGAATAAGCCTCCAATTTGAAGAGGCTTTTTCCGGTCTTGTTCCCCAGCTTATTCTTCTGACAGAGTTGATGACGATCTCAGAGTCCACTTCAATGATTGTGTTTTGTCGATTTTCCTGAACCAGGAACTCAAGACTTTGCTCCATGGCCATTAACTCTGCCATGTTGTTGGTGGTTTTTCCTAAATTGCCATAAAAGATGAAAAGAATATCTCCCCTGTCATCTCTTAACACCCCTCCATGGCCTGCCTTGCCCGGATTACCTTTGGAAGCCCCATCGATGTTGAATTTGAGAAAGCCCTTAGGGGGAGGATGCCAGAAGTCAAGTTCCAGGTCCCCCAATGAGCCATTCCTAACAGAGCCCTGAGGAACCAGTCCCTGCAAATCTAGCCTGCAGAGAATCCTCCAGTCTGTGGCCGAAGGTGGGTTCGAGGGAAGATTTCTGATGGTAGTACTAACCGTTTCCTTAATCTGTTTTAGGATTCTATCAAAGATATTCTGGGAAGAGTTCTTAACATTCTTGAATATCCTATTGTTCCTTTCTTTCCAAACATTCCAAATTATGAAACTTGGTGTAAGAGCCCAAGCGGAACCAAGAACTTCATTATTCGAAAAGTTCTTTCTCCATTTGGTGAGAGTGTTGAAAAGGCTTCCCATATCTCTGTCAAATTGTTGGAAGATAACTGCAAAAGAATCCCATAATCTGGAGGTGAAAGAGCAATTGTTGAGAAGATGCTCAATGGTCTCCTTTTGGGCCTCATAGAGTTGGCATCTGGAAGGCCCTAGGAAGCCCCTTTTCCTTATATTATCCCAGGTCAGGATTTTCCTTTGTAGAACTAGCCACAGAAAGAGTTTAATTTTCATCCAACCCAGATGCTTCCAAAGGTTTTGCCAGAGCCTATTAGGAGCATGGGGATCGAGTTCAAGGAGAATGAGTTTAGCCTCTTTAATATTGAAGTTCCCTTCATTATTGTTGCCCCATCTCAGTTGGTCATGCCCCCTAGAAACTAGAATTTTCCTTTGCTCCAACATTTTCATCAATCTTTCAGCTTTGGTTGAAAGATGACTGTCCTCTCGGAGGTCTAATTTTCTCCATTTTCTCCACTTCCCTGCACTATTGGTTTGATCCCAAAAATCCCTGACTTGGGTGAGCTCCTTAGTATCAGTCTCTACTTTGAGGTCCTTCAAGTCCTCCTGTAAGAGAATAGGTTCTTGTTGCCATCTATCCTCCCAGAATAAGGCCAAGTCTCCTTCTCTAATTTCCCAGAAGCTATGGTCTTGAATCAATCTTCTGTTATCCCAGGCTTTGTTCCAAATATGAGATCCTCTTATATTCCCATCCATCCGTATGCGTTCATTATCAGTCCAAGTACTTGCATATTTTTCTTTCCAAGTAATAGCCCATTGTGCTTCTGGTTCCTTTATCCAACGCCACCAAAGTTTAGCCCCTAGAACCTTACAAAGAATCTCAGGATCATCTAATCCAAGACCCCCGTGGTTTTTGGGTTTGCAAATTTTATCCCAGGCAACTAAGGCCCATTTCTTCTTTTCTTCCCCCTTGCCCCATAGGAAGTCTCTTTGTATGTTTCTCATTTGATGCAGAATACCTTTGGGAGCAGGGATGGCAGAAAGCATAAAGATTGGGATTGATTGAAGCACAGCCTTTGTGAGGACCAACCTACCAGCCAAATTTAAAGATCTTATAGTCCATTTCCTGGTTTTGTCTTGCAGCTTACTGATAATCGGCTCCCAAATACTTTTGTGAAGTGGTTTTGCAGTTAAAGGCACCCCCAGGTATTTCGAGGGGAGAGAGTCTCTTTGGAATCCCAGAATTCTGGATATGTTCCTCTGAATAGCAATATGAGTATTAAAGAAAAAGATCTTAGATTTGGAAAGATTAACTTCCAAGCCAGAGGCCTTGGCAAAGTCCTTAAGGATTTGTTTGTAGGCAAGAGCTTCTTTGACTGTGGGTGTTCCTTGCAACATGGTATCATCAACAAATTGTTGATGGGTTAAGGCTTGTCCATTGTCAGAGAGTTGTATACCCCTGACCTTACCAACTGCTTTAGCATACTTAATGGCTCTGCCTAGACCTTCCATCATGAGAATGAAGAGAAAGGGAGAAAGAGGATCACCCTGCCTGAGGCCCCTGGACGGGGTAAAAGTCTCCGAGGGAGAGCCATTGACAAGAATTGAAAAACTAGAAGAAGTGATCAAAGCCAGGATCCATCTTACCCAATTGTGATCAAACCCAAAAGCAATAAGAACCTTCCTGATATAGTTCCAATTCAGTTTATCATAAGCTTTGGCTATATCAAGTTGCATGATCATACCAGCTTTTTTCTTACTAGTAAGAGAGTGCACCACTTCATGTGCCTGGATGATATTATTAAGAATTTTCCTTCCTTCCACATATCCTGATTGTTCCCCCGAAACTAATGCAGGTAAGAGGGGTTTGAGCCTGTTTGCAACCACCTTTGATATTATCTTGTAAACCACATTGCATAGAGCTATAGGCCTGAATCTATCCAGGGTTTGAGCCTGCTCCTATTTAGGGATCAGGGCTATGAAGGAGGAATTCAGAGCTTTCAAAATGGTTCTATGTTTCCTGGAGTCTTCCACTACCTGCAGAATGTCCTGTTTGACTATATTCCAGCAAGCTTTAAAGAAATTGACATTGAAACCATCCAGGCCTGGCGCCTTACCATTCTACATTTCTTTGAGAACCCCACTAACCTCCTCTTCCATCACAGGCCTGTAAAGGTTAACATTATCCTCTCTAGAGACTATCCTGGGAATGTTCTTGGTGATTTCCTGGATATAGTATTCTCTGTCATAACAGGTTTCCTGAGCTATGTTTCTAAAGTGTTGGACTAGCTCTGCCTCTATTTCTTCATGAGAATTGAGATTATTTCCTCTTTCATCCTTAATCAAAGCAATTCTATTATGTGCTCTATTTGCCATGGTGGATTTGTGAAAAAATCTGGTATTGCGTTCACCTTTCAGCCATTGGATTCTAGAATTTTGTTTCCAAAAAATTCCTCTTAATTGCATAAATTCTCCCATTGCTGCTGATACCTGGTGGCTTGATCATGTCGAGCTTTGTCATGGCCTTCTTTAATAAGGCTTTGGTTAAGTTCTTGTAGTTTTCTTTCAATCATCTTTTTCTCTTCAAAGATATTGCCAAATTCAGTCATGTTCTAGTCCTTGAGCCGTAGCTTGATATGTTTTAATCTTTTTTGAAGGATAAACATTTTGGAACCATGAATATTTAAATCCTTGGCCCACCACTTGGTAACATTGCTGATGAAATCTGGGTGGGATAGCCAGATATTTTCAAATCTAAAAGGTCTGTTCCTGGGTTTACCGATGCCCTGCACCTCCAATTGTATCGGCCAGTGATCAGAACCCCCAAAGGGTAGCACTCCAGCTACCATTTCCTTGTCATTGAGCATAAGATCCTCTGAGATTATGAATCTGTCTAATTTGGAAGCTACTTGAGACTCTCCTCCTCTTTTATTGTTCCATGTGAAGATGCCGTTGTGCATTTCAATGTCCACCAGCTTCATTTCATCAATAAAGGTTTGAAAAGCCATAGAGTCTTTGCCTAGAACTCTGGTTCCCCCTTTTTTTTCCATGAGTGACTTAATCATGTTGAAATCACCCCCTAAGATCCAGGGTATTCCTGCATGTCTGTTTCTGAGAGTCTCCAGAGAATTTAGAAGCCTTAGTTTAGCCTCCATTCTCTGTGGGCCATAGACATTTGTAACCAGATAGGTTTCCTTATCTCCTACTGGTTGAAAAACTGCAGATAAATAATCTCTAGATGCCTCCGCATCTATTAAGTCAATCTTTTGTGGATTCCACAGAGTGAGAATACCTCCTGCTGTATTCTCTACCTTGACTTCCAGAAACTCAAATCTATTGAGCCATTTACTATGGATATCTCTTATCTTCTGAATGGAACACTTGGTCTCCTGTATGAAAATCACATCCAGAGATGCTTGTTTCATTCTATTACTCAGTAACCTTTGTTTTCTTTTACTACCTAGACCTCTGATATTCCAAGAAGTGAACTTCATAATTAAAGATTAGTAAAGGAGTAACTGGATAGGTCTTTCATCTTACCTGAATCTATCATTAGCTTTCTGCATTCCATCAACAACTCATTCTGCTTTTTTCTACCCCTCTTCTTTCCTGGGATTCTGGGTGCTAGTCCTACCATATTTTTCATTGTCTTCACTCCTTCGTTGCCTTGTCTTTCTTTGTGATTGGGCCTGCCCAATCCTTTAGTTTGGGTCCTCCATAAAAATAGCTACTGAACCCTGTTGAATTCCTCTGCAGGTAATGAGTCTAGCCCTTCTTTGGTTCCTTGATTCAAAAAACCTTCTAAATCTAGGTTTTCTTTCTCAAGAATTTCCTAGAGTTCATGGTCCTCCATATCTGTCTCACTTTGGGTCATGTCAAGATCCATCGCCTGTTCAGCATTACTCATCATAAATTCTTTCATATTGTCATTTTCTTGTATTTTCTCCTTTTCTTCTTCTTTCTCCTCCTCCACTGTGTTTCCTCCTTCTGCTTTATCAGTATCTATAGGATCTGCGTCTGCTTCGAGGGTTTGGAACCTATTCTGGTCAACATGCTGCTCTTTGGCTTTGCTTGTTCTTAGTCCTCTTTTGCTCCCTTTTCCTTTGTGTACCACCTTGAAGAAGCTTTCTGGATCCTTCATTATATTAGCTTTACTTTTATCCTCTATCTTACTGAGAGGGCAGTCTCTGACCAGATGTCCATGCTCGTGACATTTGCGACATCTGAAAGGAATGTGTTCGTAATCTACTGTTTGTGTCCATTCCTCATCAAACACTTCCAGAATAACCTCATCCAGCAACGCTCCAGAGAGATCCATCTCCACACATATTCTAGCGAAGGAAGTATACTTTCCCCTTCTAGTGGCCTCAGAAACTTTGAAAAAGCGCCCTAACTTATTTCCTATGGCTGATAGAGATTTCATTTGCCAGTAATCAAGAGGTAGAGAGTAGAGTCTTACCCAGACTGGGATTGAGGTGAAAGTTTCACGTTCCAGAACAAAGTTCATGATCCACAGCCGCATATAGAGGCCTGCAGCAACAAAGAAGTAAGGCCCTCCTTCAAACACTCTGTCTTTGTCTTCAATATTAGCAAAAACTACAGTGAAAAACCCTTGGATCCAAGATGTAGGTCAATGCTGCCTTTTGGTTTCCAGTGGTATTTAATCCACGTTTGTAAATCCTTTTTAGTGGGCCACAACCCCATGAATTTAGAAATGATTGCATATGTTTGCAAGTGCTCCCTGTGCGCCTGCAGTGCTGGATTATTTAAAATGATTATGGGAATTACCGCCGCTTTGGGTTTGCATGGTCCCATGTGTGCTTTGTCTTTAGTGCTTTGCTCCCTGATATCTTCCACATTCTCCAATGCTTCATTATGCTCCCTTGCCTTGGTTCCCTCTTGCTCTTCTTCATTGCTTCTCTCTTTTCCTTCTGAAGACTCTCTGTCATTTTCCATGGGTTTTTTCCCCTGCTAACCACTGCCTGCTTGAAGGAGGGAGTGGAGCTCCCTCCTATGCATCCTTTCATGGCGGACTGCCTCTAAGATCGATCGAAACCATAATTTTTCCTCCACGCCCTCTCCCAAAAACCAAAACCAATATATATGCATACATATTCATCAAAACCCTTCCAAGAAAATTAATCTAATTAACTTTTCTCTTTTCCAAGAATGTGATAATGTATGCAAAGACATTTCACTTCGAAATCTAATATAATGATGCATGCAATTAATATTTTTTTTCAAGAATTCCAATATAATGGATATTATTATTGTGCACATATTCCTATTAAGATTCTATAGGAATCATGCTAATATCTCCAAGGAAATTAATAATCTAATTTTCTCTCATAATTTCCTAGCAATATTTTCTTTAATGAAATAACTTATTTTCTCTCTTTTCATAAGAAAAGTTTACATACATTCTTTTAAGAAAAAATATCATGATTTATTTAATCTTTTTGTGTGCAGGTTTCATGTGTGTTTTCTTTCTAAGAAAACAACATCCCTAACTTATATTTTACCATGCAAGTTTTCTTTCAGTAAAGTAATATGATTTCCTTATATTTTACCATGAAAATTTCACATGCATTCTTTATGAAAAGTAGTATAGTTCTTAAATCTTTTTGTTTGCGGGATTCACATGCATTCTCTTTTCAAGATTAACAACATCCCTACACAATATATTCTTTTAATAAAACAACATAGTTTCTTTGTTTTTAATATGTAAAGTTCTTATGCATGTTTGTAGAAAATTATTGCATAGAAACCATGCAAAACCTTCCAATGAAATAAATTGTTCTTTTACAGAAAAATCCTTCCAACTCTCAAGAGTCTAGAGCAATATTTCTAATCATTAAAATAACATATCATTCATTGCACAAAACACATGCAGTATGTTTCCAAAGAAGTCAAAGTTACTTATCTTTTGTGTGCATTAAACATGAAGTCCCATTGCATACCTCATGTTTAGGAATACCATTCGTTGGATCCACATCATTCCTCACCAAATTTGTGATGATCAATGCCTCGAGACTTCACATGATGAAAACTCTAGTTGATGAAGATGAAAGTCATTTTTTCCATTTGACGAATGAATTTAAAGAACCTGTAAAACTTGTTTTTCTCAATGAGTTATCATTTTCTTTATTTGATTCAAATTAGTTTCCAATTAAATCATAACGATTCTTTTTTTCAATCATTTTATTAAACATGGTAAAAATATTTTTTTCTATTGTGAATGTCAATGTAAATGCAATTTATAGGGATATTACATACTCCCCCCTTGAAGTAAACATCATCCTCAATGTTTATCATTAACTTTTACTCATGATATAATGATCTAAACAACCAAAAGAGAAACATTTCCCTTTAAAATGAAGGATTTTATTTCTAGGCAATATCAATAAGCCAAAAAAAAACAATAATGTTTATCAATAGTCATAAGAATTTACAACTGCAAAAATATGCAAGTTCTATTTTCCATCACATATCCATTATTCAAATTCATAAAATACAAAACAAAATCTCTATATCAACTTACCATTACTTACCAATTACTCTTGAAAGTCATGGTCACTTTTATGCAAGTTTTCTAAGAATGTTTTGATAACCCATCCACACTCCATGGAAAGCACCCTATAATATATGACTAATAAATCCAACATAATCATATTATTCACAACATTTTCAATCAAATGAAGTACTTTTAACTATCAATCAATTGTGTAATGTCATTTTATATTTCAATCACAGTACTTCAAGAAGTACTTAGAGATCACCAACACTCTAATCATCAAAATGATAAATCAATGCAGTGCATGCACACTGTCTTAGCTCCCATTAAAGACATCCACAAAGTACTTCTAAAATTACTCAGAGAACACCTAGCTCTCCAATAATCAAAGTTATCAATAAATGCAGCAAGTGTATATTTTCCTAGCCCCTGCTAAGACATTCAAAAGATTAGTAATACAATAAAGGAACTCCACTGCCAATAATTCCTTACCGAGCACTAAGATCCTTTCCTGTCAAGATGTATATAACATGTTTACAAAATTATATATAAAATTCATTTTTAACACAACACATAACTAATTATTTAATTTGTTCTGCTATGAGAACCACAATGTAAAAATAATACTCCTCCCAATCCATGGGAATTGATTTCCACAATTAGACTGAGTGATTTTCACATCTAGACAGTTCTCTGACAGAGACCATACTAGGTCCATTCTGGAATTCCACTAGCCAACCAACTAAAGAATTCCAATGACCACAAAGGGTTCAATACATGATTCCTCATAGCAATTTCATTCCTATTCCTTTGACAACATCCCTTCTATGAGGAATTTTGGGACTCCAATAGGCTCCAAATCAATAAAGTTTCCTCATGATTTTTCCGCTCTCACCATCTTTCCCAACTCTTATCCCTTACTGAGATCATCTCTATCTAGGGAGAGGAAACCCAGGTAGACAAGTGCCATCAACCCCTCCGGGAAGGCAACTGCCACCAATCCAAAGCTTCCTAGCCTTTCACAATTGTTCACAATTGTTTGGCATGTAAAATTATCTTTTAGTACTCTTTCCCATGGTAATTTACATAACAAACCATATGTACATTATCATTAAAACAAAAGAAACATTTATGTTCACATGCATTTATACCTGACCCTCATCATGGAGTCACAATATCTAGACTGACATGAACATAATTGACATATAGGTGGTATACATTTTGATTTTTGAAATAACACAATCATGCTTATCATAACATTATACTTTCTCATTTACGGTTGTAATTTTCTTTGCAAAGTTTTGCTTTCATAGCTTTTCTTGTTGTCATTAAGCTATCCTTTCTTAATCCCATCAGAAACATTAGTAATAAATAAGTATTCACTTCAAAAACATTTTAGTTTTATGCATAAAATATTGTCATGCATAAAAGTCTATGTAAATATTCATTGATGTGTAACATACTCTGGTGAAATATTCATTGATGTGTAACATCCCCCAGTGAACCAACTAATGTTATTCATCCTCATCACAAAGGCGAAAAAACAATTGATAACTTCGACCAAATCCTAAAGATGTGATTAATCCAAAAGACATTCTCATTTCCAATATGGATAACGAAAGTTTAAGATCAAACATCGATGGATTAATTGTTTTTTCCCTTGGAAATACATTGATGGATCAATTTCTTACTTCCACATGACATTTGATTCTTCTCTTTGTCCTATTCTCTCTTCTAACAGAGCAAGGCAAGGTATCCTTACCCAATCTCAATTAACTTGCCTTCAACCAAACTACGTCACCTGACATTGGAAATTGCCTTGATAGAAAATCCATTGGTTTTCCAAAACAATCTTTAAACACAGTAGTCGTGTGAAACTTTAAAAAGTAAAGCATGAGAGTATTTAAACGTTCACATCAAGTGATCTAGCAAACAAAATTTCCTACTGAATGTGACAAAATTTTAAAGCTCAAAATATTCCATAATTCTGATGAATTTGAGCCAAATCAACTTGGACATTTCTTCTCTCAATTAACAAAGGATGGCCAAACCCTAGTAGCCATTCCAGACTGAATCTAACAGACTGTGAACAACTTATACAGGTTTCTTAAATACCAGCATAGATCCATATTAAATACCGATCTAACATGAGTAGAGAGCGATCCAATTTCTTCACGTTCAAATTTTTTTATGAACTGACATTATTTAAATGTTTTGTATAGGTTTTTTTCTCTTTGGCCCACATGAGAAAAATTTCAATTTTGATGATGGAGAGACACCCTTACACATCATACTGGATTGTAGAATGAGTCTCTCCACTCAAAAACCCCATGATTATATAAGAATAGTTTAATATTGATATCCTCAAGTAGAAGAGCTTGGTTCACTGGTGAAATTAAGAAAACGAAGTCCACTCCCTGTACAATTTACCCAAAATATCTGGTGATAGAATATATAATGTCTTCCATTTCCTTTGCTTTGGTGGGGTCCTTTTGCTTATTACCATTATAGAGTATGAAATCCTTCTCCTCTATTCTCAGCCATGCTTCGCTGGTCTGAGCTTACATGTTGATGTTTGTTTTCCAGCTCTTGTTTATTAGCAGGTTCATGAAATATGAAACAAAAATTTTTATGGATAGAAGAAAACAATTCCCACATTGAGTGGGTAGAGGACGAACAGGACAGGATTGAATGGAGAGCATGTGATAGTAGTTGTAGGTAGTGGAGACTACCTTTGGGTTTACCAGCACTAAGTTTGGCGGACGCCAAACAGTGTATGAGCAAATAACATATGAGGGAGGTAGATGAATTACAAATAATTTGTTTTCTTTACTGCATGTAGATCATGGAGGACGTCGTAACATTTGAATATAAAAAAAGCTAAAATACAAAGTAAATGAGGTAGATTTTCATTACTGATGAAATAAAATGAGTTGAGTGTAGGTTGATTGCGAATTCAGAAATATTTGAGAAATCTAAATTGATTTTTACCCATTTCCATTAAAATTTTAAAATATTTTCTAATGTTCCAATATATTAGATTATCTTATAAAAATTTCAATTTATAATTTATAAAATATTTCAAGTAATTTGTATTTATGAATTAAGGATATTTAAAAATGATATTTGTAATTTGTAATTTTATTCTAGATATTTGTTTTAAAATGTTATATATAATTTTTATATTTTAATTATATGGACTTTTAATAAGAAGGTGATTACTCGCAATGTCTTTGGATTATTTTTTTCACGATGTGTTTTTTTCACATAATGTCATGTGATAGTATTTGGCCTTAGTTGCAATTGTTTATTCAACCTGCATCTATTACAACCAAATTATGCTTATTTGTCTAAGGTTTACATAAATTCAAGTTATACTACAATAGTTAGATGCACAACTAAGTCCAAGGCTAACCCATCTCATGCAACAATAGGCATGTGTCCAACTACAACCTTAAAATATCCCAGAAATACTAACACTTAGCTAATTCATAATACTTGACTAATTAATGGGATGAAAGGAACATAAAATTCAATGAAGTTAAACCATCCATAATACATAACACATATGAATACGCAATAGTCAAGGCAATTTCTTAATGATTTTTTATGTGAAGAATGTTTGCATGATACAATATGAGAGTCGAAACCCATTGCATGTGACTCAATTATGAATGTAAAAAGGAACCAAGGCAAACAACATTTCATTAAACTTTCTAATAACCTTGGACAACCCAATTTTTGAAGATTCTATAGGCATATCTCCTAGAAGACTTGTCTTAGTCTTTGTCTCACCTAGGAAATGATATAGTTCCATTGTGCCCAACAATTGAATTTGGCACAATCACGAAACTCCTTCCATTCATTGTGAATAACATAGCATGCCTTACTTATCTTTGTTTGGCCTTAACACTTCCAGATTCCCTCTTATTTGTATGATCTTTCCTTGTCTCACAAGCCCCTTTTTGTTCCAAGGTGGATCCAATTGTCATTGAACTAAATTACTACTCCTTAGTGACTTGTTTGGAAAATGTTCTATGAAATTGTCTCAAGTTGTGTGATGTCTGCCTAGGACATGCCAAGTCTACCAATGTTGTCCCAAAACTACCCAATTCATCTGATCTATCCAATTCATCTCAACTTTTCCCAAATTGTGCTTATATTATTTCAAGCCCACCCAAGGCCTCCTGTCTACTCGGTCATCCCCTCTCACCATGGCCAACTATACCCAATGACACCATAGCTTTTAATTCATCTTAATTCATTTAAAATAAATATTTCCACTCATCATAACTATGCCTAATACAGTTGCGCCCAACTGAATGCAATAAATGTGCCCATGTCATCCATACTATATGTTTCTGATCCGTAAATTGTCATGGATATTCCAATGGACAGTTCGCCACAACAAATATGATAATATTATATTAAAAGTATGGGATTCTACACTATTATAGTTTTATTTAATTTCCAGATCTCTAAGGTTAACTGTAATTAGTGCATGCATGTAAAAGTAAATCATGAAGAAAAGTAGAGAATGAAAAAATAAGCTCACACACACATAATACACAAGATATGCTCTCTGAGAAGCCCTTTCTAGAGAAAACCTAGCTGGAAGGTGAGGTCGCTTCAATCTCTTTCTCTGTCTGGAAAGATGGTTCTAGATACAAAGAAGTAATGTATGTGGCCTATGGGCTACTACAATGCACAGATCCTCTCTGTATTCTATACCTCTTATTTCCTCCTATCTCTCCTAGCTATCTTTTCTCAACTAAGGAACAAAATTCTCTCGAAAGAATGGAATGCCTCTTCATCCTAGTGGCTCGGTTATAACACAACCTAATAGCCTACTAGTGGTTAAGTTTGAATACATCGACTCTTAACTAGAGTTACAAAATAGACTCTTCTAGAGTATTTTACATCAAAAACACATGGATATCCCCTTTTCCATGAATAATGGAGGTTGACGTGGCATCCTCCCGAGCTATAGTGTGAAAACAGGAAGGTCAACTTCTATGTGGCATAACTTTTGCATACGGACTCCGATTGATGCGATTCTTGAACCGTTTGAAATTTATCTGTGTGTAGAATAGCATGGGAAGGTGTTATGATTAATTAGAAAATTTTTACCCCTTTGATGCCTAAAAATGCTCCTAGAAGGTTTCAGACCTCGTTTCGCCAAACTGAGTCCCGCTGGTAAAAACGGTCCTGTGAGGTTATTCCTCTAATTTTTCCATTCCAAATGCATCGAGATAGATGATAAACAATATAATGATCCAATTCAAATAAGTTTTTAATGGATTCATGCTCAATGGTGTATGCTTTATGGGTGTGACTCATGGTTGTCATGCACAGGAAACATGTGCCCAAAGGAAGATTAATTATCCATGATAATCCATAATTATGAGTTTCCTAACTTTATTGATCCATATAAAGTATTGGAAACCAATTTATTGTTTGGAATTTATAACACTACTATGACACGGGGGGAGGGGATGAATCAACAATGTGTCTTATTAACAATTTTTACCAATTTAAACTTCTCTACTGAATCATAGATATTAACCAACGACATATTATATCATCACGTGAACATAAACAATGTGAGCATCTAAATAAAACAACCATAAGAGAAACGATACAAAACAAAACCATCAAACACATAAGAGACACAAAATTTTTGGTGGAAACCCTTTCGGGAAAAAAAACAACCTTCTTGTTGTTGCATTGCTCTGAATCTCTATTATGTCAAGAAATGATCTTTTACATACATTTCTTGAATCCCATCAGCGAGGAGACTCAACCTAATTTACAATCAGCTAACACCCATCAACTAGGATACTTGATTCTATTGATCAACTCAGAAGACTATGTTCTAACACAGATCTACGGACTACCATCTGCTGAAAGCCACCACGATCAACGATCCTCACCAAACTCTAATTAGATTATCCAAATACCGGTGGATGGAGGAATTTTTCCTTTCACCAATACTTCAAAATCCCTGCTTCACTCTCATGAAGTCATTGCTTCTCTACTTCTAGTAGATCTCATTTCATATATTTTCACACTGGATCCCAAGACACTTTTCTCAACTCCGATTCAGCTCTAGAATACAATCTTCAACAGTCAGACACCATCAACACAAATAAAAATACCACAAACATATGCTCTCCACTCAAGAAAAATAGTGGCCAGAATGCATGCATCAAATCTAAATAATATAATCACCAGTAGTAAAAATAAATTTCACACTCATCCATAACATCAAATCATCACTCGAAAACAACTTCTACATAATGAAATCACCAACATAAAACACAATGAGTATCTGCCAAATGGAGCAACAACACCTACAAAAAAAATGTGTGAGTCACAATCTTGGAGCTATACCAAGATCTCCA
Organism: Pinus tabuliformis; assembly: GCA_031772625.1. NCBI lineage: Eukaryota > Viridiplantae > Streptophyta > Pinopsida > Pinales > Pinaceae > Pinus > Pinus tabuliformis. The sequence goes on along the minus strand of CM062809.1, from coordinate 845,260,969 downwards.
CCTCCAACAACAAACTCTGCTACAACTCTTTGCACCTATGATCTAAAATCTAAAGTTCTAAATTAATTCTTTGCTTCAACAATTAGATGCGCTCATTATACTACCATTAACACTCATATGTTGAAGCAATCCCTCTCACAACTTGATCTAAAACATTCCTCTTCTACTCAACCTTCTCTTACTCACACTGTCATTGAACCAACATCACTCAACTCCAAAGTGAAGAATACATATATGCAAGGTGAATTTATCTTTTGGATTGGGATGATGTGCATAAATATGACAAAATCAAACCATTATCACCACTACTTATGCGCTATAGGTGTTCACACCCACTAGAGGACTTTTTCAACCAATTTTGACCTTTGTGAATTAGTATAGAAGCCTCCCTAAACATACAAGTGGAAATACTTTGGAAATGTGTAAGGAATGTAGAGAAAATTTCATTATAAGCCTTAACCACACCCATAGAAGTAGTAGATTTAAGTTGTAACCACACTCACATAACTAGAAGATTTCAATTGGAGCCTTCCAAGTGCACACACAAGTCTGCATCCCTGCGATTGGGGTAGAGTATAAGGAAAAACATAATAACCTCAGCTATGAACCTTTGCCACCTGAATGGTCACCTTCTCCAACTCTTGTAGATTCCTCCAAACCATTGTTAAGCCTTGTGACACCTCTATAAATAAATCAAACATGTCGAGCCCAAGTGTCACTTCGAAGTTGACCTGAAGGACAACAATCAACGATTGACATGACTGCCACAAGTCCTCTACTCTCCTTTGGAACCTACACAATATGCAACACATTTGAACAAACTTGCACACGTTGTAGCACATCTCCATCATCATCATAAGGCCAACACATAACTGCAACAATTCAACCTCTAGTTTGTGCACTAGGTTCCTTCACTATGTCATGAACAAGAACATAAACACTTATAGCACATGAGGAACCATCAACCACACACTACCATCATTTGACCATCAAGGTTGACATCAATACCAACAAAACCAGATCAATTCCAACTCAATCAGCTGCGACCATACTACACGGATGGCATCAATACAACAACTAGGCTGCATAGGGTTGACATCAATGCTAACATGATCTAGGTGTCATGAAACCAATACCAACATGAGCTAGTTGCAACCATGAACACCATAATTCCAGCAATCATTAAGTCCTCTTTTCACTTCTTCATTCATCATGCCAAGTGCATGTATATGGACAAGGTTTCCCATAACATATTTTTTTGCCTCTACCTAATTCATTGTCCAAGACTTTGATGCATCTAGCATACTACAAGATACCAATATCTACATTATTCCTTGTTTGTTGACAAGGGTGGCCAATTTCTTCTAAGATGCACCTTGAGAATGGGGTAAGGCATCCCACTATCAAAGGTGAGCCTTGTTCATGGGCTACGACATCAAAAACCAATTTTTCTAGCTGTCACTTATTTCATATGTCCATATCTACTAGTCACTAACCACCAAGGTGAACGTGTGTCAAAATTGTGCATTGCCATTACAAGAAAATGCATTACATCATCCTCAAGAAACTCCCATCATCAAGTCTGTTGACCAAAACCATCCAAAAGTCTACAATCAATATTCCAATTTCTCCACATTGTTCTTACCAAAATTTCCATGCAATTTTCCTCCATTTAATTTCTTCTTTTGTAAGAGTGCCTTTTTCCAACTCTATGAACAATGCCTCCATTTGTGGTGGCTATTAGTTTGCCCAATATTATTGTGATTGTCCACTAAAACTATAGTCACAATCCAACCTTCATTATGAATATCGTCCAAGACATCCAAGTATTGCATGTCTAAACCAACTACTAAATCATTACATGACCAACATTGTAATGCTTTTATACATTGAACTCTCCATGCTTTGAAATAGTCAAGTACCCAATCCAACTATCATGTCCAAGTCATGAGAATGCATATCCTCATGCCCAAAATAATTTTTCTTGATGCACTTCACTATACCTATACAATTCATTTGGACCAAAGAAAAGTCACCTCCTTTGAATCCAACTATCAAGTCACCTCTTGTAACATAAAACTCAAAAAGTGGGTGGAAAATAGCCATCAAAAGCATTCCCCTCGAATGTTCCAATGATCTACCTAAATTGTTTTAAATTAGATGGTGTTAGTGTGAAAATTCTTGGAAGGTGTACCATAAATACTTCACTTAAGTCACTAGGTGACAAGTGAACCTAACAACAAGTTGATGGCTACTGTCATTCTAGATCTACAACACAAATATAAAACCTGCAGTAAAAGAAGATAAGATCGGAAAAGAAAAGTAGCAATATAAAGTATCTAGTGTAATAACCCAATTGGGAAGACTATTTTAAATGAATAAATCTTTTATTGATAACACCTGGCGGAGGAGATCTACAGATTGGTTTGTAATTCTCCCTCCGTGGGATGGGTCCTTTGATATCATTGATGCTTCAGAAATATATTCTCTCTCTCAATGTGTGAAAAACCCAAACAAAAGTGGAGAACTCAAAATGGGAGCTCAAGAAAAAATGACGATAATGTTGACAATGATTATGATCATGGTGAAGAATGAATGAAAAACCCTCCTTTTTATAGCAAAGTATGGAGTTAATCTCGAAAATGGAGAATAATAAAATATTATTAACCAAATTCAAATCTAACTACTTGGAATAATTTATTATATTTATTGGAGAGGGAAAATATATTTAAAATGGTGAAATACATTTATTTAGAAATAATTAATAAACAAAATGATTTATTAATTATTTCGTTGGAATTAAGAAAGGTGTGAAATCAAAATAATTATTAAATAGTGATTTAATAATTATTCTAATAACAAAAATAAGGAAATTTAAATAAATAATGATTTATTTAAATATTCCTAAGGAATTTAGTCAAATGTGACAAGGAATAATTCTTAAATAATGATTTAATAATTATTCGTAGAGAAAATTAAATAAATGATTATTTATCTAATTATTCTCATGGGTTATTTTATTTAAATCAGAAAATAATTTAATAAAAGTGGTTTACTAAATTATTTTCCACTGAAAGTGATTTTACTATGGTAAAATTAAATCTACATGGTTTATTTCAATCCACCTAGTTAGAAATGGCTAGGTGATCATTTTTTGGTGATAAAAGATTTCCCCCACACGTATGAGTGTTAGGAGCAAATCGTATGATCTAAAAACGTTGTAGATTACATTGCCATGAGACATCAAAAGGGGAGTAAGAGAGATAGAGAAAACGAAAGCAAGTTAAGGATGGACAAATAATAGAGGGGGCGAGACCTACAACACTGATAGAAGTTTCCTTTTATGTGGTAATACATGATCTCGAATGAGGTAGGGGAGGCATACCCATACCCACCAAGATGACTGCATACAAAGAATAATGGTGAGTCTAACAATGTGGGACTAAGCTACAAAGTACATGATACACTAGCATCAATGGACTAGAAAATAATACAATGGATCCCATATACATATCATGCCTAGAAAAACACAAGCCAACAGTGAATACAATAACATCTGAGTACATGAGATAATGCCCCTCAAGCTAACATGGGGAGGGGGGATCACAACCAAGGAAGCCCTGCTAAACAAGAAAAGGCTATGAAGATCTGAATGGATCATCTAAAGAAGATGTGCATGCTGTGAGCGCTGCAAGAGGTGGAAACCGAACCCATCAAATCGGTGGCACTACATCAGAGGTTCAATCAACATATGTAGTCATCCAGGCGTGTGGGGGGCTACCTGAAGGGCCACCCACTCACAAGGTCTGTAACCTCCCACACACACCTAGGAATCACTGGGAAAATCGTTTGGATCACCAAACCGTCAAGTGTACGGATCTCAATTGTGCGATAAGGAGATGATGTCGAGCACGTGAGAAACAACCAAGTCAGAGGGAAATAATGAGTCCCTTTGCTTGATCCAAGGCACCAAAAAAATGTGGAAGTTGGAACCAAGGTACACTTCTCTGTAGACTACTCTTATGGAATAAATGTGTTGAGGTCGAAAGAAGAGAGCTCGCCAGAGTTAAGGCAATGAGGAATCCCAAACAAAGGCATGAGGGAACATATTAAGTGACTTATGGTCTGAAACCAAGATGATGATGGAAGGAAACAATATGGATGGAAGACTGACGACTTCCCTTGTTAGAGCATAATAAAAATGGTTGACCTAGAAGCGATTAACTCAATTCTGGAGGGGATGGTCAATGACTCAAAGAGGGGTTCGACAAACATGGAGTAGAAGGGCTAGAGGCTAAATATGAGTAAAATGGGAGAAATGTGACACGACGATGAATGAAACACTCTAACTGGACTCAATGGGGACTCGAAATACAAGGGTGACACATCTTAGATGCTCTAAACGCAGGTTACTTGATGATGCTGACATGTGGGGGAGGCCGAGTGGGGACAATGAAATCATGAGTAAATAATGGTTACTCATGAAAAAAAACAACATATGAGTCAACCAGTGCAAAGGAAAAGTGGTACCAGAGTATGGGTGTCTCAAATGAAGAGATTCAATTTTAAGAGGTGACAAAGTGAGACCTCATGGGAAAAATGGCTTCCAATTGAAGTTTCAAATTACCAAAAATAAATAGATACCCATTATAGAACTCGATGATATCTTTCCAACGGTGATGACATTTCATGAAACAGAGCGACGGTTTGGTCACAATGGGCAACAAAAAAACTAGGGGTTTTCCTATAAAAGGGTTTTTGCCTCTAAATCCAATTCATTTGCATAGTGATTTGTGGAGAATTTGGAGAGGAGGAGAAGGCCCTAAATCTTGTGGAGATCGTAGCAGGCAAACTGACCATTGGAATTAGGATCTTCAAGTTGGAGGTAGGTAGCCTAACCATACTCATCATATTTGGTGGTTTAGATTTTTAGATTAGGGCTTCAGCTCTCTGTGGGAGACCCCTGCCCATCCTCATGGTCACAACACATTTTTGGGGGCCTAATCTGTGCTTTGGAGTGCAGAAATGGAGCCCACAAGTGCATCCAATTTAGTTTTGGGGGAAAAAACTACACTCTGGGTTGAGAAGATGGGGATGGCTAGTCGTCTGCTAGAAGTTGAAGCTGATTTCAGGTCATGAATGTATTTTTTACTCTTGACTAAAAAAACATAATTTTATCTTGCAGGTATGGAAGGGTTAAAGATATTATGGTGAGAATAAGCTTTTGAGGCCCTTCGCGCTGAGATTCAGAGGAATCAAATAGTGAGAGAGATACTGGCACGATGTGGCATGCTGAAGTTCTTAGAGAACCCTTTGATGTCAAGGATAGAGAGGGATACTGGCACGATGCGGCATGGTGAACCCTTGATGTCGAGGATAGTGCATTATTGGGACCCAGATGAGGAGGCCTTTGTAGTACAAGGGCACAGGATTGAGCTCACGATCCAAGACATATTTTTTCTGACAGGACTGCCTCCCTTGGGGGTGGTAGGGGAGATATATCCAGTGCTTCCTCATGGGAGGAATATTGATGAGTTTTCTGAGCGTCGTTGCATATGGGGTAGTCGTGCAAAGGGAACGACCATCTAGGTTGATGAATTGGAGAGGTTGGAGACATGCGCTATAGCCACATCGATGCTATGGATTTGTGGTAGCCATGCCTTCAACCATATCACTAGAGGGCAGATGATGCTGGTGGAGAGTGCGTTGGGAGGGACCTACTATGGGTGGGCTGATATGATGTTGTAGATGTTGAAACGATAGTTGACATTATGCAGAAGGAGGACCAATGATAACTGTTCATTTGGGACAGTTTTATGCTTACTCTTCTTTGAGAAGATCCCCACTAAACGACCACATGTTCAGATCCATGATGGGGGCCCACAAGAGCCCTGGATGTGTCACTGGGGGAAACTACTGTGAGGAGGAGGTGGAAGGGGATTCAGACGAGTGTTCCAACTTGATTTTTTCACTCATTAGGACCAGATGCCACTATACATAGAAGACTGTCCATACAGCTGCATGAACTATCAGGGGGATCCGCACTTTCCACTTCCACCAGGTCGAGCATGGGGCCCATATGGTAAGTGAAAGTTGTTATATATTTGGTGCATTTATAGTCTAAGAAATATGTATATGTGGTACTAATTTCTAAACTTTTGTGGTATGCAGATATAACACCGGTGAGGCTGACAGGATATGCAAGACGAGTCACAGCACCTGGGGTTGCATATCAGGAGGGGACCTCATCATGATAGAGAACAGATGATGGTTCTCTACTAGAGGATCTCCAACATAGATATGCCATATTACTAACCTGGGTGACAGAGTGTGGGTGGCATGAGCTATAAGATCGGTATACAGATCAATGCATAGGACTTCCCCTGGAGTGGTGGGAAATCACGCAGTGCCTTGCGATGGCCGGTTAGGAAATATGAGATCTATGGGCTGGGGGGATGGAGTTGTTGGCTCAAGAATCTCCACATGATATTGACTAAGCATAGGGACATGTGGGCCCCCATTTTTGTTTTATGTGAACATGCTAGTGATCACGTCGGATGTATTTAGAGTAGTGGAATCAAAACACTCTATGGCAATACATATTTATGATTTTGCATATTTTGTATGACGATTATTGTGCGCCATTTGTTTATGGATGTCTTCTTACATGTGATAAATGGAAATTTAGATTGTTATTTGTAATGGTATCTACGTAGTGATTCTGGGCTCTAGGAACATGATTAAATGCAATGGATTCAAATTAACATGCCAAAAGCTTAACTTGTAGATATTTAGGACAGGATTATTCACACAATAAACGCCATTCAACTGCATGACAAGTAGCAAGGAATCTAGACAAACATGAAGGTGAAGGATGCGATGGTCAAGGGAATCAGATGACAAACTTATCACAACATTATATTTGTCCTGGTTACTAGTGGCAAATCCAATCCAATTACCATTGGAGTGGACTAATGAATGCAAGGGGGTGAAAAAGGCCCAAGCTTCTGAGGCAAGATTCCTGGTGAAGCGACTTGCACCATCAGCAAAACCGATATAAGGTGTGGAGGATGGATCCATCTGAAATATGCAAGAAGACAATGTGTATGAATGTGGGGGATTCAAACTATCTAAATGTAAGAAGAAAGTTATATATACACACACTTCGATGGAAAATGCTATGGGTAGTATTTCTTGAGGTAGAGTGCATTTCAAGGATTGGGAAGGATTTCTCCTTCTAAATCCTCTAACAGGTATGCCCCCTTGCCCAAACTTATGAATGTTATAAGGCCATATCCATAATTGTTCGAACTTCCCATGCCCCAGGACATCTTGATCATGGTCATACAAGAGAACAAGGTCACTTTCCTGGAAGGTACGAGGGAGGACTTTGCGGTCATACTGAGCTTTGGTGGTTTGCAATGCAACACGATGGTCTTTGGAAACATGCTCAAGCATAATAAGACGTTGTTCTAAGGGTTGGGTGTCCAAGAGGAGTTCGATGGCAAGGTGAAGGGAATGGATTTCACACTAGATTGGTAAATCTAAGGGTTGGGTGTCCAAGAGGAGTTCGATGATAAGGTGAGGGGAATGGGCTTCACACTTGATTGGAAAAACTGCCTCCTCTCCAAAAAACAAGGTCGAAAGGAGTGAATGTGGTGGTGGTCCTGACAGATGTTCTATACGCCCACAAAGCAAGGAAGAGCATTAAATCCTAGTTGGTCTTATGTTTATTCACCGTCCATTGAATCACAGTCTTAAGGATCTTGTTGACAGCTTCAGCTTGGCCATTCCCTTGGGGATAATAAGATGACGAATATTGATTTTCAAATCCCAACTGAGAGGAGAGATCATGCCATATCTCATCTTCAAAGTGTCAACCATGGTTTGAGACCAATTCTTTCAGAACCCAAAATCGAGCGATAACATGGTTGAAAAAGAATAGGGTTGCAGTAGTTGTTGTATTATTGAATGTTGGCATGGCTTAAAACCATTTGGTAAAACAATAAACATGCACGATAATATACTTGTGGTTATTAGTGAATGGGGGTTGACACTCCATAAATTTAATAACCCATTTACAGAAAGGACCAACTGAGACAACTAGATCGAGGGGAGCAAGTGGAGCTCATGCCTTAGGGGCGTATAACTTGTAATTGGGATAGTGTTTGACTGCAACAAGACAAACACTAAAGAGAGAAGGCCAAAAGTACCCGGAAAGCATGATTTTTTGGGCAATGGCCATTCTAGAGAGTTGGCCACCACACGCACCACCATGGTAGCAATTGAGCACTTATTCAGCTTCAAGATGGGTGAGACAAAGATGAAGGATAGTATTGACACCATGACGATAGAGATCATCACCGATGAGGAGGTAGTAGGGGGCTTGATGTCGAATTCGTTGTCTGTCATCATGAGTGAGATGGGGGGTGAATTTCTGGGTTTTTAGATATGTAAGGATGTCTCCATACCATGGATCATTTGAGTTGATGGCGAACAAGTGTTCATCTGAAAGATTTCCATTAACTGGCAAATCAGGTGCACTGGTGGGGAATTTAGAAATGAGTTCGACAAGGGACAAACCTTTCTTAATTTTGGGTGTGACAAACTCGAGTTCATATTTTTGGAGGATAACGATCCAATGACATACTTCCCGTGGATGATCTATCGACTCAACATGAAAGCCATGGGGTTGGAATTAGTCACAACTTTGGTGGTATGCGTAAGGATATAATGGCAAAGTTTCTGAACAGAGAACACAACAACCAACACTAGCTTTTCTTCATGGGAATAGGACATAGAGGGTCCATTGAGGTTCATGCTGACATAGTATATGAAATGCTCCATTCCTACAGAATCCTCCTCGATGAGGACCCCAACAATCAAATAGGTGGATGTAGAGATGTACAAGATGAAATCCCTTTCAAAGTTTGGTGGATGAATCAAGGGAGAAAAACTAAGAGCATGTTTGAGGTAATTGAAAGACTATTGAGCTTGTCCATCCCAAATAATTGTAATGGTATATCAAAGGAGTCTAAGGAACCCATGAGCCGTTGTGGCATAATCAAGAATGAACCAACGCGAGAAGTTAGCTTTTCCTTGGAGTCTTTGTAACTGGCGAAGGGTACGAGGAAGAGGAAGTTAAATAAGGGCTTGAAATTTGAGTGGGTCAAGAGTGATACTGTCTTTGGACACAATTAAGCCCAAAAGGCAGTCGACAAGAACACAAAATATATACTTCGTGGGATTAATGTGAATGTTATATTTGCAACATTGAAGAAACATGGTACGCAAATCATGAAGGTGTTGCAACTGAAGTTTGGAATGAGGAGTGAGATCATCGAGATAAGCAAGGATAATGTGAGCCAAGTCATGAAAACAATAGGACATGGCATGTTGAAAAGTGTCTCCAACATTCTTCAAACCGAAAGGCATGACCTTGTAAGAAAAAGTTCCCCATGGACTAGTGAAAGTAGTTTTCAACTGATTGGGATAACGGAGACATATCTAGTTATATCCGGAGAATCCATCCATAAAGGATAGAACCTCATGCCCCACACACTCATCAATGACTTGTTATATAAAGAGTATGGGAATTTTTTCATTGGGACAAGGTTTTTTTAGATCGTGGAAGTCAGTGCAGACACGGATGGTGCCTTGTTTCTTGAGAACAGGAACGAGATTGGACACCCATGTGGTGTATTCAATAGGATAGATGAAACCAACATGCTTGAGCTTATCAATTTTAGAATTGATATCTTTACACTTGGAAGGATGGATAGGTCATTTTTTTGGTGGACGATTATGGCATCAAGCCAAGTGTCAATATGTTGTTCAACAATGGTGAGATTAAGTCTTGAAATTTTAGAATAAGACCAGGTGAAAACATCACGAAATTCCTTGAATAGCTTTGTGTAAGAAAAAATTTCTTCCAGGGTGCACTATGAACCCAAGACGATGTTTTCCTCAATCCCTGGTTTGTTCGAAATGTTGATTTTTATGGTGGGGGAAATGATGTTTCCTTATTCAAAATCATCTAGTGTAGGAATGGGATTTTTGAACCAATCGAATTCACCATGAATGAAGTATTTGGACTCCACCGCATATTGGTCATGGGTCTTCTGCGGAAGGAAGTACACATGATGGTGCATATCATCCTAAGGGTAATTAGGGGTGATATCTTAAATGATGTCTTCATAGCCTCTAATTCGCGAAGCACATGAAGTGTATCACGAAAATCTTTGAGATGGTTTCAGTGATTGGAATAGTGGCCATAGTTATCACACAAAGTGGAAGGGTGGTTTGTACATAATGATCAGATCTTCTTAGCTGACTCAGGTAAGCTGGCATGGACCTCAGGAATATTAGAATCAGGGAAGGTATCAGTGATCACATCCTTAACATGAGGGAGTTCATGATAGTTATTGGTCGCATGACCGGAAACATCAAACAAAGCATAAGCAGGAAGAGGCTTTAATGACTTAGGATGAGTTAGAGTTGTTGGGGGGCTCTTGTCTCGGGTTCCCTTCTTTCGGGCTTTACCTCCCTCGCCAAATGCTTTCACAATAAGAGTAGGCTCCTGTTGAGGTTGCTATGGAACTAAAGCAAAGGCAGGGGTAGGAACAACTGGTTGGATTGGGGTCAAAGCAGTGTAAGGTTTCAATTGATTGGGTGGAGTTTTTGCAAAGGGATTGATGCACTAGACTAGGATCCCAAAGGTAATAGACGGTAAATTCAACGTATCCATGATAGGTGTAGAATAAACTCTAGGAGGAGGAAATAAAAATGGTATCTGACCAAAAGGATAATGGCATGAAGGAACGGATTCACAAGGGTTAAGGACTAGGGGGATGGTTCTAGGCAAAAATGGATTAGGAGAGACACAAGAAAAAGGAAGTGGTCCTTGAGGAGTTGTACCAATAGGTGGGGTTGAGTCAGGCACAACATGTTGTGGAGGTGTACTCTGCTATGAGGGCATACTAGACCATTTTTGGGTGGCCTGTGATGCTTGGACCATTCAAACACTCTATGAGCTAGGTTGAGAAGGAGTAGGCATTGGGCATAGTAAGCACCAAGAAAAGAAGAATCTTTATAGACTCCTAGAGAGACACATGAGACAGTCTTATTGTTAGACATGGAATAAATTTTGGACCGAGGTGAAGTCTAGCCTTTAGGATCATAGTACGTCAACTAATCAATTGTTACAATATTTCCATTGTGGGGAAAGCACATCTTATGGTGAACTGCAGAAGCGAAAAACATCGCTTAAGTATAACTACGACCCAAAAGGATGTTATAGTCTAAGGGAGCATCAATGACTTCAATGTCAATACAAACAGTCTTGTTAGCAACTGTGACTTGGAAGTTGTGTTATAAACTAAGGGGATGTGAAGGATGACCATCCCATGCCTAAAGAGTGCTGGTGGATGGGGATAGGTCATGGGAACCAAGTTGCTTCCAAAACTGGTAGTCATCGCACAGGTGGATGTGCCTTTATCAATGATACACCATTAAATATTGGCATTTCTAATGGAGACTGGAATTTGAAATGCAACAGATGAAGGTAAGGGGGGATTTTCTAACTTGTCAACACAAAAGACAATCATTTGATCAGATTGAGGGTCCACGGCACCCAGAGCAAATAGTATAGCTTTTCATTTTAATGGGCATGTCTGGAGGAATTTGAGCATTGACATGAGATTGTGCAAAGTCATCTACTATGCTATACGTATGGGCGAATTTGGTAGATGAAACATTTCGATGTAACAAACCTTTGGGGATCTTGGGCATAACCTCAACCTTAGGAGGAAGGATCTATAAGGTACCATTAGGTGATGATAGAGGCTCGATGGACACTTTTGTTTGGGACTCAGTTGCAGACTTAGGAGGTGTCTTGTCATATTGGCGTGATTGAGTCTGGAGTTTGACTAGCTCAGTATTTACCTCATCAGAATTCATCATAAGAATATGATAATAATGGTGACCAGATGGTGGATCTAGTTGAGCGATCTAACCTTGTGTAGGTTGGGCAACTATGTATCCTTGGTGATGGAAAGGATTGGTAAGCACGTCCTGTTGAGATGAAGCAGGAGGGGGAGGAGGAGCGGTGGGATGCAATCCTCGAGAAGTTGCTTAAGCTTCCCATACTTGTTGGATCTGAGGTAAAAGAGGACGCTCATGGGTATAATGACCATAGACTCCACAAAAAGCACAAAATTTGTTTGTACGGAGACCCTTGTTCTGCTTGAGTTGATCACCCTGTTGCTGGGTTACGATATTAGGTTGAGGACCCTAAGGGGCATTAGGTGGACGAACCTGGTTGCCTTGATCACCTTGAGACTACTGGTTCTTATTACCCTTCCCCTTGTTCCTTTTCTTGGGGTTAGAGGGACTGGGTCCACTCTGTTGAGCATACACTTTTCCTTGTGTGGGAGGTGGTTGCTGCGATGGAGGGGGAGCAGGCATGGGGGGTTGGAGGGTTGGTGCCGGAGGAGCTAGAGTGCTATGATGTGCATAGTGATAATAAGGAGATAGGGAAACATTCTTATAAGCATAAGGTGCAATAGCTAGCCTTGGCATCTGTTGACGTTGATGGGGATATGCATATGGTGTGCTGGGACCTGGATAAGGATTTCTCTTAGGAGGATTGGGGGAGGGATAATTGTAAATGGAATTGGTCCCTCCCTGAGGTTGAACATAACTCATCTGAGGTGGAGCATATGGTTGAGGGTGTGAAAGGGTTCCAACTATGCTATCCATGGCATGAGATGCCCCTGGTGTATTAGCAGCACCAGGGCAAGGCAGATCAGGGATGACAATGTAAACATAACTTGAATGGGCATAAATCAAATCAAATTTTAGAGCTATTTGGAGTGCTTCTTCCTTAGAATGGGGAAGTGTGACACACCATCTTTTGCAATGGGGGCCAACAACGATGTAAGAAACCAAACCTGTTATAGCTCCAAATCTCACTCTTATGGTTTGTGATGCTGCACTTATGGCCTAGGGCAACCCCTCCTTCCAGACCTGGTCCAAAAATTTAAAAAACAGTGTTTTATTCCCTATACGCGACTTTGCCCTGTGTTAAACGCGTGTACACGCGGGTCTGTCATACCCAACCCGCGTGTATCTATTAAAACACTTAAAAAAATATAATTTCCTCTTTTTCGGGCGGTGATCGCGGGTTTACCTGCTGGATCACCTGTTAGTGCCCGTGGCCCAACTGTTCCCAACCAACTCCTAACTAAAAAACTACTTTGGAGAGGGTATAAAAAGACATCAAAGGGAAGGCCAAGGGGAGAGAGAAAGGAGAGCAAGATTATTATGCTGAGATTTTTCCCTTAGACCAGGTCTGAAGTCCTTGGTGCATTCTGCACTTTCCCCAGCGGAGTCGCCAATTCTGGTTGAAGGGAAAGTACCCCTAGAGTCCTTTGGGCTGAGACTCTACCAGACTGAAAATTGCTTATACAAAGAAACACACACACACAGCCATCTTTTTTACTTTTAAGCAAATTCTAATGTTTAGGGTACATACCTAAGGTCCTACGTTCGAGAAGACCGTTAGCACCTCACTGACATGGGCATCCTAGTTAGCACCTCACTGACATTTGTTGCCCATGCTGCTTCGTTTTGAGTAGGCTCGGGAGTCCTCTGTAGTCCCGCCATGACTTATGCGTTGAAGACTCATTCTTCTTTGCTTCTTCGCTTCGTTCTGGCCTTATACCCTAGAGGCTCCTATGTGTGTTGAGTTGTACTTCTGCATTGCATGTTGACCATTTGCACCTTTTGGCCTATAGCCGGCTTCACTTGGACTCGTGTTTAAGCCCACTTTTGACCATGACGTCTGCAAAAATCAACCTTGCATACCCTTGACCTCTGCAGCTTGACATACCCAGATCCATGGAAGGGACATACCTCTGAGTGTCACTGACCAGTTTCTCACCTCCCTGCATTGAGCATAGGAACGTTCCTTTCCCAGGAACTAGATCATCTGTTTCACCGACACTCGTTCTTTCCACTGTACCATAGCATTCTTTTATTCTTTTTCCGGCTTATCAGAAAAAGACAAAAAAATTAAATATTCCAAAAAGAGCGGGAACAGGGACATTATTTCCATTTATTGTTGGCAGCTAGAGTCAGTCGTGTCGCCCTTGAACAAAGCACTCAAAACAAAGTCTCCTCCGCATGGGTGGGATTTAGTTTGACTTAGGTAAGCCATAACCTTGTTATCGAGTCAGTTCTCCCCCGATTGGTTATCTCTTCCAATCATATGGAGGGTTCGTTCGTGCCTCCTGCATGACGAACTTATACAGATTCATTATATGCTGCCACATAGTCACATTGAGTCGTGCTTTTGTTCAAGGGAAGTTAGCCTGAGTCGGCCTTTCTGCGGTGTCTCTTGACTCATTTTTCAGTCGGCCATCCCTGGTTGTCAGTGTCATGTCTATCATCACATCAGTTATATTGGTCCTTCACTCGTGCCGGTTTGAGAAGGTCCCCATTGACTTCTTGCTGGCGGGTCTTGTCCTTATCGACGACGACACATTGCTCTGAGGGCAGACCTAGAGACCGCACCCTGGCCCTATTTTCATTATTGATAGGTCACCTTGTGCTCAGCATCGATCAGTGTCATGGGTCTTTGACTGAGTGGTTTCCCTTGTGTTCGACATCAGCATACATTATCACACATTGGGATTCGTGCAGTACCTTGGTTTCCATTTGACCCTATTGGTGGATACCTCGCCTCTGTGTCAGCTTTCATTATTGGTTGGTTCAGAGGGTTTCTGCCGTGCGCTAGCCACATCTTGTGTACGCCGGAAACGTACTTCGGTTGGGTTACTACATCTTTTTCGTCCGATTCCTTCCACATTATTGGCCTACGGGTTACACTCGCGCTAGATTGATGGAGGATGCCTTAATGCCTTCCTTCTAGCGGATCTTTCCCTATCGACTCCGACTCATTGCTCTGGGGCAAAGATCTAGAGTCCATTTGGCAGTACCTTGGGGTTTGCAGTCATTAGTGGCAGATTCCTCGCTATCGACAGTGGGAAACCATCATTGTCTCCTGATTGATAGATTCTTACAGGTGTTCGACTTCAACTCATCTATTCACACTTGTTAGATTGTACTGGGTACCTTGACGCTCATTATCATTATCGGTGAGTAGTCTCGCGTTTGTTAACGGTATACATCAATGACCGGTAATCAAACGATTTCTCACATGGTCGACTTCAGATCATTTATTCCCATGGTGTAGAAATGTACCACGGCGGTCGGTGAAGACCTCAGGTTGTATCAGCATTCATTGGTTCACTTGACAGTTGCTCCTGTTGCTGCTGGTTGATACCATTCCACCTTATATGTTGCAGTCAGTCATGGCGACATTCTATATGCTGGCGCCTGAGTTTGCAGTGTAGTACCATCCTATTCCATCATGTTCAGTTGGTACCTTATGGGATCAGTCTTTGATTTCAGTGATCCGTTGCATCTTTCAGCATCATTGACAGTTTTATATGTGATATTCAGACATGTACTTACTCATTATGATCAGATGATCCATTATGTATTTTACAGTCTTTTATACTTGTATACTTAGTGGATCCGCTTGTACCTGATATGCGGACATGCTTTACTTTTCCTGAGCATGGGTATGCCCGCCTCAGACAGTGTTTCTTTCTGATCTCCTTTCGGTGGCTTGGCAGGCTGAATTCTGGTGAAGTCCTCCTCGGTTTTTCGGCAGAGTTCCTTTCCTTGTACTTACTTAATGTATTTCGGCCATCATGTTCCCCTTCTGACCTCATACATTAGGGGGCATCTGTTATAGCTCCAAATCTCACTCTTATGGTTTGTGATGCTGCACTTATGGCCTAGGGCAACCCCTCCTTCCAGACCTGGTCCAAAAATTTAAAAAACAGTGTTTTATTCCCTATACGCGACTTTGCCCTGTGTTAAACGCGTGTACACGCGGGTCTGTCATACCCAACCCGCGTGTATCTATTAAAACACTTAAAAAAATATAATTTCCTCTTTTTCGGGCGGTGATCGCGGGTTTACCTGCTGGATCACCTGTTAGTGCCCGTGGCCCAACTGTTCCCAACCAACTCCTAACTAAAAAACTACTTTGGAGAGGGTATAAAAAGACATCAAAGGGAAGGCCAAGGGGAGAGAGAAAGGAGAGCAAGATTATTATGCTGAGATTTTTCCCTTAGACCAGGTCTGAAGTCCTTGGTGCATTCTGCACTTCCCCCATTTTGCATAGGAAACCCTTGTTTCCATGTGTATTGGTGATCATTCATCCTTGACATCATCATTGAGTAAGACTTGGAAGGAGCTCTTGTTGGAGGCTGGAGGCTGGAACGAATCCGGGAGGAAGCTTGCTTGGAGCCTGTTGAAGGTGTTCAGGTGATATCTTTCCGATATATGTACTTTATTTGCCTTTATATATAAAGAAACACGTCTTTGTTCCCGAATAATCTTTCTTTATGCTTATGAGATTCTTGTGTTGAATTCTTATGAACGTGGTTACATAAAGATTTTTTATAACTAACTTTATAGCATAAAGATGATTTATACATAAACTTCTATACATGTACTGTTGTGTTCTTTGATTTGTTTGTCTTGCAGGTCAGAGAAAGAAGAAGGGAACTCCAAGAAGGGTTTGCACCCTAACGGTCTTCTCGAACGTAGGACCTTAGGTATGTACCCTAAACATTAGAATTTGCTTAAAAGTAAAAAAGATGGCTGTGTGTGTGTGTTTCTTTGTATAAGCAATTTTCAGTCTGGTAGAGTCTCAGCCCAAAGGACTCTAGGGGTACTTTCCCTTCAACCAAAACCATATAGACTTGGTATTTGAATCCAGAATCTCTAAAGATGCTCCTCCTTTTCCGCCATTCCTAAACATGGTCAGAAAGGTGAGTGAAAGAAGTATGAAGGAAAAAATTCAAGTGTTTTTAGTACCCGTATCATAACGGAGAGGTTACTAGAAATACAAAAAAGGCTATGGCAAGAGTCGCTAAAGAGGAATGGGTTTCTCTGGGTTGGTCGACATACCTATTAGGACTTAGAAATGTCACTTTTTCATCCACCTTTCCCTTCACTATTCCTTACATTCCATCGTCCTATTAAACCCTTCATCATATCATTTTCATAAATTCATTTGGGTTTCATATTATTATTTTCCAATTTATTCATTTTAGTATTAAGAGTGAATTTATGATTAATATTAGAAAATATACATGTTTTCATATATATCTCAAATATGGGTGAGCTTTGTAATGTGTAGGAATATGAGAATGATTAATTCAAAGAGACTTCTCGAATATCTCCTCCACCATTTCAAGGAGATAGTTATTCAAGCCTATTCTTAAGGAGAAGACCATGGAATATTTGGTTGGCATATCTTATCTAAGATATGTGAAAGATGTGTGGAGGATTTGAAGGAACTATATTTTGTAATAATGGGAAAGTGGTTAAGAGTAGTTGAGAGAATAGTGGGTATGTAATTAATGCATTCTTATCTTATCTTCAAATACTCTCATGTATAAAGGAGAGTGCTCCCTCTCCATTGGGGGGAGAGGAAAGTTGGAAGTTGTAAGAAGATTGATTAGTCTTAGATTCTTTCATTGTTATGCTTTCATGTTTGTCATTTGATTATTGTAATATTGATTTATGGATGTGATCTCACATATGTTATTTGTTGTTAACTCTTCACATGTTGTAATGGTTTTCCTTCATGTAAATCTCCATTCATAGATTAAGTTGATTTCAGCAAGGTAGATTAGACTAGATTAGTTCTACTTCAGTCCTGCATATATCATGCACGTGTTTCATCAGCTTACGTACCCCGGATTGACAAGTAAATAGTTGGGCAACTGTACTACAATGATATTATTACAACATATATTTTGCCTAACATTTTGGGTGTATTGATTTATTAGGGTGTATTGTTTCAAGTCTTGGATTGGCGGTGTTAACCAAGCTCACATTCGCTTAAGGTGTGGGTGTGTGAAAATGACGTGTCAAGTGGATGAGTTAATTAAGCATGTTTCATGATGCAATGTTACGCTAAAAGTAAAATGTTGAAATACTGTAAGTAAATCTAAAAATGACAGAAAAATAAACAGTCAATTAAGCACATGAAACCCCACCCACAAGGGCTACTAAGTATCTAAGTAGGAGAGGGAAAACAAGCTACTCAAAGACACATAAAGAGGCTAAAAATATCTAATTTCAAGGGATTGGGATTTAAAGGCTCTAAT
This sequence comes from Pinus tabuliformis, assembly GCA_031772625.1. Lineage (NCBI taxonomy): Eukaryota > Viridiplantae > Streptophyta > Pinopsida > Pinales > Pinaceae > Pinus > Pinus tabuliformis. The sequence continues at coordinate 845,242,712 of CM062809.1, read as the reverse complement.
CTACTATAAACGGTGAAGACAAACAACAAAATTAGGGGTGGAAAATGTTGCAAAGGATAGGTGTGAAGCTCTAAGACATAGGATGTTCAAGGGGATCCTAAGGGGGAAGAGGAAAACCCAAACTCTAAATGGAAAAAAGGTAAAATAAGCCTATCTAACATATCTAAAATGTAATGGATTAGGTAAAAAAAACAATGGCTTAAAATGTTGAAAACCCTAGCCTCCTCACTCAAAAAATCTCTTCCTAACAATGTGGAGGTGTACTCTAAACCCTAGGGGGGATTTTTCCTTCCTCAAAAAGACAAAAGTGGATCCAGGCCTAAGGGAGATTGAAAATAGAGATGAAGTACCCAAAACAGTCTGTAGACATCATTCTCGAAAAATCTGTAAAAAGATTGAAAATTTTCTGAAAAAAGTACAAAACACAGGTACTGACCTGTTTATGAGGAAAACACAGTTTTCTGGCCAAAAAGTGCACTTTGCATCTCACTTATGGGGTTGAAAAGTGCACTATGTTCCCGAAAGTTGATGAGCCTTATCATTGGGAAATTATATGGGCCTTAATTCACCTCCTAGCTTAGTCAAACCAACTGTTCTCACAACTTATTGCATACTTTTGATTATATTTTGTTTATGAGATGAGTTAGAGTTGGATATTTTGCTTTGTGGTCTAATGTGCATTTAATGAAAGATTAAAGGATAAAAGCAAGGAATTTTGGCAAATAACTTGGTCAAAAATTGAATGGGACAAGGGAGAAGAATTATAGGAGGTGAATCCTCCTCATTTACTACCCCTCCATTTGAATATTCCTCCATCAGCTCGGAGTGCAAACAGCCAAATCATGAGGAATAGAAGGCAACCGAGAAAGTGAAAGACAAAGCACAAATTTATCTCGAGTTTGGGAGATGAGCCTCCCTAATTTTAAGGAATTAGTTGGAGACTTCAGATGTATAAGTAGAGAGGCCTAGGACCTCAGTAGGATTCAGATTTTTTATTGTAAAACTCTACTCTATTTTCAAGCTGCAAGACTTGTGACAGTTTTTGATATAATCCATTGTTTTGATAATAAGAATGAGTTTTGTTTTGAGCCAACACTGAGTTAACTCAGAGGGTTGAAGCTCTTGTGTTAGGGCCCAACCCTAGCAACCAAGGCTCCTCTTTATTGTACATGTATGCTAGCATAGATTCATAGTTTAATTGTTCATTTACTTAAGTAGCTAAATTTCTATTACAGCAGTGTAGAGTAGATTGGTTGTATGTTAGTTTTCTTCCATTTGTGCCTTCTTTCAATTAGCAGGTTGTCAGTAGGTGTCTCGGCCTCACCTCCTCCCTCTGGGACCATGACTTGAGGAAGAGACCCTTCAGCAACCCCAAAAACACAGATTTCTAGTTCTTGCATGAGCCTTGGAGTTTGTTGTCTTGATTCAGTACTTGGTTCACTTCATTGTCATCTTTTTTCATTACTCTATTTTTGCAATAAGATCTCACTCATGCTCTCATTTCCTTCAGCACTTTCTTCATGCATAATATGGGCAATTGATTCATGCTTTTCTAGTTTATGAAAATGTATCTTGTTGCATAGTTCTTGGAAGACACACATGTTTTAAGCACTGCAGGTACTTCAGGAGGAGGTCTAGACTTCATCACCAACATCCATCTTCCACCTCCTCCACCTTAACCATCTCTTCTTCCACCATCACCCTCACTAGTTTTTTTGTCCTTTTTCATTGAAATTTCCTTAGATACATTGAGTGAATCTAGCCATCTCTTCTCTTGGATATTGACTCCTGAGTGTACCTAGACCTTCTAACACCCCATCCCACTCTTCACACACCTTTTCCAAGATTTCCAACACCTCACAAATAGCTCTTGGTTGCATCCTGTAGGTTTCCTGTAATTCCTACAAGATCATCCTGTAGGTTTCTAGTACATCCTATAGGTTTTCCTGAAACGGCCTGTTTTGAGGCCGAATTGATGGGGAACCTCTAGGAAGTCACAAAAAGCCTCCTAGGACCCTTCCACACCATCCAAACAGTCCATAGACCTTCTAGCCATCCTCAACCACCTTCCATCCCCCTGCCACATCCACAAGAACAATTAAATTGCATGCTTGATTTTACCAAAAAACCCCAAAAAAGTGAAAACAAATTTAGTTTAGTTTTCTTGCTTACACATTAGTATGGTTTGATGCTATTTACTTCTATAACTTAGATAACAGCATTAGCTTAGTGTTGATTTAGCAATTCTGCTTAGCATAACTGTTTAATTGGTTAATTAGGATATAGTGTGATTTAGCATTACATGTTGTTTTCTTCATTACTGCAGTAGATTAGCTCTCTTAGAGTAGATTTTCTATTCTTCCATCAAAGAATCAAGCTTCTTCTGACCCTATATAAGTTTGGCTTGGAACCCCTGGGGTCTCTCACCAGATGAACAGTGAGAACAGGCAGGACCTTCACTTTTACTTGTGCATATAGCACTATCACCTCCAAGTTTGTATGAACTCCGGGTTGATAATTAAAGTTGGTAGCCCAGGAGTTGCAGCATCCTTGCTGCAATATTGGCACTCATCACTTTTTGGTGTCGTTGCCGGGGAGGTGTCTGAGTAGAATGTGATTATTTCTTTCTTTTCTTCTATTTTTAGTCTCCAATTTTCTGCCATTAGTTTATTTCTGTAAAAGTAATCTAGTAGCTTCCTTTCATTCATTTGTCGTTATCTGCTTTCCTTTCCATTCTACAAGTAGAATTTCAATTCAACTAGTAGTTTTTTTTTCTATCACTAGTTTTCATTCAATCAACAATTTCATTTATGCAAAGTACTTTCCAACTTAAAAAAAAAACTTGCAAAATTCAACCCAAAAACATTTCCTTTCATGCCTTGTAGGAATAGGGACAACTTAGGGAAATTCTTGCCAAATACCCCCACTGCATCCAACAACCAACCTTCTCTATTCTTCGGTGGTTGTGAACTGGAGGAACCTTTAGGTGAGCAACCTAACATATTTTAAGAACCTACAGGGGAAGAAGAAGAAGAGGAACCCATTCCTACTGAACTAATGGCTGAAAACCGAAATGATAGAGGGAATAGAGAGAGAGAGTTGAGGGTGCCTTCCCCATCAGGGAAACCAATGGGGACACTAAGATGAAGAATATAAGCCCCTCTGCCCTACCTCATTTCCATGGATTGACCACAGAGGACCCCGACACTTTCCTATTTGAGTTTGTTTTTATATGCCGAACCTATGACTATACAGATGATGAGACAAAGTTAAAACTATTTCCATCTACACTTAAGGATGCAACATTGCGCTGGTTCATGGGTTTACCTAGAGATAGCATCACAACTTGGGATCAGATGCAATAGGCTTTTAACAACAAATATTGAGATTACTGTAGGTCAAAGGATACTAAAGAAGAAATTTTCGGGATGACCATGGGCTAGGATGAATCCTTAGAAGGCTACGAAGAAATATTCCAGCTAAGTTACAAAAGGGCCAGGTGCACACTTGACCCCAAGTCACTAAAGCTGGTCCTGCTCAGTGGAGTAAGGGAAGATCTTCTCGATACCTTACATTTGTTAGCAGGAGGAGATATCTACCAATTACCCTATGAGGATATAAATACTGTCTTTAGAACCCATTCTAGGGCAGCCATGAAAAAGTGTAGGAGTAGTCAACCTATGGCCAGTACATCATCTTCCAACTCATCCATCAAGGGTGAAATTGGAAATATGATGGAAGATTTCAAAAGTGAGATGCTGCAAACCATTTCCTTGCAATTGGACACCATGAACATCAGAAGGTAGCAAGAGGAAGCAAAGAGAGCCTTGGCCATCTTTTGTCCTAGATGCACCAGGAGGCATCCTAGGAATGAATGTCCATTGAACTGTATTGAAATTTGCTCGGTATGTGAAGAAAACCACTCCACAGACAAGTGCCCTTCTTTACCCGGACTCAAAGTTGTATATCAAGGAGCTGAAGGGGTCACTGAGTAGCTTTGCTACATCAACCAAAGGAGACCTCCTGGGCCTAGACCATACTAGCAGGGTATGCAAGGGTCATCCCATGCATATTACAACCCCAACCAAACCACAACTATACCTTCTTTGGGACCCCCTTCTCATCCTTCCTGGTCTACACCCCCTCCTTGGTCCTATGCATCTCAATATCATTCTCAGCCAGCCAGCCAATCATTTCAACCTTATGCTCCACCACAACCTTAGTGGAATACACCACTGCAGGGGTGGAGGCCCCAATACAACAATGCTCCAAATCTATTTCCTCCACCACCAACCCAACCACAAATCCTACACTCTGCTCCATCCAAGAAACCCTAAATGTCTGCCCAGCCAAATTCGAACCTGAACAATAGACATGCTCAACAAGTATACTGTGGAGAGACATCATATCCAGCTTATGCTATGGAAATCCAGGAGATCAACCTGAGATCTGGAAGAGTCCTCCCGGATAACCAACATTCCCCTCCACATAGGGAGGTGGAAGAAGAAAGAGAGGAACGAAACCTTAAATTAAATCCATCGTTTCCTGAGAGATTAACCTAACCATTCCAGCCTACCCCAGAAGAAACTAAACTTCTGGGAGAATTGAAAAATCTATGTGTAAAGATCCCCCTTCTCCAGGCAATTGTTGATTAAGGAGAAATGCTTCAAGCATCCAGGAAGAAGAAAAAGGGATGCCCCTACCATTAATGTCATTAGGAAGTTATCTGACTTAATACTAGGGCAGGTAATATGTCCGAAATATTTGGAGCCTAGAAGCCTTGTAGTAGATGTACACATCAATGGCATCATCATCCCACACACTTTGATCGATCTTGGGGTTGCCATTAATGTGATGACCAAGGACACCATGCTCAAGCTCAACCTCCAAGGGTAATTGAGGAAGACCACAATAGCTTTGCAACTTGCAGACCATTCCATAGTCACCCTTGAGGGAATTGTGGAGGATGTGATGGTCTCCATTGACTCCTGGGAGTATCCCACAGATTTTCTAGTTCTCTAGCCTAAGGCTAAACTTACTGGTTATCCTCTCATCCTTGGGAGGCCATGGTTGGCCATAGCCAATGCTTACATTAGCTGCAGAGTTGGGAATATGACCATCAAGAATGGGCATATGTCTAAACAGTTAGTCCTATACTCTCCTGCTCAACCTTCTCTAGAGCATGATTTACCTTTATGGTTGGAGGAGGAGGAAGAATATGAGGTTTATTCCTCCCAAATTTATGCTTTGGAAGCAACCATACGAGGAGGACAACAAGATGAGGATGACTTAATTGAACACCTACTCCAAAGTCCAACTCCTGGTTTGTTACCATTAGAAGAAGAAGTAAGGGAAACCCAGAACAATCATCCAATTGACTTATGCTTGGCCAATTCTAATCCACTCTGTGTCAAAACCATAGAATTCAACCCAGAGAAAACTTTGAAAATTAATCCATCTCTTTCTTCTCTTGAAGAGGAGAAATCTATGCAACATGTTGAGAGAAAACTTAGAAGCTTTCGCTTGGAGTTACAAGGAAATGAAGGGAGTACACCCCTCAGTGTGTACTCACCACATATACATCAAATAAGGTTGCAAGATGGTCCGACAACCACAAAGTAGGATGAATCCGGCTCTTAAAGATATATTCAAAGAAGAATTGCAAAAACTACTAGATGCAGGATTCATTTACCCTATCTCCGACAGTGAGTGGGTCTCTCCTTTAGTGTTAGTTCCCAAGAAAAATGGTAAGTGGAGGATTTGTGTCGATTATAGGGAGTTGAAAAAAGCCACAAAGAAGGATCATTTTCCCATACCCTTCATTGACCAAGTGTCAGATGGCTTGGCAGGATTTTTTTTTCTTTTCTTTCCTAGATGGATTCAGTGGGTACAACCAAATCCAAATCTTCCCAGAAGACCAGGATAAGACCACATTCACCTATCCTTGGGTTACTTTTGCCTATAAGGTCCTTCCTTTTGGCCTATGCAATGCTCCTGCCACTTTCCAGAGAGCAGTCTTGAGTATTTTCGCCGAATTAGTATATGATGTGGTGGAAATTTATATGGATGAATTTACACCTTATGGCTGTGATTTTCAAGAAGCCTTGACAAACCTAGGAAAAGTATTTCACAAATGCATTGAAATGAACCTATTTCTCAGTCCAGAAAAAATGTGAATTCTTAATGACTGAAGGGATAGTGCTAGGTCATTCAATATCTCAGTAAGGATTGCAGGTGGACCCGAACAAAATAGAAATCATCCAAAGGGTCCCCCTCCACAAAAGCCGAGAGATGTCAGGAGTTTCTTAGGGTTAGCTGGATACTACCGAAGGTTCATAAATGACTTCAACAAGTTAGCCTGTCCTTTATTTGGGTTGTTGGCCAAATATTTTGAGCTTATATGATCAAAAAGTTGTCAAGAGGCCTTAGACATTCTAAAGGGTAAGTTAACCACTGCACCAATTCTTCGAGGCCCAAATTGGGCCCTCCCTTTTCATATTCATGTTGATGCCTCACACAAAGCCACAGGAGAAACCTTAGGTCAGGTAGAGGAGAAATAATCCTATGCCATCTATTTTATCAGTAAGAACTTGTCAAAGGTTGAGCTAAATTATACAGTGACCGAACAGAAACTCCTGGCTGTTGTGCATTCATTAAACAAATTTAGGCATTACATTATAGACTATCAAAAATTTGTGCATACTGATCATGCTACAATAAAATATTTAATGAATAAACAAGATGTGAATGCTCGAATTATAAGATGGTTGCTTTTATTACAACAGTTTGATCTAACCATTGTTGATAAGCCTGGTAAGGAAAATGTTGTTGCAGACTTTCTATCTAGGGTGAATTTGCCTGCAGGTGAAGAAGGAATGGTGGATGACCAATTACCAGACGAGCACTTGTTTGCTATTTTAGTTCTCTCTCCATGGTTTTCTGATATATAAAACTATTTGGTATCAACACAGTTCCCACCAAACTTGCCCTCCAAAGAAAATTGCAAGATAGTCAGGAAAAACGCCCCCTTCACCTGGATTGGGGGCAATATTTTCAAACTTGGCCCAGATCAAATCTTGAGAAGGTGTGTAAGGGAAGAGGAAGTTTTTGACATCCTTATGACCTGTCATGATGGGCCTTGTGGAGGTCACTTTGCAGCAAAAAGGACAACATTCAAGGTGTTAAAAACAAGCTATTATTGGCCCACTCTTTATCAGGATGTGAAAAAGTACATTAGTCAGTGTGATCAATGCTAGAGGATGGGAAAGCCTACTCCAAGAGATGAAATGCCCCTACAGCCTCAAGTGACCTTCGATCCATTTAACAAGTGGGGTATGGACTTCATTGGGCCTATCAACCCTCCTTCAAAGAAAACACGGTACATTATTGTGTGCACTGATTATTTGACTAAGTGGGCGGAAGCCAAGTCAATTAAGGAAACAACAGAAGAGAAGGTGGCTGAGTTCCTAAGGGAGAATGTATTCTACAAATTTGGGTACCCTAGAGAGCTAGTCACAGACCAAGGCAACCAATTTACCTCCAACATGATTAAAGAACTGCTAAGCCATCACAAAATCAAGCATAGGACCTCCACTCCCTATCATCCACAAGCTAATGGGCAAGTGGAGGCGACCAACAGGGCATTGGAGAGCATCTTAACCAAGGTAGTGAGAAGCAACAAGAAGGATTGGGCAGAGAGACTAGTTGAGGCCACCTGGGCCTATAATACAACATGGAAGACCACCATCGAATTTACACCTGATGAGCTGGTCTATGGGAAAAAGGCTTTGTTGTCCATTGAGGTTGATTATAACACATTGAGGATGGCAGCCCAACTAGAGTTGGATATCAGTCATGCACAGAAAGAAAGATTGTTCCAATTGAATGGCTTGGATGAATTCTGAATGTAGGCCCTCCTACATACAGAGATAGTTCAACTTCAGAGGAAGATATTGAATGATAAACATATTAAGGAGAAACAATTTCAAGAGGGTGATTAGGAATTGTTATATGATTCTAGGTATAAAGACTTCAAGGGAAATCTAAGGACAAGATGGCTCGGACCTTATGTGGTGGAGAGATTCCATGATAATGATTCAGTGCAACAGAACTATAGATGAGGAAGTCATTCCATTGCTTGTTAATGGACACCGATTAAAAATGTATAAGAGGCCTTTATCAAAGAAAGAGTTCATTGACAATATCAACAAAACAGTGATGATGGTGGAGCAAGTTCCAGCTCCTCCCTCATCAGGTCACTGAAAATTGAAAAAAAGGAAAAAAAAAATAAGGACTCAGGTGAAAACCTCCATGAGGCACCTGGGTCCCATCTTTGGGTTGAAAACCTTGTGAGGCAGCCCAATGATGAAAAAAAAAAGTAGAAAGAAGAATAAGAAGATCCCTGGGTGAAAACCTTCTTTGAGGCGGTCAGGGCAAACATCTAGGGTGAAAACCTCTCTGAGGCATCCTAGGGGTTTTAAAACAAAAAAGAGAGGAAAAGATATAATTTTTATTTGTAGGTGGGCGAGAAAGATAGTCAAGGAGCAAAAAGAGGATACAAAGGGAACCCTACCTCACACATATCCATCTCCTCCACTCCCTACCATGAATCCCTCCATCATTTCTATCGTTTTTCCACTCCACTGCTTCAATTTATGTGAAGACTGTGTTTTCTACAGGAACCCGTGTATTCCTACAGGATCCCCTGAAAACCTACAGGATGATCCTGTAGGAATTACAGTGGTCCACAAAACCTACAAGAAGTAATCAGAGGGCACATGGTAGGTTTTTCAGGTCCCTAAAATTCATCCTAGACATGATCTAACCCCTCACCTCGTCCATTATCATCATCCCTGCACTCACCATTCAAAACAAAAAAAGGTCGGTTTCTGCCAGTGTTGGGCTGCCAAATTAGCATACATTTTCACTCCATTTTCACCTTTATCCTCATTTTGTCACCTCATTTCATCACATTATCATTATATTTCATTACCATATGGGTTCATAGTTTCATTTTCCAAAGTTATTTATTTTATGCATTTAAAGTGAATTTATGATTAAAAGATAGAAAAATAACATGTATTTGAATATAACTAAAGGTGGAATGAGTTTGGTGACATGTGTAGGTGATTTGGAAGGTTCCAAGACACTCTTATGTGGCCTCCAAGACTCAAATTCGAATTCTCTTGAAGATTTGAAGGAGATCTGGGATAGGGGTCAAGCATATCTCATGGAGAAAAATCATGGATAAGGAATATGTGTCTCATATTGGTTGTAACCATATGAATGATTTGTGGAACTAGGAGGGATTAGTGGACCTCGATTAATGAGTTAGTTGTTTATGTTGTTGTATAAATAGGAGTACCTCCTCCATTCCAAAGGGAGGACTCTTGGAGCATGTATCCTAACGTATGATAAAATAGAATAAAGTTTTCTTTCTACAATTTTAGATATAAATTGCCTTAATGTAGTATATGAATTTATGGAATAGTTTGTCACTTTGTTCTTAAGAGAATTGAGCTCACTCTAAAAGGATCAAAGAAACATTTTATTTCATTATAGATTTTATTTTCATTTAATTACTTAGACGTTTGAAGCTTTTTCATTATTAATGAATGAATTTTAGTTTAAATCTTATCAGCATATGAAAGGATGAACAAGGGCCTAAGTTAGGCTCTCTTCCTATTTGATATGAGTAGTAACTAAAATTCATTCTCTTTTTCTAGTTTCAAGTTATTTCTAAATTCTTGATTTTTGATGCTTATGAATGAATTTTAGTTGAGTTCTAATCAGAATATGAGGGAACAACCAAGAGTCTAAGTTAGTCTCTCCTTCTATTTGGTCTGAACAATAATTAAAGTTCATTTCCTTTTCTTTATTTCAAGTTATTTTTGAGTTTATGCAATGGTAATGTTGTTGGAATAGAACTATGAGGAAGGACAACCAAGACCTCCTAAGTTAGGAGCCCCTTTTTTTGCTTTCTATACATCACATATTGTTGCTCTTTAGTTTCTCTTCTTGAGGACAGTACTATGGGGAAGGACAACCAGGACCTCCCAAATTGGGAGCCTCTTCCTTTGCTTGCTGCATCTTGAACTAGAAACTTTTTAGTTTTAGAAGTTATTTGTAATATGCATTTCTATTCTTTATTTCCATTTTAAAAAAACCTCCTACAACAGTCTCATCTGAGGTACCATATATTTTGGTTTTCTTCTAAGTTTACGAAACCCTTGGGTTGACAAATTAAATGACAGGGATTTAACAGACAATTAAATCACCCAACGGCCAGTTATGAAAAAAGAAAGAAAAATGAAAAGCAAAGGAGAGTAAGAGAATTACCTGAATGTCCCTTGCTCCAAACACACTCCTACTCCTTTTTTCCATTCATTTCACCATCCTCACAGCCACAGCTAGCAACATGATTAAGTAATTCTGAGTGTGAAGCAGCTACAAGACATTTTGTAGGAAATCCTGTGGCAGCCTATCACACAGAATGTCAATCATCAACTACAGGTCTTCACTAGGATGATCCAGGAGCTCCACAACAACAACAACATCAGATCTTCAGTCACAAACACATGCAAAAGCCAAGAAACCATCAACAGATAGTAAGAGGAGGAAGAAGAATGACCATATAGAAAATAAACAACACAACACCTCTGATCTTCAACAACTGCAACATGGCATCGAGACCATAGGTAAGTATCCCACTCACTCACTCATATGCATCATTTGATCAAAAGTTGTAAGGGTTACGAGATAGTTGGTTTATAAGTGAAAAGGTGGCCAGTTAACTTGGCCACCTTCGTTCAGTCATCACATGCAAAACCGGGTGTCCTCTCACACGTGGCTACAGTCAACTCAAAGACAGAGGAGGAGTAGGACAAGAGGTGGTTAACTATGGATCTATGAGGTGGGAGCTGATTACGAGGAGAGGAAATGATGAGGTGGTAGTGGGGACCAACAGTCCAAAAATGGCAACGTACCTCTGCTGCCAGCACACCACCTCACCCCAAAACACCATAAAGGGAAATAAAACATCGTTTGCATGCATTCATGCATTCCACCTCCTCGAAACTCCCTCACTCAAGTTGCTCTCATAACTCTGGCCACCCACCGGAAGCAAGGATCCATCGTTCTGCAAGAGAATTTCTATAAAAGCATGCACAAGAATTCCTTAGGAACAGCCTATAGGATACAATCTACAGGAGCAGTCTACAGGATACATAGAGGTAGTCTACAGGATAGGCAGAGAAGAGTTCAAGAGGGGATATCACGGGAATTGTCCACTACCACTATTCTAAAGAGGTAGGATCTAAAAATCCATCCCCATTTAAAAACAAATGAACTAGAAATTCTCTAAGATCTCGTGAATTTAGCAACTGTGGAAGGTGAATTACATACTCAGTAAACTTTGTTTTCCTCCTGAATTTAAAATTTTGTGTCAACCCTCTCATTTTCTCCTCAAGCCTCACAAGCAAGATGATAGGAGGGTTTAATAGGAGAGAGCCCACAAACACTATGAGGATACAACAACACCCCCAAGTTCTTGAAATCTTCATAAGCGCCACTGGATGGGGTTTTTCGAAAAATTCACAGGGTATGATGATGAGGTGGCTCAAGAATTTGCTCATTCCCTCACTCCACATAGCAGAATCCATGCCACTGTTATAGTTAGAGGGATCACAATAGATCTCACCCCAGAGCTCATCAGTAGGGTCACCACACTTCCCCTAGGAATTCCATGGAGAAAGGAAGACAAAGCAAAAAGTCAGGTGGCAAAAAGGAAATCCTTTTTAGAAGGTGAAGAACCCACATAGGATAAAAATGGAGTAAGGTGGGATAGTCTGCCATACCCATGGATTCAAGTAGGCTACCAACTCATCAAATATATCTCATGTGAGGGTAGATACAGTGTTGTTTATGGCTACCATTTTAGGATCCTTGAAGAATTAAGATTTGGGGTAGAAACACCAGTTCACCAAAGACTCAACATACCCTATTTCTTGATGCAATCACTCATAGACTCCAGCAACAAAGTAAAGGAAGGGAATTCCCAACAATTGTCTCATCATGGGTTGATCAGGATCCTCATTGAGGATGCCCTCCAAAATCTCAGAATCCTATAACATGGTCAGTCTTCAGAGACTTGCTAGTAGAGGGTGAAATTAAAACCCTAACTTATGATGTTAGTCCTTCTGTCGGTGAGGAGGAGGAAAAACGAGGAGAAGAAGATACAGATCTAGATAGGGATGAGATGGATGAAGAAGAAACTGACACAGAGGAAAATGATGAAGCATAAGAAGAAGAAGGAGAAGAGAAGGAGAATGATAATGAAACAGAGGAGGAAAATAAGGAAGAAACTAATGGAGATGAGGAAGAACAACAAGAGGAAGAAGATAGGAAAAACAGAGAGGAAGAAGGCATTGAAATAGAAAGGGAAGAACACAAGGAGGAGTCACATATGGTTTCTATAGAGGCCCCTAAGAGGGAGGCAGCAGGCGCTCACTAATCTTAGCACCCCAGTCAAGAAAAAAGGGAAAAGAAGGAGGCAAGCCCCACTATATTTTAGAACAAGAAAGAGCACAAGAATCAAACAAGGGAAGCCACAAATATCAACAAAAATTCCTATTGAGATTGAAGATTCTCTTACACCAAGAGACAAAATGCCTTTCCCTAAGTCACCAATCACCTATGTAAGGAGGCCTAGTACCAGTTCAACTTCCTTAAAGGGTATGGCCATCCTAGAGGATCCATAACAAAACCTATAGGAAGCAAAAATAGTCCTACAGGATACTCTGCAAAAACTACAGGAAGCACGAAAACTAGAAAGAAAGGTAGGGGAGCAGCAAGAAACAAAAGAGGAAGACCCTGAAACAAAGGAACCAAGCCCCCAACCTAACCTAGACTCCTACTACTGGTTTATTGAAGGAGGCAGGGTGATACCTCAAAAATTTGCCATCCCATTGTGTTTCGAATTTGAGAAGGAGAGGGTCAAAATCCACCAATGGATGCAAATCGCCAAGTCAAAAGGGGTGGAAGACATTGGGCACATGGAGGAGAAGCTCAAAGAAATGGGCAAAGAGCTAAGTGTCTTAAGGGACAGAGAAGCAATAATGAGAGATCAACTTGAGAGGGAAAATGTATGGCTGAGGGGACAACTGCGGGAAAGGGAGAGCCAACTAGCATGTATGGCCAGCCTCTCCTTGGAGTCCATTCAATGTAGGATGCCAGCTAAATCCTATGCTCTTTACCTCAAAGAACAATGGCTGTAGTTTGAGATTAAAACACTAGTACAAAGGGGCACCATGCCATTTCAGGACTACAGGCAATTTATTGATCTTTGTGATCAAAGTACACCAGAGGATAGGGCCAAAATGGTTGAGTTTTACTTGCACAACATGGCCCTCACAGACATGAACGTTTGGTCCTAATGCAAAGCTAGGAGATCTATAATTAATGGCTTTGGCATCATGGATGAACCATGAGGAGTCAAGGGCTGCAGAGATGAAAAGAATATTGGCCAGAGAGAAAAATGAACCTCTTTTCATCAGAGTTGAACAATCAAATCCTGTGGCCCTAATAAGCACCCATAATCTGATTGCAAATGATCCTCAACTGGCACCTAAATATCTTGCTGTCCAGGAGTAAGCAATTTCACATTTTGAGGGTATGTTTAGGCTACTAGGAGATGATAGTATACATGCCTGCCTAAGGAGATGGAACACACCACCACATAGCTTGAAGATCAGAGAATATCACTCCCCTCAAAGGTTGAGAGAGGCACTCAACATGACACTTATGTATAAGAAATCAATACAAAGGTTGAAGGTCAATTGGATAGGCCTAAAACTCAGTTCACCACTACTCCTAGGGATGCTAGAAGGGAGAAAAAAAGAGGAAAAGAGGCAGTGGGAAGAAGTAGAAAACAAAGCAGGCTTCTATGAACAAGAAGAAGAGACCACATCAGAGGCATGGGATGTCAGAGAGGTTACCAGAGCCATGCAGGACATGGACATTGACTAAGTTGCTCAGAGGATGAGCAACAATTTCAGTAGGGGGTGATCATGAGCCTCATCATTGGGTAATTATATGGGCCTTAATTCACCTCCTAGCTTTGTCAAACCAACTATTCTCACAACTTATTGCATACTTTTGATTATATTTTGTTTATGAGATGAGTTAGAGTTGGATATTTTGCTTTGTGGTCTAATGTGCATTTAATGCAGGAATAAAGGATAAAGGCAAGGAATTTTGGCAAAGACCTTGGTCAAAACTCGAATGGGACAAGGGAGAGGAATTATAGGAGGTAAATCCTCCTCATTTACTACCCCTCCATTCGAATATTCCTCCATCAGCTCAGAGTGCAAATAGGAAAATCATGAGGACTAGAAGGCAGCCGAGCAAGTGAAAGACAAAGCACCAGTTTATCTCGAGTTTGGGAGTTGAGCCTCCCTAATTTTAAGGAAGCCGTTGGAGACTTCAGATTTATAAGTAGAGAGGCCTAGGACCTCAGTAGGATTCAGATTTTTTATTGTAAAACTATACTCTATTTTCGAGCTGCAATACTTGTGATAGTTTTTGATGTAATCTATTGTTTTGATAATAAGAATGAGTTTTGTTTTGAGCCAGCACTGAGTTAACTCGGAGGGCTGAAGCTCTTGGGTTAGGGCCCAACCCTAGCAACCAAGGCTCCTCTTTATTGTACATGTATGCTAGCATAGATTCATAGTCTAATTTTTCATTTGCTTAAGTAGCAACATTTCCATTACAACAGTGTAGAGTAGATTGGTTGTATATTAGTTTGCTTCCATTTGTGCCTTCTTTCAATTAGCAGGTTAGCAAGGAGAAAATATCACCAGACAGTTGTCAGCAGGTTTGTTGGCCTCACCTCCTCCCTCTGGGACCATGACTAGAGGAAGAGACCCTTCGACAACCCCAAAAACACAGATTTCTAGTTCTTGCATGAGCTTTGGAGTTTGTTGTCTTGATTTAGTACTTGGTTCACTTCATTGTCATATTTTTCCATTACTCTATTTTGCAATAAGATCTCACTCATGCTCTCATTTCCTTCAACACTTTCTTCATGCATAATATGGGCAATTGATTCATGCTTTTCTAGTTTATGAAAATGTATCTTGTTGCATAGTTCTTGGAAGACCCACAAATTGGTCTGTAATTCTCCCTCAGTGGGATGCGTCCTTTGATATCCTTGATGCTTCAGAAATAGATTCTCTCTCTCAATGTGTGGAAAACCCAAACAAGTGGAGAACTAAAAATGGGAGCTCAGGAAAAAATGACGATAATGTTGACAGTGATTATGATCATGGTGAAGAATGAATGAAAAAACCTCCTTTTTATAGCAAAGTATGGAGCTAATCTCGAAAATAGAGAATAATAAAATATTACTAGCCAAATTCAGATCTAACTACTTGAAATACTTTATTATATTTATTGGAGAGGGGAAAGATATTTAAAATGGTTAAATACCTTTATTTAGAAATAATTAACAAAAAAATTGATTTTTAATTATTTCGCTGGAATTAAGAAAGCCGTGAAATCAAAATAATTATTAAATAGTGATTTAATATTTATTCTAATAACAAAAATAAGGAAATTTAAATAAATAATGATTTATTTAAATATTCCTAAGGGATTTAGTAAAATGTGACAAGGAATAATTATTAAATAATTATTTAATAACTATTCATAGAGAAAGTTAAATAAATAATGATTTATCTAATTATTCTCATGGGGTTTTTTATTTAAATCAGAAAATAATTTAATAAAAGTGGTTTACTAAAATATTTTCCATAGTGAAAGTGATTTTACTATGGCAAAATTAAATATACATGGTGTATTTCGATCCACCTAGTTAGAAATGACTAGGTGATCATTTTTTGGTCATAATAGATGGCACAATTGAAATATTGCCATACCTCTTTCCTAAGAGAGGTTGTTTTTCACTAGTAATTCGATCACATTTCGCTAATGGAACTATATCTCTAGGTCATCTTCAAATCATATTAAAACTACTTATAGATCAATCTAACTCATCCCAATTCCCCAAATATAAAAGTGTGACAAAAACCTCATTTCTAACTTGGTTTGTGCACTAGTTGTACCATCTATCTAAACTATCAATGCTTTCTTAGTTCCCTCCTTCACTATCTCCATCTATCACTTAGAGTAGAAATACCTTGCTCATACAAGAAAGTTTCCATCTCTTTGGCATTGTCGTCACACTTTCCCAAGAAAAAGAATTCACCTCTTCTGCACGGTTGTTAAGTTGTCTCCAATAGTTCAATAAGTTCTCTAAGGAAATCATGCATTTTGTTTGTGCTCTCCTAATAGATCCGATGTTCACATGCAAGGGGATGATAAGATTGCTCTCCATGTGATTTTATGTCAGTTTACCTTGATATCATCTTTTGAGGTTCTGTATATAGAGAATTTACAAGTCATATGGTTTTCTCAATATTAGCTACTCATATTAAATATTGCGAGCATATATGTATTACGCAAAAGTTTGGTTTGATTCGGTTAGCATCTACTAATATGTTATTGTTGTTAGGCAAAAAATTTTGGCATTTTGGCACCGGAGTGGCGCTATGGTACAGGTGTTGTCCTTGATGGCAACTCACTTTGGTGACAGATCTCAGATCAGGTGCTCAGAATGAAGGAAATCTTGTATACGCAGGTTCACCTTGCCGAAGATGCATATACACGCGGGTTATACATTCAAAAGTCGCGTATCCATATACACACACTTTTATGCACAGAAAAGCGCGTACATGGTGGGAATCTTATTTTTGGTCCGTGGTTGTTAGTCCTTGGATTTTGAACCTATGGTTTTGGACCATGGTATCTCGTCAGAAGTGTTGACCCCAGGTTTTGGGCCCTTGGTATTGGTTTATTATGGTTTTGGACCGTGGTATTGTGGAAGGGCTAAAAATATAAAAGAGGAAGGAGATCATGTGGCAAAGGATGATCTGATTTATTAAATATCTGATATTGTGCTAGATCTGGAATACTGGTGATTGGGTTATGGTGCAGATCTAGATCTGAATAAAGGAGGAACTTGAGTGCGAGAAAGATAAGGACTATTGATGGATCAAAATCTCAAGGCTTGAACATTGGTATCTCTGTATGATTTTGATATGTTATATGTGGCGCACTCTTGATCTATAAATCTGGGTTAACTAATGTCTGAATGTTTAAAAGAATAAATTATCCTTTATATATCTTTACGCAAGTTCAGTGAAGTGCAGGTGCGTATACACGCTTTTTCTGTGAATGAAAGAAGCGTATACGCAGGTTGGTTGTGGTACAGAAGCGTATTCACGCAGATTGATGAATAGTGAAGTAGCATACATATCTTGATTTATGTTCTAGCTGCTTCTGTTTTATTGTTGCAGTGTTCTGGGTTCAGAATTGGTGTTTGATTACAGTTACTGTGTTCTGGGTACAGCTGATAGAGAAGTGTTTATCTGATTCAGTTTTTGATTGGTGAAAGGGGTTTGGTTGATGCAAAAATACTTAATGTTTGATTGATACTACTTGTGGATCCAGTCTGAAAATGTATGAAACGTGGTACTTGGAGGAGAGAAGATTGTAGGCCGGTGCCTACGTACTAGTATCTTAGCTAGTACAAGAGCAAAGGGGGTTGGAGCTTCCTTCCAGGAGAGTCTGGAGAACGAGAGAAGGTTGTAGCCTTCTGCAGGTTATAGCCTGCGTGCTGGTAAAGGACTGCACCAGTACATTGTAAAAGAAGTTTCTTAATAAAGGAAGATAGAAACGAATTGCAGCAGGTGGTTTTCACCCACATTGGGTTTCCACCTTATATCATGGTGTTCATGTGTGTTGCTTATGTGTGTTGATCTATCTGTTTTATTGCTACTGTTGACTGTTAATATGGCTAATAATGTTCTGATGCATCCATTGAAGATCACATAACTGAATCATGAGTTTAATGGTTATACGCTAGTTGCAATAGACACAGTCGCGTATATACGCGGGTATACTTAACTGAAGTAGCGTATATGAATCTGAGTATGAAATTGAAAAAGTTCAATTGATTAGATAATACTGATTCACCCCCCCTCTCAGTATTATTTCCAACAATTGGTATCAGAGCAGGTCCTTCTGAAGAAGCTTGATCGCTTGAAGGAAGATCTTTCATCATGAGCAACTACGAGAGGGAAGCATCAATCAGGCCACCGGTTTTTGATGGGACAAACTTCGTATATTGGAAGGTAAGAGTTACTGCCTATCTTCAATCTCTGGGTACAGAAGTCTGGGACATCATAGAAATAGGGTATACTTTTCCATCAGCTACCCCTACAGATCCAGCTGAGAAGAAGAAATATGAAACAAATGCAAAGGCGGTCAATACTCTTCTAGGATGTCTATCTCAATCAGAATTCGTGAAAGTTATGCAGTTAAAATCAGCAAAAGAAATATGGGACAAGATTGTCCTAAGCTATGAAGGAGATGATCAGGTAAAACGAGCAAAACTTCAAACCCTTAGGATTCAGTATGAAAATCTCAAGGTGTATAATGATGAAAGTGTGGCTAACTATTTTCTTCGTGTAGATGAGATTGTTAATTGTATGAAAAACTTGGGAGAAGAAATAAAAGAGGCTGTTGTGGTTGAAAAAGTTCTAAGATCTTTGTCACCTAGGTTTGAATCTAAAGTTTCTGCAATAGAAGAAAAGGAGAATCTACAAAGTCTTAAAATGTCACAACTGCACGAAATTCTTACTGCTTATGAAATGAGGAAAGGAGGTCCATCAGAAAGGAGAGAAGTTGTCTTCAAGGCTTCAGGCAAAGGAGAATACTATGAATCAGGACATGTGTCAGAAGAAGAAGAAGAATCAAATTTTTTCAAAAATCTTCAAAGGGGTGCCGGACGATTCCGAGGTAAGTTACCTTTCAAGTGCTTTTCTTGTGGAAGAGTAGGTCACTATGCTGCCAAATGTCCTCATAAGGATAAGATTGACAAGGGAAAGGAACCTGTTAGATGGAACAAGAAACAGAATGCAAATAAGAAAAGCTATTACACTCATGAAGATAGTGATGGTCTTTCAAATAGTGACGAAGATGAACGAGGTAATGAATATAAACTTTTAATGGCTTTTGAAGATGATGACTACATGGATGCTATAGATGTAGAAGGTTTTTGTGAAGAGATGACTAATCTCAAAATCTGCTTAGAAGAGAAAAATGCAATTATTGATTCTCTACAATGTCAACTGGCTGAAAGGGAAAAACATCTTGAAAAATTGGAATGTGAAATTGTTTGTCTTAGAAAGGAGATTGAGAAAACAAAAGCTATTAATCTTAAATTTGTTAAAGGATCTGAAACTCTGGATGAGATTATCAATGTGCAGCGTTCTCCACTAATCAAGACAGGTCTGGGATATAATGGAGAAACATCTCAAGCTTCTACCTCCAAAAGTTATCTTGATGCAGCAAGGAGGAGCGAGCAAAGGCCTAATAGAAATCATCAGGTAAATCAGGGACAGTTTACCTCAAGAACGAATAAAGACTATCAAGAAAATCAGGGACAAGCTACCTTAAGGACAAATAGAAGCTACAATCAGCCACAGGTAAAATTTTCCCAATTTGACTCAAGAATGGATGTCAGTAGAAACTACAATCGGTTGGATGATAGATTTGATAATCACAGGAGTTTTTTCAATGGCCAATGTTTCTCTTGCCATAATTTTGGTCACAAAGCAGCTCAATGTGTTGCCTATAAGACAATCATGACTAGAGAAGCTCAAAAACAAAGGAATATGACTGGAATCACGAAAAGGACTTATAACAATTTTTCGGCCCTTGAAAATGAAGTTGAATGTTCTATTTGTAATAACTTTGGTCATGAAGATTCTGAATGCAGGAGCAGGTTTTGGAAGACAACTCAGAAGGAACATACCTCAAGTGCCAGAACATGGAGAATGAAGGAACCACAACCAGAAAGATGTGGGATAGCTTTCTATGCAAAAGGACAGGAAAATCTATGGTATATCGACAGCGGATGTTCGAAGCATATGACAGGGGATAAAGAAAAACTTGAATCATATACTGCATTAGAAAAGGGAAAGAAGGTGTCTTTTGGAAACGATACCCCTGCAGCCATAAAAGGAAAAGGCACTGCTCAGTTGAAAGAAAAGGTCAAAGCTGGAAATGTTTTGTATGTTGATGGCTTGAAGCATAATCTACTAAGTGTTAGTCAGATGTGTGATCAAGGAACCGAGGTAATATTTCGATCAAATGGATGTAGTGTTCGTGATCTTGATACAGGAAAAAAAGTGATCAAAGGCAGAAGAAATCCAAACAATCTATACATATTTGAAGAAGGACAACAACAATGCTATTTGAGCAAGGATGATGAACACTGGTTATGGCACCGGAGGTTGGGGCATCTAAGCTTTTCACAAATAAGGAAAGCATGCAAATACCAGGCAGTTCGTGGTCTTCCAGATATCAAAATACCAGACAACACCATATGCAGATCATGTCAGTTTGGTAAGCAAACCAGAACTAACTTTCCTGAGAAGGAAGGATCAGCTAGCAGGCTTCTTGAGCTAGTCCATACAGATGTATGTGGTCCATTTAGGACAAGGTCACCTCGAGGAGAATAATACTTGATATTATTTATTGACGACTTCTCCAGGTTTGTTTGGTTAGGACTTATGAAGCACAAAGACGAAGCATTCGAAAAATTCAAATCCTTCAAAGCCTTGGCTGAAAATGAATCAGATTACAAAATTAAGTGCCTTAGGTTCGACAGAGGTGGGGAGTTTACCTCAAATGAATTTTTTGATTTCTGTGAAGAACATGGAATAAGAATGGAATTCTCTACGGCTAGGACTCCTCATCAAAATGGACTGGTGGAAAGGACGAACAAAACAGTCCAACAAATGGCTCGTGCTATGCTTGATGAGTCTAGAACTCCCGCAACCTTCTGGGGTGAAGCTGCATATGCTGCAGTTGTTATTCTCAACAAAACAAATGTCTGAGTGAACATCACTCAAACTCCTCATGAGCTCTGGTATGGTGAGACTCCTTCGGTAAAGCATTTCAAAATTTTTGGGAGCAAATGCTATATTAAGAATACTGATGAGCAGCTTGGCAAACTTGAACCTAGAGCAGATGAAGGCATTCTCCTTGGTTATTCTCCTCACAACAAAGCATATAAGTGTTACAACAAAAGACTTGGAAGAATTGTTGACATCACTGAGTAGTGGTTGATGAAAAAGGATACATCCCTAGGCAAGTAAATCATGAAGATATCAATGAGGATGAAGACTACTCTCCAAATCAGACAAATGATGAAGAAGAACCTCAAGAGGCACTAGAGGGACAGATAAGGATAGAAGAAAAGACTCCATCCAGGTATGTTCAGAAGAATCATCCAAAATCTCAAATCTTGGGGCAAAAAGACGCTGGCGTACAAAAAGAAGAACAATTGCAGAAGCCTCAAGCTATTTGGCATTACTCTCCTCCACTGAGCCACAAAATGTAAGAGAGGCATGCAAAGATGAATGTTGGGTCAAGGCAATGGATGAAGAACTTGAGCAGATCGAAAAGAATAACACTTGGGAGTTGGTCCCTAGACCAAAAGATAAGAATGTCAAAGGGACAAAATGGGTGTTAAAAAATAAGTTGAATGAAAATGGGGAAGTAACTAGAAACAAGGCCAGACTTGTTTGTAAAGGGTATGCTCAACAAGATGGAATAGACTTTGAAGAAACTTTTGCTCCTGTTGCAAGACTTGAGGCCATCCGAATGTTCCTTGCTCTCTCAAGCTTTCAGAAGTTCAAAGTATTTCAAATGGACGTAAAATCAGCCTTTCCGAATGGAGATTTAGAAGAAGAAGTATACATTGAACAATCAGATGGTTTCATTCTCGGGAATGATCCAAATCTTGTATGCAGACTGAAAAAGGCTCTCTATGGTCTTAAGTAGGCTCCAAGGGCTTGGTACTACCGCTTGGACAAATACCTTCATCAATAAAGTTTTTCAAAAGGATCAGCAGATAGCAATCTTTATATAAAAATTGAAAATGACAAATTGCTAATACTTGTTGTGTATGTAGATGATATTATCTTTGGCAGCAATGAAGAAGCTATGAGTCAAAGCTTTGCCTTGGTGATGCAGAAAGAATTCGAAATGTCTTTGCTTGGAGAACTGACATACTTTCTTGGATTGCAAATCCAACAAAATGAGGGCGGTATCTTCTTGTCTCAAACCAAGTACCTCAAGCAGATTCTGAAGAAGTATGGCATGGAAGATTCGAAACCAGTATGTACCCCTATGGTTACAGGATGTAGTCTCAGTGCAAATGATGAATCAGCAGCAGTACATCAACCAACCTATAGATCTATGATTGGAAGTCTACTTTATTTGACAGGTACCCGACCAGACATCATGCATGCAGTGGGAATAGTTGGAAGATTTCAGGAAAATCCAAAGGAAACTCATCTTCAGGCAGTCAAGAGAATCTTCAAGTACCTTCAAGGAACTCAAAACTATGGCTTATGGTACCCTAGAGATACAGATCTCACACTTCATGCTTACACAGATGTAGATTGGGCCGGAAGCGTGGATGACAGGAAGAGCACAAGTGGTGGTGCATTCTTTATGGGTTCCAGATTAGTATCTTGGTTCAGCAAGAAACAAAGTTCAATTGCTTTATCTACAACTGAAGAGGAATATGTGGCTGCTGCATCTTGTTGCACTCAACTTCTTTGGATGATGCAAACCTTGCAGGATTTTCAAATCACTTGTACTCCACCTGTCTCTATCTTATGTGATAATACAAGTGCAATAAGCATTTCAAAGAATCCTGTCATGCATTCAAAGACCAAGCACATACCTATCAAATATCACTTTCTTCGGGAACAAGTGCTTGAGCAAAAAGTCAAGTTGGAGTATGTTCCTTCTAAGGAACAAATTGTTGATATCCTCACCAAACCACTGCCCAGGGAAACTTTTGAATATCTCAGACAGAAGCTGGGAGTAGTTGATGCTTCATCCTACTGTTGAAGCTTGTCTATTTCAAAGAAAAGTTGGTGTACGCGAGTTGGATGAGGGGAATCCGCGTACATACGCTGATTTATGCAGGTGCAGTCGCGTATATGGAGTTCTGAAGAAAATCAGCAAGGACAGACTCTGGTTGAAGAGAGTCTGATATGGGTCTGTCACAGACCATCAGGCACAGGTTCAGGGGGAGTAGATAATCTTCTAATAATGCATTGTTGGCATTACCTTAGAAGCTCTTGGTTCTAGTACTCAAGCTGTTTTTGGTTCAGGTGGATCAGCTGCAGAAAGAAGAACAGAAGGGGAACATGGTTGCTGATATATACAGTGATTGTCAGATGCTGCTGATAGTAGTTATTGGTGATTTGCATAGTCTTGATATTTCGTCTCTATGTCATGTATATCTTTTTTTTATCAAGGTCATGTAACGGCCTATTTTGGTTTCCCCACTATGCCTAGGATGATTGATGCAATTGGTTGTCATATGTAAATTTCTGATGTATCCCCACTTGGTTGGGTGGATGATCCCCACTTGGTTGGGTGATGGTTGTATGTATTGAGTCTTTTGGTGATAGGAAGGTCTTTTATGAGGTATAAGTCATGGTTTTTCTTGAAGAACACCTTTTTGCAGATCTTGCCTACAGTCGGGGGAGCATGTTCAACATAGCAGAGCAGAGATATCAGCATGTACTCAGGGGGAGCACAGCCCTTTGTCCTTGATGACAAAGGGGGAGAATGACTTTGAGGATCTTGGAATTGACATCAAGTCCAAAGGGGGACATTGTTGGCATTTTGGCACCGAGTGGCGCTATGGTACAGGTGTTGTCCTTGATGGCAACTCACTTTGGTGACAGATCTCAGATCAGGCGCTCAGAATGAAGGAAATCTTGTATACGCAGGTTCACCTTGCCGAAGACGCATATACACGCGGGTTATACATTCAAAAGTCACGTATGCGTATACATGCACTTTTATGTACAGAAAAGCGCATACATGGTGGGAATCTTATTTTTGGTCCATGGTTGTTAGTCCTTGGATTTTGAACCTATGGTTTTGGACCATGGTATCTCGTCAGAAGTGTTGACCCCAGGTTTTGGGCCCTTGGTATTGGTTTATTATGGTTTTGGACCGTGGTATTGTGGAAGGGCTAAAACTATAAAAGAGGAAGGAGATCATGTGGCAAAGGATGATCTGATTTATTGAATATCTGATATTGTGCTAGATCTGGAATACTAGTGATTGGGTTATGGTGCAGATCTAGATCTGAATAAAGGAGGAACCTGAGCACGAGAAGGATAAGGACTATTGATGGATCAAAATCTCAAGGCTTGAACATTGGTATCTCTGTATGATTTTGATCTGTTATATGTGGCGCACTCTTGATCTATAAATCTGGGTTAACTAATGTCTGAATGTTTAAAAGAATAAATTATCCTTTATAGATCTGTACGCAGGTTCAGTGAAGTGCAGGTGCGTATACACGCTTTTTCTGTGAATGAAAGAAGTGTATATGCAGGTTGGTTGTGGTACAGAAGTGTATTCACGCAGATTGATGAATAGTGAAGTAGCGTACATATCTTGATTTATGTTCTAGCTGCTTCTGTTTTATTGCTGCAGTGTTTTGGGTTCAGAATTGGTGTTTGATTACAGTTACTGTGTTCTGGGTACAGCTGACAGAGAAGTGTTTATCTGATTCAGTTTTTGATTGGTGAAAGGGGTTTGGTTGATGCAGAAATACTTAATGTTTGATTGATACTACTTGTGGATCCAGTCTGAAACGTGGTACCTGGAGGAGAGAAGATTGTAGGCCGGCGCCTACGTACTAGTATCTTAGCTAGTATAAGAGCAAAGGGGGTTGGAGCTCCCTTCCAGGAGAGTTTGGAGAATGAGAGAAGGTTGTAGCCTTCTGCAGGTTGTAGCCTGCGTGCTGGTAAAGGACTGCACCAATACATTGTAAAAGAAGTTTCTTAATAAAAGAAGATAGAAACGAATTGCAGCAGGTGGTTTTCACCCACATTGGGTTTCCACCTTATATCATGGTGTTCATGTGTGTTACTTATGTGTGTTGATATATCTATTTTACTGCTACTGTTGATTGTTAATATGGCTAATAATGTTCTGATGCATCCATTGAAGATCACATAACTGAATCATGAGTTTAATGGTTATACACTAGTTGCAATAGACACAGTCGCGTATATACGCGGGTATACTTAACTGAAGTAGCGTATATGAATCTGAGTATGAAATTGAAAAATTTCAATTGATCAGATAATACTGATTCACCCCCCCCCCCCTCTCAGTATTATTTCCAACAAAATTTACTTGGGATTCGAGTCAAGACTGACTAGGTTACATAGTGGTGGTTTTTGGGCACATGGTATTTTGTACCCATGGTTTCCTGCCCATTGTATTTCATGTAATGGAGCCTATAAAAGGCTGAGAGAAATTTATTGTAATGTAGACCTGGAAGGTGAGCGGTGAAGGCTCACTTGGCCATCTTGGCCAAGGTTTTGGCCAAGCTAATGAAATTTCAATGGGTTGGGTTTTTCCTTAGAGGGTTTTCCTAGATAAACGTTTGTGTTTATGGTTTATGTTTGTTGCTGGTTATTATTCATCTAGGTAAATCTCAATAATTAAGTCTAATAGAAGAACTATTTTAAGTCTAGTAGCATCAAAATATTTGTATCTTGAGTAGTTAGATGTAAATACGAACTTTCTCCATGGGGATTTAGAGGAAGAGATCTATATGTAGCAGCCACAAGGATATGAGGTCAAAGGGAAGGAGAAACTAGCGTGCGGATTGAAGAAGAGCTTTCATGGCTTAAAACAGGCTTAAAGGCAGTGGTATCTAAAATTTGACAGGTTTATGTTTGGAGAAGGTTATACTAGATTTCACTCTGATCATTGTGTTTATCTCAAAAGGAAAAATGATGGCATCTATATTATATTGTTATTGTATGTAGATGACATGCTTTTTCTAGGGTCTAACATACAGGAAATAAATGTGCTTAAAGGAAAATTGGCATATTCATTTGCAATGAAGAATTTGGGTGCTACAAAACAAATCCTTGGTATGAGAATAACTAGAGACAGGAAAAATCACAAATTAACATTGTCTCAGAGTGAGTATATACAAAAGGTGTTGGAAAGATTTAATATGCAGAACGCAAAACTAGTTACTACACCTTTGGTTAGCCATTTCAAACTAAGGATATGTGTCCCTAGACTCAAGAAGAGATGGATTATATGTCTAAATTCCCATATGCTTCAGCAATTGGAAGCTTAATGTATGAAATGGTCTACATAAGGCCTGATATTGCACATGCAGTGGGAATTGTAAGCAGGCGCATTAACAATCCAGGAAAAGAACATTGGATGGCAGTGAAGTGGATTCTCAGGTATTTGAGAGGTACCAAATATCAAGCATTATGCTTTGGTGGTTCAAACATTTCTCTACAAGGATATGTTGATGTAGATATAGAAGGTAATAGAGATAATAAGAGGATCACCTCAAGGTATGTGTTTACTATAGGTGGAACAATTGTCAGTTGGGTTTCAAAATTACAAAGTGTTGTTTCACTTTTAATGACGAAAGCAGAGTATGTTGCTGCTACAGAGGCTAGTAAAGAAATGATTTGGTTACAAAGGTTTCTAGATAAATTGGGTAAGAAGTAGGAGTTGGTCAAGTTATATAGTGAAATCCAAAGTGCCATTCATCTTGCAAATAAATATGCATTTCATTCCAAGACTAAACATATACAGCTCAAGTACCATTACATATAGTCAGTATTGGAAGATGGATTGTTGAAGCTGAAAAGATACACACTAGCTAGAATCCTGTAGATATGTTAACAAAAGTTGTAACCAAGGAGAAAATGAGATTCTACTCAGTTTCGATTGGTCTTCAAGTATGATGATGAAGATCAAAAACATACAGATCCAAAGTGGATTCATTGTCCAACAAATGAAGCAGCGACGGAGTTGCTATAATCAGTATCCAAGTGGGAGATTATTGGTGTTGGACACCTAATCCTCAATGGGTTAGTGTGGAAGCCGAATGGACAAAAGGAGTCCAAGAGACCTTGGGATGTGAAACCCAATGGTCACATATTGTACTATAAATGTATATCTCTTGTTAATAAAAATTGTACTCTCCTGATTATCTTTCATATTGCCCTTGTTGCCCATGTGTGTTTAACATGGTATCAGAGCAGGCGTATTCCTTCCCTGCATAATTAATGTGAGCCATTTGTCTTATGGCCTTTCTGTGCAGTTTATTTCTACCATGAATTTCATGAA
Organism: Pinus tabuliformis; assembly: GCA_031772625.1. Taxonomy (NCBI): domain Eukaryota; kingdom Viridiplantae; phylum Streptophyta; class Pinopsida; order Pinales; family Pinaceae; genus Pinus; species Pinus tabuliformis. The sequence continues at coordinate 845,215,361 of CM062809.1, read as the reverse complement.
TATTTTCTCATGAATATTTCTTCAGCTAAATTTTAGCTGCAACCTGTTAATACCGTTGCTGGTGTCTGCTCTCCATATAGAAGCGCCTCCATACTCCTGACACTGCATGCGCTACCTCCTGCGAATTTTCTGCCTGAAATCCGCTGCTGACTGACATCTTTGACCTCTGTCCTCTGCCATATTCCTTTCCAGTGCTGCCTCTATCCATAACGCATCTGTCCATATTCACAACAAAAAAAAACAAAACCGATGCCAGACGCTGCAAACTCACTATCGACCGCCCATTTTTACTACACCTCATTATTAAACACTGGTGACATTACTGTACGTTGTTCTGACATTACTGAAACATTGTTTTGACATTAATGAAACGCTGTGCTGCTCTCCATTGAAACGCCCCCGCCTGTCCGTCAGTCGCACCATTTGCAAATCACGCCATTAGGTTGGGAGCTGGAAGACTCGGCATCATTGACAACGCTGTGTACGCTGTCTATTGAACGCACAGTCCCTTTCATGAACCAGAGAATGTAAGTTTATGGTGGAGTCTCTTTTGTACGCTGTCTATTGAACGCTGTCTATTGAACCGGAGAATGTAAGTTTATGGTTTACGCACAGTCCCATTCCTCTCGTTGTTTTGCGGTGGAGGATTTTGGTACCTGCGCTTGCTCTTTCATGGTATTCGAAGCGACAAGCCAGTGTTGCACTGACATCTTTGAGGTATCATTCATGTTGTCTAATCATATCTTCAACATGGCAAACATTGACTGGAGATTGCGCACGGAAAAGATCTTCGATATTGTGCTTTAGTTTCATATACATACCCCTGAACTGTAATACTTTTTCTTGAAATTGTACATGGGAAATAGTGCATGTCACATGCACCTTGTGCAAGTTATCTTCCCTCGTAAAGTCTAATAGGGACTTGCGATCTTCCGTCCAAAGAGCTGAGTGCAGCTTACAAACTCGCAGTCTCTCTGTATCCCTTGCAAGATTTGTCAAATGATCCTGGTGTTGTTTCTGCTGCCATGAAAAACGCTTCATAAAGCCAACAGAATTCTGATCAATCATCCTCTAAGTGTGATCCATATTTCTCCTCGCAGTCTCCGCCACCCTTTCTTGCAGTGTGAAGAAAACTTCCGAGAACTATGAACAAGAGAGATCGGTGCAAGAAACTGTGTCGGACAAATCAACTGATCGCGGCATGGTTCGTGTATTGAGCTCACCTTACCTCAAAAGATCTTCAAGTTTAACGCTGCTTCTCGGCATGGTGCTTCAAGCAAGTATATCTGTTTGAGAATATTTTAATTTACAAACTTGGCATTGATGTCGTACTACTGTAGCATTTATCATGAAAATACTAAGTTGTAATGACAACAGAAATTACCTCAAACTCTGTAAGGGTTTTATACATATATGATGCCGTGACCTCCACTCCTTGATGACAGTGACATGTTTCTGAGATGATTGTGTTAACAACTGCGCGGGGTTTCTTGACAGAAATCTGCCCGTCTCCCTGGATGTGAACTGTCAAACTCATTATGCATTAAATTGTATCCACTCTCTATGAAGACCATGGTCGTGTCTGGTGCTAGGACTGTTTATGCATTGTTTTTATGTTGAAAAGGCCGATTTAGTGTCCAGACCAAGTTCGTAAGATGCCCGGGTTCGGTTGCGACCCATAAATCGAAAAGGGAAACAAATAAAATCCTGGGTTGATTCTATCATTTGTATCTGCATGCGCACTAGCACTACTTCCGCTTTTATTTCAGTGCTTTCTCAGCTTACTGTAACAAATGAGACAGCAAGGTTCGTTTTGCTTTCTTCGATTTGCTGGATTCTGTAGTAGGCACACATATATGAGGAGGTAGCCGAGAAAATTCTTTTAAATATGGTGGCTCCCGTTTATGCTTTAAAGGAGTTGAAGAGGCAGCCCGGGAAACCTCCTTTTAAGTATTTGGTGGCCTCTCTCGTTCATGCTTCATCTGCTTATCAGGCGGATTTCGGGTGCAGTTGTGGGAGGCATTCACCGCATCCTTGGTCAAGTACCCACGCAACCTGTAACCCTCTATTCAATGTCGTAACGATCTATAATCATGAAATTTGGATTAAATTTGGGTATAGTGATGCCATGACCTGCGAGAACCAGTGCTATCATTTCTCATCGTATATTGAAGGCTGCTCTTATGCATGTTTAAATACCACTTCACCTTGCGTCCATATGTCCCTCGCCACTAGCTTCTTTGGCTCCAGCGTTTGGCACCTCTTCGACACTAGCTTTTGGTGCAACTTCGACACCCGCATCTGGTTCTACGACGTCTACTCCATTTGGTGGAACATCTGCATTTGAACAAAAGCTTGCATTTGGAGGATTTGGATCACCAAGTCCCGCTCAATCAAGTCCTTTTGGAAGCACTTTTGGACAAACGCAGCCAGCTTTTGGGAGTCAACTTTGTGGTGCAAGCAGTCAACCTGCTTTTGGTTCAACTCGCACACCTACAGTTGGATCTACTTCAACACCTGTAGTTGGATCTACTTCAACGCGTACATTTCGGTCAACAACTACACCTACCTTTGGGGGTTCCTTGTGGAATTCAGGAGCTCGTATTGGCATAAAATTGTAGAAGACCGAGCTTTTCATACTCATGTGGTTGAAACCACTACTGTACAATGTCAGAGGAAAAGGTTGCTCTTGGGTACAATTTCTGAGTATTGCAAAAGTGGGAAATCTTCATCTTATACAGTTGAAACTTCTACTGAGGTTCTATATTTCAGTACCGTTTTCTCTTATGTTTCCAGATATCGCTATTTTTTAGTTATATCTCTGTGTGAAGCAAATAAATAAGTACTAAACATTATTGTACTCATGCTTATAAGGGTGGACTGATATCTAAAGGAATGTGCATTGGAGGCTAAAACAACAACAACAACAAAAAAGGGGGGGAGTGCATTTTTGGTCATTTGATTGTTTTTACAAATACATTGTTGATTTGATTGTCTGAATAATGGAGAAAAATCATGGATTATTAGAGTTATTAAGCACTCTAATCTTATCTACTGATGGAAGTACAGTTAAAGTCAACAAAAACACTCTCAGAGATATTCAAAAATCTTTACAATATGCACAGGAAAAGATTGATTTTTTGCAGCTTGAATCTCAGCTACAGCAAGAAGAATTAAAACAGAGGAGTCATTCTGAACATGTTTCTGTTCAGAACATTGAGACTGCTACCCATCAACAGCAAGTCAATAATGTTACAGTTCATTCAGATAAAGCAGTAAGGTTACATGCAGATGCAGAGGTTCAGCTTGCACTTCCCAAGCCCATCATTAGACCTTGGGAACAGCTTGTCCACAACAAGCACAGAACTGGTCTTGGATATGACAAGGACTTGTCCTTTCATATTCCAGACTACTCAAAGCCCATTCAGTTTCAGAGTGATGGATTCATTCATGACAGTTCAGCTGCTGCTCATGACAGTTCACCTCCAGCTGTTCCAGATTCTGCCCCTCTTCCACAGCAACAACAACAACAACAAATTGTGAAATGCCAACACTGTGACCGAGTTGGCCATTTGAAAGATCACTGTTTTGATCTTCATCCATTTAAGCACTATCATAAAACCAGCCATTCTTCACATAGATGCTTCAGAAACAAACGTCCTGCAAGAACAAAGATTCATCTTGGATGGATCGCTTCTTGGCAATGGGCATCAACAGCCAAGAAGATATTCCAAACACATGTCAGAACTTGTTCCAGAATATTGAATATTCTTGCAGTTGAGTTTTCTCCATCATATCACCTTGTATCTGACAGGGGGGAAATGATGGTCATCTACAAACTTCAAAGTCACATCAAGCAAGCCTGAGCCACAACCTGCCACACCAGTTTCAAAGTTGTAGCTAGAGACAAAGATGCCCCTGAACATGCCGTTAGTTGGCAATCTGGGACACTTCCTCTAGCAGAAGACTTCAGCTTCTTGCCAGTTTTGGAAGAATTCCAGGAACAAAATTGAGAACACTTCCTCTAGCAGAAGACACCAACTTCTTGCCAGATTTGGAAGAGTTCCAGGAATTGCATTAAGCATTCCAGAGTTGTTGGTTATCCTTAAACCATCACAGGTTGAGACTTCCCTTTTCAGGTTGAAGTTCTCCCTTTTATGCGAGGTGAGGCCTCCCTTTCATGGTTGAAGGTTTCCCTCTTTAAAACAATAGGATCACTTCCTCTAGCAGAAAACTTCAGTTTCTTGCCAGTTTTGGAAGAGTTCTGGGAACTGCACTAAGCGTTCCAGTGTTGGTGGTCATCCTTAAACCACCGCCCTTTATACCAACATTTCATAGAGCACATTCAGCCTAGTGCTGCCATGCATTTTTTGCACATTTTGTATTACAGCTCTCTTCTTGGACTCATACATAACCCTTCGGATTAAGGGGGGGAATGTTGGACACCTAATCCTCAATGGGTTAGTGTGGAAGCCAAATGGACAAAAGGAGTCCAAGAGACCTTGGGATGTGAAACCCAATGGTCACATATTGTACTATAAATGTATATCTCTTGTTAATAAAAATTGTACTCTCCTGATTATCTTTCATATTGCCCTTGCTGCCCATGTGTGTTTAACAATTGGTTGTGGAGCCTAATTATCTTCTTTAGTCGGAGGTATCACCACATTGGACCCCATTTCGTAATGGGGTGGTAACACCACTCGTTTTATTGCTGCCAGGGGGGTCTAGGGGGTGGGGGGGCAATAACTAAAAATAGATGTAAAATTTCCTTGTAAAATATTGTAATTTTATAGTCAATCTGAGTCGTTCATTAGGCGAATGATATGACAGTAGAAGATATGTTTAATTTAGGGTTTTTTTTTTCCTTAAACCCCTCGCTATATATGAGGGAATTGTATTTCAGCTATCTATATGTGTATTCTAAGCGAGAAAGAGAGAGGATATTGTGTGAGAGCGAAGAAGAAATTACATAGGATTTTTTGTAGGTTATATCACTTCATTTTTCTAGATAATATAAAGGAAGGATTGGTTGTTTCTCCATTTATGTATCCCAAATTGGATGAAGTATGTATATTTATGTCTCTCTTGTTTTATGTGTTTTCTATGTTTATGTTTCTACAATATTTTATGTGTTCCATTGCTCTGTAATATATAATTTCCTAACTTGTAGGCTTTGATTCCATCACTAACAATGGAACTCCTATTCAGTGAGAAAATTATTTGAAAAATACCACATGTTTGTGCTCGTGCTCAATGGGATGTTTGACTCCTTAGTTTGTCTATGTTGTGTTGTCGCAGGGTGTAATACAATTAGCAGAAGTGCTCCGATATGATTTGGCTGGGCGTCCATTATTATATGATCACCTATAAGCATCCTGACTATACGATCACCTTCTCTCCATGACCTGTGAGATATCAAACTCCTATTTTATTTTTCATATCAAACTATATTGCAGAAGTTTTTTATGACTAGTGTATGCCTATATCCCAACATATGTAAAACCCATAGAATGAGAGAAAATGTGCATGATTACTATAAGGTAAATATAAATATACCATCCTAGATCCATCTAACTCTCAATCTATCATGCACTAAGAGGGATAAAATCCCTCAAGTGAAAACCTTCTTTTTGGGGTGAGGAATTTGAGGAAAGGTTTGCACCTCAAAGGATTTGATCCCTCTCGAAGCATGATAGATCCAGAGTTATATGGATCTAGGCTGGCTCCAGTTGAGGGAAAAAATGACACATTTTTAGATCATCATTATTATGCATATGTTTGAGATAAACGTCATACTTTGAAATTTACATTATGTATTTTTTGTTTGCCATGATTATATCATGATCTTCTTTAATTTTGTTTTTATTGCTTGTATTGAATGGTTTGTACGGCTATGCTTGGATGCTTTGAGTGGTTGTGTGTTTATGTGTTTGGATTTGGATGGTAATGTTTGTGAATGTTATAATTGTTGTCTTATATTTCTATATGTGTATGTAATTAGTTGGTGATAGTTTGCAAGAGGATTGATACTACACATATATTTCATTTAATTTTAGGTACCACAACTTTTGAAAATTGATAATTCTTAATAGTGTCCCTCCAGGTAGTACTAAATATATTTTGAAGAGTAGTTTTAATAATTTACGACATCAAGATTACTCTTGAAATCATTTTTTTCATTGCTAATGTTTGAAATAATTTATTTCCTTCAAAATATTTTGATGATTTTTTTTTGTATCTATAGTTTGTTTTGCAAAAGTCAAGAAATAATGTAATTTTGATTTTATTTAATGAGTGGTCAGATTTACAAAATATTTAAATTGTTTGTTATTTTTTCCATCTTTTCATATTGATTATATGAAAAGGATAGTTAAGATTGTAAACCATTCAATTATTTAGCTCGAATTATTTTTGTAAACATCATACCTTGTCTCTCTTGCTCTCCAATATTAATAGGTTGAATTACTATAAAATAAAAATTGATGCAAATTGTCAGTCATTTTTTTATGCTTACACTGAAATCAATGCACATTGTTAATCCAATCACTTTAAGTTAATGTGCCATCATACATTGAGTTACATCAAACTAGAAATCATCATCTACGCTGAAATCAATGCATCTAATGCACACAACTATATAATATTAGAAAAAATATACACTTAAATCAATGAATCTAATGAAAGAAATCAAATAATATTAGAAATCAAAATCTACACTAAAATCAATGCATCTAGTGAAAGAAATCAAATAAGATTAGAAATCATCATCTACACTAAAAGCAATGCATCTAGTGCAAGCAATCAAATACGATTAGAAATCAACATATACACTAAAATCAATGCATCTAGTGCAAGAAATCAAATAGGATTATAAATCACCATCTACACTTAAATCAATGCATCTAGTGCAAGAAATCAAATAGGATTATAAATCACAATCTACACTGAAATCAATGCATCTAGTGCAATCAATCAAATAGAATTAGAAATCACCATCTACACCAAAATCAATGCATATAGTGCAAGCAATCAAATAGAATTAGAAATAAACATCTACACTGAAATCAATGTATTTATTACAAGAAGTCAAATAGTATTAGAAAACATCTACATTGAAATCAATGAATCTAGTGCAATCAATCGAATAGGATTAGAAATCAACATCTACACTAAAATCAATGCATCTAGTGCAAGCAATCAAATATAATTAGAAATCAACATCTACATTGAAATTAATGTGCCTAGTGCAAGCAATAAAATAGGATTGGAAATCACCATCTACAATGAATTCAATTCATTTAGTGCAAGAAATATTCTTCCCTCTCTTCCCCCTCCATAAATATCTATATCTCCCTCCATCTCTCCTTATTTGTCTCTCTATCTCACCCCCAAAACATACACACTCTCTCTCCATCTCTCCCTTTTCACTCCCTCTCTCTCTCTCTCGCTCCAATTTTCTCTCTATATGTATTTTTTATTCCCTCCCTCTCTCCCCTTCTAAATCCATCTCTTTATCCTCACTCTCTCCTCCTCTCTCTCCCTCCTCTCCTCCTCTCTCTCAAGTCGTCTCTCTCCATTTCTCTCGCAGCTCCCTCTGTCTCTCTCTCTTTTCCCTCCAACCCTGTCACTATCTCCCTCCCTCTCTCCTTATATCTCTTCCCCTCTCTCCTCATTCCATATTTGTAACTAATACTGGAAGCCTGGTTGGAACAAATGCTCTAAAGCCCTGGAAAGCTTGGGTAGAGACCAATATGATGATTGTTTTGCAATGTCCATCCATGAGGTGGAATCACTGTTTGATGGGTTGAGGTGGTTGGCCTCTGGAAGTCCTATATGGTTTTGGATTGATGTGTTTTATGATATACCACATTCATGCTTGGAATATGGTGCAGGGCTGACTGGATGAAGAGAGATTTGGCTCAGCCATGTCTACCGTCAGGTGGTTCATGGAAGTCCCACAATTGGTCGGCCTTTGCATCATTAATATGAGGTTATTTCTCCTTTTTATTTCATGAGTATTATACTGGTTTATATGTGGACGATATGGCTATTATTTCCTTGGTATTTCTGCTTCTATTATGTTGGTTATCGATATGTTTTATGACAATGTCTATGTATGGATCTCATCATGTTTTCACTTGTAAATGAATGAACATGTATATATGGCCTAATGGATGAAACTGCAGCTAATGTGTTGAGGAATCAATGTGCCTTAGTGATTTTTAGATGAGTATGAGACCCTTGTGCTTAGATATGTTGTTTACACCTGACATATTTGGGATATGTTTGACAAAATGCCTGTCAGGGCTAGTAGGGGTCCAATCAAGGGCTTGTTTAAGTAATTGCGCTTGTATCATCATTCCATTGTTATCTTTATGTTCTGAAGGTATCATTGAATTCTGGAAGTGACCTGGGTTATGGGCCTTGAAAAGGGGCTCAAATCCTGGGGATTCTTGCATAGCACTGAGTAGAATAGTCCTTGGACGTTGTCATACCATGTTGTGGGAGTGTCCAAAGCTTTATGGATTCATGCATGCCCTTATCATGGGAGCATCCAGGGTTTAATTAGTCTAAGAACTTAGTGGAACCTAGTGGCTAGTTATCTGAGAGGTTAGGATGGTTCCTAGGAGTCTTGTTGCCAAGGCGAAAGGTCTGTATGGTGTGTTTTCATCGGTTTTACTTGCTTAAGGTGACTTAGGAGGTCGAATCATATCATAGTAACTTCTCGTCACATGTTTACCTCGGTTGGTTGGTTACTTGGGTAGATGTGGGAGGAGGGTGTTACAAAATGGTATCAGAGAATTGTTCACCCCTCGAACTGGATCGGTTGTGTGTTGGTCAGGGATTCATTTCGGTTGCATATGTGTTTCTTGTGTTGTAAGACCATGTGCTTGATGCATTTGTATGGTATGGGTCATGGTTGTACTGAGGTCTCCATGGGAAGTTTATGGTGTCATTGTGGAGTGTGTCATCATGAGTGTATGGTTGATTATGCATTGCTTATGCACGTTAATGTTTGCATGTGGTCAAGTGTACAGTGATGTGGTGGTTATTTTCATGCATGAGGTCATGGTATGTGTAGTTGACATGGTCATGCATTGATGACTGGACTCTAGCTAGAATGATGGTTATATGGTTATAGGCTTATCTGTTATATGTATATATGCTGCCATGATTATGCTATACATGTATTACACTGATTGGTTGATCTTGCAGATGAGGTATCCTCCCCAAATTATGCTAAGGTACATTGATTTATTGTGATTTGGTTTAGCTAACATGATATAGCTTGTAGGAAGAATATCAAAGATGACTAGCAAGATGGTAGACTATAGTTCCAGAGACTCTCCCTATGGATCAGATGAGCAATGTCGTGTTGGGAACTCTTCTGAATTGGTAGATACACTAAGAAGCTTAAAGGAAAAAATAAGGATTTGTAAGGTAGACAATGATAGACTCATATAGGCACATGAGAAACAAGCAGAGGTAAATGTATTGATACTTCAAAAATTGTCAGAATTGTAGCGACAGGGACCACTTCAGATCAGCCATGAGCAGGAGGAAAAAATTAATGGGGTATATGGTAGTAGGTTGCATGGTGGTCACAGGATAGATAGAGATGACATAGTTAGAGATGGTATATTTTTGGATACTCCAGATAGGAGATGTGATAGACACAGATACTATTGTAGTGTCGGAAATAATACTGAGAGGGGGGGGTGAATTAGTATTAGCAATTTAACAATATTTCATTTCCATAAACAGATTTATATACGCTACTTCTGTTAATGAAACTTGCGTGTATGTGCAACTGTGTTTAGAGCAACTAGCATATACCTTGCAAACTTATAATTTAGTTAGTTGATCTTTAATCTGTGTATCAAAACCATATAACTAATAATCAGGTGCAGTAAACAGAATAGGAAATCACACACATGAACACAAGATATAAGGTGGAAACCCAATGTGGGTGAAAACCACCTATTGCAATCATCTCTATCTTTCTTTAATAAGAAACTTCTTCATACAAATTTTGTACTGGTGCAGCCTTATACAAGTACGCAAGATTCTACCTGCAGAAGGCTACAACCTTATCTCATTCTCCAGCTTTTCCTGGAAGGGAGCTACAACCCCCTTAGCTCTTGTACTAGCTGATGTGTTTACTAGTACGTAGGTGCTAACCTACAGAAGGCTACAACCTTCTCCTTTCTTCCAGGGACCACGTTTCATAAATTTTCAGACTAGATCCATCAATAACATCAATCAAACATCAAATATATCTACATTAACCAATCTCCTTTGCACCAACCAAAACTGAATCAAACAATCACTTTTTTGAATGTTGTAACCAGAACCCACTCCAGAACCCAGAACACTACAACAGCAAACAAAAGTAGCTAAAACATATTTTATGAGATGTACGCTACTTCAATGTGTCGAACCTGCATTCATACACACTTTTCTCAAGGTGGACCTGCATATCCACAGTTTTGAAATGTCGAACCAGCGTGTATGCCTTTGCTATACTGAACCTGCGTACAGATCTGTAAAAGATGATTTAACCTTTACCACTATTCATACATCAGTTATACCCAGATCATTAGATTTATAGATTATGACATGCACCAATTATTTAGATAAAAGATCAAAACCACACAAAGATACTTCTCTTCAAGCCTTAAGATCTTGACACATCAATAGAACATATCCTTCTTCAAGCACTCAGGTTCCTCCTTGATTTAGATCCAACTATGCACCATAACCCAATGACCAGTATTCTAGATCTTGCTCTTCATTAGATATTCAATCCTTGAGTCCCTTTGCCTAATGATCTCCTCCTCCTTTTATAGTCTTAGGCCTTACTCAATACCATGGTCCAAAACCACTTAGAAACAATACCTTGGACTAATTACCTGGGGTCAACACTTCGGACAAGATACCATGGACCAATACCATGGGTCAAAATACCATGGTCCAAATACCACGGACCAAAACCAAATTCTCCAACATGTACGTGCCTTTCCTTGCATGAAAGTACATGTATACACATACGCGCCTTTTGGTCGGCGAACCTGTGTGTATACGTGGCTTGGTCAAGGGGAACCTGCGTATATCTCTTTTTCCTTCATTCTAAGAGCCTAAACTATGATATATCATCTGAGTGAGTTGCCATCAAGGACAACACCTGTGTCATAGTGCCAAACCTATGTCATAATGCCAACATGTAGTTCTGGTTTTGACAGGTATGATGATCAACATCATTATCATCCTTATAGGAGGAGTGATAGGGGATGCTTTCTGAATGAGTTTAAGAAAGAAAATCCACCTACATTTGATGGAGAGATGAAGGAATCACATGATGCATAGGCATGGTTCCTTGGTACGAGGAAGTTATTTAGGTTGCATGATTACTCAGAAAACATGAAAGCCGAAATAACTACATTCAGTCTCAAAGGTAAACAAAAAATTTGATGGGAGGATGTGAATAATTTCAAAGGTATTCATGAGGATGACTTGACTAGGAGTGAGCTCGAGAGGTTATTCAAGAAGAAGTACCTATCAGAGAGATACTTTGATGACAGGCTAAAATAATTTTATGAGTTAAATATGGGATCGATGACAAATGAGGAGTACACTAGCAGGTTCTTGGAACTACTGAGGTATGTGCCTTACCTCAAGGAGGAGAAGGCCAAGATTCATAGATTCACTAGAGGGTTATCGATTTCATTCAAAGACATGATTGAGTTTGATGAGAGGATGCCATCCGAAAGTTAAAGCATTGTTGTGAACAATCAAAGCATGGCTATGAGACTAAGAAGGACTAGAAAGTTAATGCAAGGAACAAATGAAAATGGGACAAGAAGTACTAAGCAAGTCCTCAAGGTATAGGTAATAAAGAAAATGCAGTGTCATCAAAGAAGTTCAATGCTTCAGACAGAGTACAGGGACATTGATCTGAGGAGTAGAACAAGGATGCAGATTGGAAGCCTATATAGTGTTGGACTTGTGGCAAAGATCATCGTAGGAGATATTTTGTGCAGAATCAGGGTGGTATACCTCATATATATAGTGCACAGGAGAAAAAAATTGTTTGGGATTTTGGCCAGATTGTTCCTCATATCTATGCAACAGTAGATAACAGACAAACAGATAATCAGAGATCTATCATTGATATAGACAATAAGCTTTGTGATCAAGTTGTTTCTATTTTGATTGACCCTGGATCTAATTATAGTTTTGTTAGTCCTGACTTGGTGGATAACTCTCTTTTGAACAAAGAAGTGAATGCAGAGTCTTGGTTAGAACAAATGGCTATAGGTATAAAGAAGCAATTTTATCATTGGGTAAGAGCTTGTGCATTTGATTTGAATGGTATGTCTACCTCAACACATTTGAATGTATTACCATTGGGATCATACAGTATGTTGTTTGGAATGGAGTGGTTGTATCTTCATAGAACCAAGGTGGATTGTTATGACAAAGCTATTGATTGCTTGGATGATAATGGGAACAAAGAGTCTTACAAGGAAAGAAGAAAGCCACATCAGTTAGGATGGAGAAAGCTATGGAGGAAAAGCGCAGTCGCAAAAAAGGGTGTGTGTTAATTTTCATACATATCTCTAGTGACAAAGGTAAGGAAGTTGGGGATGCAATTTTTTTGAGCAGATACCCGGTTCTACAATAGTTTTAGGATGTGTTTCCCGCATATATTTCATATTTTCCACCTCACAGGAGAGTAGACTTTTCTGTTGATTTGGTGCCAGGGGTAGCTCCAGTATCAAAAGCACCTTACAGGATGAGTACACCTGAGTTGGTAGAGTTGAAGCTACAGTTGAAGGAAATGTTGGACAAGGGATATATTAGGCCAAGTGTGTTGCCTTGGGGCACACCCATACCATTTGTGAAGAAGAAGGATGGTACTCTTAGATTATGCATTGATGATAGGTAGTTAAGCAAAGTGACCATCAATAACAGGTATCTGTTATCGAGGATTGATGACTTGTTCAATCATTTGAAGGGAGTGGCAATGTTCTCGAAGATTGATCTGAGATTTGGATACCATCAGGTACACATAAAGGAAGAGGACATTTTTAAGATAGGTTTCCAGACTAGGTATGGGCATTATGAGTTTTTTGTAGTTCCATTCAGTTTAACTAATGCTCCAACTACATTTATGTGCTTAATGGATAGTGTGTTGCATCCGTATTTGGACAAGTTTGTTATTTTGTTCATTGATGATATATTGGTGTATTATAAGTATCAAGAAGAGCATGTCTAGTATTTAGCAGCAAAGTTGAGACAATTGAGAAAACATTAGTTTTATGCTAAGATTAGCAAGTGTATTTTCATTCATACTAAGGTACATACTTAGGGCATGTTAATTTCCAAGGAGGATCCAGAAAAGGTAAGAGCTATCATGGACTAGGAAGCTCCTAGAAATGTAGATAAGGTGATATCTTTCATGGGGTTAGAAGGTTATTATAGGAGGTTCATCAGGAAATTCTCGTAGATTTCTTATCCTATCACATCATTACAAAGGAAAGGTAATAATTTTGAATGGACAGAGGAGTGTGAGGCCAGTTTTGAGCAGCTCAAGTTGTTGTTGACACATGCACCAGTGTTAAGTATTGAAAATATGGACAAAAAGTTTTTAGTATATGCGAAAGCTTGGAAGAGAGGACTTGGTGGAGTCTTTATGCAGGATGGACAGGTGGTATGTTATGAGTCAAAAAAAGTGAATGAGCAAAAACATAACTACCCCGCACATGATCTTGACTTGACAATGATCATACACTCATTGAAGATGTAAAGGAATTATCTTCTGGGAAGGAGTTTTATATTGATGATTGATCACAGTGGTTTGCAGTATTTATTTGACAAACTGAATATGAAAGGCAAGTAGGCTCGACGGTTGGCCACAATCAGTGAGTTTGATTTTGAGAACAGGTATATCAAAGGTAAGGAGAATAGGATGGAAGATGCTCTTAGCAGGATAGTCAGGTAGTGGTACAGGTATAGGTACAAGTGGTGGTAGAAGTACAGGTATAGGTAGTGGTACATGTGGTGGTACAAGTACAGGTATAGGTAGTAGTACATGTATAGGTACATGTGCAGGTTCACAGAATTTGGACTATTTCCTTATAGCAGATGGATTGGTCAAGTTTAGAGATGAGATATATGTTCCAAAAAGTGGCGAGCTCAAGAAGGTGATCTTGAGGGAGTTTCATGCGAAGCTATATTTAGGTCACCTAGGTTATCAGAAGACATTAACTGCAATAAAGAAGTTTTATTATTGGCCGAATCTGAAGAAGGATGTAGCAGAGTTTGTGGCTAGGTGCTTAAATTGTTAGAAGATGAAGGGAAACTGTAAGCATCTAGGTGGACCATTACAACTGATTGTGATTTTAGAGTGGAAATGGAAGGTCATTTCTATGGACTTTATCATAGGTTTGGTGAGGATAGTGAGACAACATGATTCCATTATGGTTTTTGTGGACATGTTGACAAAGGTTGCACACTTCATTCTAGTGAAATATACATTCTCAACTAGAGATGTAGCATAGGTGTTCATTAGAGACGTGGCTAGATTGCATGGAGTTCCAAAGAAGATTATGTCAGACAGGGATGAAAAGTTCACCTTTCAAGTTTTGGAAGGAGTTGTTTGCAGGTTTGGGCACAAATTTGGCCTTGAGTACAACTTATCATCCAAAAACAGATGGACAGATAGAAAGGGTCTACAAAATATTGGAGGACATGTTGAGGACGTACATGATGCATCAACTGTGAAAGTGGGAAGAGTATCTTCCACTGGTAGATTTCAATTACAATAATGGGTACCAAGAGTCACTAAGGATGAGTCTGTTTGAGGCTTTATATGGGCCGAGTTGTAATACTACCATCAGTTGGAGTGATCCAGTTAACAGGGTGTTGATTGGACCAAACATGTTGGCAGACATGGAGCAGGAAATGCAGGTAATCCAGAAGAATTTGAAACTAGCACATGATAGCCAGAAGATCTATGCAGATCGAAACAGGTTGTTCAAGGAGTTCTAGGTCGGGAAACAAGTATGCTTGCACATCAAACTAAAGAAGAGATCCTTGCGGATTAGATCATGTGCTAAGGTGGCACCCCGATTTTGTGGACCCTTCAATATTATTGAGAGGATTGGGCCAGTAGCCTATTGACTTGCACTACCTTCAACAGTGAAAGTCCATGATGTTTTCCATGTGTCATTTCTTAAGAAGTATGTTAAATATGTTGATCATGTGATGGATTGGTGTGTATTGTAGGTGGAGCTAGATATATAATTCTAGCCGGAACCTTAGTGTATAGTGCAGAGAAAGATGCTCATGCTATGGAATCAAGCGATCGAGCAGGTTAAAGTGCAATGGAAGTACTTTGGGCCTGAAGAAGCCACATGAGAGATGGAAGATCAGATGCGGGCTATGTATCCTTCCTTATTCACTGGTTGAGTGGATGCTTTAGTATATGTTTTTAGTAAATGTTTTGGTGATGTTTGGTATATGTACATACATCTATGGATGTAAATACCACCATAAGCTATGTTATAAAGCTCCAATAAGCAGTATGGGTGTCATGTCATTATGATGTTATACTTGTTATGTTGTCATGATGGTTTGCTTCTCAGCAGAATGATCATTGTAAATACGACAATGAGATAAGTTATAAAGCTCCATGGGCAGTATGTTTTTCTTATAGCAGTCTTGTGGTTATAGGTGTTTTTGAACACCGAGGACAGTGTTCCTCCCAGCGGGAGGGTTCTATAACAACCCTGGTAAAAATTCCGTGTAATAAAAGTTAATAAAGGAAAAATAATAACCATGGTTGATGGGACACTTATTCCAAGCTGAATGTTGGGTAAAATCATAGTGATGGAGATCACTTGTGATTGAATAATGGTTGAGGAAATTAGCAAAGGCAATGGCTAAGGCTTTGGAAAGGAAAAATAGTATTTTAGCACATTTATTTATGAAAATAATGGAAATTAAGAGAAAAGGGAGGTGAAAGGTCACACATTTCACGTGAGGAGGAAAATGAACGAAAATAATGGAAAATGAAGCAAATAGAGGTGTCACTAATAAAAAGGATTCTGAGGATTAGTGCATATAATTTTGTCAGTTTAGTTTTGGAGCTCTCTCTCTCTCTCTCACCCTCATACTCTTGGACACTTAGAGTTATTGGAGCACTCTTGGAGGAGTGTGGTATACTTGGAGTTTTGGAGCAAGAAGGTAAAGGAAGAGTAGGAAAGAGCTAGAGGATAACAAGATTAGCAGCCATAGCGGGTTGTGCTTGTAGGTATTGAGTTGCATGTATGTTTTCCTCACTATTTATGGCATGCATGGCATATGAATGTGGTTTATTGGTCATGATATGTCACCAGAATGGAGGATTTCCTAGATTGACAATGGATTTTCCTAGCCTTGCCATTTCCTGGATAGACATGGTGTTGTGGGTTTATTTATTTGTTTTCTAATTGGTTTTCATGTTTCCTTTAGCTTGGGTTGAGTTACTAGTTCTTGGAAGCCCTGGTTGGACAAATTCTTTCGAAGCCCTATAACAACTTGGGTTGAGTTGCTAGTCTTGGAAGCCATGGTTGGAAAAACTCTCTTGAAGCCCTTGGTCGTTTAGTTACTAGTCCTAGAAGCCCTGGTTGGAAAAAAGCTTTGGAAACCTAGAGTAAGTTGTGGGTTGAGTTACTAGTCCTCAAAGCCTTGGTTGGAATAAACACTCTAGAGCCCTGGAAAGCTTGGGTAGAGCCCAATCTGATGATGGTTTTGTGATGTCTGACTGTGAGGTGGAATCAATGTTCAATGGTTTGTGGTGCTTGGCCTCTGGAAGCCCTTGATGGTTTTGGATTTATGTTTTTTATGAGATCCCACATTCATGCTTGGAATATTGCACGAAGGTGATTGGCTGAAGAGAGATTTGGATTAGCCATGTCTACGGTGGGGTGGTTCGTGGAAGTCCCACAACTGGTTGGACTTTGCATCATTAATATGAGGTTATTTCTCCTTGTTATTTCATGAGTATTATACTGGTTTATTTGTGGATGATATGGTTGTGATTTCATTGGTATTTCTGATGCTATTATGTTGGTTATGGATATGTATTATGATAATGGCTATGTATGTCCCTCATCATGTTTTCACTTGTAAATGAATTAACAATGTATTTATGGCCTAATGGATGAAATTGTTGCTAATATGTTGAGGCATCAATGCTTCTTCATGATTCTCAGATGAGTATGAGACCCCTATGCTTAGATATGTTGTTTACACCTGCAGATTACATATTTGTGATATGTTTGATGAAATTCCAATCATGGCTTGTAGGGTTCCAATCAAGGGCTTGTTTAAGTAATTTCACTTGTATCATAATTCCATTGTTATATTTATGTTCTGAAGGTATCATTTAATTCTGGGCAGTGACTTGGGCTCTAGGCTTGAAAAAGTGGCTCAATCCTGGGGACGTTGGCACAACACTGAGTAGAATAGTCCCTAGACACTGACATGTCATGTTGTGGGAGCATCTAGAGCCCTTTGGATGCATGCATGCCCATATCATGGGAGCTTCTAGGAGTTAATTGGACTAAAAACTTAGTGGGACCCAGGCGTTGGTTACCTGAGAGGTGGGGATGGTTCTTGGGAGTCCTGTTGTTGAGGTGGAAGATCTATATGGTATGTTTCCATCGGTTCCACTTACTTAAGGTGACTTAGGAGGTCGAATCATATCATAGTAACTTCTTGTCACATGTTTACCTCAGTTGACCGATTACTTGGGTAGATGTGGGAGGAGGGTGTTAAAATTTGCTTAGTGCTATCAAGTAGTATAAGTACTGATGCCCTGGTCGTTACACATTAGGGCATTTGAATACATGAACAACACCAATGCATCATGGGAATATAGCACCAAAATGGTGAAAAGAAGTTTACGACTAACATTTTTTAACTTTAACCTTTGTCTAGTGCTATAAAGTAGTAGTATAAGCACTGATGCGTACTATATAGGTGGCATGCCATTGTTTTGATTTGTATAAAAAATAATGCTTCGACAGTGCACCACTCTCTATTAAGCACCACCATTTTTCAAGTTAAAAACTCCACAATGGTGTGCTATATTGTTTATGCACTGCGGCATTAGTGAACTTGTTTACCACTAGGTCATCATTAGAGTATAACATCGGACTGGGAAAAATGAATTGAAGGACTGACATTTTTTTAAATTTAACCTTTTTCTGGTGCTATCTAGTAGTATATGCGCTAGTGTACCTTCTATACTAAGCACATTGTTATTTGTTTATTTTTATAAAAAATAAATCTTCCACCATGCACCATATGCTATTAGGCACAGGTGCGTATATATATTATAACACACCAGTGTGTTACTGTATTATAGACGCAACATTAAAAAACATCTGCCAAAGCATCTACCTGCCCAACTACGCTAGTGACCTTCGCTACAAACGGATTTTTGGGTTATTTTTAAAGGGGATTTCATAAAAACCTCTGTTAGAGAGTCTTTTCCTTCCAGTGTACTTGGATGAAAAAATAAAAATCTCAAAGTATGGTACCAATGTGGAGGCTCTTCTGAATAACTTTCTTCAGTGAGAGTCTAATGCAGGAGCATCATCGCCAATCAATTTATTTTGACCATAACGTTCATAAATTTCATTTACTATAAGAAGTGAGATTCCTAAATTTGGTTTATCTATTTGTAATATTTAGGAGAAGTAGTTATTAGTTGACGTATTATTTTTCTAATATAAAATAGGAAATTTTTGTAGCTAATATATAAGAGATATATTAATTAGTTTTAATAGATTAGATTTTTTATAGTTAGAAAATAGATCCATAATTAGTGGATCTTAACAATTATATTTGTACTTAAATAGAACCTGTAACTAAAGAAAAGTGTTCAGAGCTTTTAGTGTTCAGAATGACATATATTTGAGTTTCAAATTTTTCTTGTGTGTATAATGAGAGACTGGATTCATTGAGTTATTCTATTTCTCTCTTATTTCATGAAAATATTGATGGTTTTATGTAGAGTGTGTGTTGTTGTTCAATATTTTTTTTTTTTTTTGTTGGTCAACAAGATTTCATTATATTATCAAAAAAATACTGAGTACAAAAATCATCTCCAAAGGCCCATCTTTCTCATGCAGAGTAGACTTGGGGTACATAAGGCCTGGAGAAAGATAGTGACAACCTGTGTCAACAGCTATTTCTGGGTGGTCTATTAGCCATACCATACATTGCCAAAAGAAGAGCAAAACTCAAAACAGTAGACATCCTCATTAGGGACAGGATTAGGTGGGAAGATAGGAGGGGAAGTGATGAGGTCAGCATTCTCATGCATATGAAATTTGATATGCTCCACCCTCGCCTCTAAGGTGCGAAGGTGGTCATTTGTGCATCGATATTGTCGCCAAAGAATTTCCGCTGTGTTTAGGATCTTGTTCGAGATGTGTTGGATGTCATTGATGTAGGCGACTAATTCATTACTGTCCTCACACCGTTGGTCCCTCAAGGTGTCAATGTTTAGCTGGATATTTTTCAGTTGGCATGTAATTGAGTCCAAAGTGGCAGGAGCTTCGACTTGGACCGATGAACATGCATGAGATAGTGTCATGCCCTCTTCCGTGTCCTGACTGTCTGAATGGTCAGAGGAAAAATGACTACACTCACCTTGCTGCTGCAGCCCTTCATGGCGAGTAGAGACCCCCCCACCTCAAACGACCCCGTTGGCATGACATAGAGACCAAATGAAACCAAGTGGCGGTGACCAAGGTCGTGAAGTAGGCAGAACGAAGGTGAGAGACGAGGCAGCACCTTTGTAGAAGGATTCCATCATTATCCCACTGAACTCCTGCTCTGGTATTACCACTGTCATCATAGATAATAGAGATTGCAAAGTAGCAGGAGGAGCATGAAAACGTAGACACCACACCGGCCATTCCACCCCCCCGAGTGCCTGATGGAGCCAATTTATCGTGCTCTCCCACTCCAAAGTCTGACTGTGAAGAAAGAGGAAAACCATGCAACCTGTAGAGACCATCCCAGGTCAATGAGGCCTAGTAAAGGAAGCTAGCCTTGGCCTCTGAGATTGACTGCGGAAGTTCAATATACTAGACCAGAAAACCCAACATGGATTGCAACACTGAGGCCTCTGTCGTGGTACCCAAATCCCAAGGGAACTCCTAGGCCAAACACTCTCCATATCATAGACTAAGATTGTGCCTACGTTCCCCCTTTGCCCAAGTCCATAGCCATTACTGGGTAGACCTTTTGTCAGACCCACAATTTTCAAGAGTCTCCCTTCTCATCGCCCAACACACTAGAATGAAGCTCTTCACTCATTGTAATGCGCATATAACCTTGTCGTGAGTGGGAAATCCACCAACCTGCATAATGTTAATTATGGTTTTAGCCATGTGAAAAACATTAGGCGACGCGTGGAGGCTAGGCGGGCTCCATACAACGCCTTGCTACAACACATAGTACCAGATCCTCACCCCCATTGGGGTGTTGGTATTCAATAGTTATTGAAAGGAAAAATGGTGATTTCTCTATTTTGGCTCATCATGGTTATAGACTCAACTATTTTTACAAAGTGAGTATTCACTACAAATCGTTCCCTAACTCCATTGTAGGTTTGTTTTTTTTATCATAGCAATTCAACTTCATTGAAGGAGTTGGAAGTTATCGAAATACAACAGAAACAAAAGATCAGTGAAATCAAGATTTACGAATTAGTCTTACTATTGCAGACCTTTTTCTTCCCCAATCTCACAAATTAACCAAAAAGTGAATATTTTCAGAGTGGACCACTTCAGGATTTTGACCCTTTTAAATCTGCATTATGACATCTTCCTAAACTATGAATACCCTAGACTAATATTGGGGAGGCTTCATAAATCGAGAGTTTAGCTTTCTATTTAGACCAAACTTATTCAGGGTCTAAAACGTTCGAGCCTTTTTGTCACTTAATGACCTTGAACTATTTGGAACCCTTATCAATAAAATAAACATAAAATTTTGGCCCAGGACTTAGCATAAATCGTTTGGGCCTTCTTTTCACTTCAAGATACCAGATCGATCAAATTATTGCGGCTCCATAGAAAGTAAAACAAAGTGCCTTTTTTTCACTTCAAGACCCCGAATCGACTAAATTACTGGACTAATATCACTTGACTTAATGAACAAATCTCAATCAATAATTTATCATGCCACTTGACTTAATGGACCAACCTCAATCATGCCACTTGACTCAATGGCCCAATCTCAATTAATAATTTATCTTGTGTGGTTATTTTTCCAATATCATAACTATCTTAAAAGACGTCTGCTAGGCCTCATCGATAAATGCCATTGGTTGTGTGGTGTTTTTTTCTAGTACAATGACTATCGGATGACTATCACAAGACGTTTCTATTTGGCCTCACTAATTGATTTACCACCCATATCATGCCCTTAAAATTAGATATAAGATCGTTTTGATCAACATTAAGCTGCACTAGTTTTTATACTGTTATCACCAAAAAACAAAGGTTTACATTTTGTTAGTCATGGTCTTAGATAAGTGTCAAGTCACCCTATGTTTCAATGGGAAGTTGGTAGGTTAGGAGTCTCTAAGGCTTAATTTTTCATGTCCAAATAAAGTCTAGCATGCTTTTTCTATGTTTCATAAGTCCTACAGTCTTGTTAGAAACTCATAGCTTAAAGCCAATTTGAAAATTTTTGGAATTAGCCTTGAAACCACGTTTTCGTAGCACAGACAGTGTAAATTGTCTGTTTTGTGCTACGAAAATGCTGCTCTTTTCATAGTGCTTTTCCCTGCGCGCTATGAAAGCGCAGATTTGTAACGACAGTCTTGTCAAAAATCAATCCATTGAAATTCCGTTAAAATTTTCATTAGTAGGTGTCGGCTAGGAGTCAGTCCTTAAGCATGCCACTGCTCCAAACTCATCATTTCGAATTTAGGGTTCATTATGAAAGATAATTTCAAAATTCGAAAGTGGCTGGCTAGTCTTATCATTTTAGTTTGCATGTAAACCCTTGAAATAGAATTGTTTTTGAACAATAAACTTTGGTAATTGTTCACCAAGGTTTTCTTCATTCAGCATTTAGGCGAGGCTAACCACCATTGGCAAGCAAGGCTAATCAATTGAGTTTCAAAGGAGGCCGATTTTGTCATAGAAATTCACGAGAAAAGATGACAGAGGAGAAGAAACAACACAGGTCTAGTCATTGCTTGAGAACAGAGCCTGAAAGCACTGAGGTCCTAATCAGAGACAAAGTAGTTGTGGAAGCCTTCAAGAAAGCAGGGTGCTAGAAGTTTTGTAAGAAATTGCAGGGAGGGCATACCTAGGTGATAAGGAGTTTTCACTCCATTTCAGTGGCTTAAGTACAAAGGTTGGAATGCTTAATTTGCAGGTTTCTCCAGAGGTCATAGAATTGGTGACAAAGATTCCTAAGGGGCAAGAGACATGGTTCAAAGACTTCATATTCGACATGGAACCATGTAAGGTGTTCCTGAAGCCACAGTTTTCAGAAACCGACTTAACCAAGGCAGTTCCCAAAGACTACATCAAGGACAGCTATGTCAACTTGCTCTTCAACATTCACTGTTATTTCACCTATGAAGGCAGATATCAAAAGGTTTATTCATATAATTTTAAACTCCTTTTGCATTTTACTGGTGTGATTTCTTTAGATTTGCCTTACTTCTTATATCGAAGTGTAGCTAAGATGGCAGATAAAGTACAGTTGAAATCCCAAGGATGTGAAACTTCCCTGTTTCATCATGGTCTAATTAAATTGATAGTGCTACATGAACTCAAAAGGATCAACAAATATTGGTCTTCGTTTTGTTTGTATGTGACTTTGGAGCAGAGAAACAAGGTGTAGACACTAGCCCTAGGGTTAAAGGAACTCCATCAGCAGAAACCAGCAAGTCTGTAATGTCCAGGGCAAAAAGGTATGTTAAGTTGAAGCATAGGAAGCAGGTGAAAGAACAAGCAATCAAAGCACCAGTAGTCATCCTTGAAACTCCTAAATCTACAAAGGAAAAGATTCTTGAGGTTAAGGGAATGACACAAGAACAGTCAACTAGCAAAAAGTTCAAAAGAGATTGACTAGAAGTCAAATTGCAAAGGAGAAAGGTAAAACAATGATCTCGGGAAAAGGTTCCAGCTTGAAGGATGATTTAAATGATATTTTAAAAGCCATTGATATTGCAGAATCCCCTTTGATGCAGGCAGATGTGATAAAATCTGATCAAGGAAAGTCAAAGAAAATGAAACCCTCCAAGAAATTGGAATTTGAGGAGGATGTCTTAGCATTTGTTTTCAAACCCAGAAAACCCTTAACCAGGAAATCCAACAAGATGCAAGAGTCCAATATTGAGCTGGGGAGAACAGAAGAAACATCTGCTATTCAGGAAGAGATGATTGACATTTCATCTCCAAGACCTGAAGGTGACAAAAGCACAGTTCCTGCCACTCAAACAGAAAAAGCCAGTTATGAGGTTATGGAAGAAAGGTTAAAGGCTGCCAACAATGAAATTTATAGACTAAGAGTGAGAGAAAGAGAGCATGCAGCTGAAAGGACAAATTTCAAAAGGATGAAGGCTCTCTAAGAAGCTGAAAAGGTGTCCAAACCAGAAATAGTAAGTAGTGAAACTCAATACTTTACTTGGATTGTTCCTGCAACCAAAGAAGCCATATTTGTAAGGAAGATTAATGCTCAGCTGAGAGCTACAAATAGGGGATTGAAGAGGCAATTTGAAGATCTAGAAATACAACTAACCAAATATGGAAAAGGGTCTACAACAATAATGAAACAGGGTGTTGAAAAGGGGCAGTGAAGGAGATATATAAAAACAGTTTTGGCACATAAAAAGAGTTTTGGCATATAAAAGGAAGAACAGCTGTGAAGAAGAACATCTATAAGGGTAAGTGATTTTGATTTTTGGTTTATCATATCAGTCTTCATGGAATTTTGAAAAACTCCCAAACTATAGATTTTTGAAGGCCATGTTGAAAAAGAGCATACACAGCAGTTTCGTAGCACGCTACAAAATTGTTGAAGATGATCATTTAGCACTTATGGATGCTTTCCGGACAACTGAAGCTGGTTTTGAAAAAACTGAGAGAGAATTTTCTTATAAACATTCTTATCTACAAAAATCTCCTCCATTCTTGTAACAGCTATCAAGGATGAAAAGATATAAGCTCTATCTCAACACCTATTTTTCAGATAAAAACAATGCAGAAAATGATAAATTTATAGGTTAGTCTTTCATTAAGGTGAAGGCCAAATTTTGAGGAAAAACACTTTTAAAGTTCAAGTTGTTATGCTTTTTGATGATTGACACCAATCCTTGAAGAATGTTAAATATCTTCAAATTGTAAATTTCTGAAAACTGTGTTAAAGGGAGCATACACAACAGTTTCATAGCGAGCTATGAAACTGCTGAAGGTCAATTTTGGGCATTGTATGCATGTGTTTGGAGGTAAATATTGCTGGTTTTAAAATTTTGGTGTTGCAAGATCACAGATGAAGACTCAGATTGAAAAGTAGAAGAAAGAATGGTCAAAGAAGTGTTTTATGGTGGTAGGTAAAAGCCCTGTTGTGTATGCCTTTTTTTCTATTTTTAGAAGTCAACTTCAAAGGGGGTTCAGGGCAATCTAAAACTCATTTTTAAGAATGGAAAGAGGTTTTTCTTCCTAACATACTTAAATACAAAAGCCTCTATCATTTTAGTTAAATTCATTATAAGGTGGGACAAATTGATGACCCAACTTGTGCTACAAAACTGCTGAAAGTCATTGAGAGAAAAACTCTGTTTTCTGGTTTTAGTAGTTCACTTCATGATCCGTTTCTGGCCAAATGCAAAGTATTTTAGAATTCTGAAATATGTTTCTCTTCATAAAATCTCCGGCTACAATAACCTCTCTCACTTTCCTCAAAAGTGTTATTAGTTGAGAGAAACAAGGCTTTCTTTGAAGCCATATTTTCAAAAAATCAGAATTTTCCAGTTTTACACAGGTTGTTCAAAGACAATTTATGGACAGTTAGGTCACAGATCAGTAGGGTTGGTAACAATGTTGGAGGCATCATAAAGGTCAAAGACATGGATTAGCAGCTGTCAAAGAATGTATTTAAGTCTTAGATAAGGTTGTTGAAACATGTTTTAGGAGTTTCACTCCTATTTGTATTAGGACTCCTAAAAGACAGTTAGCTGTCAGTTTGTAATTAAGAGTTTGTTTTATGAGTAGATAGGTGTCAAATTCGAATTCTCCTAAGGATGGATCATAGAATCCAAGGTTTTAAAGACTCTATATGAAGCATGAGGTCGAATTCCTCAAGGTTGGCATTTGTATTAGCAAAAGAAGTTGTGTTATGTGAGCAGACTATGTGTTTTTCAAACTTAATACAGAGATCAGTTTTACTACTCGAGATTCACAAGGGGTTTATACGTTTGATGTTCTTATGGCCTTTTCAATTACTTATTTGCAGTGGTATGAGCTTGTGATACTTAGAATTCATTGGAAATTCTCTAACTTCCTTCACATGCTTATAAATTGTGTTGATTCACTGTGTTATTGTTTTACTTGTAAACCTAAACTCCAAGTGCCTTGACTTCCATGTTTTGCTGATCATGTTGTTTCATTGAAGACTATTTTGACTCCATAGCCCAATAGATATTTGCTAATCATAGTTTCAACGAGTCAGCTAGTTATACTTTTGTTCATTTTGTTCCTAGAGTTAGCCATCTAGTCATTAATCAAAAACCCTAAACCTAGTGAGAGAGCCCTCTCAGATTGAGTAGGCTAAGCCTCAACCAAAAGATTGGTTTGAAAGAGTTACTCAGAGTCTACTTGATCAACAGCGTATCAAGGTTAGTTTTGTGATAACATATACTAAGTTTATATAAATAATTAATATATATAAAAACAAATGAATCTAGAATATTGAATGTATGCCAAACACTAAGAAGTTAAAATGGATATATGATCTTAGCATATTATTGAAAAATATCATTAATTAAGTAACATCATTTTAAATAAATTAGAATCCAAATATATAACATATTTGTATATACATATGAGATATAAAGCTTCGATAATTTTGAGTGAGAGTTATTATTAAATTTTCAAGCTATAGAAGAATTATGATTACAATTTACCAAATATTCATTTAGGTATTATATACATTTACTAAAATAATTTGGAACTAGCATAATCATCATCTCAACATCACTATTTAAAGAAAGCATAAAATGCAAACAAAGCAATGTTTGAAACAACTAGAGTTAAAAAAAACATGTATGCAGGGCTAAAAGTAATTGGATAAAACAAAAGAGAGGAAACATATAATAGTCAATCATCTCATGTAAACTAAACAATTTAATCAAAAGAAGATTTAAACTAAACAATTTAATCAAAAGAAGGTTTGGCATGAGGTGTATGCTTGTTAATATACCATATTATGTTGGAATAAAGAGCGAGGACATTTCCTTCACCCATACTGGCTAGGATAACCTTCCCATAAAATTTTATTTATTTATTTAATAACAATGGATCTAAATGTATAGGATACTAAAAATATTTAGAATTTTTATATGAGAATATAAGACCTTAACTACTAATCATAGAAATGAGTAATTAATGAAATGATTAGTTACGTAACAAAATACAAAATATATCAAATTAGAACAAAGTTTAACAACAAAAAAACCAGTTGTGACAATACACACCAAAAATCCCATGATTGTTAAAAACAATTTAAAAGCAAAAAAAGATGTTTAGGAAAAATTTTGAATATCAACACATTTTCTTGGGTAATGATGAAAAAACAGTCAGTTGAAAAGCATAGTAATCATTGAATAAAAAATACCAAATAATTATAGTTAATCATCTAGGAAGGAAAAAACCATGAATCAAACCTTGAGCCAAAATAAAGCAAGGAATGACTTAGTGGTGAGTTAAAAAAAAATTCGTTGTCTAACCCACCAAATTAGATGAATTTCAAGGTGTTTAGATCAACTCAAGTCACATGCAATTTTGCTTCTCATGCTTGAAACTAAGCGAAAGGAGTTTTTCTTGTGTTGTAGTGTTTCGTACCTTGTTTCCAAAAGTATTAAAAAGGAAAAAGAAAAAAAACAACAACAAATTAATCACTATATTTCATTGCATCATAAGTTGCAAAAGTAAGTTAAAAAAATATTCTTCTATATTAAAATTTCATAATTCATTGAAAAAAATGTTCTTACATAATAATCATATTTCATATTGGAGTCTAATACAAACACACCTATTCAACCATAACATCCACGATCATACAACCCACCTCGATATTCACCCCGAAATCCTCCATTATGAGAATCCATCTTAGTTTTAGATTGATGAACAATGTTATAGGGAAAAAAATCCCTTGAGTCCCTTCACACATCCTAATTCCTTTAATATCCCCAATCCTCTTTCTAGAGATATAAGGCCCTTCATGACCGTAGGTTATAAGCACTACAACAAAAAATGTCATTGGTGAGGGTCATGCCTATGACAAACCTTTAAGGTTCATCACCAATGTTGCATATGGTGGCGACCCTTAAAAAAGCATTGTTGTAGGTGCATATAGTGACGATTCTTTAAGGTTTGTCAGCAAAACCATTTTCAATGAAACTTTTGGTGAGGAATGTTAAAGACCCAACACTAATTATATCTTTGGTGAAACTTTTAGTGACGATCATTTATTGGCCCTTATCAATTCTCTTTTTGGTTAGTTTTGGCGATGGTAGAAAAAATTCTCATCACTGATCATTGCAATGAGTTTTTGATGACATTATGTGACGGTTGCTATATTTATTGTCAAAAGATAATGATTTAAGGCCATTATTATGGAGTAATTTTCATTATGTGTCAAAGGCCATAGTGGTTAGAGTCAACCATTGATGGTTTTAACCCTTTATAGAAATTTCCTGTATACAAATTCTCAAAATAGAAAATAAATAATGGCAAGAGAATAAAACATAAAACAAATATACACATAGAATTTCCCCTAGATGCCAAAACCAGGACTACCAGATTGATTTTTCATTATGTTCCTTTCAATGTTACAATACATATATATACATGCCGAAGCATCCATAAACCCCATTGAGATAATAATTGATTTGTCTATATAGCTAACAATAGGGCGATGTGATAGAAACTAATAAGACTCAATTACAACAAGGTAAAAGTTAAAAGAAAGGAATTGGGTGAGAATTCCTTTGGGTCTGTTTGGAAAATGCAAATCCAAATGAATGAGTGCTTTTCATGAATACAGGAAGTCTTCTTAACCTTGATTTTGTTTAACATTATGTGGATATGTGTTATATTCATCAACCTGTATTTCACAAGTATAACAATTGGTTTCTAGTTATAGACGGATCCATCAAGGGAATTGGAGTCCCTTGAGAGATGGCATGGATGTGTTCAGTTAGAAGGAAAACTTCTTGGCACAAAAAGATAAGATAACTGGTATACTATTATATTGATTTATATAGTGAAAATTATGTTTTTATGACAATGTGATGCAAGGATTTCATGGAAAAAAATATTGCCATGAAATATTGAAGAAGTTGTGGGTTGATATTTCCCTTGGAAGCATTGGGAACCCATGGGGTTGATTCATGGTGTATGTTGCTAGTTTTGTGCTTTTGGTGTTTTGTGAATTATTTGTGCTTGATTGGTAGTTTTGGTTATGTCTGATGCATGGTAATGCCACTTTATTTGTGGTGTCGTATTCTTATTAGTTTTCATAGTTTTCTTCTTGCTTGTTTCTTGTCCTTTCTTTTTATGTGTTGAGGGCCTTAGGAAGTGGTTGGGGAAATGAGAAAGTTAATGGAGCTCTAGGAGAGTGGAATGAAACCCAACATGTAATGTGAGACATGGATGAAGCCCAATACATGAGTAAAGGGAAGTTGAAGGCAAGAGTATGATAGCCAGTTGGACTAGTTGGGTCCATTAGGGTAAATGGACACTTTCAGAACAATCATAGGAAAGGTAGCCAGGAAAGGTAAGAGGAATGTATTTAAGGCATCAAATGCCTTAGCTATGTTGCGGATTATTGTTCTCAATGTTGTGCATGGATAAAGGAAGTTCTCTTAACCTTGACATTATAGAATTTGGTAATTATGTTGTGATCATGGCTATGCTAATGATTACATGTATATATCTGTATGTCTGCCATTTTCTAACATGGTCATCAGGGATCATGATTGTTTTATTCTAGTGTCTACATGTATATGTATATGTATATATATATATATATATATATATATATATATATATATATATATATATATATATATATAGATATGATGTATGTCTGACAGGTTCATCAAGGATCATGATCTTTTTATGCTAATGTTTATATGTACATCTATATGTATGTTGTTGTCTGACAAATTTTTCAGGGACCATTCTTGTGGAAGAATGATTTCTTATGCAGGTGAATGGCATGAAGTAGTTCCTTTTCTTATGAGGAATCGAGTGGCTAGAGTAGCCCTGACAGATCTATGAGGTCAATATCATGTGGATATGAATTGATATTATGTGTTTATACTATGCATGTGTTTATGTTACTGATAGGCTATGCTGAGGGGTATATTAGTTGAATGAAAGCAATTTGATCTACAACATGTTGGGACTAGCATGGATAATGGGAAGACACTAGAAGCAAGGTTGCTTGGTAGATTCAATGTGATTTTTGGATGTGCAGTACTAATATTGTGTATATACTGTACATGTTGTAGATGTGTTGTTGTGAACACATGGTGTTGTGTACATGTCATATATGCAATGTTGTGTACATATTGTATATGCGGCATTGTGTACATGAGGTGTGGTGTAAACGTTGTACATTGGGTGTTGGGTATATATGGTGTTGTGTACATGTTGTACATGTGGTGTTGTGTACACAATGTTCATGTGGTGTTGTGTACGTATAGTGCTATGTACATGTTGTACATGTGGTGTGGTGTACACATTGTGCAAGTGGCGTTGTGTACATGTAGTGTTGTGTTCATGTTGTGCAGGTGGTGTTGTGTATATATGATGTTGTGTACACGTTGTATATGTGGTGTTGTGTATATGTGTTGTTGTGTACATGTTGTGCAAGTGGTGCCATTTACATGTGGTTTCGTGTGCATGTTACACAGGTAGTGCTATGTATAGGTGGTATTGTGTACATGTTGTACATGTGATACTAATGTACATGTGGTATTGTGTGCATGTAGTTAATGTTGTGTTGTGTACATGTGGTATTGTGTGCATGTCGTACATGTTGTGAAGTGTACACGTGACATTGTGTGCATGTCATACATGTTGTTTTGTGTACATGTGGTACTGTGTATGTCATTGTGTAGTTGTGGTATCGTGGCATGTATTCATTGAGTTTTACTTTGTGTATGCATATGTATGTGTTGTGTTGTACACTAGGTGTGGGTGTATGTATTGTGTTGTACATCAAGTATAGGTGTATGTATTGTGTGGTGTTGTACACCATGTGTGGGTGTGCGCGTGTGGTGTACACTATATATATGTGTACATGATTGAAGAGAAGAAAAGGTATTGGGTGCTTATCCGACATGGAAATTGAGCCGACGTGTGCATGGAATGGATAAAAAGAACTCGTGTAGAAGAAAAAAACCGATTGAAGGATAAGTATAAGTATTTAATTTCAGTTTTAACTATGCATGTGATCTATGATTTTGATTTATGATGGTTATGTTTTGGCTAACCGGATGTGATATGCTTATACATGATGATTTTTTCGAAGAGATTGTTTGACTTGTTGTGACATGAAGTAAATAGAATTACCAGTGTACCTTATTGACAACCTACGAATGAGGTATGATTTGTATTTATTTCAATTTTTTTTAGTCTAATAACAATTATGTGCTTAGTACAAGAAAGCATGGAAATGCCCGATTTGGGTGGTCAGATTGACTGCCACAGAATTAGAAGCAACAAAAAAAAGGAATTGGAAAAACTAGTAGTGTGTTGGTAAGGCATTCAAGAGTAGGGCCATTATGGGACACTGGTACCCAATAGTGTTCATTGATTTCCATTAACATGTTATGAATGGTATGATGGTTTTGAGGCAGGGATATGCCTTGGTTTTTGGAGAAACAAAGAAAAAGAAAGAAGAAAATCACAAGGGAACAATTGGATCAACAACTACAATGAGATTACTTTGCAACTATCGAGTTGGATGTATGATTTCCTTGATAGTTTTGGCACACATTGTGTATTCATGTGGTTATTTGGTTATGATTTTTCATTGGCATGGAGGATTGCCTCGATTGATAGTGGTTTTTCCTAGCATTGCCACTTCCTGGATAACCATGGTGTTGTGGGTTTTTTCACTTGATTTTTCTGATTGGTGCTTAGGTTCCTTATGGATGTGGGTTGAGTTACTATTTTCTAGAGCTATTGGTTGGAAAAAACACTTTGGAGCCCTGCAACAACTTGGGTTGAGTTACTAGTCTTGGAGCCTTGGTTGGATAAATGCTCTGGAGCCCTTGGTGAGTTGAGTTACTAATCCTAGAGCCTTGGTTGGACAAATTATTTGGAGCCCTAGAAGGTTGTGGGTTGAGTTATTAGTTCCTAGAGCTATGGTTGAGAAAAATTTTCTGGAGCCCTTAACAACTTGGGGAGAGACCGATTTGGTTGGTGTTAGTGATGCCAAAATATGAGGTGGAATCACTAGTTGAGGGTTGAGGTGGTTTGGACTTTGGAAACCCTGGTTTGGTTTTTTTTGGTTTATTCCATGATATCCCACATTCACGCTTGGAATATGGCACAAGGGTGATTGGCTGAAAGAGAGATTTGGTTCAGCCCAATCTATGGTCAGGAGGTTTAACTTGGTTTGATTTTGCATATGTTAATAATAAATTTTTTCCACTTTTATTTTATAAGTAATTGTACTTGTTATTACATGGCTTGGTGGTTGTTCTATCATGGTTATTATTTTGGTTATATGGTAGTTATAAGCATGGTTTCATAATACTTTCTAGTTATGACTCTAAATATGTTTTGATTAGTTGATGAATGGTTATTGAATGCTTGAGCTAAAAAATGTTATTACAGTTATTATGAGAGGCAATTAAACCTTCTTGATGAATCTCAGATAAGTTTTAGACCGCTATGTTCAGATATGCATTCATGACTTGTAGATTACATGTTCACCATATGTTTGATGAAATGACTATCATGATTAGGCCTGGTTAGGTCAAGTATTTCATCAAGTTTTGCATGAATGGATTTGTGTTGATGATTTTTATCATTCTAGGAAGTCTCATTAAGATCTAGTAAGTGGTATGGAGACTAGCCCTGAAAAGGTGGCTCAGATTCTGGAGTCGCAAGCTCGAAACTGAGAAGTTGGGATTGCAGTCGCTACCTTGCAGACTTATGCATGTGGTTGGAGGCCTACAGTCGCATGGATTCCTTTTCGTACAAGCGGATGTGGGCACAGTTCACTAAATGGCAATCTGACTCAATGTTTGGGCACCTAGAGGGGTGGTTTAGCTCTTAGGTGTCATGTAGCTCATGAGGAAGGCCAGTAAGGTTTCATTTCGTCGACTCCATTTCCTTAATGTGATATAAGAGGTTGAGTCATATATTAAAAGTTGTTCCTATCATGTTTACCTCGATAGCCCTATGAAATTAGGTAAATGTGGGAGGGGTGGTTACATTTTACAATTGTTAACCTTATTTTTCATCCTTTGTTCTTTTTGAAGCAATTGTGTTGCTATTCTTGATTCCTTTTCCTGTCTTGCCAAATATTTTTTATGGTTCTTCTCTTGCCTTACTTTCTCTCTTTCAAGTATTTCCTCTGCTCTACGTTGTGCTGCAATGATTGATGGTGGATATTGGTGGTTACCCATCTATTCCACCTAGACCTCTAGTCGGTTCATCAATTTCCTTGATTATAGCAACATTTACTATTTTTAGTAGTTTTTCAAGTCCTCAACATTCAAAGTTATTTTTACCCCCTAAACGATGTTTTGTTGAGGTACTACGCAGGCCCGTAGCGATAAGTAGGGTCCCATCACAAATATTCTAGTAATCAGAGAGATATTTCGAGCAAGATATCGTATGTGCCAAATGAAGATCATATGACCAAGTTATGACCTTGGGAAGTTGGCTGCCCAACTAACCCCAATGGGGCCCACAAACTCTTGGTGTTCCATCTTCTAGGGTTAGGTTTTTGGTTGTTTAAGGTTTCCCTTTGTTGTTCAATAATATAAAGGCCCTTGAGTATAATTGTAACACATTTTAGAGGCATGTAGCTGACAAATCTCTTCTCAGAGATAAACTAGCATCGCCCGAGATAGTTTATTCCACTATGTATGTAAGCATATTTCACTTCTCCATTGTCAATGAAATGAATTTTTATTTATGTCGCATCTATGTATTTATGTTTATATCTGTGTTCTGTTGCATTCTTGCATAAGTTTAAATCAACGATTCTTGCTGCCTTCTTTTCCTTGGCTAAATCTTTATTTATCGATTTTGATTCCTGACTTTCAATTTTTTTTTGTTTAGACTCAACTAATAGTTTTATATAGTCATTTGAGGTGAGTAATTATGAACGTCAGCCCAAACAAAGACTATATGTTGTTAATTTCCTTTTTTTCATTGAGACCCTCTTTGTTGGTAGCTTTCGGATCTGACAAACTAATTACTCCTAAGTCACTAGTTTGGTGAACAAAATTGATTAAATTTGAAGTTACCTGAATTTCATTGGTAAGTGAATTTATTCAATGAGGTTCACAAATCAAAACTAATAATTTCATGAAATTTGTCTAAAATTATATTAAAATTGGTTTCAAATTCATTATAAAATCATATGAAATTCAATGAGGTTCCTAATTAAAAAAATAAAAACGATAAAACCTAAATGCTAGAAACTACTTTAAAAAAAAGAGTTATCTATGCTAAATTTCAAACTTGACAATGAGGGAGAGACCAATAAAGATTATGTTGGCATTGAGAGGATAGTAGGTAGAGTAATGTTATTTTACATAGAACAATATTTTTTTTAATAATGTTTTTCATTTCTATTTATTTGTTTTTATTTTCACAATTTTGATAAGTTAATTTTTTATTTATATTATATACATTTAAATTATATAAATTTATATATTTAAAAATAAATGTAATAGAAGTGAAAGATTTCAAAAAATATAAAAGTTAAATATATAAAAAAAAAACATATGTAAATTAAAAAATATTTTAATATTTAAATTTTGTTGTTATTTATTATTTTTGGAATGTGTTTTTGTTAATATTTTATTTACACCACACACTTAGTTATAAACAATTTTAATACAACAATAATATTTATAAACATTTTTTTTTGTAGGCTTGGTAGTACTCTCCTATTTTCATGTCCATTATTCACCTCGCTACGAGGGAAGGGTAGCCCAAGGTTTGAACCCAAGACTTCTAGTTTAGTGAGACTTCATTTCCACAGCCACTGCCACTTGAGCTACCCCATGCGGACATTTATAAACATTTTTAATTGAAATGTAATATTTAAATAAAATTTGAAGAAGAAAAAAAAAGGTTTATTATCATAATATATATATATATATATATATATATATATATATATATATATATATATATATATATATATATATATATATATATATATATATATATATATATATTATATATATATATATATATCATTATGGTTTATTATCTTAAAATATATATGTGTGTGTGTGTGGGGGGGGTTGTTTTAATTTATACAATACACATTTAAATATGTTAAACACACACATGGCAGAGACAAAATAGGAAAGATAAACATGAGATTGCATTTCTTATTCACAATGATACATATTTATAATACATAGGAGTGACCCTTGGTTTCATATTCCAAGTGGTCCCCTGGACTCCTTTTGGCTATTCAGCTTGCACACCAACCCTTAGAGGATTAGGTGTCCAACATCCCCCCTTAATCCGAAGGGTTATGTATGAGTCCAAGAAAAGAGTTGTAATACAAAATGTGCAAAAATGCAAAGCAGCACTAGGCTGAATGTGCTCTATGAAATGTTGGTATAAGGGAGGTGGTTTAAGGATGACCACCAACAATGGAATGCTTAGTGTAGTTCCTAGAACTCTTCCAAGTCTGGCATGAAGCTCATGTCTTCTGCTAGAGGAAGTGCTCCTGGTGTTTTGAAGAGGGAAACCTTCAACCATGAAGGGGAGGTCTCACCTCGCATAAAAGGGAGAACCTCAACCTAAAAAGGGAGGTCTCAACTTGTGATGGTTTAAGGATTACCACCAACTCTAGAATGCTTAATGCAATTCCTAGAACTCTTCCAAAACTGGCGAGAAGATGAAGTCTTGTGCTAGAGGAAGTGTCCCCAATTCTTTAAAGAGGCATCACCAACTGAAGGCATGTTCAGGGGCATCTTTGTCTCTAGATACAACTCTGAATCTGGTATGGCAGGTTGTGGCTCAGGCTTGCTTGATGTGGCTTTGGAGCTTGTAGATGACCATCATTTCCCCCCTCTCAGATACAAGGCGAGAAGATGAAGAGATTTCAACTGCAAGGCTTTTCAATATTCGAGAACAAATCCTATTGTATGGGAGAAATATCTTCTTCACTGTTGAAGCCCATTGCCAAGAAGCGATCCATCCAAGATGAATCATTGTTCTTGCAGGATGTTTGTTTTTGAAGCATCTGTTTGAAGAATGACTGGTTTTATGACAGTGCTTATGCGGATCAAGATCAAAACAGTGATCTTTCATATGGCCAACTCGGTCACAGTGTTGGCATTTCACAATCTGTTGTCGTTGCTGTGGAAGAGGGGCAGAAGCTGAAGGTGAACTATCATGAAGGAATCCAACACTCTGAAACTGGATGGGCTTTGAGTAATCTAGAATATGAAAGGACACGTCCTTCTCATATCCAAGACCTATTCTGTACTTGTTATAGACAAGCTCTTCCCAAGGTCTGATGATTGGCTTGGGAAGTATTGGCTAAATTTCTGCGTCGGCATGTAACTCTGATGCTTTATTGGGAACTGGATCTGAATCAATTGTAACATTATTGTCTTGCTGCTTATGGGAGTCTGTTTCAATCTTCTGAACAAAAACAAGTTCAGAATGACAACTGAGTTGTTTTAATTCATCTTGCTGGAACTAAGATTCTAGTTGCAAAAATTCAATCTTTTCATGTGCATCTTGTAGGCATATTTGAATATCTGTGAGAGTGATTTTGCCAATTTCAATTGTATCATGAACATTGGAGTGGATTAAAGTATTTAGCAACTCTAATAACTTAGTAATTCTGGCCATTTTCTTAACCGCTCAAACTTATGAAATGTTTTTTTTTGTTTTTTTTTTTTTTAACTTCTCAATGGTGCATATATTAAACACCAATTCATTAATAGACTGGCTTTGATATAAGTCTTTAGACTGTCAAAATATGTAGTGATGAGGCAATGTCTTTATAAAAAGACCAAACCGTCAAATCAGATTGTTAAAACTAACACCAATGCAAACACAAACAATTTGATCACTATCTTAGCTTCTCAAAATTGCTGCTCTTTAAATTCATATCAAACGAACAGAAAAAAAAAAAAGAATTATATATCTTGCTCAGAAGATGCCTTCAAGCTCGTATTTGCAGATAAATTGTCAAAGAGGGCCTCTCTCACCCCACCATGGCAAGAAAGTCAAAACCACTTTGCAGTGATGAGCACAACAACGATTTCTCCGCTGTGGAAGGTTTCGATGGTACTTTCTAGCTTTGGGATCTTTCAACGTAGGAGAAATCTCAAATATTCAACACATATCAGATACCAAGGAGTCTTCAAACGTACGCACAATGACTGTGGATGGAGTTTAACTCACCATTCACAATGCCTCAACTCAGTAGGAGTTTAACTTACAGTCACTTGTGAA
Source organism: Pinus tabuliformis (assembly GCA_031772625.1). Classification (NCBI taxonomy): domain Eukaryota; kingdom Viridiplantae; phylum Streptophyta; class Pinopsida; order Pinales; family Pinaceae; genus Pinus; species Pinus tabuliformis. The sequence continues at coordinate 845,178,354 of CM062809.1, read as the reverse complement.
ACAACAACGCAGAAATAATTCCATGCATAAAATTGAATGGAGACCTTCATCCACATGAACCATGCTTCTTTGCTACAACTTGACGAGCATTCCCTCAATTGATCTGCTTCAGCCATCCCATCAATGAAATTTCTGTTCGCAGTCTAAGGAAGACATCGATTCCAGTTAGTTTCAACGCAGACCATGTAAAAGCCCTCACCCAACTAGAATGACTTCATTTCAAGAAGATAACTCCTCCTCTTCACTAGGAGTTTAGCAGCAACAATAATCTAATCACTCAGTCTGATGGTAACAAACGTTGCATCCTGCAACTCGGTGGCACCAGAAAGCTCCAAAGTCGGGGCATACCTCAATTTCATATTCAGGACCGTGACTTATGTTCTACTCGAACCTGTCAAAGCTGGCAGGGCCTTATCCCGAAACACACAGAGTTGTTCTCTTTCAATACAGAGAGTCCCCTGACTGTATACATCAATTAGAACCAAGCTCTGAAGAGTGGTATGGTCATGAATAATCTGAGTAAGTAATGTCGTGCCAAAGCCGCAATCAGGGAGGTTATGATCCGCACGACTCTCAATTTCAGCCAACCGTCTATGTAAAATAAGTCGAGGATATTTCCATTATCGTCCTCTAATCCTTCCAAACCTTCAGAATCGTCCTAAAAAAGTAACTGTGTTTTTCTTCTGGAAGCACCTTTTCAAACCCTTATTCATGACTGACGCAGCCCCAAAAATTACACAGCTCTCCAAAGTACTCCCCAATTCCGCCTTCCATTTCAACAAAACACCATCTTTGACATCGAGCTCTCCAACAATCCCATTGTACCCAGAGAATATAGAGACAAAGGACGTTGCAGAGAAAGAGTACTGGCAGTGGCAGAGAGCACCTAGAAATGAGAAGATGGATCTCTGACTGAGACCAAATTAAAGAGTGTTTGGTCAAGGGCGCAGTAAAGAAAAGGGTTTCTAACAGGAGGTAAATTTTGTGGAGCATTAGAATCCCAATGGAAAGGTAAGTGCATAATTAGAATGCTCAAGTTATGTCACTATAGGATAGATCCAATACGGTAGAGGTGACATGCACAAAGAGGCCACAAAACTAGTGGCTCAGATATGGGCAGGCCAGAAATTCGATTGCAGCTCTGATACCATGTTAAACACACACATGGCAGAGACAAAATAGGAAAGATAAACATAAGATTGCATTTCTTATTCACAATGATACATATTTATAATACATAGGAGTGACCCTTGGTTTCATATTCCAAGTGGTCCCTTGTACTCCTTTTCGTTGTTTAGCTTCCACACTAACCCTTAGAGGATTAGGTGTCCAACAAAATAATATAAATTTATATATTTATAATTAATTATAATAGAAATATAATATTTCAATAAATTATGAAAATTAAATATATATATATAACACACACATATTAAAAGTGTAATATTTTAATAAAATATAAAATTTCATATATAATTTAAAAATTATTTTAACTTTTTATTTATACTATATACACTTAAATTATATATAATTATAGACAATTATAACATAAAAATTAAATATGTAAATGAGATATATGTAAATAAAAAAATATTTTTCAACTTTTTGTCATTTATTATTATTATTATTATAAACAATTAGAGTACAAATGTAGTATTTCAATAAAATCTAGAAATTTAATATATAATCAAAAAATGCAAATTAAAAAATATTTTAATCTTTAAATTTTATTTCCATTTATTATTTTTGAATATACCTATAGTCTAACTACAAAATGGTCCTTTTCCCGTTAATTTGTTCAAATAAAAATCAAAATCATACTAAAAATTATATTGCACCATTCCCACCAAAAAACTATTTTGTCTATGAGTTATACTATGCCTACATATGTATGTGTGTTAATTTTTATTTGTATCCTATACACTTAATTTATAAATTTATATCTTTATAAATAACAATTATTATTATTATTATCTAATTTAATTATTATTTAATAATTATTATTATTTAAGGTCACAACCAACCTAGACACCAAATTGGTGTATGAGACCTCTTGTTTGTGGGACGAGGGACCCACTTCCACGGAGCGATTTGACTAGATTTAACTACTAAATTTACCAAGGCATATATACTCTACCCCTCTTATAACATGTGATCTCTTAGAAAGAAACACATATTTTTAACCATTAAGCCGACTCAAACTATAAAAATATAATATTTCAAAAAAATTAATCTTTAACATTAATTGTAACTTTTATATATATATATATATATATATATATATATATATATATATATATATATATATAATTATAATATTTAACATTAATTGTAACTTTTATATATATAATTAATTATAATATTTAAAAACATATTAATTACAACAAATTTTAATATTATATATAAACAAGTTACCCATAAATAAATATATAAAATTTCAAAACGAAATACAAAATTTTATTTTTAAAATTTTAACTTTCAAATTTTTATTGACCTTTAAAGTCATCTAGTGACTTAGATTGTCACAATGAACTAGGTGACCTACATTATCCACTATGAGTGTTGGAGTATTGATATTATTGTTAATCGAAAGAATATTATAATGCATAAAGAACACACCATCATTTTGAACCTTCTTGGCTAGTGCCACTTGAGATCATGATAAAAACATGGGTTAAGGAGGCATTCTCATCTTAATTAGATTGAGGTTGATTGTACCTAAGTTGTAGTTTAAATAGTTGACAATTTCGCGGGAAAAGGTTAACTTTCAAATTTTTATCAAACTTTAAAGTCATTTACTAACGTAGATTGTCACAATGAACTATGGTGACCTTCAAATTTTTATCAAACTTTAAAGTCATTTACTGACATAGATTGTCACAATGAACTATGGTGACCTTCAAATTTTTATCAAACTTTGAAGTCATTTACTGACTTAGATTGTCACAATGAACTACGGTGACCTAGATTATCATTATGCCTGTTGGAGTATTGATATTATTGTTAATCGAAAGAATATTATAATGCATAAAGAACACACCATTATTGTGAACTTTCTTGGCTAGGTGCCACTTGAGATCATGATAAGAACATGGGTTAAGGAGGCACTCTCATCTTAATTAGATTGAGGTAGATTGTATCTAAGTTTTAGTTTATATAGTTGACAATTTTACTTGGAAAATGTTGGTTATTCAAGTATATTTTTTTTTGAATTTGGTGAGAATTTTTAAAAACTAAGTTATAATTATCAAATTGTGGAATTTTGGATTTCTTTGGAATTTTGATAATGTTAAATCCATTTCTAATGTTAAAATCATGATTGAAACAATAAAAAGTTAAGATTTTGCAATCTAAACATTATATAATTCTAATCAAAACAATATATTATGAGTAAAATGTTAGCATAATAACGATTCTATTATGCGGAATAAACACTTAAAAGAATGGAAAAACTTTAATACCCAATAAATCATACCTTCAGCCATTGATGCTACTCACACTCCGATACCAGACTTTCCGCTATGCTTCGAGACAGTCCCTTCCCTTTTGTCTGCAAAGATGGAGTATTCCTCTGCAAAACATTGCTTCTCTTTTGTATGCAAAGACGAAGTATTCCTTTGCAAAACGCTGCTTTCTGGGCCTACTCCAGTTATTGCAGTTACTTCCTTCTTCTTTTTTTGATGTGTTTACAGAGACAAAAGGAAGCTACGCTGGAGCCAAATCATCCACTTGCAAGAATACAATGGCCACAAGGTTCGAAAACTAAACTCTGGGTTGTGGCAAAAACGGAAGGTGAAACCGTTGTTTGGTCAAAGGCCGAGACAAGCCGTCGGCAAAAGGGGAATCAATGGGTTTAAATGCCCAAGCTTTATACGCATGCCATGGATAGATTTCATGACAGAATATCTCAACCTCTACATGCAAAAAGAATCCCCTTTGGGAAACTCAGTGAACCTCTACATGCAAAAAGAATCCCTTAAATTTACAAAATTCACCCAAAATCTCTCATCCATGTGGCACTTCCAAGCTCTGCTCACTCTCATTTGATGGTGTAAGGCTGAAGGGGTTGAGTGAGTGAGCTTGGGGACCAAACAGAAGTGTTTATAGCCAAGCTTCCATCAAGCTTTAGTTGGTTATGTGTCAAGTGTTCCACACAACATGGTAGAGAATTACAGTGGGAGTAATGGACCACTCCAGGAGCTCCCAACAAGAAATTAATCAACAACAAATGGTTTCAGTAAATATTGGAATTGGCGACAGATGGTCAATTGGTTTCTGAATTATCGGTAGTCGTTATGAACCAAACAGCCGTTATGGGAGAAACATTCTCCCACTTGGTCCATACTTCCAATTTTGTAATGTCTCATCTTAAAACCCATTGATAATATGTATTAAGTAATAGATACATGAATCATGGCGATAAGTCCTCTAATGACGAGTATTATCTTCCATGTATTATTATGTATTTATTTCTATTATAATTTATGTGGCAACAATTTCTTAATGAATAAACCTTATGTTTATTCTTGGTCCTACACAGATGAATTCTCTCAAATCAAATTAAGGTGCACATAAGTATGAGGAAAACATCACAATAATTAAGAATTTCATTAAAATAACATTGTCCATATAATGAGAAACTACATAATGGAACCAAGTCCCATATTCATTACATGATCCTTCAATTTCAATGGTGGCATGCCCTTAGTCAAAGGATCAGTGATCATCAACTTAGTGCTGATGTGCTTAAATGTCCACTTTCTTTTCTTTAACACATTCCCTTATAGCTAAATACTTAATGTCGATGTGTTTATTTCGACTCCCACTTTTATTGTTTTTAGCCATAAAAACAACAGCTGAATAGTCGCAATACATTCTCAATGGCTTAGAGATAGAATCCATAATTCTAAGCCCAAAAATGAAACTCTTAAGCCATACACCATGTAAAGTAGCCTCAAAACAGGAGACGAACTCGGCTTCCATAGTAGGAGTGACAATCAAGGTCTGCTTGGCACTCCTCCATGATACAACTCCACTGGCCATCATAAAAATGTATCATGATGTTGATTTGCATGAATCAACACATCCAGCAAAGTCAGAATCTGAGTAGCCAATTACTTCCAAATTGTCCATCCATCTATACATAAGCATGTAGTTTTTGGTTCCTTGAAGGTACCTCATTACTTTCTTTGTAGCTCTCCAGTGATCTAAACCTGGATCACTTTGATATCATCCCAAAATTCCCACAACAAATGCAATGTCAGGTCTTGTGCAGACCTAAGCATACATTAGGCTTCCGACAACAGAAGCATATGGAATGTTCTTCATTTGTTCCCTTTCAAAGTCGTTCTTCAGGCATTGGTTCAAATTGAACCTATCACCCTTCACAATGGGAGCTACACTTGGTGAACAATCCTTCATTCAAAATCTCTCTAAAATTTTATTAATATAGGTTTCCTGAGACAGACCCAAGATGCCTCGAAATCTGTCTCTATGGATCTTAATGCCAATGACATAAGATCACTCACCCATATCCTTCATATCAAAATTTTTAGAGAGGAATTGTTTCACCTCATGTAGCAAACCCTTATCATTGGTTGCTAGCAAAATGTCATCCACATATAAAACAAGAAAACAGATTTTACTCCCACTGACTTTCAGGTATATACATTGATCCATAATGTTTTCTACAAAACCAAATGAAGAAATTACATTATGGAATTTCAAATACCATTGGCGGGATGCTTGTTTTAAACCGTATAAGGATTTCTTGAGCTTGCAAACCAATTTCTCACCGTCACTAAAGGGGAATCCTTCAGGTTGTTTTGTGTAGATCTCCTCCTCTAGATCTCCATTGAGAAATGTCGTTTTCACATCCATTTTTTGCAACTCCAAGTCAAAATGGGCTACTAATGCCATAATAACGTGAAAGGAATCTTTCTTAGATACAAGAGAAAAAGTCTCCGCGTAGTCGATTCCTTCTTTCTGAGTGAATCCCTTAGCAACAAGTCTTGCCTTGTATCTCTCAATGTTGCCCAATGAGTATTTCTTTGTCTTAAAGACCCATTTACATCCAATGGCTTTTGCACCATTAGGAAACTCAACAAGATCCCAGACTTTGTTACTCTTTATAGAATTCATCTCTTCCTTCAAGGCATCGTACCATAATTCTGATTCTTTGCAACTCATGGCTTCTGAAAATGACTCTGGATCATTTTCGGCTCCAATGTTGTAGTCAGATTCTTGCATATACACAACATAATCATTAGGAATTGTTGATCTCCTTAGTCTAATAGATCTTCTTAATGTTGTACCATCATCTTCCTGAGAAGTTTGTGGTTCAACTTGTTGTTCAAAAGTTCTTGTCAACTCTTGAACTACTTGATCTATTGCAATGTCATCAAGAGCTTGTGGAACTTCAACAATTGGTTGTTCAACACCAGTTTGTACTTGAGGGGTGTTGTGAACAATAATCAATCTATCACTTGAGGTGGAAGGTTGACATCCTGAATGATCCTTCCTAGAAACTATGTTCCTGGTTTGATCTCTCCCACTGATCAAGTCATTTTCAAGAAACTTTGCATTTCTTGATTCCACAATCCTAGTGTTGTGAGATGGACAATAAAATCTGTAACCTTTAGACCTTTCAGCATATCCAATGAAATACCCACTAATGGTCCTTGGGTCCAGCTTCTTCTCTTGTGGATTATATATTCTCACTTCAGACGAGCATCCCCAAACGCGCATATGTCGCAAACTCAGTTTCCAACCTTTCCATAATTCAAATGAAGTTTTAGGAACAACCTTGGTTGGAACCCTATTTAATATATACACTGTCGTCTTAAGCGCTTCAGTCCACAGGGATTTAGGAAGATTGGAGCTGCTAAACATACTCTGCACCATGTCCAATAATGTTCGGTTTCTTCTTTCTGCTACACCATTCTGGTCAGGTGAACCAGGCATGGTGTATTGGGCAACAATCCCATGCACTTGAAGAAATTTTGCAAATGGCCCAGGTGCTTGTCCATCTTCTATGTATTTACCAAAATATTCTCCACCTCTATCTGATCTCACGATCTTAATTTGCTTGCCACATTGTTTCTCTACTTCAGCCTTAAAGATCTTAAAGGCATCTAATGCTTCATTCTTTTTATGAAGCATGTAGAGATACACATATCATGAGTAATCATCTATAAAAGAGATGAAGTACCTTTGACCATGTGAGTCCATGTCTGGACTACATATATCAATATGTATGATCTCTAATATGTCTGAACTCCTATTGGCACCTTTCTTTGACTTGTTGGTCTGTTGTCCTTTTATGCAGTCCACACAAGTCTCAAAATCAGTAAAATCCAGAGTATTAAGTACCCCTTCATTTACCAATATTTTAATTCTTTCTATGGAGATATTACCTAATCTCCAATGCCATAATTTAGAAGAATCTTCATTAATAACACATCTTTTAGTGCCAGTGTGAACATGCATTGAATCATAAGTGACATTGTTTTGTAAATTAATGCAGTAAAGACCATTACACAAAATACCATTCCCAACACAATAAGATTTATAAAATAAACTGAAGGATGTTTCTAAAAAGTGAAAGGAATATCCAAAAGGTACAAGCCTTGAAATTGAAATCAAGTTTCTAGAAAAACTATGAACATAAAAGGTTCTAATTCTAAAACAAAGCCACTACTTAAAGTTAAATAGCATGTTCCTATAGCTTCCACATGCGAGCCCATCTTGTTTCCTGATAAGATGCTTTGCTCACTTCCCACTGGCTTCCTTAGGTTTTGCAAACCCTGCAAGGAATTCGAAATGTGAATTGTTGATCCAGAATCAATCCACCAGGTGTTAATATTGACATTAACCATATTAGATTCATAACAAACAAACAAGATTGGATTACCTTTGTCCGCAAGCCATTTCTAAAATTTGGCGCATTCCTTCTTCATGTGTCCCTTCTTTTTACAGAAGAAACACTTGGAATCCTTCTTGATATCAGCTTGGGGAGGTACTTTACCTTTCCCTTTCCGATTGGCTTGAGATTTGCCCTTTCCACGCATTGCCAGCATTGCACTTTCTCCTAGTTCCATCACCAGTCTCCCTTCCTCTTGAACACACATGGTCATGAGTTCATTAATTGACCATTTATCCTTATGTGTGTTGTATGAGATTTTGAAGGGTCCGTATTGGTGCGGAAGGGTGTTCAGGATGTAGTGCACCAGGAAGGACTCCGATATTTCAACCTCGAGTTTCTTCAATTGAGCCACAGTGTCCCTCATTTGCATGATGTGCTCGCATACACCTTTCACACTGGTGAGCCTTAGGGATGAGAACTTCATGATTAGGGTGCTTGCTAGTGCCTTGTCTAAAGTGACGAATTGATCATCAATGGATTTCAGCAAGTCTCGGACCTTTTCATGCTGATCAACGGAACCACGAATACCAGCTAAAATTTTAGTCTTAATGAATATCATGCTTAGGCGATTAGATCGCTCCCATCGTTCATAAAGCGTGATGTCTGCTACAATGCTGGTATTAGTGAGTGCCGGTGGTTCATCTTTCCTAATAGCATAGTCTATGTCCATCCATCCCAAATGAAGGAGAACCCTCTCCTTCCAAACCTTATAGTTATCTCCCTTAAGTTCAGGGATATCACAACAAATTTCAGAGAAATTTGCAAGTTGTACAACTGCATAAAATTAAAGATCACATGCTTCTGTTAAAAAATTGAGGCCTAAATATAAAATTTCATGCTTTACCAATGTAAATCATGCTTAAAATTGAGTCTAATGACATAAAAATTGCCTGTGGGCTAAATTTCCAATTCAAGCAGATTCAATTATTCTTTATGATAGAATTTATCAAATTATTCACTTAATTCATAATTCTAAAGGGTATATTATGATTATAATTTGATATAAATTCTATCTTAGATTTGAACTTTATGATAAAACTATTAATTCATAATTCCCGTGGGTAAGTTATGAATAATTTGATATTTTATCCTAATTAATTATATAAATATAATAAAAATTCATGTGGGATAAAGTTTATTATATTTAGTATAATTAATTACAATTAATGTCTAAATATTCTTTATGTGATCCTAATCAACCATATATATAATATTATTTAATTAGAGATGTTGTGGTTGTTCTCTAATCAATTAAAAATTATATGGATCATTAGACATTATTTCTTTTATGCATAAAAATTAACTTGATATGAGAATAATTATAAATTGCATAAATAAAACTACAATATTCATGCATAACATTCAATGACGGGTCTCGTATACTCATCCAAAATAGCATGTATTAATTAGAGCATAAATAATTAATTCATGAAAATTAAATATGAACATAGTTATAAATTTGCACAACAATTTTACAAATTACATATAATTAAACCAAATAAATATTATAAGCATAAAAAATTGAGCAAAAATTAGACATATTTCCAAATAAATGCCTTAATTCAGAAAATCCTCTAAATATGGCATTAAGCCAAACAGAGCATGTCTATAAACACCAAGGCAAAGATAAAATAAGCTCTGATACCAAATGTTAGCATAATAACGATTCTATTATGCGGAATAAACACTTAAAAGAATCGAAAAACTTTAATACCCAATAAATCATACCTCCGGCCCTTGATGCTACTCACACTCCGATACCAGACTTTCCGCTACGCTTCGAGACAGTCCCTTCCCTTTTGTCTGCAGAGACGAAGTATTCCTCTGCAAAACGACGCTTCCCTTTTGTCTGCAAAGACGAAGTATTCCTCTGCAAAATGCTGCTTTATGGGCCTACTCCAATTATTGCAATTACTTCCTTCTTCTTTTTTTGATGTGTTTACAGAGACAAAAGGAAGCTACGCTGGAGCCAAATCATCCACTTGCAGGAATACAATGGCCACGAGGTTCGAAAACTGAACTCTGGGTTGTGGCAAAAATGGAAGGCGAAACCGTTGTCTAGTCAAAGGCCGAGACAAGCCGTCGGCAAAAGGGGAATCAATGCGTTTAAATGGCCAAGCTTTATATGCATGCCATGGATAGATTTCATGACAGAATATCTCAACCTCTACATGCAAAAAAAATCCCTTTGGGAAACTCAGTGAACCTCTACGTGCAAAAAGAATCCCTTAAATTTACAAAATTCACCCAAAATCTCTCATCCGTGTGCCACTTCCAAGCTCTGCTCACTCTCATTTGATGGTGTAACGCTGAAGGGGTTGAGTGAATGAGCTTGGGGACCAAACAGAAGTATTTATAGCTAAGCTTCCATCAAGCTTTAGTTGGCTATGTGTCAAGTGTTCCACAAAACATGGTAGAGAACTGCAGTGGGCGTAATGGACCACTCCAGGAGCTCCCAACAAGAAATTAATCAACAACGAATAGTTCAGTAAATATTGGAATCGACGGCAGATAGTCAATTGGTTTTTAAATTATCAGTAGTCGTTATGGACCAAACAGCGTTATGGCAGCAACGTAAAATTACCTCCTATAAACAACAAACGTTACCTAATTATTGTGATATTTTCCCAATTTGCCATAAATAACTCTTTCAACTTTCCCTAGAACATAAATACCTATAAGTAAAATATTTTAATTTTCATAATCTTCTTATTATTTTGTTTTTTAATGGCCAAATATTAGAAATATACCTATACCAGTGAATTCAAATAATTCACGTACATTTTAATAAGAAAAAAAAAAATCACAAATACCCTAATTTTTTTAAATATTTTTATTTATAGAGATAAAAGTACAAACTTGAAATTGCCTATTGATTATTTAATCCAAATCCTTTTCAACTAATAATACCCAAGTTAAACAAAAGGTTTTCTTTACGATTAATATCCATGTGAAACAAGCTCATGCTCAATTAGATCCTCAAGCTAAGAGTGGCTTCCATAAAGGATGCCTTTAAGTTTTCCATAATTAATTCCCAAAATAAGGGTTATATTTAAGTTTTCCATAATTAATTCCCCAAATAAGGGTTATGTTTAAGTTTTCCATAATTAATTCCCCAAATAAGGGTTATGTTTAAGTTTTCCATAATTAATTCCCCAAATAAGGGTTATGTTATTGTTTATCAGGAAAATTGTAACTTTTTAATTGGATTGTCACTAACACTGGGTAAACGCATAATATTACGCCGTAGTCTAACAAGCCGGAGGAATGCAAGGAGGAGGTGATGCACGCTTTCCAAGGATCCCGTGATATTTTATTTGATTTGATTTTAAATTTAATGAGGAAAATTTTATATTTTTTAAAATTATATTCCTGCAAAATCTTATTGAAAAAAATTGTTTGTTTTTTTTCATTGATATTAAAAAAAATGTGCAAAGAGATAACTAGAGAACTTAAAACAAAATTATATATAAATTTCGGTAATTTAACTTGAAAATAGAATTTAACAATTTTTTTTTGGTTATTTATTATTTTTTTTGAGATATTTTAATAAATATAAGGTAATATTCATTTATTTTAGTTTTTTAAGATTTTTATAGAGTAGTTTAATTTATGGATAAAATGGATTTTGTTTAAGGATATTTTTTTTTGTTAATTTTAATGTCAATCTTATAAAAGTTTTTGAAAATTTGAGTTTAAGTTGTTTAATCTATTTCAGGGTGTTGAATCTATTATGCCTTAAAAATGTATTTTAAACAATAACGAAAACACAATCTTGATTGAAATTGTATCATAAGATTCCAGTGAAAAGACCATTTCATTGATAAGTAGACTACACCAAAGTTTACAATCTAAGAATATTGTTGGACTATTAATTATGAGCCAAAATTGTAGTTTAGAAATATAATCTAGTATTTTAATATTATATAATTTTTGTAGTGATTATATTAATTGAACAATCTATCATGGTAATAGATTGCCTGGACATTGGAAAAACCTATTTTTCCACTAAGGTCTTTTAAGGAAAACAAAAAACTAGTAAAATCTCTACATGGTGTACTATTAAAAGTATGTCATAGTTTCATATAATTCACATGGTAATTATAAGTGCCCAATCCTTAATATCCAAGTGTCAATATTTAATATTGACATTAATTAGGCATGAGGTGTTGTTGTTGCTACTAATGGGTAAATGCATCGTATTAGAATTCCATGCACCGTAGGTTTAGTCTATGTTTAGGCAAAAAACACAAACATGTTGATAATGCCTAACTTTAAAGATTCATGCACAATGGAAATATACCAGTAACTAGATCAATGTATAGTACACATGAATTAATGCCCATACTTGTTTCTTATTAGTCCTTTAACAAGAAAATACTCAGGGTTCATGTACCAAGGATAATTCTCCTTTATATCCCAATACAATGCCAAAAGTAATGTCAAATCCTTTTGACCAAATACCTAAGGTTAAAGATTTTTCCTCTAATCCTTTCTTGCCCAAAAAACAATCTAATGGCAGTTCTTTGCCGACTGAAATAAAAATGACAAAACCTTACAAATATACCTTCTCACATAGGGTTATTATTCACACCATCCATTGTTAGAATTTTGTTTTTGTGGTTCCTCAAACCCTATGGAAAACCCTCAGCCAACTCAACAACTCATTTTCTAACCTGTGGTCTCCCTTAGCAAGCCTTGTTTTAGCCCTCGTTGCTTTTTCATTGACTCTTATCAAGCCTCAAATCATTTTCTACTCTCAGATTTCTCTTTTAATCCTGTGAGAAGGTACAACAACCCTAAGACACCCCTGTCCAACCTCAACCTTCTTCTAGGCCCGTGGGTAGCCAAAACGACCTTCCATAGGGCCTAACCAAAATTTGGACCTTGTAGGCTATTTCCTTTAGTACCGTGGTTAAGTCCTCTTCCACAAATTCTCTCCAACAATCAACTTAAGCTTCATATTTTTTCATAGAAGTAAAACCCTCTATAAGAACAAAGACCTTCCTGTATGTTTCCTTGTTACTAGAAACCTCTTTCATATTTCTTTCCCAATAAGCATTACACCAGTACATGGCTCCTTCTTGTCAGATATGGAAGTCTCCTTTCCTATCTGTTATGATGCACTCTTTTGGGGTTGCTGGCTCTCCATCTAAATTAGTGAACTCCCTCTAGAACTTGACTCTCTTTGAGTCTCTGAAACGCACTTATTTCCTCAGTCAATAAGCTTGTCTTTAGCTTGTATAAGCCATTTTCTATGACTCCAAGAACCACTCTTGGGCTAGAGTTAGATCCACTAGGCTTGAGCATCACTTTTCCATCTCAAAATAAAATAGTAGACCCCTTTACTTAAATTGTTGGGACTGAAAGCATGTTGAATATGAGGTCTAGCACCAAAAGTACATCCTAGACTTGTAGAAAACCACTTGAGTCCTTGAATGGTAGAGTTACAATCCCTCTGACTGCATGTTGACTCTTGTCACTAGTATTCACTTGTAGATTAGAATCCCACTATGTCAGGCTCTCAAACACTTCTCATATTCCTGTCATAAGTTCCAAATCCTAGTTATTGTGGAACCAAGCACCGTCATGAATGGTGCTCCTAAATAAATGAGAGATGAGAGAAAAATCCTTGTTGAATCTTCTAGCAAACTCATCCTTATTGACTATAGATTGAGTAGCCATCACCATCTCAGGCTTCTTCTATTTCCCTTCTTTCTTCTGATGGAGACACTTCCTTACATAATGACCATATTCTTCACATAAAAATAATTTTACTTTTCTTATGTCCTTCTTAATGTTGCACTTCATTTTTTCATATTGAACTTCCATTTTCCCTTTTTCAGCTTACTAGTGAGGGAAAAATTCTCTTCATGAAGACTATTCTATTGAATATCCTCATATTGAAGTTCGTCTTAGATGAAATCATCCCATAACCTATTCCAATATGGAAATTTCTCTCAATGCACTACTCCTTTCATAAATGAATTGCAGTGATATGAGAAGTCGTTCAGTGTAGTCCTCACCAACTCTGATTCTTCCACCTTGTCACGTATAATTGCAAGCTCATGACAAACTTGTGAAATTATTCTAAGATGTGAAGTCACATTCTCTTGACCTGTCATCATGATGAACCTAATATTATCTCCCAATACCATCTCCTAGTTCTCGTTCTTTCTCTTAAAAGTGCTTTTAAAGCTTCCCACGTGTGTCATGTAGTGAATTTTTGGTGAGATGAGGTATCAAGTGATCCTTGACTCCACTCAGGATGATGAATTTGGACTTTGCATTATATTTTTTTATGCAAAACAAAATATTTTTCATTAATTGGTGCCTTGCTCTAGGTTTTGGCATAATCCCATGGATCATTCACCAACAACACTAGCTTGATTATTTCCTTCCAAAAATTGTATTTGGAAATCCCTTCCAACCGGTTGTTGAATCTCAAGCCTGAAATAATTTTGACCAGTTGTTGTTCCTTCAACAACAAGATAACTCATCTCCCTCTTAGGGTTTCCACCTATGCACATTAGATAGAAATGACAAACACATTGAAATTCCTAACTTCAACAACTTTTGCATAATGAAAATATGCTAGCAATTAGATCAATGAATAGTACATAAGGATTACTTCCCAAACTTATATCTTATCAATATTTTATAAGAAAATCATGAGGGCTCTCATATCAAGGATAATGGTCCTTTATACCCGAATACAATTCCAAATATAATGTCAAATCCTTTTGACCAAGCACCCAAGGTTGGGATTTTTTCCTCTAAGCCTTTCTTTCCAAAATAACAATAGAACGGTATTCCTTTTCCGAATGAAATATAATATTGTAGCTCCTCAAACCTACAATCAAACCTCAGCTAGCTCATCTTATCTACAAATTTTTATGGATATTTTACTATGCAGTTCATCACAACAGATCTGATAAAACTATATTTAAGAATCTACAATCTACACTATTAAGATTTTATTTATCTTTGGATTTCTAGATCTATATATTATGGTTAATTGTGTATTTATGAAAATTAAATTATGTATAAAATATAGAACAGTGAAATAAAAACTCACAATCCATGATTTGACACAAGATATGACCTGGGAAACCATTTGAAGAGAAAACCCAGCTGGAAGGTGAGGTCGTTATGCTCTCTTTCTCTAAATAGAAAATGGTTGTGAGTACAAAGAACTATGGCTTGTGGCTTGTGGACTATTAAAGTGCACACATCCTCTCTATGTGCTCTATATGTTATCCCTCTCGGCATTTTTTCACATATATGGATCAAATGCACTAGAAAATAATGGAACCCCTTTTCCTCCTAGTGTCTTGATTATAACATAGTTTGATAGCCTACTATTAGTTAGTTTGGATTACCTAAAATATTAACCAAAGTTATAATATGAAATCTTCTATAGTCTTCTTCATCATAATCACATTTCTATCTCATTTTCCATGGGTAATGGGGGCTAGCATGGCATCCTCTTGAGTTATGGTGGTGAAAACAGAAAGATCAACTTTTGAGTGGCATAACCTTTTCATATGAACTCCCATTGAGGTCATTCTGCATCGTTGGAAAGGTCTAGATGTGTAGAATATGAAAAAATGGTTTTGTACTAAAGAAGAAAAGTTTTACCCCCATAAAATGTCATTTGATGTGTCAAAATCCTCCTAGAGGGCTTGAGACCATGATTTTCCAAACTAGGAACCACGAGTTAAAATGGTCCTATAGGTTGATTCCTCCACGTTTTTCCACTCTAAAAGTTGCATTGATATGGATGAAAAACAATATAATGATCCAATCTAGATCATCAACAAATATTTGTGTAACATGTGGCTTTCTCTAATAGGCCTTCTTTTATCATTCGTCACTTCGCCTTGTACTATGGTCAAGCCTTAGCTCCCTTTTCTATTCTCAAACTACTCTAGCCTTGTGGGATACTATAATAGCCCTAACACACCCCTGTTCAACCTTGACCTGTCTTTTCTTTGTACTATTGGGGCTAGTGGTTGTCATGGTTGTATGGATGGATGGAACTTTCACTCTATATAACATAACAGAGCCAACACATTTTATGCATATGATGTTATTGTAGTTCAACTATTCTAGTTACTTTAGCATTGTATGTAGTTTTAACATATGCATTTATGTATGGCCTATTCCATATGTGATTGTATGAATCTTATTGAAGCGTGTTGTTGATTTAACTCATCACTTTGGATTGTCAACTATTCTTCTTTCCATCTTGTGATGTCATTCAACTCATGTGTTCCTTTCAGGCTGCATAATATTACAAGATTGTAAGGGATACACTTCGTTTCCTCTTATGTGTGTTAGAACCTACCCATGCATCTATCTTGACTTGACCCTTTCTTATGAAAAATATATCCTGCTTACCTCTATGCGCTATCACAGTCAAGGCATAGATTTACTACCTATTGTTGGGACTCCTACTCCAAATGGTATGAGGTCTAGCTGGGACTTCTTACCAGGGAGATCCCGTGATATGTTGCTGGGTCCAGAACCATCAATAGTTATGGCACTAGAAGGAGGGATAGATGACAAGCTGAGTCCTCAACCTCTGTTTTAAATCTTTACACATCTATCATTTTTTATGTTACACTTCGTCCTTCGAGATGTATGCCTTATGGAAATGACTTTGAAATCTCAGAGGATTTCTAGACTCTCTTGTCACACAACACATATAAAGGTGAAGGCAGAGTACCTTGGCAGATGCATAGTATTTCCTTTACCAATCTATGTGACAACCTCAAAACCCGTGAGGATTATGTGATATGCACGTTGTTCGCATTCACACTTCATGGGCACCCATTCTAATGGATTGTCACACTGCCTGAAAAATATATTCACTCATTTGGTCACTTTGATAGAGAGTTAGTTGATGCTTTCCATAAGTTTGACCATCAAGCACTTAACAAAACATTTCTCGAATTATGGAAAACCCCTGATGAATACCTGACGTCATTCTGGGATCGCTTTTGTAATCTCGCATTTCAGTTCCCAGAAGATGAAATTGATTGGAAATTTGTCCATGAAATATTTTAGTATCTTTTTCACATATCTGAAAATCCACAAGTATTAGAATCATTCAAACCAACCCCAACATACCTCAACGTTAGAGTTGCTAAATCCAAGGTGGATACGGTTGTCGTCATAAGTGACTTCCCATCCTCATCTCATCAAACAACTTTAACCACGTAGTGTGAGGTGGGAGAAGATGTGCATTTATTTGTTGAACCATCACATCCTACCACCACACCTGCCCTTGATTTCTGTGCAGATTTGGCTAGCAAGATTGTTGGTTGTCACGTGGACTTGTTTCCTCAACCTCCGTCCCCACGTTCTGTTGATTCTCTGGATTGTATTGTGTTGTGTTCTCCCGTTTTGGACTCCACACTTGTTGTTCACAAGGATCAAGTTATCGATGGAGTTGGTATTGAGCAGCCAACCTGCACTATCATTTATGATGATTGTGTGTGGGAATTTGAAGAAGAGGTCATGGTGAAGGATGACCTCCTTCTATTCGCACCTCATCTGCTTTTCCCTGACATCTTTGGTGATTATTCCATCACTAATTTTCTGCGTCATAATTCAATCCCAGATGCATCTACTTCTAATCATTCACAAAATACATTGGATGTCAATCTGTCATTGCATAACAAAGAGGACACATCTGTGTTTGTAAATCCACTCAATATTTCATCTGTCATTTCGGGAAACACAACGGGTGAAATTTATTACTTCTCATCAAGCCCTCTGTATGATTCATCAGATCATGAGGATGCCAATGAACATATCAAATTTTTTTATCATGGTTGTCGTGATATATTTTCTCCTTCATCTGATCACGATGTTGATTCATTCATTTTCTATATTTCTACCACTCGTCTTCGATGATCCACATGTTGATGAAGTGGAAACCCCACAAGCTGTCGAGGAACTTTAGCCCGAGCTGGTGGTTATGTCAGGCCCTCGCTGCATTGAGGTCAATTCCACTTCAGATTAGAAATCTGTTGAAACACCAAAGGCTCCTCATCACTCACCTGTTTACACTAAAGATCAATCTAGTTCACAAAATTTTCATCCTCCACCTGAATCACATGATCCTGCTGCTCATGCATTGGAGGAATCATACACATCGAGCACTCTTGCTAAATGTAAGTTATTTTTATTTCACATTTTTTCTTGTTTGTCACGATCAAAAGAGTGTGCATGTTTATCTTCTGCGCATAGTGTGATGCATAACCATGATTTGTCCGCAAAATTCTTGTCTTGCGCTTTTATTCTTTTATTTTTTGTGGATAATTTTAAACTTGGAGCATGTTGGTCTTCACTTTAACTAGTACCACCTACTCTAATCGGTTCTTTTGGGTTAACCCTTGTCATCTCAGTCAAGTAGAGTAAGGTGAGGGGGGAACCTTAACAAGTATTGTCAGAGGTATACATAAAATAATTCTCTGAAGGGATGACCTATTCTGCTCTCAATAAGTTGGGATCCCTCTTCTGCCTTTGAAATAAATAAGTGCTTATGCACAGTTCTTTGAAAAAAAAATTGAAAAATGAAAAAATAAATAAGGCGAAAGAAGAGAGAGGCTTCCTACACAGAGAAGTGATGCAAGTAACTTTGCCGGGGTACTAAAAATGCTCACTGGCAGCGAAGCGATGCTTGTGTCTGTGCATGACTTCACTAGGGTATTGTCTAGGTCTGCTGGCAGCAGAGCAAAACCAAATGTGAAACTAAGACTCTAACATCTTTATTGCTTGTGCACCAATATACCCCTCATGCCCAATCAAAAAATCTGACTTGACTTGGCTTGGTATATGTGCTGACCGATCAACAGAGTGTTAAGGGACTATATCTTTAACTCAAGCCTAGTTTTGAAGCCATGATGATCAAAGAATCCAACAATTCTTCCGAAGGAGTTAGACTCACTTTTCACGAAAAAGGTACATACAGAGAGCTAGAGTTATACTAGTGTGTCACCAATGTTGCAGTGACTACAACCACCCTCCAAAATTTTTCCTTCGCTTCGTTTTGGAGCCTCCCTTGAAATCATCATAGTTATCTTGTACTAATCAGGTGCTTGTGTTTTTTTGTTTTCATCTGTCATTTACTAGCTTGTGTTCACTCGCTTTTCTGGTTGGTCAACCACAAGAATATCCAACACTTGGTTCACAATTGGGTACCGACTATCGAGAAAAACTACAAAAACCTGGAGGACAGTCTGTCTTCCCCTTGAGAATTGCACATAATAGCCTTGTAGCTACCCTGCACTAAAAATTTCACAGAGCAGGCCAGCCAATATTGCTCTAGAAATTGCACAGAGAAGGCCATCTGACACTACTCTCCAGAAATGTGCAGTTCCATCCACCCAACACTACTCTCCAAAATTGCGCAGAGCAAGCCAGGCCAGATGCACTGCCCTCCAGAAATGCGCAGAACTGACCCAACCGCACTTCTCTCCAGAAATGCATAGAGTAGCCTAGGTCAACTACATTGTTCTCTGGAATTGTGCAGAACTGGACAGTTGCACTGCTCTCCATAAATGCGGAGAGCAACCCAGCATCATTGCTCTAGAAAATTACATAGAGCTGGCTAGCTAGCCAGGGCCACTCAGCCCAGAAACAACGTAGAATTTTTACCTCAATGGTTGTCCATCAAATGTGCGAGTAGGATGCCCAATTCCCTCTAGAATTATGCAATCCTTCCTTGCTTGTTGGGCATCTTTTCCCAAAAAAGAAAAAATAAAAACGTGAAAAAGAATCCCTAAATTTTAGGGATCTATTTTTAGCAGTAGGAGTTACATGCAAAGTCAATTTTAGAAACTCCCCTCCAAGTGTCACTTTTTTGTTGATCTATGGCATGTGTGTCATAAATCGTAATTTCGCAAAATCTATTTAAACGATGCCTTAGAGCTCATTCTTTACATTCAATCTTGAAGATCTAGCATTCCTGAGGCATCTTGGAACCTTCAACACAGCCGGCACAACTTTTTTGGGTAAGTTTTCCTTTTCATGCATTTTGGCGCTTTTTCTGTCACTTTTTAGTTTTCGGCTTGTATGAGTGTTGTTTCCTTGCTTTTATTGAATGAAACCTAGATTTTTAGTGTATTTTAGGTTTTAGAAGTGATGTTTCAAGTTTTGCATTACCTTTCCTTAGTGTCACATGCATAACATTGTTTATGCACTCATAGTCATCGTTGCGGTGACTCGCTTCATGAGCTTCTTGGTTTTCCCATTTGACTGACTTCTACACTTGATTAGATAACATGCATGTCTATTTCACTAAGATCTGCACCAGCTTATCACACACACTCAGTCCTTCATGTTTTTAGGTTTCCAATGGGAAGATTCGGGTTGTCTTAGCCCAGATCTTGTCTCTCATAGCATGCTCTGCACATTCCTAGCAGTCAAGGCTCTGCCTTGCCTCCAGGAATTGTGAAGAGGCTACCCACATTGGCTCCCAACTGAGATCTGCACAAACATGGGAGGCAGTGCCCAGTCCTGCACACTGGAACTGCACAATGCGCAGTTTCAACCAGCAACCCAACATGACTGTTATGCGCATTGCGTAGTTTGAGTCAACAGTCAGCCTCACTGGACTGTGCATTGCACAGATCCAGTCAGCTGTCAACCTCACTTGAATATGATACTTCGCAATTCACTATTACAGCTAATAGTCTCCTAGCTTCCCGAAGTCAAAAATACATAATATTGCCTAGTAGTCTCCAGTTTTTTGCCTGAATGTTTCTCGAGTTGCTTGATGTTTTTAGTTGAAATTGTCTTGCTGTGAGTGTCTTCTTTGTTTTCAGGTTCGATAGGTATCATGGCCTCCAAGAGATTTGGATCAAAAGACATAGTTGACATTCATACTGGAGATGTGGTTGAATAGGACCTATTTATGAGCTTCCCCATGTACACAGAAAAACACATGTTCATTGAGAAGGACATCAAGATCACATGGCAAGACATCAAAATTATTTTCTCAGGCACCTTTGAGGAGAATTCGGAGGACCAGCAGGTCTATGTCAATATTAATAACTTAGGATTGTATAGGGTTGCATGTAGGTTTCCTGTGTTCCCATGTGAAAATGTGATCCACTAGATTGTCTCAACATTGATCCTGAGACAATGATACTGAGCAGTGCCAGTGGAGAAAATCTTGCTTCCTTCAAGACGCAATATTATCAGCAGATGTATCATTTTCCACTGTCAGTAAGTAGGATGGATGCACTGTTCTACACTCCCAGTGACAGGACGAACACAAGAGACATCTTTAAGCATTGAGTAAGGGAGCTAGCAAAGTTCAGGATGACACCCAGCCAGATATACAGGATGAAGACACTCATGAAGGCATACAAATTCTTGGACATCTTTGCATGCCGCTTGTATGGCCAAGGGAGTACAAAGACATTCCCACAGAGTTGGGTTGTTATGTTGGATCAGCTGGCAAGTGAAGGAAAACCTTTCAACTGGTCAGACATGTTGGCTCTCCAATTGAAAGTGCATGTATCCAATTCCCAAAGTCCACCGAAGAATCAGCAAGAAATATTCTTCATGCCTTCCTATCTACTCGATGCAATCTGTTCTCGTAAATAGTTTCCTGGTATGGGTTGGACATGGGCACCTTCAAAGAGTGATGTGAACATATATTGCAAGTTGCTCTCAGACTGCAGCTATAGAGGAGTCATGGGTAGAATGTCTAACCATTTCATCACCCCTCTATACATGATGATCTTTAAACAAGATCTGCCCTGCATGTCCTGGGAAACAGTGGAGGTGTTTTTGGACATTGCAGATTGGTACACCTCGCCCGAGGGCACCTTCATCAGGATGTACAACATGGATAAAGCTCTACATGTGTTGCCGAGGTTTTCCATGAACAAGACAATAATGCAGGAGGTTTCATACCACATCTAGACAGGGTTATCAGCTAGATTGGATAGGAAGAAGAAGGCACCATGGCCTACGCTTCCTCTGTAAATTGGGTTGTATGCAATTGGGAGTTTGAAAGAAGCGGATGCTAAGTTCGAATACTTCAATAAGTTTAAGTTTGACACAAACGTTTCGATTCGTACGATCCACATGGTTTATGTAGGGACCATTGTGTGAGAGTGTATTCTTCTTGGATCCATGGGTCTGTCATTGGCTAGAGGAAGACCCATGGAGATATTGTTATAGCTCGTCTAGGCTCAATGAATCGGTTAGCATGACAGTAGAGTGCCTAGCAGCATTTAAGGTAGTAGCACCATAGGGAGCAGCAACAACAAGTAGCAAAACTGTGCAAGACAAAGGCAAGAGAAAGATTGTCCAAAGGACAGAGATGGAGGAAAGCTACAAGTTTAAGGAAGACCCACTTATGGAAAAGTAAGCTTTGGAGATAGATGCAAAGAGGAAACAACGTGATAGGAGGATAGTGCGAAGAAAAAGGGAAAATAAAATATTGGAAGATGCAGAAAGGAAGTTGCAGGAAGTCCAACAGAAGCTCAAAGAAGAACAAGAGTTGTGTAGAATAGAGAAGGAAACACAACATGAGCATGAATAGAAACATGAATAGGAGGAAGTGCAAGGCACAAAGATAGCGTAAACTGCACCGACATAGGTTGAAGACTCTAAACCAGCAACAAATGAGGGACAGAGTGAGCAACTGCATGAACAAGAAGTTGCTCTATAGGATGAACCGATAGTAGAACAGATGGACATGGAGATGGAGCCCCCATAACATGATCAAGATACCAACCTCATGCCAAAATAAATTGAGGTCACTCCACAGGCTTCACTCGCTCCAACGTAGAGCAAGTCCTGAGTGAACAAGCATGCAGAGTGTGCACCCAGGATGAGCATGCATCACCCGTGCACTTTGAAGAACGGGTGATTTTGTCAGATGTACATAGACATCCAATTGCCTTGGCCGATGCTATAAAAGCTTATGTCGAAGCCATGAGCTCAATTGTTAAGTTCTTAATAGCAGAAAATGAAAGCATGAATAAGGAGTTGCAAGTAGCCAAGCAAAGAGAGGAAAAATCAACATCTGCCAAAGAAGAGATGAAGAAAGCCATACTTGCTAAAGTATCGACTCTTGAGACAATCACGCAGAGATTGTATGACAGGTCTTCACCATGCACAAGGTAGTTTTCCATCTACATGGTCATCAGTATCGCTGCACCAAGATAGCGTGAACACTCATAGATATACATGCCACATTTGATCATGTAAAAACATGAACAACGAGGTACAAGGGAGCCCCACTTCATTTGCACAAGATGATGAAGTTGTAGGTAGAGTTGAAAAAAGCACACATCTTGAGTTTGATATGAAATTATGAGGAGCTCCTGTCACCCATCATCAGTATTGAGGCTTCGTATGCACGGTTGTATAGGAGTTTGGATCTCATGGTGAGAAAGTATGGCACCCACGTTGATTGGTACACTCATAAAGGCGAAAGAGAAGAACCAAGTTAGACAGGATCTCAATGCTTACTTTGATCAGTTGATTCTCACAACAAGTAGCGCACATTTGCAAGTCAGTGCATATAACATGCAGATGTACGTCGTTGGTCCGACCTTTCTCAAGACTAAGTTGCACATGCTACAAGACGATTTGGACAGAGGTTCCAAATCATTATACCCAGAAGAAATGGAGGCAAGAATTCATTTCTAGAAGGACATCATCAAAGAGTACATGGACACCATTGCACACTACCAGCTCACAAAAAGATAGAAAAGATAGATCAACACATTATAATTCAGCCTCTTCGAGGGGGCAACCTCCTTTACATTACACAAATGAACAATTCCTGGATGATTCAAAATGACAAAACCTCCTTTCTATATATAGGAGTCTAAGGGATCACAATATAACCAAGCCAACCTAACAATAATAATATAAAGGCACAAAAATAACAATAGAGGGATTCTATGGGGCACAATAATAAAAATATGGGGGCAATAGGGGCACAACAATATTAATAAGGGATACAACAACAATAGTAATGGGGGAATCACTAGTATTATAGGGACCTAGCATGCCCCTCTCCTTCAAAAAAGTGTTGTCCTCAACACTTGAGTAGTTCTTGATGCTTCTGTATAAAATTCTCATCCTCCCATGTGGAATCTTTAGCAGATAAGTTCTTCCACTTGATGAGATACTCTGAAATTGATCGATTTCGTAGCTGTCGAGTTCTTGTTTCTGTGACTGCTTCCGGTTCCAATATAATTTTTCCTTCCTCGTCAAGTTGTGGAAATATTTTTTGAACTAGGAGCTTGTTACCTATAACCCTCTTTAAACATGAAACATGAAAAACTGGGTGCACTCGAGAAGCTGCAGGAAGCTCCAATTTGTATGCCATAGTACCAATCTTTTGCAACACCTTGTATAGACCATAGTACTTTAGTGATAATTTATTATCCTTCTTAGCTTGCTTGAGGGACATTTGTTTATATGGTTGTAACCGTAGGAATACCCAGTCAACTACATCAAAACTTCTTTCGTTGCGATGTTGATCTGCCTGTTGTTTCATTCTATTTTGCGCCAACGTGAGGTTATCCTATAAGAGTTGGAGAACTTGTTGATGATGCTCGATATGATGTTCCACTGCTTGAACCTTATAATTTTCTCTTAAATATGATGTGATGGATGGTGGCTAATATCCATAAAGTGCCATAAATGGGGTCATTTTTGCTGCAATATGGAAGGAAGTGTTATAACACCATTCAGCCAGAGGCAACCATTTGACCCATTGTGTATGTTTATCAGATACAAAGCAACGAAGATATCCTTCCAAACATTTGTTTGCTATCTCGGTTTGCCCATCAGATTGAGGATGATAAGATGAGCTATGAGCTAACTGAGTACCAAGACAAGAAAATAATTATGTCCAAAAATTTCCAGTGAAAATGGGATCTCTGTCACTTACAATAATCTTTGGGTTTCCATGTAGCTTTTGAATTGTTTCCATAAATGCAGTAGAAACTGTACTGGCTTTAAATGGATGTGATAATGTACAAAAGTGTGCATACTTGGTAAGTCTGTCAACTACCACCATGATGACACTCTTTCCTTCAAACTTGGCTAAACTTGTGATAAAATCCATTGAAACCTCCTTCCAACGTTGGCTTGGAATGGATAAAGGTTGTAATAGGCTTGGGGTCTTAATTGTTTCAACTTTATTTTGTTGGCAAACCAAACATTCTGCCACAAACTTTTGAATATCCAATTTAAGGCCATCCCAAAAAAATTCCTTCTTAACCCTGTGGTAAGTTTTTATAAATCCTGAGTGCCCTCCTAAGGGAGAAGTGTGCAATTCCAAAAGAATCTTTTGTTTGAGTTTGGAATTCCAACAGAGGTATAAGCGATCTTTGTACCATAACGAATCATTTTTCCAGTTAAATTTATCAGATGTACTGGAATCTTGTTGTAACTTTCAAATAAATGCCCACACTTCTTCGTCATTCTTCCATTCCTCCCTTGCTTCATTTATCCAATTTGGTTGGTTAATAGAAATAGCGCACAATAATGCTTCCACATCCTCATCCTTTCTTGAGAGTCCATCTGCCACAACATTTTTCTTCCCTTTTTTGTAGATGATTTCAAAGTCATAACCCAACATCTTTGTGACCCATTTTTGTTTCTCTTCAAAGGATAATCTTTGTTCTAAAAAGTGTTTAAGACTATCATGATCCGTTTTTACCTTGAAGTGTCTTCCCATTAGGTAGGGTCAACATTTCTTAAGTGCATGTAGTATTGCCAACATTTCCTTCTCATAAATAGCTTTGTGTAAATACTTTCCCTTGATTGAACAACTTTCGAAAGAAATGGGTCTTTCATCTTGCATTAAAACAACACCAATTCCATTTCCTGAAGCATCAAATTCCACAATAAAGGTTTTTGTGAAGTCTGGTGTAGCTAAGACCAATGCTTGGCACATTGCCTCTTTAAGATGTTTGAAGGCCTTTGTTGCTTCTGGAGTCCATGAAAATGCATCTTTCTTCAATAATGTTGTTAGAGGTGCTGCTATTCTCCCATAATTCTTAACAAACTTGCGAAAATACCCTGTCAACCCAAGAAATCCTTGCAGATGCTTTATGGATGTGGGGATTTTACATTCCTTAATGGCTTTAATTTTGATAGGGTCTACCTTAACACCTTCATGAGATACAATATGACCCAGATATTCCACCTCTTGTAATCCAAAGAAACATTTGGAACTTTTTGCATATAATTGTTTCTCCTTCAATAGTTTGAGCACCGTGTCAACATGTTCAATATGATCCTTCCAAGACTTGTTGTAGATTAGTATATCATCAAAAAATACTAACACAAATTTTCTAAGGAAGGGTTTGAAAATGGGATTCATCAAACCTTGAAATGTAGAAGGTGCATTGGTAAGGCCAAAATGCATTACCAAAAATTCATAATGACCCTCATGAGATCTAAATGTTGTTTTCGGAATGTCTTCAGTCTTCATTCTGATTTGATGATATCCTAAATGAAGATCCAACTTGGTGAAGTAAACTGATCCATGCAATTCATCCAATAATTCATCAATGACAGGAATGGGAAATGTATCTTTAATAGTGAGCTTGTTGAGCTCCCTATAATCTGGACACATGCGCCAATATCCATCATTCTTGTGCACCAATACTACTAGAGCAGAGAAAGAACTTTGACTAGGTTGAATTATACCAGCCTCTAGCATTTCTACAACCATATGTTCAATTTCACTCTTTTGGGTATAGGGATATCTGTACGGCCTGATGTTTAGAGGAACACTTCCTGGAATCAAATGAATAGCGTGATCATGATCACGAATAGGTAGGAGACCTTTGGGAGTCTCAAATAGATTGGAATGATTGTCTAATACTTTTTGGAGATCTGGAGCAATAGATGATTTCAATGTGGAAACATCTAGTGAACATAATTGTGCAATTACACCTCATTGTTCCTTATTTATAAGCTTTGTCATACCGTTAGAGCTTATTATCTTTCCCAGTTTCCCTGCAATACCCCTTAATTCAACTTCCTTTCCTTCTGTAGAAAATAAAAGTTCTTGAAAATTAAAAGCTATTGTACCCAAGTATTGTAGCCATTGAACTCCTAGTACAACATTAGCACCACCCATAGGAATGGAAAGCATTGGGCTATTCAATACATATTATCCCATGGATAGCTTGATATTATGGCACTTTCCAGAGCAATTTATGGTTCCTCCACTTGCAACCATCACTTGAAACCCTGGTGCTAGATATAAGAAGCAATTTAATTCTTTGGCTATCTTACAATGAATAAAATTGTGGGTACTTCCTGAATCAATCAAAACTATTACGTTTTTCTTCTTGATATGTCCTTCTATCTTGATAGTTTGAGGAGTGGTAATTCCAAACAATGCATTACAAGATATGGTCGGATTCATTTCTTCTTTATCTAGGGTTTGTTCCTGGAGTATATCCTCTTCTTTTGAAATTTCTTGTTCCTTTTCTTCCTCCTCTTCACAATCTATGTAGAATAATTTCTTTTCAGCACACTTCTGACCTTTAGTGTATTTGCTATCACAACTATAACAAAGCCCTTTTTCTCTTTTTTCTTCCAATTGTTGTGGTGTCAACCTTGTAGGTTGTGGAAGTCTAGGGGCAACAACACTTCCATCTTTATAGTTGTTAGAAAATTATATATTATGGAGCAATGGAACACATAAAATATTGCAGAAATATAAACACAGAAAACGCATAAAACCATAGAGACACAGATATACGTGGTTCAACCAGTTTGGGCTACGTCCACCACGAATAGCCAATCCTTCCTTTCTATTATCCAGCAAAATGAAGAGACACAACCTACAACGAATTCGCTGTAATATCCTCTATTTTCTCTCACAGTCTCACCTCTCTACTTCTCGCTCAGAGAATACACATATATTACACAAACTCAATACAATACCCTCATACAAAGAGAAGGGTTTCCTTCTAGGGCAAAAAACCCTAAACTAAACATAAGTTCTACCGTCAAATCATCTGCCTAATGAACGGCCCAGATTGACTAGAAATTACTATACTTTTACAAGGCAATTTTACCTCTGTTCCCCGCCAGGGGACCACTGTCCCTCAGACCCCCCAACCAAGGAGGATTGGCCCCCCCGCACCCCCCCGCGTGGATAGGTGTACAAACTTCTTGGGGTATACATCTGGCTAAAACAAAGACTTCTAAACAATCATGCTCCATACTCAACAATAGTTATGAGTGGTGGGCTTCCTGGTTGCCATAATTTTTCTTTCCATTTTTCTTGCTAACCTAAATGCCTTCTCCAATGAATCAGGTTCCCAAAGGTGAACCTCATGTTGGATATTATCCTTTAAATTCCATATGAACACATCAATCCTATGCTCCTCTGGAATATCTTTTACCCTTATGTTCAATTTTTGGAAGTCCTCAATGTGCTCCATCATTGAACCCTTTTGTTTGAGATTTATCAATTGGCTAAAAAAAGTGTTGCTTTTTGTATCCTCATAATGTGCTGTCATTTCTTCCATAAAAATTGCCCAAGTGACAATTTTTTTACAAGAGCAAAGCCATAGATACCATATCAACTGATTTGGTTCCAAATATAAAGTTGCAATACGTACCTTTTGTGTGTTTTGTACATTATGGAGATCAAAAAATTGCTCCATCTATAGTATCCATGTTCCGGGATCGTTGCCATCAAACTTCCTCATATCAGTTTTTGGAACATGTTGGGTCTTCATTCCAACATTAGAGTCTATGAAATCATGATTAACATTTCTTTTGTTCTCATCATGAGTTTCCTTTACTACCCTTTCACCATTAGTGACCATTTCTTGTAGCAACTTATTCAAATTTATCTTCAATTCTTCCATCTTATCATCCATGCCATTCATCTTAGCTTCCATTCCATCCATCTTAGCTTCCATACTAGCTTCCACGCCATTCATACTAGCTTCCATGCCATTCATCTCGGCTTCATTTACCTTAAGTGAGAAAGAAATTTTTTGTACTTGGTCTTGTAATTTTGATATATCATGTTGCATTTCTTCCTCTTCTTCACGAGTCATGCTAGAGCTTTCAGGTTTCTTACTAGGTGTTTCCATTTTCTTTCTTCGGGGCATCAATTACTGATAATAATGCTTCACTATGCCCTTCGAATTCCTTCAAACTAATTTTTCAAACCAAGCTTATGCAAAAATTTTAAAAAATCTACACACCTTTTTTCACTTTGTAGGAGCTCGATATTGCATCTGATGTATCTCTGTAATTTTGGATCTTCCAGTTCTGAAATTATGACCTATAGTAGCCCTCTGCATCCTCTTTCCAATGCCACCAATCTGATCGAATTTAGATTCTCTAAGAAAGAGTTATGCACAATCTCCCAAGATGACCTGATTATATACCTTTTCAGAAGAGTGAACTTGTATGAAGTGTCACGTGTCACTGTTTTGACCTTAGGATCTGAAAACTATATACAGGAAACTACAGTCTATCCTCTTTCTATAAATTCTTACGAAAGTTCAATCTAATGCTCAAAAAAAAAGTTATGACTATTTTCCCCAGGTCACCTCTTTGTAATGTAATTCAGGAGTCTGCAAAAAGGCCAACTTCCTCAAATCATATCTCCGCAAATATAGTGCAAACAGCTCTGAAATTTAGACCCGAGGTTCAAAACGATTTCAACCCAAATGGGGTTTTTTTTAGCATATGAAACGTTGTGAAAAAAAGGTCATAGTGAAAATTCCATGATGACCTGTTTGGAGCAGCAAAACCCTAGAATCCAAAGCTCTAATACCAAATGTTATGAAACCAGCTACAAAAAGATAGAAAAGATAGATCAACGCCTTATAATTCAGCCTCTTTGAGGGGGAAACCTCCTTTACATTACACAAATGAACAATTCCTAGATGATTCAAATGACAAAACCTCCTTTCTATATATAGGAGTCTAAGGGGTCACAATATAACCAAGCCGGCCTAACAATAATAATATAAAGGCACAAACATAACAATAGAGGGATTCTATGGGGCACAATAATAACAATATGGGGGCAATAGGGGCACAACAATATTAATAAGGGATACAACAACAATAGTAATGGGGGAATCACTAGTGTTATAGGGGCCTAACATATAACATGCAGATGTGCGTCGTTGGTCCGACCTTTCTCGAATCTCCGGACTAAGTTGCGCATGTTACAGGATGATTTGGACAGAGGTTCCAAATCATTATAATCGGAAGAAATGGAGGCAAGAATTCATTTCTAGAAGGACATCATCAAAGAGTACATGGACACCATTGCACACTACTACGCATGGCATCAGTTCGTCACCGAGGATCACAGAGAGGAGGTCTATGAGCTAGTATTTCCATAACCTTCTGAGTCTTAGTGTTGTATTGTCTGGCTAGCTCAAGCCAATTTTGTCCCACATGGGTATATGTGGAAAATGTATCATTTTTGTAAACGTGATGTAATGTGAAATTCCAAGTGTCATTAGTGGAATGCAAACAATCATATGTAATGTAAAGAGTTATGTAATGAAGTTGAAGAGTCATGAGGGTGGTCCAAGAGTCATAAAGGGGAATGTTAAGGGTCAACCCACCCTTTGTTATAAATAGAACCTCATAACTCATAAAACCATCTTTTGGGAGACAAGCTTTTGCTAGGCATTGCTTAGAGAGGGATTGGAGATTATTGTGATGAGCCTTGGCTTCTCCATAGTGCAGAATGAGTACATTTCTTTGCAGGAGTGGGCGATGTTGACTGTAACATTCCACTATTGGGGCTAGTGGCTGTCATGGTTCTATGTATGGATGGAACTTTCAATTTATATAATATAACAAAGGCAACACATTTCATGCATATGTTGTTATTGTAATTCGACTATTCTGGTTACTTTGGAAATGTATGTAATTTTAACTTACGCATTGATGTATGGGCTATTCCATATATGATCGTATGAATATTACTGAAGTGTGTTATTGATTTAACTCATCACTTTGGATTGTCGACTCTTCTGCTTTCCAACTTGTGATGTCATTCAACTCGTGTGTTCCTTTCAGGCTATGTAATATTACAGGCTTCTAAGGGATACACTTATTTTCCCCTTCCATGTGTTAGAACCTCCCCATTCATCTCTCTTGACTTGCTGCAAGGTCACATTCTTTCTTCCAACAAAGATATACTGCTTACCTCTGCACGTTATCACAATCAAGGCATAGCTTTACTACCCACTATTGGGAATCCTACTCCAAACGGTTTGAGGTCTAGTTGGGACTTCTTACCGGGGAGATCCCCTAACATGTTGGAGGGTCCAACACCGTCAACACATTCAAACAAAAGAGAACCAGGGCTTCCAGAGGCCAAGCTACCTCAAACCTCAACCAATGATTCCACCTCACGGCCAGACATCACTAACCATCACTAGATTGGTCTCTACCCAAGTTGTCTATGGCTTTAGAGCGTTTGTTCCAACTAGCGGTTATAGCGCTAATAACCTGACCCACAACTATTGTCTAGCTTCTAGAGATTTTTTCCAACCAGGGCTTCTAGGACTAGGAACTCAACCCACAAATGGATTTCAGATTATTTTTCTGAACAAGGCTTCCAAGACTAGTAACTCAACCTAAGTTGTTACAAGGCTTCCACAACATTTATCCAACCAAGGCTTCCAAGAACTAGTAATTCAACCCAAGTTGTTATAGGGCTTCTAGAGAATTTTTCCAACCAAGGCTTCCAATAACTAGTAACTCAACCCACAACCACAAGGAACACAAGAACAAACCAGAAAAAAAAGGAAAGAGACCCATAACACCATGGCTATCCAAGAAATGGAAAGGCTAGGAAAATCCACCATCAATCTAGGAAATCCTCCATGCCAATGACAAATCATAACCAAGAAATGAAATTACACATGAAACTCGGTACCAACAAGAAAAACCCATTGTAGTTGTTGATCCCGATGTCCTCTTGTGCTTCCATGCTCTTCCTTTTACTTCCCTCTCCAAATCTCAAGTATGCCACACTCCTCCAAGAGTGCTCCAAGAAAAATATAAGTGTCCAAGAGTATGAGAGAAAGAGAGAGTAGAAAATGAGAGTTGCAAAACTAAACTGACAAAAAGATATATACTAATCTGCATAAGACTTTTTATTAATGAGGCATCTATTTTCTTCATTTCCCATTATTTTCATTAATAAAATGCCAATTAATGCCACTTATCATTTCCAAATCCTTTGCCATTGTCTTTGTTAATTTCCATAGCCATTAATTAATCAAAAGTGATCCTCATCACTATGTTTTTTCCCAACATTCAACTTGGAATACATGTCCCATGACCATGGCTATTTATTTTCCTTCATTAACTTTATTACATGGATTTTTTACTAGGGTTGTTACAGAACCCTCCCGCTTGGGGGAACACCGTCCTCGGTGTTCAATGACCCATAAAACTAGTAAGACTACTAAAAATCAAAGCATACTACCCATGAAGCTTTATAACTTAGATCGTTGCAGTATTTACAATGATCATCCTGATGAGAAGCAAATCAACATGAGAAACATAACAACATAACAACCATAACGACATGACACCCATCCCACTTATTAGAGCTTTATAACACATCTCATGGTGATATTTACATCGATATACATATATACATATTCCAAAATATCATACCAAAATATTCACTCAACTAGAGAATAGAGAAGGATACATAGCCCACATTTGATCCACCATCTCCCATGTAGCTCCATCGAGCCCAAAGTGCTTCCATTACACTTTAACTTGCTTGATTTCTTGGTTTCAGAGCATGAGAATCTTTCTCTACAAAATGCATTGAGGTTCCAACTGGAATTCTCCTAATCATTCCACCTACAATACAGACCATTCAATCACATGATCAACATCCTTAACAAACTTCTTAAGTAATGACACATGGAATACATCATGGACTTTCATGGTCGGAGGCAGTGTAATTTGATAGGCTATGGGTCTAATCCTCTCAAGAATCTTGAAAGGTCTGCAAAACCGAGGGTTCAGATTGGCACATGATCCAATCCTCAAGGAGATCTTCTCGGGCTTGACGTGCAAGTACACATGTTCCCAAACCTGAAACTCCTTAAAGATTCTGTGTTGATTTGGATAAATTTTCTATATGTCCTGTGTTGCCTTTAGTTATTCTTGATTACCTGCACTTCCTATTCCATCTCTTCCAACATGCATGGTCCTATCAACACCCTGTTAACTGGACCACTCCAACTGATGGGAGTATTACAAATCTGCCCATAGAGTTCCTCCAACAGACTCATTCTTAAAGACTCCTGATACCCATTATTGTAAGAAAACTCAACTAGTGGAAGATACTCTTCCCAATTCTATTGTTGATTCATCACATACATCCTTAACATGTCCTCCAAAATATTGTTGATCCTCTTGGTTTGTCCATCTGTTTGCGGATGATAAGCTGTACTGAAGGACAAATTTGTACTCAAACCTACAAATAACTCTTTCTTGAATCTAGAAGTGAACTTGGCATCCCTGTACGACACAATTTTCTTTGGTAATCCATGCAACCTCACTACATCTTTTATGAAGACCTATGCTACATCATTAGTTGAATAAGTGGACTTCACTAGAACAAAGTGTGCTACCTTTCTCAATATGTACACCACAACCATGATAGACTCATGTCATCTGGATGTCCTCAGCAAACTTATAATGAAATCCTAGGAAATGACCTCTCATTTCCACTCAAGGATTGGAATCAGTTGTAGTAATACACATGGACGCTTACACTCTGCTTTTACCTGTTGAAAATCCAAGCATCTAGCCACAAACTCTGCCACTTCTTTCTTCAAATTTGACCAATAGTAGAACTTATTCACCATTGTTAATATCTTTTGATATCCTGGTGGATCTGAATATGGCTTAGCATGAAATTCCCTCAAGATAATCTTCTTGAGCTCACTGTCGTCTGGCACATATATCCTATCCCTAAATCAGAACAAACCATCTGTTGTAAGATGGTAGTCCACATCCTATTGACCTGAACCCTGGTGTAACTTGTGCATAAGCTCCATATACCTATCATCTTATTGTCCTTCCTGCAAGATCCAATCCTATAAATATATCCCATAAGAACTCATATATTTTATGTGATTTACCTGTATCTTCTTGATAAGAGCATCTACAACCATGTTCTCTTTACCTTTAATGTACTTGATCTCAAAGTGTAATTCATTGTTCATGGCCAACCATATAGCTTGTCTGGCATTCAAATTCATTTGGTCAAATACATACCTCAATCCACTATGATCACTCATCAAGATGAACCGCCCGCCAATAAGAGAGTACCTCGACATCTTTGAATCATGGATGATAGCTTCCAACTCAAGATCATGTGTTGGATAATTCTTCTTATTCTCATTAAGTTTCCTTGATTCATAGCATGCGACCTATCCTTCCTGCATTAGGACTCCATCAAGTCCTATGTTGCAAGAATATGTACATATGATAAACTATTTATCTGAATCTGCAATCTTTGGAACTATAGAATTTGTCAACAACTGCTTTAACTACTCAAAACTAGCTACACATTCCTTTATCCATTCAAAAAATCTATGAGAAGTTCCTGATGAACCTCCTATAATAACCTACTAATCCCATGAATGATCTCACCTCATCCACATTCCTAGGAGCTTCTCACTCCATGATAGCTCTCATCTTTTTTGGATCCACTGCTACACCTTCCTTAGAAACCACATGTCCCAAGTAATGTAACTTTGTCTTAAAGAAACTGCATTTACTCAACTTAGCATACCACTGATGCTCTCTCAGCAATCTCAATACCGCTACTAAATGCTCAACATGCACTTCCTCATTTTTAGAATATACCAAGATATCATTAATGAATACAATAAAAAAATTGTCCATATAAGGACACAATACACTATTCGTCAAGCACATAAAAGTAGCTAGAGCATTAGTAAAACAAAATGGAACTACAACAAACTCATAACTCACATATGTTGGCTTGATGGGGCTTGACCTAGGTTCAAAGTTAGCTGTGCCAACCAACAAAACTCTAAACTTCTGGCCCTTTCAGCAACAACTCGTGTAGCACAGGCTGCAGTCTCACCCAAAGCAGTTAATAACAATAAATCTTATGCACAAGAATTATATCTTGGCGAAGGTCATTAACTAGTCATAACATGCATAATTTATATTGATCTACCACTTTCGTGCATTAGATAAACATTTATTCATATATTTTCAGATATAGAGAGAACACACATAATTGCAAAAAGAAACACAAATGAATAAATATGCAAAGCATGGATCAAAATTGTCTTTATTAGATGTGATCTTCAAAGTACATACCCTTCTTCCTTGCGCACTCAGCTGCAAGGGCCAACGCACTCAACTTGCGGACTTACCAAGGTCTCTGCACACTCAACTGCATGAGCCTTCCCCTTCGCCTAAGTACAAGAAACAGACTTTCTTTCCTTGTGTTACTTGCCCAAAACAATTATCCTCTATCTTATGTCTTATTATTTCTCTCCTAGACTCGGTATGACTCTTCTATTTATAGCCTTTCCTTTTATAATACCATGGTCCACAGACCATGGGTGGGTCTCCAAACCTTCTTAACACCTAAAAACCTAAGGCAATAAAGCCCCTTTGACTCTTACTATCTTTGTGCTCTGCTTCCACAAACCGCAGAGACTTTTAATTTTTACAAAAAGCAAATACAAAATTTAACCCCAGGGACCCATTCATTGGCTTGATGCAGCCTGAACCAGGTTCAAAGTTAGTTGCGCCAACCAACAAAACCCTAAATTTTTGGTCCTTTCAACAGCAACCCATGTAGCGCAGGCTGCATCCTCACGCAAAGCGGTATTGGGGGATGACAAAACCAATTTTTTACATCCAAAGGCCTGTGTGATGGGTTCCTGCAGCTTCTAGGGTTTAGTTCTATCTTCATGAACCCTAACCCTTCCAGAGTAGTAAATTACAACAATTCACCTAAACAAAATCTGTGATGAACCAAAATTGTTTGGGGTCTTTGGTTCCCAGACCCTTAAACACTGACATATTCATTGTATTCACCATGTTCACTGATTGGGGTGGGGGTGGAGGCGGGGGCGAAGGTGTAGGTGTGTGAGGCGAGGGTGGAGGTGGGAGCAGAGGTGTAGGTGTGTGAGGTGAAGGTGGAGGCAGAGGCCAAGTGGATGGATAAGGTATCCCTAAGGTACCCTGACTTATGATCTGTAGTGCGCTTCGTGGTGTTCTTAGAATATTACCTTCATCATTGCTTTCAGATGATCCTAACAACGGATTGTATTCATATGTTGATCCTTCATTCTTTCTGAATGCTCTCCCACTTCGCGTAGTCCCAAACATCAATTTAAAGGCATAACCCACTTTTTGCACAATAGCATTTCAATCTAGGTCTTTAGAGATTTCAAGTACTTACCTTCTAGTCCCTTGAAGAACCTGCGCTATGCTTCGCTATAGTTTATGGATGTATCAATCAAAAAATTAGTGATGAATCCTCCCATAATATGATTGATCAAGTGGTTGATGGCCCACATGATGTTATTTTCTGAAGCCTCCAAGTGCTTCTCCAGTTAGGGGGTCCACACAATAGGGCTGTCAAGCTTCCATGTACCCTGACTATTCGCCAATTTGGACAGCCACTCATGCAATTCATCGGGGAAAGAGTAGAAGAATATTTCGTGTTCATCTGTGAATAGGTATTTATTCAACCACTCTTCCTTAAACAAGCGTATATTTATGTTCTCCTTCGCTGAAA
The DNA here is from genome assembly GCA_031772625.1 of Pinus tabuliformis. Taxonomy (NCBI): domain Eukaryota; kingdom Viridiplantae; phylum Streptophyta; class Pinopsida; order Pinales; family Pinaceae; genus Pinus; species Pinus tabuliformis. The sequence continues at coordinate 845,141,590 of CM062809.1, read as the reverse complement.
ACACGTGCATCTTTCGATCGATCCACTTTTCAATCTCTTTCTTAGTGGGGAACCATTTATCTCACATTCCTCAGCAAGATCCCGATCCCGACAATGAAACCATTTGTTGGATTGATTGGGCCTCAACCCAAGTTCAAAGTTAGTTGTGCCAACCAACAAAACCCTAAACTGTTGGTCCTTTCAACAACAACTCGCGTAGTGCAGGTTGCAGTCTCACCCGAAGCAGTTGATAATGATAAATCTTATACACAACAATTATATTTTCGCGAATGTCATTAACTAGTCAGAACATGCATAATTTATACCGATCTACCATTTTCGTGCATTAGATAAACATTTATTCATATAATTTTAGATACAGAGCGAACACACATAATTGTAGAATGAAACATAAATGAATAGATACACAATGGATCAAAACTGTCTTGATTAGATGTGATCTTCAAAGTACAAACTCTTCTTCCCTGTGCACTCAGCTGCAGGGGCCCACACACTCATCTTGTAGACTTACCAAGGTCTCCACGCACTCACTTGCAGGAGCCTTCCCCTTCACTTAAGTACAGGAAGCATACTTTCCTACCTTAACTTAGTTGCCCAAAAAAATTATCCTCTATCTTATGTCTTATTATTCCTCTCCTAGACTTGTTATGACTCTTCTATTTATAGCCTTTCCTTTTATAATACCATGGTCCGTCGACCATGGGTGGGTCTCAAAAACTTCTTAACAGCTAGAAACCTAATGGATTAAAGCCCTTTTGAATCTTACTATATTTGCGCTCCACTTCCACAAATCGTGGAGAATTTACATTTTTACAAAAAGGAAATACAAAATTTAACCCTAGGGAGCCCATCCCAACACCATACTTGGTCCAGAAAATGGTCTGGTAAATGTCCTCCTCCTTAATGCATAGATGATGGTATCCTGATATCAGATCAATCTTCGAGAAGATTGCTTATGTCTTCAATTGGTCAAACAAATCATCAATCCTTGGCAACAAGTACCTGTTCTTGATGGTCACTTTGTTCAACTGCCTATAATCAATGCAGAACCTAAGATTACCATCCTTCTTCTTCGCAAATGACACTGAAGCAACCTAAGGCGATACACTTGTCCTAATGTATCCCTTTTCAAGCATTTCCTTCATTGCAAATTCAATTCCACTAACTCTCGTGTGTTCATTCTATAAGGTGTTGGCATTATTATCATTGATGGAAAAGGATAAGCACAAGGGCAACAAAGACAAAGAAGTAGAAAAAGGGTAGCAAAGGTAAAGGAGCAACAAAAAGGGAATGAAAGACAAAGAAGCATCAAGAGTGCAGCAAAGGTAAAGGGGCAACAAATGTGAAACAAAGGAAAAGGATTAGGAAAAGTGCAGCAAATTTGAACAGAGGAGTAGATATTCGACATTGTTGTGATGCAAGGCTATGGCAAAGGAAAATATGTGTAGGAAAGAATGATATAGAGATTGCTATGTTGAAGAATTTGTTGTGATGATGAAGGGTTGGGATGCAAGGAAAAGGCGAGATCCCATGACAACAAAGGAAAGACAAATACATGATGCAAGACAAGGCAAGATGTAAGCAAAATATGTTGCAGAGATTATTGTGAGAGCAGTTTCCTTTGGTGTAAGCCTAATAGCTTGAAGGAGATCCAGTTGATTCATGGACTATCAAAATGTGCCTTTTCTTAGTGCATAAAACTTTCATTAATGGAGAGATAAGGTTAAAACAGATTTAATGGATTATGGACTTGGTGTATGGAAGCTTGTATGTGATGGTTACTACAAAGACTCTCCCTTTATGCAAGAACAATAGTGGAATGCAAAGGAAAAAATGTGTTATGTATAACAATGTTCATAATAAGGATCTTGATACAATAATAGACCTAAATTCTACAAAATAAATCTGGGATAGATTGCAACTGATGCATGAAGGAGACACTAGTAGATGTGCCATAGAAAAAGATAAGAGAAAGACGAAGAACAAAAATCCAGTTAAAGGAAAGTGTTCGATCAAATGAGGTCTATCATAGTGTGAATGGACATCATTTCCATGAAGAAAAAATAGTTGAAGAACAAGACAAGCTTGACATAACCTTGACTAAAATAGAAAGATTGCAGAATAAAAACAAAGATTCACCCCAGAATAGAAAGATCACAACAATTCCCAATATCTTCTCCTTTGTTCAACTTTGCTGTAGTTTCGCTGCTTTTTTTCCTTTGCTGCACATTTACTGCTCCTTTACCTTTATTGCACTTTTGCTGCTTCTTTGTCTTTGCTACCTCTTTGTCTTTGTTGCCCTCGTGCTACTCCTTTGACATCAATGAAAATAATTCCAACAATCTCCTCCTTTGGAATTGATGGCAACATATTCTTCATGAGAATAAATTCTTCTCACTTCTTCTTACCTCCCCCATTTGACAACAATGGCAAGGGTGTTACGTATGTCTTGTAGCCCTCCAATCCTCATTTATATGCTCTATGTTATTAAGGCACGAAAAAGAATGGTCTTCAACTCACTATAAAATAATCCTCAATGTAGTTGTCACTAACGCATTAATTCTCTACAGCCTGTAATGTTTTGTCCTACATTAATAATTTTGATATTATCATTGAATGAATTCCACTCCATATGGAAAATGTGGGTTGCTTATTATTTAATCTCCAGTTGCGCAACAACTTGTGCAACAGTCCAAGCTATGCATACCTCCAGTCCATATTTGAAAAGATGAAGCTAATGGCTTATCTTGAAATGTCCTTGAGAAGGTTATGAACTCAAGAAACAACTTCGAAATTGAAAACATGCCTCTGAACCATTATCTCCCTTTTTCTATCAAATGCGCAACAGACTTGCCCAACACCTGCAATATCTCCAAAATTTTGACCATGTGGTTATTTTTGCTGAACCAAACTTCTTAAAGAAACACCCAATAACTATGATAACCTTATAACATCCCATAAAACTATCCAAACCTCAAAATTTCACCTGCTTTATCAAAATAGGGAATCATGACCAATGCACAACATGTCCTGCTGCGTTTCTATATTCTTCATCAAAAAGCTAACCTCCATGTTTTTTTGGCCAATAAAAACGTTGGACGTCATATTAATTTATAAGCATCATATCAATAACCTATGAACACTAGATCCTTTGGAGATTATTTTTATAATATCATTCGCATGAGACTTTAGATTTCACTTAATATATAAACACTTTGGAGCTCACTTTAAAATATAAACGCTGCTAGAGACTTTGTAATATGAATCACACCATTAAAAAATAATTAATGCCAATATTCATTATTATTTCCTGGATAAATGTTAACATTGATGTATTTGCACCATTACTTGCTGTAGAATATAATTGCAGTACCATTAAATGTGTTTAATTATAGTACCAACATTGGCAACGCTATCAAACTCAAAGGTGGCAACTCAAAGCTGTCCAACATTGTCCAATTCAATGTTCCACCTTGGTGCTGTGCAACTTCAATTCAATGCTCCAATCTAACTCTACTTCAATTCAATGATCCACCTTGGTGTTGTGCAACGTTTTCCATTTGGTGTAGGAAACACTATCCAACTCAACATCTCCATCATACACCTCACTGTTGATCATTGTTCTATCTCAACACTGCTCCAATGTTGCTATATAGATGAATGCTTCTTCTCTTGATGTTGGAATTGATTGCTACTTGAGCTACAATATTCGTGTTATATTTCGACAACAGAACCAAGATTTGCTATCAAATCTTTTGGTAACTGGGAGCTAGCTACATTCAACACACAAGGCAATTCCCTCTAGGTTCATGGCTATCATTCAACATATTGTTGGTGGACATATCTACCATTGTAAAATATAATGTTGTAATATAATAAATGTTAAGGTTTCCATAAATTATATAATCAATGTCATTTTTTATCAACGCCATCTCAATATGCTATTTGTAATGATATAATACATGGAAAAAACCATATAATTTCAATGCCATCAATAAACATTAGATATAATAATATGTGCAGCAATGTGGTGATACCACGTAAGACATAAGGGAATTTTATGATCACTCAATGATATCAACGTTCTTCAATAATTAAAGTTCTGACACCATTGGCATCTGATTCACTAACAATTTCATGGACTCTAGGGAATTGGTTCCATCGAAAATCCATTTTGAACTTATGCCATTGTTGAACATACATATACCTACTATGATCCCTCTCAGATTTTATACACGCACTCTACCAAGACCAAGGCCTTTTATTCGACAACCATGTATTCGACAGATAAAATAATATAGGCCCTTCCATGGTTATTGATAGAGTAGAAAAGGAGATCCAGGGGAGAGGGAGGAAACCCTACGCGACTAGGGCGACCAAGATGGCCATAGCGAGCGGGGTTCGATTTTAATGGAGGGCGACAGGGGAGGGAGCTCGGTTCCCTCCTACAAAGATGCAGTGGCGAGCAGAAGTAAATCACCAGCTAGAACCAGTAAAGGCAATATGAACAACAGTAATAGGGGCATTGAAAAAGACTCAGATGGGACCAGAGCAAAAGAGAATAGCAGCACAAAGGACAAAGAGGAAGAATACAAAAGTAGGGGCTCAAGAGACAAAACTCAGAAAGGACCTTGCAAACCTAAAGCAGAAATCACTCCTCGAGTAATATTAAATGACCCTGCTCTGCAGAAGCACAGGGAACACATGGGAACCTACGCCATTATCTGTAAATTTATGGGACTATGGCCCACAGAAAATGCTTTACAGACATGGATAAAGTATCATTGGAAACCAAAAGGAAGCATTGACTTACATCTAGGATCAAAAGGATTCTTCACAGTAGTCTTCTCAAACATAGAAGATAAAGACAGAATATTTGAAGGAAGTCCCTTTTTTTTTGCTGCGGCAGGTCTCTATATGAGACCTTGGAGGATGAACTTTGTCCCAGAGAAGGAGACTTTCTCTTCGGTTCCTGTGTGGGTAAGGCTCTACTCTCTACCTCTTGACTACTGGCAAACTGAATCATTGGTTGCCATTGGCAATAAACTAGGGCGCTTTGTCAAAGCTTCTGAAGCCACTAGAAGAGGAAAATACACCTCCTTTGCTAGGATTTGTGTGGAAATGGATCTATCAGGAGCACTTCCGGATGAAGTCATCCTGGAAGTGCACGACGAGGAGTGGGTGCAGACGATAGACTACGAACATATCCCCTTCAGATGCTGAAGATGCCACGAACATGGGCACTTACTAAGAGATTTCCCTCTCGGCAAAGAAGATAACAAAGAAAAACCCAATACAATGAAGGATACTGAAAGCTTCCAGAAAGTGGCTAGCAGACGAAGGGGCGGAAAAAAGGGGCAAAAACAACAACACACTGAGGGGCGAAAAGATAGTCAGAATAAGTATCAAGTGCTTGAAGAGCCTGAAGAAAGCACAAGAGAGATTCAACATCAGGAGGAAGATGCTAAGGAAAAAGGAAAAAAAGAGGACACAAATCTTTCTCCGGATATTGATTCTCAAAGAGAAGCCATGAGAAGAGAAACAAAAATGGAAATAGACTACGAAATGACCCAAAGTGAAACAAATATGGAAGATCATGAACTACAAGAAATCCTTGACAAGGAAAACTTGGATCTGGAAGGATTCTTGAGGAAAGGAACCAAAGGCGGAATCGAATCTCTGCCTCAAGAAGAATGCAACAAGATACATCAACTGTTTTTATGGAAGACTCAGGAACAAGGACTGGAGAAAAGTACATACTTCCACAAACAGGAGCTCAGAGGGGTGAAAACCATGAATTTAATTCCAAGATTAGCCACCAGAAATCTAGGCAAGAAGAGAGGCAGAAAAAAGCAACATGAGCTCCTGATGGAGTGCGGAAAGCTAATGATAGATTTGGGTAAGATGAAAGATCTAACTAGTTATTCCTTTACAAATCTTTAATTATGAAGTTCATATCATGGAATATCAGAGGTCTAGGTAGTAAAAGGAAACAAAGAATGCTAAGTAATAAAATGAAACTAGCAATGCCGGACATAATCTTTATTAAAGAAACAAAATGTTCCATTCAGAAAATAAAACAAATCCATAACAAATGGCTCAGTAAATTTGAGTTTCTAGAAGTCAAAGCAGAGAACACAGCGGGAGGTATTCTCACTCTTTGGAACCCCCAAAAAGTTAACATTGTAGATGCAGAGGCGACAAGAAACTACTTATCAACTATCATTCAACCTATGGGAATGTCGGAGACCTTCCTGGTTATGAATGTATACGGTCCTCAGAAAATGGATGAGAAGCTTAGATTTCTGGACTCCCTGGCAGATCTCAGAAGTAGACATGAAGAAATCCCTTGGGTCATTGGAGGAGACTTTAATATGATTAAATCTCTTTCGGAAAAAAAAGGAGGCACAAGAATCCTCAGTAGAGACTTTGTAGGATTCCATTCTTTCACAGAAGACATTAATATGGTTGACTCTGAAATGCATAACGGCCTTTTTACCTGGAACAACAAAAGAGGAGGCAATGCTCAGGTTGCCTCCAAATTAGATAGATTTTTTATCTCCAAGAAGCTGATGCTCGCAAATTCAGAAATATCTACAAGTATTCTCCCATTTTGAGGCTCGGATCACTAGCCGATCCAATTAGAAATCAAAGGAATTGATGCTCCCAGAAACAGACCCTTCAGATTTGAGAATATTTGGCTCTCTCACCCATACTTCATCAGCAACATTGAAAAATGGTGGTTCGAAGATCTTCAGGTTCAAGGCTCCAAAATGTTCCTCCTCCATAAAAGACTACAACACATAAAAATAAAACTCAAAGAATGGAACAAGAAGGATTTTGGTAACATTTTTGTAAACAAAAAATCAGTTGAGATCAAACTACAGGATCTACACCAAGCAATGATCACAGATGGTTTTGATAAAAACAAAAGTGAGCAAGCTGAAAAACTCAACCTAGACTGGGAGAATATATGCAATCAGGAGGAAATCTTTTGGAGACAAAAGTCAAGAGTGCAATGGCTCAAAGAAGGGGAGCGAAACACTAGGTTTTTCCACTATTCCACCATAGCCAATAGAATGCACAACAGAATTTCCTCAATACTGAATGCTAATGGGGAGCTTCAAACCTCTCACAAGAATATTGAAGGTGTGTTGGTTCAATATTTCAGAGGCATCACAAAGGAGAATAATCCAGACAGAGACCAACACATCAAGGAAATTATAAAGAATATTCCTAGGATGGTGTCTAAAGAAGATAACTTTAACCTGAACAAACCAGTTATTGAGGCAGAGGTCAGCATGGTAATAAAAGACATGCAGAATGGCAAAGCTCCCGGTCCAAATGGATTCAATGTTGATTTTTTCAAGCTTGCTGGAATGTGGTCAAACAGGACATCTTGGAAGTGGTAGAGGACTCCAGGAGAAGTAAATCCATTCTGAAAGCCCTCAACAACTCCTTCATCTCCCTGATCCCCAAACAGGACTCTACCCTGACTCCTGATAAGTTCAGACCCATTGCTTTATGTAATGTTGTTTACAAAATTATTTCCAAAATCTTGGCCAACAGACTCAAACCTCTTCTTCCTTCTTTGATTTCTGGGGAACAATCTGTTTATGTTGAAGGAAGGTAGATCCTGGATAATATTATTCAGGCCCACGAGGATGTTCACTCTGTCACTAGCAAAAGGCAGGCCGGTATTATCATTCAACTAGACATTGCAAAAGCGTATGACAAGGTGAATTGGACTTCCATCAAAAAGGTCCTTTCTGCTTTTGGTTTTGATCATGACTGGATCAGATGGGTTATGGCTTTGGTTACTTCGTCCACCTTTTCGATTCTTGTGAATGGCTCGCCCTCTGAGATCTTCACACCTTCAGAGGCCTCAGGCAGGGTGATCCACTCTCTCCCTTCCTCTTCATTCTTATGATGGAAGGATTGGGCCGCACCATTAAAAAGGCCAAAGTCTTAGGGAAGATCAAGGGTCTCCAGTTAACGGAGAATGGACAAGCCTTGACTCATCAGCAATTTGTGGATGACACCATGCTGCAGGGCATCCCCACAGTCAAGGAAGCTACAACATACAAGAAAATCTTAAATGACTTTGCCTCGACTTCAGGTATGGAAGTCAATCTCTCCAAATCAATTTTTTTTTCCTAAACACTAACATTGCTATCCAAAGGAACATATCTAGAATTTTGGGCTTCCAAAGGGAGGTCCTCCCTTCAAAATATTTGGGTATCCCCTTGACAGATAAACCAATGCACAAAAGTATCTGGGAACTGGTGCTCAACAAGATGCAAGACAAGATAAAAAGATGGACTTATAGGGCGTTGAACCTTGCTGGCAGATTGATTTTAACGAAGGCAGTTCTTCAATCTATCCCTGTTTTCTTCTTATCAACCCTGCCAGCTCCCAAAGGGGTCTTACAGCAATTCAGGAACATTCAGAGAGACTTTCTCTAGGGCAAGGAGGAAACCAGAAAGAAATGGGCCCTTGTGTCTTAGGATAAAATTTGCAAACCCAAAAGTCATGGAGGCCTTGGCTTAGATGATCAGGAGATTCTAAGTAAGGTTTTAGGAGCTAAACTTTGGTGGAGATGGGTTAAAGAACCAGGGGCTCAATGGGCTAACACCTGGAAAGAGAAATATGCAAGCTCCTGGCAAATGAGTGAGCTCATCAGAATGTCAGGGAACATAAAAGGCTCTCACATCTGGAATAAAGCTTGGGAAAACAAAGGCCTGGTACAAAACCACAGCTTCTAGGAAATCAGAGCAGGTGATCAAGCTCTCTCCTAGGAAGATAAATGGCAGCAAGAACCGATGTTGTTAAGGGAGGACTTTCTGGGCATCAAGCAAGAAACTGATCTCCAAGGGCTAATAAAAGTCAGGGATTTCTGGAATCTTCCTCAGGACACTGAGAAATGGAGAAGCTAGAGAAAAATAGATTGCAGAGCGGACAACCCTATAAAAGCAAAAGCAGAAGAACTCATGAACATATTGGAACAGAGGAAGATTCTGGCCACAGATGGATAGGATCAGTTAAGATGGGGCCAAAACAAAGAAGGAATATTTAATATTAAGGAAGCTAAAAGAATTTCTCTTAACCTAGTGCCTTGCGTTTTGGCTAGGTCCTGGCAAAAGCTTTGGAATCACGAAGGATGGATGAAGATCAAACTGTTTATGTGGTTAGTTCATCACAAGAAAATACTAACTTGGGATAACATTCAGAAGAGAGGGGTGATGGGGCCTTCTAGATGCCAATTATGTGAAGCTCAAGAGGAGACTATGGAGCACATTCTCAATAGCTGCACCTACACCTCCTAGTTGTGGGATTCTTTCAAAAGCATTTTTCAGCAGACAGACAGAGACAAAGGTAGCATTATTAACACCCTGAACATGTGGAGAAAAGACTTTGCAGAGAATGAGATCCTTAATTTGGCCTGGACCTTTACACCAAGCTTCATTATCTAGAATGCTTGGAAAGAAAGGAATAAGAGAATTTTCAAAATTGAAAAAACCACCCCGCTTTGCCTGATGGAATTGATCTTAAAGCAGTTAAAGGACATTGTGTCCATTACTCTGCACGGTTATCCCTCAAATCCTCCCACAACACTTGAATGGAGAACTCTCAAGCAGATGGGTATGCATGAGGTCATCCTCAATGGTATGAGGAAAAAAGATAGAATGATGGATAGGGAAAAGGAGTTTTGGCATCCTCCACCAAACAGTTATCTAAAATGCAACATTGATGGGGCTTCAAAAAGCAACCCGGGGACTGCAGGTTATGGAGGTGTCTTAAGAGATGAAGATGGAAAAATAAATTTGTGCCTTCCACTGTCATTTAGGCCAAGCTACCAATAATATGGCTGAATTAATGGCTTTGGAACAATGCCTAGAGCTTCTCAAACTCAATCACATCTCAAATGTTCTCATCGAAGCAGACTCTGAAATTTCTATAAATGCAGTCAAGAAAATCAGCGATGGTACAACATCTGAAAGAGTCTCAAAATAATGGAGACTAATGAAAGTGTACCAGAGAATCCAAAAACATCTACAAAGTCTGTGAACGATTAGCTTTAACCATGTTCGGCGGAAGGCCAACAAACTTGCAGATCTTCTGGCCAACCTAGGAGTGACTAATCCAGATTGCAGAATAGAAATGAAATGGCAGGAAATGCCTACAAGCAGGGTAAAAGCTCTCTGCGAGGTTCAAGCTGCAGAGGACAAAGAAATTTTCGATTGTTGGGCTCAAGGGGCAGGGCATGATTAAAGCTCCTTTTGACTGTTATTTCTCATTTTGGTGGTCAGCTCCTTGATGATGGGCTTTCTCTGCATGAGTGATTTCTTCCTTAGCGGCATGGGACCTTATCTCCTTTGTTCCTTGAGAGGAGCCACATGGTTTCCTCGGCAGTTTCAGAATGTGTCGGCAGCTAGCTTTAGGGTCGGGTTCAGCAGGCTGATAGACGGGTCGGCCCCCTCTTTGATTTTCCCTCGCTCTTTTTCTTTTGGCGCGGAAAACCAGGCTAGCAGCGGTTTTCTTTTGATCGCAAGGCTCCTAGACGGTAAGTGGTTTTCGCTCGTCGAGAGCGATTCCACTCAGTGCTTTACACGTGGGAGGGGGGGGGGGGTCTTAAAACCACCCTTGATCGCGACTTAAAAACCTCGCACATTAGCTCTCCGATATCTCTCCGCGTCGTCCATTTCTAGCGGGGGAAATCGACGGTCAGATCTCATCGGTCTAGTTGGTGGGGTCGCGCCTTAAAGAACTGGCATCTTTGCTCTTCAATTTCTCTCCGCGTCGTCCTTTTCTGGCAGGGGCATTCCACGATCAGTTTTCTCCGGGCTAGTTGGTGGGGCCGCGCGTGTGTGCTTTCCTTGTGAGTTTTGTACGAGAGGTGACGCAGATTCTTACCTTGTGTCTCCTTGTTGTTGTGGGGACTGTGTGTTTTTTAGTTGGGACTTGAGTTCTCGATGGTTTGTTAGGCCCACTTTTCTGCAGGCCTATTGTACTTATTGTAACTATACTTTTGGTTTTTGATATAGAAGGAAAGTCTCTTGCTTTAGCAAAAAAAAAAGACAAATAAAATAATATAGTTTTTTGTCACTGCGATATTGAATAGATTGAAAAGAAAACATATCTTCGATTACATGTAAAATTGTATATAGCACATGATGCCAAAGAATAGAGAGAGCATCCACGACAGTCCATAGAGACAAATCAACTCTACACTAGAGAAGCCCAACCGCTTAGAATCACTTCCAATTTCATTTTCCTCTGACTGAGAAATAATTCAGAGATTTGGTGTAACATTAGTCTCAGGAGATCAAACAAGCTTTGTAACATTCTCTAATCATTCTAGGTTACTGTAACATTCCACTGTAACCTTTTTTGTCCACAAACCCAAACTTGCTGACATGTAACACATGATATTCAACCCATAATGTTCTATCAATCCTATTGATACCAATTAATATTTCCTACCTATCTGTCACCACTGACATATACCGCTAGTAACATTGCCTAAAGGATAATGAAACCAATATTTGGTGGAAAACAAATTTTGGTCTCGCAGCGTGGCTTTATTTGTCTCTTTGTCATCTGATCACTAGTAGCTTTGTCCGTCGAATAATTCCAATTAAAATTTAATCCTCACATTATTGTAACGCATGTCTGAAAAATATAAAAAATGTCAGGTCTGCGTCTCAGAGTATTGCCATGAATTCCTTGAAGGCCGGCTTCCATAATTTTTCCAATGTTCTCTCTTACAAGTAACACTTCCATACTGCTAAGTTCAATCTTGATTTTAAATGAAGTTGCTCAAATGCACATTTTCGTGACACCCACATGTCATAGATAGCAGATAGCAGATACGTTAAGTACTCCATCAAATTTCAAAGCCATTATGTACATCTTTCTGAACTTCCCTAGATCCACAATCCAACTCGAGGCACTTTTCACCTCACCATGACAATTATTTTCTACGTACATTTTCGATCTAGAATGAGCAGAGCCAGTCCGATTAGAATGCTTGCTTGAATTATTTATCGTTGCCAACATTGTCTTTGTCGGAGTCTCTAACTGCTGAGAATTTTTTAGTGTTCCAAAAGAGTTTCTAAATTCCCCCCCAAATGCATGTCTTCCTTCCAATATGTGAAATAATTTCGATTCTAGCATCGTATTTGAGTGTCAGGATGTTGACAATGTGAGACATAAGGCTGACCTCTCCCTAAGAATCTCTAAGAAGATATCAGGATGTGTTTCTGCACAGTAAAATTCCACTTCCTTTTGCCAATATCGCTCAACTAGAGATGCATAGCGCCTTGCATGATGGAAATTAGCATTTTATCCTTTTTAAAGAGTAATTTATTTCTTCTCAAGCCTCAAATCCTTAAAACAATAGTCTCTGTGGTAACCAACAATTTTAAAGTTTGAAAAAAAAACCCACATTTTACCTAGTGATCCATGTAACGCCAAATCTTCTCTAATGACATCCTTGGCTAAGATATCATATTTGTTTTGCTCAAACTTATTTTTCTTCTCATCATTTGAATCATCAAATTGTGTGGACTTTTCTTCCCAAATAGAATTTCTCAAAATGTTTTCTAGCTCAATATCACTGAATTCATAACAAGCTGCACTATAGTATTTCAAATCTTCTTCGTACTGGAATTTCACATCATCTAGCATATGCCTATAAGAATTCTGGAGAATACCACACTTCTTATTGGAATCTATCTTAGATACCAAAGGCTCTACCAGTTATTTTCTACGGTGACCTTATTTGAAAATGATCACAATGATATTGGTGAAATCCTCAACTTCTCTAAATGCTATAATTGTTGTTTCAAAATCAGATTCAACGGATTTTAAATCTCTATTGGATAGCTTCCGACCCAATTCATTAAATACCCAACCTTGCTTCCGAGTTGGCTGAAACTCCTCTGCTCCATGGATGATAATTCCAAACAATATTGTTGGTGATCTAGCTCCAACCACTCAAAACCCTAGTGCTCCTTAGATGTGAAAACATGCAAGATATTCAAACCATTTTTCTGCATCTAAAGTAATATTACTGATAGAGGTTGCACTTCACTTTCAAGTTGACCTTGTTTTCCATCTTTTTGCAGATGTCTTAACATTGATTTAAACTTCCTTTAATTTCTCTGGATCCACTTAGATTTTCTTTAAAGATTATGGGACTTCTCTCCCCCTGAGATATTGTTGCTCCTGTAACACTAAATAAATTCCTTTTTTTTTAATTTGTTGAGAAGCTCCCCCTTAGGTAACAACAACTTCATTTGTTATTGAAGTCTCAAGCTGCTCCTTTTTCTTCCTCTTCCATACCTTAGTTGGATTCCTTCTTTTGTTGTCTGCATTTATTTTTGGCTCATTTTCTGGTCTGCTTGGTTTTTCTTCCATCATTTGTTTTGAATCCTTTAGAGTATTTATCAACATGCAATCTTTGGCTTTGTGGCCAAGATTTCTACATAGATAACATTTTGTGTTGCCAAGAAATTCAAGAAATGGTGTGCTCCTTCTTGAGTTCATGCTTTTCTTTGCATACAATTTGCATTCAAACTCTTTATGTCCAAATTCATGACACATATAACAATAACCATAGAAAGATTTTATGTACCTGATTGTTGATGTTCTCCTTTGTTTGCTTGTTGGATAATACCTTCTTGTTTGTTGCATGTTTTTCTTAATAGTATTGATCTTCTTGTTCCTATAGTATGTTGATATGTGTCCATGTTCATGGCAATGGAAGCATGAGATATATTATCTCCTTTGAAATTTTCCAAATTTGCTCAATTCATCTCTAGGAGAAAATGACCTTCTTGTATATGACCATTTATTCACCTTATTTTTTGGTTCTTGATGTTGCTGCTTTATTTCAAAGCATGCCATTGCTAGACTTTTCTTTTGTAGATCTTTTTAGAGATGCTTCATTATCTTTTATGGCTTCCTTTAATCTACTGCGCTTTTCAGATTTTTTCATAGAGACAACCTTCTCTTCTAGTTGTTTACACAACATGTTATTTTCATCTAACTCACTTTTAGATGAATAAATTTCGACCTATAACCTTGAAAATTGTACCTCTTTCTCCTTTAGTTGACTATTAATCATCTCTTCTATTCTTCTTTATTCTTCAATTTAATTCCTTAGGCTAATGATTCTCTTCTTGTATTCATGCTCTCTTTCATCACATATCTACACACCCCCCTTCTCAGTTAATTTTTCATCAATTGGTATTGGAGCAGGTTCCTTTGGTGTAAGCCTAATAGCTTGAAGGAGATATGGTTGAGTCATGGACTATCAAAGTGTTCCTTTTCTTAGTGCATCAAACTTTCATGAATGGAGAGATAAGGTTAAAACGAATTTAATGGCTTATGGACCTAGTGTATGGAAGCTTGTATGTGATGGTTACTGCAAAGACTCTCCCTATATGAAAGAACAATTGTGGAATGCTAAGGAAAAATGTGTTATATATAAAACTCTTCATGATAAGTATCTTGATTCAATAATAGACCTAAATTCTACAAAATAAATATGGGATAGTTTGCAGCTCATGCATGAAGGAAACACTAGTAGTTGCACTGTCGAAAAAGATAATAGAAAGAGGAAGAAGAAAAATCCTAGTCAAAAGGAAAGAGTTTATTCAAATGAGGTCTATGCTAGTGTGAATGGACCTTATTTCCATGAGGAAAAAAAAGTTGAAGAACAAGCCAAGCTTGACATATCCTTGACTGAAATAGAAAGATTGAAGAATGAAAATAAATATTCACCCCAGAACGGATTTTAATGTCCATGAATATACTAAATTGATTCACCCCCCTTCTTAGTCTAGTCAAGTTTTCATCATAAGGTTCTTTTGATGTTAGTGTTTCCCATAGTACCAACTTAATAGAAAATTCCACTTCCTTGTGAGGCGGCAACTTTGAAATCTCCAGAGGAAACACATCTTGAAAATGATGTAAAACTGGGTACTCACTCAAGGCATCCACATCCTCAAATCCCTTATCTTTGTCACTCGAAATATGCACTACAAATAACACACACCCTTTCCTGTGACTGTTCTTCATCTGCATAGCTATCACCATTCTAAATGATGTTGCCTTCTTCTTACCCTTTAAGGCTTTTTGTTCCCCATTGTCATCTAGGCACTTAATAGTCTTTTCATAACAATCCACCTTGGTTCTATGAAGATACAACTAGTCCATACCCAAAAACATATTGTATGATCCAAATGGAAGTACATTCAAATGTGTTGAAGTAGGCATACCATTCAACTCAAATGCACAAGCTCTTACCCAGTGATGAACTCTCTTCTTTGTACTTGTAACCAACTACACTAACCAAGATTCTGCATACACTTCTTTATTTAAGCCAAACCTATCCACGAGGTCAGAATTAACATAAATATAATTAGATAGAGGGTCAATCAAAATAGAAATAACTTGATCACAGATCTTACCGTCCATCTCAATAATAGATCCCTGGTGATATGCCTACATGTTCTCCAACACTGCATAAATCCGAGGAATAATTTGTCCAACATCTCCCACTGCACGTACCTCCTGAGCATTATAGGTATGCGGCCTACCACCATGACGTTTCAGAGAATATCTCCTGTGATGATCTCCTCCACAAGTCTAACACTGCAAAGGCTTCCAACTTGCACCCTCATTCTGCTCCTTAGACTGAAATCAATGTCCTCTATCAGATACATTGAACTTTTGATGTGGTGCCACAATCTCTTTGTTACTTGTATCTTGAAGTCTTGTTCGTTTATTGTCCCATTTACCTATATTATTTTCATTACCTTTCCAGTCCAACTTAGTCTTAAATATGTGCTTTGATTGCTAAAAATAATGCTTTAGCTTCTAGATGGCCTCCTCTAATGATCTAGGCTCATCAAACTAAATCATGTCCTTCAATGCTACCGAAAACCCACTGATGAATCTCTAAATCTTGTTTTTCTCCTCCTTTAGATAAGGCGCATATTGCTATAACTCCAAAAATATGTTAGTGTACTCCTCATCAATCATAGATCTCATCTTCAACTCATAAAATTCCTTTTCCCTGTCATCATAGTATCTCTTTGATAGATACTTCTTCCTGAAAAGTCCCTTGAACTCACTCCAAGTCAACTCCTCTTTATGAATACCCCTAACATTCTTTTACAACTTCCCACCAAATATCTGCTTTACCTTTAAGACTGAATGTAGCCATTTTGGCCTTCATGTTCACTAAGTAATCATGCAATCTGAAGAACTTATTTATCCTTAGAAACCACACTTCTACATCTTGTGACGTCCTCATTTCCCCATCAAATGTAGGTGCCTTTTCTTTCTTGAGCTCATTCAAAAAATATCCCCTATCACTCCTCCTGTAAGGATGATAACGATGATGACGATGATACCTGTCTAAATGAGAACTAGAATAATTCCCATGTCCACTGCCTCGTATATATGGTGTATTCAAGAGTCTACCATCTCCAAACATGCCATCTCTATCCAACCTGTGCCCACCATTTGAGCTATTACGATATGCTCCATTAGTCCTATCCTCTTTCCCATGACTAGTTCTAAATGGTCCCTATCTCTACATGTATGACAAGCTCTAAAGAATTACTACATTAAACTCTCCTTGTTTCTCATGTGCCCTAGCAAGTTTCTCTTTTGATTGAATGATTCGATCATTACCTCCTTTGTAATTCCTTATTTCCGCCTTCAAACTTCTCAAAGTGTCTTTTACGTTAGGAGAATATCCCTCACCATGTTTCTCATCTGATCTATAGGGAGAAGCTTGTGAATTGTAGTCTACCATCTTTCTAGTAATATTTGATCTTCTATTCCTGCAAGGTATATCATGTCAGCTAATCCAAATCATAAATTAATCAGTGTACTCCATTTTAATTCAAGGGAGGGTATCTCGTCTACAAGACCAACTAGATTAGTGCAATACATGTATAATCATAATCATCATAGTATATAAACATAATCTCAATCATCATTCAGTGACCATGCATGATGACACAACTAAAACACGAACAAGACATAATGCATGCATAACAACATATGTCTGACACACATGCATACATAATACATACAAACACTAACATGCATTCATGATGAATGCCTTCTGACAATAACACCATCAACTTCTGCATGACATCACAATGGCAACCATGAACACCACCATGCATACACAAAAATAACATAGACTACAAGCATAAGTACACATATTCAACCGGCATGTACATATGACAACACATTCATCCAAGGAGAATGGAAACCAAGAATCACCCAAGGAGAACAAAACCATGCTCTGATACCACTCTGTAACACCCTCCTCCCATATTTACCCAAATTAACCAGTCTATTAGGATAAACATGTGATGAGAGGCTACTATGATGTGATTTAACTCCCCATGTACAATTAAGGTAGTGGAACTGACAAAACAAAACCATTATGTCCTTTAACACATTCTATAGAACCTTCAGGAGCCAACCAACCCTTCCAGGTGACCAACCCTTGAGACAAATTGACATTTCACTTATTTTGACCCTTAGCCTCTCCCATGAAAATCCATGCATGCAACTGAGGCCTTCTAGGGGCTCCCATAGTAAGGCATGCAAATAACTGTGGACTTTTTCAGCCAGTTCTAAGCAAGTGACCCCAGATTTTGTACCACTTTTTTAAGGTCAGGGATTAGGCCACTGACCAAAAGTTCATGAGACTTTTAGAAATGATAAATAACAATAGAATAAAGCTACAAATTCAATTATTGGTACAAGTGCTTGATATAACCCGTACTAGACATGACAGGCATTTCATCAAACATGTCACAAATATGTAATATACAAGACATAACAATATATCTGAGCATAGGGGTCTAACAATTACCCGAAATTCACAAGGAAGCATTGATGCCTTATTAAAATAGATGCATTATCATCTATTAGGTCATATATTCATTGTTAATGATTTTTCTAATCAAATCATGATGAGAGCCATACATCAAGTATGTCGTAAACATATTCATAACTAGCATATAACCAACAGAAATAACAAGGATATAACAACCATAAGAAATCATATATGAAAAATAAAATTTACACATGAAATACCAAGGAGAAGGAACTCTTATTAATGAATGCATAAGCCAACCAGGTTTGGGACTTGCACAAAGCACCCGATCATAGATTGGATGAACCAAATATTTCTTTCAACCAATTACCCTTGTGCCATATTCCAAGCATGAATGTGGGATCTCGTGGAAAAATTCAAACAAAACTGAACCAGGGCTTCTAGATGCCAAACCACCTCAACCCTCAACCAGTGATTCCACCTCATGGTCAGACATCACTAACCATCACCAGATTCATCTCTACCCAAGTTATCTAGGGTTCCACAACATTTGTTCTAACTAGGGCTTCTAGGACTAGTAACTCAACCCACAACTATTGTCGGGCTTCCAGAGTATTTGTCCAACTAGGGCTTCTAGGACTAGTAATTCAATCCACAAGGGCTTTCAGATCATGTATCCAACAAAGGCTTCCAATACTAGTAAATAAACCCAAGTTGTTACAGGGATTCTAGAGCATTTGTCCAACCAAGGCTTGCAAGAACTAGTAATTCAACCCAAGCTATTACAAGGATTCTAGAGCAATTGTCCAACTAAAGCTTCCAGGAACTAGTAATTCAACCCACATCCATAAGGAACATGAGAACAAACCATAGAATAAAAGGAAATACACCCATAACACCATGGTTATCCAGGAAATGGAAAGGCTAGGCAAATCCACCGCCAATCCAAGGAATCCTCCATGCAAATGATAGATCATAACTAATAAACTACATGCATGTGCCATGCATTCCAAAACTAGAAAGGAAATCATACATGCAACTTGGTACCTACAAGGAAAACCTGTTTGAGTCAGTATTTGCATACTGCCATCAGTGATCAAAATTGCTCTTTTCATATTCATTTTAGGTGTCCCACACAGAATTTTTTTTATCATTTCATTAGGGCATGCAAAAATTTACTCACTGATGGTAGCCCTAGTCAAAAATCATCACTCTTCATCAAATTTGATTACTTGCTGACCCACCTTCATGTCTTGCTGAGCATACTTCAAATGTCAGTCATGTCATCTTGAAATTCAGTTTTTCAAGGTCTCATTAGGTCTTTTAGGGTTTTTCAAGGTTTCATTAGGTCATTAGGGTTGCCAAGGTTCCATTCCATTGCATAATACCAACAAGTAAAGGGTGATCAAATAACATCCCTTCACCATGTGAAGATGATTTGTAAAGAGAAATTCTTATTTCATTATGTAATTTTATGTCTTTCAAATGTAATAATTTCACCATCCCAAGCTGTTAACTTAGTGTTCCAAAGATGCTAGACCATCAAAATATCAATTTGTCAAAGGAAATAGTCAAGTGAAAGGGTAAAGTTTCAAAGGGTTAAGTGCATGCCAAAGGGAGTTGTCTTTTCCCAAGGGTGTCCAAATCATCATTTTCCACAAGCACTAAACCCTAATTTCCTCACCCATTGAGCTAGGGTTGGCTATGGAATCAAAGACATCTGAGTATATGAGGCATAAGGGAGGTCATTTCAGCAAGTATGAGGCCATTCCAACTCATACACATCATGTCCCCATCATTTTTCAATAAGTCATTTTGAGGGACAAATCATTTGCCACACATAGGACCGATTTTTATTCAAACTATGTTTTAGACCAAACAGGGATGAATTTGGAAAAAGTGAGAGTTTTTTGTCCATAATAGGTGAAGGATGAAAAAACTCCATTTTTTACACAGGTGTCATGGTTTTAGAGAAATGTCAAAAATACAGTTGCTACAAGAGAATTGCTGCACTTCTACGGTGACTTTGGGAAAATCAATTTTGCTTCTAGCTGGATTGTCCAAATGACTTGCTTGATGAGTCAATTGATAACTAGAGTGAAATATAATTCCAGTGAGTTATCATAATATCAATTTAGAGTTGAGTAAGACCTCTAAAGGTTTCCTACAAGAGAACACTTCATTTTTGCACCCTCATTCTGGACATTTTGACCAGTATTGAAATAATTGACTTTTTCAGAGGCTATAATTGATCATTTTCAGTTCTTGATAGGTCTGTTGTGTAGCACAGAGAGTGACCTTTCCAACGAGCTATCATGGGATCAATTTGGACACCTGGAAGGTAGTCAAAATAAACCAAAAATTTGGAGGGCGCGTTTAATCGGGACGTTGTGCACTGGGTAGAGTCATTGCGCACCTGAGTGTGGTGTTGTGCACCTGTGCAGTGAAGGACATGTTTGCCTGACCGAGCCAAAGAAAATTTCAATGGCATTTCACGCCTGTGCGTTGAAGGGCGCATTTTTCAAGGACGTTGCGTGCTGGCACTTGGTGCTGCACGTTTGGCCAGTAAAGCCTGACAAACCCTAGGAGTGCCAAAACACCACTTTTCTTCATCTGCTCAAGCTACAAAGGCTTCTATTACCTGCATACAACAAGTAAGTGGCCTAGTATCTCTTTTTCTCCATCAATTAAGCAAGTTGGCACCCTAAATTTTAAAACCCTAGCAAATCCTTTCTTGTATGTTTCCAAAATCACCTATTTGATCAGAATTACAACACTTCATAGACTTTGTCACCCTCAAATCATCCTTGCATGTACTTCATTCAATATCCCTCACTATTTCACTCACCTTGACCCACATATCAGTCCCTCAAGTTTCCACCTTAAAAACATGGTAGAAGAGAGTCACACTAGTTTAGAAGAAGGGGAAAGAGGCAGGTGTTTACCCCATGGAAAGTGGGAGGGGCCTTGCCTTTGTCATCAACATTACAGGTTAAAGGAAAAGAGAAAATGGTGGAGGAAGCAGAGGTCAAATAGCAGCATGAAGAACATGACATTGAAAAGGAGTTTCTTCTTGTGGACACTAGTAATGAGTAGGGAAATAAATCTTCTCAAGCTGCCTTGAGAGAAAAGGATGCCAAAATCAAGGAGCTAGAGGTCAGTTTACAAAGAGCCCAATATGTTATCTCCTTTTATGAGCAAGAGAACAAGCATCTCGAGGTCAAGCAGGAGTTGATGCAAACCAAGTACATCAAGGAAAAGAGGGAGGCTGAGAAAGCCAAGTTTTAGGTTGATGAGGCTTATGGAGATATCGAGAGCTGGACGATGAATAGGGAAAAAGAAAAAGGCCAAGAACAAGAGGATTGAAAAAATACTTAGAGCTTGAAAGACAAAAAGAGGTAGAACTGAAGGAGCTGCTCACTCTAGATGAGCAATTGGTCAAGGACATAACTGAGAACAAAGAGTCTTGGCTTGAGAAAGTGAACACACACTTGGAGACCCTCTTGGACAAAGCAAACAAAGATGTTGAGATACAAAGGAAGATGGCCAAGTATTATGCAAGGAGAAACCAAGTGGCAAGGAGTAAGCTCAAAAGAGCTCATGAGAAAATTGACAAATTGACCAAGCAAGAGGAGAAGAGGAGACTTGACATACTTGCTGAGGCATCCCTACATGCCTCTAACCTTTGATCAGTCATAAAAACACATTTTTGGGCATGTTGAACCATTTTTGAGCTTGAAGGAAGTTGTTGTGTTTTTCAGTCTAGTTTTTGCACAGTCATGGAAGGCAAATGCGCAACGCCTTGGGTGCTACACTCTTTTTTGAGGCATCTAATCAGCAAAAGGTCAACATTTTTGGGTTTCTAGTGATGAGTACATACACCCTATACTTTTTCTAAGGATTTGGAGGAGAACTAGTTGGTCAAAAGGTCAAAAAACACCCAAAAAATGACCTTTCTGCCCTCTTTTTGGCCTGGGCGCTGAGCAGTGTTGGGATATTTGGTTTTTGACTAGGAAAATGACATCCAAATTCAGAAATTGAAGTTTTTCTAGAAATTAGACAGGTAGATCTTTCCAACAAGCTATTGTGTGCCCAATTTGGACATCAGGAAGGCCTCCAAAAGTGTAGCTAAAGTTGAAGGGTGTGCCTACACTTGGCGCTGGAACTTGGCACTGCGCGTTTGACACTTTGCCCAGAATTCTGCAAATTCAACCCAGTTTTCACTTCTACCATGGCAAATGATGTTTTTACCAATGTAATTGATAAGTTGAATGTAATTATTATGCTTCTAGAGCTTACTAGGGTAGATTCATTAGGTAAAACAAATTTATGAGGTGTAATGTATCAGTTTGTTTGGATTAGGGGTAAGTCACTTTGACCACCCTATTTTCTTGTTAGCAATTTAGATTTTGTTGGAAACAACTCCTCCTCTCATGGATTCGACTCCCTGAGCTTAGGATGAGTTGTTTGGGGTCTATATGATGCTTTTCCTCAGTCATTATAATTGTTGGATTCAATGGGATTGATTCGGCTTTGATAGACATCATTTTGTATCAGTTACAACAGGAGATTAATCAAAAATTGCAGCTATTTCTTTGGGATCCATGTGGTATGATGATTAGTTCAGTTTTTCTTTTTTATTCATGTGTTAGAATGTATTTTTGACTCCATTTCATCATTTCATACTCTTTATGTGAATGTATACAAGTCTGAAAGGTAGAATCCATAACTTTTATGCTCTGTTTTGGGTAGACATTTCACAGTTTTTGTTTTCTTTAGTTTAGAAAGAATCCATTAGGTTTACATGATCTTCCTAGCTCCTCACTTGTCTTTTCACCTCATCCATAAACCTTAAGGTTCTGATCGTTGTGCCTACCTTGCCTCATTGAACACCTTGCAGTTTTGACCTAATTTCCTTCCCCTAACTATTTGGCTCCTTCTGATCCAGCAAAACCCTTCAAAATCAAATCAAACTTTGTGCTACTATACCTAGCTTAAGTGTGGTTTGTGGTTCAGCCCGAGGTTCAATCCAAGTGCTAACCAAAACGATTGTAGTTGTTGATCCCAATGTCCTCTTTCACTTCCCATCTCTTCCTTTTCCTTTTTTCTCTGAATCCCAAGTATGCCACACTCATCCAAGAGTGCTCCAAGAAAAATCTAAGTGTCCTATAGTATGAGAGAGAGAGTAGAAAATGAGAGTTCTAAAACTGAACTAACAAAAATCTACAAACTGGTCCTTAGATTCCTTTTCCTTAATGAGGCCTCTATTTTCTTCACTTTCCATTACTTTCATAAATAAAATTTCAATTAATGCCACATTGCCTTTCCAAATCCTTTTTCATTGCCTTTGCCAATTTATGTAGCCATTAATTAATCACAAGTAATCCCCATCACTATGTTTCTGCCCAACTTTCAGCTTCGAATACGGGTCCCATGACCATGGTATTATTTTTCCTTTATTAAATTTATTGCATCGATTTTGACCAGGGATGTTACAATGTTTACGAGGTCTTGGAATAATGGTGTATTAACTGCAATATGGTCCAATGTATTTGACATCATCCTGGTTTCATTTACTGTGCTTGGACCATTGTCAAACCTATTTGTAATCTTTTGTTCTTTTTGAATAATTTGAGTTGACTTTCTTGATTCTTTCTGTTTCCTTTCCATTTTTTTTTTATGGTTGTTCTATTTCCTTAGTTTCTCTCTTTCAAGCCTTTCCTATGTTCTATATTGTGCTGCAATGATCCTTGTTGCCTTGTTTTCCTTGGCTAAATCCTTATTTTTATGTTTTTGTTCCTAAATTTCAAGTTTCTTTTGTTCATACTCAAATAATAGTTTTATGTTGTCCTCTAAGGTGAGTAACTATGAACTTCGGCTGAAACAAAGACTATATGTTGTGAATTTCATTTTTTTCATTGAGACCCTCTAAACTGGTAGCTTTCATAACTGACCGAGTAACTTCTACTGCCTGATGCCTGCTACTTATTGCTTGGAATTTTCCTTTCAATATTTGGGACAACTGATTGAAATGTAATTTTCTCTTCATCTAGTCTCTCACTATGTACAATATCTTCTTCTAATGATCTATTATCTGCAAAAAAATGAACAATTTCACTATTCAATTGTGCTAGTTGTGAAGGCATGTTCATTCCTTCATCATTGTTTCTTGAGACATTATGTGGGTTCATATTCATCATAGCTTCTGCCAACCACGATGGTGGGGTTACCTGGCCTGGAAATATCAATTGGTCAATGTTTCTTGTGAGTGCAATATTAGAAATGTCATTTTCAACCACATTTTCAACCACATTCTCATGCTTAGTTGCATGGTCAACAAAGTTGTTAAGAATATCACATGAGGAAGTTGCATGTTCTTTAGTTGGTAGAACAACCTCCATGTTTCTATCATTTCATTCATGATTGTATTGTGTTTAACTAACATGTCCATCATCATCACCATAGAAGTGTCCTTGAGAGAAGGAAATCATAGCGTCAGCTGCAACTGCATCTTCCTATTCATCTACTTCTTCTTGTGCATCAACATATGTTTGTACATTCCCTTATTCCTGACCATACTTCAAATTTTACAAAGAGATGAAGTTTCAAGGACTTTCAACCTACGAGGTGCTTCTAGGAACATTCACACAATACATAAAAAAGAAAAAAGGTCATTAAATAACTTATTCAAGGTCTGAGAAGAATTTTGCATTACATTAGCCCATACAAGAATAATAATAACAATATACATGAATTTAATATGATGACAAAAATAGCATAAAATTTTCACTTACATGAGAGAGAGAGATTATACACATTCATCCACTTTGCATTAGAAAGAATATATAAAGAAAATAGCAAAAATCCAAACATCACAGTGCATCAAGAAACTCCAAAAGTTTATCCTAGCAAAAAGTGTGAAAATCTCTCAAGAGATACTAATCCAATCCAAGTGATGATGAGAGGTTAGAATGAACCTCTCTCATATTATACAACTCTAAAGGGGATTTGATTTTCCTAATTGGCCTAATTTATCCTCAAATAATAAAATAATACATAATAATGACATGACATGGTGACAAGCCCACCAAGATAGCTCAATAATACAAAGAATAATCTCTCATTAGGGAAAAATAATGAACATGATGAATTGTTGGGCCATTGATGAAGCCTAATGGAGTCCAAATATGCCCAGTTGAGTGAAAAGGCTTCAAACATAGTGGAAAATGGTTTGGCCCTTTGTTTTCCAGGCAAGTCACATGTGATTCTCCCAAATGGGTGTGGGGGCACAATGACATCCTCGTGGGTCTCAAAGTGGATTGATAATTCCTGTAAATTATATGAAGGGATATGATGATGACATAATCCCTCCCTTTATCTTTTTCAGTTAGACGCACCCTAATCTGGACCTTGGAAAATCTGTCAAGTGTATGATGCAAGTGTGGAGATGACTAGGCATGGTGAACCAAGTGCATCATCGTCATCCAAAATGTGGAACACGAGAAATCATTAAATGGTGTCAGGGATCCATGAAGTATACTTTTCTATGGTGGAGGGCCATGGATCTCAACACTCACCCTACAAGTGTCAATGTGGCCCTCTAGAGTGATTTCACCCCATATAGGGAGACAAAACCTCAAATGGAGAGCCACCTGCAATCTTGCATAAGATCCAATGCATCCCCTTTCCCTCCTTTACAACAAATCATTGGAATAATCAAGTAAAAGAGCTTACAAATCATGAAATCAATGGGGAAATTCATAGTGGCACGCTCTTCCATAGTGGTATTTGGTGTGTACAAGTGTCTGCGAGCTTAATAAGGAGGTTAACCAAGGAATCTATTAGGTGATTTCAACGTTTAAAGGGGTTGCCATGTCCACGGTACATCAATTAGGTGGTACGTGGAAAGTGATATAATGAGGGAACAGAGTAGGGATTAGGGGAATGCTCCAGACCACATGTCATGGTAAAAGGGTCGTTATGATGAAGGAAACCAACACTTGGGTATATGAGTGTAGGAGGGAGAAAATCGTGGTATATGAGTTACCCCGACCTTTGTTTTTCCACCCTTCTTCATATGATTTTATCCTTTGATTGATTTTTGTTCATAACTACTCGAGGCTCCAGGGGATGAGAGTGCGATGTGTCGAGTATAGTAGTAGGTAGCCATTTTTAAGGTGGGGCATTTCATTTCCCATGGAGGGGGGCCATATAAGGCCCATGGGAACTAGGGTGATGGTCATAGATAAGGGGTAGAGCTCATGTTTGGATTTTTCCCATGTGATAAATTTGTATGTCCCAGCCATTGTTTTCATTTTCTGGTGCATTTCCTATTGAGAGTGCCAAAATTATGCTTTTTCTTTTCTTTTTAGTTTCAACAACATCCGAGACATCATTCCAGGCCCAACAAAAGGTGTGGACAAGGGTAGGAGTAGGCTAACCCTAAGTGGACCCAATGGACACATGTGGACCCGGATGGGGAAAATGATTAATGGGGTTAAAATGAGAGGAAGGGAGTGATGTATATGGTGTTGGAAAACATGACCATGCAACCAAAATTGCGCTTTCCCATGAAGTGTAAACCCTGAAACTAATGGCCAGTAAAGGAGATCCCACAGGACTAGGATACAAGGCTAACCGCCAAATTGAGTAGAGGAGACAAGAGTACAGACCTAGCCCACTCTTTTCGCTGAATCCCCCCACCAATACTTGCCCAAAAGCATCCATGAAAAGTAAGGAAAATTACTCAAGTGTAGCAATGAAAAGCCATACCTTCAGGGTCGAGAGGCCCACCTTCAAACATATGATCATAACATATGGGCGACAAACCACATGGCTAGCTCAGGTGGAGGAAATAATGGCACATCGAGATATCTGGTGGCTGCAAGGGGCTATTGGGTGCTAGCTGAGGACCATCTAGGAGAAAATGTTTCTCCTATGCATACTACCTGTAGGTAGTGGATAACAGGCTTATAGACAGGTGCAAAAATGAAATGCAATTTTGTGTAATTTTGTAAAAGGGAAGACTATAGTTGTCCCTACAATATATAAAATTTATAAGAATATTGGATTTTGAACTTGTATTCTAATACATTTCTCAATGGTGTGTGTTTGAATTTTTATATCTTAAATTTTCATACTTACCGATGCTTGAGTGCATAATATTGATTTGGTGCCAATAGATTTTTGTTCATTCCTGGACATTTATTTTGAACATGTCATTGATTCGATGATTCCAAGTTATCCTTCTCAAATTATTAATGGAATCATTTTTTTGTTGATTGTATGGATGAAAGGTAAAACATTAGAGGCATGTAATTGAGTCTCAATGCAGTATAGACACGCATAATATAGTGAGCCTAAAAGAGAACATTAAGCATGAAATATTATTAGATTAGTCGAATGAGATGAAGTGATGCATTTTCCTTATCACTATTTGATTACAATGGAAATGATAGAACAAATATTATTTCAACCTGATTTCGTTTGGGAATTGTAAAAACCCCTTGTTGATCTTTCATGTAAAAAACAAATATTACCAAGGTCACAAGACATGTATTTCAAGATGAATGGTGGGAAAAACATCCTAGTGGGTGTCACTTTGGTTTATTATGGTTATGGAAATTGGCAAAGGCATTGGAAAATGCAAAGTGGCACTAATTGGAAATTTTATTTATGAAATAATGGAAAATAGGAGAAAAGGGAGATGAAAGGTCAAAAATTTGTATGAGAGGGAAATTGAAGGAAAAAATATGGAAAATGAAGAAAATAGAGGTATCAATGATAAAAAAAATATTTTTGAGGATAAGTTCACAACTTTTTCTGGTTTAGCCTTTTGACAGTTTTTGGGTGGAGCTTTCTTCTATTCTCTCATACTTTTGCACACTTAGAGCATTATTGGAGCATGCTTGGAGCACTCTAGTATTCATTGGATTTTGATAAAGAAGGAAAATAAAAGCAGGAAATCATATGGGAACAATTGAATGAGAAACTACAACTGGATTGCTTGGTAGGCAACATGTTGCATGTGATTTCCTTGCTGATTTGTGGATGCATGGTATATGCATGTTATTATCTGGTTATGTGTTCTCATTAGCAAAGAGGATTTCCTAGATTGACAATGGTTTTAGCCTTGCCTTTCCATTTCTCGGATAGCCATGGTATTGTGGGTTTTCCCACTTGATTGTTTTTTGGTTGTTTCTCACAATTCCTTATGGTTGTGGGTTGGAACAAATGCTCTGTAAGCCCTAGAAAAACTTAGGTTGACTTACTAGTCCTAGAGCCTAGGTTGGGACAAATGCTCTGCAGCCCTTGGGGGGGGTAGGGGGGAGGGAGGGTGGGGGCTGAGTTACTAGTCCCTGGCGCTGGGTTAGACAAATTCTCTAGAGCTCTAGAAGGTTGTGGGTTTAGTTACTAGTTCCTAGAGTGCTAGACAACTTGGGTAGACATCGATTTGGTTGGCGTTAGTGATATTTGATCATGAGGTGGAATCGTTGGTTGAGGGTTGAGGTGGTTTGGCCAATGGAATTTCTAGTTCAGTTTGAATTGGTTTATTCCAAGAGATCCCATATACATGCTTGAAATATGACATAGGGGTGATTGGTTGAAAGAAAGATTTGGTTCAACCCAATCTATGGTCGGTTGGTACGTGGAAGTCCCTGACTTGGTTGGCATTCTCATATGTTAATATGAGATATTTTCCTATTGTGATCTATTAGTATATGTGTTGATTATGATGGTTATATTATGCATATCTATGTTGGTTATATGATATATATTGCCTATGGATGTTTACATGTTTGATGAATATATGAATGGTTGATGAATGCATAAGCTAACAAATGTTATTAAAACTATTATGAAAGGGAATTAGACCTTATTGGTGATTCTCAAATAAGTTTTAGACCCCTATGTTCATATATTCATTCATGACCTATAGCTTACTTGTTCACCATATGTTTGACAAAACGATTGTCATGGTTAGGCATAGTTAGGTCAATTCCTTGATCAAGTTTTGTATGAATGGATTTCTCATGATGTTGCTTATCATTATGGAAAGTCTCACTAAATTATAGGAAGTAGTATAGAGGCTAGCCTGAAATGGTGGCTCAGAATCCAGGACCACACCCTCTGAACTAGACAATTTGGGTCACATCTACATCCATGCCTTGTGCATGAAGTTGGAGACCTATAAATGCATGGAGGCCTTGTCATGCATGCAATTGGGGGTGAAAGTGTATGAAAAGGAGCCCCATTGAGGGTTTGGTCACCTGGGGTGATTCCCTAACTATCTAGTAGCCCTGATGGATGAGGTGAGTTGTCGATTTATGGTCAGTTTGTTGGCTCCACTTCTTTAAGTAGATTTAGGAGGTTGGGTCATGTCAGAGTAGCTCTTTGTCTTATGTTTACCCTTCCATGCCAGTGAAACTGGGTAAATGTGGGAGGGTTGGCTATGGATTGGTATCATACCTTCCAAGTTTAAACACTTGGACTAGATGGGTGGAATGTGTTTGTTATGCATGCATGTCACTTCTCTATGTGCTTTTTATGCATGAATTGTGATAGTCATTGTTGATGATGGTGTTGGTATGTGATGATGTTGATATGTTAGTTGAGATGGAGTAAGAGATGTAGATCATTAGAGAGAGGTTGCAACACTTGACCTCAAGGTAAGAGTAGGTCATCATACAAGTTTGTATGTTGGGCATGTAGGTATGTTGGTTAATGTTTATTATATGAATTATGTTTATGTGCATGCATGTCATTCTATCGCTATTGTGGTTACATGCATGGTAGATGTTAGTTAGTTAATGTAGTCATATGCACGTGCGCCAGATATTAATGATAGTAACTTTTTGTTATAAGCATTATGGTCATATGCATGACGATTATGGTAATTGAATTTAAGATCTTGATGTTATACATATTGTGTTAATTTGGATTGGCCTGTGAAGAGGGCTATGGTTATGATAACTACGTATGAGTCTATATACTTGTCATATTGTGTCATGCTAATATGGTCTGACTTGTGTAGATGTGATAGCCTCCCCTGAGATATATTAAGGTATGAGTGTGATTATATTTTCTATTTGGCTT
The DNA here is from genome assembly GCA_031772625.1 of Pinus tabuliformis. Classification (NCBI taxonomy): domain Eukaryota; kingdom Viridiplantae; phylum Streptophyta; class Pinopsida; order Pinales; family Pinaceae; genus Pinus; species Pinus tabuliformis. The sequence continues at coordinate 845,111,616 of CM062809.1, read as the reverse complement.
TTCTAACATGGTATGTTCGTAGGTTGTCTAAATGTTTGATTAATTGCATGATATGAGTATGAGTCTATAAGATTGCATGAAGGAATGATACTGTTTTATGATGGTTGTACTAAAAAAATATGTGTTGAAGCAGATGATATGCACTTGAGTGCAAGTGGATTCTCGTTGTAGTATTATGATTAATTACTATGAGTTGATTATGGTATGGTTGTTGGTCTTGGTAAAGGCTGATTTCAAATTAATAGACATGATGTCTTCATCTTTGGAACATGTGACTGACATGTGTGAATAGTTCTATGGCAACATGATTGGCATTAGCATGACAGGGTAACCGTTGATATATCTATATAATTAAAAATGGAGTGATGTGGTAGCACCTAATAAAACTCAATTGTAGCAAGGAAATTATAAAACAAAGGAATTGGGTGAGAATTCATTTGGCTATGTTTGGAAACAACAATTCAAAATGAATGAGTGCTATGCATGAATACAAGAAGTCTTCTTAACCTCGATTTTTTTCCACATTATGTGGATATATGCTATATTCGTGAAGATGTATTTGATAGGTATAACAACATGATTCTAGTTATATCTAGATTCATCAAGAGAATTAGAATCCCTTGAGAAATGATATGTGTATGTGTTCAACTACAAGGAAGTGTGTTGGGAATAACGAGGTAAGGTAATTATTATGTTGATTATGTTTATTTATGCATTGTCAGTTATGTGTATAGTAGTATTATCCAGGGGTTTGCATGGAAAAAGAGGCTATCATGAAATATTGAAGAAGGCTTAGGTTGAGATTTCCCTTGGAAGCATTGGGAACCCATGGGGATTGAGTCATAGTGTATGTTGAAACTGTTGTGCTTTCGGTGCTTGTGATCTGTTTGTGCTTGATTTTCAATTTTGTTTATGTCTATTGCATGGCCATGCAACTTTTTTTGTGGTGTCATATTGCTATTGGTTTTCTAGGGTTTTCTTCATGTTTGTTTCTTGCTCTTGCCTTTTATGTTTTCAAGGTATTGGGAATTGGTTAGGGAAGGAGGAAAGTTGATGGAGCTCGGGAAGAGTTGAATGAAACCCAACATGTAATGTAAGACCTGGATGAAGCTCGGTGCATGAGTAAATGACAGCTGAAGGAAAGAATATGACAATCAGTTGCATTGGTTGGGTCCATTGGGGTAAATGAATGGTGGCAAGACAATCATGAGAAAGGTAATAGGAAAGGTAAAGTAAATGGATTTGAGGCATCATATGCCTTGTCTATGTTAGGAACTGTTGGTCTCTCTGTTGTGCATGTTGTGCATGCATAAAGGGAGTTCTCTTAACCTTGATCTTATGAAAATTGGTAATTGTGTTGTGATTAAGAATATGCTAATGATTATGTATACATATGTACGTATTCCATTGTCCGACAGGGTCATTAGGGATCATGATCATTTTATGCTAATGTTTTTCTATATATATGTATGTATGTATGTTGTTATTTGATAGGGTCATCAACGATCATGATTGTTTTCTGCCAATATTTATATGTATATATGTATGTATGTATGTCGTTGTGTGACAGGGTCATCAAGGATCATTCTTGTTGACGGATGGTTTCCTATACAAGTGAATGACATGAAGAGGTTCCTGATTTCATGAGGAATCAAGTGGGAAGAGTAGCCCTGGCAGATCAATGAGGTTAGTATCATGTGGATATGATTTGATATTATGTGCTTATGCTATGCATGTGTCTATGTCATGGCATGCAACATTGAAGGATACATCAGTGCAATGAAATCAATGTTATCTTTGGTATGTTGGGGCAAGCGTAGATAATGGAAAGACATTAGAAAAAGGTTGCTTGGTATAGACCGTGTGATGTCCAGATGTGTAGTGCTGGTATTGTGTATATCTTGTACATGTAGTGCTATGTACCTATGGTGTTGTGTGCATGTTGCATACACGATCTTGTGCACATATGTTGTTGTGTACATGTTGTATATGCGGTGTTGTGTATATGTTGTACATGTGGTGTTGTGTGCATGTGGTGCTATGTACATGTGGTGTTGCGTTCATATGGTGTTGTGTACACATTGTGTAGGTGGTGTTGTGTACATGTGGTGTTGCGTACACATCGTGCAGGTGGTGATATGTACACATGGTTTTGTGTACATGTTGTGCTGGTAGTCATGTGTACATGTGGTGTTGTGTACACATTATGTATGTAGTTTTGTCTATGCGTTGTGCATGTGGTGTTGTGTACACGTTGTGCATGTGGTTTTGTGTACATGTTGTGCATGTGGTGTTGTGTACACATTGTGCATGTGGTGTTGTGTAGACATCCTACATGTTGTGTCGTGCACATGTGTTACTGTGTTATGCGTATTATGTAGTCTTTGTGTTGTGACATGTGTATTCATTTTATTGTACGATGTGTATGTATTTGTGTTGTGTTGTACACTAGGCGTAAGTGTATGTGTGTGTTGTACACTGGGTATAGGTGTATGTGTTGTGTTGTATGTCAGGTGTAGGTGTATGTATTGTGTGTTATTTTATTCCATGTGTAGGGATATGAGTGTGATTTACATTGTCTATATGTGTACTTGGTTGAATATAAGCAAAGGCACTGTGTTCTTGCTAGGTGTGGGAAATGATTCAGTGTGTGTATGAAAAGGATAAAGGACAAAGGTAGAAGCAAAGAAACGATTGAAAGATAAGTATTAGTATTTTAGTTTAGTTTTAATTATGCATGTGATCTATGAATTTGATTTATGATGGTTACATGTGATATATGATTCTGATTTATGATGGTTGCACTTTGAGCTAATCGGATGTGATATGCTTATACATGATGATTTGATCAAAGAGCTAGTTTGAATTGTTGTGACATGAAGTAAACAAAATTGCAGGTGTACCTTGTTGACAAGCTACTAATGAGGTATGAGTTGAATTTATTTCAATTCTTCTTGAATCTAATGAAAATTATGTACTTGGTATAGGAAATATTGGGAAATGCGCAGTTTGGGTGATTAAAATTGAATGCAAAAATTAGCGACAGTGGTGAAAGGAACTGAAACATGCAACAATAGATGGTAAAGAATTCATTAGCTAGGCCATTATGGGACACTAGTACCCAATAGTGTCGATTGATTTCCATAAGCATGTTATGACTGGTATTATGGTTTTGAGGTATGGATATGCCTTGGTTTTTGTACTTTTTGATGCGAGGAAACCTTGCCAAGGAATGGATCACCCAAGGTATTGTGTAACAAAGAAGAGGATGCCATCGAAACTTGGAAGGTGTGTCACTGGATAGAAGAGGGTAACTAGATTTCCTGAGGAAATGTGTAGGAGAGAAGGGAAGGTGGGGGATGGATTTGTTTTGGTCATTAGCATATCCAAATGGAATAAAGTACACATTGGGAGTGTGTCATGGAACAATGAGTCTGTAACTATTCATTGAGAGAGCAAGCAGGGAAAGGATCATAGCACTTGACATTGGATGCAAGTTTGACTTTGGTAGTGGATTCTGGACTTCCTGGGAAGGAGGTGAATCTTGGTACTACTTTGAGGGTGGAGGTGTGAGCCTCTGGAATCCATTGTTGTGGATGTAGACATCGTATCCTTTTATTTTATGGTTAAAACAAATTTGCATATGTATGTATGTGAATATTACTGTGAATATTATATCGAGATGGATTTTTAAAGCTCCATAAATTGTATGTTTATTTGCAGGTGGAAGCAAATGTTCATAAGTATATGTGGTCATGATTGTAAATAACATAACGAGTTGTGTTATAAAGGTCTAATAAATGGTATGATTGTCATGTTTTCAACAGTGTGAAACCAGTTGTGTTATAAAGCCCAATGGGTAGTATGCTTTGTTTTTAGCAGTTTGTTGGTCATAGGTGTCATAGAACAACGAGGATAGTGTTCCCCCAAAGGGGAGGGGTTTGTAACAACCCCTGGTTGATTTTCCATGTAAATAAAAATAATACCAAGGTCACGAGGCATGTATTCCAAGATGATCGGTGGGAAAAACATGCTAGTGGTTGTCACTTCGGTTTATTATGGCTATGGAAATTGGTAAAGGAAAAAGTGGCATTAATTTATAAAATAAAGGAAAATAGGAGAAAAGGGAGATGAAAGTTCACAAATTTGCATGATATGGAATTTAAAGGAAAAATGAAGGAAAAATGAAGAAATTAGAGGCCTCAATGATAAAAGGGCTCTTAAGGATCAATTCAGAACTTTTGTTTGTTTAACCTTTTGACATTTTTTGGGTCGATCTCTCTTTTGTTCTCTCATTCTCTCATACTTTTGCACACTTAGATAGTTCTTGGAGCATGATTGGAGCAATCTATTATTCATTGGATTTAGGGAAAGAAGGAAAAGGAAAGCAAGAAAGCACAAGCGAACAATTGGATCAACAACTAAAGTTGGATTTCTTGGCAAGTAGTAGGTTGCATGTGTGATTTCTCTGTTGATTTAGGGATGCATGGTATATGCATGTGATTATCTGGTTATGTGTTTTTATTTGCATGGAGTGTTGTCTGGATTGAAAATGGTTTTAGCCTTGCCTTACTATTTCTTGTATAGCCATGGTATTATGGGTTTTTTTACTTGATTTTTGTCTGGTTGATACTCATAATTCCTTATGGTTGTGGGTTGGAAAAAGTTCTCTTGAAGCCCTGGAACAACTTGGGTTGAGTTACTAGTCCTAGAGCCTAGGTTGGGAAAAACACTCTGGAGTAGTTGGTGGGTTGAGTTGCTAGTCCCTAGAGCCAGGTTCGACAAATTCTCCAGAGCCATATAAGGTTGTGGGTTGAGTTACTAGTTCCTAGATCCCTCGATAGCTTGGGTAGAGACCAATTTGGTTGGTGGTAGTGATGTGCAACCATGAGGTGGAATCACTGGTTGAGAGTTGAGGTGGTTTGGCCTCTGCAAGCCCTACTTTTATTTGCCTTGGCATATTCCATGAGATCCCACATTCTTGCTTGGAATATGATGCGGGGGTGACTGGATGAAGGAAAGATTTGGTTTAGCAGAATCTATGGCCGGGTGGTACATGGAAGCCAATGACTTGATTGGCCTTTTCATATGTTAATATGAGGTATTTTCCTATTGTGATCTATGAGTATATGTGTTGATTATGATTATCTTATGGATATGTTTCCATGGTTTCTATGGGTTAGGATATTCCAACACATAGGAAATAGTTAAGTATAACTTCGTCTAGTGTAGAGTTAGGTAAAGTGTGTTGATTTACTATGTACTTTTGTAACTTACAATCCGACGGTCACGATATGTAGTGATCTGATGGTTCATTCTCTCCTCGGTATTACCGACACTTGATCCGTGGCTTAATACCTGATTGGTCCATGATCTCTATTTAAAGAGCATGGAGGGTCGTTTGTAGGGTAACTGTTCATGAGAGAAGCTTATCTAAATTTTCATTCTTTTGTTAATAAATTACCTGAAGTGGCCACGTTGGCTCAGGGCGTGGAATGTTTCCCTCTTTGAGGGTTTTAACCACGTCAAGGATACTGGTGTATTGATCTGTGATCTATTTGTGAGCGGTGTCCTTTGTCGTTCTGTTTGTTAATTGCTTATTATATTCTAGTTATATGATATATATTGTTTATGGATCTTGACATGTTTGTTGAATGTATGAATGGTTGATGAATGCATGAGCTAACTAATATTTTTGCAACTATTATGAGAGGTCAATAGACATTCTTGGTTATTATTAGATAAGTTTCATACCCCAATGTTCATATATGCATTCATGACCTGTATATTACTTGTTCACAATATGTTTGATGAAATGATTGTCATGGTTAGGCCTAGTTAGGTCAAGTCCTTTATAAAGTTTTGTATGAATGGATTTATCCTTATGCTGTTTATCATTCTAGAAATTCTCACTAAGGTTTGGGTAGTGGTCTAGAGGCTAGCCTGAAATGGTGGCTCAGAATCTGGGACCACACCCTATGAACTAGATAATTTGGGTCACAACCGCATCCAGGCAGGCTTGTGCATGCAATTGGAGGCCTTGTAATGCATGTTGTTGTGGGTTAACGTGTTTCAAAAAGAGCCCCAGCTTAGGGTTTGGTCACCTGGGATAGTTCTTTAACCCCTAAGTGTCTTGTAGCCCTAGGGGGTGAGGTGAGTTTTCCGTTTGTGGACAATTTGTTGACCCCACCTCCTTGAGTGGATCTAAGAGGTCAGGTCATGTGAGAGTAGCTCTTTGTCTCGTGTTTACCCTAGTAGGAAGGTGAAACTGGGTATATATGGGAGTGGTGGTTAAAGGAATATGTCCATCTAGGCTAAATTAATTGTTACAACTAAAAACCTAGTAGGGAGGTGTCACTATAATCCATCAATACATGGCTAATTGAGAGGGGAACAACGTTAATAGTATGTTTCTAATGGACAATCAACTTGTCTACTATTTTATGTGTGGTTAGGTCATATGTATTCGAGGGTTTCCATTTAAAATAATTATCCTTTTCCTTTCTCATAAGTGATCACATAGTGTCAATGGACATTGGTACATTTTCCCTTATGCGAAAGTGTTGAACAATCCAAATTCTATTTCGATTCATAGTAAAATGGAAAGAAAAATATCAATAATAATGTGACACAATGTTAATAGTATGTTGAGGTCTGAAATTTGAAGTGAAATTTCTGATTTGGTTGTTGATATTAGTCATTTGTTTGTTTATAATAGTCATAGGATATTGGTGTTGACTGTTTTTTCTGGATATTTTAGAACACTTGTTGATCTTCGTACTCTTTTTAAATTCAATGAATATTAAGAATAATAAGAGAAGTAAGAGTAAATGACTTAGAACAAAGATCAAACAATATGTAAATTTGAAATAAATACTAGTAAGCTTCGATCAGTATGGACAAAGATCCACCATTATGAGAATTTGAAAACAAAATTGTGATAAGTAACCTGATTAGACTATGCAAAAAATGAAATAAATAACCTAAATATACTATGAAATGTTCGTTGATGGTATGTCTCTTAGGCTAGTGAATAGTTTGAATGTTAAGATCACAAATTCAGCAAGGGTTGAACTTCTTTTATAGTTTTTTACAGTTGAATTTAATTGGTAACAAGTATTGACGTGGATTGCAATCCCTTAATTTTGAATGTGTGTTTTGGATTGATTTGGATGCGATCCAATGGCTAGGAATTTATTATGGTTGATCGTTGTGCTTTAATATGTTTTAATGGGAAATTTGATGGGTTGTGTATCATTTATTGAATTTAATGGGTTGGGTGTCATTTATTGAACATATTGGGTTGAATTGTTGAATAACACAACAACTATGGCTAACACACATCAACATTTTATATGTGTAGATATGAATGTGCATTGGGATAATTAACTCTGGTTCATTTCAGTGGGGGCTGAAGTGAGTACCATGTACTGGTGGATTAAACCACTTTGATAAAATTTATAGTTTTATTTGTTTTCTAGTTGGGACAAGATGTTTTGTACTCTTGATATTTAAAAGGATATTTATGGATCGTTGCAGCCGAGTCAACATTTGGGGAAATTTTGTACATAATTTAAAAGATATTTGCACTTAATGCTATATATTTTTGTTTAAATATTAGTTGCATGTGTCAATTTATGGTGACATGGTAGGACCACTACTATAAAAACTACTGGTCTCTACACAACAATAAACATATCTCCCCTATCACCTCACCAATAATATTAAAACCACCAATATTTCTCATATTTTGTGATGCTTTAATGAAATTAATTAAACGAGTGTTTGAGCTATGTGTCACGTTCTATTCCTGCTCTGCTTTACACACATCAAAATCATGAGTTCAAAATGGTATAATTTCAAGAGGATGAGACCAAGTGCATGCCTTCAAAACTTGACATTTTATAATGAGATTTTTTCCTTTAGGTTTCAGGGATGGAATTTGACAAGAAATTAAAATTGCCTACGTGATTTTCCCATCAAATATAGTTAAAGAATTTGCAAAACTATCGAGATCCTTTCTTGAATCTATGAATATAGGTCGAAGAGGTGTGTAAATTGTTAGATTTGAAAAATAGATATGTTCTGAAATTCCAACCTTGGTTGCAATACCAAATTTATCTAATTTTCCATTGATGGATCAATCATTTTTTTCTTCGCTGGAAATATATTAATGAATTAATCACTTTCTTCCCACATGACATATTTGATTTCATTGTTGTTCTATTATTTATCATAGCGGAGTAAGGCATACCTACTCCATTTCAGTTAACTTGGCTTTGATCAGACTCCATCATCAAACTCTGGGAACTTCCTTTCCAGAGAATCTATTGATTTCGAAAAACGATTTCTCAATTACTCTGTCACTCGCCTTTGAAAATGCCTTACTCGAGAATTCATTGATTTGAATTTCACAAAGAAACTACTAAACATTACCCGTGTGAAACATTAAAAAAAAAAAAAAAAAATTATGAACGTTTAAACGTTCTCATCAAGTGACCCACTGACCAAATATTGCCACTTTAATTGAGCATAAATTGTAAATTCTAGAATATTTCAGAAACTAAATATATATTTTAAAATATTTTAGAATAAAGTTTCATACATAGGGGCTGAGTGAACCTCAACTTTACTCTTCTGAATCAACTTTATAATTTTTTTTGGAATGTGCAATGGAGAAAATAAAATTTTAAAATCTTTTCAAAATCTATAATTAATATTGAAGAAAAATGAAAAGCTGAAAGGAATTCCCACATTGAAATTGAAAATATGCACAAAGAAAAACATGAGTTATTAAGGCAATTAGCATATCCCTATCCTCCTCGAAGTAAAAAGTGGTCCTACAAAGGGGATAGCAATAAATATGCTTTTATAGATATATATGACCATAACACAGGCCATGAAGATAGATAGATCTTCAGAAAAGATAGAGAGAGGTTTCTAAAGATGAAAATTAAATAACAACAAAGCATCGTGAAAAAGGCATTCGAAGCTATCAAAGAATTAAGAGCGAGCTCGAAGAAATAAGAGATAAAAGTAACAAGTCATCAAGAGATGAACTATCGAGAATATTTGAAGAATCCCTGCACATTTAATGAACCTGAAGGGTCTGAAAAGCACAATGATTCAGAATCACATCATCCACAAGAACACCATAATCCAGAACTTGCTTTATTATCCTTTGGAGGATCAAGTTCTACATCAAATTAGTGTTCTTCCCACCCGAAGTAAAGCACTATGAAATTTATTGCCTAGTAGATTCTGGTTGTTAGCTAAACCTACTAAGGAGAAAGGTAATCCCATCATATTATTGGTAAACATCCCACCATCATATGAAGAGCAGTATATGGAAAAAATATAGAAATAAGGGCAAACCAAATACTTCCCATTAAAGGTAAGTACTCATCAGTTTAACCTTTCCTTTCATTGTGTAAATCAGATGGTTGATGATTGTATTCTAGTATTAAATACTCTTGAAATATTTGATCTTTTTACTATAAACAAAAAAGAAGTAAGGTTTGAATTCCATTTATGGGATATGTAAAATCTCCTGTGCTTTGAGACGGTAAGAGTCGCAACAAGGAAAAAGAAAACTCTAAGAAAATGAAAAATCAGATTACATCAAGCAGTATGAAAAAAATGGGGGCATGTGTATTGTATGCCTAGACTCATGCAAAAATTTTGACCCCAATTAATGAAAAAATTATGAAATATTGTACTTCATAAACCCTAATTCTTTTTAGCATAAGAAAAATACTTAATCCCTCTCTATTATAACCCCCTAGTTAAAGAGTAGCCTCAAATAACTTCAACAATATTAAGAACTCCATCTAAAATTAGAACTTTCCAAGACAAAAGAGATTACCTTTTGAAGAAAGGCCTTATAGAAACTTCAAAGAATGCATGAGCATGTAGAGGATTCTACGTCAACAAGCGCTCTGAATAGAAGAGAGGAAAGCCAAGGCTAGTAATAAATTATAAACCTTTGAAGAAATCTCTATAAGATATCATGTATCCTATTCCTAATAAAAACTCTTTACTACAGAAGAAAAACGGAAAAACAATCTTTAGTAAATTTTCTTTGAAGTTTGGTTTCTACCAGATTGGTATAATCCAAGAAGATAGGTACACAACTGCATTTGTAGTTCCTCATGGACAATATCAATGGAAAGTTATGGGTTTTGGGTTAAAAAATGCACCTAGTGAGTTTTAGAAAAGAATGGAAGATATCATCAGGGAATATCCTTGGATCATAATTTACATTGATGATTTGTTAATTTGCTCCAAGAATTTGCAGAAAAACTAAAAGACTTGCAAATGTTTTACGATGTAGTATTCAAGCATGTATTAGTTCGGTCAAAAACGGAAATGGAGATAGAGAAGAAAAAATAGATCAAATCCTTGGTCTCAAAATTGCCAAAGGTCATATTATTCTACAAGACAACATCTTGAATAATTTTATCTTGTTTCAAATCTAGTTGCCAACTAGACTCCGAAGACGAAGTTTAACGATCTTCGTCCAACATACAAGCATTTACTCCATTCCTCCAATGATAAATTATTTATATTTATCCAAGCTCAGAGAATTAGAAACTTGATTTAGAAGCAAATAACATACTCTGGACTTCTAGGGAAGCTACCATTTTAGGTTCTCACATGTGTATATAGGCTGACCACTACCCCAAAATAAGAATGGCTCAAACTTAGTCCTCAGTATAAGCTCACTTAAGAGCACAATAAAGTTACTCTTTGTTCTAGAGCGTCAACATGTCAACTTAGGAGACTTAATCTTGGGTGGGGAGGATAACAACTATTCTACCTAACCACATAAGATAAATTCATTTGAAAACTAATATTGCAACCTCTTATTGAATTGTCACTAACATATAGTAAATTCAAATATTAATTACCAATTTACTAAAGATCCATGATTTTAATTAAATATGTTTAAATTGAGCAAAGTTGTAAAAGAAAAATAATGAAAAATATTAAATATATTAAATTTTTACGCTGATAGGTGTGTTTGTTTTGGAATAAAACTTTCATAATTTTAATTTAATTATGAATAATTAATAGATAGATGACAAGGATTTAACTCTATGAAATATCCATGAAATCATTTTAGTAATAGAGTTATGTGAATTTTAATGTACAAAATAAAAATTCAATAATCATCATTTTTATAAACCTAGCATAAGCCATTGACAAAGTGGGTTTACAAATTTAACCACAACATTTTCTTATAGTAACTAGCGTACCTTGGGGAAGAGAACACCGAAGAGGAAAAGGTTAAATTTTAATTATAGTTAAATTTTGATTATATGTAATATTTTTGAATGTAAAATGAACAATTCTTTTAAATCAAGTGTTGCCTAAACATTATAACTTGCAGTGGTCCATGCTAAATTAATAGTGGTTAATAGGAAAATTGAATTTTATAGTCTTGCTTTAGGAGGAACTAATAAATTGAAATGTGAAGTGGATCACATTATTGTGGTGGGTAGTAACAACTAGTAAGTCTACACATTTACAATTTTACTCCTACATAAGTGGTGAGGAAAACATAAATAATAGTGGAACTGACTCTTAACAAGTATATTTATTTACATCTTATTTGGATCCATTTTTTTTAATGCAAAGACTAACTTAAATTATGGTGGGAAGTAACTAATGGTAAATTTGTAATTTACTTAAGCATAAATTATTTTAAAGAATTTAATTTTGGATGGTTTTTCTGCAAAGTTTAAAGATAAAAAATCACTACACAAATATTCAAAAATGATACATAAATATCTTAACCATATTAAAAAATTATGACATAAAATCCAAAAATTATAAGAGAAAAACTATAATATAATTATCTATGGCATTAGGTTGTTTCATTTCTAATTTTGAAAAAAAAAATCAGACATAAAATCTAAAAATTATAAGAGAAAAACTATAATATAATTATCTATGGCATTAGGTTGTTTCATTTCTAATTTTGAAAAAAAAAATGATTTTTTTTTTTACCAAAAACAACCTTAGTGAGAATAATGAAACACTATGATTGATAAAACGTCTAAAAATCCCATATGGGAAAATAAAAGAAAATACAAAATAATAATTCAAAGAGTTAACGTACACCTAGCGGTAAAAAAACTCGAAGTCACGTAAGAAAAGAGTACACATTACTACGTTGTTCCCTATTCTCTCTTGTCGCTGCCTTTGGCAAGCGGTAAATCTGTTATACCATAGAATTCAAACCATGGTCTTGTTTCCATATGTCGACTTTAGCTTTGAATAATACAAACCATATAGTTTTAATATCTCATGACATTTATTGATATAAATTAATGGGATTTTCCTTTGCCAACTACTTTAGGAACTCGTTATCAGTTTCATCCAACTCCTCGAATGATATCAAATGTTGTTCCACATCGTGTAGTGCCTCTGGCTTTCTGCATGAGCTAACGTAGAGATATTGAAGTTTGGCCATAGGACAAATCCCTCTTATTCTATTCTTCTCCATTCCAAGCACTCTCTCAAGGATATATATTGACGTTTTATGCAAACACATTTGTGAAACAATATCTCACATTTTATTGGAAAGGCAGAGGAGGAAAGACACAAGATAATATAAAAAATTCACATATACAATAACATAAGTTGTGGCTCTTCAATGGATTACAACGAACCCAAAATAATTTAACATGCAACCATACATTAAATTCGACTTTACCCAAAATATGACTTAACTTGACTTGAATCAACTTGACTCAGTTCATTGACTCTCTAAATTTAGCCAACCCTTCATGCGGGAGTAATTAGCTATCTTTAACACTCCCCCTTAATTGCAGCCGCTATACTAAGACATGACTCATGACAACTCAAACACGCCTGTTGGTCTATGTATCAGCTAGTCCTACAACACCGAAGTTTCCTCTATGAAACCCAAATACATCTTTTTCTAATAGCTTAGTGAAGATATCATCCAATTCATCCCTCGATTTACAAGACTTCAAGTGAACTTCTCTATTGCTCACAAGTTCTCTAATAAAGTGATATCTAGTATTAATATGTTTGCTCTTTTGATGAAACACATTATTCTTGGATAGTGCAATGGTTGAGGTGTTGCCACAATATATTGTTGTTGATTCTTGTTGTTTCCACTATAGTCCATCCAATATTCTTCTTAACCACATTGTTTGACATGGTGCTACTACATATTCTGCTTTTATCGATGAAAGTGTCAGAATAAGCTTCTTCTTAGACGCCCATGAAATCACACATGAACCAAGATGGAACACATGACAACAAGTGCTCTTCCTATCATCCAAATTTCCTACAGTATCGCTATCTATCTATCCAATCAAATCAATCTTCTCTGTGCGTACATACATTATGTCATAATCTATTTTTCTTGCTATGTATCTTAGAATTTTATTCTCCGCTCTCCAATGTAGGTCTTTTGGAGTCTCCATAAATCTAGAAATCAAAATCACTCGCATATTATTTGGTCTTATAGTTGTGAGATACATGAGGTTGTCAACCAATCTTTTGAATATAGTTGGGTTGAAATTTAATCCTTCATAGTCCTTACTTAACTTGGTACTTTACGGGCAGGTTTACAATTTTCCATCCCAAATCTTTTCAGCAAATATTTAGCATATTTATTTTGACAAATAAAAATTCTTTTTTTAGATTTCTCAACTTCTATGCCAAGAAAGTATTTCATAAGACCAAGATCTGTCATCTCAAATTCTTTCTTTATGGCTGCTTTAAATTCATCCAATTCAAGATCATCTGTATAAATCATGTCATCAACATATAAATAAACAATAAAAATCTATCCATGCTCATTTAACTTTGTGTACAAGGTAGGCTCAATGTTTCTTTTGCAAAATCCATTCTTGATCATGTAGCTTTCAATTCTTCTATACCAAGCTCTAGGTGCTTACTTGATTCCATAGAGATTTTTCTTCAACCTGTAAACTTTGTCTTCTTGTCTTTCGACTTCATATCCCGAACAATGTTGCACATAAATTTATTCTTATATAATTCCATTCAAGAATATTGATTGACATCCATTTGATATACTTTATGCTTGTTCTGAGTTATTGTGGCTAAAACTTCTCTTATAGTATCCAATTGGGCTACCAGAGCAAACATTTCTCCAAAATCTATTCTCGGTTGCTTTGAGAACCCTTTTTCTACAAGTCTTGCTTTAAATATGTCAATTTCTATTTTCTCTTTCAACTTTGTCTTATACACCCATTTCACACCAATGATAATTTTATATTTTGGAAAATCAACCAAATCTTATGTATCATTCTTTTCAATAGCTTCAATTTATTCACCCATGGCTTGCACCCAATTTTCATCTCTAATAGCTTGTTCAAACGAGGAAGGTTGGAATGACAACAATGCAAAGTTTGAGCTAACATCCAAATCATCATAAATATCTTTCAAAATTCTCATTTTTCTCGTACTATTATGTGATTCATCACCTGATTAATTGCTAGGAGACTTCTGATCTGTTGATCTACTTGAAGATCCATGTTGTTCAGAATATCTTGGAGTCCTTGCTGGTGCGATTTTGTTTGGTTTCTTCTCCTGTGATTCTTGCTGCTCCTTTTTTGCTACATCCTCTTCTTCAATCAATGGTACTTGTGCATCAAATTTTTTGTCTATACATCCATTCCATGACTCTTGTTCTTTGAACATAACATATCCGTTGATTAGGGTCTTCTTTGTGATAGGGTTATAAAATTTGTAAGCTTTTGATTACTCACTATAACCAATAAATATACATTTTTCACTTTTATCATCCAACTTGACTCTTAGCTCCTTAGGAACGTGTGCATAGGCTACACATCCAAACACTTTGAGATGAGATACGTTTCAAGACATACCTGACCATGCTTCTTCTAGTACTATGTTCACCACACTCTTTGTAGGAGATTTGTTTATCACATAAACAATGCATGCAACTGCTTTTTCCCAATACTCATTAGATAAGTTTCTTCATTTCAGCATGCTCCTTGCCATATTCATAATGGTTCTATTCTTTCTCTTTGCCACACCATTCTGCTATGGTGTGCACCTGATTGTAAACTACCTTCTAATTCCATGTTGTTTGCAGTAATCATGGAATGCTTTCGAGTCATATTCTTCACCATGATTTAACCTAAATACCTTGATCTTAGGATCCCTTTGGTTCTCTGTTATGCTTCGAATTATTTGAACTTTGAAAAAGTTTCAGACTTATGCTTCAGGAACTAAACCTTTGAACTTTGCAAAAGTTTCAAACTTATGCTTTAGGAAGTAAACCCATGTCTTTCTGCTAAAATCATAAATGAAAGTGAGGAAGTAGCAACTTCATCCAATCAACTGTGTCCACGTAGGTCCAAATAAGTCTTTATGAACCAAATCTAGTGGATTCTTTTCTCTGTATGCAACTCCCTTTGGAAAACTTTCACGATATTGCTTTCCCAAGATGCAACACTCACAAGTACTAGCAGGTTCTTTGATGGGGGGTAATCCTCTAACCATATGTTTTTGCGGCAACAATCTTAAGCTAGAGAAGTGCAAGTGTCCAAACTGAAAATGCCATAACCAGTAATCATTAGAACATGTAACTGTAAAAGAACTTACCTAATCAGTGTAATTCATGATTAGAGGAAAGATTATGTTCCTCGGCATATGCACCTTTGCTATTAGTTTCTTTCTTGGAGGCTTGTCATATATAAGACACTCTTGTCCTTGAAAAAAAACTTTTTATCCAATCTGTATCAATTGACCAACACTTATCAAATTATGTTTGAGATCAGGGACATAATATACCTTTGAGATTGTCTTCGGCTACCCTAGTTTGGTCAAAGTTTTAACCACTCCTTTGCCATATACATCCACAACCTTTTCAGTCCCCAAATTTACCTTTGTCTTCATAGATTGATCCAAATATGCAACCATATTCTCGTTTCTTGTCATGTGGAAAGCTAGGAACATGGAGTCAGTATTCTCTATAGTAACATTAGCTCTCTTATTTCCTTGATCAACTATCTTTTTCCTGCAATCATTAGCATAATGACCAAATTTATTACAATAATAACTTCTCACATTTCATTTGTCAATTATTTGATTATTGTTGAAGCTTCTGTGATTTCTTCCACTTTCTTGTTCCCACTCTTCTCTACCATATCTTTGAACACCATGTCTTCTTCCTTGTCCTCTACCTCTCGATTTACCTTTTCCTCGACCTTTGTCTCTCAATATAGAAACCTGACTTTTAAAAGTGGTTTCCAAGTGGAATCCTTATTTATGTCTATCCTTCCCTCAAGGGATAGAAGTGATCTCATCAACTCATCAAATGTCAATGTTTCCAAATCCTTGGCTTCTTCTATGACTTTTACTACAACGTCAAATTTGGTAGATAAAGATATGAGGACCTTCTCAACAAGTGTTTGATGTTTAATATCATCACCATAAATTTTTAACTGATTTACCACAGTTGAGACCCCATTCATGAATGAATTGATGTCCTTTGTTTCCTACATTTGCAAATTTTCAAAATATCTTCTAGTATTCTTCAACTTAATGATATTTACTTTGGCCATACCTTTATACTTGTCACCAAAGTCTCCCATTATTTCTTTGTTTAAGACGTGATCATAATTTTCTGGAACATTGCTCGGTCCACTCCTTGCTTGATAAGCTGCAACGCTTGTGCATTCTTCTTTTTGTCTTTCTTCCATTTTCCCTCTCTGCATTATGGAGGGATGATTTAGCTACTTCATCTTTAGGTTTTGAAAATCCATCCGTGACATATTTCCAAACATAATAAGCCTTCAACATGATCTCCATCTTAATGACCAACACATCATAATCTTCCCCTATAAATAAAAAAAATTATAAATAAAAATAAATAAAACAATCTTAAAAATAAATTTCTCTTCGAACAATATTAAAAACCCTTCTTAACAAAAACCCCCCCTTTATAAACCTTACAAAGCCCTTCTTAGAAAACTCTTTTAAAAAACTTTAAATAAATCCTTTATTATATAACAAAACTTTATAAAAAAAAACCCTTTTTATAAAATCCTTTAATAACTCTTATGGCCAAACCTTTTTAATAAAACTTTTTATAATCCAAATCGTTTAAAAAGTGTCACGTACCTTTTTAAAAAAAAGTTTAACATGACTTAATATGACCCACGTGACTCTTTGATCTTGGAACACAAAAAAAAATCTTCGTGACTTTATTTTTGAAAAAAGCTTTGGAATGATGAGAGTGTATTGTTTTAATACCTCATTGTGCTTGCGCACCCCCGACATAGCCAACTTGCGTAATCAACTTAAATTTGACCGAAACGAAAGTTTTGACCAAATTATCATAGTTTTTGCACTAACAAAGTGTGAAGTGTGAAGTGTGAATTTCGAATCCACTCTATACTTTTAATTCTTTAATAGTGCAATGATTTCGCAACGCAATTTAAAAAAAAATTGCTGGCCTTCTTTACTGGTCCTTCTTTTTATTTGTCCTTCTTTTTATTGTTCTTGTGATTTTTCTCAGCTTTGATATCAATTTGCTGGAAAGGCAGAGGAGAAAAGGCACAAAAAAACACAAAAAAATCACACACACAATAACACGAGTTGGAGTTCTTTAATTGATAACACAACTTGATGATTACAATGAACCTGGTGAGAAGTATTTAAACTTTTTCAACTAACAACTCACCCAAAATAACTTTACATGCAACCACACACTAAATTCGACTTTACCCAAAATATGACTTAACTTGGCTTGACTCAACCTAAATCAGTTAACTGACTCTCTAGATTTAACGAATTCTGCAGGAGGGAGTAATTAGCAATCTTGAACACGTGTGTTTGTGCCAGTCGTAATAGGTTGTGAGGTATGCATTTGTCATCCAAGAAGTACAATTCTCCTTCAACCTTTTTAAATGGAAGTTCCAGCAGAGGACAATCTTTGATCACTAAAAAATTTAAGATTCTTCATCCCCATAAGATCTTGTGGTACATATTATATCCCACATTTCCAAATGTTCAACGCCATCAATTGAGTTAATAGTCCAAAGGAATCAGTGAAGCATTTCATTTCCCAATAATAAAAAAACAACGATTCCTTCATGTTGTTTAGGCAACCGAGCAATTTTCAAATGTTCAACGCCATCAATTGAGTTACTAGTCCAAACGAATCAGGGAAGTATTTCAATTCCAAACAATAAAAAATCCATGATTCCTTCAAGTTGTTCAGGCAACTGAGCAGTGTTGGCAGCATTTCCAACAAAGGCTCGCCTCCTAATTCCCGAACTTCTGATTTACATGCCTAAAAACTATCGCTTGACAACTTTTTTAATATGGTTTTACACGCATCTAATCTCCAAGATTTCTTGGTAACTTTTTTAATCTTGTTTTACACACTTCTAATGTTTATGAACTGTTGACGTGCGATTTGGGGAGGAAATTCCTTGACATTGCGAAAGCCCGAAAAATCTGTTGAAGGGTGAGAATATTTCCAAATGTTCCGTTCAAGATTGTTAAACTACAACAACCTCCCAACTCTAGATGTTTAAATCGATGTAAATTCCTGGAAGCATCTGCAAACTCAAAGCACCTGAAAAATGGAGGTGTTGGAGGTTTCTTACAGTGCCAATGGAATCAAGAAAAAACATCATTTTTAGTAGTCTCTTAGCTTGATCCGTAAACTGTCGTGGATATTCCACTGGATAGTTCGTCACAATAGATATGATAATACTATATTAAAAATCTGAGATTCTACACTATTACAATTTTATTTAATTTGTAGATCTATAAAATTAACTGTAATTAGTGCATGAATGTAAAATTAAATCAAACAAAAAAGTAGAGAATGACAAAATAAGCTCACACATGCATAATACACAAGATATGCTCTCTGGGAAACCGTTTCGGGAGAAAACCAAACTGGAAGGTGAGGTGACTTCGCTCTCTTTCTTTGTCTAGAAATATGGTTGTAGATAAGAAGAAGTAATGTATGTGGCCCATGGGCTGCTACAGTGCACAAATATTCTTTGTGTGGTCTACCTCCTATCTCTCCAGGCTATTTTTGCTCAACTATGGAACAAAATTCTCTCGAAAGAATGGAATGCCTCTTCCTCTCGGTGGCCCGGTTATAACACAATCTGATAGCCTACTAGTGGTTAAGTTTGACTACATAAACTCTTAAATAGAGTTACAAAATAGACTCTTCTAGAGTCTTTTACATCACAAACACATGGCTAGCCCATTTTCCATGAATAATGGGGGCTAACTCGGCATCCTCTCGAACTATATGTGTGAAAACAGAAAGGTCAACTTATGAGTGGCATAACTTTTGCATACGAACTCCAATTGACGCAATTCTTACGTCGTTGGAAATCTCTCTGTGTTTAGAATATCATGAAGAGGTGCGCCACTTTAGCAGTAAAGTTTTACCCCCCTTTTTCGATGCCTCGAAATGGTCCCAGAAGGTTTCGGAACCCGTTTTGCCAAACTGGGTCCTACCAATAAAAACGGTCCCGTGAGTTGATTCCTCTACTTTTTCCACTCCAAATTCATCAAGATGGATGACAAAAAAGTATAATGATCCAATTCAGATCACAGCTCCCCATTTTGGGAGGCTTTTGGTCCCCAAAAGCTTTTATTGAATGAGGTGAGGAAAATTTTCCTCCACCTTCTCTCTGGTGTACCATTTAGCTTTTCTTGGAAGTTGTCCCTTCAACCCAATATGCCAAAGGTCTTGTTTCCTTTGTCTTGTAGTTATGGACCTCTTCTGTAAAACTGTATCTTTTGTCAACGCTTCTTGAGTGTCTGGTTCAAAATCCTCCATAGAAGGTAGGACATGTTCCTCTTACTGATCTAGTATGGAAGGCTCACAGAGTTTCAAATTCTCTACATTTACAACTGAGCAAATGTGCATTTATGGTGGTAAACTGAGTCGATAGGCATTATCACATACCTTTTCTAGTATCTCAAAGGGACCATACCATAGAGACTTGATTTTCTCACCAGGCCCCTTCAACCTCTTCTTGTTCAACAATAACCATACTTTGTCTCGAACCTTGAATGATTTCTCTATTCTGTGTTGATAATTCCTGGCCTTATACTTCACATTCGACTTCTACATTGTTTCTTGTACCTATAGATGGATCAGCCTAATATTTTATATGAATTTTTCAGCCCTCAAAGCATCTCCTGTAATGTCTTCCTTCACTCCTCCTTGCTACCCATATGCAATATCCAAAGGAGAAGGTGGAAAATATCCAAAAATCGTATATTATAATAATGTTGTATATATACCAGATTTTCATCACAAGTCTTTAGATGCTTCTGGTTGTAACCCCTCAGAATTTGCACCAAAGTCCTATTGACTACTTTTGTCTACCCATCTGCCTGTGGATGGAATGTTGTAGATCTCTTCAACTTCGTGTCCATCTCCTTCCACAATGTAGTCTAGAATGCATTGAGAAATATTGTATCCCTGCTTGAAATGATGCTCCTTGGTATCCTAAAGTGTACACAGCCCTATCCAAAGAACAAGATTCCTTCTTCTTGTTCGCTGATGGTCCTTTTACAAGGCATCAGAAAACACATTTTGCTGAATCTAAAAAATACCACGAATGGGTAGTCATGTCCCTTCCTAGTTGTCGATAAACCTCCCACAAAGTCCATGGAAATGCTTTCCCAAGGATGAGTAGGTACAGTTAAGGGATGATGCAGACCATGTTTTTTGTTGCTAGGCTTACTGGTACAACAAAGCATACATCCTCTTATGAACCTAGCTACTTTCTCTTGCATCTTGGGCCAATACACATACCTCTACAAGTTAGCTACGGTCTTCCCTACACCAAAGTGTCCTGCAACCGTGGAGGTGTGAGCCTCTCTAATCAGCTGTAAACGCTCACCTTTAATAACACATAGATTATCCAACCTGTAGAGTAACCCAACCTGAAGATGATAGTTAATGGTGTTGTCGCCATCATTCCCATGACTCTGACTTTGCAACTGTTGATACACCTCCTTGAAGTCCTCATCTGCTAAATATGCCTCTCTGTATGCATCATGGGTGAATGGATCCATGTGCATAAGAGTCCCCAAAGTTGTAATATTATATATGGGTGGTCTTGAAAGCATATCGACCATCTTTTTTTTGCTATCCTTCTTATACTTAATCACCAAATGAAATTTTTGTCAAAAACCCCATTCACTTGTAGTGCCTAGTCTATGGTAGCTTATTCTAGGCCTGCAAGTATTGTAACAGCTAGTGATCTCTGTGGATTATTGTCTCCTTTCCCATTAGATAGTGCTTCCACTTCTTCACATCTTTCACCATGGCATAAAGCTCCTTATCGTAGGTAGGGTAGTTAAAAAATACCCCATGAAATGCTTCAGAATGGTAGCAAATAGGCCTTCCTCCTTGCATCAAGACAACTCCCATAACATAGGCACTCACATCTGTCTCGACTTCAAAGGGTCGTTGCAATTTTTTTAATGCTAGAGCTAGTGCTTTGCTGATATTCTTCTTTAACTCATCAAAAGCCTTCTTCTACCCTTTTTCCCACTAGAAACTCTTGCCACTAGTTGTTATGGCATGGAGCAGTGTTACTACCGCTGAAAACGAGGCTATGAATTTCCTCAGGTACTGTGCTGCTCCAGTGAAACTCCTAACCTCAGTAACATGAGTAGGCACCAACCATTTCATGATGGCCTCCATCATGGAAGGATCTATCTTCAATTCTCCTCCAGTAATCACATATCCCAAATACGCCAAGGACTGTTGTGCAAACTCGCACTTCTTAAGATTTTCTAGCAGTTGGTGCTTCTTCAATGTTTCCAACACCTGCGATAAATGTGAGACACGCTCCTCCTAGGTAGAACTATTGTTAGGCCCCTATACTACTAGTGTAACCCCTTATTGCTATTAGTACAACCCATTATTATATTGTTGTACCCATGCAGTCCCCATATTGTTACTATTGTGCCTCATAGAAGCCCACTATTGTAATTATTGTGCCCTTACATTATTATTGTTATGTCGGCTCTGATTATATTATGACCCCTTAGACTTCTATATATAGAAAGAAGGTCTTGTCATTTGTATCATCCAAGAATTGTTCATTTATGTAATGCAAAGGAGGTTGCCCCCTCGAAGAGGCTGAATTCTAAGGCGTTGATCTATATTTTCTATCTTTTTGTGAGCTGGTTTCATAACATTTGGTATTAGAGCTAATTATCTTTCTCGGTTTCCCTGCAATACCCCTTAATTCAACTTCCTTTCCTTCCACGGAAAATTTCATGAAAAGTTCTTGAAAATTAAAAGTTATTGTGCCCAAGGATTGTAGCCATTGGACTCCTAGTACAACATCATCACCTCCCATTGGAATGGAAAGCATTGGGCTAGTCAATACATATTCTCCCATTGATAGCTTGATATTATGGCACTTTCCAGAGCAATTTATTGTTCCTCCATTTGCAACCATCACTTGACACTCTGGTGCTGGATATAAGAAGCAATTCAATTCTTTTGCTACCTTACAATGAATCAAATTGTGGGTACTTCCTGAATCAATCAACACTATTACCTTTTTCTTCTTGATTTGTCCTTCTATCTTGATGGTTTTAGGAGCGGTAATTCCCGCCAATACATTACAAGATATGGTCAGATTCATTTCTTCTTTATCTAGGCTTTGTTCCTGGAGTATATCCTCTTCTTTTGACCTTTCTTTCTCCTTTTCTTCTTCCTCTTCACAATCTATGTAGAATAATTTCTTTTCAGCACACTTACGACCTCTAGTGTATTTGCTATCACAACTATAACAAAACCCTTTTGCTCTTTTTTCTTCCAATTGTTGTGGTGTCAACCTTATAGGTTGTGGAAGACTAGGGGCAACCACACTTCCATCTTTATAGTTGTGAGTGTTATGCTTCTTGGTTGCCATAATTTTGCTTTCCATTTTTCTTGCTAACCTGAATGCCTTCTCTAATGAATCAGGTTCCCAAAGGCGAACATCATGTTGGATATTATCCTTTAAAGTCCCTATGAACATATCAATCCTATGCTCCTCTGGAATATTTTTTACCCTTATGTTCAATTTTTGGAAGTCCTCAATGTGCACCATTATTGAACCCTTTTGTTTGAGACTTATCAATTAGCTAAAAAAAGTGTTGCTTTTTGTATCCTCATAATGTGCTATCAATTCTTCTGTAAAAATTGCCTAAGTGATAATTTGTTTACGAGAGCAAAGCCATTGATACCATACAAACTGATTTGGTTCCAAATATAAAGTTGCAATACATACCTTTTGTGTGTTTTGCACATTATTGAGATCGAAAAATTGCTCCATTTGTAATATCCATGTTGCGGGATCCTTGCCATCAAACTTCCTCATATCGATTTTTGGAATATGGTGGGTCTTCGATCCCACATTAGAGTCTAAGAAATCATGATTAACATTTCTTTTGTTCGCATCATGAGTTTCCTTTACTACCTTTTCACCATTAGTAAGTATTTCTTGTAGAAAATTGTCAATTTTTTCTTCAAATCAACCATGCCTTTCTTCAAATTTGTGTTCAAATCTATCTTCAAGTTGTCCATCTTATCTTCCATGCCATTCATCTTAGCTTTCACGCCATTTATCTTAGCTTCTGTTAGCTTTTGTGAGAGTGACACACTTGTTCTTGTAATTTTGATATATCATGTAGCATTTCTTCCTCTTCTTCATGAGTCATGCTAGAGCTTTCAAGTTGCTTACTAGGTGTTTGCATTTTCTTTCCTCGGGGCATCAGTTACCAATAATAATGCTCTACTATGCCCTTTGAATTCCTCCAAAATAATTTTTCAAACCAAGCTTAAGCAAAAATTTAAAAAAATCTACACACCTTTTTTCACTTTGTAGGACCTCGATATTTCCTCCGATGTATCTCTGTATTTTCTGATCATCCAGTTCTGAAATTGCAACCTGAAGTAGCCCTATGTTTCCTCTTTCCAATGCCACCAGTCTAACCCAAATTGGATTCTCCAAGGAAGAGTTATACGCAATCTCCCACAGTGACTTGATTATAGACTAGTTCATTAGAGCAAACTTGTACGACGTGCCACGAGTCATTGTTTCTACCTTTGGCTCTGAAAAATATCTACAAGAAACTACAGTCCGTCCTCTTTTTGTAACTTCTTATGAAATTTCAATCCAATGCTCAGAGAGAATCTTATGACGATTTTCTCCAGGTCATCTGTTTGGAATGTAATTCAGGAGTTTGTAAAAAGACCAACTTCCTCAGATCATATCTCGGCAAATATAGCGCGAAAAGCTCTGAAATTTGGACCCGAGGTTCAGCGTGATGTCTTCTCAAATTTGTTTTTTTTGTAGCTTCTGAAACGTCGCAGAAAATTTTTTATAGCGAAAATTCCACGATGATCTATTTGGAGCAGCGAAACCCTATAATCCAAAGCTCTGATACCAAATGCTTCGTTTATCCAATCTGGTTGGATAATAGAAATAGCACAAAACAATGCTTCCACTATCTTTTTGTGAGCTGGTTTCATAACAACTATATACCAGTATATCATCCAAATAGAAAATTAAAAATTAATCTATAAAAGGGAACATTACATCATTCATTAATATCATAAATGTAGTTTGTGAACTACATAGGCCAAATGGCATAACTAACCACTCATACAAACCTTACCTAGTTTTGAAGACGGTCTTCCATGTATCTTCTTCTTTGACTCGAACCTGGTGATATCTAGACTTCAAGCATAGCTTGGTGAAATACTTTTCTTGCTGCAACGGATCTAGCAGATCGACTATCCTGGACAGGGGGTATCTGTTCTTGAGACTGATTTTATTCAACGCCCTATAATCTATACACATCTTCAAAGTCTCATCTTTCTTTGGCACAATGATTATGGATGACCCACATGGTGATGTACTCGATCGAATGACACCTTGTTCCAACAACTACTGCAGTTGTTTCTTCAACTCACTTGCTTCTATAACAGACTTCCTATATAGCCCAATATTTGGCAATGGGGAGTCTGGCAATAGCTGGATCTTGTGCTCCACTTCTCTCTTAGGGGGCAGCCCCTTAGGCTCTCGGAACATGTCCTAGTATTCCTATAAAAACTCCTCCAATTGTTTTTTTTTGTTTCTTAGTACAATTCTCTAGGGATGCATTTCCTCTTATTGACTCCTCTACAAATTGATTTCCTCTTAAGAACAATAAAACATACTTCTTGCTAGAATTGATGAATTTCTTGGCTTAGTTGGAACTTACTAGTGGAATTTTCGACTTGTCTTTGTGCACGTTGATGATGAATTATTTCCCATCCTTGATGATCCAATACTAGTTATCTCTCCTCATAAATATTGCATCACGCATGTACATGTATGGACTCCCAAACACGACTCCACATACATCAAGGGAACCACATCCAGATCTACTTCATCAATAAAATCAACACTGATAGAAAATCTAATTTTACATTGTTTTGTTACCTTCATCTCTGCATCCTTATGTACCCATCCTAGTGGATATGCGTTTAGATGATCACGAACTTCTAGACCCAACTTCTTGACCATATCCGCTGCAATGAGATTTTCCTACAATCTTGAGTCAAACAGAGCATCAATGTTCGTCTTCTTGACCTGTATCTTTACATCGAAGAGTTTGGTAATTTCTTTCTCTTCATGTTGCTGAAGGCTACATAGATTCACCTCCTTCTGCATTGATGTACATATAATCTTATCATCCACCTCTGACCTACTTTCAACTTGGTTGCTTGAATCAATGGCCATGAGATTCTTCTTCTTATTATCTTTCTTCTTGTTCTTCAGGTTTATCTTGGATGCAACTTCCAACACTTCTCCTCTATATGGCCATCACTGTTGCAGTGGTTGCTAGGGTCTTTTCACTGATGTATTGTGGCTTCTGTATTTTATATTTTCCCCCTTTTTACTTCTTCTTCCCATCCTTATGTTAGCTACCTATACCAATAGGTTTCATATTTCATGATTGGCAATGAAAAGGTCCAAATATGCTCTGCTTTGATGATGCAAAGACTACATATTTCCATAAGAATACAATCTGTGCTTATAGCTTGATGGGGACTCAAATTTTGATGGATGGTCCAACAGTCTAAGCTGGATCATGTCATGTTTTAAATTTTCAGTTGTAGAATAGAGAAAGGAGTCTGTCCAAACTGTTTAATCTTGGCAGACAAGTAGTTCAGGTAGAGAAGAAAAGGCTCCCAACAGCTTAATATGGGACCTTGGAAGAAATAAGGGCAGAAGTAGATAGAAAAACAAAAGAAAAAGCCAAAGAAAGGAAAAGGCAAGTAAGGGTCTGCAAGCCTAAATGCACCCTTCAAGAAGAAACAAAAAATGATAGGCAAAATAGCTGGGTAAGTAGATGGGGTTGCAGAAGTGGTATTCATTTCAGATTTGACCTTGATGGTCAAGATGAGAAAAGAAAAACAAAGAAGCATGTCTAACTTCCCAATTATCCCTTTTCCCACTCATTACTAACATCCCCTCATCAATTGAGTTGCTTAGAAAACTTGAGGTTTGATGGTGGTTTTATTCATTGAAAAGCCACATTTCTTGTCTAAAAATTCTTTTCATTTTGATCTACTCCCTAAAACTAAGTAAGTTTCAAATAAACTTAGTAATTCCTCCCCTCATTCACATTTCCCCCCATATTAACTCTAACTCTACTATGTAATTCCCCTATGTTACCTTTCCCCTACTATTATTAACACCATGGTGTATAAACCCCAAATTTTGTATAAATATCCCTCCCCTTGGCATTATAGCCAATAAATCCTCTGTCAGGGATCAAATTGGCATCTGGTCACTTTGATGAACCTAAACCTCACCCCTCTCCCTTCTTTGAAGTCATTCCACTCATTAAGCCTTTGTTTGTAAAGAAAGAACCTTGCAAAAAACCCCTCCTACCCATATCCCCCTTTCAAATTATGAAAAAACCCAAAAAACCCACCTTTTGGCACTTATCCAAAGTTTCGGCGCGCATATTTGATTTTTCAAAATACATTGAAAAAACCTTACAAAACACCATACCCCGATGGTCTTCCACCAAGCGCGCATCCCAAAAAATATATTTTTAAATCCCGCCCCCCTTCCGTATCGCTCGATCACTTCATCAACCCGTCAGTCGTCCGATCGAGCGCCTCTGATCGGACGGCCCTTATGCATATCGGGTTGGTCCCCATGCCCGACAGTTAGCGCCCGAGAAACTGACGAAGGGTTACGTCAGTCCTCGGCCACGCGTCACCTTCTCAGTCTCTCGGAGCGGCCTCTGAAAAAACCGGGGCCGTATTGTAATCTGTCCGAGAAAACCGTTACCACTGTTTCACTTACCGCCCGGTTTTGCTGGTCCCATGTCATGCCCACGTCATAGCCACGTCGCCGCCACCCCGCCGTCGCATCACCTCATTCGTCCGTCCCTTCGCTGACATGCCCGCCACTTCAACATATCCATGGACCAACCAGGACCTGCCACATCACTGGTGACGTCATGCTGACGTCATCCGACTCCGACCCCACCCGATGACATCATGCTGACGTCATCCCAAAAAACGCGCCAATATTGCCAAAAATCTATTTTTAGGCCAAAATTTCGTGTTTTTTCTACTTTTGCCGAAAGAGACTGTTGTTTTTCCTGCATGAATTTAGGGACCCGACCAATGCCAACGTGCACTGTTCGACTCCAAACCACGGGCGCCTCCGTCGTACCTGCATTTGCAACTGTCAGTAGCAATCTGCAAGGTATTTCTCGAAATTATTCTCTGCACCTGGTTTTTATCCAAATTTCTGCAAACAAACTGTTAAGGGAGTGTTAAAACACTGAATTCACCGTCTAGTATCCAGTAACCTGTGCCTATTTCCCTCTGGTAAGGCAACGAACAGTTTACGAAACCTGCATTTGACTGAAACAACTTGAATTCACAGGTAGCTTGCGCAATCGTGAGCTAGAAACCTCTGCTGGCTAAATTCACCACAGAAAAGTTCTGGTCGGCCCTGCTATTTGTTTTTATCAATCTGTTAAACAGTATTACAATTGTTGTGTGCTCAATTCACCCTTTGGTCCCTAAAATTCACACTTTCATTGTACGGAATCACCTCTGTGTGGTTCTGCTTACTTCAACCAGTGCACCTGCAAGTCAGAAGCTTAATACACCATGGAAACTCCAATTGCACTGAACATCAAGCCTCTCAATGCCCCTCACAGGGAGTTAGAATGGAAAGCTCTGGGAGATATGGATTATCATATGTTAGACTATTTTCCATTAGGCTCTAAATATAATATTCAGTTGCTAAATGAGTTGAAAGCCCAGCACCTTAGTGGAGCTGATATCCTAGGGATTTGGGACTCAAACTTGCCCATCTACAACCTCCCCCAGGTAAATCCTATGCCAGAATTGATCCACAGATGCCAGGAGTACTATGATCCATGCCAAAGAGCTGTTCTCAGCCCCACAGGCTCAATTCTGTTCCATATCACCCCAGAGAGCATAAATGAGATGCTGCATTTCCACATTGCAAAACCATTGACCCCCCTCTACATGCAGAACTTGATAAAGAAGGGGACTAAGTTGTCAAATGACCAGATCATCAAAATCAATCAGCTGTTCATACAACCAAGCTCTGAAGCCATCAGAACTCCTCCTATTGGATATGCATACTTAAATGAATTGGGCAGAATGCTAGTGGATTTGATCAGCTATGTCCTAGGGTTCAGGGGAGTGGAGGATGTGGATGATAGTATAATGGCAATGCTGTCTATATTCTCTCCTGGAAAGCCTCCAGCTGTACATTATGACTATGCCACATATATTGCAGATAGGATCCATGACCAGCTAATGAATCTGCAAAGGGAAAGACTGTTCAGATACACTTCATTCATTTACCATCTATTCTTGTTTTATCAACCAGGCAGCTTCCTCATTCCCCTGAAACAAGCTAATGCCCAGGGGAATCCAAGGTCAGTTGTGTTTTGGACCTCAGTTTTTCATTGTACCTCTGTATCACCATACACATACTGTGAGTTCATAGACTTGTTCATTCATCCAGCTATGACATTATTGTATGGTGTTTCTACTCCAAGGTTAACTGATGACATGAGGAGAATTCTCCCTCTCTCCAAAACCTACAGCATTGGTAATTGGTACTTTTACCAACACCACACAGTGATCAGAGTATATGGCTGTGAGTTGAAGCCTTACAGGCTGCCAAGGTATGTCCCTATGAGACTTTTTGCCCTAGAATACTTCAGGCAATTTGGGAATGCCGATTACCTCCACTTCCAAAGTAAGAACAAGAAGTCGCAGTTGAAGGTAAGGAGCCAGCTGGGCCCTTTCCTATATAACAAAAGAGAGGAGGGATGGAAAGAGGCAAATAGTATCCTAGAGGCCCTCAAACTGCAAACTAGTTTTGAGTGGATACCCTATGACCCCAATCATTTTGTTTCCCTCAGGAGGATAAAATACAAATTGGGTACCTATTCACATATGAGGCTGCCTGAGATTGAGCAGTATGCCAATGCATTGATCTGGAAAGAGGGCACCCTAGAAGAGGAAATTACTAGTGAAGAGCTGCTAGAAAGAGAGGCTAGAAATATTCAAAAATAAGCTGACTTGGAAACTTGTGGATAGGTCCCCCTCTCATATCAAAGACAACTTGGAGTAGCTGCCTCATCCTCAACAACACATCAGCCAGCTGCCATGAATACTCCACAGACATCCAACAAAGGCAAATAAAAGCAGATGGAACAGCCACCTCCTATGACTGAAGAGAAAATGGAAACACTAGTGCAACAACAAGAAGAAATGATGCAGCAGGAAGTGCAGCAACAAACACAACACCAACAACAAGAAGAAAAAAGACAGGAGCAGCCTGTCCAGCAAGAGCAAACAGTGGAAGTCCATAAATCCACTGAACAAACTATGCCTCCAAGGCAAGAAACTTCAGCTGAGGCATCAATCCTCCAAACTCCACAAAAGGAGGATACAAGCAGGAAAAGGGACAGAGAGACTCCCCTTACAACATCAGCAACTCATGGGGAGAAAAGACAGAGAATCAATCCCTTCTCAGAGGAAGAAATGCCAATGGGACAGTCTTTTGGTATGGTCCCACCCAGCAGGGAAGCATCAGCAAGTTCCTTTCAACAGGAACAGGATAGAGCAATGGGAGGAGAAGTGAGTTCCTCAAATCAGCAAAGGGAAGGTAGACTCAGCATTAAACAGCAGTTCATCGACATTAAGAGGAGAAATGAGCCCATCAAGATACAATTGTATAACCATCTGTTAAACATGGCTCCCACCAATCAACAAAGACTCATGTCTGCATATGATGTGCAGGAAGGCAAAATGATCATGAGTCATTTTATGCCAACAGCAGTGCAGCCCCAATCTGCCTCTGACTACTTGAGGACTAACCTGGAAGTCCTTGCCAAGGATATCCACCCAATGGACAAAATAGAACTGCATAAGCAAACGGGTGAGATGGTCTATGCTTCCCTGCCAGACCAAACATTGGATAACTACATGCTACAAAATAGCCTTAACAACACAGCTGCTCAGCTTGAGTTGGAGAAAGCATCCTCTCAAGCAAAGGACAACAGAATTAGGTCCTTAGAAGACATCATCATAGAGATTGGGCATGATCCCAAAGATATCAAGGGCATACAAGAGATATTAAAATTGAGGGATGCAGACATGGCAGCTTTGAGGAGAAAGATCAAACTCCCAGCCACAATTCACCCTCAAACAGATGATGTTGCCCAGCAAAGACATGATCAAGAGGCCACAACCTTGTTGGTATCTCTGTACAAGTAGCTAATCCAAACCCAAGAAAAACTGGGAGAATCGGAGGCTGCAAAAGCAGCACTACAGGCAGCCTTGAAACAAAGAGAAGAAGGTTAAACCTCCCAACCTCCTCCTGAGGTAATCAACCTTGAGGAAGCTGCTCCAACTACTGCTCCTCCTCCTCAGCAAACAGAACCTACAACACCAACTACATCGACAGCTGCACCAACAACAGAGCAGACTCATAGTCTGGATATGCAAAAGCTTCAAAATGAAATTCAAGTCCTGGAAGCTCAAATGTTAGAGCTTAATCAAGCCAAGGAATCTTTGGCTAAAGTAAATGAAAGGTATGATAAGAGCAAACAGAATGTTGCTGAGAAGGAAAGAGATATAAAAGCTCTCAAAAAGAGAATAACTGAGCTTGAGAAAGAGCTCACACTAGATAAGGTGACAGCGGAGCTCAAAACAGTCCTATGGGCCAATATTGGCCAGTCCATTACTGATCAGTGGCAGTTCATTGAGACCATAGATGAACAGTCAGCACTCATTACAAAGGAAAATAGGGAAATACACTGAGCAAGAGCAAGCCTTGGCAACATGCCTGATGCTGCCAATAGGATGATCAACATATTGAATAACAGGACAAGCTCTCAACTGACCACCATGGGAATTGCTCACAGGACTGAGACAATCTCAATGGTTAAAAGGGTCCTGACATTAAGAAACCTCGTTGGAACATTAGAGAGGAGGACCCAAGATATGCAGACCGAAATCAACAGGTTCATGGACAGGTTTCAGGTATTACAGAATAGAGGTCTCCCCAGCATACTAAGCAGTGTGGGAAGACTGCTTACCCATAAAAATTATGCTAAAAGGGTCAATGCCTTTGCTGCAAGTCAAATTGCAGGACAGCCCAGCACTTCAGCAGAATCAGGGCCAGCATCAGGGCAGACTCTATATAATAGGGTGGAAAACCTGTTTTTTATCATGAACGAGATCAATCATATGTTCGATGTGCCTCCAAATTTCTATAAATATACAGAAGCAGATGAAACCATAGAGGCAATTGTGAAGCACCAGTTGCCCACACAGGAAGTCTGGAATAGATTGACACAACTAATATTATCAAGCCAGAACCTGTAATGTTATGTTTTGTCGAATTTATAAGTGATCATACACACGGAAAATTTTGGTAGATAAGCATACAAAGGAAGGATGAAAGGCTGAGCCAACTCAGCAAGGCTATTCGGTCACCACAGCAGCAAGCACAGTCACAGGTGGCAGGGCCGAGAAGATACAACGCAGCAAACGTAAAGACACATTTTCTAGCATTAAAGCAAAGCGTTCCAACCGACTCAGTGACCTCCAAAGGTCAAAATATCCTCTGACAGACTTAAAGAGCAGTTATGTTGCATTCAAAGCTGTAATAACTTCTTTTCTACTTTTCTGTACGAAGTAATGAAGATATTTCTCTCTCAGATGACTCAATGCCTGAGATATTTTGTATAAACATTTCTATAAAGTCCCCTTCGCATGAGTTTGCAAGGGTTGTTGTTGATTTCATTTCGATATTTCTGTTGCTGTAAAACTCTCAGAGAAATAATACAAAAGGTGGATGGAATTTCCAAAGCTCTGTGTTCCTTGATGCACTCTGGTGGCTGGCTGAATGTTACAGGATTCCTGCATGTTTCATATCAAAATAAGTCTTCTTTAAAACTCTGTGTTATATGTTTTCTAGTCTTTCATCTTCTTTCATGTTTATGAGTTTTACACTTAATGGCAAAGTAAAAGAATAGTTCCAGGATTTGATCACAGACTACCCTGAACTCAATCTAAGCTGTTATAAATGTTTTCTTCAGATAGAGTAAATAAGGTGTAATTCTTAATTGCTACACTTTCAAGCTATATCTTTCACTGTGATAAATATTTTCAAGAATTCAAATTTGCTCCTGAGGCATCTATCTCTTTCCCACACCCCAGCTCAGTGGAAAATTCTTGAATGCTTTTCACTGGTTGTTCACATGTCACCATCATAATCTAACTTTGTTATATCAAGTATTTAAATGGCCCTGTAATTTCAGTAAATCATCTCAAGATTTCTAAACATTTGTAGCCACAGAATCCATTGCCCAATGAAATAAACTTATCTACAGATTGCACACCTCAAGTATAGAAAGATATCCTTCAACCAAAGCACAAAACTAAACACCCTCATTTAATAGCTAGCCTAAAATCTCCACAGAACAGAGATAAATTATAAAGAGAGAGCCCTCTCTGATTACAGTGTGGCTAGGCACTGTAATCCAAAGATTGGTTAGTGGTTACCCCGGCCGTATTCCCTTAGAGTCAAAGGGAACAACCTGGGTGTTAACATAATTGGCGACTCCACTGGGGACTTCTTAGGATTTTCCAATTTCTATACATCCCTCAAAGCCTGAAATCGAGCCTGAAACAAGTCAGGAGGCCTTCAAAACTGTTTCTGTGTAACATCGACAGTTTTAGGGAAGAGCTCTTTCAGTGAATCTTCATCTCAGCTTTGAAATATATATAGCCATTCCAAAATCTTTGTCCAGTCCTTGCAAATATTAAAACTTCCTACAAAATCCAAAAAACAGTTAGAAGCTGGCTCCCAAGAAAAATCCACGGCATACTAGGGCAAATCCTGACCCTAATCCACCCATCATTGTTGATAATCCAAATACCATCCCTAGAAACATTAAGAGGCAGAAAAGGCAGGAGAAACCTGCTGATTTAACATCAGATTCAGATCATCCCAGCCTTATCTCTACCCCATGCAAGGTCCTTTTCCGGTCTACCCCTAGTTCCCCTAGTTCACCATCCACATCTCAAAGCCCTCCTCTCACATCTTCATCCACTGCACATATCCCTTTGACCAACACTCTAGGTTCACCCCTACTTATCACCCCTGTGGTACCCACTGTTCCTATTATCCCTGCTGCCCCTGTTAATCCTCTAAATCCTGTAAATATGGCTAATAGGTATGCACCCTTGCAAATACCAGCTAATGCTGCAGCTCTACCCCAAGATTACCAAACCAAAATATCATATTTTGACTCCAATGGCCCTTTGACAGCTGTCTAGCATGCTAAGAGGATGCAAGACCATTTTGAGACCTATGAAATAGATGATGACAGTGTCAGAATGAGGATGTTTGTTCAAAGCCTAACTGGGGATGTAAGAACTTGGTTTAGGTCCCTGAATGAAAATTCCATCACAACTCCTGATGAACTATATCAAGCCTTTACTAGTAGATGGGACAAGAAGAAAGATCCTCTGCACATACTTGGGGAATATGACACTATCAAAAGAGGTCCCCAAGAGACTGTTTTGGAGTATTGTGCAAGATTTAACAATGTATATAACGCGATTCCACAAAATTTAAGACCTCCTCCTGATTTAGCCTTGTACAAATTCCCTGATGGTTTTGACCCTGACATGGCCTATCAGTTGAAGGAAAGAGATCCTCAATCCCTTGCAGAGGCCCAAAGGGTTGCTGTTACAGTGGAAGCCAACCTAATTGCCAAAAGAAATAGGGCAAGGTTGGAAAAGAGGACTGCTTTCAAAGAGGAACCCTCTGCCTTTGATCAAAAGCTAGATGCAATTCTCACTGGAATGAAAAGATTGGGTGATAGAGTGGAATCGGTTGAAAGAAAATCATCATGGGAATCACCACAAAACAACCCTCCTAGGAATCCAAACTTTAGGAGAACTCAAAACCCAGGCATTGGCAAACCCAATGCTGATCAAGACATAAGACCCCCTTTCCAAGAAAATTATGCAGAAACTTCCACATCAACAGAGCCCAATGAAGATCCTGAGATTAATTTAATGGGTCTAGATGGTGAAAGTCAAGTTTTCTTAACACAAGAAGATCACGAGGATGATGAAACCAAACTGTTCCAAACTAAATCAGGTGAATCCTTTGACTTCAAACAAGGCTACGATACTGCTGTCTATGAAGTCCACAAACAATACAAGCTGAGGAGCAGAACTTTGAATGTAAACCAGCCTGAAAAGATAAAGGATAATCAGTAGCCTGAAAGAGTCATAGTCGCAGAACCTAATGACAAAACAAATTCACCTGCAGAAGAAGTGATTATTGTAGAGATCACTGAACCACTGTCCTCAAAACATCAGCTTGTGGCCACTTCACCTTCTCAGCCTAATTTGAATGATACTCCCCAAGAGATGAGTAAAAGAGGCAAGTCCCAAAGTCAAGATAAAAATCAAGAAGAAGATTCATTAAACAAGGAAAGGACTGTTATCCATAACCCCAAGGCCCAATCTGAAAAACCCTTTGACTTAGAAACCGAAATTGGCAAACTAAAGATAGCAATTCCTCTCTCAGAACTAGCCAAGCATGACATCTATAAACTACAGATCAAGAAGTCCCTTCAACTCACTAGCAACAAAGATGATGTCAATGTGCTGGATGACACCCCAGAATTACTATTTGGCCCGGAAGTGGATGGAAAAACGGTAGTCACAGGGGTATTACCTTTCTATGTCAGTTTACATATTCATGATAAAATATTACATAATGCAATGTTTGACTCAGGTGCCTCTCACAACCTCATGCCAAAAGCAGTCATGGAAAGATTGAATCTAGACATAACAAGACCATACAAGGACCTGTTTTCCTTTGACTCCAGCCAATTCAAGTGTCTGGGTCTCATAAAAGATTTATGTGTGTCTCTGGTTCAATACCCAAACAAGACAATCCTAATGGATGTGGTAGTTGCTGATATTCCACCTAAGTATGGGATGCTGTTATCAAGATCTTGGGGAGCTAAACTCCAAGGTTCCCTACAATTAGACATGTCATATGCCACCATCTTTGTTTTTGGGCAACCAAAAAGACTGTACAGAGAAACACTCATGAAACACATGGTCAGCAGTGAAGAAAAGCCTCAAAACTTTCCCATATATGCTGTCCATTCAGACATAGACTCATATATTCTCTTCAATAACAACACAACTCCCTCAAAAGGTGAGGTTGAAACCAAGATACTCATACAGGAGGAAGACCCAAATGAAAGAATTATCATCCATGAAACAACAGTCAATCAAACACTAGATGTTGCTGTTGCCCTAGTTGTCAAGAATATCCAATCAAACGATGAGAGTGTCCTAGAAGACAAGCTAGAGGAAAAACCACAACCGCCGCTCACATTGCCAGCCCATGAACAGATCTTTAAATCTCCTTCCCAACAGGATATTTTATGGTTCCTTGAATTTGATGGCTCAGTCAACAAGTTAGGGGCAGGAGCTGGAGTTTGGGTACACAATAAAGAAAATAGTCATGCAGAAGGCAGAGCCTATAGATTAAACTTCAGATGTACCAATAACATGGCAGAATATGAAGCTCTTTTACTAGGCCTCAAGCTCGCAAAGTTCTTACAAGCTGCCAGGGTTTCAATCATGGGTGATTCAGATTTATTTATTCAACAAGTAAAGGGAAACTTTGTCACCAATGACAAAAGACTAAGGACTTATAGGTCTGCTGTTGCTGAGGTACTAAGCTTTTTCTCTGAATTCCAAATCACTAAAATTCCTAGAACCCACAATCTGCATGCTCATAGTTTAGCCACATTTGCAAGTACATGCAAGCTGCCTTTTGAGCCCCATCATTTTTTTACAGCTGAGGTAAAACACAGACCCTCCATTCCAAACAATGTTAATGATTGGCAAGTATTTGAGGATGACAAGCAAATAAGCCATTTTTTAACTCTGCAACAAGAATTGCAGGATTAAATATTGATACTGATACAGCAAGTCAATCACAAATACTTGATACAACAAGTCAATCACAAATACTTGCAAGAGAAAGTCCATCACAAATACAGTATCAACAGATTACTCACCCAATATCACCTAGAACAGCAAAACAAATGCTAAATCCAACTATTTTCAACAAAGACAACATTCAGCAAATTCAATCAATTAATTGTGAGGAAGCGGCCAATGCTGAAACAGAAATCATAGAGCTGAAAGACAATTTTCTACCAACAGGCCTAACTCCACTAGAAGACATCTTTGACTCAAATGATATCCCCAGAAAACCAAAAATGCATCCCTTAAATGCAGCCATTGAAGAGTGCAACATAGGTACAATTGACAAACCCAAAATAATTAAATTGTCTGCATCTTTACCTCCTGATCAAAAGCCTAAATACATTGACCTCTTTAAAGAGTTCCAGGATGTCTTTGCATGGAGTTATGAGGACCTAAAGTCCTATGACACCTCTGTTATCCAGCATACAATCCCTCTCAAACCTGATCAAAAGCCCTTTAAACAAAAATTGAGGAGAATCAATCCTATGCTTCTCCCAGCAATGGAACAAGAGGTACAGAAAATGTTCAAGGCGGGCATCATAGCACCAATTAGATTCTCTGAATGGATCTCCAACTTAGTCCCTACAAGAAAGAAGACTGGTGAAATTAGGTTGTGTGTGGACCTAAGGAATCTGAACCAAGTATCCCTCAAAAACAACTATCCCTTACCCAAGATGGATCACATTCTCCAAAGAGTGGTAGGGGCCTCAAGGATCTCATTACTGGATGGATTTTTAGGCTTCAATCAAATCCTGGTGCACCCTGATGATCAAGACAAAACAACATTCACTACCCCATGGGGAACTTTCAAATATGTAAAGATGCCTTTTGGATTAAAAATGCAGGGGCAACTTTTCAAAGAGCCATGGATATTGCTTTTGCCAAGGAGATTCATGAATTTTTACTCATTTACCTAGATGACCTTACACCTTTCTCAAAATCAGACCAAGAACATATAAAACATTTGAGACAGATCTTCCTAAAATGCAGAAAATATGGAATTTCCTTGAATCCCAAGAAATCCCTGTTTGGTTTGGAGGAATGTAAGCTATTGGGCCACATCATTTCTAAAGATGGCATTAGAATTGACCCAGATAGGATACAGGCTATCCTACAAATGCCCCACCCAAGAAATGTCAAAGAGTTGCAAGGATTCTTGGGAAAAATCAATTTCTTGAGAAGGTTTATCCCAAACTTAGCAGAACTAATCAGATTATTAAATAACATGCTAAAGAAAGATTCAAAAGTCAAATGGAATGTTGAAGCCAATCAAGCCTTTGAAGGTATAAAACTGGCCCTTACCCAAACCCCAGTGTTGACCAATCCTCAGTTTGACAGAGAATTTATCATTTTTTCTTTTGCCTCCCAGCATACTATTGCTGCTGTTTTATTGCAGAAAGATGACCAAGGAAATGAGAAGCCAATTGCTTTCTTTATCAAAGCTCTTAGAGATGCACCTTTAAAGTATCAAATCATGGAAAAGCAAGCTTATGCTTTGGTCAAAGCCATTAAAGACTTTAGGATTTATATCCTTTATTCCCATGTTATAGCATATGTGCCAAGTCCTATTGTCAAAGACATTCTCACCCAAGAAAATTTAGAGGGCAGAAGAGGAAAGTGGATTGCCAACATCTTGGAATTTGACATTGAGATAAAACCTACAAAACTAATAAAAGGGCAAGGCTTGGCCAAATTAATGACAGAAGCAAATTTCCAAGCCTTAGACATTAACCAGCTGGACAGTGAACCGGAGCTAGCGACTCCAAAGATCAATGTAGCCTTTGAACAATCCCCTTGGTACTCTGATATATGTTATGTATTGCAAAACCTGTGTGCTCCCCCAGGATTGTCCAGAACTAAATTTAGGTTCTTAAAAAGGAAAGCTTCTAAATTCTGTGTTATGGATGGAAATCTATTGTGGAAAAACCATGAAGGCATATTGCTAAACTGCCTAGTTGAGAATGAAACTGACAATATCATAAAGGAATTTCATGCAGGTGACTGTGGTGGACACTTGTACTGGAAGTCCACTATGGATAAAATACTAAGGGCTGGGTACTACTGGCCCACCATGTTCTCTGATGTCAAGAAATTCACCACCTCATGTCATAAATGTCAAGTGTTTGAGGGAAAGAGACAGTTGCTGCCACTTCCCTTAAGGCCTATTGCAACGGAGAGACCTTTTCAACAATGGGGTTTGGATTTCATTGGGGAAATTCATCCCTCATCTTCAGGCCAACATAGATGGATCTTAACAGCTACAGACTACTTCACCAAGTGGATTGAAGCTGTCCCATGCAGACAAGCAAATAATTCCACTATCATTCAGTTCTTGGAGAACAACATATTGGCTAGATTTGGCTGTCCTGACAAAATAATAACAGACAATGCTGCTGCTTTCAGATCCAAGAAAATGGTGAACTTCTGCCATAAATTTCACATCACCTTGGGCCATTCTACTGCATACTATCCCCAAGGAAATGGCCTTGCTGAGTCATCAAATAAAAGTCTGGTAAACAGCATAAAGAAAGTACTAGAAGAGAACAAAAATAATTGGCATAAGAAGCTTGTGAATGCCCTATGGGCAGATAGACTGACAACCAAAAGATCAATTGGGACCAGCCCATATGAGTTGGTCTATGGATTAGAGGCCAAATTTCCTTCATCACTAGGAGTGCCTGTTATGAAACTTCTTCAAGAAAGCCAAGCTGAACCAAATGATATGCAAAGAAGAATCAATCAAATCATATGTCTACAAGAAAAATTAAAGAAGGCCTTTGATAGAAGAACTAAGGCAGAAGATTTCAACATTGGTGACAAAGTCCTCAAGTGGGATTCAAGAAGAGAGGATAAGGGAAAACATGGAAAATTTGATTCCCTTTGGAGAGGACCATTTTTTGTCCAAGCAGTACAAGGAAACAACACTTATTTCCTTAAGAGTCTCAATGAAACTGATTTGGATGAAGGTCCTGTGAATGGCAGGATGCTGAAGCACTATTTTGAATATCACCCATAAGTGCAGCCTGAGCCTTCCCTTGTACATATCCAGATGTATATATTATTTTCTGTCAACATGTAAAAATGCAATTTCTCAAAGTTTTATTAAAATTTCCAGCAAAAGATGAATAGAATCAGAGGTCTACCAAGAAGAGA
The DNA here is from genome assembly GCA_031772625.1 of Pinus tabuliformis. NCBI lineage: Eukaryota > Viridiplantae > Streptophyta > Pinopsida > Pinales > Pinaceae > Pinus > Pinus tabuliformis. The sequence continues at coordinate 845,071,760 of CM062809.1, read as the reverse complement.
AGCACACAATTTTGGCATTTCAAAGCAGCAAACTTCAAGATTGGCAAGAGCAGTCAAGGAGCAAGGCAATCTGACCTGCTGTTCTTGGTCTTTCAAATGAAACACCACTCCCATGTGGAGCCACTGTTAGCTACCTATACCAATAGGTTTCATATTTCATGATTGGAAATGAAAAGGTCCAAATATGCTCTGCTTTGATGATGCAAAGATCACATATTTCCATAAGAATACAATCTGTGCTTATAGCTTGATGGGGACTCAAATTTTGATGGATGGTCCAACAGTCTAAGCTGGTTCATGTCATGTTTTAAATTTTCAGTTGTAGAATAGAGAAAGGAGTCTGTCCAAACTGTTTAATCTTGGCAGACAAGTAGTTCAGGTAGAGAAGAAAAGGCTCCCAACAACTTAATCTGGGACCTTGGAAGAAATAAGGGCAGAAGTAGATAGAAAAACAAAATAAAAAGCCAAAGAAAAGAAAAGGAAAGTAAGGGTCTGCAAGCCTAAATGCACCCTTCAAGAAGAAACAAAAAATGCTAGGCAAAATAGCTGGGTAAGTAGATGGGGTTGCAGAAGTGGTATTCATTTCAGATTTGACCTTGATGGTCAAGATGAGAAAAGAAAAACAAAGAAGCATGTCTAACTTCCCAATTATCCCTTTTCCCACTCATTACTAACATCCCCTCATCAATTGAATTGCTTAGAAAACTTGAGGTTTGATGGTGGTTTTATTCATTGAAAAGCCACATTTCTTGTCTAAAAATTCTTTTCATTTTGATCTACTCCCTAAAACTAAGTAAGTTTCAAATAAACTTAGTAATTCCCCCCCTCATTCACATTTCCCCCCATATTAACTCTAACTCTACTATGTAATTCCCCTATGTTACCTTTCCCCTACTATTATTAACACCATGGTGTATAAACCCCAAATTTTGTATAAATATCCCTCCCCTTGGCATTATAGCCAATAAATCCTCTGTCAGGGATCAAATTGGCATCTGGTCACTTTGATGAACCTAAACCTCACCCCTCTCCCTTCTTTGAAGTCATTCCACCCATTAAGCCTTTGTTTGTAAAGAAAAAACCTTGCAAAAAACCCCTCCTACCCATAACCCCCTTTGAAATTATGAAATAACCCAAAAAACCCACCTTTTGGCACTTATCCAAAGTTTCGGCGCGTATATTTGATTTTTCAAAATACATTGAAAAAACCTTACAAAACACCATACCCCGATGGTCTTCCACCAAGCGCGCATCCCAAAAAATATATTTTTAAATCCCGCCCCCCTTCCGTATCGCTTGATCACTTCATCAACCTATCAGCCGTCCGATCGAGCGCCTCTGATTGGACAGCCCTTATGCAAATCGGGTTGGTCCCCACGCCCGACAGTTAGCGCTCGAGAAACTGACGAAGGGTTATGTCAGTCCTCGGCCACGCGTCACCTTCTCAATCTCTCGGAGCGGCCTCTGACAAAATCGGGGCCGTATTGTAAGCGGTCCGAGAAAACCGTTACCACTGTTTCACTTACCGCCCGGTTTTGCTGGTCCCATGTCATGCCCACGTCAGAGCCACGTCGCCGCCACCCCGACGTCGCATCACCTCATTCGTTCGTCCCTTCGCTGACATGCCCGCCACTTCAGCATATCCATGGACCAACCAGGACCTGCCACATCACCGGTGACGTCATGCTGACGTCATTCGACTCCGACCCCACCCGATGACGTCATCCCAAAAAACGCGCCAATATTGCCAAAAATCTATTTTTAGGCCAAAATTTCGTGTTTTTTCTACTTTTGCCGAAAGAGACTGTTGTTGTTCCTGCATGAATTTAACGACCCGACCAACGCCAACCTGCACTGTTCGACTCCAAACCGTGGGCACCTCTGTTGTACCTGCATTTGCAACTGTCAGTAGCAATCTGCAAGGTATTTCTCGAAATTATTCTCTGCACCTGGTTTTTATCCAAATTTCTGCAAACAAACTGTTAAGGGAGTGCTAAAACACTGAATTCACCGTCTAGTATCTAGTAACCTGTGCCTATTTCCCTCTGGCAAGGAAACGAAAAGTTTACGAAACCTGCATTTGACTGAAACAACTTGAATTCACAGGTAGCTTGCGCAATCGTGAGCTAGAAACCTCTGCTGGCTAAATTCACCATAGAAAAGTTCTAGTCGGCCCTGCTATTTGTTTTTATCAATCTGTTAAACAGTATTACAATTGCTGTGTGCTCAATTCACCCTCTGGTCCCTAAAATTCACACTTTCATTGTACGGAATCACCTCTGTGTGGTTCTGCTTACTTCAACCAGTGCACCTGCAAGTCAGAAGCTTAATACACCATGGAAACTCCAATTGCACTGAACATCAAGCCTCTCAATGCCCCTCACAGGGAGTTAGAATGGAAAGCTCTGGGAGATATGGATTATCAGATGTTAGACTATTTTCCATTAGGCTCTAAATATAATATTCAGTTGCTAAATGAGTTGAAAGCCCAACACCTTAGTGGAGCTGATATCCTAGGGATTTGGGACTCAAACTTGCCCATCTACAACCTCCCCCAGGTAAATCCTATGCCAGAATTGATCCACAGATGCCAGGAGTGCTATGATCCATGCCAAAGAGCTGTTCTCAGCCCCACAGGCTCAATTCTGTTCCATATCACCCCAGAGAGCATAAATGAGATGCTGCATTTCCACATTGCAAAACCATTGACCCCCCTCTACATGCAGAACTTGATAAAGAAGGGGACTAAGTTGTCGAATGACCAGATCATCAAAATCAATCAGCTATTCACACAACCAAGCTCTGAAGCCATCAGAACTCCTCCTATTGGATATGCATACTTAAATGAATTGGGCAGAATGCTAGTGGATTTGATCAGCTATGTCCTAGGGTTCAGGGGAGTGGAGGATGTGGATGATAGTATAATGGAAATGCTGTCTATATTCTCTCCTGGAAAGCCTCCAGCTGTACATTATGACTATGCCACATATATTGCAGATAGGATCCATGAACAACTAATGAATCTGCAAAGGGAAAGACTGTTCAGATACACTTCATTCATTTACCATCTATTCTTGTTTTATCAACCAGGCAGCTTCCTCATTCCCCTGAAACAAGTTAATGCCCAGGGGAATCCAAGGTCAGTTGTGTTTTGGACCTCAGTTTTTCATTGTACCTCTGTATCACCATACACATACTGTGAGTTCATAGACTTGTTCATTCATCCAGCTATGACATTATTGTATGGTGTTTCTCCTCCAAGGTTAACTGATGACATGAGGAGAATTCTCCATCTCTCCAAAACCTACAGCATTGGTAATTGGTACTTTTACCAACACCACACAGTGATCAGAGTATATGGCTGTGATTTGAAGCCTTACAGGCTGCCAAGGTATGTCCCTATGAGAATTTTTACCCTAGAATACGTCAGGAAATTTGGGAATGCCGATTACCTCCACTTCCAAAGTAAGAACAAGAAGGCGCAGTTGAAGGTAAGGAGCCAGCTGGGCCCTTTCCTATATAACAAAAGAGAGGAGGGATGGAAAGAGGCAAATAGTATCCTAGAGGCCCTCAAACTGCAAACTAGTTTTGAGTGGATACCCTATGACCCCAATCATTTTGTTTCCCTCAGGAGGATAAAATACAAATTGGGTACCTATTCACATATGAGGCTTCCTGAGATTGAGCAGTATGCCAATGCATTGAGCTGGAAAGAGGGCACCCTAGAAGAGGAAATTACTAGTGAAGAGCTGCTAGAAAGAGAGGCTAGAAATATTCAAAAAGAAGCTGACTTGGAAACTTGTGGACAGGTCCCCCTCTCATATCAAAGACAACTTGGAGCAGCTGCCTCATCCTCAACAACACATCAGCCAGCTGCCATGAATACTCCACAGACATCCAACAAAGGCAAAGAAAAGCAGATGGAACAGCCACCTCCTATGACTGAAGAGCAAATGGAAACACTAGTGCAACAACAAGAAGAAATGATGCAGCAGGAAGTGCAGCAACAAACACAACACCAACAGCAAGAAGAACAAAGACAGGAGCAGCCTGTCCAGCAAGAGCAAACAGTGGAAGTCCCTAAATCCACTGAACAAACTATGCCTCCAAGGCAAGAAACTTCAGCTGAGGCATCAATCCTCCAAACTCCACAAAAGGAGGATACAAGCAGGAAAAGGGACAGAGAGACTCCCCTTACAACATTAGCAACTCATGGGGAGAAAAGACAGAGAATCAATCCCTTCTCAGAGGAAGAAATGCCAATGGGACAGTCTTTTGGTATGGTCCCACCCAGCAGGGAAGCATCAGCAAGTTCCTTTCAACAGGAACAGGATAGAGCAATGGGAGGAGAAGTGAGTTCCTCAAATCAGCAAAGGGAAGGTGGACTCAGCATTAAACAACAGTTCATCGACATTAAGAGGAGAAATGAGCCCATCAAGATACAACTATATAACCATCTATTAAACATGGCTCCCACCAATCAACAAAGACTCATGTCTGCATATGATGTGTAGGAAGGCAAAATGATCATGAGTCATTTTATGCCAACAGCAGTGCATCCCCAATCTGCCTCTGACTACTTGAGGACTAACCTGGAAGTCCTTGCCAAGGATATCCACCCAATGGTCAAAATAGAACTACATATGCAAACGGGTGAGATGGTCTATGCTTCCCTGGCAGACCAAACATTGGATAACTACAGGCTACAAAATAGCCTTAACAACACAGCTGCTCAGCTTGAGTTGGAGAAAGCATCCTCTCAAGCAAAGGACAACAGAATTAGGTCCTTAGAAGACATCATCATAGAGATTGGGCATGATCCCAAAGATATCAAGGGCATACAAGAGATATTAAAATTGAGGGATGCAGACATGGCAGCTTTGAGGAGAAAGATCAAACTCCCAGCCACAATTCACCCTCAAACAGATGATGTTGCCCAACAAAGACATGATCAAGAGGCCACAACCTTGTTGGTATCTCTGTACAAGCAGCTAATCCAAACCCAAGAAAAACTGGGAGAATCGGAGGCTGCAAAAGCAGCACTACAGGCAGCCTTGAAACAAAGAGAAGAAGGTCAAACCTCCCAACCTCCTCCTGAGGTAATCAACCTTGAGGAAGTTGCTCCAACTATTGCTCCTCCTCCTCAGCAAACAGAACCTACAGCACCAACTACATCGACAGCTTCACCAACAACAGAGCAGACTCATAGTCTGGATATGTAGAAGCTTCAAAATGAAATTCAAGTCCTGGAAGCTCAAATGTTAGAGCTTAATCAAGCCAAGGAATCTTTGGCTAAAGTAAATTAAAGGTATGATAAGAGCAAACAGAATGTGGCTGAGAAGGAAAGAGATATAAAAGCTCTCAAAAAGAGAATAACTGAGCTTGAGAAAGAGCTCACACTAGATAAGGTGACAGCAGAGCTCAAAACAGTCCTATGGGCCAATATTGGCTAGTCCATTACTGATCAGTGGCAGTTCATTGAGACCATAGATGAACATTCAGCACTCATTACAAAGGCAAATAGGGAAATACATAGAGCAAGAGCAAGCCTTGGCAACATGCCTGATGCTGCCAATAGGATGATCAACATATTGAATAACAGGACAAGCTCTCAACTGACCACCATCGGAATTGCTCACAGGACTGAGACAATCTCAATGGTTAAAAGGGTCCTGACATTAAGAAACCTCGTTGGAACATTAGAGAGGAGGACCCAAGATATGCAGACCGAAATCAACAGGTTCATGGACAGGTTTCAGGTATTACAGAACAGAGGTCTCCCCAGCATACTAAGCAGTGTGGGAAGACTGCTTAACCATGAAAATTATGCTAAAAGGGTCAATGCCTTTGCTGCAAGTCAAATTGCAGGACAGCCCAACACTTCAACAGAATTAGGGCCAGCATCAGGGCATACTCTATATAATAGGGTGGAAAACCTGTTTTTTATCATGAACGAGATCAATCATCTGTTCGATGTGCCTCCAAATTTCTATAAATATACAGAAGCAGATGAAACCATAGAGGCAATTGTGAAGCACCAGTTGCCCACATAGGAAGTCTGGAATAGATTGACACAACTAATATTATCAAGCCAGAACCTGTAATGTTATGTTTTGTCGAATTTATAAGTGATCATACACACGGAAAATTTTGGTACATAAGCATACAAAGGAAGGATGAAAGGCTGAGCCAACTTAGCAAGGCTATTCGGTCACCACAGCAGCAAGCACAGTCACAGGTGGCAGGGCCGAGAAGATATAGCGTAGCAAACATAAAGACACATTTTCTAGCATTAAATCAAAGCGTTCCAACCGACTCAGTGACCTCCAAAGGTCAAAATATCCTCTGACAGACTTAAAGAGCAGTTATGTTGCATTCAAAGCTGTAATAACTTCTTTTCTACTTTTCTCTACGAAGTAATGAAGATATTTCTCTCTCAGATGACTCAATTCCTAAGATATTTTGTATAAACATTTCTATAAAGTCCCCTTCGCATGAGTTTGCAAGGGTTGTTGTTGATTTCATTTCGATATTTCTGTTGCTGTACAACTCTCAGAGAAATAATACAAAAGGTGGATGGAATTTCCAAAGCTCTGTGTTCCTTGATGCACTGTGGTGGCTGGCTGAATGTTACAGGATTCCTGCATGTTTCATAGCACAATAAGTCTTCTTTAAAACTCTGTGTTATATGTTTTCTAGTCTTTCATCTTCTTTCATGTTTATGAGTTTTACACTTAATGGAAAAGTAAGAGAATAGTTCCAGGATTTGATCACAGATTACCCTGAACTCAATCTAAGCTGTTATAAATGTTTTCTTCAGATAGAGTAAATAAGGTGTAATTCTTAATTGCTACACTTTCAAGCTATATCTTTCACTGTGATAAATATTTTCAGGAATTCAAATTTGCTCCTGAGGCATCTATCTCTTTCCCACACCCCAGCTCAGTGGAAAATTCTTGAATGATTTTCACTGGTTGTTCACATGTCACCATCATAATCTAACTTTGTTATATCAAGTATTTAAATGGCCCTGTAATTTCAGTAAATCATCTCAAGATTTCTAAACATTTGTAGCCACAGACTCCATTGCCCAATGATATAAACTTATCTGCAGATTGCACACCTCAAGTACAGAAAGATATCCTTCAACCAAAGCACAAAACTAAACACCCTCATTTCATAGCTAGCCTAAAATCTCCACAGAACAGAGACAAATTATAAAGAGAGAGCCCTCTCTGATTACAGTGTGGCTAGGCACTGTAATCCAAAGATTGGTTAGTGGTTACCCCGGCCGTATTCCCTTAGAGTCAAAGGGAACAACCTGGGTTTTAACACCTTAGAAGCTTCTTGTTTCTCCTTTTCTTCGATCCACTTGATTGCGCTCTTTTCAGGCCTATGTTCTCCAGGTACTGTGCCTATACACAAGCCTCGTCCACCATTTTGGGCTTGAAAAACATCACTTGCTCACGCAAATGGCGGTGCAAACCCCTTAAATACTTGAGGAGTACATCTGGGTTCTTTGGAGAGATACCCATCATTATAATCATATTTCTAAATTCTATGTTGTAATCCTGCACGCTTTGGCCCAACTTTTGCCTGAAGTAATGCCACCAGATCCATTGGTCTTCCACATACCCAATGGGATAAAACTTTGACTTAATGATGGTTTTGAAATTCTCCCACTCAGTGACTGGAGGTTCTCTGTTAGGCCCCTACACTAGTGTAGGGGCCTAACATTCTCCCTCCAACCTCAGGGTTTCTGTGTGGCTCTCCAACCAAGTCAGTGCATGGCCCTCCAATTTTAGCTGTGCAAATGAGATTTTCTGCCCTTCCTCGATTTGATGGACACTAAAATAAACTTCTAGTTGCTGCAACTAGTGGTTCAGCTTCAGAGCGAAGATCTCGTCATGGTATGGCTTGATATCGAATTTTCTCCCACTTTAAATAGGGATTGGCTCACGACACTTGAATTGGGTTGATATTTTCCGGATTCTTTCTTTGGCTGCTTATCTACATCTTCTCGATCTCTCGATCCCCCATCTTATTTTTCCTCTACACTCGAACCCCCTTCTTCTCCAAATATCCCCAACTTATTGCTTAGGGCCACCATGAGGAGGTTGACATTGCGGTTTATATCCGCGACTTGTTCTTCGAGCTGCGAAAGCCTCACCTTTGCAGGATCATGATGTTCGTTTACAGATTCATCACCCATGATTAAGGTTTTAAGATTTTCGGCCTCGCTGATCTAGATCCCTGCAATCTCCACAAAATACCAAAAGAAACACGCTATGACACCAAATGATCTGTAAACTTCTTTGGATATTCCACTGGACAATTCATCACAATAGATTTGATAATATTATATTAAAAATATGCTATTCTACACTCGTACAGTTTTATTTAATTTCTAGATGTATAAAATTAACTATAATTACTGCATGCATGTAACGTAAATCATGCATAAAAGTAGGGAATGAAAAAATAATCTCACACACACATAATACAAAATATATTATCTCTGGGAAATCCTTTCGAGAGAAAACCCAACTGGAAGGTCAGGCCGCTTCGCTCCCTTTCTATGTCTGGAAATATGGTTGGAGATACAAAGAAGTAATGTTTGTGGCTCGTGGGCTACTACAGTGTAAACATCCTCTCTATGTGCTCTACCTCCTATCTCTCCTGTCTATATTTTCTCAACTATGGAACAAAATTCTCTCAAAATAATGGAATGCCTCTTCCTCCTAGTGGCCCGGTTATAACACAACTCGATAGCCTACTAGTGGTTAGGTTTCATTACATCAACTCTTAACTAGAGTTACAAAATAAACTCTTCTAGATTATTTCAAATCGCAAAAACGTGGCTAGCCCCTTTTCCATGAATAATGGGGGCTGATGTGGCATCCTCAATAACTATAGGTGTGAAAATAGGAAGGTCAACTTTTGAGTGGCATAACTTTTGGATACGGACTTCGATTGAAGCGATTCTTACACAATTGGAAATATCTCTGTGTTTAGAATGGCATGAAAAAGTGCTACTCTTAAAAGGAAATTTTTTACCCCCAAAAAATGTCATTTGATGCCTCAAAACACTCTCAGAAGCTTTCAGACCCCTTTTTTCCAAACTGGGTCCCGCCAGTAAAAACGGTCCCATGAGCTTATTGCTCAACTTTTTCCACTCCAAATGCATCGAGATGGATGACCAAAAAATACAATGATCCAATTCAGATCATAGTTGAAGGTATTTGAAGGTGAGTATATTACATACTTCTTTTATCATATTTTTAAAAAGTGCATAAAATATGGCAATCATTTTGAGGTACTTCAGCTACCCTATGGACTTAGCAAAGCGTGAAACGGGAGTGCAATTTTTTAACTCTCGTTGTTACACAGGGCCCTGCAATTTAAGAAAATCAACTATTAAAAGGGCGTATATGATGACTTTAGCATTTCAAAATGAAACGAATTTAGGGGAAAAAATATACTTGAGAATAATTCTACCACTATAATTTTAATTTTTCCCCTACAGCTTCTAAAACCCTTAACCTCTCCATTGGAATGATCAAGGAATATGGGCAAGAGCATCCATAGTTATACTAGTAGAGCCACTTGAGAACTAAGATTGTGGTATAGATCATTGGTGAAGGTAGTCTTTATGTCTGAGCCATGATGGTTAATAAAAACATCGTACCTTTGGTAAGAAATTTAGAAAGAACAAGAGACCGCAGAAGAGGAAGAGGCATAAAAGCATCACCATTGTTGTTGGTTTCTTGATCTTCCATTGCAATTGGGATTTAAATTAATAGATAAATAGAAAAATAAAGATAATAATAATAATAATAATAATAATAATAATAATAATAATAATAATAATAATAATAATAATAATAATAATAATAATAATAATAATAATAATAATAATAATAATAATAATAATAATAATAATAATAATAATAATAATAATAATAATAATAATAATAATAATAATAATAATAATAATAATAATAATAATAATAATAATAATAATAAAGCTTGCAATCAGGTAGATCAGAGTGGAAAAATGCACTACGTTCTCATAAATGGATTTTCATGGATGTTCAGTAGTGACACTACCTATTGGGCATCAAAAACATAAAATCAAAAGTAGGTAGCTATAGTTAACAACGTCCATCACTTAGAATTGAAAATCAAGGATATCCCAACCCCAACTTCCTTGACCAACAATGTATTCAAAATACAAACATTTCATATGGCCTATACAAGTTTCAAACCCGTGACCATGAAACTTATCCACAAGCCCCAACAAATTATATTACCAAAAGAGTTGTAAACATGTGGTAAATTATTATACACCTTGGACAAATGACAAAAGGACCAGGGTATCCCTCCCCTTAAAAATCACCTTCAGTGTAAACATATCTTCTACTAGAATATAATACAAACTTTCATCCTCTTCCTCCATACCATTGTGTAACAACCCACCTCCATTTTCACCCCAAATCCTTTGTAAAGAAAACATATCTCAATTTTAGATCCAAGAACAACCCATTAAACATAGAATCCATTTTGATGCCTTCACACATCTTAATGCCCATCAAATTATCAATCCTCCTCATGATATAAGGAAAATCATAATTATAGAAATCATGATTATAGCTTATAATTATTTATTTATTTTTTCTCTAGATTCATCATATGGATGTATGGGTTTTGAAACAAATATGAAATTTGGCTATTGAAACCCTCACATCACTGAAAGCTTGTCCAATAAACCATTGAAAAAAATTATGTAGAAGACATTTCACTAAGGTTTGAAGAAGTAGAACCCTTCCATAATCATTACTTACTAGGGCATCCAATAAATAAGGAGTCACATAAATCAACTTTAGATACTTTATATAAATATGCCACTTAATGAAACTAAAATCCATAATTATGATTTACTAGAAAACATAAAAAACTTATTTGAGGTCCATTAATTTGAACATGTCATAAATACTAGAAAATGCAAGTTCTAAATAGAAAACCTTAACATGGATATGGCCTAATCCCCATAAAAACTAGAAAATTCAAGTTCTAAATAGAAAACCTTAACATGGATATGGCCTAATCCCCATAAAAACTATCTTTAAATTATATTCAATAATTTCACATCTTAATTCCCATCAAATGCTCAATCCTCCTTCTAATGATATAAGGAAAATCACAATGATATATTATAATGGTTAGCATGTTTTTTCTTTAGATTCATCATGTGAGTTTATGCATTTTGAGACAAATATGAAATTTAGTTATTAAAACCCTCAAATCATTGAAAGCTTGTACAATAAAGCAATGCATAAGAAGTTATGTAGAAGACATTCCAGTAAGTTTTGAAGAAATAGAAACCTTCCATAATCATTGTTGACTGCTACATCCAATAACTAAGGAGTCACATAAATCAAATTTAGATACTTTATGTAGAAATGCAACTTAATGAAACCAAAATCCATAATTATGATTTATTAAAAAAAGTTAACAACTTGTTTGAGGCCCCATTCATTTGAAAATGTCACGAATACTAGAAAATATTCCAAATAGAAAACCTTAACATGGATATGGTATAATCCCTATAAAAATTGTCTTAAAATTATATTCAATAATTAAAAATGAAATCATAATTCTCTTTAATAATACTTATTAATATTGTTAGGCAGTTGGCATTGCCTGGATAGCCAATGGCCTAGTGAAGGCATTTTCAAGTGTGATGGTATTGATGTCAAAAATCATGCTGGGGAGATGTGTTGGGAAGTTGGCATTGCCTAACTGTTGGCAAGAGCATTTCCTAACTATTGGCTAGATTGTTAGCATTGATGTCAACCAGACTAGCTTGGATGCTTGTCGCAGCAGATGTTGGTAGTGATGGCCTAGGAGGAATCTCATGGTGGTTGCAGGCTTCATGTAGAGAATCATCATGGTAGTAGGTTTATTAGAGAAGCCATCAGCTGATGATTACAGTGTTGGACCAGGAGGAAGTCCATAGTAGCTGGAGGCTTCGTGCAGAGGATCACCTTGGTGCTTGTGATTCTAGCTGTCCAAAGAGTCAAGGAGCAGAATAATGTTAGAGAGCTTGGAGCCATCATAGAGGTAGAATATTGGCTCAAATACTATATGGGGCACTCTCCATTAGATAGTTCTCTCAAAAAGATTCCAACGATTTGTGGAAGTCCAACAATGGACTCCTGGATCAAAATATATTGTCTGGTAAAGTTCAAGGATTGAAGCCTTAGGAAGGAATATTGGAGGTCCAATTTATCAAAGATCACATATCGGAGGTCCAAAGATATCGGTGATTGCAACATCAAAGCATCAACAATATCAGTGATTGCAACATTAGAGAATCAACCATATTGAAGATCGCATATTAGAGGTCTAGAGATATCGACGCATCGTAACATCACAGTCAGGCATATCGGTGCATCGTAACATCGCAGTCAGGCATATTGGCAATTGTAGAATCGAAACTTCTGAACGTGAGAAGCTTTTAAAAGTTGTGATATGGGTGAAGAGCGGATAGCGTTAAAGGCCATCAGGAATGTCGGTAAAGGATTAAAAAAGGATTTCATTGAGAAACCAAAGGTTGGTGAACCCTTTTGTATCTCCTCTAGCACGACACATGGCAGCATGCAATTGGCTCCGATAACGACACATGGTAGTGTCTAGTTGGCTCCGATAAGGAAATATGGCAACATTTGATTGGCTCGGATAAGGTACAATGGTAGTTGATGTCAGCATGACGTGGTAGTATGGCACGACACATGGAAAGAATATTAAACCATATTGGGTGGTCTAATGGGCCATAACCAGGTGACATGTGTCAGCTCTAAGTAGTCGCCACATGGTAGTGATGACATCATATTAGAAGTCGATGATCAGAGGATTGAAGATATCGGAACTATAGAACAAATAAAGTGTTGAAAAGCTCCGATATACAGGGATTCCAATATGGGATAGCACATGATCATAAGAGCTCGAAGAAATAAAGGTGCAGAGCTAGGGTCGAGCATTGAGAGCTATGGGCTATATCAAAGTGGGAATATCACAACTTCGAAGTTAAATCCCTAATTCAAAACTTCTGATGAGAGGGGCTTCGATATTTGGCTAACGCATGTTCAGGAAGAACTTAAAGAACTAAGGGCGTTAAGCATTTAAAAAGGGAAAATTAGCCCCTAGCAAGATAAAAAATGCTCTAGCACCTTAAGGCTAAGTGGCAGGTCATGGCCCTCGGTCATATGGTGAGAAATGCGAGAAGGGTTAAGCGGAAGAAGCTAGTCATATTGGAGGTTGGCAATCAGAAGATTCGAATACTGCACCACTATGAATATTGCGATATGGAATGGCTCTAATAAGTAAGTACAGGGATTTAAAGAGCCTATGGGTCGGCAATTACGAAGTTGAATGCAACAACAGAGGAGTTGGTCTCAGGATTAATGGCGACTGTCAAAGATCATTGGGTCAAGGAAGCAAGGACCACAATCTTCAGGAAAGGGTGTTGGGACTATGTTGAGGTAAGACAAGATATCTATGTGCTCTAATGCATGTCTCAGTGATTTAAGTGGATGAATGGATCCACTATGAAATAACAAATGTCGGTCAATAGAGTTGGTTCATGGAGTCATATGGATCAACAGAAAACTCTGAGATAAGGCAAAGAAGATAATGATCCACAAAGAAGCCATGCAAAAGTAAAACCAAGACTATAAGAAACCATGAATAAGCATGGAGAGCCTTAGTGATAAGAGAGTTGTACATAAAGAGGACGTGCTTGGTTGGAGTGAGCAGGTGGACCGAGAATTCATTCTGAGTATGGAGAAACAATCAGGTGCCCATTTTCATGGTTAATGTAGTGGCAGAGACCAAGTTTGATGCAATAATAGAATGGAAGAGTCATATCGAGGTACACTCATGTAGTGTGAACATAGGACAGAGTGACAACATTAATCGGAGGGCAGGAGAGGAACAAAATTGAGGAGCTCAGACGAGAAAATGGGGGGAAGAAACATAATTTCCAGAGATCTAAGAAGAAAAGATCTAAGTGTGTGAACTATTGTGTAAGGTTGATTAAGAGCTTTTTCTGTAGAGAGCGACCAAGAGTGACTATGTAGAGGTAAGAGACCCAGAGAGATGTGCTACTGTGAGAAAGGCAAAAGTTTCCTGTGTTCCATATGAGCAAGGTCAAGGTTGCATGTGTTGTGTGAGAAAGTCCGTAGTTGCTTGTGTTGTATGAGAAAGGTAGAAGGTTCCTGTGTAGTAAAATAAGGTCGAGAGTTGTGTGTGTGTTGTGGAGAGAAAGAGGCCGAGAGTTGAGTGACTGAAAATGAAGAGAAGAGATCAGAGAGTTGTGTGGATACTGATGAGTGACTGTTGTTGAGAAGATCAATGGGCTACTCCAGAGTGAGCAACGAAGAAAGCTGAGATTAGGCAGAGTGGCTACCATTTACAGAGAACATTCAGTTCCTATTTGAGTGTGGGTTGGTGCCTGCATAGAGGAATTTGGTGTTTCCATATCTAGTGGGTGCTTGAGAATGCTTGGGGGTTTGTGACTCCTATAAGTTGGCTTGTAAAAATCCAAGGAGCTGGAAGTTGGTGCTTGCAAAAAATCCATGAGTTTGGTGCCTCACATGGTGCTTCTGGTAAGCTGGAAAAGTTTCTACGAAAAGAGGGAGTTGGTTCTTCCTGCTAGTTGGTGCTTCTTGTGAGTGGGTGCTCACAAAATAGATTGATGTAATAGAGTAAGTGCTCTTATTTTACATCAATAACAATAACAGGCTTAGTGGTTTTTTCTTGAAAGGGTTTCCATGTAAAACCTTGTGTATCATGTGTATGATTCTCATGGTGTGTATGCTTTTATGTTGATTTCATATTCCTTCTCATTATATGAATGGTTTCCAAGTTTGAATCAGAAAAGTAAATTGGCATAAAAAGTTTAAAATTAGCCTTAATACTGATTCAACCCCCGAATTAGTATTATCATTATTTCCAACAATTGGTATATGTTGTGTGTGGAGCATGATTGTTTAGATGTCTTTGTTTCAGCCGGATGTATACCCTAGGAAGTTTGTACACCCCTCCATGCGGGGGGGGTGCGGGGGCCAGCGGTCCCTCGGCGGGGGCTCGGGGGCAGCGCCCCCGAAGCTAAAAACAGATGTAAAATTGCCTTGTAAAAGTATAGTAATTTCTAGTCAATCTGGGTTAATTCATTAGGCAGATGATCTGATGGTAGAACTTATGTTTAGTTTAGGTTTTTTTCCCTAGAAGGCGACCCCTCTCTTTGTATATGGGCATTGTATTGAGTCTATGTAATATATGTGTATTCTCCGAGTGAGAAGTAGAGAGGTGAGACTATGAGAGAAAATGGAGGATATTACAGTGGATCTGTTGTAGGTTGTGTCTCTTCATTTTGCTGGATAATAGAAATGAATGATTGGCTGTTTGGGGTGGACGTAGCCCAAACTGGGTGAACCACGTATATCTGTATCTCTCTTGTTTTATGCGTTTTCTGTGTTTATAATTCTGCAATATTTTATGTGTTCCATTGCTCTGTAATATATAATTTTCTAACAATTGGTATCAGAGCCAGGTTCATTTGACTGATAAACTCATAGGAAGGAAGGGTTCCTTGTTCGAGTGGGAGCAGTGGCGGAAGATGGTAAGTTTAGGGTCGATAAATTTAATAGCCAAAACTTCTCACTTTGGAAGATGCAGATGGAAGATTATCTGTATTAGAAAGATCTATACCTACCATTGGGCAGAAAAACAAAGATGTCGATGGGTATGACAGATGAAGAATGGAACCTTCTCGATAGAAAGGCACTCGAAATAGTACGGTTGTGCCTCGCAGCGTCGGTTGCCTTCAAAATTTCGAAGGAAACAACGACAAAGGGTTTGATTAAGGCGTTGGAGAAATTATATGAAAAACCCTCGGCCTCAAACAAGGTATTTCTTATGAAACGGTTATTTAATATGAAGATGTCGGAAGGTGGATCTGTTGCAGACCATTTAAATGATTTTAATACTATTACAAGTCAGTTATGTTCTATAGGGGTAAACTTTGATGATGAAGTTAGAGCTCCGTTATTCTTGTGCTCATTACCAGAAAGTTGGAATGGTTTAGTAATGGCCATTAGTAACTCTGTTTCTGGATCTAGTACTTTAAACTTTGATGATGTTGTTGGTGCCATCCTTCGCGAGGAAATGCGACGGAAAAGCTTCGGTGAGACATTGGGTAATGCTTTGAGTGCAGAGTCTAGGGGAAGAAAAATGGAAAGAGGAAAGAGCTCAGGATATCGCAGTAAATCAAGGAAAGGCAGATCCAAGTCCAGATCGGGGATAGTGTGTTGAGTCCCTATAATACTAGTGATTACCCCATTACTATTGTAGTTATACCCCTTATTTATATTGTTGTGCCCTTATTACCCCCATATTGTTATTTCTGTGCCCCATAGAATCCCTCTATTTTTATTTTTGTGGCTTTATATTATTATTGTTAGGTCAGCTGGATTATATTGTGACTCCTTAGACTCCTATATATAGAAAGGAGGTTTTGTCATTTGTATCATCCAAGAATTTTTCATTTATGTAATGTAAAGGAGGTTTCCCCCTCGAAGAGGCTGAATTCTAAGGCGTTGATCTATCTTTTCTATCTTTTCTTGAGCTGGTTTCATAACATTTGGTATCAGAGCTTTGGATTCTAGGGTTTCGCTGCTCCAAACAGGTCATCGTGGAATTTTCGCTATAACTTTGTTTCTGTGAAGTTTCAGAAGTCGAAAAAAAAACCCATTTGAGAGGAAATCAGGCTGAACCTTGGGTCTGAATTTTAGAGCTTTTCGCGTGATATTTGCGGAGATATGATCTGAGGAAGTTGGTATTTTTGCAGACTCCTGAATTACATTCAAAACATGTGACCTGGGGAAAATCGTCATAACTTTCTCTTTGGGGATCGAATTGAAATTTCGTAAGAAGGTGCAGAAAGAGGACATAATGTAGTTTCTTGTATGTGTGTTTCAGATTCAAAGGTTGAAATAGTGACTCGTGGCACGTCGTACAAGTTCGCTCTACTGAACCAGTATAAAAGCAAGTTACTGTGAGAGATTTCACATAACTCTTCCTTGGAGAATCCAATTTGGCTCAGACTTGTGGCATTGGAAAGAGGACGCAGAAGGCTACTACAGGTAGCAATTTCAGAACTAGATGATTTGAAATTATAGAGATACATCAGATTCAATATCAGGCTTCTATAAAGTGAAAAAAAGGTGTGTAGTTTTTTTTTTAAATTTTTGTGTAAGCTTGGTTTAACAGAATTCAAAGGGCATAGTAAAGCATTATTATCGGTAACTGATGCCCCGAGGAAAGAAAATTCAAACACCTAGTAAGGAACCTGAAAGCTCTAGCATGACTCATGAAGAAGAGGAAGAAATGCTACATGATATATCAAAATTACAAGAACAAGTGCAACAAATGTCACGCTCACAAAAGTTAACAGATGCTAAGATAAATGGCGTGGAAGCTAAGATAAGTGGCGTGGAATCTAAGATAAAGGGCATGGAAGCTAAGATCGATGAGTCAAAGACAAATTTGAAGAGAGACATGGCAGATTTGAAGATAGATTTGAAGACAGACATGGAAGAATTGAAGAAGTTGCTACAAGAAAGGGTCACTAATGGTGACAAGGTAGTAAAGGAAACTCATGATGAGAACAAAAGAAATGTTAATCATGATTCCATAGACGCTAATGTTGGATCGAAGAATCACCATATTCCAAAAATCGATATGAGGAAGTTTGATGGCAAGGATCCCGCCACATGGATATTACAAATGGAGCAATTCTTTGATCTCAATAATGTGCAAAATGCACAAAAGGTACGTATGGCAACTGTATATTTGGAACCAAATCAGTTTGTATGGTATCAATGGCTTTGTTCTCGTAAATAATTTATCACTTGGGCAATTTTTACAGAAGAATTGATAGCACATTATGAAGATACAAAAAGAAACACTTTTTTTAGCCAATTGATAAGTCTCAAACAAAAGGGTTCAGTAATGGAGCACATTGAGGAGTTCCAAAAATTGAACATAAGGGTAAAAGATATTCCAGAGGAGCATAGGATTGATGTGTTCATAGGGTCTTTAAAGGATAATATCCAACATGATGTTCGCCTTTGGGAACCTGATTCATTAGAGAAGGCATTCAGGTTAGCAAGAAAAATGGAAAGCAAAATTATGGCAACCAGGAAGCATACCACTCACAACTATAAAGATGGAAGTGTTGTTGCCCCTAGTCTTCCACAACCTATAAGGTTGACACCACAACAATTGGAAGAAAAAAGAGCAAAAGGGCTTTGTTACAGTTGTGATAGCAAATACACTAAAGGTCATAAGTGTGCTGAGAAGAAATTATTCTACATAGATTGTGAAGAGGAAGAAGAAAAGGAGCAAGAAAGGTCAAAAGAAGAAGATATACTCCAGGAACAAAGCCTAGATGAAGAACAAATAAATCCGACCATATCTTGTAATGCATTGGCAGGAATTACCACTCCTCAAACCATCAAGATAGAAGGACAAATCAAGAAGAAAAAGGTAATAGTGTTGATTGATTCAGGAAGCACCCACAATTTTATTCATTGTAGGGTAGCAAAAGAATTGAATTGCTTCTTATATCCAGCACCAGAGTGTCAAGTGATGATTGCAAATGGAGGAACAATAAATTTCTCTGGAAAGTGCCATAATATCAAGCTATCCATGGGAGAATATGTATTGACTAGCCCAATGCTTTCCATTCCAATGGGAGGTGCGGATGTTGTACTAGGAGTCCAATGGCTACAATCCTTGGGTACAATAGCTTTTAATTTTCAAGAACTTTTCATCAAATTTTCTACGAAAGGAAAGGAAGTTGAATTAAGGGGTATTGCAGGGAAACCAAGAAAGATAATCAGCTCTAATGGTATGACAAAGCTTCTAAAAAAGGAGCAAAGAGGTGTAATTGCACAATTATGCTCGCTAGATGTTTCCACATTGGAATCATCTATTTCTCCAGATCTCCAAAAAGTCCTGGACAATCATTCCAAGGTATTTGAGACTCCCAAGGGTCTCCCACCTATGCGTGATCATGATCATGCTATTCATCTGATTCCAGGAAGTGTTCCTCCAAACATCAGGCCGTACAGATATCCCTATGTCCAAAAAAGTGAAATTGAACGTATGGTTGCAGAAATGCTAGAGGCTGGTATAATTCAACCGAGTCAAAGTTCTTTCTCAGCTCCAGTAGTATTGGTGCACAAGAAGGATGGATCATGGCACATGTGTCCGGATTATAGGGAGCTCAACAAGCTCACTATTAAAGATAAGTTCCCCATTCCTGTTATTGATGAATTACTGGATGAATTGCATGGATCAATTTACTTCACCAAGTTGGATCTTCGTTCGGGATATCATCAAATCAGAATGAAGATTGAAGACATTCCGAAAACGGAATTTAGAACTCATGAGGGTCATTATGAATTTTTGGTCATGCCTTTTGGCCTTACCAATGCACCTTCAACATTTCAAGGTTTGATGAATTCAATTTTCAAACCATTCCTTAGAAAATTTGTGTTAGTATTTTTTGATGATATACTAATCTACAGCAAGTCTTGGAAGGATCATGTTGAACATGTTGACAGAGTGCTACAACTATTGGAGGAGAAACAATTATATGCAAAAAGATCCAAATGTTTCTTTGGAGTCCAGGAGGTGGAATATTTGGGTCATATTGTATCTCATGAAGGAGTTAAGGTAGACCCTAGCAAAATTAAAGCCATTAAGGAATGGAAAATCCCCACATCCATAAAGCATCTGCGAGGATTTCTTGGGTTGACAGGGTATTATCGCAAGTTTGTTAAGAATTATGGGAGAATAGCAGCACCTCTAACAACATTATTGAAGAAAGATTCATTTTCATGGACTCCGGAAGCAACAAAGGCCTTTGAACATCTTAAAGAGGCAATGTGCCAAGCACCGGTCTTAGCTACACCGGACTTCACAAAAACCTTTATTGTGGAATGTGATGCTTCAGGAAATGGAATTGGTGCTGTTCTAATGCAAGATGAAAGACCCATTGCTTTTGAAAGTCGTCCAATCAAGGGAAAGTTTTTAAGCAAAGCTATTTATGAGAAGGAAATGTTGGCAATACTCCATGCACTTAAGAAATGGCGACCCTACCTAATGGGAAGACACTTCAAGGTAAAAACAGATCATGATAGCCTTAAATACTTTTTAGAACAAAGATTATCCTCTGAAGAGCAACAAAAGTGGGTCACAAAGATGTTGGGTTATGACTTTGAAATCATCTACAAAAAAGGGAAGCAAAATGTGGTGGCAGATGCACTCTCAAGAAAGGATGAGGATGTGGAAGCATTGTTGTGTGCCATTTCTATTATCCAACCAGATTGGATAAACGAAGCAAGGGAGGAATGGAAGAATGACGAAGAAGTGTGGGCACTTATTCGAAAGCTACAACAAGATTCCAGTACTTCTGATACATTTAGCTGGAAAAATGATTCGTTATGGTACAAAGATCGCTTATACCTCTGTAAGAATTCCCAGCTAAAACAAAAGATTCTTATGGAATTGCACACTTCTCCCTTAGGAGGGCACTCAGGATTTTTAAAAACTTACCACAGGGTTAAGAAGGAATTTTTTTGGGATGGCCTTAAATCAGATATTCAAAAGTTTGTGGCGGAATGTTTGGTTTGCCAGCAAAATAAAGTTGAAACAATTAAGACACCGGGTCTATTACAACCTTTATCCATTCCAAGCCAACGTTGGGAGGAGGTTTCAATGGATTTTATCACAGGTTTACCCAAGTCTGAGGGAAAGAGTGTCATCATGGTGGTAGTTGACAGACTTACCAAGTATGCACACTTTTGTGCATTATCACATCCATTTAAAGCCAGTACAGTTTCTACTGCATTTATGGAAACAGTTCAAAAGCTACATGGAAACCCAAAGATTATTGTAAGTGACAGAGATCCCATTTTCACTGGAAATTTTTGGACAAAATTATTTTCTTGTCTTGGTACTCAGTTAGCTCATAGCTCATCTTATCATCCTCAATCTGATGGGAAAACTGAGATAGTAAACAAATGTTTGGAAGGATATCTTCGTTGCTTTGTATCTGATAAACAGACACAATGGGTCAAATGGTTGCCTCTGGCTGAATGGTGGTATAACACTTCCTTCCATACAGAAACAAAAATGACCCCATTTATGGCACTTTATGGGTATCAACCACCATCCATCACATCATATTTAAGAGAAATTTCTAAGGTTCAAGCAGTGGAACATCACATCGAACATCAACAACAAGTCCTCCAACTCTTAAAGGATAACCTCGTGTTGGCACAAAATAGAATGAAACAACAGGCAGATCAACATCGCAGTGAAAGAAGTTTTGATGTAGGTGATTGGGTATTCCTATGGCTACAACCATATAAGCAAATGTCCCTAAAGCAAGCTAAGAAGGATAATAAATTATCACCAAAGTATTATGGTCCATACAAGGTGTTGCAAAAGATTGGTACTATGGCATACAAATTGGAGCTTCCTGCAGCTTCTCGATTGCACCCAGTTTTCCATGTTTCATGTTTAAAGAAGGTTATAGGTGACAAGCTCCCAATTCAAACAATATTGCCAGAACTTGACGAGGAAGGAAAAATTATATTGGAACCGGAAGCAGTCACAGAAACAAGAACTCGACAGCTACGAAATCGATCAATTTCAGAGTATCTTATCAAGTGGAAGAACTTATCCGCTGAAGATTCCACATGGGAGGATGAGAATTTTATGCAGAAGTATCCAGAACTACTCAAGCGTTGAGGAAAACACTTTTTTGAAGGAGAGGGGCATGTTGGTTCCCTATAATACTAGTGATTACCCTATTACTATTGTAGTTATACCCCTTATTTATATTGTTGTGCCCCTATTACCCTCATATTGTTATTTCTGTGCCCCATAGAATCCCTCTATTGTTATTTTTGTG
Organism: Pinus tabuliformis; assembly: GCA_031772625.1. Taxonomy (NCBI): domain Eukaryota; kingdom Viridiplantae; phylum Streptophyta; class Pinopsida; order Pinales; family Pinaceae; genus Pinus; species Pinus tabuliformis. Next base: position 845,049,709 of record CM062809.1, on the reverse strand, counting down.
GCTTTATATTATTATTTTTAGGTTGGCTGGATTATATTGTGACTCCTTAGACTCCTATATATAGAAAGGAGGTTTTGTCATTTGTATCATCCAAGAATTGTTCATTTATGTAATGTAAAGGAGGTTGCCCCCTCGAAGAGGCTGAATTCTAAGGCATTGATCTATCTTTTCTATCTTTTCTTGAGCTAGTTTCATAACATAGTGTGCTGTAAATGCGGAAAGAAAGGAAACCTAAAGAAAGACTGTAGATCTCGGAAGGGAAAAGAAGGAGATGCACAACAAGAAAACAATCATGAAGCAAATGTGACAGGTGAGGTGTTACAAGATTCTTTGATTCTTTCTTTCGAAAATATTACTGATTCCTAGGTGGTAGATTCAGGAGCCTCATTCCATGCCACACTTGATAAGAAATACTTTCATGACTATGTTCAAGGAGATTTTGGACAAGTTCGTTTGGGCGATGATAAACCCTGTAAAATTGTTGGAATGGGTAAGGTTATTGTAAAACAGTAAAATGGAAGCCAATGGCTACTAAAGGAGGTAAGGCATGTTCCAGATCTAAAGAAAAATCTGATTTCAACAGGGCTGTTAGGCGGTGAAGGTTGTGTGACAACTTTCACAGATAAATCATGGAAGGTCACCAAAGGAGCCCTCGTAATAGCAAAAGGCGAAAAGGTTGGTACATTATATTTATGCAATGGTATTTCTAACTTTGTTAATGCTTTAACTTCCAAAGGAGCAGATGCAACATTATGGCATCATAGGCTCAGACACATGAGTGAAAAGGGGATGAAGATTCCTCACTCAAGGAATTTATTGCCGGGTTTGAAGAATGTTAATTTGGACTTCTGTGAGAATTGCATTTATGGAAAACAGAAGAGAGTCAGATTTCTCAGAGTTGGGAAAGAAAAGAAGAGCGAAAAATTAGAGCTTGTGCATAAAGATGTATGGGGACCTACTCATGTATCATCTCTTGGTGGCTCTCGTTATTACGTTAGTTTTATAGATGATGCAACTAGAAAAACTTGGATTTATTGTATTAAGAATATATCTGATGTATATGATACTTTCAAGAAATGGAAAGCTTTGGATGAGATTGAGACAGGAAAGAAATTGAAGTGTCTTAGATCAGACAACGGAGGTGAATATTGCAGCAAAGAGTTCGATAGGTACTGTTCAGAGCATGGAATTCGCAGAGAGAAGACAGTCCCAAGAACACCACAAGAAAATGGTGTGTCAGAAATGATGAACAAAATAATCATGGAGCATGCAAGGTGCATGAGATTGCATGCAGGATTGCCTTTACAGTTTTGGGCAGATGCTATAGATACTGCTGTTTATCTAATAAATAGAGGGCCTTCAAGTTCTTTGGATGGTGGTGTTCTAGAGGAAGCATGGATAGGTAAAAATGTAAACTAATCCTTTTTGAAGCCTTTTGGTTGTGAGGCCTTTGTCCATATTGATAAAGAAAATAGAACAAAGCTTGAGGCACAGTCAAAGAAATGTACCTTTATTGGATATGGTGTTAATGATTTTGGTTATCGCTTATATGATTACGAAAATCACAAAATCATTAGGAGCAGAGATGTAATATTCAATGAAAAGGTCTTGTATAAGAATCAGTTGCAGGAAAAGAAATAGGAAAAAGAAAACAAGGAATATGCAGTTCTTGATGAAATCACTGAAAAAGTAAAGGTGTCTGAAAATAATAATAATCAACAACCACAACAACAACAACCACCACAATAGCAACAGACACCCAAAACACCTGAAAGTGGTGTTAGAAGATCTACCAGGATAAGTAGACCCCCTGAACGATACTCTCCTTCTTTATATTATTTATTGTTGACTAATTCTGGTGAACTCGAATGTTATGAAGAAGCAATGCAAGTTGAAAGCAGGAAGAAGTGGGAGGTAGCCATGGAAGAAGAGATTGACTCCTTAATGCATAACCAGACTTGCGACTTAGCCAGGTTGCATGCTGGAAAAACTACATTGAAGAGTAAATGGGTTTACAAGCTGAAGGGAGAAGATGGAGGAAAATAGAGGTACAAAGCTAGACTTGTGGTGAAGGGGTTTTCACAGTGTTATAGACATTTTTGTGCCTTACAAAATTGAGCATGAAATGTCCATAATCTAAGGGGTCCAAAGTCCCTAAACATGTTGTTCCTACCCCTAGAGGAACAAGGCTAACAAACCTCAGCAATTCACAAAAGTTCTCCACCGGAAACTGCTAAAAAACAAGTCAATTCAAGATCAATTCAGTGGCTCCACTAGCTGTCTGCGCTGAATGTCAAAGTCAACACTGGCTACCTGCACTGCAACGCAGGTAGAAGCACTACCAGGGTGCGCTGAGCGAGAGTTGACATGTGGCAAGTTCATTCAACAAGGTGTCAAGACCCAGGAAGCTTCCAAAATCTTCCTCAATGACACTTGCCTCAGTGAATTCGACTATGATGAGTAAGAGGTTCCAAATCTCCAAGTGGAAGCAAGAACCTCCAAGTGGAATCAAGAACTGACAGAGGGAGAGGACACTAGTCAGATCTCAAGCTGACTCATCCTCTCTCCAAACATCTATATATGGATCTCTCCTCCATGAGATCTGGAGGTTGGAATTTTGTTATTGCAAAGAATTGCTGTTGGTTTGAGACTGGAATCATTGGGTGCTTAATGCTTTGAAGGGAGGAGAAGATAGGAATTCCATTTGCTGGGAAGGAGATGCTGGATTGGAGCCTTATGGGTTGTATCTCTTCCTGAACCTTGTTATTCATCAATAAAGCTATCTTGGTTTCTCCTATATACTGATGTATCTTTGATGTATGATTGCATTAGTATGTTTAGTTTATTTCTAATCCTGAACTAGTTATGAATATGAATCTATGTCTTTGTGTAGTTTTCTCTTCTTGTGATCTTGTAGAGACCTGTTGAAGCTGGGCGAGCGAGAAGGCAAGTAGCTGAGAACTCTCAAAGAGAAGAGAAATCGGATCGAGGGACAAACGGAAGACACCGGTTAGTCCATCCATCTCTCTTCATTCTTAATTCATAAAGGAAGAATACTAGAATAGCTGTCTCTGTTTTTTGCTAAGGCACTGTCACACCTTAGGTGGATAGGATCATCCTGCATAGGCATTGATGCTTTGACGAGGAATAAATATTACAGGAATCCAAAGCTGTTGCACAACAAGGCTAATGAACAACCTAGTAGTTCGACAACAACTTTGACCAAAGTTGTGCCACCCATCATTCCTGAACAAATGATAAAGTCGCCAAAGGGAGTAGTGCACAAATCGACAGTTAATCCTTGTGCGAAAATAGCACAGATAGAGGACCTGGCCCAATCGCCGTCCGCTATGTCGACACTTGAGGTACCGCAAAATTGCTTCTCCCAAGAGAAAGCTTTATTATCAGCAATAGGTGGGATTGACCCAATGGATTCCAATCTTGTGGCCTTTGATCATAAAGGATATGACCCTCAGTTACCAGCTCAACTAGCTTTCCTTATTCAAGTGAAAGCCCTCAACAAAACTGTTCATCGAACAATTATTGATGAGGGGGCATCTACATGCATTATGTCGATGAGTTGCTGGAAAACTTTAGGATCTCCAACCTTGTCGCGATTTTCGACGACATTAAAAGCATTCGACGAAAGGACATATACACCATATGGTATCCTAAGTAACTTGAAAGTTGAACTAGGGGGAAAAACAATAGAAATATATGTTGAAGTCATCGATGGGGATCTTGATTACAACATCCTACTAGGAAGACCGTGGATATATGCCATGGCAGCTGTTGTGTCGACCTATTTTAGGAAGATTGCATTTCTCTTTCAGGGAGGGATTACAATCGTCGACCAACAAAACTTCCTCCCCAATGGTTCTCAAGTTACTGGAAGCATTCCAATGATCCATGGAAGCAATCATTCGCTCCAAAATATCGGAGTAGGTCTCCTAAAAGACCCTGCCTTAATGGGTACTTTTTCCCTACCGCCTTCGAGTAATCTGGTGGAAGTGGCCACAGTGGAATATGAAACCTTCTATATCTAATGGATTTGGACTCCGAGGACGGTTCTTATCTCGTGTCAACCTCGTTAAAAAATGAAACAAGGAGTCATGAGGATAGTTCTTTTACTGTGTCAACCTCATTAAAAATGAAACAACTCCCCTTTCCAAATCTCAAAGGTAAACCTTCATTCCAACCACCGAGTTGAATGCAATGAAGCTTGGGGGGCATGCACCTCGATTTGCGTTATTATGCTGGGGGCATGCAAACTTAAGATCGAGCAGTTTTAGCGTATAGTTCATGCTCGTTAAAAAATAAACATAAAATCGAGCATTTTTAGCGCATAGTTCATGTTCGTTAAAAAATAAACATAAGATCGAGCAGTTTTAGCACACAGTTCATGCTCGTTAAAAAATAAACGCAAGATCCAAGCAGTTTTAGCGCATAGTTCATGCTCGTTAAAAAATAAACATAAGATTGAGCAGTGTTTTTCTGCGTTCAAGCTCATTAAAAAATGAACTATCTTCCGGTAAATAACCACTATGAATGTAACATTATCAGCCATTAAAGCCTTGGTCGTGTTTGCACCGTCACCTCCACTTTTCCATTGGCCGATCGTTCACCTCCATATGATTGTTTACCCATTTTGAGGAACAGCTGCGAAGAGTGATTTCACTAGCCTTCCTTGTGACACTGCCATGATTGGAAAATTCCAACCTGTACCTGGAATCAGCTGCTAACCCGTTTCATCACTCGTTCCTCAAAAGACGAGTCTTCTTTAAGCTCTTTTCAACTGACTCGTAAAATATGAAAAGATTGCCGAGTTTTGGCCTTCCAGCTCGTTAAAGCGACCAGAAGTGCTATCCCTCCTCTAGATTTTAATCTTTTTGGGCCCGAGGGATTATTGCACAAAAAGATCGAGCGCTTGTGTTGTTCGGCTCGTTAAAACTATCGAAAACTCATCCCTTCTGTATTGTTTTATACTTTTTCGGACCTAAGGGATTAGATGACGAAAAAGGACTTTTGGATTTAACTTTATGTACATTTTCAGACTCTCTAAAAATGAAAAGGACCGAGTTATCCTTGTCGTTAGACTCGTTAAAATCATTAAATAGCGACAAACTTGTCTTTAGACGAGAACGAGTTTCACTATTGCTAGGCTCGTTAAAACATAGCAATTGGCTTGCCCGAAGGGCAGGTTATAGAACAGGCATATGTTATCCTCCTCAAGCTTGACAAAAATAAAGAGGTACTGGTCAGCAATGACTGGGGAAAAATTGGGAGAAACTCAAGAAAGCTTTGATGGTAGCAAGTCGCTCTTGAACATGACACTTTTCCTCCGTACCACAATCGGGTTGCGTTGTTTCATTCACCGGTCACATCACCATGGTCTCGCCATACCATCCATATTTGGGGTAATGCTACCAATCCATCGCATCAGTGTCACCGTATATTCAAGAGAAGTCATTTAGAGAAGTCAACCGTGTCCCATCCACTGCCATACATTATCCTTCATCCTTTCATGACCGCCACCCTGAATCATATGTCACAGATCGTTTTCACCTCCATCAAAATCATTAGCTCCGTTCCGTGTCATTGATGTGGGATTCATTAAGGCCCTCATTTGACGGATTGCTTCTTGTCGACATCAGCTCATTATCCAAGAAGTTGATCTAGGAACAACCCCTTCAGTACTTTGAAGCTTGCATGCCTCAATGGCAAGTTTCTCACTTCCGGCGACAGGTATACATCAATGACCTTCGACTGAAAGATTTTGCGTGGTGTTCGACGCCAAGTCCTTTATTCACACCACGTGAATTGTACTGTAGTACCTTGAGGGTCATTATCATTATCGGTTATTCCTCTCGCGCCTGTTAACGGTTTACCTCATTGACCGGTAATCAAGCGATGTCTTTCCATGTTCGACTTCAGAACATTTCTCACATGGATCGACTTGTACTTAGAGTGAAGATCGAACGAGTTTGAAGACCCCAGATCTAGTTTCATCCATCCGGGCTGCGATATATAATCAGGAAAGATAAAGACATTGACATGTACATCATTGCAGCAGATAATCATCCTACCCAAAGGATGATAATTTCATAAAAAATTATCAGTCTACCATCAGACGATTGTCTGTTCTATGTACAAAAAAATGAATTTATAAAGCTGAGCATGGGAATGCCCACCTTAGCTAGATCATGAAAGCAGTATGAAAAGTAATGTATTGTATTGTATTTTATTATAGGTCTCCTCCCAGCATTGGATGAACTTCGGACCCTCCTGGATAAAGCATTTCACCCGATAAACAACCTCATACTTTAGGGGGCAACTGTTATAGACATTTTTGTGCCTTACAGCATTGAGCATGAAATGTCCATAATCTAAGGGATCCAAAGTCCCTAAACATGTTGTTCCTACCCCTAGAGGAACAAGGCTAACAAACCACAGCAATTCACAAAAGTTCTCCACCAGAAACTTCTCAAAAACAAGTCAATTCAGGATCAATTCAGTGGCTCCACTAGCTGTCTGCGCTGAATGTCAAAGTCAACACTGGCTACCTGCACTGCAACGCAGGTAGAAGCACTACCAGGGTGCGCTGAGCGAGAGTTGACATGTGGCAAGTTCATTCAACAAGGTGTCAAGACCCAGGAAGCTTCCAAAATCTTCCTCAATGACACTTGCCTCAGTGAATTCGACTATGATGAGTAAGAGGTTCCAAATCTCCAAGTGGAAGCAAGAACCTCAAAGTGGAATCAAGAACTGACAGAGGGAGAGGACACTAGTCAGATCTCAAGCTGACTCATCCTCTCTCCAAACATCTATATATGAATCTCTCCTCCATGAGATCTGGAGGCTGGAATTTTGTTATTGCAAAAAATTGATGTTGGTTTGAGACTGGAATCATTGGGTGCTTAATGCTTTGAAGGGAGGAGAAGATAGGAATTCCATTTGCTGGGAAGGAGATGCCGGATTGGAGCCCTCTGGGTTGTATCTCTTCCTGAACCTTGTTATTCATCAATAAATCTATCTTGGTTTCTCCTATATACTGATGTATCTTTGATGTATGATTGCATTAGTATGTTTAGTTTATTTCTAATCCTGAACTAGTTATGAATATGAATCTATGTCTTTGTGTAGTGTTCTCTTCTTGTGATCTTGCAGAGACCTGTTGAAGCTGGGCGAGCGAGAAGGCAAGTAGCTAGGAACTCTCAAAGAGAAGAGAAATCGAATCGAGGGACAAACGGAAGACACCGGTTAGTCCATCCATCTCTCTTCATTCTTAATTCATAAAGGAAGAATACTAGAATAGCTGTCTCTGTTTGTTGCTAAGGCACTGTCACACCTTAGGTGGATAGGATCGTCCTGCATAGGCATTTTTCCCCACAACACACAAAAGAAAGGTATTGATTTTGATGAAATATTTTCTGCTGTTGTTAAAATGACTTCAATCAGAACTATTTTAAGTCTAGTAGCAGTTGAAGGTTTGCATCTTGAGAAGTTAGATGTAAAGATAGCCTTTCTCCATGGGGATTTGGAGGAAGAGATATATATGCAGCAGCCACAAGGATATGAAGTGAAAGGGAAGGAGAAACTAGTGTGCAGGTTGAAGAAGAGCTTGTATGGCTTAAAACAAGCTCCAAGGCAATGGTATCTAAAATTTGACAAGTTTATGTCTGAACAAGGTTATACTAGATGTCACTCTGATCACTGTGCTTATTTGAAAAAGCAAAATGATGGTAGCTATATTATATTGTTATTGTATGTAGATGACATGCTTGTTGCAGGGTCTAACATGCAGGAAATAAATGTGCTCAAAAGAAAAATGGCAAATTCATTTGCAATGAAGGATTTGGGAGCTGCAAAACAAATCCTTGGTATGAGAATAACTAGAGATAGGAAAAATTGCAAATTAACATTGTCTCAGAATGAGTACATACAAAAGGTGTTGAAAGGATTTAATATGCACAATGCAAAACCAGTTAGTACCCATTTTGCTAGCCATTTCAAACTTAGTAAGGAAATGTGCCCAAAGACACAAGAAGACATGGATTATATGTCTAAAGTTCCATATGCATCAGTAGTTGGAAGCTTAATGTATGCAATGGTCTGCACAAGGCCTGCTATTGCACATGTAGTGGGAGTTGTAAGCAAGTACATGAACAATCTAGGAAAGGAACATTGGATGGCAGTGAAATGGATTCTCAGATATTTGAAAGGTACCACAGATCAAGCATTATGCTTTGGTGGTTCAAACATTTCTCTACAGGGATATGTTGATGCAGATATGGCAGGTGACAGAGATAACAGGAGGAGTACTACAAGATATGTATTTACTTTTGGTGGAACAACTGTCAGTTGGGTTTCAAAAATCCAAAGTGTTGTTGCACTTTCAACAACAGAAGCAGAGTATGTTGCTGCTACAGAGGCTAGTAAAGAAATGATTTGGTTACAAAGGTTTATGGGTGAATTGTTTAAGGAGCATGATATGGGCATGTTATACAGTGATAGCCAAAGTGCCATTCATCTTGCAAAGAACTCAGCATTTCATTCTAGGACTAAACACATACAACTCAAGTACCATTTCATACGATCAGTGTTGGAAGATGGAGAGTTCAAGCTGGAAAAGATACACACTAGCCAAAATCCTGCAGATATGCTAACAAAAGTTGTAACTAGGGAGAAACTGAAAATATGCTCAGTTTCAATTGGTCTTCAAGGATGACGATGAAGATGAGAAATAGCTAGGTCCAAAGAGGAGTCATTGTCCAGCAAATGAAGCAGCGGTGGAGTTGCTACAATCATTCTCCAAGTGGGAGATTGTTGTGTGTGGAGCATGATTGTTCAGAGGTCTTTGTTTTAGCCGGATGTATACCCAAGGAAGTTTGTACACCCCTCCACGCGGGGGGGGGGGGGCAATCCCCCCCGGCTGGGGGGTCCGGGGGCCAGTGGTCCCTCGGCGGGGGCTCGGGGGCAGCACCCCGAAGCTAAAAATAGATGTAAAATTGCCGTGTAAAAGTATAGTAATTTCTAGTCAATCTAGGTCGTTCATTAGGTGGATGATCTGACGGTAGAACTTATGTTTAGTTTAGGGTTTTTTTCCCTAGAAGGCAACCCCTCTCTTTGTATGACGGCATTGTATTGAGTTTGTTTAATATATGTGTATTCTCCGAGCGAGAAGCAGAGAGGTGAGACTGTGAGAGAAAACAGAGGATATTACAGTGGATTTGTTGTAGGTTGTGTCTCTTCATTTTGCAGGATAATAGAAAGGAAGGACTGGCTGTTCGGGAACCATATATATCTATGTCTCTCTTGTTTTATGTGTTTTTTGTGTTTATAATTCTACAATATTTTATGTGTTCCATTGCTCCATAATATATAATTTTCTAAGAGTATCAAAACCACATTCCTTCAGGAATATCTTAATCGTTGGAAGGTAGATCAAAGGGAAACACTGATTAATCTAGCTTGGTTAACAACACAGGGAGTTCCATTTTTAACTATGAAGTCTGGGAGGTTAGAATGGTGGCCTATTTAATAGCCTTGGATGTTGATATGTGATGCTCTGTATTGATTAGAGGAAAGAGTGAGATGAATGAAGAAGCCTAAAATATTATCATGAAGGGGTTATCTAAGTTGGAGGCTGATAAAGTGAGGCATTGTGAGTCAGAAAAGGAAGTGTTGGACAGAATGCAATGCTTCTATGGTGGAAATATTTATGTGGCTCAAGAAGAGGATGAGGAGCCATGCTGCTCTAGAAATGAACCAGAACATGGAGAAGTTGTTTCTCATCAAACTCTTGTTGATGATGAAGAAGTCTCAGAAGGAAGATCTTGTTGCACAAAAGGTATGCTATTGCTTTAAGATAAATGTAAAGAAATGGGTCATTCATTATATAGATGTTCATGTGAATCACTTGAAGATAGAGAGAGCCATGAATATAGTAGTTTTAATGAAGATAGACCCATTTTAGTAGCAATAGCAAATAAAGGATCCTCCAAAGAAGAAGATATATTCTAGGTGTGCTCATCTATAGGAGTAAATGAGAGTACCCCAGGTAGTGATGATGAAGGGTTAACCCTTAGACCTATGGAAGACTCCATGGACACAAAGATGACTTTAGATTTCTATGGTAGATCAGCGAACACCTCTGGTAGTAAAGAAAAGGATCTAGATGAAAGGATATTTTTTAGAAACAGGTTGATCTTGGCTCTAAAAGAAATCAAGGACCTATTAGAGAAAAATCTCATGTGAGAGGAGAAACTGAAAATATATGAGCTTGAGAATGAGAAGTTGAGCAAAATAATGGTTGAACTAAATTCTCAACAAGAAGAGGCTTGAAGACTGACTGGTACATTAACCAATCAATTGGGTGAGAAGGAAGCCTACTGTGTGAGACTACAAAATGAGGTATTCTCATTGAGACATGACTTAGAAAAGTAAAAAATAGAGTTTTATCAATAATAGAAGCTTGAGGGGAGCATAAAGGCCTTGGAATATATTCTTGTTAAGAAAAGATCCCCACTCATCAAGGTTGGTTTGGGTTTCAAGGAAAAACCAAGCTCCAAGATTGTGAACATTGAAGGGTCAACTTCCCATGTAAAGTGAGTTCAAAATTCCAACAACAACAAAGAAAGAAAGGTTGTTCAACAGTAGGAAACACATGGAAAGAAGAAACAACAAGAGAAGGAAAGGCAACACTAGAAGGCTAAGAAGCAATAGTCGGTAGTGCAGTAGAAGAGGGTTAGGCAGCTGTAAGAAATAATGCATGATAGCAATGCAAGTTGTCATGGAAGGCACATGAAGAGCCAGTAGAGGATCCTTCCTTCTAAAAAACAGAGCCTTCAAAGAAAATGTAACCTCTGTCAACAGAAAAAAATTTATGGCTATTTTTTTCTTGCAATAATTTTGGACATAAAGCCATACACTATAGATGGCATGCAAGGAAATAAGATGTGCTTGGTAGCCGCAACTCAAGAATACACAAAAATTCTAGGAGAAGGCATGTTGGCCATGATAGGAATTTTGGCAAGAATGTTATTAAGAAAGGTAACTTCTCTGCCCCGGTCTTAAGCCATGTTGAATGCTACAACTGTGGAAATCTCAGGCACAAGAGAGTCGGCTGCAAAAATGAGAAGAAATGGAATGCTTCTCAACATATGTATGTGAATGCAGTAGCTTGGGATTTGAAGACAAGGAGAAACAATGGAGTTGAGAAATTCATACCTGTGTTCAGTGCTTTATGTAAAAAGAGAAAGATGAAAAGAAAAGGAAGAAATTCGAGAATCACCCATATCAACAATCACAACATCAGAGCATCAACCATATCGACGATCACATATCGGAGCTCCAGAGATATCGATGCATCGCAACATCACAGTCAGGCATATCGGTGATCAAAGAATCAGAGCTTATGAACGTGAGAACCTTTTAAGGTTGCAATATGGGTGAAGCATCGATAGTGTTAAAAGTTGTTGGGAACACCAATAAAGGATTAACAAAGGATTTCGTCGCAAAACCAAAGGTGGGTGAGCCCTTTTCTCTCTCCTTTAGCAGGACACATTGCAACATGTGATTAGCTCTGATAAGGACATATGGTAGCATCCGGTTGGCTTTGATAAGCACACATGGAAGAATCTGATTGGCTTCGATAAGGTATAGTGGAAGCTGATGTTAGCATGACATGGCAGTACAATAGGACATGTGGCAGGCATATTCAACCATATTGGGTGGTCTAATGGGCCATAATTGGGTGACACGTGTCACCTCTAAGGAGTCACCACGTGGCAGTGATGACATCATATCGGAAGTCAGCGATCGGAGGATTGAAGATGTCGGAACTCTATAACATATCAAGTGTTGAAAAGTTCTGATATAGAGGGCTTTCGATATGGGCTGGAACATGGTCATAAGAGCTCAAAGAACCAAAGGCATGGAGCTAGGGCTGAGCACCGAGAGCTATGGGCTATATTGGAAGTGGTAATATCGCAACTCCAAAGTTAAATCCACGATTCGAAACTTTCGATGAGAAGGGCTCCGATATTTGGCTAGCGCATGGTCAAGAAGAACTTAAAGAACCAAGGGCGTTAAGAATTTAACAAAGGAAAAATATCCCTCAATAGGATAAAAAAATTCTCTAGGACATCAAGGCTAAGAGGAAGGTCACGACCCTCAGTTCTATGGTGAGAAATGCGGGAAGGGCTAAGTAGAAGGAGATAGTCATATCGGAGGTCGGCAATAAGAAGATTAGAATACTATACCACTGTGAAGATTGCGATATGGAATCACTCCGATAAGGAAGTACAGGGTTTTAAAGAGCGTATGGGTTGGCAGCTGCGAAGTTGAGTGTAGCAATTGAGAAGTTGGTCTCAGGATTAATCGTGACTGTCAAAGATCATTGGGTCAAGGCATCAAGGACCATGATCTTCAAGAAAGAGTGTTGGGATTGCCTTGAGGTAAGACAAGCGATCTATGTGCTCTGATTCACGTCTTAGTGAGGTAAGTGGATGAATGGGTCGGCTACAAAGGAACAAATGTAGGTCGACAGATTTGGTTCATGGAGTCAAATGGATCAGCAAATTTTTTTGAGAAAAGGCAATGGGGACAATGATCCACAGAGAAGCCATGTCAAATTACAACCAAGACTATGTGAAACCATGAATAAGCATGGAGAGCCTCAGTGATAAGAGAGTTGTACATAGAGAGGACGTGCCTGGTTGGAGTGAGCAGATGGACTGAGAATTCACTCTCAGTATGGAGAACTTGTTAGTGCCCATTCTCATGGTTAATACAGTGGAAGAGACCAAGTCATATGCAACAACAGAATGGAAGAGCCATGTCAACGTACACTCGTGCACTGTGAACATAGGATAGCGTGGAAGCATCGATCGAGGGGTAGCAGAGGAACAAAACCCAGGAGCTCATGTGAGAAAATGGGTGGAAAAAACATAGTTGCTAGAGAGCTAAGAAGAAAAGCTCTGAGTGTGTGCACTACTGTGTAAGGCTGAGTGAGATCTTGTTATGTAGAGAGAGGCCAAGAGTGCCTATGCAGAGGTAAGAGACACCGAGTGTTGCTTTGTTGTGAGAAAGTAGGAAGTTTCCTATGCGTTGTGTGAGAAAGGTTGAGGTTTCCTATGCCGTGTGAGAAAGATCGTAGTTGCTTGTGCTGTAAGAGAAAGGTCGAAGGTGCCTGTGTAGTGAAAGAAGGCCAAGAAATGTGTGTTTTCTATGGAGAGAAAGATGCTGAGAGATAAGTGACTATTGATGAAGAGCAGAGATCAGAGAGATGCATGGACAGTGATGAGCGGATGATGTTGAGCAGATCAGTGGGCTGCGATAGAGTGAGCAGAGTGAGAAGTGAAAAAAGATGAGATCAAGTAGAGTGGATGTCATTTACAGAGAACATTCAATTCCTATTTGAGTGTGGGTTGGTGCGTTCATACAGGACTTTGGTGCTTCCATCTCTAGTGGGTGCTTCAGAAGGCTTGGGGGTTGGTGCCTCCTGCAAGTTGGCTTGTAAAAATACAAGGAGCTGTAAGTTGGTGCTTGCAAAAAATCCGCGAGGTCGATACCTCACATGGTTCTTCTGGTAAGATGGACAGGTGTCTACAAAAAGAGGGAGTTGATGCTTCTTGCTAGTCAGTGCTAGCAAATAATCAAAGGGAGTTGGTGCTTCCTGTGAATGGGTGCTCACAAAAAAGATTGATGCAATAATGTATGTGCTCTTATTTTAAATCAATAAGAACAAGAAGCTTGGTGGTTTTTTCCCGAAAAGGTTTCCATGTAAAACCTTGTGTCTCATGTGTATGATGCTCATGGTGTGTATGCTTGTATGTTGATTTCATATTGTTTCTTATTAGATGAATGGTTGCCAAGTTTGAATAAAAAAGGTAAATTGGCATAAAAAGTTTAAAATTAGCCTTTATATTGATTAACCCCCCCTTAGTATTATCATTTTTTCCAAAAAATATTAATGCAAGTTCCAAATAGAAAAAATTAACATGGGTATGGCCTAATCCCTGTAAAAACTATCTTAAAATTATATTCAATCATTTCACATCTTAATGCCCATTAAATTTTCAATCCTCCTTCTAATGATATAAGGAAAATCATGCTTATAAATTAGAATGGATAACTTGTTTTTTCTCTAGATTCATCATGTGGGTCTATTGGTTTTGAAACAAATATGAATTTTTTCTATTAAAACCCTCAAATCATTGAAAACTTGTCGAACAAACCATTGCATAAAAAATTATGTAGAATACATTTCACTGAGGTTTGAAGAAGTACCCTTCCATAGTCATCAGTTACTATGAAATTGGATAAATAAAGAGTCACATATATCAACTTTTAATACTTTTTTTAGAGATGCAACTTGATGAAACTAAAATCCATAATTTTTAGTCATATTATTTTTGTCTATAATCATTTTATTGATATTTTCTTCAGAACAATGACACAGTCATGTAATTTATACAGGAAAATAACACAGTGGTGTAGTTTCTTGTAACTATATAAGCATAACTACTTCAATGAGAAATTTTTTTAGCTTAATTTCCTCAAAAACAAAATAAAACACTTAGACGATGTCGACTGGAAAATATATATAATTTAGATCATAATCTACATAATGTAATAAAGACAACCACAAAATCTTTATTTTATTATTATACCTTATATCATCTAGAAACATGTAGATATTGTAATAACAAGTTCATGATCATTTGACAACCTAAATAGCTCAGATGCTCTATTAGCAAAGTCCACTATATTCATCATGTCAAAAAAATTGCCAGCATCAACCGTATGAGGAAACACAAAAAACTTTAACTATCTAAATATAGCTACTCTAAAAAATTGTAAACAAAAAAAGGCTCGAGTTCAATCTTGACACTGAAACTAGAATGATAAAATAGAATGGCTCCTTTATCATGTACCTACCTATACATAGAAGCCGAAACTAGAATACAAAATTGCATTGACTGTTTCTTTGGTTGATGGAAAACATAAAATACATAGAATTTCATATTTTATGAGGAGAAATAACCTGGATGAATAGAAGTATTACCGTAGATTACTCAAGAATATCAATATGTATTGGTTTTCGTATATTATGAATAAAAAACATCATTTTTTTCTTTCTCACAAAAATGATTATCCAAAAATATAAAATTTATAAAGACCAATTTGATTGGAAAACTAATTAAACCAATTTCTAAATCCAAATATTGGATTAGGTAGAGGATCACTTTGCAATCCCTCTACCCTTAATCCAGTATACATTTTTTTAACACAAGCATAGATCCATGTCACAAATTCTGGCATTAATGAGTGAGAATTATGAACGAGTAAAGTATTGACTTGATTCATTTCATTAATTAGCAATAAATACAATGGAAGACTCTGTTGTGATCCCCTTAAAACACTTGTTCCAGGGGAACTACCATAGATATATAGTTATTTCACTACAATTTAGAGTTCGATATATCATCCTCCTCCCGCGGTTTAGATAAAGAGGTCCATAGGGTAAAATACTTGTGAGAGATAAGCTGGATTTATTAGAATGCTTCATTTAAAACAATACTATAGATATATAGGAAACACAAAAAACATAAAAAACATTAACCATCTAATATAGCTACTTGGTATTTCTTTGTTTGGAGAGCGTAGGAGCGATGACAACATGAGCAACTAGGGTTTTCATAGACCCATCCTGACAAACCTGCAAGCCTTGCAGATAGTGAGGCGATTGCTACAACAGGACAAGGAGGTACCACTGACAGTAGCCATGAGTGGCATGGTAGGGGGGGGAGATCTCCTCCTATCGGAACATTGGTGCAAGTGAATTGAGCTAGTACAAAACAACTAGAGGTAACAGAAGCTGTGGAAAAGGAATGATGGTTTTGGGAGCCAAATGGCAAGCGGGTTTTGGAGGGAAATGCCTTCCCAGGGAAAGCAAGAAACCCTGATTTGTTATTCCAAAAAATAAACTATAGGAATATAGAAGATACATGAAGGATCACACCCTGATATGTAAGTTTATTAGGGCTTGGCCAACAGAGAAGGAACTGATCAAATGGATCCAACAATGGTGGAAACCAAAGGGGCACATAGATCTCAATCTAGGGGCAAAAGGGTTCTTCTCAGTAATATTTTCTAACCTTGAAGACAAGGAGAAGGTTTTCGAAGATGGGCCGTATTTTTTCAACAATGCAGGCTTTTTTATGAGACATTGGGAGGAATGCTACAACCTGGATTAAGAAAATATTCTGGCAACCCCCATCTAGGTATGAATTTTCGGTCTACCAATGGATTTATGGGACCCCAAAATCTTGGAAGGGATAGGCAACTCGATCGGAACCTTCGTCAAAGTAGAAGACTCGACAAGAAAAGGTAGGTACACCTCTTACACAAGAATTTGTGTGTACATGAATATCACTGAGTCGTTAACAGAATTCATAGAGTTGGAATACCATGATGAGATATGGAAACAACCCCTCGACTACAAACATACCCCCTTTAGATGCCGGCAATTTCATGAATATGGCCACCTGTACCAAGTCTGCCTGTTAAATAACCATGAGAACCCTATGACTGAGAAAAAGGAAGGAGAAACGGCGACAAGATGATGTAACAGAATCTAGCTAGGGGAGATCAAGCTGGAGTATTTGTCTTGGCAGACTAAAAAGGTTCACATCTAGTTTTCTAAGTCTCATTTAATTCTTTTAGTTAATAGCATTTATGATGTTTTGGCAAGTTTAACGTTGTCTCAGCCTACTGTTTTTATTTTCATTACGTTTTCTTTTAAATTTACTGTTGTAGGTTAATTTTAGAATCTAGATAAAAAGAAATGAACAGTTATCATGAATAACCATATGTAACTACTGGCAATTTTAAGTAACTGTACAGTAATCCTTTGAAAAAGGAAAAAATAAAAACTGTAACAATTTCCATCATAGCTGAAAAGAATAGAAACATACAAGCATTTTTTTAAGAGAGAATCTGAATCCATTTCCATTGCAGCAACAGATTAATTTCTTCCTAATTAAGAACTGACTGTGTACCATAATAACCACAAAGAACTAGCAATTTAGTTTTTCTTAACATCCACTGAGAAAGTCAAATTCAGTGAAACAACATAGGGCCTCGTGAAAGAATCAACCACAAATACGAGGGTGAAATAACTAGCGGAGGAATCAAATACAGTTACAACCAACATCTACAGTTCCTGAGTATACAAAGAACCTGGCAAAGACTATAGTCACACATTGATGGAGGGTTTCATAGAACCAATAAACACAGTCATAGCGAGGACGCCACATACATCTACAAGTACCAGAATATATAAATATATTTTCTTTTTCCTTTCAAAATATTTGCATAAACATATACACAGAAGTACCAAAAATATTTACATTCCAAGTTAAGGACGAGATTGTAAACTGAAAAGACCAAACGACGAGACCGTGGTTCGAAACCCCAACTAATAACTTAAACAACAATCAGACATAAGTTACAAAATTCTTTAAGGCTCGAAGGCATTCAGACATAAAGCCAGTAACAGAGAGGCCGAAGCCCTCAACCACATACCAGAGACAACCAACAGGTAGCAAGAGTGTCGATACAAGAAAACAAACAAAGCAACATGGAATGACCCTACCCGTTCCAACGTGTGGGAAACAGGACCTGAGACCAACAACCAGGATGGCTCAACATCCACCTGCAACCACCAAGAGCCAACCATCAAGAAATAGGAGTTACATTCTGAAACTGAAGTAGAAAGATAGGGGTAAGGGTTTATAGAGTTGGAACTTACTAGAGGAGTTGAGCTTCAAAACCCCTGAGAGAACTGGCGAACAGAGGACTGCAACCAAAGCTAACACATAACTAGAACCCTCGGCTACAAGGGTAGAATTCGTGGCCAAGGTGTGTAGACAGAGAGCCATCGAACCCTCACCAAACGAAAAAATAAAACCAGAGCAGAAAACCCTCTCGGTAGAACAGAGAAATGTCGGGCACAATGACCAAATGAGGGATTAGGGTTTTTCGGGAGTGTAGTGTAAAGGCGGGAGAGCAGAGCCCGAGGTCGGGACAGGTGTCCCCCTCACAATTAAGAGCTGGTACCAAACAATTAATCACACAATAACGCAAATCAACCGCCAGATATTATCACAAATCACACGTTTAATAATTGACGGGGTACAATAGGGCTGGTCCCATCATTTTGGTATTAGAGCCAGGATTAAGTTTTTTTTTTAATAAATGGAAGTTGGAAGACGAGGTCGTGGAAGAGCTATTCAAAGAGTAGCAAATGAAGGATTGAGAGAGGAGATTAGGATCCCGAATGCCCATTTGGCAGCAGTAGAAGTAGGAAGGAGAAGGGATCTAGACGGATGAGACGATAGTGAGGAAGAAGCTGCAGCTATGACAGATGGATCAGATGAGGAAGGACCTGAAATCAGGTTGTTAAAGTTAGTTTTGTTGGCTAGTAGTAAGCCAAAGCCTGAGATTTCAACCTATGATGGTAGCTTTCCTGCAGAAGTACTGTTGGACTGGATCAGTGAGTTAAACAAGTACTTTGAATATGAGGAGATCAACGAAGAGAGAAGAGTTAAATTTGTTGCCACCAAGTTGAAAGGGCATGTAGCCTTATGGTGGGATAGTGTACATGCAGAGAGGAGGAGATTAAATAAGCAACCTATTAAAAAGTGGAACAGGATGGAAGCGAAACTTAAGGGTAAGTTTTTGCCCAAAGATTACCAGATTGTCTGTATCGGCAGGTGCATAATCTGAAGCATAAGGGAATGACTATAAAAGAATACACCAAAGAATTTTATCAGGTGAACCTGAGAGTAGGTTACTTGGAGAACACCCCAAAAAAAACAACGAGGTTTGTAAATGGCCTAAGGCTAGAGATATTGGACGAGATAAGTATTCTTTCCCCAAAAACTATAGATGAAGCCTGTCAGAGTGCTGTTATAGACATTTTTGTGCCTTACAGCATTGAGCATGAAATGTCCATAATCTAAGGGATCCAAAGTCCCTAAACATGTTATTCCTACCCCTAGAGGAACAAGGATAAAAAATCACAGCAATTCACAAAAGTTCTCCACCTGAAACTTCTCAAAAACAAGTCAATTCAGGATCATGTCAACTGCTCCATTGACCATCTGCGCTGAATGTCAATGGCTCCACTGTCTACGTGCGTTGAATGTCAACTCCAACACTAGCTACCTGCGCTGAGCGAGTTTGGACAAGTGGCAGACTCATTCCTCAAGGTGTCAATGCTCAGGAAGCTTCCAAAATGACACTTGCCTCAGGGAATTCGACTGGTGATGAGTAAGAGGTTCCAAATCTCCAAGTGGAAGAAAGAACCTCCAAGTGGACTCAAGAACTGAGAGAGGGAGAGGACACTAGTCAGATCTCAAGATGACTCATCCTCTCTCCAAAATAACTATATATAGATCTCTCCTCCATGAGATCTAGGAGGCTGGAATTTGATTATTGCAAAGAATTGTTGTTGGTTTGAGATTGGAATCATTGGGTGCTTAATGCTTTGAAGGGGCTGAAGATAGGAATTCCAATCGCTGGGAAGGAGATGCTGGATTGGAGCCCTCTGGGTTGTATCTCTTCCTAAACCTTGTTATTCATCAATAAAGCTATCTTGGTTTTCTCCTATATACTGGTGTATTTGTATGATTGCATTAGTGTATTTGATTTACTTCTAATCTTGAATCATTTATGAATATGAATATTTTCCTTTGTGTTGTGTTCTTCTCTTGTCGCAAGTAGTTGTTCTCTTGTGATCTTGCAGGAATCAAGTAGTTGTTCTCTTGGGCGAGCAAGGAGGCAAGTAGCTGTGAACACCCGAAGAGAAGAGGATCTAGATCGAGGGACAAATGGAAGACACCGGTAAGTCTATTGATCTCTCTTCTTTCATATTTCATAAAGGAAGAAACCAGTGTACTTGTACTCATTTGTTGCTAAGGCACTGTCACACCTTAGGTGGATAGGATCGTCTTGCATAGGCATTTTTCCCCACAACAAATTGGTGACTCCGCTGGGGAAAAATTGGTTATTCATATCATTTGTGTTTCTGTCATTTGTTTACTTCATAGACTTGATAGCAACAATCGAACTGCATCTTTCCCGGATGCAAAGTAGAAAGTTGCTGCTTTGATCCAGTTGCTGGACTTGTCTATGATCTAAACAATGGATCCACAAATGATTTGATGATCCTTGTGATAGATCTTAGTAGCTTTCAAAGCATCCCTTTGATTATACCTTCCTTGTGTTTCTGATTTGGCCTGAAACTGTTGATTTTTGAGCAATTTGTGACCCAGAACCTAGGAGAAACAAGAGTTTCTCCTTCAGCGCAACTACTGTGAAGGCAGTCTGCATTTCAACACAGGTCCCGTGAGGGCTACCTGCGCTGAATTTCAAATCCTCAGTGTTGAGGTTGCGCTGAACCAGTTTGGCCTTGTGCAGCTGGGGTTCTCTGCTCTCTGTTGCCCTGTTTTGATCTCTGTTTTTTGCAGCCTTTAACCAGCATAGGTACCAGTCAGATAACTCCTTTTCTTTGCTTAGATTCCGCCTCCTTTTGTACAAAAAGACTGTGAATGTTTTTATTTGTTTGTGGCATCATTTACAGTTTTCCTTTGCATGAGTAAAGTAGTCATCTTGTAGCCTTTGATTCAGATCTGATTAATTGTGGTCTTAGAAGAGAGTTCATTGGCTGTTTGCAGATTGATTATAGATTTACTTTTGCTTATTGGTTTGAATTTGTCTCTTTTAAGTGTCAAAACAAGTCTTTATTTCGAAAATCGTTAAGTGTTGTAATCTCTTCTATCTTCTCTGATTTCGAAAAAGTGAACTTGTTTGTATTGATCATTTTAAAAGCAAATTCAAAGTTGTACAAAAAGCTTTCTTTGTAGGCATCATACTAAGAAAGCGGAAAACAAACACCTGCATTGTGCATTTTGCATTTGATAGTTTGCATGTTGGATTTAGGAAAAGTGCATTAGAGTGTGCTGATTGCTCTTTGAGAAAAGATGGTGTCTTTCTTTTCCCTTAGTAGCTAGGATTTTCAAAGTTGAAAAGATAATAAAGCTTGCTTATCATCTTTAGACTGCATTTAGGAATTTGTATCATACATCTCGTGGTGAACCTTGAAAGGCAAACTTTAAAAAGATCAACCTAAAATAAACTGAATGAACCTAACAACGCTTTGTAACATAACGCACAACATAGAGGTCTAGGCTAGAGACGTGTTCCAGCGTCGTTAAGCCTAGTGACTGTCGATCTCGTGGAAGGTGGGTGATTCCTCCTGAGGGACGATAGCGCTAGTACGGATTGTGCTCCCACATACCGTCGCGTATATATTGGGAGACCCCTATAGGCATATATCCTTTATCCTTAGGAAGCCGTGTCGGCCGCCCTACTGATCGCAATGCAGTGAACACAGCATTCACGAAGATCGACCGCTCGTACCTTAACAAGTATTCTCCGGTTTTGCGAAAAGTTTGGCACACCCTCTGCCTAGAACTCTAGAGCAGTTCCTTTTGGCCTTTTTCAGACTCTATAACAGAAAAAGTCCATCCTAGCATTTGTCACTTCGGGCTCGTTAAAACATCGAAGGAGACTAGAGTCATCTTTAGCTTTTTCTCGACTCTTTAAAAGTGAAAAAGCAAGTTGTATCTAAAGCGTCTAATAAAATTCATTCAATTCGGAAACACCAATTTCCCCTTTTTGTATTTTGGTTGATCGAGTAATCCGCAATCGTGGAAGAAAGTCAATTGAAACCCCGTCGTTCGCGGAGGCTTACGAGTCGACCGTATTTGTCTCCGGAATCGAAAACAGTATGGACAAAGCGAACTCATTTAACCGGTTCAAAATATCCTATCAAAGTTAGAACAAGTGTTCCAACCACATCTGAGATTCCGGTTACTCCAAACATTTCTAGAAACCCTGCCTCTATAGAAGAAGTTCAACAGCCACAGAGGGACAGTAATACTGATCCTAGTCTGGGGGAAAATACTTGCGTTACTGAACCAGTTCCATCTGTAACCGGTTTAGAGAGTCTTGCTCCCCAAACAACTGTCGCTGTCGATTCAACCCCTTCTTCAGCACCAGAAATATTTTATGGACCTGACGGTCTTCCTCTTCCACCGGGTCTGATTGCGATAGAGGAAATTTTAGAGGATCCGCAAGCAAGTACTCCAACCCATTTTGGAGTCGGGGTCACTCTATTTCCTTCATCAGAAGTTAATCCACCACAAGTGGAAGTTCCTGTAGAATCGCTAGGCAATCTATTGGATAGACTCAAAATGTCTGAAAAACCGTCAACATCTAGGACTGTGTCGAACGACACAGTGACAGCAGAAGCTCCTGCCGTCACTCCAACAATGTTTGCCGGCATACCATCTGTCCCGACTAGCTCACAAGCGCTAGAAGGAGTCCACCAAGGGACTATTTCGACAGTGTGGTTTGTTCCAGTTTGTTCATCCGGAATAATATCCGGAAACTCTTATGTTGAGACTCGCCAGATTGATCCTTTTGGAGGTCAATTTGGGCAATCCAGTCCCCAAGGACAAACAATCCCCTTGAGTTCCGGATTGCTACCGTATGGGGGCCAGTATTCCCTTTCATTACCCCCTCCGGGAGGGTATCCATACGGGAGTTCACAACAGTATTCAGGTTATACTGGAATTACATCAAGTGGTTGGGTACCTATGCTACCTCAACAACCAAGGGTTGTATATTCTATGCAACAGTGTGTACCTATGTCGAATATCCCGACCACACCGGCTATTGTGACAGTGTCGCAGGTTGAAACGTTTCCTGTTGTATGTCAACCTCAGATTTCTTAGGTTGTAATGCAACAGCCCCTTGACCCTGGGTCACAACCGCAATCGCCAACTGGTAGGGCGACACAGGTCCAAACGGGTACAATTACCCCACACCTTGGTCCAGCAGTTAGTATAGCACAACAAAACATGGCTTCACAACTGTGGCTAGTGCAATACCAACAACCACAATTCCAGCAAGTGTACCAAGGTTCTGAGCAGCAGATCTTTGCGAACAGTGGACAACCGTATATTCAAAACGGTCAAAACCAACCGCTTTACAGTGGTCAAGTCCACCAACCGTATCAGTCATACCAACATCAATTACATTATGCTGGTATGCAAAGGCCCACTGCTCAAGCGATTCCATCGTACCCTGGTTATGCTTCACCTAACCTGAATCAATAGTTACCATTCGTGGAAACTTTAGAGTTACTCGATTTACACCGGTTAACCAATGATCCGATTGCTTACGCCCCTTGGTGGCCAGCGATTCCTCACAAACTTCCATCTGACATTCCTAATTTCAATGGAAATCCAGGTGAAGACCCATCGAATCACGTGATGACTTTTCATCTGTGGTGTTCATCAAACACCCTAAATGATGATTTGATAAGGCTTCGCCTTTTTCAGAGGATGTTAACGGGTCCAGCGGAAAAATGGTATATTGAGTTACCTAGAGCCTCGTTCGACAATTTCAGCTCCCTAGCCACGACTTTCTTAACCCATTTTCAATTACTGATAAGGTATGAAACGGGAACAGAAATATTAACCAACTTCAAACAGACAACTGCCACTCATATATCCAATCATATACATGAATGGCGTCGTCGTCGTAGGATGGTGAAAACATACATTCCCGATCAGCTGCTAGCTGAATGGTTTATAAAGTCGTTACTTCCTGCTATAACAAAAGATGTGGCAAAGGGGGGAGTCGTAACAGAGGAGCAAGTTATTGCTCGTGCACAGTATCTAGACTTAGTTTATACTCAGTCTGGCACACTCTACGATAAAATACCTGACGCCCCTAGACCGGAATTCTCAATTCCTCCTCCTCATAAATCCAATAGTGACTCTCATGCCGGCGATGGCGTGATTGGCACGGTAAACGCGAAATCGACAAAGGCTTCGTCTAAGAAAGCCCGTAAGAATTCAGATCAAAATGCAAAAGATGAAATTCTTGCTTCGG
Source organism: Pinus tabuliformis (assembly GCA_031772625.1). Taxonomy (NCBI): domain Eukaryota; kingdom Viridiplantae; phylum Streptophyta; class Pinopsida; order Pinales; family Pinaceae; genus Pinus; species Pinus tabuliformis. Next base: position 845,025,673 of record CM062809.1, on the reverse strand, counting down.
AAGTAAATGCCGTATCAACAGATAAAGGCAAAGAAACCAATCAACCAGGGAGCAAGAAGAAACAAAACAAAGGGAAGAAGAAGAAACAGGGTGAGTCATCTCCTGGAAAAACTTCTTCAAACCCTCCTGGGAAAGGGAAATCAAATTATCCATGTCAAATATGTGATGAGGAGGATCATTGGACAAGGGATTGTCCCTATAAAGCTGAGCTTAAGAGGTTCTTTAAAAGTTCACAAACCTCAGCTGTGTTAACTGATCCATTTCCAACCCAGGTCAAAATCTGGTTGATAGTGGAAATGCTTCCCCGTCGCAAGTGCTTATGTTGTCAGTTTCAAAACAGCAGAATGATGCTTTGATTTCGACAAGGAACAAAGATTACGGGAATCCGCAGCTGTCGAACGACAAAGGTAAAGATCAACCAAGTAGTTCGACAACAACTTCGACAGAAGTTGTACCGCCCATCATTCCTGAATTAAAAATAAAACCGCCAAAGGGAGTAGTACACAAGTCGACATTTAATCCTCGTGCCAGAGCGGCGCAGCATTATAACATAGTGGAATATTTGGCCCAATTTCCATCCGCTATGTCGACTCTTGAAGTATTACAAAATTGCATATCCCAAAGGCAGGCTTTGTTATCGGCTATTGGTGGGGTGGATCCTAAGGATTCCAATCTTGTATCCTTTGATCACAAAGGATACGATCCTCAGTTACCAGCTCAACTAGCTTTCCTTATTCAAGTGAAAGCCCTCAACAAAACTGTTCATTGAACAATTATTGATGAGGGGGCGTCTACATGCATTATGTCGATGATTTGCTGGAAAACTTTAGGATCTCCAACCTTGTCGCGATCTTCGACGACATTAAAAGCTTTCGACGGAAGGACTTATACCCCATACGGTATCCTTAATAACTTGAAGGTTGAACTGGGAGGAAAAACAGTAGAAATAGATGTTGAAGTCATCAATGGGAATCTTGACTACACCATCCTACTGGGAAGACCATGGATCTATGCCATGGCAGCTGTTGTGTCGACTTATTTTAGGAAGATCGCATTCCCGTTTGAAGGAGGGATTACGATCGTCGACCAACAAAACTTCCTCCCTAATGGTTCACAAGTTACAGGAAGCATTCCCATGATCCATGGAAGCAACCATTCACTTCAAGACATCCGAGTAGGCCTACTGAAAGACCCCAAATTAATGGGAACTTTCGCACTTCCACCTCCATTCTATATAGGAGAAGTAGCATTCGTAAGAGCCTGCAACATGATATCTTCCACAAAGATCTCAGAAGACAATGTCGAAATGGATCATGCAATGGTTTTGCCCCCAAGCCCTATAGAAATATTGTAGCAATCAATGTTTCGAGCATGGGAGGCTAACCCAAATCAACGCTCGTCAAGCGTTTGGGTAGATAGGTCTAGAGAATATGGTACCCCATTAGATCCTTGGTCGAAAGTACATGGGACTGACGAAGGAATTCTACAATCAATGATTGAGGGGGCACCATGGAATGATTGCCACCATCGTTCCCTTCTTCAGGAATATGAAGAAGATACTCAACATGACCTTTATCACCCTTCAGTTTTTGAATTCCTATCAACTACTGTAAATACGGTGGATTCCGAGCGAAACTTATCCAATATTGAAGAGAGTATAGCCATAAATATCTCGACTAAAACAAATGTTGTAGAGAATATTTATGTCGGCAAAGGTTGTTCCCCTTCAGAACTGGAAATATATAACGCTATTTTTCGCGAATTCAGAGATGTCTTTGCTTGGTCATATGATGAAATGCCAGGCATTGACTCGAGTATCGTTGAACATGAAATTAAAATGTATCCTGATGTCAAACCAGTAAGACAACGGCTTCGGCAGGTGCACCCCAAGAAAGTCGCTGCCATTAAGGCGGAAGTTGAAAAGCTTCACCATGCTGGTTTCATCTACCCGGTTCCTCTAACCGATTGGGTATCGAATATTGTCCCTGTTATGAAGAAACAAGGGACGATTAGAGTGTGTGTCGACTATAGGGATGTAAACCAAGCTTGTCCTAAGGACAACTACCCTACACCCTTCATCGACCAGATAATTGATGAATGCGCCGGATGTCAAATCTTTTCATTTATGGATGGATTTTCCGGGTACAATAAAATAAATATCCGCCCACAGGACCAGTCAAAGACTGCATTCATCTGTCCGTGGGGCACATTCGCTTATCGAAAATTACCCTTTGGTTTAAAGAACGCAGGGGTGACGTTTCAGAGGGCAATGAATTATGCCTTCCATGACATCAAGAGCATCGTTCAACCATATCTCGACGACCTTCCGGCTCATTCGCGAAAGCGGACTGATCATCCGCAGCATTTAAGAGCGATATTTCTACGTTGCCGACACTACAAGATAAGACTCAATCCGCACAAATGTGTGTTTTGCGTCGGTTCTGGTCGTTTACTTGGCTTTGTAGTCTCTAAGGATGGGATTCATCTCGATCCTTGCAAGGTTCAGGCAATCGTTAATTTGCCTCCACCTTCAAATTTGCTTCAGATTCAGAAACTCCAAGGGAAAGCAAACTTTCTGAGGAGGTTCATTCCAAATTACGCAGAACTTGCTAAAGGTTATACTTGTCTTTTGAAAAAGGATGTACCTTTTGTTTGGGATCAGGTGGCGCAAGCTTCCTTTGATGCTCTGAAAGATTCTCTAGTAAAAGCATCATTAATGTATGCCCCAGACTATCAAAGAGATTTTAACCCGTATCTGGCTGCAGCGGATACGACCATTGTGATGGTTTTAGTTCAAGAAGTCGATGGAATTGAACATCCTATATATTATTTAAGTAAAAACTTAAATGATACAGAAAGTAAATATTCTTATGTTGAAAAACTAGCGCTTGCGGCTGTTTAAGCGATTCAAAGGTTTCAACATTATGTCCTCTTTCGGAAAACTACCATTTTATCAAATTGCAACCCTATGACTTATATACTGTCGTGACAGTTACTGGGGGGCAAATATTCAAAATGGATAGCGATCCTTCAAGAGTTTGATCTGGAATTTGTAAAATCCAAATCAAAGAAAGCCCTAGTTTTTGCAGAATTATTGTGCGATCTCCCATCGTCGTCCAACGATGAAACCTACGAAGAATCAATCGTGGACGAGAATTTGTTTCTGATATCTACAAGCAATGAGTGGTATGGAGATATCATAATTTATCTCCAAACCCAAAAGTTCAGGCCTGACACCTCTCACTCAGAACAGAAACGTATACGATACCAAGCGAAAGACTACATGATCGTCGGTGATACACTTTACGGTCGCGGTATCGATATAGTTCTGAGGAGGTGTCTCACCCATGAAGAAGCCGAAAAAGCCCTGAATGAGTGTCATTCAGGCGCGTGTGGTGGGCATCAATCTGGATATGCAACAGCACAAAAAATCTTACGAGCAGGATACTTCTGGCCAACCATGTTCAAAGATTGCATAATCGCAGTCAGAAGTTTCCATGCTTGTCAAATTTTTGATAGCAAAACCAGAAGACCACCTGCACCTTTACAGCCAATAGTTGCTGTTGGGCCTTTCGCCAAATGGGGCATCGATTTCATGCAATGTAATCCCACCTCGACCGGGGGGCATGGGTATATTATAGTCGCTGTTGACTATTTTACCAAATGGGCCGAGGCGATGCCTACATTGGATAACACTGGTGAAACAACTGCCCTTTTCTTTTTCAATCATGTAGTCGCCAGGTTCGGCGTACCACAGGCTATAGTGACAGATCATGGATTGCATTTTTGCAATCACATGATGGTCGAATTAGCTGCCAAGCTAGGGCTATCTCACGACAGCTCTACCTCGTATTATCCGCAAGCCAACGGACAAGTTGAAGCAATCAACAAGGTCCTGAAGCGTATGTTGCAAAGGATGATCAGGGTTCATAAAAGAAGATGGCACCTAATCCTGTACTCAGCCTTGTGGGCTTACCAAGCATCGGTAAAGAATGCGACTGGGTTCACACCTTTTCAATTGGTGTATGGCCTGGAAGCAGTCTTGCCAATCCAGTGCGGAATTTCGTCGCTTAAACTCGCAATTGATCTCCTCCCCGAAACTTCGGAAGAAGAGGCTCGTTTCTTGGAATTAATCCAATTGGATGAAACCCGTTGTGATGCCGCTTTGGCTAACGAAGCCCATAAGAAACGAGTCAAGGCGCAGTTCGACAAAAATGTCAAACCCCGTGTCTTCTCAGAAGGTGACTTGGTCTTGCTTTACGACCAAGAATCCGATAAATTGGGAGAAGGTAAATTTAATTCCTTATGGATGGGCCCCTATATTGTTAAACGAGTGTTAGCAAAAGGAGCCTACGAGTTAATGGATTATGACGGAATTCCACTGGCGCAACCCCGCAACGGGTTGTACCTCAAGCGTTACTATGCTTAAATAGTAACCTGTATGCTTTTGTTGTATTTTGTTTTCGCTAAAGTATTTGTTTTGGCCGAGTGATCCACCTTTTCTCATTTATTGCAGATGTCAAACCTTCTGGAGACATGTGTTGGATATGCCGACGGAGCGAGTCGTAGTTTGCGGAACCTATCCTCCACAGCCTGGGCCATTTTTGGTCCAAGCGGCGAGTTAGTAAGTTTCAAAGGTGTGTGTATTGGGCAATCAACGAATAACATCGCTGAGTATAGCGCGTTGATAGAACTACTCTCTGATGCCATCACCCATGGTATACACCGACTAATTGTCAGGCTAGACTCACAACTCGTAAAACTACAACTCAATGGTATATATTCTGTTCGCAATCCAGCTATTTATCGCATGTTCCTAAGGGTTAAGATTTTGGAAAGACCGTTTGATTCAATTCAATACCAGCATATTTCCAGAAACTTGAACACATTAACCGACTCATTAGCAAACTATGTGTTAGATATACATTTGCGACATTTATAAAAAGAGACACATCATCAATGATTGTACATATGGATCATATAACTCAACTAGAATAAAACATGAAAATCAAAATATATATAAGCTGTTTATCGTTCATACATAATGTTCTGTAACCAAGACAAAATCGGTCATATGATCCAAAAACTCAAAAGTGCTAGGGGGCACCCTAGTCTAGTGATGCTCATGATAGCACGTCACGGCCTGTGCAATCATGCGCAAGAGACGAGTCCATCGTCTAGGCACGCCAGTAGTATGCCGCTGCAACTGTAAAGGTAACTCATCAATCCTCACATCGGGAATGCCGAGAGTAAGGCTCTCAACCTGCTCCTACACAACTGTAAGGGTCTCAACTACGTCAAGGTCGCGGAGAATAACTCTCCCAGCAGTCTCCCCTGCTGGGGCAGCAACTGGCGCTCTCGGGCGAACTGATGGACGAACAGGACCAACATCTGCATGCACACATGAGTTTGATTAAAGTCTTGATAGAATAAAGCACAAGGGAATTATAAATAAGAGTAGTAAACAGTACTATGGTCGAAGGTTTTACCAATAGCGCCCCACTGTTCGCTATCCGGCAGTACCAAGTCCGGATCACCTCGGAAATCCATACCAACATATGGATACTCAGAATAGACCATCTCCTGGCGCTCGAACCACCTGAAGAAGGTATCAGTGAAAGTAATCTGAGATTGACCAGCATGCCTAGACATGTGGTCAACCCATCTCTGCATGCGTGGCTCGGTAGGAGAAGGCAGGTCGAGTGCAATATACTGAGGCTGCATCAGTGGTATTTTCTCCAAGGCAAAGGCAGTCAAAATAGAACCAAATCCAAATTTCTTCAGCTTCCCGTCCTTTACCTTGGTCAATTGACTTTTCATCTGAACAAGTACTGCATCACACCAGTTGAATACTTTCGGTTGGAGACACTCCAAGGCATGTTGTACATAGGACCTATTGGTGACATGAAGAGATGCGCTACCGGCCATCCTACCAATAGTATACAGAATGGACCAGGGAGACCTGTCAGTAATCTCACGGATAACAACCTTGCCGTCTCTGCTCGGCTGGGAACCTTCCCTGCAATACTGGCGGACATAATCTCTCACGGAGTCATTCCCCTGGGCCGAACCTGACAAAGAAATGGGGGCACCCCGCCTTGACAACCCAGTCAAGAAGTAAATGTCCACTATGGTCAAGGGGATAGATTTTCCCCTAATCTAGAATACTTGGTTGATGGGATCCCAAGCATCAAGCATATACTGCAGTAAAGAGATCTGTGCTCTCATGCTAGAGATACGGAAAAACTTCGGCAGGCCACAGTTCCGCAGCGCGTTCACTGTGACAGGGTCGTGGAGAGCGATCATATCTTCTTCTTCATGTTCTCATTCTCGCCATGTAAGGGACATTTTGCTCAAAGATCCCTGCAAAACAAATAAGAGAAAGAGTAAGTTCCTAGATTTGATGAGAAACTGGCAAAATTTAATCAAAAAACTGTGCAAAAAGACCAGTTTTTGTGTCCAACGCAGGTAACCAGTGTCCCACCTGCGTTGAATGTCAAACTGCCTTAAGGCAAATTGACATTCAACACAGGTTTCGAATGGACCACCTGCGTTGATGACAGGGCGCCCTGACAAAACCCCAGGTGCTCAGAAAGACAAGGAAACAGGCACAGAATGGAAAAATGAAACCATGAAAAGAAAGAGCTAGGGTTTAGCTCCTACCTGGTCCAGACGGTGCCGAGAATCGTCCACAGAATCTCCCGAAATCAGCTGGTGAAAATCAAGGGGAAGAGGCACCTCCAAAGCTCCAACAAACCAAGTTCAAATGAAATGGTAAAATGAGAGGTAAAAACACCTTTTAATTGCTTTTTACGTAGTTCAAAGCGAAATATTAGGGTTATATTCTCATTTCCATGCAAATGTTATTCATTTCTAACTAAGTTTGATGCAGCAATTGAGAATGCAGTACTATCCTTGAAAAGAGAAAAGCTAGTTATGGTTAAAAAATCGAAATTTGACTATATATCGAGCAGTTTTAGCACAAAGTTCATGCTCGTTAAAAAATAAACGCAAGATCCGAGCAGTTTTAGCACATAGTTCATGCTCGTTAAAAAATAAACATAAGATCGAGCAAATGTTTCCACCCGCGTTTAAGTTCGTTAAAAAATGAACCTACCCGGTAAATAACCACCGTGAATGTAATATCACCAGCCATTAAAGCCTTGGCCGTGTTTGCACCTGCCACCTCCACTTTTCATTTGGCCGATCGTTCACCTCCATATGATTGTTTACCCATTTTGAGGAACAGCTGCGAAGAGTGATTTCACCTAGCCATCCTTGTGACACTGCCGTGATTGGAAAATTCCAACTTGTACCTGGAATCTGCTGCTAACCCTGTTTATCACTCGTTCCTCAAAAGACGAGTCTTCTTTAAGCTCTTTTCAATTGACTCGTAAAATATGAAAAGATTGCCAAGTTTTGGCCTTCCAGCTCATTAAAGGACCGGGAGAGCTATCCCTCCTCTAGATTTTAATCTTTTTGGACCTGAGGGATTATTGCACAAAAAGATCGAGCGCTTGTTTTGTTCGGCTCGTTAAAATGATCGAAAACTCATCCCTTCTGTATTGTTTTATACTTTTTCAGACTTAAGGGATTAGATGACGAAAAAGGAATTTTGGAGTTGACTTTATGTACCTTTTCAGACTCTCTAAAAATGAAAAGGACCGAGTTATCCTTGTTGTTAGACTCGTTAAAATCATTAAATAGCGACAAACTTGTCTTTAGACGAGAACGAGTTTCACTATCGCTAGGCTCGTTAAAACATAGCGATGGGCTTGCCCGAAGGGCAGGTTATAGAACAAGCATATGTTATCCTCCTCAAGCTTGACAAAAATAAAGAGGTACTGGTCAGTAATGACTGGGGAAAAATTGGGAGAAACTAAAGAAAGCTTTGATGGTAGCAAGTCAATCTTGAACATGACACTTTTCCCCCGTATCACAATCGGGTTGGGTTGTTTCATTCACCGGTCACATCACCATGGTCTCGCCATACCATCCATATTTGGGGTAATGCTACCGATCCATCGCATCAGTGTCGCCATATGTTCAAGAGAAGTCGTTCAGAAAGAGTCAACCGTGTCCCATCCACTGCCATACATTATCCTTCATCCATTCATGACCGCCACCCTGAATCATATGTCACAGATCGTTTTCACCTCCATTAAAATCATTAGCTCCGTTCCATGTCACTGATGTGGGATTCATTAAGGCCCTCCTGTGACGGATCGCTTCTTGTCGACATCAGCTCATTATCCAAGAAGTTGATCTAGGAACAATCCCTTCAGTACTTTGAAGCTTGCATGCCTCAATGGCAAGTTTCTCACTTCCGGCGACAGGTATACATCAATGACCTTCGACCAGAAGATTTTGCGTGGTGTTCGACACCAAGTCCTTTATTCACACCACGTGAATTGTACTGCAGTACCTTGAGGGTCATTATCATTATCAGTGATTCCTCTCACGCTTGTTAACGGTTTACATCATTGACCGGTAATCAAGCGATGTCTTTCCATGTTCGACTTCAGAACAATTCTCACATGGATCGACTTGTACTTAGAGTGAAGATCGAACGAGTTTGAAGACCCCGGATCTAGTTTCATCCATCCAGGCTGCGATATATATTCAGGAAAGATAAAGACATTGACATGTACATCATTGCAGCAGATAATCATCCTACTCAAAGGATGATAATTTCATCAAAATTATCAGTCTATCATCAGACGATTGTCTGTTCTATGTATAGAAAAATGAATTTATAAAGCCGAGCATGGGAATGCCCGCCTCGGCTAGATCATGAAAGCAGTATGAAAAATAATGTATTGTATTGTATTGTATTACAGGTCTCCTCCCAGCATTGGATGAACTTCGGATCCCCATGATAAAGCATTTCGCCCGATAAACAGCCTCATACTTTAGGGGGAAACTGTTATAGACATTTTTGTGCCTTACAGCATTGAGCATGAAATGTCCATAATCTAAGGGATCCAAAGTCCCTAAACATGTTGTTCCTACCCCTAGAGGAACAAGGCTAACAAATCACAACAATTCACAAAAGTTCTCCACCTGAAACTGCTCAAAAACAAGTCAATTCAGGATCATGTCAACTGCTCCATTGACCATCTGCGCTGAATGTCAGTGGCTCCACTGTCTACCTGCGTTGAATGTCAACTCCAACACTAGCTACCTACGCTGAGCAAGTTTGGACAAGTGGCAGACTCATTCCTCAAGGTGTCAATGCTCAGGAAGCTTCCAAAATGACACTTGCCTCAGGGAATTCGACTGGTGATGAGTAAGAGGTTCCAAATCTCCAAGTGGAAGCAAGAACCTCCAAGTGGACTCAAGAACTGAGAGAGGGAGAGGACACTAGTCAGATCTCAAGCTGACTCATCCTCTCTCCAAAATAACTATATATAGATCTCTCCTCCATGAGATCTAGGAGGCTGGAATTTGATTATTGCAAAGAATTGCTGTTGGTTTGAGACTGGAATCATTGGGTGCTTAATGCTTTGAAGGGGCTGAAGATAGGAATTCCAATCGCTGGGAAGGAGATGCTGGATTGGAGCCCACTGGGTTGTATCTCTTCCTGAACCTTGTTATTCATCAATAAAGCTATCTTGGTTTTCTCCTATATACTGGTGTATTTGTATGATTGCATTAGTGTATTTGATTTACTTCTAATCCTGAATCATTTATGAATATGAATATTTTCCTTTGTGTTGTGTTCTTCTCTTGTCGCAAGTAGTTGTTCTCTTGTGATCTCACAGGAATCAAGTAGCTGTTCTCTTGGGCGAGCAAGGAGGCAAGTAGCTGTGAACACCCGAAGAGAAGAAGATCTAGATCGAGGGACAAATGAAAGACACCAGTAAGTCTATTGATCTCTCTTCTTTCATATTTCATAAAGGAAGAAACCAGTGTAGCCGTACTCGTTTGTTGCTAAGGCACTGTCACACCTTAGGCGGATAGGATCGTCCTGCATAGGCATTTTTCCCCACAACAAGTGCCTTGAAGGCAGAAGAGAAGATTACTAGGAGACAAAATGCCAGAAAAGGACATGGATCTGGCAGAGGCAAAACTTCCAACCATAGTGAAGAAGGCAACAGTGCAAAGACTTTAGGAACAACGGAAAAGGAAAGTAGCGCTACGGGGGGAAGGCCATACCAGTGTGGAAGGGGTAGTGGCAGAGGCAGAGGAGATGCTATCCAATGTTACAAGTGCCACAAGTGGAGGCACAAGTCCTATGAGTGTCCTGAAGGTGAACTGGCTGGACCAAGAGAAGCATATGTTGCTCAAATAGAGTAAGCAGAGGCACCACCCCAGGAGGTAGAGAATGTACCGGAGACAAAAGAGGCCTTAGTCTTGAATAAGGTACTGCAGAAACCGGCAAAGGAGACAACTGACCAAACCTGAAGAAAGGCATTATTCCGGACTATGTGTAAGTCACATGCGAAATCCTACAAACTGATTATAGACAATGGAAGCACTGATAATCTAGTTGCCACATAGATGGTGGAGAAGTTGGGTTTGAAAAGGTTGAAGCACCCCACTCCTGATAAGGTGTCTTGGTTACAAAAAGGGCATCAACTACTAGTTGATGAACAGTGTGAGGTTGAGTTCCATATTGGCAAATATAGGGACAAGGTAACTTGTGATATTATACCTATGGACATGTGTCATATTCTGCTAGGTAGACCATGGTAGTATGATTGAAAGGTGGTTCATGATGGAAAGACAAACTGCTATAAGTTTGTCAAGGATGGGATTAAGCATATGCTTTTACCCATCAAGGAAGAAGAGATAGCAGAAGCTAGTGGAGCCAAAGCGTTGTTGGTGGGAGGAAAAGGATTTTTGAAGCAGATTGAAGATAATGAGATAAAGTATGCTGTTGTAAGGAGGCCAAGAAAAGTGTTGTTACATACTGAAATTTCGGACTTACCTGAAGAAATTCAGGATATGTTGCAGGAGTTCAGCGACATTGTGGTGGATGATTTACTGGATAAATTACCACCAAAGTGAAGTATCAGTCATCACATAGATTTCATTCTTTGAGCTAGTTTACCAAACAAAGCTACTTACTGGATGAGTCCTAAGGAAAACGAAGAGATCAGGAAGCAGGTTGTTGGACAAAGTCTTAATACGGGAAAGTTTAAGTCCCTGTGCAGTTTCAACAGTTTTAGCTCCCAAGAAAGGAGGAGAGTGGTGAATGTGCATTGATTCAAGGGCCATCAATAAGATTACCATCAGGTACAGGTTCCCATTGCCACAAATGGATGACATGATGGACTGCTTGAGTGGAGCAGCATATTTTTCGAAAATAGATCTAAAAAGTGGATACCACTAGATGAGAATAAGAGAAGGGGATGAATGGAAAATAGCTTTCAAAACCAATGAAGGTCTGTATGAGTGGCTGGTGATTCCATTTGGGTTAAGTAATTCCCCTAGCACTTTCATGCACCTAATGAACGAGATGTTGAAAGAGTTCATTGGGAAATTCGTGATTGTATATCTTGATGATATAACAATTTTCAGCAAGACCAAGGAGGAACATTTTCGACATGTTAGATATGTGCTGTAGAAATTACAGCAAAATAAAATGTTGATAAATTTGAAAAAATGTTCTTTTTTTCAGGAGGAATTAGTCTATTTGGGTTTTGTGATTTCAAAAAATGAGCTGAAAAAGGAGCCAAAAAAAGTTGTAGCTATAATCAGTTGGCCATCCCCTAAGAGTCTGTTTGAAGTTTGGAGTTTTCACAAGTTGGCAAGTTTCTATCGTAAGTTTGTAAAGGATTTTAGTGGGATATGTGCAACTATGTTGGACACCATTAAAAAGGTAAGTCAGACTTTCCATTGGACTGAAGCAGAAGAGAAAAGCTTCCAGATATTGAAGAAGAAGATCACTAAAAGGCCAATCTTGAGATTGCATGATTTTAACAAACTTTTCCAAGTTCGTTTTGATGCTAGTGGTACAGCCATTGGAGCCATACTCAACCAGGAAGACAAAATAGTGGCTTACTTCAGTGAAAAATTAAATGAAGGTAGTTAGAAATACACGTCTTATGACAAGGAGTTTTATGTTGTCGTCCAAGCATTGAAGCATTGGAGACACTATTTGTTGGGTAATGAGTTTGTCTTGTTTTCTGATAATTCTGCATTGCAATATGTTATGCAGCAACATAAGCTGAATCACAAACATGCAAAATGGGTGGAGTACATGCAGAGTTTTACATTTGTATTGAATCATATCAGTGGTCAAGCCAACAAGGTAACAGATGCGTTAAGCAGGAGAGTTTACTCTTACAGGAGAGCACGATACAAGTGTTGGGTTTTGAACACCTGAAGGAATTGTATTAGATAGGCACAAATTTCAAGGAGGCTTATGAAGCCTGCCAAAATCCTTTGTTGAGGAACAATAGCCCATGGCTGGACTATAACTTATAGGAGGAGTTGTTATTCAAGGGAGGACAACTGTGTGTTCTATAATGTTCGATGAGGGAGAACATCATCCGGGAAAAACATAGTGGAGGACTAGCTGGACATTTCGGCATTGATAAGACCTTGGATCAGCTCAGTCATTTCTATTACTGGCCGAAGATGTGAAGAGACGTGCAACGATATGTGACCAGGTGTAAGATATGTCATTTGGCGAAAGGGCACAATCAGAACACGAGGTTGTATACACCCTTGCCTATTCCAAACAGATAATGGGATTCAGTCAGTCTGGACTTTGTCCTAGGTCTACCCAAAGCACAACAAGGTTTTGATTCCATCATGGTGGTGGTGGACCATTATTCCAAGATGGCACACTTCATCCCTTGCAGGAAAATCAGTGATGCTACCCATGCAACACACTCGTTTTTCACTGAAGTTGTTAGAATGCACGACTTACCCAAGTCCATTGTTTCCGACAGGGATGTGAAATTCACAGGGCATTTCTGCGCACCTTGGCGAAAAAGCTGGACACATAGTTGAATTTCAACTTCGCTTATCACCCACAGACTGATGGGAATATGAAGGTGGTAAACAAGAGCTTGGGAAACCTACTACGAAGCTTAGTTGGAGAAAATTCACGGATGTGGGATCATGTACTTTCCCAAGTGGAATTTACTTACAACGATTCACTGAATTGAAGCATGGGAAATAGTCCTTTTCAGATCTTGTATGGAATGCATCCTCGCGGAGTGCATGAGTTATGAGATTTGGGACAGTTGGAAAGAAGGAGCACTGACGGGGAAGATTTCACAAGAGCAATTAATGACCTACATGAGTAGGTAAAGTCAAAGTTACAGGACAACAATTAGAGGTATAAATAGCAGGGAGATCTAAAACGGCAAGAGGCACAATTTAATGTAGGGGACCAAGTCCTAGCACATTTGCGTAGAGAAAGGTTCCCTAAGGGTGAATACAATAAATTGAAATTTAAGAAAATTAGACCTTGCAAAATTTTACATAATTTTTTTTCAAATTCCAATGAGTTGCAACTACCTCTAGGAATAGGCATATCACCTATCTTTAACGTGGCAGATCTATTTCCATACACTGCCAGTCCTGAAGAAGACAGTTTGGCATAGCCAAATCGGGATACCTAAAAAGGAAGTAGTTCTTGGATGAGGCAAATGCCTTCGGCTCACCCCCTTGAGATCGAGAGAATCCTCAATACACAGGTGGCCAGGTGGACTCGAAGAAAAGAGTACCTACAGTACCTTGTCAAGTGGAAGAACCATCCCATTGAGGACAGTCCATGGCTTGATACAGGACAGATACAACGTGCAGGGTATTCAATCGAGGAGCTCATGGACCGGAGCCATGAATTTTTATTACCCCGGGAGCCTGATGCAGGAGCATCCAGCTAGGGGAGATCAAGGTTGGAGTATTTGTCTCGACAGACTGGAAAGGTTCACAGCTAGTTTTCTAAGTCTCATTTAATTCTTTTAGTTAATAGCATTTAGGATGTTGTGGCAAGTTTAAGGCTGTCTCAACCTACTGTTTTTATTTTCATTACATTTTCTTTTAAATTTACTGTTGTAGGTTAATTTTAGAATCTAGATAAAAAGAAATGAACAGTTATCATGAATAACCATATGTAACTGCTGATAGTTTTAAGTAACTGTACAGTAATCCTTTAAAAAAGGAAAAAATAAAAAACTGTAACAATTTCCATCATAGTTGAAAAGAATAGAAACATACAAGCATTTTTTAAGAGAGAATCTGAATCCATTTCCATTGCAGCAACAGATTAATTTCTTCCTAATTAAGAACTGAGTGTGTTCCATAATAACCACAGAGAACTAGCAATTTAGTTTTTCTTAACAGCCACCGAGAAAGTCAAATTCAGTGAAACAACATAGGGCCTTGTGGAAGAATCAACCACAGATACGAGGGTGAAATAACCAGCGGAGGAATCAAATACAGTTACAACCAACATCTACAGTTCCTAAGTATACAAAGAAAATGGCAAAGACTATAGTCACACATTGACGGAGGGTTTCATAGAACCAATAAACATAGTCACAGCAAGGACGCCGCATACATCTACAGGTATCAGAATATATAAATATATTTTCTTTTTCCTTTCAAAATATTTGCATAAACATATACACAAAAGTATCAAAAATATTTACAGTCCAAGTTAAGGACAAGATTGTAAACTGAAAATACCAAACGATGAGACCGTGGTTCGAAACCCCAACTAATAACTTAAACAGCGTTGGGACATAAGTTACAAAATTATTTAAGGCCCAAAGGAATTTAGACATAAAGCTAGTAACGGAGAGGTCGAACCTCACCCACAAACCAGAGACAACCAACAGGCAGCAAGAGTGTCGAGACAAGAAAAAAAAAAAAGCAACATGGAATGACCCTACCCGTTCCAATGTGTGGGCAATAGGACCTGAGACCAGCAACCAGGATGGCTCAACGTTTGCATGCAACCACCAAGAGCCAACCATCTGCAAACAGGAGTTACATTCCGAAACTGAAGCAGAAAGACAGGGATACTTGGGTTTACAGAGTTGGAACTTACCAGAGGAGCCAAGCTTCAAAACCTCTGAGAGAACCGACAAACAGAGGATTGCAACCAGAGCTAACACATAACCAGATCCATCAGCTACAAGGGATGGATTCCTGACCAAGGTGTGCAGACAGAGAGCCATCGAACCCTCACCAATAGCAAAACGAAACCAGAGCAGCAAACCGTCTTGGCAGAACAAAGAAATGTCGGGCACAATGACGAAATGAGGGATTAGGGTTTTTCGGGAGTGTAGTGTAAAGGTGGGAGAGTAGAGCCTAAGTTCAAGAAAGGTTTCCCCCTCACAATTAAGAGCTGGTACCAAACAATTAATCACACAATAATGCAAATCAACCTCCGAATATTATCACAAATCACACATTTAATAATTGATAGGGTACAATAGGGCTGGTCCCATCACAAGAGAAGACGGGGATGACATTCAGGAGGTGCACAAGAGAAAAAGGAACCAAAGGCTGACATGCAACCAGAGAGAAAATCAAAACAAGAAAGAGCAGTGCGTCCATAGCAGATTCGCCACCCTCCAGGAGGACGAAATGGGGGAGACAACCCCAGACAATATCATGGAGATGGAAAGCATGCAAAAGAAGGAGCTATAAAGAAATAAGTTAAAGAGCTAGGAGGTAGCAGAAATACCACGAGAGGAGCTCACAATGCAAATGATAGAGAAAAATCCAATGGAGATCGATAATCTGAAAGAAGATCTCAGTGCGGAAGAGAAAGTAATGAAACATTTACTACAAACGTGGAGACACTTGGATGAATGTTTCACCCTAGAAGATCAGAAGAAACTCTACAAGGAAACCTTTTAGCAATATAAGACCAAACAAGGATCAACTATCATAGCCCAACCATATCACCTAGGGTCTCAAGGCGGGCAAGAATTAGGAGCCCTAGAAAAATGGGGGAAGAAGCAGGGAAGAAGAACAATGAATGAATCCATCCCGATGGTTGGGGAAATACTAGTAAAATCTAGAAGAGTAGTGATCCGGATTTAAACAAGAACACAACAAATTACAAATATAACAATAAATACAGAGATGCAACAAAAATAACACTTCCTTTCATTAATAGAAAAATACTGAAGTATGCTTACAAACATAATGGAAATAGGACTAGCTCAGACGATGGTAGCTTATCTCTGAGAAGAGATGTGGTGGCTACATGCCTCTGAATTGTGTTACAATGAGGCTCAGAGGCCTATTTATTATTGAGAAACAATGGAAAACCCCAAACATCCAAAAACCTAACCCTAGGAGATGAGGCGCCAATACCGTGGGCCTCGTTTGGGTAAATTTGTACATCAACTTCACGGGGTAGTAACTTTTGCCTACGATCTCCGTTTGGCTATCATAATTCCTCTTTTTGAATACCTCAAAGAGAAGGCCGAAAAAAGTGACATGCTAGTTTGGGATGATTTTGGTCTCTTTGTTTTCCCTAAGAACGTTGTTTAAGGCCTCAAAACGACTCAGGAAGTTCGGGACCTAAAAAACTGCCAAAAATAGTACACTGTGCTACAATTAAGGATACCAAAAAACTGAAAGAGACAGTGTTAGGGGTCCAAGTGGAATAGGTGGGTGGCCACCAATATCCACCTGGATCATTCCTCCCCCCTTAGGAAGCAATGGTCCCCATTGCGTTGAGTGCCTCCATGAGATGAGGAAATTTCTATTGAACTGGTCCGTGGTGAGATGTTCTGTAATCTTTGATGTGTCCAGTAATGGTGGGAAGTATGGTCGAGGGTGGTGCAAGCCAAGGAATGGAGGAATGTTGTGCTCCAAATCATTGTTTCCCACAACCTTGGTAATGGTGTAAGGACCATATCAGAGTGGTTTGAGTTTCCAATGGGCTCTTGTAAGGCATTCTTTCTGCAAATGAAACTAGACTTTGTCACCCACCTGAAACTTGTGTGGCACCCGATGTTGATCATGTCATTGCTTGTACTTGGAATTTTCCATAATGGAGCAGTGATATATTAGCCCATTGGGTATAGGTGCTTCGGGAGTCAGATCGAACGAATGGTTGACTTGACAGTGAAACAGTACACCTATCGGTGAGGAGAAGATGTTCGTGTATTATTTCATGACTGTATCCACCTGCTTCTGCTGCATGGAGGAACCCTTCCCAAGGGCCATGCATGTAGCTACGAGCTTCCCCTTACTTTGAGAGTGAATGAGAAAGAAAATAAATTTCTTGGTCTGGGAGATGATCTTATTGCATTTCTTGGCAGAGATCAAAGAAGTGGTAGTAGGTGGGGATACCTCTGGTATCCTCTATAACCTATTACCCAAATAAATAATCAAAGAGTGAGGTCTAGACTCATATACATCATGTTGCTTCCACAAGTATGGTTGTCCTAATAATACATCACAAACGTCAAGAGGAGAAACATTACACAATACCTCATCTGTGAAGGGCTTGATGCTGTAGGGAAGGTGGCACTACTAGCTGACTTAGAGGTCTCATCCTTGGTGAAGCCACCTGATGATGTACGAATGTGGGTGTGGTATGGTCAGTAGTCCCAGCCGCTTCACAACTTTTTTTGAAATGAGGTTCTTTTGGCTGCCACTGTCGACAATGAATTGCAACAGTGAACCCTTTGCCCACATTTGTGAGTGGAAAAGGCACTCCCTCTCCTGTAGATCGTTGGGATTATTCTTCTGGATCTTAGCAATGGAAATAGTGGTGCTGGGCTCCACATCAATAATATTCTTCCCTTTGTCATTCCTCTTGTCGGGTTCTGACTCAGGGTCGTGACATGCATCTGATTCTGAGGCCTTCAACTCAACCACCAACGACTGCTTGGTTCGACACTAACTCGTGTTTTGAGTGGGGCTCTTATGGAACTCACACCACTTTCCTGTGTACCTCTTTGAATTCGTGATGGTGTTCTTTTCTTGCAGCTTCGACGGGTTGCCTTCGGTCACCCCACCTTGTCCTTTGTTTTGCGGATTCACAGATCCAAATTATCGCTTCTTTTGTTTAAACTTCTTCTTGATCTTGATAGTGTATCGATATGCCGTGCCAAGCGAGGAGATGTCCAAGAACTCCATCTCGTCCTAGATGTACTAGTGTAAGAAACCATGATATTTGAGTACCAAATTCCACTCTAAATCCTTGATACCCAACTTTGTGTGAAGGGTATGAAAAATATTAGTAAACTCTGACACGTCTTGGTCCCTTCCCTGCCACTGTGTGGTCCACTTTATGTATTTATCCTCATAGCTTCCAACAGGGTAGTACTGCTCCTTGATGGCATCTTGGAATGAATTCCAGGTGGGTGCAGATGAAAACAGTGAGGCTGTACTTTCATCCTTCTATTCCTAGTAGGTTTCCCACCAATCCTTGACGTGGGGGGTGGATTTGAGAAGTGAAAAAGTCATCTTTTCCCGGATAGAAAAGTCATGAACAAAAAAATATCCTTCTAGAAAATTTAACCATTTATCTACGGTGTCTGCATCTATCTTACCCTCAAACACGGGAATGTCAAAATTAAATTTTACCTTAAAGGATGTGGCGCTTCTAGAGTAGCTGCTGGAAGTCGATGCATCACCCCTAGGTAGCCGCTGAAGGATCTGGGCAAAGTTGTCCATCATCGTGTTCCTTTGTCACATGAGGGCTTCTTCGAGCAAGATTTTGATAGGATCTCCTGCCTCCTCATCTTTATTTTCATCTGCCATGGGAGGCTGTGGGGATTTGTGAGGCTGATCTTGCAAAGGTTCGGCCAAATCGAACCTTAACTCCTTATATCTTGACCTCGCTGGGGACATGCAAAGAAAAATAGAGAAAGAGCAGACCCCTCTGATACCACTGATCCGTATTTAAATAGGAACACAAGAAATTACAGATATAAACATAAATATAGAGATGCAACAGAAATAAATTTTCCTTTCATTAATAGAAAAACACTGAAGTATGCTTACAAACAAAATGGGAATAAGACTAGCTCAGACAATGGTTGCTTATCTTTGAGAGCAGATGTGGTGGCTACAAGCCTCTGAACTGTGTTACAATGAGGCTCAAAGGCCTATTTATTATTGATAAACAATGGAAATCCTTAAACATCTAAAAACCTAACCTTAGGAGATGAAGTGCCAAAATTGTGGTCCCTATTTGGGTAAATTGGTACATCAACTTCCTGGGTTGTAACTTTGGCATACGATCTTTGTTTGTCTATCATAATACCTCATTTCGAAGATCTCAAAGAGAAGGCTAAAAACAAAGTGGCAAGCCAATTTGGCACTTTTTCAATCTCTTCCTTTTCCCTACAAACGTCGTTTAGGGCCTCAAAATGGCTCCGGAAGTTCAAGACCCGAAAAACTGCCAAAAATAGTAAATTGTGCTACAACTAAGGATACTGAAAAGCTGAAAGAGACAGTGTTGGGGGTCCAAGTGGAATAGGTGAGTGCCCACCAATATCCACCTGGATCAAGTAGTGCCATTATCACAGGTCTTTCAACAACCCCTAAAATTGTTCAAATGATTATTACAACATGGAACATAAGAGGCCTCAATAGTAGTGCAAATAGAGATACCTCAAAGAGAGATTGAAGAAAGATAGACGAAGCATCATGACAATACAAGAAACTAAAATCAGTGAAAGAAAACTGAAAGGAATTCTGGAAAATTTCAAACCCTAGTACCAAGTTATAGCCCAGGACGCAAATGGTAGTGTTGGAGGGTTGGCCATTATATGGAATCCTGGAGAGATCTGGTCAGAAGACTGGGTTAGCCTCCCTCAAATACTCTCAGGCAGATTTAGAATTATTGGATCGAAAGACTAGGTGCTGCTCACAAGAGTGTATGTACCACATATCTCGGGGGAAAGAAGAGCATTCCTTCAAAATTTGGCAAAGATGAGAAACCTATACCTGGAAGACCTTTGGGTAGTAGGAGGAGATTTTAACATGATAACCTCCCTAGCAGAGAAGAAGGGAGGTATGAGAAGAATGGATATAGACATGGAAATATTTGGCGATACCATTGCAGAACTGCACTTAGTAGACCTCCCAACAATCAACGGGGTTCACACTTGGAATAATAGAAGAGGAGGGAACCATCAAATTGCTTCACGATGGGGTAGATTTTTAATCTCTGAATAATTCATAAGCAAAGTTATATTCATAGAAGCCTTGATCCTCCCAGGTATGGGATCATACCATTGGCCAATAAGACTAGAAGTGGACCTGAAAGCGAGCCCTAAAAATCAACCTTTCCGGTTTGAAGCCTTTTGGCTAAGAGACACATACCTCATAAAAAACATAGAGGAATGGTGGACTTACAACAAACAACAAGGGAGGAACTGCATGCATACATTCCAACTAATATTGAAGCATCTCAAGAAGAAGCTGAGGAAATGGAATAAAGAATAATTTGGGCATATTATGAACGACCAAAACCAGATCAACAAGCGCATGACAGAGGTGAAAAAAAAATCATACAGGAAGGGAGATCAGAAGAGCTAGCTAAAGAAGAGGGACAACTAATAAATCAGCTAGAAGAAAGGAGAAAACAGGAAGAGATCCAGTGGAAACATAAATCAAGGGTGAACTGGTTGCGGGAAGGGGAGAAATACACCCAATTTTTTCACAAGGCCATGGTTCAACATCGACAACACAACATAATCTTCTCCTTGAAAGATGAGGATGGCAATCGCAGAGTCCAACATGAAGAAATGGAGGAACTTTTGGTAAATCACTTCAGAGATCTCCTATCAGAACCACAAGAAAATAGAATGGAAGCAATTCAAAGAATCTCACAACATATACCTCACCGAGTAACTCAGGACTAGAACCTAGCCTTGATGAGAGAAGCTACTCTAGAAGAGGTGGAAGAAATTGTCAAGGGTATGCAGAAAAACAAGGCCCCAGGCCCGGATGGATTCACAGCAGAATTCTACCAAGCCACCTGGAAATTCATGGGACAAGAAATTCTTGAGGTTGTTGAGGAATCCCACTGCAATCAAAAGGTATGCCCCAGTTTGAACTCCACTTTTATTGCTCTCATTCCTAAAACATTGAAATCAGAAGATCCTCAAGGATTTTATCTTATTGCCTTATGTAATGTCATATATAAAATCATAGCTACTCTTAGTGTAAAACGGCTAAAACCCCTCCTTCTGAATATCATCTCTCCAGAGAAGATGAGATTTGTCGAGGGAAGGAAAATCTTGGACAGGTTGGTAACTTCTCAAGAAGTAGTCCACTCTCTCAATGCGAAAAAGATCATTGGAATAATGATTAAGTTGGACCTCTCTAAGGCATATGATCAGTTAAGTTGGGCGTATCTGAGTAGCATCCTCAAAGCCTATGGATTTACTCAAAGATGGATAAATTGGATCCTTGCTATGATATCCACTCCTGTTATTTCTATTCTACTGAATGGGACTCCTTCCCAAACCTTTAATCCAACACGGGGTCTTAGACAGGGAGACCCATTGTCTCCTTTTATGTTCATTATTGCTACCAAAGGTATGGGAATATTTATAAAAAACGAAGTCTATGAATCTAGGATTAGAGGCCTGAGGATTTGGGGTAACAATTTAGCCATCACCCATCAACAATTCATTGACAATATCATGCTCTTCTGTCAAGTCTCCCTTAGGGAAGCTCGTAGAATAAAAGATATTCTGAATACCTTCATGGAGGCCTCGGGGATTCAAATAAATAATGAAAAATCTTGTATTTTATTTGTCAACAGTGAGGGGAATGTCAAGACCTATCTTGCTAGGATCCTGGGGTTTAGTACTGGAAATCTCCCCTCTAAATACTTGGGCATGCCCCTATCAGAAAATTCCCTAAAATTATCATGCTGGCATCAAGTCTTACAAAATTTGCAGGGAAGATTAAGTAACTGAACTTTTAGATTCCTCAACCTTGCAGGAAGGACCGTCCTTCTAAAAGTAGTCCTTTAATCGATATCCATATAATAACTCTTAGGTACGTCTGCCCCTAAAGGGGAGTGCTTCGGAATGGTGGATATTTTCAAAAATTTCTTGTGGGGAGAGGCACATCAGGTCACAAAAAATGGAAGGCGGTATAGGCCTAAGAGACCCCTATACTTTAAATCAAGTAATGGGCGCAAAAATATGGTGGAGATGGATAGGAGGTGGAAGGGATCTATGGAAACAAATATGGACAAGAAAATATAATATTCCTAAGAGAACTGAGGATATTTTGTGGTACAGAGACCCCCATAAAGGATCGACAGTATGGAACTTGGCAACCCAAAATAGGGACCTCATAAACCAGCATGCTTTCTGGGAAAATTGTAATAGGAAAACAACATGATTTTGGAAAGAATCTTGGCAACAAAGAGAATGACTAGAAAAAAGGAAAGACCTTAGGGATATATATCAATTTACCAGAGACATCAACATACAATATGTAGATAAATTCTGGAAAGAGGACCAAGGAACGGGAAATTGGATGAGATGGAAGAAGAAGAAATATTGGTGCCATGCTATAGAGACAGACCAATGGATAAAGTTCGAATAAGAAATGAGATCGAGACAATTAATGATCCGAAATGACCTAGACATTCTAAGATGGGGACACACCACGAAAGGAACCTTTACCATAAAAGAAGCTTATGACCTACAAGTAGAACAAGTTCAAGATGGGCAAGGCATTCTTTGGAAAAAAATCTAGAAGGGAGGGTGGTGGCCAAAGGTATCTCATTTCCTCTGGCTGGTATGCAAAGGACGAATCCTAACTTGGGATCAACTGCAGGAAAAGGTGATTCTAAGGGCTGTCCCTATGTTGGTTATGTCAGCAAAACAGAGAGGATATGGAGCACATGCTCAACACTTTCCTGTTTGCTGAACATAAATGGGGTCAGATGCAAGGAGTTTTCGAAAGGATGGATCAAGACTACCACATCATTAAGGAAATAATCCTCTTATGATGTAACAACATATTCACAAGCCCAATATTGAATCGAGCATGGGGATTGGCCCTAGGATTAAATATATGGGCCATATGGAAAGAGAGGAACCGTAGAGTCTTTTAAATTAAAGCATCATCTCAAGAACAGGTGTGGGAAGGAATAGTTCAACACATCAGAGAAACTATCAATAGTTCAACACATCAGAGAAGCTATCTTAGCAGAACAATGGGACCAAGAAGATTGGCAAGTCCCTCCCCAACAAGCTCAAATCTTACGGAAACTTAATCTAGTAATGGAAATGTTTGCCCCAACTACTTGGAGAAAAGATAGGCTTGATGTGATATCCCTGGCTCACTTCACTACCCTAGGAGAAGGATTCATAAAACTTAACTTTGACGGAGCATCAAAAGGGGACCCAGGAGTAGCAGGCCTTGGTGGCCTCTTCCGAGAAAAACATGCCAACACACAACTCATATATGCTTACTCGTGTGAGATAGAAAGAAACAACGAGGCAGAATTCATTTCAGAAAGACAGGGACTCATAATAGCTATCAGAATGGGATACCGAAACGTAGTGGTGGAAGGAGACTCAAGTCCAGTCATAAACACTCTGGCGAAAATGAGCAATGGCACCAGATGGGACAAGCTTAGCCAAAGTTGGAGCACAGCTCGCCTCATACAAGAGATAGGAGAACTAATTCAAAATTTCGATTATATAATGGTCTTACATGTAAGACGAGAAGGGAATAAAGGGGAAAATTTTCTGGCAAACTATGGTTGCAACCAACAAAATGGCTCGGTGGAAAAATTATGGCCGGTACAACCCTCGGATGAGAGGTTCGAAGCCCTGGTGGAAATACTAGATCAGGACTGCAGGTAAAGCCAGGAAAATGGGTCTCCAGAAAATCAAAATCCCGATCGGGGTGCATGCTGGAGGATGGAAGTGCCTGCGGTTAGTAATGAGAGTACATGTGATTTATGTAACACTGCCCCCACATGTTCAAAGCGATGGGTGCGGTGGCCCTTGGCATGAGTACATGCAAGGGTGGTGGGAAAGGTGGCAGAGATGGCAGGGGCGAGGTGGGATGCATAGTAATTAAGGCGACATGGGCGGGTAAGAATTGTAATTTGGCTTGTGGAGTAAGGAGTTGGAACAATAGAGAAGGAAGGTGACGACAACAACGACATCAACCTTGGAGTGGAAATGGGTATGTATCTTGGCTCTTTGCCTCCTTTGCAATGTCGACCTGGTTTGATTCTTGCTGGGGGGAGAGGGAGATACTTGGGAAGGGTAATTGGGGGAAATGTAGGGGGAATTGGAGGAGGCATCGAGCTGCATTAGTTTGGCTTTGCGTCTTTGTTTTGAGCCTGTCGGGATTTGATTTGGCCTATGGCTGTGAGGACCTTACTGTGGGTGGCAATGGGAACCCGGGCTTCACATACTGTGGGATGAGAGGGGTTGGTCGCTAGGGATGGGTAGGTAGTTGCTCGACATTGGAGGTTGAGGGTAGCAAAGGGCAGCTAACATGTTGGTTTGGCGGATGGACCAGTGGTTATAACCATGGAAAGCTATGGGGAACTAGGAATAATTACAATGCTAAGAAACCAACTAGGATCCCTGTGGGGGAGGATAGGCATGATAAGGGAAGAGGAATGTATTTGGCTTACTGGGCAGAGGGAAATGGGATGGCACACCATGGAAGAAAACTAGCTGGGCTAAGGCTAAGCTCATTTGCAAGGCCTCAACAGGGGCTTGTCAACCACACTGAATATGTGAGGAAACAGAGAGGGAGGAGTGAAAATCCAGAAGGGATAAGGAGTCTGACCCTGTCTCAAGGTTGGCTCACCACCCACCGTGCCCCTGGTTCTGCTCGTAAATGGGACAAGAGAAATAATAGTGAGAGTGACGGAATTGACAATCCCAACTAGGATAGTAATATGCTACAATGCTTACGGTTAACATATCTTTCCTATGAAGAGGTATCGAATCATGCTGATATGGCTCAGTGAGAAAGAGAATGGGGATGGAGAAGATGAGGTTGGGAGCCTGGAAAGGCTAAGGACCTGAGCACGTCGGAACCCCACAGAGGAAGGAAATCATTGGAGCATATTATTAGTGAAGCAACTACGACATATCGAGAGGGAAGAAATGAAGGCATTCAAAATTTTCTAGAAGAATGGGAAGAATAAATCAAGCAGGGTAGTGAGATAGAGGAGGAGATGGAGAATTGGAGGACACTAGTCCCGGACCCTGGGAATACCAGAGGAAGGATAACCCAATTCAAGCAGACATTATACCTCTACTGGCTAATGAAAATCCTATTGGGGAAGGCCATGGAAGATATCTTGTTGGGGATGTCACTCTCTCTCCAAGGCATGTCAAGTTACAAACACGATCTGCAGAGAATTCAGTTTCAAATCCACAAGCAAGACATTAGATCAGACAAAATTCAAAGGCACATTCCATGTATCATAGAATTGACTGAGATGTCTGGAGCAACTTTCAAGGATCTGACACCTGTGGAATCGACATCAGAAGAGAAGAAGGGCTAGTTAGTTTACCATGTTTATTTTTGTTTTATATGTGGTTAGCATTTACTTTACATCATTCATGTTTAAGGATAGTTAGATATATATATTCTGGTCATAAAACAGAGACATACATAGCTTGTCTAGAAAGATTTAAACCTTTTTGTTTTTGGATGGCTTACAATGAGGATAGGTGGCCAACAAACTTGGTTTCCCACTAGGAAATTTGAGGCCACTTAGACAACCATGTCATGTAAATTTTCCAATTATAAATAGAAAATGAAAGGTCCTAGCAAGCTTAACAAAAAAAAATATAGCTACCCTAAAAAATTGCAAACAAAAAAAGGCCTCGGTTCAAAACTTAGCCAAACAGAATGGTTGATTCTTCCATCCTGACACCAAAACTAGAATGATAAACTAGAATGGCTCCTTTATCATGTACCTACCTATACATAGAAGCTGAAACTAGAATGAAAAATTGCATTGACTATTTCTTCGCTTGATGGAAAACAAAAAATACATAGAATTTCATATTTTATGAGGAGAAATAACCTGGATGAATAGAATTATTACCTTATATTACTCAAGAATGTTGATATGTATTGGTTTTCGTATATTATTAATAAAAAGCAACGTTTTTTTCTTACTGACAAAAAAGATTATCCAAAAATATAAAATTTATAAAGACCACTTTGATTGGAAAACTAATTAAACCAATTTCTAAATCCAAATATCAGATTAGGTAGAGGATCACTTTAGAATCCCTCCACCCCTAATGCTGTATACATTTTTTTAAGACACGCATAAATCCATATCATAAATTCTGGCATTAACGGGTGAGAACTTTGAACTAGTAAAGTCTTGACTTGATCCATTTCATTAATTAGCAATAAATACAATGGAAGACTCTGTTGTGGCTCGCTTAGAACACTTGGTCCATGGGAACTACCATAGATATATAGCTATTTCACTACAATTCATAGTTCCATCTATCATCCTCCTCCTCTGGTTTAGATAAGGAGGTCCTGAGGGTAAGATACTTCGGGAGATAATCCTAATTTCATAGAATTCTCCTTTTAAAACATTACAATAGATATATAATTACGTCATTGAAACCCAAAATTGCAACCAAATAGTTGAACATGAAGATAGTTCTTCCATCCATCCTCCTTGTCTGGTTTACATAAGGAGGTACAGAGGGAAAGGTAGTTCAGGACATGGTAGAATGGGCCAAATAAGCAAGGGAGCCTACTAAAGGTGCATTGATATATTTAGAATGTTTTGATTGCTTGTAACCATTTCGGTCATCAGGAAATAAATCCACGTTGTTCGAGCCTCCCACCACATCTCCCACCAAGATGTTGGGATTGGGTGCATTGGTGTACAAAGATTGGAAGCTTGTGTTGCATGCAATGGGTTGAGGATGATTTTCTTGTAGGGAAGAGAAGAGCCTCTGACGAATATGTTTTGGAGAGTGGGAACCATATCCAACCATGTATGACATGTTGAGAGGATTATCCTCCAATATGTAATCAACTGTCATTGAAAAAACAAAAAAATGACATTGAATTAGATCCCATATACCAATAACTGGATTAAAAGGTTAGAAAAATTAATTAGTGGGTTTCTATGAATATATACCTAGCGTTTTACAATAGTTCTTAGTCTCTTTGGACTAAAATTCATTGACCCACAAGTTACTACTTGTTTGGAGGAGCTCAGGTATTTAGCATAAGTGAAGATCAAGAAGGAAGAAGATGTAACATATTGCAAATTTCTATTAGACATTGTGTAAAGAAGCCCTCCTGCTTACACAAGAATATACCCAAAGTTAGAATCAGAATAAAACACTGAGGAGAGAGCATGTATACCCTTCAAAAGCAATACATATCAATGCTTTCAGCAGCTCCTTCATGCATTATTACTAAAGGTCCCAAGCTCCAAAGGTCTACCAACAATGGGTATGAAGCAACTGGAGGGGAAAGTGCCGATGATAGTGACTGATCCTCAACAAGATTCCACAAACCACCATGGAATAAATTGCTTTTCAATTCTGCTTATATGGGAAAAAAGAAAACTGCTAAGCCATTACCCTACTAGACAAGTCTGCTGCCATACAATGTGAGTAAACTAAAAACAACAGGTTAGACAACAGAGCGAAGAATGCAACCAATCACTGGGAAAGGTGTAATGAGAGATATTCCTGAAGGATGTTGAAACTATAATTTGAATATATCTCAAGCATCACCTGTGCATAACTCCATGGCTATGAAAATGAGCTACTGCTTTGCACAGTTGATACATGAAGCTCTATTAGCAAAGTCCAATATATTCATCATGTCAAAAAAAATTCCAACATCAATCGTATGAGGAAACACAAAAAACGTTAACCATATAAATATAGTTTCTCTAAAAAATTGCAAACAAAAAATTCCCCGTTCAAAACTTAGCCAAGCGGAATGGCTCATTCTTCCATCCTGACATCGATACTAGAATAATAAACTAGAATGGCTCCTTTATCATGTACCTACTTGTACATAAAAGCCGAAACTAGAGTGCAAAATTGCATTGATTGTTTCTTTGCTTGATAGAAAACAGAAGATACATAGAATTTCATATTTTATGAGGAGAAATAACCTGCATGAATAGAAGTATTACCGTAGATTACTCAAAAATATCAATATGTATTGGTTTTCATATATTATTAATAAAAAGTAGCATTTTTTTCTTAACAAAAAAAATTATCCAAAAACATAAAATTTATAAAGACCACTCTGATTGGAAAACTAATTAAACCAATTTCTAAATCCAAATATCGGATTAGGTAAAGGATCACTTTAGAATCCCTCCACCGCTAATGCGGGATACATTTTTTTAACACAATCATAGAACCATGTCACAAATTCTGGCATTAACGAGTGAGAATTATGAACGAGTAAAGTCTTGAATTGATCCATTTCATTAATTAGCAATAAATACAATGGAAGACTCTGTTGTGGCCCACTTAGAACACTTGTTCCAGGGGCACTACCATAGATATATAGTTATTTCACTACAATTCAGAGTTTCATCTGTCATCCTCGTCCTCTAGTTTAGATAAGGAGGTCCAGAAGGTAAGATACTTCAGGAGATAAGCCAGATTTCTTGGAATGCTCCTTTTAAAACATTACTAGAGATATATAGCTACTTCACTACAACACGGAGATGTATAGCTACTTCAAATAGATGAACATGAAGATAGTTCTTCCACCCATCCTCCTTGTTTGGTTTACATAAGGAGGTATAGAGGGAAAGGTAGTTCAGGACATGGTAGAATGGGGCAAATAAGTCAGGGGTCCTACTAAAGTTGCATTGATATATGTAGAAGGCTTTGATTTCTTGTAACCATTTCGGTCATCAGGAAATCGATCCATGTTGTCCAGGCCTCCCACCACAGCGCCCACCAAATTGTTGGGATTGGGTGCATTGCTGTACAGAGATTTGTGTGTATTTTCGTGTGCTTAAATTATAGTTGCGTAGTCATATAGATGACACTTACTGTAAGTTTAGTGTGAATATGGATAACTTTAACATGAGAAACAATGACTTTGAGTCATGAAATATTTGGTATTAATGTTGATTATGGTTGATATTAAAAGATTGATATAATGGTTGAAATGTTGTTTGAGATGTGTTTTCTTAATTATTGTTTTTTGGTTGACTTAGGTTGAATGGTTATATTGCATTTATAACATTCATTGAGGGTTATGTTTGTATTCGAGTATTATTAATGTTGATTTATGTCAATATTAAAAGATTGATTTCAATAGTATGTTATATTGCAAATTATTTATGTTAAGTGGATGTGTTCATTAATGTTTATTTCACACCCGTGATTGTCTTTAACGGTTAGGTTAGGTTGTGATTTTTTAATTGTTTCTTTATATTATAATGTTTATCATGGTTGAATTATGTTAATGATGACTTCTTTTAGCTGGCCATAGTTCACTATGGTTACGATTGACCATAGTTTATTATCATTGACTTTGGTTTATTATGGTTAATTTTGTTTAACCATAGTTTACTATAATATTGCATAGTGATATTATGGTTAGTTTATCTCAATTGTGGTTGTTTTTATTTAAACGAAAATCATTTCACTTACATTAAAATAAAATAAAATTATTTCACCTAATTCAAAAATAAATTATAAAAAAAAAATAACATCCAAAAATTATTTAGCTTAATTTCCTAAAAAAAAAATAGAACACTTAGACTATGGTGATTTGAAAATATATATAATTCAGATCATAATCCACATAATGTAATACAGATAACCACAAAAATCTGTATTTTATTATTATATCTTATGTCATCTAGAAACATGTAAATATCCTAATATCAACATCACGACAACCTAAATAGGTCAGATGCTTTATTAGCAAAGTCCAATATATTCATTATGTCAAAAAAATTGCCACATCAGGAAACACAAAAAAACTTTAACCATTTATGCATCTTATTTAGATTTTCTCTGCATCTTATTTAGATTTTCTCATTCCCATGTCGCTATTGTTCCTCAATTTATGCCTTACCACGTTTCCTTTGCAACATGTGGTGCAAATGCTAGTTAAAAAACTCTGAAATATTGCATGCATGCTCATTTCCAATATAGATAAACATATCAAGAAATACAAGTATGAAAATAAAGTAGGCAAGAACTCAAAACTTAGAGTTGAAAACCAACAATGCAGGTAAAAAAGTTTTAATAATACAAACAATCATAAATCCATATTCATAAAATGTAAATAAATTAATAAATTGAATCACAAGTTTTTATCATATTCATAAAATGCAAATAAATTAATGGCGCAAAACAATTTAAAAAAAAGAATGTGATTTTTTGTTATTTGAAATACATTTTTTAATGCATAAATGGATTCAACACTCTGAAAAAACCATCATAGCACTCAAGTTTGCAAATAAACAACTTAAAATCAAGTTTTTAAAAATTTATACCAGATTTTGATAAAAATTAACCAGAAAACATGTCGTGAAAAAAATCATTTCATCTATAATTTAAACTACACCTAAATTAATAAATTAAGTCACAACTTTTTATCAAATGCCATAATGGAAAATATTATTTTTGTCGAATTTTTTTTTATTAAATTTTAAATATATAAAAAATATTTGTAATAAAAAAAATAGATAACAAAGTTCTTATAATATTGATATTAAAGTCATTTATATTTAAATTACATCAAGTTGAATTATAAATATAAACCACTCCCACACGTAATTAGTATTTATAATTTTTAAGAAAAACAACCATTTATGCCCTTTAACCTATGCGAAGTTAAACGGATTTTAAACGAGAGGATGATAGAGGTGATCTGCGCGCTCTTTATGTGATTTATGGTTTTGGTTTTCTCAATATTAAATGTTCAGGTTCTATATATAGCATCCACAGGTCACAGAGTTTTCTCAGGAGTAGATGCCCAGGTTCAATAGTGTGAGAATATATATTAAACACAAAAGTTCGGCTCGGTTAACTTAGTGCCTGCTAACATGGCTTCGAAGGGTTTGATGGCAGCGCTGGCAACGGTGCTATTACTCTGTGAGAAAATCCTTTGAAAATTTCCCATGTTCGTGCTCGTGCTCGTTGGGATTTCTGACTGACGAGTTTGTCTGTGTTGTGTCGTTGCAGGGCGCGTTGGGGTTAACGGAACGGTATTCACGGTAGTGAACAGGTGCTCGGAGACGATCTGGGCGGGCGTCCTCACGGGGAACAACGGCGCTTCCCTCGCTGGCGGTGGCTTCGCCCTCAGCGCCCAGCGGTCTGCACAGGTTACCGCCACGGCAGGCTGGTCCGGCCGCTTCTGGGGCCGGACGGGCTGCAAGTTCGATGCATCGGGCGCTGGTTCCTGTGCCACGGGTGACTGCGGACGCGGCCTCAAGTGCAATGGCGCCGGTGGGGTTCCGCCTGTCACCCTCGCCGAGTTCACAATCGGCGACCCGGATTTCTACGACGTCAGCCTCGTGGACGGCTTTAATGTCCCCTTGAGCATCAGCGCGGCGGGCGGCACCGGGAACTGCAGGACGGCCGGCTGCGTCGACGATCTTCGGAACAACTGCCCGGCCAAGCTTAGGGTTACGGGCAGCAACATGAGGGTGATTGCCTGTAAAAGCGCTTGCGAGGCGTTTGGGAGTCCGGAATACTGCTGCACGGGCGACCATGGGAGCCCTCAGACGTGTCCTCCCAGCAAATACTCCAAGGTCTTCAAGGCCGCTTGCCCGACGGCCTACAGCTATGCTTACGATGACAATACCAGCACGTTCACCTGCAGACATCCCCATTATACGATCACCTTCTGTCCATGAGCTGCCGGAGAGAATTTTATGACGGGTGTACGCCTATAGGCTGGCATTAACAGAAAATGAGCGAATGTGCATCATTATTATAATGTCAACATTAATATAAGATTAAGTTTGTGAATTCAAAATTGTTAGGTTAACCATATTCCAACCTATCAATGACATACATAGATTTCACATGGATCATGTCACCAAAGATATAAAATATGCTTAAGCAATTCTTCATGAATTCCTCTCAAATCACATATTATATTGACATGAATAGTTTTCATACCTACCTTGATGCTACTAGTAGCATTCCTATTGTTGCATGATTCGCCAATGCCTCATGGAAACTCTCATGATCTCTCCATTAACCATTGGAAAAGCATTCTATGGTCTTAATCCTTTGCGTATGAGTGTCTACCATGTGTAGCTACATTGTCAACATCTTCAACCAGTTTTATTTATACATTTATCACAATTATATTACTCAGTGACATAGATCCATCTTCATTTGTAGCTACATTGTTAACATCTTCAGCGAGTCTTATTCATGCATTTATCACAATTATATTAGCCACTGACATAGATCCATCTTAACTAAGGATCTAACATGAGTCTAGAGAGATACAATTTCTTCACTTGCAATATTTTTATGACTAGACATTATTTAAATGTTTTGTATAGTTTTTTTTTTTTTCATATTTAAAAAAAATATGAGCCACTCAACTCAATCATGTCATGCTTATTGCATTTGTTACAACACTCTTCAAATCAATGAACAATATAAGACATACTCCCACATATCTACATGCACTCTACCATATATTATCTCTTAATTGTTTACTAGTACACATGAATTGTGATTATTTATTTTGTTGCAATACATTTCAATTATTTATTTTCTTGCAATTATCAACTTTCTCATGTTTGTGACATGATCCCTCCATCCTCAATTAACCATTGGGAAATCATTCTGTTGTTTCTATCCTTTACATATGAGTGTCTACTATTGGTAGTTACATTGTCAACATCTTCAATCAGTGCTACTCATGCATCTATTACAACTATGTTAGTCATCATGTCATGCTCAATGCATTTGTCGCAACACTCTTAAAATCAATGAGCTATATCAGACATAATCCCACATAGCTACATGCACTCTACCATATATTATCTTTTAATTTGTTTACTAGTGCAAATGCATTTGGATTATTTACTTTCTTGCAATGCATTTCAATTATTTATTTTCTTGCAATAATCAACTTTCTCATGTTTGGATTATTCATGCATAGTACTTTTTAAAGCTCGAGACAATATAGAAAAACAACGAGGAGTTGAGGCATTGTCCCTTCCATTCCTTTGGAAAACCTATAATTCACAACATATCTCATCCATCCCATATCCTCTAGCACCTAACTTAGTATTAGTAGTGATATTTATCAAAGTGGTTATTCCTATTCACTTTTCACAACCATACTCATTACCTTATTTACATGGTTCAACTTTCTCAATGCATTCGCCATACTAAGGCATACATGTAGCTTATGATTTTAATTACAATGAAGTGTATTTTATATGAAAAATCATATACAAATAGATTTATTAGCAACTTTTGTAACAACCCTTCCGAAAATTCCATGTAATAAAAGTAAATAAAGGCAAAATAATAACCATGGATGATGGGACACTTATTCAAGCTAAATGTTGGGTAGAATCCTAGTGATGGGGATCACTTGTGTTTGTCTATGACTAAGGAAATTGGCAAACACAATGGCTAACGCTTTCGAAAGAAAAAATGGTGTTTTGACACATTTACTTATGAAACTAAGGGAAATTAGGAAAAAAGGGAGGTGAAAGGTCACAGGTTGCATTAGAGGAGGAAAATTAAGGAAAATGAAGAAAATAGAGGCCTCATTCATAAAAAGGATTATGAGGATTAGTTGGTAACCTTTTGTCAGTTCAGTTTTTGAGTTATCTCATTATTCTCTCTCTCTCTCTCTCTCTCTCTCTCTCTCTCTCTCTCTCTCTCATACTCTTAGAGACTTAGATTTTTCTTGGAGCAATCTTGGAGGGTGTGGCATACTTGGATTCTTAGAGAAAGAAGGCAAAGGAAGAGCAAGAAATTACAAGAGGGCATCAGGATCAACAACAACATCAGATTTTCTTGTAGGTATTGAGTTGCATGTATGGTTCCTTCACTAGTTCTGGAATGCATGGCATATGCATGTGGATTTATGGTTGTGATCTTTCAGTGGCATGGAGGATGGTCAAGATTGACAGTGGATTTCCTTGTATTTCCATTTCCTGGATAGCCATGGTGATTGTGGGTTTACTTTCATTATTTGCTTTTGGTTGTTTCTCATGTTTCCTTAGCTTGGCTTGAGTTATTAGTCCTAGAAACACTAGTTGGACAAATGCTTCGTAAGCCCTATAATAGCATGGGTTGAGTTACTAGTCCTGGAAGCCTTGGTTGGACAAATTCTCTCAAACCCCTTGGTCAGTTGAGTTACTAGTACTTGAAGCCTTGGTTGGACAAACACTCTGGAAGCCCTGTATAAGCTGTGGGTTGAGTTACTAATCCTGGAAACCTTGGTTGGACAAATGCTCTAGAAGCCTTGAAAGGCTTGGATGGAGACCAATCTGATGATTGTTTTAGTGATGTCCGATTGGGTGGTGGAATCATTGTATTATGGGTTGAGGTGGATGGCCTCTCGAAGTCCTGTATGAGTTTTGACTGATGTGTTCTATGAGATCCCACATTCATACTTGCAATATGGCATGGGGATGAATGACTGAAGAGAGATTTTCTTCAACCATTCTATGGTCAGATGGAACGTGGATGTCTCATCTCAGGTTTGGATTTTGCATCATTAATGAAAGGTTGTTTCTCCTTGATTTCTATGACAATCTTGATGGATTATATGTGGTCTATATGTATTTACTTTCATGGGTATTTTTTCTACTATTATGTTGGTTATGTATGTATTTTATGACAACAACTATGTATGGCTTTCACCATGTTCCTACTTGTAATTGAATGATCAATGTATCTATGACGTAATGGATGGAATGGTAGGTGATGTGTTAAGACATAAATCGTTCTTAGTGATTCTTGGCTAAGTATGAGACCCCTATTCGTGATATTTATGATATGTTTGATGAAATGCCTATCATGGCTAGTAGGGGTCGAGTCAAGGTTTCATTCAATCATTTGCTTTAGACTGTTATTCCATGTTATTTTACTGTTCTAAAGAGATGGTTCAATTCTGGGCAGTGACTTGGGCTCTGGGCCTAAAAGGATGGCTCAAATCCCGGGTACACTAGCATAGCAATGACAAATTTAGTCTCTCGACGCTGGAAGGAAAGCCCGTGAGTGCGACTTTGTGTTTCTGGATGTTGTCATGCCTATAGCATGAGAGCGACTGAGGCTTAAGTTGTCCAAAATTTTAGTGGGACTTAAGGGAAAGTTTTCTAAAGTATTGGATTGGTTCCTACGGGTCCTGTAACTGATGTTGAACGTTTGTATGGTGTGTTTCCATCAATTCCACTTCGTTAACATGAATTAGTTTCAAACCATATCATAGTGGCCTCTCGTTGCATGTTTACCTTGGTTGGTCGGTTTCTTGGGTAGATGTGGGAAGAGGGTGTTACAGAGTGGTATAAGATCATGGTTCACCCCTCAGACTAGATGGGCTATGTGTTGGTCATGCATGCATGTTAGTTGCATGTGTGTCTCTCACACTTGCATTCCATGTGCTTGTTGCATTTTCATGATGTTGTTCATGGTTGTAGTGATGTCGTTATGTGAAACTTGAGGTTCTTATTATGGAATGTAGGGTTGTGAGTGTAGGGCTAGTTACATGTCGACTTATTTCGCTTACATGTATTGTTGTAGTATGTTTGATTGTAATATTTCTTTTTGGTTACATTCTTGTATGCTTGGTTGCATGTATCATTCTTGCAGGTTTGATTTCAAGTATTGTTCATTCATGCTTGATCATATGTGTTTATGCATATGTGTGGATGGTTATGCATCACTTATGCATGTTCACGTTTGCATGTTGTCCAGTGCATAGTGACATAATAATCATGATTGTCATGCATAAGGTCGCGATGTGTGTTGTTGTTGAGGTCATGCATTGATGACTAGACCCTAGCTAGAATGACGGTTCCATGGTCATATGCTTATGTATTAAGTTTCTATATGCTATCATGATTATGTTATACATTTATCACGCTGATTTTTGGATCTTGCAGACAAGGTATCCTCCCTGAGTTATACTATGTTACATTGGTTTATGGTGATTTGGTTTAGCTGACATGATGTACCTTGTAGGAGGAAATATCAAATGGCTAACAAGATGGTCGACTAAAAATACTCTCCCTATGAATCATAAGAGCAGTATGGCATTGGGAACTCTTTTGATTGGGCAGTTACACTGAGAAGTTTAAAGGAAGAAATAAAGAGTCGTGAGGTAGATAATTACCGAATCATATAGGCATAGGAAAAGTTAGCAGAGGTAAATGCAGTCATACTTAAGATCTCGTCAGATTTGTGGCGATAGGGAGTGCTTTAGATTAGCCATGAGTAGGAGGATAGAACTAATGGGGCATATGGTAGTAGATCGTATAGTGGTCACATATCATATAGAGATGACACAATTAGAGATGAAATATTGTTGGACACTCCAGAAAGGAGAGGGGATAGACACATGTATGATTCTATTTCTGATTCATATACACACTATGATCATCATCAGTATCATCCTTATAGGAAAAGTGATAAGGGGTATTTTCCATATGAGTTTAAGAAAGAAAAGCCACCTAATTCTGATGGAGAGGTAAATAAATCACAAGATGTAGAGGTACAGTTGCTAGGCATGAAGAAGTTCTTCAGATTGCATGACTACTTAGAGAACATGAAAGCTAGGGTGGCTACATTTAGTCTAAAAGGAACGGCAGACATTTGGTGGGAAGGCATGAAGAATGTCAGAGGTATAAATGAGGAGTACTTGAATTGGAGTGAGTTTGAGCAGTTGTTCAAGAAGAAGTACCTATCATAGAGATATTATGATTACAGAGAAAATTAATTTTATGAGCTAAAGATGGGTTCCATGACAGATGACGAGTACATTAGAAGATTCTTGGAGTTGTTGAGGTATGTTCCTTACCTCAAGGAGGAGAAGGCTAAGATTCATATATTTGTTAGCATATTACCGGTTGCATTCAAAGATAGGATCGAGTTCAATGAGCTTAGATCATTGGACGAGGCCATCTAGAAGCTAACACATTGCTATGAACAACCGAAGCGCAAAACTAAGACTAAGCCAGACTTGAGAGGTGATGCAAAGAACAAAGGAAAATAGGATAAGAAGTGAGTAAGACCACAGGATACATGTAACAAGGAGAATGTTGCACTAATTTTACAGCCATCATCCCTATTGATGTTCCTCGTCCTTCTTTCGATTTCTATGGCTTCCCTAAATTTCTGGTGATGTAAATGCACCACCTTGGCAATAACACAGGCCTCCTCAATAGGGATGACGACTGAAAAATTAGTAGTTGCTGGATCCTTGCCCTCTCCTCCTAGCCGCTTCCCCGTTTTTTCCCTCCCTCCCCCCCGTCCTTGGCCTGGTTCCCTTGTATTTCATTTTATCGCTTTCTGTTATCACACTGTCGTTTCAATCTAGCTTAGTTTCCTTAATTCACTATTTTATCATTTTTTTATAACTCAATTAAATCTTGTTATTTCGTTTGCATTTGAATTTCTTTTTAGTCGTTTAATGGTTTAGTTTCTTCAATATTTTTTCCTTAATTACAGTCTGTGTTAAAGGAATGATTTCATTCTTTTAGAATTAGAACTTGTATATACTATGTATTCAACGTTAAAATATTATGTTCATGGTTTTTAGAATCAAAATTTGTATATACTTTGTAGGAAAATTCCAAAAGATTGTTTTCTTTCTCTTAGAATCATTTGAATCTCAATACTCTGTTTTATTGTGGCAACATGTTTAGGATTGGTTCATAATTTTAGAAAGATTAACATAAGATGTTTGAGAAGGATAATCAATATATATATGACCTGGTAGATTAGTTTAACAATAACTCTACTTCCACTAATTAATTTGTAGAAATCTACCTCTAAACTAATGCTTACAAATAGGAACCTAGATAACAACGAAAATCCCCAAAACAAATATAACCGCCATCTTATATATTAGAAGAAAGTCTTCTAGCATATATAGTTCACTTTCACTTCATAAGTTTACCAACTCCGATCGATAATTTATGCTTGCAATTTAGGAACATTAAATTGACCAAACATTTGGGCGTCATTGTCGGGGAAGTGTAAATAGAAGTCTTAAAAAAAAATCAAATAAAAACATGATATGCATTGGGAAAGAGACTCTAGAGGTAGGTTTATAGGTTGAGGAAGAAGTCTAATTCCCACATCATCATTCACTCCACCACGACCACTTAGTGCCACAACACCCACACAAACTCGAATTTACATCCATAGCAGGCCAATATAGACTTCTTGAAGTCTTGAGATCTAAAATCCAACCTAAAGATTCACCAACTTCATCAAAAAAATTTGTAATCGAAGTAGATCCTACAATCCCAACAAAAGGAATAATTTTCTTATATTCAACTGGAGAACAACTTCTAGCTCAAGAGTTGGAAGTTCCTATTGAAGAAGAGGAAGGAGAAACCCACTTCAAACCATTGATAGAGGAACCAGAAGATCTAGAAGAAAAGCTAGATAATCCTGTTGTAGAACTGGATATTTATTCTGAGGAATCCATCATGGCTGAATAGAGAGAAGGAGAAGTACACAATGTCAATGGTGAACAACATAGGATTGGGGGAGAAGGAGGAGGAAATAGAGGTGGTGGTAGAGGTAGAGGAAGAGGAGATCCATAACCTTTTGAATTCCCTATCCTTGATGAGGATACACCATTAACAATGAAAAACATATCGCCTTCTATCCTCCCTAATTTTCATGGAATAAGAAATGAAAACCCATAGGCATTTCTCTTTGAATTTGAATTATTATGTAGATCATATGATTGTTTGCATGATGCTCAAAAACTAAAATCGTTCCCTGCCACCTTAAAGGATTCAACATTAAAATGGTTTATGAGTTTAGGAACAAATTATATAAGAACACGTGGACAAAGGAAAGAAGAATTCTTAGAGAAATACAAGGATTATTGTATGCCCCATAACATTAGATATGTAGTCTTTAAAATGGTATGAAAAGAAAATGAAAATCTTGAAGCTTTTGTCGAAATATTTGTTTATAATATCAAAAGGGAAAAAATGAATAATCTGGATGAGGAAACTTTGAAAGATCTCTTACTAAAATGCATTAAAGATGAGTGGATTGATCTTCTCAATCTATTGGGAAAAGGTGATATTTCTTAGTTACCATTTGTAGATATTTGTGATCTATGTGTACATATTTCAAGAGGTAAAGCAAGAACAAGGAAAAGTCCAAGTATTGTCTTTTATTAAGAGTAAATAAATCTGTAGTCGGGACAGTAAGTATGGCAGAATTATGTAGTTTTATTTATAATTTTACAATAGATATTTTAGAGAGTCTCAGTGAGAAAAATGACACCCTTAAAATACAGAACAAGTAGAAAGCCGAAAATGCTGCATTATCCATATTTTGTCCTAGGTGTAGAAATAAACGTGCTCTGAGAGAATGTCCTTTAGATTTAAAAATCATAGAAACCTGTGTTATATGTGCGGAAAATCATGATACAAAAGAATGTCCCTCTATACCAGGTCTTAAGGCTGTGTTCAATGAAGAAGGAATACCAAATCAAGTAGACCCTCTTTACTTTATTTCCAAAAGACCATGGAAAAATCCTCAAACAAATCAAATTCAAGGCTTTAATCCTCAACAATTTTCACAATATTCACAAAATAATTGGAATCCACCTATGCCATGGTAGCCTTGGGCTCAACCATAATCTTGGAATCAAGTATGGAAAAATCCTTATGGATGATATTCTCAATATCAACAATATCTGCCACCTTATCCAAATTTTCCACCACAATACTTCCCTCAACCCAACCAGTTACCTCAAACTCAAGCTCAAAATGAAAATCCACAACTTTCTTTTCCATTTCCACAAAGACCAAATCAATTACCCATTCAACCACTCCCAAATCCAAAAAATAAGGCTTCACAATCTGTTTACAACTTAGAAGGACAGAATCCTCAAACTTATATGATAACTCAATGAGATACGAATAGTGTTCAATTAAGGTTTGGTAGAGTATTAGAAAGGAAGAAACCATCTGTTGTCATTCAAGAAACAAAAAAAGAATTCCCAAAAAAATAATAATGAATTTGAAGGAGAGATTTCCCTTCCTTAGAAAGAAAAAATTGAAACAAAAAAAAGATCCTATACAATCTCATAACACTCCTATTATAGAACAATCTTCAGTATCTGTCTCAAGACCACCTTTTCTTGAAAGGTTGAAAATCGATAAGGGAGTAGAAAAGCAAATCATGTTGCCTCATTATGATATGTTATATGAATTGAAAAATGTCTGTATAAAAATTCCTTTATTACAAAAAATAAAAGAAATACTAATTTTAGCAAAAACAATTAAGGAATTGAGTACTCAAGGATCAGGAATAAAAATAAAATAAATAAAAAGAATTCAACTAGTAAGGAGAATTGTAGATATCATGATGGGGAAGAGAAAAATTAAAAAATATTTAGATCCAGGAAGCCCCATTGCGAAAACACACATCAATGGAACTGAAATACCAAACAAACTGATTGATCTAGGAGAAACCACAAACATAATGAGAAAAAAATCTATAGATAAATTGAAGCTTCCTAATCTTCAATATTGACCAACATTGTTACAATTAGCATATAGATCTGTAATTAAACCTGATGGTGTGTTAGAGGATATATATGTATCCTTAGATTCTTGGGAATATCCTGTTGTTTTCATGATCTTAACACCCAAGAATAATTTAGGAGGACATCCATTAATTTTAGGAAGGCCATGGTTAGCTACATCTGATGATTTTATCAGTTGTAGATCAGGAGACATGTTTATCTCATATGGAAGCTTGGCAAAGAAATTTACATTATACCCACCTGCAAAAACAATGATAGAAGTAGAAAATGAAGAATGCATAGATAATGATAATGATATACAACTGGTTTTCACTATTGCACAAATAAATGAAGAGGATGAAATTTCAAATTCAATAGAAAATAATGAACCCTATTTATATTGTGACAATAGTCAAGATTTTCAAGAAAAATGTAATATTGAATATCTATCATCTAGACAAATGTCTTTACATTCTATGGAAAAATTTGGAAACACTTCAATAGAATATTTTCCAGGGAAAATTTTGAACATCAATGAAAACCTAGAAGAATTACAGAAAAATAAACTAGTAGAAATATTGCAAGAACACTCTTCTGCATATGCATGGGAATATACTGATATGAAGGGAATTAATCCTAAAACTTTCATGCATCATATTTATATTGAAGAAAATGCTAGACCAGTTCGACAACCACAAAGAAGAATGAATCCAAACTTAAAGGAAGTTGTTAAAGAGGAATTGTAGAAACTGTTAAATGTAAATTTCATTTATCCAATATCAGAAAGTCAATGGGTTTCAACCCTAGTAATCGTTCCTAACAAAAATTGAAAGTGGAGGGTATGCATTGATTACAGGGAATTGAATAAAGCTACTTTGAAACATTATTTTCCACTTCCTTTCATAGATCAAGTTTTAGATACATTAGCGGGAAAGATTATTTCTCAATCTTGGATGGTTTTAGTGGGTATAATCAAATTTAGGTAGCACCTAAAGATCAAGACAAAACCACATTCACCTGTCCATGGGGGACTTATGCTTATCGAGTACTTCCTTTTTCATTATGGAATGCCCTAGAAACATTCCAAAGAGCAGTACTAGGAATTTTCTCTTATCTTATTCATGATTGTGTGGAAGTGTATATTGATGATTTTGTAGTTTATGGAAATTATTTTGAAGAAACACTTGAAAATTTAGAAAAATTTCTCATAAGATGCAAAGAAGAAAATATTGCATTAAGTCATGAGAAATGTTTTATGATATTTAATGAGGGAATTGTTTTAGGTCACCATATTTAAGGAAATGGAATTAAGGTAGACTCGTCTAAGGTAGAAATTATTTCCAAATTATCAGTCCCAAGTTGTCAACGAGATGTTAGGATTTTTTTTGTTTTTTTTACTGGATATTATAGAATATTTATAGAAAACTTCACAAAGATTGCATCTCCACTCTTCCAATTACTCACCAAAGACTATGAATTTAGTTGGAACTTTGACTATCAAAAGGCCTTTGAAACTTTGAAAAATAAGATCTCTCAAGCACCTATCTTAAAAGGACCTAATTGGAAATTTCCTTGTCATATATCAACTGATGCTTCAAACACATCTCTAGGAGTTATGTTAGGACAAAAAGATCTCACTCCTTATGCCATTTATTATACGCATAAAAATTTAACTCCCGTGGAGCTAAATTATACTGTAACTGAAAAGGAGTTTTTAGTTGTCATTCATTCCATTAATAGATTCAGACATTACATCACTAACTATGAAGCTTTCATTCATACGAACCATTATGCCATTAGATATTTAATGAAAATACCAGTTATTAATGGTAGAGTAAAAAGATGGCTATTACTGTTACAAGAATTTAATACCACCATTTCTGGACCGAGAATTTAATATCACCATTTATGGACCGACCTGGGAAACAAAACACAATTGCTGACTTTTTATCTAGAATTCAAAATCATAACAATGATACACCTATAGAGGATAAATTTACTAATGAATATCTTTTTGCAGTATCTACTAAATCACCTTGGTTTGTAGATATTGCTAATTATTTGGTTATAGGGAAGTTATCCTCCTATTTGTTTCCTAGAGAAGAGAAGAATAATCCAAACAAGTGCATATTATTCATGGATAAATCAATAATTATAAAAGAGAAGACCAGATCTCATCAGCCGAAGGTGTGTAAGAGAAGATGAAATACATGAGATACTTAAAGCATGCCATGATGAACCATGTGGAGGTCATTGTGCTGACAAAAGAATTGCTTATAAAGTCCTCCTCTCAGGATATTGTTGGCCTTCCATTTTTAAGGATGCTAAGGAATATGTTAAGAGGTGTGATAGTTGTCAAAGAATGGGGAAACTACTACAACATCAGG
Organism: Pinus tabuliformis; assembly: GCA_031772625.1. Classification (NCBI taxonomy): domain Eukaryota; kingdom Viridiplantae; phylum Streptophyta; class Pinopsida; order Pinales; family Pinaceae; genus Pinus; species Pinus tabuliformis. The sequence continues at coordinate 844,982,630 of CM062809.1, read as the reverse complement.
TACTCATTGAAACTTTCCAAAAATGGGCTTTGGATTTTGTTGGACCAGTTAATCCATCTTCAAAACAAAAAAAAATATATTCTTGTATGAATTGATTATGTTACTAAATGGGTAGAAGCTAAAGCACTTTCTTTTGCTACTGAAAATGGTGTAGTTTCATTTCTTTTTGAGGATATTTTTAGTCATTTTGGTGTCCCAAGAGAAATTGTAACAGATCAAGGAAAGAAAGTTACATCCAGAGTAGTGCAAAAGATAGTGGAAAAATATAAAATAAAGCATTGGAAAACTACTCCATACCATCCACAAGGAAATGCACAAGTAGAGTCTACCAACAAAGTGATTGAAGCAATCCTCACCAAGACAGTTCACTTGCACATAAGGGATTAGGCAGAAAATGTTCCAGAAGTTTTATGTGCCTACTGTACCACATGGAGAAGCACTACAGAACATACTCCCTATGAACTTGTTTATGGGAAGCAAGTCCTATTTCCAATTGAGTTCTAGATTCAGAACTATAAGACAACAATCAAGTTGGGACTTGACTTATTAGAAGCACAAAAATCAAAGAATGGGACAACTCAATGAGCTTGATGAAATAAGGAAAGATGCTATCCACAAGACTTGTTTAGTCAAACAATAGAGATATAGATGGCATGATAAATACATCAAAGAAAGAAAATTTTAGCGAGGAGACCGGGCATTACTTTTTGATTCAAAGTTCAAAAATTTCCAAGGAAAGTTTTAAACTCACTGTCTTGGGCCTTATGAGATTGAAAATGTTTTTGATAATGGATTGGTTAGAAATAGGACTATTGATGAAGAAAATGTTCCTCTCTTAGTGAATGGACATTGACTTATGATATATCATAAGACAATGACAAAGGAGGAATTTGTAACGCTTTTATAGAACAACTATGATGTTGGAAATAATACTGAGAGGGGGGTGACTCAGTAGTATCTGATCAATAATTTTTCTTTTCTCAAACAGATTTATATACACTACTCCTATAAAGTCAACTAGTGTGTACACACAACTATGATTAGAGAAACCAATGTACACCCAGAAAACTTGTGTTTTAGACAATTTATCATGTGTTGATCTTTAACCAATGCATCTGTAACTTATTAAACAGAGTAGTAAAAATAGAATAAACCATCACACATAAGCAACACACATGAACACCAAGTTTTAAGGTGGAAACCCAATGTGGGTGAAAACCACCTACTGTTTTCGTCTCTGTCTTCTTTTAATAATAATAAAATATGTTTACAATCTTGTACTGGTGCAGAATCATACCAATATGCAAGTACCCACCTGCAGAAGGCTACAACTTTGTCTCATTTTCTAGCTTCTATTGGAAGGGAGCTGCAACCCCCTAGCTCTTCTACTAGCCAATGTGATTACTAGTACATAGGTGCCGACCTACAGAAGGCTACGACCTTATCTCTTCCACGAGGGACCATGTTTCATAAATTTTCAAACTAGATGCTCCTGGTACACATCAATACACATGAATATCTTGTTTCATCAAATTTTCATACTGGACCCTTTAGGAACTTTGAAACTCAAACTAAATCAACCAACAATCAATTAATATGAACAATCAGACCACTGTCACCAGAACACTATGCTGAATCCAGGAACCTGCATCATCATTCAGAACCAGCTGCAACCTCAAAAATCATGCATCAAAATGTATACACTGCTTTACTGAACCCAACTTGTGTGTATACGCTATTCCTGTAATCAAACCTGTGTATACCTTCAAGACTACTGAAACACAAAATTTTTGAATCAAGTCTATACCAACTAACAGTCTGTTGACCATATACTATCTATTTACAGAGCTTTACACAAGAAATAGCAAAGATCACCCTTCTCACTTATTCAATCAATCAATCAGATACCAAACTCCTTATGTATTCATATTTACATTCAGATTTAAGAAGACTTCATTGACAGATAACTGTAAAACAATAAAATTGATTAGATTGATCAATCAGATCTGAAGAACAGGCTTTTCTTTTGTATATGCTATCTTGAAGAGTAGAAATTGCATGTACACGTGCTTTTGTAGAGATGAACCGGCATACAAATCTACAAATATTAACTCATAACTTCGCCACACTTATAGAATTCAGATGAACCCTGATCACAGCATTTAAAGAATAAGACAGGTGTACATATTCAGATCTAGCTCAACCAATATCAGATCATTCAATAATAATTCATTTTATGTCTCATGAACCCGATCCAACATTGAATTGAAGGTGCACAAAGTATTTCAGATCTAATCACAAACATAGCCCCTACAACACAAAATATACTTTAGATAGAAGTATTCCTTAGAAACCCATACACTTGCACACTTGGCCTTATGATATTCTCCTCCTTATATGGCTTTAGGCCCTTTGTCAATAGCTTGAACCAATAACTTGGACCAAATACATGGGGTCAATACTTCAGACCAAGTACCTTGGACCAAATACCTTGTACCCAAAATACCTTGGACTAAATACCTCAGACCAAAACCTTGGTTTTCCAACATGTATGCTCTTTTCCTTCTATGGGAGTGCATGTATACGTATGTCCTCTTTTTGTTCTATGGACCAACGTGTATATGTTGTTTTGACTAAGTGTACCTACGTATACTTCTTAAACTGCTTTACATCAACCTTTTCCTTTACTTTCTTTATTATGATCAATAGACCTAAGTTCCACCTTCCTGTTCTTCTGTACCAATGTCCTATTACTTCTAAATAGATCTATTACACTGTAATTTGCCATATTACTTCTAAAAAGATTCCTTTGGACTGCCATGCATTCTGTCACATCTGATATCTCTCATGTAGATTCACATAGTTACGTAGATTCATCTAATTACCGTATACAAGTGAGTTGTTCTGCTACAAGTGGGTTTCCATCAAGTACAACACATGTATCATAAGGGCAACATCTGATTTGAAGTTGGTCAAGAAGAATTCTTCTTCTTCTCCCTCTTAAAAAAAGTATTTTTCATATAAATAAATAAATAAATATGTATAAACATGAAAACCAACAATTGTTGGCATGTTTATACAGAAAATTCAAGGTGAAAATAAATAATTCTTGGCATCTTAAATTTTCTTTATATCCCATTTTCTAGAATTCCATTTTTGTTGCATCCCTTTCTTTAAAAAAAAAAAAATGGCTACAAAATCACTGATTTTCTGTAGCTCTAATAAATTTATGTAGCCAATTTGGCATAAAATTCTGATGATACAATTGAAGGAATGATTGACTCCCTCCACTGCAAAGCACCTGAAGACAACATAGAAATGGAAAGCAAAGGTTATCAAGACAACAATTCAAAGGCATGCAACTCCTTGATTTAATAATAAGGATCAAAAGGTTACAAATATGAATTATATATACATGGTACTACCAAAAATAAAAATCATTATTGCTAAGAGTTGATAGTATCATGTCAAATCAAGTATAATAGCCATTCACTCCCCGTCATAATAAATCATATCCCGACTCACATCACGATCCATTGATCCGATCGCTCAAATGGTAAACATAAATGCTCTTAACGGTTAGATTCTACCACATTCCCGTATACCCTTACTACATACGCTCTCATTATTCCATCACCCACACCCTTGGCCTTTCCTCTCAAAAAACCCTATCAAGTCATCCTACCTTGTCAAACAAAACAATTTTTGGAACAAGCTTCTCAGCCATGGGAGTGATAGTTAAAACAGAGCCAACAGGGATTTGTTTTTTTGAGGGGTATCCATAGGAAAAATAATTTTTGTAGAGGGTTCAATGGCTAGAATTTATAGAGAAATTTGATGGCTTCCATAAATAAGTGACCAAATCCTTTGCCAGGGATTTTGATGGAGTCGAAGTGGAGATAGGAGACATCAAATTCATAGTAACAAAATCATTTATAGCTAAAGTTATTGGACTACTGCGGATTGGATAAAAATGGTTCAAAAATAGAGGTATTGAAAGAGAAGACTAAAAGGTTTTCCTGAAGAAACCAAGCATGGGCACCACCATTTTCAAAAAGGTCATCCCAAGCATGGCATTGAAAAGTAAGTAGAGGAATTTACTTCTAATAATCCAAAATTTGTTACCTACGAAGGAAGATTCGGATGTATGTTTTTTTATCATATTCATTTGCTAATGAATTTTCTTGAAGAAAATGAGATAAACCTTCAATATTTCTTGCTGAATAGTCTAAAAAAGATGTCAGGGAATGTTCAAAGGAGAATTTTGTCCATAGATAATACAATGTATCACCATGGTCTAGTCAAAATACTTGTTGAATTTCATCTCTAAAACATAGGTGATAATTGGGAATGCTTTTTACTAAGGAATCACTTTCAGGAGGATACTCATGAGTAGCCAAATAGCAGCAGAACTAAGAGGGGAAGGAAAAGAAAAATTGATAGAACACTGAAACAAGAACCACAACAGTTACGGGAAGTGTCAGAGGATGACATCCCTCTTGCAGAAATTTTAGAGAAAATAAACAAAAGAGATGTTAGAAGAAATAAAGCCAGTAAAGAGACAAAGATTTCACCTCAAAAAGAGAACCCTAAAATAGAAAGGAAGAAAACTCAAAAGATCCCTGTCATAGGTCTAAGAAGGAGTACCAGACTCAACTCAACAAAAGAATTACCCTCAAAAAGCATAAAGCATGTAGACATTTTGAATAATATGACACATATTCACAAAGATTATCCTGATTATACACTTATAAGTGGAACATGCATAATACATAACCTCCTCTACATTGATCATCAATTTACAGAATCAGAAACATTCACAAGTGCACATAGAAGCATCAATCACACATATCAACACAGTATTTTCCCGGGGAAAGCATCTCGCTAAAAACCCCAACTATCTGTATATTATATTGATTGAATCATGTAACAATACATAGTACAATACTCATCACAAGTACTCAGTACTATCTCCTCATGCTACACACAATACAGCTCAGATCTGATCTCCAAATCTATTCCACTGCTTGCCTGCCTCTCCAGCTCAATACCTGCTCAAGAACTGATGAGAATGGCTTACCAAACTCGTATTTGACCTGCAAATAATCACTCACACTATGTTGGACGTGAATATGACACATATTCACAGATATTATCCTAATTATACACTTATAAGCGAAACATGCATAATACATAACCTCCTCTACATTGATCATCAATTTACAGAAGCAGAAACATTCACAGGTGCACATAGAAGCATCAATCACACATATCAACACAGTATTTTCCCGGGGAAAGCATCTCGCTAAAAACCCCAACTATCTGTATATTATATTGATTGAATCATGTAACAATACATAGTACAATACTCATCCCAAGTACTCAGTACTTTCTCCTCATGCTACACACAATACAACACAGATCTGATCTCCAAATCTATTCCACTGCTTGCTTGCCTCTCCAGCTCAATACCTGCTGAAGAACTGATGAGAATGGCTTACCAAACTCGTATTTGACCTGCAAATAATCACTCACACTCTTGACCTGCAAATAATCACTCACACTCTGTTGGACGTGAGCACAAGCTACAATTCTTGATATTGGCCAATTCATTGGCATACTCAATCCCTCTGATTGTGAAAATCATCATGCACAACTATAGTCACAACTGATAGCAATCTGATCCTCTAACACCTGTCCCTGCTGAACTGAACATGCAGTGACATGCAACTGAGTTAACTGATGTATTCTATAGTTGCATTATGAGTTAATAACTTGTGAATTAATTAATAACTAATTCACCCAACTCATCTCTAGTATATTGATCAGTTAGACTAAATACAACTAGTTTAACAAAGCTAAACTGAAAACAACTCCATCAACTGCACCTCCAGTCCACTAAAATCAACTCACTTGAGTTCTAACTGAAGTCTTGCATGAAAATATTAGTCATCCCATAGGTAACCACGTATTTCCTTCTGGGATCTGCATGTACCACATCCGTAGCTCATCCTGAAGTGCTACAAGAGAATAAGACAAAGTTTATAGTCCAAATATTCTTATGAGACAATAATATTTGACTTTTCTATTTTTGACAACCAGTATAAAAATAGACTTTGATCACGCACACTGTGATCACTCACACTGTGGTCACCCACACTGTGGTCACCCACACTGTGGTCACCCACACTGTGATCACTCATACTATGATCACCCACACTGTGATCATCCACACTGTGATCATCCCTGCTGGGATCAAAAATAGAACTTGCGCCATAATTTGCTTGCGGGCCCACTTAGTGAAGGCGACTCTTTTCACTAAGCTCCATCATCTTGTTGCATTCTCAACAAGCATTTCTTGTTGCACACTTTTCAACACTCCCTCTCAACAAGAAAGGCTTCCTCTCAAACTCGATCCCGTAACTCTGGAATGTTCTCCATGCAACACATCTGGCCGGTCCACTTTCTCTGTCATCAAAGTCTCTGATTGCTATTTCCTCTATCGACTGAAGACTCTGCATCTCTATGCTCTTCAGTATCTGACTGCTTTAGCCTCTGTCACTTTGATCTCTGACTGCATCTGTGCTGCTGTTGGTTCTATCTCCCAGCATTGCATTCGCACTACACCTCCCAACTGACCTCCCTTTTGGGCAAGAAACACCCTCTGACGCTGAAGCTCTACCTGCTACTGACAAGTGCTTCCTCTCTGACATCTGTGCTACTGCAACATCTCCATGCATCTCGCACCATTGCACACCTCTCTGTGCTACCTAGCACTGTGCAAAACACTTGTGCCTCTCGCATTGCTGCAGCCTGCTAGCTATGCGCTGTCCTGGGATTCCCTGCACTGTCGCTCTCTCTGCCACTCCATCCGCATCTGTCTCTACCCAATTAGTCAGTTCCTGCTACTACACATATGGGGCTCCCGTAGCAAGGTCTCATCCAAGAGGTTGGGTACCTCAAGGATCTTGCCCCTCCTCCTTGGGACGATCAATCCACATCACCCCACCTCCTACCTCGAGGTATGGCTGCATGCGATCCCTCAGCCCACATGGCTCGAAGTTTCCCCCTACTGGAGGTCTTTGGATGAGTAGATGTCTCTACTCGATCTCCTCTCAGCTTCCCTTGTTGTGGCTCCTCCACAACCTCCTGAAGCTGCTGCACCAATCGTGGCTCCTCCACAATCGTTTGAGACTTCTTCTGGCTCTGCATGTTGAGAGGTAATATACGTTCCCTCTCAACCACCAAGTCTCCATCAGTGGCCTCGCTGCTCAAGGCTTTGCATGCATCTTGAACCTCAAGAGCATATAGGTTCTTGACCCGTGAACCAATCTGCTTCACTTGTCTAGTGATGATGTGTCTATGGAAAACCTTTCCCTTACTAAAGACTACATCATAGCCTCTGTCTTCCAGCATCGTGATCGACACCAAGTTTCTCTTCAGTCCTGGTATATACTTGACATTGGTCAAGGTAAGGCGAGCTCCATGCTCCCTCTGAAAAATAACCATGCCTACACCTGAGACACTATACTTCTCATCATTACCCATCGCTATGAGTATCTGGAGATCTTTCTCCTCCAAAGTATTGAACAAACTTTTGTCATCGGTCATGTGGAAAGAAGCTCCACTGTCAAGAAACCAACCACTTCCCACCATGGATGAAACCATGCATGAGAAGAGTGTGAAGTCCAACTCAAACTGTGAAGCAAGTGAGGCTGCCTCGCCTTCAGATCCTTCCCCGGATCCCTTCTTGGACTTCTTCTTTGGGAAATTAGTAGCATAATGACCCAACTCATGACAACGAAAGCATCTCACCTTCGCCTTGTCAACCTTCTTCCCATCATTGGAAGAACTGGATTCAGAAAGAGAAACCTTCCCCTTCCCCTTCTTCGCCTTACTCGCTAAGGCACAGTTCTCCTCATCCTGCATGGATGAAGAACCATCTCTGGTGCTCCATCTAATCTCCTCCTGCACAAGATCCGACCAAAGTCTCTCCCATCCTGACAGTTTCTCTCTTCCATTCACTGAGTCCTGGTAGCTATGCCAACTCTTAGGAAGGTCAAGGTGTGCTAGACTCACCATCCTCATCCTGACAGTCACCCCCACACTTCCCACCTCATCCCGACATTGGATGAACTTCATGAGTTACCTGGGCATACTGTCTCCATTCTCACACTTAATGTTTCTAAGTTTATCTCTTGCTTTGGAATTAAATTCGAATTCCACGAGCTCAAAACTCAACCGCTTCCGATCTAGAATTCGTGAGAACAAAGTATTTCTTATACATAGATTGACTGTCTGGGCATTCACCGGATATCTCACCTTCCAAAAGAAGGATGAATCCAGAGGCTACCTAACCCGATTACAGACTCTATCTGAAGAAATAAAATGTAAACAATTTCTGAATAATAGATCCGATGATCAATCCTCGCTTGATATCCTGTAAAAATCTCTTCTACAAATCAAGCAGCTCTGATACCATGTAGAAACTTTTTCTACAAATCATCTAGCTCTGATACCATGTAGAAATTTTGAATAATTTAACACATATTCACAGAGATTATCCTGATCATACAATTATAAGCGGAACATGCATAATACATAACCTCCTCTACATTGATCATCAATTTACAGAAGAAGAAACATTCACAGGTGCACATAGAAGCATCAATCACACATATCAACACAGTATTTTCCTAGGAAAAGCATCTCGCTAAAAACCCCAACTATCTGTATATTATATTGATTGAATCATGTAACAATACATAGTACAATACTCATCCCAAGTACTCAGTACTATCTCCTCATGCTACACACAATACAGCTCAGATCTGATCTCCAAATCTATTCCACTGCTTGCCTGCCTTTCCAGCTCAATACCTGCTCAAGAATTGATGAGAATGGCTTACCAAACTTTGACCTGAAGATAATCACTCACACTCTGTTGGACATGAGCACAAGCTACAATTCTTGATATTGGCCAATTCATTGGCATACTCAATCCCTCTGATTGTGCAAATCATCATGCATAGTTATAGTCACAACTGATAGCAATCTGATCCTCTAACACGTGTCCCTGCTGAACTGAACATGCACTGACATGCAACTAAGTTAACTGATGTATTCTATAGTTGCATTATGAGTTAATAACTTGTGAATTAATTAATAACTAATTCACCCAACTCATCTCTAGTCTATTGATCAGTTAGACTAAATACAACTAGTTTAACAAAGCTAAACTGAACACAACTCCATCAACTGCACCTCCAGTCCACTAAATTCAACTCACTTGAGTTCTAATTGAAGTCTTGCATGAAAATATTAGTCATCCCATAGGTAACCATGTATTTCCTTCTGGGATCTGCATGTACCACATCCATAGCTCATCCTGAAGTGCTACAAGAGAATAAGACAAAGTTTATAGTCCAAATATTATTATGAGACAATAATATTTGACTTTTCTATTTTTGACAGCCAGTCTAAAAATAGACTTTGATCACTCACACTGTGATCACTCACACTGTGGTCACCCACACTGTGGTCACCCACACTGTGATCACTCATACTGTGATCACCCACACTATGATCATCCACACTGTGATCATCCCTGCTGGGATCAAAAATAGAACTTGCGCCATAATTTGCTTGTGGGCCCACTTAGTGAAGGCGACTCTTTTCACTAAGCTCCATCATCTTGTTGCATTCTCAACAAGCATTTCTTGTTGCACACTTTTCAACAAAGCATATCGATAAAGAGGCAAAAGAAGATTCAGGAATTTCTCCAAAAACATCTCCAATAGTTTAATCGTTGAGAGTTTCATCACCAAGGGTTTCATTGCGAACTTTCACCTCGCCTCCTCAGAGTCTAGGTCGAAGAATGCCAGCAATGGATCCTGTGCAGCAAGGGATTTATGATTATACTGAATCCATGGAGAAAAGGGATGCAACAAGAACACCAATTCCAATTCAAGAGGAATAAGAAGTCTAGTTTAGTGAACCATAAGAACCTCTAGTAATCAATGTATTACAACATGAAATCTTCAAACTGGAGACATTAAAGAGGTACATTGAAATTGAAAATCAAGTCTTGAAAGCACAAAATGAAATCCAAATAGCTAAGAGTGACAACCTCCTTTTACCTCTAAGTTTGTGGTTTAAGAAGAACAAGGAACTGAAGAAGAAAAACGAGGCTTTACAGAGACATGTTATAAACTTGAAATACAAGATCCTCATGAGAAAACCAAGGATGGCAATGGTTGGTAAGAAAGTGAAAAGGATGAAGTTTTATGGAATGGCAGAAGTATCCAAGAAAATGCAATAGTTAAACAAAGATATCAACTTTGTGTTTTGTATGAGGACATATAAAATCTTCAGTGTGGGGGAATGTAGAGTTCCATAACTGTTTTGTTTTGACACCCTTTTTCCTCCATTTTCCTCTATCATCATCGCTATCAACTCAATAAAAGTAACAAAACCATAGATTTTGATAAGGTAAAAACTCTCATATGTCTTATTTTTCATATTCGTTAATGTGCCTTATTATTATGTTAAATACTGCATTAGCTACGAAATTAACATGATTCTACAACTATTTGACAAATTTGCAGCTATCTCCATGGTTTGCGAGGTTTTGGTGCGCCAACGAAGCAAGGAAGCACATGGACAGTTTAGGATCAATCCCCTCATGGATCTCTTCCTACTCTCTCAAGTCAATTCACTTAAGGAATTACAGAGTGGCACAGTCAAAGGCACGGGTCAAACATGTAGCAACAAAAGTCTAAATGCATCACATTTCTCCGATTTGCTTTCCAAATAGAAAATCATCGAGATACCACTTTTACTGTTTAAGTTTCAAACATGAATAAGGTTTGATTAAAAGACCCGTAGGGGTAGAAGTCTCAAACTGTTGAGCACACATTTTATAAATAAATATGTATCCTCTGTAAAGGATAAAATGGAAGTAATAGTTAATCTCTGAACAAATTGTGTGAACCAAACCTTTGTTCTCATATTGAATTAAAGTTACCTTTCTATTCTTCGATGCGTATTTTAGCGTGATTTACACCTATTGTATGCAGAGGGCTCCTGCACACAGTCGAGGTTAAATTTATTTCATTTTATCGCTTTCCATTTTCGCATTATCATTTCATTCTAGCTTAGTTTCTTTAATTCACTATTTTATCATTTCGTTATAACTCAGTTAAATCTCGTTATTTCGTTTGCATTTGAATTTGTTTACAGTCGTTTAATTGTTTAGTTTTTTCAATGTTTTTCTCTTAATTACAATCAGTGTTAAAGGATTGTTTTCATGCTTTTAGAATTAGAACTTGTATATACTCCACATTCAAGGTTAAAATATTTCCTTCATGCTTTTTAGAATCAGAATTTGTATATACTTTGTAGACAACTTTTAAACAATCATTTTCTTGCTATTAGAATCATTTGAATCTCAATACTTTGTTTTATTGTAGCAAGGTGTTTAGGATAGGTTCATAATTTTAGAATGATTAACATAAGATGCTTTAGAATGATAATCAACATAGATATGACCTGGTAGATTATTCTAACAATATCTTTACTTTCACTCATTAATTTGTAGAAATCTAACTCTAAACTAATGCTTACAAATAGGAACCTAGATAACAACGAAAATCCCCCAAAAAAATATAACCATCATGTTACAAATTAAAAGAAAGGCTTCTAGCATATATAGTGCACTTGCACTTCATAAGTTTACCAACTCCGATCGATAATTTATGCTTGCAATTTAAGAACATGAAATTGACAAAAACCTACAATTCCTAATACCTCACAAAATTCAACTTAAAAATTAACACATCAGACATGTGCACATAATACTTAGTGAAATATACCTCATCAAGCATATTATAATGAATCATAACCAATAAAATATAATTCCAATTGATTTGTATCAATGGAAGTCAAGTCCAACTAAACTGTATAAAAAACTTAGCTCTTAATTGGAAAATACTCATTATCCTCCTTTTCACAAGCTCTATTCTAGTAACTATATTAATATTTATCTCTCACATTGTTGTTTAATTTAGTAGAGTCATAACTCCCATTAATTTTTTAACCATACTTTTTAAGTACATAATTGCCACATTTTCAGGAAAGATTTCAAAATGAGGACTCTAATGGCATAATATCATTCCATGGCATATTGTTATTCCATTTTTCAAAATTATTATGCCTTTCAATAAATGCCATTAGTCAAGATCATTTCCATGTAATGATGCATATTATCAAGAAAACTCAATTCACATATCAAATTCCTATCTCAATGAAGGACTATTCAAAATTGGAATCATAGTTTATTTATTCATTTCTTAAAACTACACTAAATTTCCATAATATATTTTCAAGGACTAGACAATAATTCTCACATATTCAAAACAGTCTTAAAATCATTTTTTCTTAGGAAATTTTGCCATCATTAAAATAGTAAGTTTCGAAGGCATACTTATAAGTATGTTTCTCTATTTCATAACAACAAATGAATATATATATATATATATATATATATATATATATATATATATATATATATATATATATCAAGTCATTTATAATATTCTTTCTCACTTTCTATGTGAGCAATTCATTCTAGATGGGAGTGACCTAAAGCCCATTATGATTACTATTCTAAATAATACACAACATATCCTTCAAGATAAGGTCAATTAGGTAATAATATTATTACCCAATATATAATAATCACTATTTCTTTCTCCATACTTATGAAAACATTCATATAGGAAGTCATGCACTTATGTCAATGGAGATATATATTCCTCTTCCATGATAGCAAAATTCACTCTATATATTTATAATCCTACAAATATACCAATATTCACATGATACCTGATCCTTTTTTATGTGGCACTTGATAAGTCCCATTAGCAATATAATATACCACCCAAGCTGACTCTTTCAAAACAATTAGACTCTTTCCTAATAGTTATATCACAATTGCATTTTAGGAATCATCTAAAAGATCATGGGTGAGGACGATCCTAACCTCCAAGTAATATAATCCTAATGACAAGGATAATACCATTAACTCCATGCATTGAGAAGCATATAGAATTGAAGAAGGTTAGTATCATAAATCCTTAGGGTTCTTAACTTTTTAGGTGTTAAGTCTATTTGAAAACAAGCCACTTAACTTAAAAGTCAAAGTTTCATAATGCATCAACCATGTGAAGGTTTAAATGATGGATTTCATTGCATTCATGAATATCAAGGTACTTTTATACTCTTTGTAGCTTACATTTATGAAAATCAGGGACAACTTAATTAATATCTTTCACATCTTGTAATACCAAACCTGGAGGGCTCACTATGAACATGTCATTCAACTTACTATATGAATCACTCAATTATAAGGATTTCAAATATGACATTACTTGTTCATAAAATTTGTTTACACACACATAAATGGAATCTAACAACATTCTCTTCCATCACAAGTCAAATGGATTGACCATAACTATTTTCAATCAATGCCCAAAACATAAGGAACTAATAATACCACACCTAACCTTTACATAAAGAATAATTATAATTGCAAGATATGTATGTCATCATTCTTATAAGTAAATTTATTAATTATTGAAACAAGCTCATCAAACTTCGTAGTTTCCAAATAAACTATTTGATTTAAAGATAGGGCTAAAGTGGCCAATATACACTTATGGGCGAATTCCCATAAGGGCTCTTAAAAACTATCCTTTTGCCTAATTTTGAGCTTGGGGAAACAAAATATAGATTTTGAAGGTTAATATGTTTCCATTTATGGACCTCATTGTGCTTATGTGGCGCTGGGTTAGTATGGCATGACCAGAGCTAGTGAACATGGAATCTCTATATGAAAGTTGTCTCGAAAGCACGAATGAAAAACGAGTATGTGCATTAGTGAGAATATTTGGATAAAGTTATAATGAACGAGACTAATAGATACAATGAAACAAAGTCCCTTGCTCTATCGCTTATTAATTGATTAAAGTTGTGTGGAGTGAAGAAGAAGCACAATGAAATATTTCTCCACACTTATGCATTTTGTGCATTGACATATCACCCAAAGCAACCCCTAGCAAAAGTCGTAACATGGTGAACTTTCACTTAATCGAATAATTGTAGATTTTCAACCCGTGTAGAAATTACTTGCATGCGAATTATAAAAATAGAAAATAAACAATGGTGACAACATAAAACATAAAATAGATATACACAGAGATTTTCCCCTGGATCCTAAAAATGGGACTACCAGATTGATTTTTCATTATGTTCCTTTCAATTTTATAATACATATATATACATGCTGAAGCATTCATAAACCCCAATCCATTAACCCTAGATTAGAACATAATAGTAGTTCCCTTGACTGGATCTAGAAAATACCATGTGCAGAAAACCATCATACCCAAAACCATGTGTGAAGACCATGCACAAAACCATAGGTAGATCCACCCACCTAATATAGGGTCCAAAAAACACTTCACCATGGCACTGCCCCCGACCCTGTAGAGGGTGGCTAACGCCCCCCTCAAACCCCCAAATAAGGGGGGCTGTTGTCCCCCTTGTGAGCCCCCTACTGTGCTTGGCACAATGAACAGGAGGGACTATCAACCCCCGACGTGTGGGGCTAGTCGTGGAAATAATATAACACACACCCAACAGTAATTAGTGCGTCTTCTTATCCTATCAGCATGTGCCACTATTACAGGTGCTAAAAAAAAGCATGTTATCCATATCATTTGTAAACATCAAACCATATATTGAGAGAACTAATGATTACCGGTGAAAATTAGTTTTTATTACATATTATATCACATAATATTTGTAATGATAAGTGGTGAGTGAAATCCGTTGAAACAATTTAGAACCAGAACATGTGAGAAAGGATAAGTGTGTAATGTATCCATATATGGGAAAGCTTTGTTAAGATGAAAATGTTTGTGGAGATGCAGGAACCTGTAGTGATGGATACTGACTATGGCGCAGATGATTCCACACTCATCATTGAAAATTCAATCAAGCCGTAAGTATTGCTAATCAATTGATTAAGGTTGTGTGGAGTGCAAAAGAAGCACAATTAAAGCTTTCTTTGCACTTCCGTATTCTGCGTAGTGACATATCACCCAAAGAAGCACCTAACATAATTTGTAAGACGAGGAACTTTCACTTAACTAAAGAATTTGTGCATATGCTTACCCAATTAACACATGTCATTATTACAAGGGCCAAATATAAGCATGTTATCCATATCATCTGTCCAGATCGAACCATATATTGATAGAACCAAGGATTATTGGTAAAAGTTAGTGTTTACAACATATTATCATGTAATCCTTGTAAATATAGCACACGACGTGACAAATGTTGAAATCATTTAGTGTGACAACATGCGAGGAATGGAAAGTGTGCAAGGTATCCATATATGGGAAATTTGTGTCAAGAAGGAAATGTTTGTGAAGATACAAGAACTTGCAGTGAGAGGTATTGACTATGGTATCAACAATTCCACATTCAACATTGAAAATTTAATTAAGGCTTAGCTATCACTAATTAATTGATTAAGACTATGCGAAGTGTAGAAGAAGCACAATGAAATCCTTCTTCACACATCCACATTCTGCTCTATGACATACCGCCTAAAGCAATGCCTAATAGAATTCGTAGGATGGGGACATTTCACTTAAATGAGGAATTTGTGCGGATGTTTATCCAATTAACACATGTAACTATTATAGGAGCCAAATGCAAGTATGTGATCCATATCATCAATACACGTCAAACCATATACCGTTAGAACCAAGGATTACTGGTAAATGTTAGTGTTTATGACATATTATATCACATAATATTTATAATGATAATATTCCACGTGCAAAATGTTGAAATCATTTAGTACCAGAACATGTGATAAATTACAAGTTTGCAATGTAGCCATACATGGGAAATTTGTGTCGAAACAAATTTTTTTTCGAATATATGAGAAACTTTAGGGATGAATACTGACTATGGTGCATTATTGGAAAATTAATTAAGGCTTAGCAATACTATTAATATTTATTTAAGTAATTGATGCACAATCGGGCTATCACTCTAGTGTTTAATAACATTTTCTCTCATTCATTGTGTAACAATTATTGGTTGTAAACATATCAATAAAATTATATCTATCATTATTATAAAATATTCTTTTCGGGATTTATTTGGTGAGTCCATACATAATCAACACATTGTTCAAGTTCTTAATAACATTTATTGTTTGTAAACAAGTCAAAAATATGCATAGGTCTCTATAGTCAGTGTGTGTCATAGAAAATTGAAACGATGTGTAGATCTCCTTTGTACACTTCTTTCCATTCACACGTTTATTCCACACAATGAAAGCTTCCTTCGCACCTATGCAGTTCCTACAGAGAACACACATCATTCGACTACTTAATTGAATTTAATCTAACTCATTTTCTAATGATTATTCATTGTAAACATATCAAGAAGATTGTATTTATCGATATTATAAAATAGTATTTTCAAAATTTATTCAACAAATCAACGTGTAATCAACACATCACTAAAGTTCTTAGTAGTATTTACTACTTGTAATCAACTCAAGAACATGCATGGGAATTTGCAGCCAATATCCATTATAGAAGATTAAAACAATATTCTTGTTACACTTCTTTCGTACATTACCTCATTTTCCAACAACGTTTTGGCAAAATGTTACATAGATTCAGTTAACCTCCCATTAACTGAAAGACGTGTAATTAGCACATCCTTCAAGTTCTTAGTAGCATATTAAAATAATAATTAAGGCTTAATCATATGAGCAACCAAAGGTCCCTTTCTGGCTAACATAGGCATTTAATCGATGAATCAATATGTAATCAGGACATCGTTCCAATGTTTAATAACATTAATGCATTATGTAATGATTACTTATTATTAACAAATCAAGAAGATTGTATCCATTAAAAATATAAAATATTCTTTTCGACAATTATTCGGTGAATTCACATCCAACCAATAGCCATTCTAGTGAACAGGAAGGATGTGCAGAGGAATGATATGTGTGGTAGAAACTTTGTTCCATCTTTTTTTGCAGATTCGAAAATAATAAAAACTTAATAAATCCTTAATCCTATGATTAACAAATATCTTTTCAAGACTTAATGGAAAGCACTATTGAAATCATAAGTGTTCATAGAAGAGTAATGGTAAAATCAATATATATTTAGAGCCTATGTGAATTCAAAGCTATTGATTTTTCTAGTGGTTATTTTTCCTTATTTTGTTTTTATTCATGCTATAAAGTTATTGCATTTTTATGTTGTTTATAGTAATAAGAAATTTTAAGGTTCCTCTTGTCTAAAGGTTCTCTAGGTCAAAATGAACAAGGGAAAATAGACGAATGAAATATGGACCCTTGTTCAAAATCTACAAATGAAATGAAGGACAAAATTTAAGTATTCTTATTTTAGTAGTGTAGTAAACAACATGACACAATATACATCACTCAATAAACCCATAATCTTTAGAATATCAAGAGCCAAAGTTCAGTACATAGAAAGGAACGAACCAACAATTCTAATTTACTTTCCTGGGAAACTCATAGCTTAGAGATGCACTCTTTACACCAAGGTCATTTATAGTATTGTTTGTCTTGTTTGCATAGTTATAGTCTTGTTTTGAATGACGACGATTAAGAAGTTGATAGATCTTCGTAATGCAATACAAAAATAGGAATATGTTTCTAATTGTAGTTTGTTCAATGCTCAAAGATAATAGCCATTAAAGATAATAAATTAAATAATGAAGTGACAATAACCCAAATATTTGTTGCGAAAATACATAAGTACGCGTAAAGGATGTAGTGTGATATTTGTGTTTATTTATGTTATATATATATGAAGAGAGCTAACCAAAATAATATAACCATAATCATCGCTTCAACAATTCTGCCTTATAATTCATGTGGGTAGATCTCTATCTTTTATACCAATTACTTAAACAAAATAACATTGAATATAACAAGAAAAATCAACTATTATTTACCCATATTACATGAATTAATGGTTTCTTTTTTTTCATTTCATGTAATCTAGTTGCCGCTTATTAATTTTTCTATATGTATTTGTATCAATATTTAAAGTGTTTTTTTTGTTGCAATTGTTTCATGACTATTGAAATAAGTACAACTAGCATAACATGTAGATTTATCATTCATATTCAGCCTTCGAAATATAAAACTGATAAAATAAGTTCAGTTTTATTATTGGTTTTTGCTTAATTGAAAGGAATGCCAAAATGTGCAAATGAATGAATAAATAGTTTTTTAAACATATTTATTTCAACATCTTAAATCAATTTATTTAATTAAAGAAATAAATAGTTTGATAAATAGTATTAAGAAACCCAAAACATTTAAATGATATGTAAGACACTTCATGGTACGGAAACTGTAATGTGTCGCATAAACGTTTCATTATTAAAATAATGTAACCAATTATAGAAGTAGATATTGCAAGTGTTGTGGGGAAAAGTATCCGATGCGGATGACCCTAACCCTTTCTAGATGTGACAGAATCTAGCAACAACTGAATGATAAAGTTTTCATATTCTTCTTTATGAGTATATAGATAGAATGGAAAGAAGGTCAACCAACCTGGTGTCTTGCGCTTGATTGATCCTTATCCTTCTTCCTTTGTATCCAGCTCCCAGCTCTTTGCTCTCCAAGCCGATCCAGCTACACAAAAGACCTGCACAACAAGAGAGAGCAAACTAACAGATACATGCACTCATAATCAAAGCATGGATTAGATTGCAATGAATACACATGTAAACACAAAGCATCTATGTAAAACAAGTGAATAGGAGAACATGCAAACTTTATTGATAGAAAGTAACAGGGTTCCAGAGGAAGTTACAACCAATGATATTGGCTCCAATCCAGCAGCACCTCCTCGGCAGCAAGAACTCTCTTCTTGACCTCTAGTAAAACAATCACCCAAATAATCCTGGCGGTATACCAACAGCACCTCCTTGCTTATACAAAATTTCAGCCCCTAGAGCTCTCATAGAAGGGCTCTATATATAGGAGAGAAGAGGAACAGATGAGTCAGCTTGAGACTGACATGAAGCTGCCTTGTGTCCTCTCTCTCTTCAGTTAATCTTCAGTTCCTGTGTCCACTTGGAGATCCTTGGTTACACATGGTGATCAAGTACCTCTTACTCATCATAGGGCGAATCTCATGACCCAAGTGTCAGTTTGGAAGCTTCCTGGGCAATTGACACCTTGCAGGATGACTGTGCCACTTGGCCAATCTTGCCCAGCGCAGGTAGCCTTCATAGTTTTTGACTTCCAGCGCAGGTACAGAGTGGGACAGTTGCAATACAGCGCAGAAGCTCAGTTAAGCAGCTGACATGATCCAAAATAAGCCTGTTCTGAAGTGTTTTCAGGTGGGGAACTGATTGGAAGTGCTGTTGATTGATGACCTTGTTCTTTTAGGGGTAAGAACAACATGTTTAGGGACTGAGGATCCCTGTAATCATCGACATTCCTTGCTCCTTGACGCGAGGCACAAAAATGTCTATAACAGTTGCCCCCTAAAGTATGAGGCCGTTACTCGGGTGAAATGCTTTAGCTAGAGGGTCCGAAGTTCGTTCCAGTACCGGAGGAGAGTGCCCTGTAATACAATACAATACAATACATTATCTTTCATTCAATTTCATGGTCTGGCTGAGGCGGGCATTCCCATGCTCAGCTTTTATAAATACATTTTGATACATATGACAGACGATCGTCTGTGGCCAGACTGATAATCTTCTGCTGAAATTATCATCCTTTGATAGGATGATCATCTGCTGCAATGATGTACATGGCAAATGTTTTTATATTTCCTGAATATATATCGCAGCCCGGATGGATGAAACTAGATCCGGGGTCTTCAAACTCGTTCGATCTTCACTCTAAGTACAAGTCGATCCATGTGAGAATTGCGTCGAAGTCGAACATGGAAAGACATCGCTTGATTACCGGTCAATAATGAAAACCGTTAACAAGCGCGAGAGGAATCACCAATAATGACAATGACCCTCAAGGTACTGCAGTACAATTCACGTGGCGTGAATACAGGACTTGGCGTCGAACGCCACGCAAAATCTTCTGGTCGAAGGTCATTGAGGTATACCTGTCGCCGGAAGTGAGAAACTTGCCATTGAGGCATGCAATCTTCAAAGTACTGATGGGGGTGTTCCTAGATCAACTTCTTGGATAATGAGCTGATGTCGACAAGAAGCGATCCGTCAAAGGAGGGCCTTAATGAATCCCACATCAATGACACGGAACGGAGCTAATGATTTAGTGGAGGTGGAGACAAACTGTGATATATGAATCAGGGTGGCGATCATGAAAATGGATGAAGGACGATGTATGGTAGTGGATGGGACACGGTTGACACTTTCTGAATGACCCCTCTTGAACATATAACGACACTGATGCGATGGATCGGTAGCATTACCCCAAATGGATGGTGTGGCGAGGACCATGGTGACGAGACCGGTGAATGAGACAACCCAACCCGATGTGATACGGAGGAAAAGTGTCATGTTCAAGAGTGACTTGCTACCTCTAAACTTTGATGTTCTCCCAATTTTTCCCCAGTCATTTCTGACCAGTACCTCTTTATTTTTGTCAAGCTTGAGGAGGATAACATATGCTTGTTCTATAACCTGCCCTTCGGGCAAGCCCATCGCTAAGATTTAACGAGCCTAGCGATAGGGAAACTCGTTCTCGTCTAAAGACAAGTTTGTCGCTATTTAATCATTTTAACGAGTCTAACGACAAAGAAAACTCGGTCCTTTTCATTTTTAGAGAGTCTGAAAAGGTACAGAAAGTTAACTCCATAGTTCCTTTTTCGTCAGCATATCCCTTAAGTCCGAAAAAGTATAAAACAATACAGAAGGGATGGCTGTTCGATACTTTTACGAGCTGAACAAGACAAGCGCTCGATCCTTTTGTGTAATAATCCCTCAGGTCCAAAAAGATTAAAATTTAGAGGAGGGATAGCGTTCCGGTCTTTTAACGAGCTGGAAGGCCAAAACTCGGCAAACTTTTCATATTTTACGAGTCAGTGAAAAGAGCTGAAAGAAGACTCGTCTTTTGAGAAACGAGTGATAGACAGGTATAGCTACAGATTCCAGGTACAGGTTGGAATTTCCAATCACGGCAGTGTCACAAGGATGGCTAGGTGAAATCACTCTTCGCAGCTGTTTCTCAAAAGAGGTAAACACACAAATGGAAGTGAATGCTTGGCCAAATGAACGATGGAGGTGGTGGATGAAAACACGATCAAGGTTCTTATGGCTAATGAATTTACAATCTCAAAAGGTTATTTACCGGTTCATTTTTTCCATGAGCTTGAACTCTGGGGGAAACTTTTGCTCACCCTCTTCTATTTTTTAACGAGCATGGATTCAGGCCTAAAACTGCTCGGATTTGCGTTTATTTTTTAACGAGCATGAACTATATATTAAAACTGCTCGAAATACCAGTCATAAGAACGCCTCCTATAAGGACCAATTTTTATAGAGCTTATGCCTTACTACAGCTATGCTCTTATTTTGGCAAATTTTACTTTTGCCCCACAGGCTTTCTTTGTGCAAGTTCGGAAACGGCTAATCCTACGAGTTTAAAGGGTTAGACCTACAGGTTTAAAGGGAGGACCTAAAAATTTAAAAAATCAATAGTCGTCCCTTGCTTGCATTCCAAAAGGTTGCATGCCCCCAGGTATAGGATAGAATTTCGAGGCCCCACCCCTCCTCTCTTCTACTTTTGTTTTTCTTTGGGTGTTCACAGTTACTTGTCATCTTGCCAATCTAATGCTAACGATACTAGTCTTCTCGTTATTTTAAGGGGTCTTACGCAGTACTCAGACTTCCTGTCGGCCCACTTTTAACAAACAGCTATTTGTGACAATAGAAGAACACTACTCAAAGATAAAACATAGGTATTATCGAGGGAGGCTTGCCTCTTTCTTATTATCCGAAGAGTGGTTCTATTCGCTGCCGCAAATCAATCTCTTTCTTCGGCGGTGTCTATCATTGGGTTGTCCTAAGATGGTTACCTTCTGTCAAAACAAAATAGTCCCCCTCCTTGTAAGCTGCCCCTGCTTATCCTTCAAAACATATGTTTCGATGGGCGAGGCTGGAATTCAAGGATGTTTACTATTTGTTGCAATAAGGAAAATCCCACTTGGGCATTGCCCACTTTTTTAAACAAAGGTGAATGACTCTTTTGCCAAACACATAACTTTAACAAAAGATTATTATTCCAGAACAACCCCACTTCCTTCCACGGACGGGGTACGGACTAGTCATATTCTTCTGCGGAAATTCTTCCTTATACCCGGAGTTTCTTCTGCCCGAAGCAGACCAGGGTGCATGCCCCCTGGGTCCTAGTCTTTCTTTCCGAATCACTCGCATTCATCGGGAAGGAGGACTGGGGGCGGAGGTGAATCTTGAGCGAACAGACCATTTAGGATTGGTATTTGACTATTTGCGATGTGAGATCCCGGAAATGAAAGTTGGTCTACGAGCTTGACCACTCTTCCTTCGTGTGGAAAACACATTACTCTAAAGAGTGAGGAGACTATCGCTCCCATGCAATAAATATAGTCGCGTCCAAGGAGTAGGTTATAATCCAAGGGTCCTTGAACTACCAACACGTTCATCCTGACGGTCTTCCCCTTCAATGTAACAGGTACATCGGGGAGGATTCCTAATGGTCGACTGGTTCCTTTATCAAAACCTGAGAGATTTCTTAACTCAGGTAAAAGCGCCGGGGAACCCAGTGCTTTCCAAGCAATAGAGGAAAGGATACTCACAGATGCCCCTTCATCAATGATAGTACCAGCCATGATCATTCTATAGATCTGGACAATGATTCTGAATGGTATACTGGCTGGTAACCGGGGTCTGCCTAGTTGATTCCAATCAAAGGATACAACCAGGTTGCTTGGTGGTGGGACCGAATATACGGCCGGATGCGACTCTGATGATGTTCCTTCCTGCGATAAAGGAATGGGCGCATTGCCCAGATGCTCGTCGGAGTCGGTGCTGATAAAGAGAACCTGGATGGTGTCATCCTTGTTCTCATCAGTGAGAGTGCCACATGAAGATGACTCTTCGGTGACGGTGTCATTTGAAGACGGGTCTTCAACGACGGGGTCATTGGACGATAGAACCTCTGAAGGAAGAACCGGGTCAACTGCCGTTTCGACCTTTAGACTTTCGTCTGGTCTAGATTCTGTAGGTTCATTGTCGATGACCGACACTTCAGCTGACCACTTAAGAGGGCCAACTGGATTTACAACTGTCGAGGGATTAGGCGCGAGTTTTTTATATCCAGGCGGAAGTCGCGACGGTGACACCGGGCGATCTTCCAAAACTCTCTTGGCCTCATCTAAGAATGGACATTTGTGGATGGCATGACTACCTTCACACAATAGACAGGGCGATCTTGGTCCCCTTCTTCGTCCTTCACTCTCGCTAGTTGACGGAATGCAATCAACTTGACAACCAGAGGTTGATGCTACCGGATTGTGCAACCTTGGGGACCAGTCCTTCAGTATCCGGGGAATACAAGGACAATCACGATGGAAATGGATCCCTTTGCAAATGACACATGGCGATTTAGGCCCGGTCGGTGCAGTGTGTGGGTTTTTGTCAGTTTTCTTCTGCTTGCCCCCAGTCGCCTTCGCCAGAGGCTCCTTCTGCTTCTTTCCTTTCTTCTTCTTTTCTTTCTTCTCCTTGGGAGGCTGACTTTTGCCGGCTCTACCCTGTGAAGATGAAGGATCAGAGGAAGTATTATAAGAAGTGGAAGGCTGGTGGGTAGTTTCAGATGGTTCTGACTGTTGATTCGATTGCTCAGGATTAGTGGCGATTTGGACTACATTAGTTGAAAAGAGCCAAACAGGAAGGCCAATTGTCAATCCTGGAAGCGACAATGTAGCCATATGGGGCGCACCAACATCTCCCCAAGAGGAGAAGGGATTTGGACTTCCGCCAAGGTTACTTCCTTGGTTGGTGGGCTCCATACTTTTCAACTAAAAGATCAACGTGGGAATAACAGGTGATTATGTTCCGCTTTAAGATAAATTTTATTTACGACGCTTTTAGACACAAACTTTGCTTTTTCATGTTTTAAGAGTCGAGAAAAAGCTAAAGATGACTGTAGTCGCCTTCGTTATATTAACGAGCCCGAAGTGACAAATGCTCGGTTGGACTTTTTCAGTTATAGAGTTTGAAAAAGGCCAAAAGAAACTGCTCTGGAGATCTAGGTAGAGGGAGTGCCAAACTTTTCGCGAAACCACAGAATACGTTTTACGGTACGGGTGGTCGATCTTCGTGAATGCTGTGTTCACTGCATCGCGATCAGTAGGGCGGTCGACACGGCTTCCTAAGGATAAAAGGATAAAAGCCTATAGGGGTCTCCCAATATACTCGACGGTACGCGGGAGCTCAAATCCGTGTTAGTGCCACCGACTCTCAGGAGGAATCACCCACCTTCGTAGAGATCGACAGTCACTATGTTTAACGACGCCGGAACACGTCTCTACCTAGACCTCTAGATGTTTGCGTTAAATTCCAAAGCGTTGTTATGTAAATTGAATTTATTTTAATGTTGATCTTTCTTAGTAGTTTGCCTTTCAGGTTCGCCACGAGATGTATATATACAACTTCCTATATGCAATCTAAGAATGAGAAGCAAAATCTTTTCAGTCTTTCAACTATGAAAACCTTAATCTACTTGAAGAAAGAGTAAGACACAACTTTTCCACAGATCAAAGAACACACACTATAATGCACATTTCCCTAAATCATCATATATACAGTCAAATGCAAAATGCACAATGCATGTATTTCTTTTCGTTTTCCTTAATGTTGATGCTTAACAAAAGGAAAATGTTGTATGATTTTTGAATCAACTTTTCAAATATGAATAAACAAGCTTGTCCACAATCAGAAGAACACCTTATGAAAGACTTGTTTAAAATACAAGAAAAATACAGATTCAAACCATAAAGTGAAAGCAAATCAATCCAAAACAGCTATGAACAGCAATAACACTAACTCATAAGATCGAAATCTAAGAGGTCAAGGCTGTAGGCTTGCTTTTCACTATGGGAAATTGTAACTGAAACAAGAAATACTGAAAGAAAGTTTACAATTTCATCACACAACTGAGGCGAAATGAAGTCAAGGAGATGAGGTATACAGCAAATACATTAACCAGCAAGCAATCAGCCAAAAACAAGTGCAAACAGGGCCAAGACACAGAGGAAGAGTTAAGCTAGCCTAAGGCCAACTGGACCAGCGCAGGTACTGCACTGTCAGTTTCACTCTCAGCGCAGTTCCCGAAGGGGCTACCTGCGCTGTAATGCAGACTGCCTGTGGACAGCCTGCACTGACTTACGAGAGTTACGTCTGCTAACAATTCCGGGTCATAAAAAGCTCAAAAATGTACTGTTTTGACTGAAACAAAATGCTATGGGTTAAGTACAGGTAGAGGGATGATCAAGAGGACTAAGATCTATCACAAAGAGTAAAGATCTACCTGTAGATTAGCTCTTTAAATCTTGAAGTTGCTCAGCAAAGGAGCAAGAGTAGCAAAACCCTCTACTTCGCTTTTGATATAGTCAAAAGCTTTTCGATTCGGTACTCGGTTCTTCAAGATAGAAATAGCAAAATACTACAAATAACAACAACAAGATACTAGGATCTCCCCAGTGGAGTCGCCAGTTTGTTGTGGGGAAAAGTATCCGATGCGGATGACCCTAACCCTTTCTAGATGTGACAGAATCTAGCAACAACTGAATGATAAAGTTTTCATGTTCTTCTTTATGAGTATATAGATAGAATGGAAAGAAGGTCAACCAACCTGGTGTCTTGCGCTTGATTGATCCTTATCCTTCTTCCTTTGTATCCAGCTCCCAGCTCTTTGCTCTCCAAGCCGATCCAGCTACACACAAGACCTGCACAACAAGAGAGAGCAAACTAACAGATACAAGCACTCATAATCAAAGCATGGATTAGATTGCAATGAATACACATGTAAACACAAAGCATCTATGTAAAACAAGTGAATAGGAGAACATGCAAACTTTATTGATAGAAAGTAACAGGGTTCCAGAGGAAGTTACAACCAATGATGTTGGCTCCAATCCAGCAGCACCTCCTCGGCAGCAAGAACTCTCTTCTTGACCTCTAGTAAAACAATCACCCAAATAATCCTGGCGGTATACCAACAGCACCTCCTTGCTTATACAAAATTTCAGCCTCTAGAGCTCTCATAGAAGGGCTCTATATATAGGAGAGAAGAGGAACAGATGAGTCAGCTTGAGACTGACATGAAGCTGCCTTGTGTCCTCTCTCTCTTCAGTTAATCTTCAGTTCCTGTGTCCACTTGGAGATCCTTGGTTACACATGGTGATCAAGTACCTCTTACTCATCACAGGGCGAATCTCATGACCCAAGTGTCAGTTTGGAAGCTTCCTGGGCAATTGACACCTTGCAGGATGACTGTGCCACTTGGCCAATCTCGCCCAGCGCAGGTAGCCTTCATAGTTTTTGACTTCCAGCGCAGGTACAGAGTGGGACAGTTGCAATACAGCGCAGAAGCTCAGTTAAGCAGCTGACATGATCCAAAATAAGCCTGTTCTGAAGTGTTTTCAGGTGGGGAACTGATTGGAAGTGCTGTTGATTGATGACCTTGTTCTTTTAGGGGTAAGAACAACATGTTTAGGGACTGAGGATCCCTGTAATCATCGACATTCCTTGCTCCTTGACGCGAGGCACAAAAATGTCTATAACAGCAAGACACATAGTGAAAGGAGAAAATAAGAAAGAAAAATAGAAATATGAAAAAGCTTTCATTGAGGAGAGTGCATATATGCGAAAGAACATTTGATTGTGTGGAGGAAGATTTCATAATGGACACAAAGTTTTCATTATGTCGTGAGAGAGTGCAGGTGCGAAAGAAAATGATATATAATATTACTCATTATTTCTCAATATGTATTTTTAGGCTCTATACAATGTATAAATACACACCTCATCTCTTTGCATAATGTATCAATGGTAGCAGTGGCGGGAGATAATATGAAAATATTAATCTTTTTTTATAATTCTAAGATATACTGTTGGGCATCAACATGCGTAAAGTGCGGAGATGTGGAGGTGTCATTCATTATATATAGTTCAAAGGTGCCGGGGCAAGAATAACAATAGATGGTGGAAATGATTGTTGAAACGAAGCATTCCCAAATAACAAAAAAATATGAACCCCACATTGCTCTAAATAATTAACCACACATCTCTACACTCTGCAAATTGCAACGTGAGGCTTAACGTTTTCATTATAAGCCATTAATATCTGAAAAGATCTTCGTTAATCATAGGACTAAGCATTAATTAACTTTTTAATATCCATTAATCAACATTGCGGAAATTTGATATGTTTGGAGGAGTATCAGATATGAAAGTGTAAAAAAAATGGAATAATTTTTTTTTCCACACATATCATTCTTTTGCACATATTTCTAGTATGCTAGAATGGATACTGGTTATTGAGGCATGTTTATGTGTGCATTCACTGAATAAGTGTAAAGAAGTGAAGTGGGGGGTGATCACTGGGAAAATGATGGTCACGCTCAAGTATCTGGAAATGCAGAGGGAAACCCAGCCCGAACTGAATGAATAGTACAATGCATTGGTTGATCTCTACGAGTGCAAGCTATGGCACCAACTCACTCTCAAGCTCAAATAGTTCATAGCCCTTGCAGTTTGTCAAAGGATCGTGGACAACGCGCTTGGCATTGTGAAAGAAGATAGGGTTTCTCCACTCAACAATGGGGTTTGGGGCACTGACGCCATTTTGCAACCAGTGGACATCTTGCTGGGTTGTAGGGTAGCTGAAGCACAGGGTTGATGGTGGTTCCAATTTCCGGGATGGGATTCAGTTAAGAAACATTTTTGAGGGGAACAAATAGGGTTGTTTTGCTGCACAGGGGTTTTATATATCCACAAGAACAAAGCAATCATCATCGCCAGACCACTGGAATGCTCCCCAGATGTCGCATGTCCTTGATTGAGGGCGTTTCTTGGGGGCATGATACAACTAGAGGTATGAAATGGCAGATGGACCTCTGGGAGCGAGGCGTAAAGGTGGAGGCAGGACCATTCGGATGGATGCTCTTTGCAATCATCAGCTACAATGATTTCCCACCCTATTTGTGATTCAAGATCATGGGTACTCCCGTGCCCTGCCAGATCTGGCAAAAACAATCCTCCCCATCAACTCGCGAACAACTAGGACTTCAGCGCTGTATAGGATACTTGTTTCTGGGTGGTCTACTAATCATGGAAGGGAGACTGGCCAGTGGGAACAGGGTAACAAAACCCTAAAGGAGAACACATAAACCTTAATCCAGTGTGGCGCTTCTAATGTTGCTCGGCCTAGACACCTTCAGATGGAAACACAACCCGGAGCTCTGGTAAATCCTTTTCAATTTCAAATCTTTATTAAAACCCCTTCCAGGATGTCATTATTGTTTTCGGTACATGCGATAGACTGTGTGTTGCATTTGAAGAATCTCATATTCCATCATGTTGGATATCCTGTCCGATTACAACATCTGATTTTTGAGGGCAGAGCACTCCAGGACCCCAGGCCTCTCATGGACTACAATATTTTACCTGTGACTACCATAATACTCAATTTGAGGCTGAGAGGTGGCACGATAGACTATAGTAAAACAAATTATATAGGAGGAGGTATTGGAGCAATTCAACAAAAAATACAAAAACACATTAGAAGCACAAAAATTGGGGACTTTCTTTCAAGAACATCCTCCAAGGGAAAAATACCCCTATAGCGACACCAAAGAAAGCTGCAACCAAACCCAACCCATATATTGTGGAGCAACTAAATTATACACCAGAATTGAACATAGATATACCAAAAACAAATGAGCATTGTAATACCTTTGAAAAACAAGCTATAATATGTTGAAAAACAAGCTATAATATGAGCTCTATCATTGGATTTTCACAAATTGGACTACAAACTGTGAAATTCACCTCTGTTACAAGGGTTTCTTCATTATAAATTTCCCAACAACAGATGCTAGAGATGTTATATACGGGAGGGACCATGGTTCTGGGGATCCATGGGTCTCTTCACCACACCATGGTTTCCAGAATTTGATGCCAATACAATGGTTGTTTCCAGGATGCCAATTTGGGTTCGTTTGCACAATCTCCCATTACATATCTGGAACCAACAAGTCCTTGCAGGTATTGGTAACGCCATTGGGCGATATATTAAAATGGACACACAAAGACTGGAGGAAATAATTTTCACATTCGCACGAATTTGTGTGGAAGTAGATCTCAGCAAAGGCTTGCTAGGCCGAATCCAAATGAAGCACAAATAGTGGAGCTGGACACAGATACTAGACTATGAAAATACAACATTTAGATCCAAAATCTGTTGGCAAACATACATGTCCTGAAGCCAAAAAAGATACCTGAAGAAAGAAAAAAACAGGAAAACCATCCGAGGGATGGAAATTCCCCCCACCAGTCTCTGATGAGGAGGAGGAAGATGATGTGGAACAACCCATACCCAATGAGAACAATCAGATGAAAAAAGAACCAAAAGCTCAGGACTTAAACCCACAAGATTTGATGGACACACAACTGACAAAGATACCAGAAACAATGAATATCAGTGGATCCAAATGACTACATACATCACACAACTCAGATTCAAATAAAGACAACCCTCCTCGTGAGGTTGACACTTAACATGCACTTATATCTACGATGCCGACTCAAGAGGAGTGGCATAAGGTTGAGAAGAGAAAAGGGAGAAAAGCATGATTTTTCTCCCCATATGTACATTGTTTTTTTCATTCATTGAACTCTGAATAGCAGTCATTGACTAGCCGATGAAATGCGTCATAGCATATGCAACATGTAATTTTGTTTTGATTAATAAAATTACGATTTTTCTTTGGGAAAAAAAAGTGTCCAAGAGACTATTTTATAATATTGATGGAATTATTTAAAAATTATAATCATTGCACAATGCATTATAGTAAATTCTATTAATCATTGAAACGATCTCTTTATTAAGCATATATTTACCAAATAAATGCTTAGAATCAGAAACATAAATAGAGAAATACACAAATTAAATTAAGACAATATTTTAAAATCAGGGAGATGTTTTTTGGTTTACAAAAAGATGGGGAAAATAAGTTTTTACACCCAGAGCAGGGCAATGGCTAAATGAGTGGAAATATATATTGATGTAGGGTATAACCAATGAATTAAATATAGGTATATAAATACATGTTACCCATGAAAATAAAATTTTATTTATTCAAAAAGTCTGATAATATGTTATTCTATTATTTCCGAACTCTATAATGAGGTAAGGTGGAAAAATTCTATGCTCCGGTTTTATTTGATCATTGTTCTTGTTTACACTTCTTGGGGTTTCTGTAACGTTTCTTTTGCAGCCTCTGATTTTTCATTTACATAGTTTCTTTTGGGACTATGTCCTCATTCATTACAATGCAAATATAGGTGGGTTGTTTTTGTTCTCATTTGAGTTAATGCTATGTTTAACATAGAAGGTTTGTTAGATTATCCCATCGATAACATTATTGTATTCAAGTATTTTTTATTTTCTAGTGAAATAAAAGATGCCATGTGAATGAGGTAAAGGAATGGAGTTGGTGAATGAGGAAATTCAATCCAACATCATCTGGAGAGAAATGGATAGAGGGACGCTATAGATCCTAACCCTGTAAACAAACCTAATTTTAATAACCCTACATCTGATTAACAAAAAAGTGGCATTGAGCTTGCATATTTCAAGATGATTCTAACTCAGCTCCTAAGATACAGACATACTAAATGGAATATGATCATCTCATTCATGAATTATCTCCAATGAAACGAGTGGTAGATGTAGGACATCTTACCAAATCTATAAAAGGGTCATGAGCATGTACAAGAAAAATTAGGTTCCTTTGAAGGAAAGTAGGCTCACATGGAGAAACATGTACAATCTGAGTTTCATCTTCTGCCATCACCAGGGCTAGAACTAGAGAATCCTATTCGATAATTATACCTCATATTTAATAGATTTTGGTTCTGTATCGATCCTGAAATTTTTATGGGTGTATGATTATTTTCCTTTTTTGATACTTAAGCACTTTTTTACAATTTGTAATTATTTTTTTTCTAATTAGATACTAACCAATAAATCTTGGAAGAGTGAAGCCGATAATATGTTGTCAAATTTTCTCAACATGTAATCTCCTTTTTTTGCATAAATTGATACTTAGTTTCATTTACAAACACTTATAATATTCTCATTTGTTCAAGGTTTCTCTATGTACTATGCATCAACATATTGTTTTTTGTTTATTTGCATTTCCTTTTATTTAAACTTAGATGAGATGATTGTTTTATTTCTTTAGTACGAGGTATACAATCCCTTGTGATGGAATTAAATTTTAGCCTTTAATATCTTATTCTTGATATTTTGTTGATATTCAACAATTTCTTGGATGCATTAATTTATTTATTTATTTAACATGTCACACAACACCATGATCGAACATAGATTTTTGTACTGAGGTTCAATGAGCAATCCATGCCTTTTGGAAAATTGAAAGGAATGCTAAAATGCATGAAACAATTGATTGGTAGTTTTAAAACAAGCCTATTTTGACATCTTAAATGAATTTATTTATTTAAACAAATAAATAGTTTGATAAAGTGTACTATTAAAATTTGGGAAAAACCCAAAACACCTAAATAATTTATGCAGAGTGCAAAGGAAGCCTTTATTCTCCATCCTTCATACTCTTGCACACCCACATTCCACAAATTTCAATTTGAAGCATTACCATTTCATTATTAAAATAATGTGAGCGCAATTATAGAAGAAGTCTACTAGGATAAAGTAATTGCTATACTTTTTTACCAATAAAAGTGTTGTTGTGGAATAACTAAATATGTGTATCAAATAATGTAAAAATTGATGATTTGTAGTGTGAAAAAATAAGTGTATGAAGGGGGAATATGTAAGAAAATAGGAAGTTGACTGAGTTTACATGACATTTCATAGAAATGTTAATTTGGAATAGGAAAATATATGTTTCAAATACCATGAATGTTGGCATTTTGCAGTGTCCAAAAAAGGTGTGTAGAGGGTGACCCTATGCAGAGCTACTCGTTTGGGTGAATAAAAGATCTCTCACATCCCTCCTTTTCCTATTGTTTGAATATGTTAGAATGAATACTAGCTACAGAGCCTGATCAATAAGTGAACATTGCACGTTGTTTCATAGTAAATGCTATTAAGCATTGAAACGATGCCCTATTTATGCCAAAAACCATTAATTAATTCATTAATATGTAGGTTGTGGGAATGTATGTGAAGGCATGGAACATTTCCAAAAAAAAATGTTCCTCGCTTTGGATGATCGTTTTCCCACACAAGACTTCTTCTTCATATGCGTTAAAACGAGATTTTATTTAGTGTATCTATTCAATTGACAAATGTGAAATCACAAATGAACTTAGTATTTACATAAACCATTCTTTTTATGTGCCAAACGTTAATAATCCCAAATTTCTAATTAATTGATTAATATGTAATGTACAAAAATGTATGCAAAGATACGAGACATTGCAGAAGAAATTTTATGTTCTTTTCTCCACACACCCATTTTTCCACACAACCCTTCTTCCTCACATATATCAGTAATAAAAAACTACCAATTAGTAGATTAATTCCTTTCCCAATTTTTTTAAACTCAAACACTTCACTCTAATTCCCAATTCGTTTCTCTTAAGGTATGTTCAATGCATACCTGTTTACAAGAGAGTGATGTTGATGGCTCAATATTTTAATTATCATTTTGTGTAAACCAATACAATAGCACTGCTTTCCTAGAATTGTTGTTTATTCAAATGGTCAAATATTTATATTAAAATATCAAATGGAGTTAGTAAGCATGCCAAAACTAGGATTTTGATTTCCCGTAATAGTATATATTAATTCCCCGGTTGACCTAATGTTGATCATTTCTGAAACGAGATGCAATCTATTTCCCTACATAATGCTTCAACTTCTCCATTAGTTAGATTGAATGATTTTTCATATTGTTTAGGTATATTCTATGGGATATGAAATTCTATCAAGGTACATATACATGCTAAGATATGAGGCTAGTAAAATCCTTTTCAATGTGCAGAAAGAAGTTATTCATGGAGTGCAACAGAAATTGTGTGGAGAGTGCAACAAAAACTTTATACGGAGCAAGGGACACAAACACCTCTGCACATTCTTCCTTCACAAAACCTTTCTCCATAGGAAAAAATATCTATTATTTGTGTGTGATGGGGAAGGGTTTTTGTTTCTTTCTCCACACGCTTGCTACACTTTAAAAGTCTAAAATATTCTAACTTAGATATTGGACAATATTTACAATTATATGTGTAAATCAAGATTTTAATTTTTATATGTAAAATAATTTAGGTTTAATAAATCCTTAAATCTTGAATTTAATTAGTTTGAATGCGTAAATACATAAAATATTAAATTTATAGAGTTTAAGTGTGTAAATATTTATTTTCATATGGTTTATATTTGTAAATTGGTATAACTTGAATGAAAATTGATGTCTCTTGCACATCCTTTTGGTAAACAGGCATGATTAAATCCATTTCTTTGTTCCAAGGAAACACTCATCAATTACAAATGCTTTTAATCTCCCCACTAATTCCAGAGCTAATGCGGTTCCAGGTCCCTTACATAGATGAGAGGGTGGGGGGGTTGGTGGCTGAACGAATCTCCAAAAACTTGACACATTGCACGAAATGCATAGGTACAAAGGAAGAAACAAGGGGTTAGTGGGAGATCCTCCATATTCGACACAATGTAGTAATGTTATGGCACCGGTAGATTTTTTTTGAACTGAATCTCATAAAAAAGGGCATAGAAAAGAAACTAAAAAACTATAAAAATGCATAAATTTAATCACAGATCTTGGATATTGATCCAAATATGATACTTTACAATGAAAGAAACTTAAAGAACTAGTAGAGGTGCAAAGGAAGTATACATTGTGTTAAGTGTGGAGGAAATAATCTTGAGTCGATATAGTCCTTGCTCTTTGAGAAACTTCCCCACGCATAATTACTCCATACACCCTTTCTCTTGTATTTTCCATACACTTGATCATGTATGAAAGTGAGCATCAAATCCTCCATCCTGATGAGAGAAAATATTCCAACTAATATCATTTATTCGTTAATAGCCATAGAAATCACCTTTTCAAATATTCCTCCATACTATGCCACATTAATTCCAACACATTGTGTGAAAGTATAAAAGAGCATAATGAAAGCCTCTTCCACACCTTCACATAAACTAATATTTTAAAAAACAATGTTGGCCAACTAAATTCGATATTTAGTTGAACCTATATTTCAATCCACGTTCATATGATCATTGAAAACATAAAAGAAAGTGGAAAGTCTAAAAAAACTACTTTCTTCGATGAGTTGAGTGTAACTCCCTAGCCCGTAATTGGCTTGATATTTCCATGTAATTACCTCATGTATTTGATTTTTGAAAATTTAAATGGATTGAGTGAGGGTCACAGATTCCAAAGGGACTAAGGAAGGACATTTTCTTGGGATATTCAACTTACATGCTGAAGGAAGAAACTAGATAGTGTGGATATCCATTGATGTTTGGTTTTTGAATAAGTGAATATAATATAAAGTATCTGTTTTCGCAAAGACAACTAATTGTTATAAGAAGATAAGTAAGATCCGTGGCGTGACTAGGGGAAATAGCATAGACCGTTGCTCTAGCAGTGCGAAAGCCCCACAACCCCTAGTTAGGGTTGCATGAAGATGAATATAATAGGGCTGCGAAGGCCTCATAGGCCAGGAAAGCACGCGAAGAAACCTACGTGAACATATTCATAGTTGGACTAAATAAACCCCTCAGACATCTCAAGAGTGTGGAAACCTCGTTTCAGCATCCCCCCATACTGCTTCAGGTGAGACCTCAGTCCGCGCTCCATGGACTGTTGCCGAAAGGGCCAGTAGTACAGGGATTTTTTTAGCTAACTAACTCCAAACCTAGGTCAAGACCCAACAAGCCAACAAATGGTTTCATTGCCGGGACCAGAATCTGCATAGAGATGTCTGATGTTGCATCACTAGAATCCAACTAAGAAGGAAATCGAAGGCTAGATTGACAGGAGAATTCACGAGTTCGCGGCGTAGGAGAACAGGAATTCACGACTAACAAAAGAATAATGGTTAGACTGCTACCTGTAAACAGAGATCCACGAAATGTTCTTCACGACATTCCCTACTGAGCTGTACGAGTGGATCACAAAGCTAGCATATAGCTAAGGAAGGTGGAGGCTCGACGGACCCATTGTGTGGACCCCAGAGTTGGTGTGCATATTGGAAGAATCAAAGGATAAGATCACGTGCGCGGTTGATCACTGGCTCGATCAGATTATAGGAGGATTCATTACTGAATTCGTGGTAGATACTTCGGTCAGCTATAGCGAGGTAGAGTGACGCTTTCTCAAAGGACCGCGAGGTAAGTACGTAAAGTATTTGAACACTTGGATTAAGATGATATTGTGTGAAAAGAGGATTATGTGGTTACATTGATGTTAAGGGCTATGCGAAGTGGGAGAATTTATAGAAATGAAGTGAGGAACTAGAAACTAGCCCCTTGATTTCACCTCCATGAAGGGACAAGGAAGAGCTCGCGAAGGTATCTCCGCGTAGTGCAATAAATTTGATCAGGCAGAGGATTCTGTGCATACCACCCTCACCCACACCACCACCAGTTTCACTGTCATCACCTCTGTCTTCACCTGTACCACCTCCACCACCACTGTGTTTTAACATGGCGAGCTTGATAAAGTTGCCCGTGTTCAAGGAGGTGGGAAATCAAGATCCGGACCAGTTTTGGTTTGTTGTAAAAGCTGTATGGGAAGCATAGGGAGTGACAGATGATAATATCAAGAAAGCCACGTTGGTTAGTGCTCTGCAGGATTGCGCACTAACGTGGTACATTAAGCACTCAAGTGATCATCTGAATGCAGGAGTCGCGGATCCAAGCTACGCTAACTAGGGAGTTTAGCAGGCCGAAGTCGGAAGCGCAGTCGATCATTGGGTTCAAAGAAATCATGGTGCTACCAGGCAAGACCTGGATCAAAGGTTGAAATGAATGAATCGTGAAGCCAACATGACCCTGACAGATGGACAACACCGTGAGTAGTTTGTAGCATCACTATTGCCGCATTTGAGGAACGCGCTGTCACAATAAAGATTGACAACTCAGGTTGAAGCTTTAGAGACCGCGATGAGGCTGCATGAGACCCTGATATAGGATCCTAACCTAGGAGTTCAGCAGATCCATGCGTAGTTGAAAAACTTATGCCTTGAGATGCAGAGTCTGAAACAGGATAGGATAGCTTGCCCAGAAGTGCGTGAAGAAGTATGGTGCGTAAAGTGCAAGGGTTAGAGACATGACAAGGACCATTGCCTGGTGTTCTCAAATTACCTCGCGGGAGGAGGGCCGTTGCCGTTAAGACCAGAGGCACAAGGACCTAGCGTGGCGCTTGCTTTGTGGTGCGTGATTTGTTAGATATGAGGAAAACATGTTACGGACAACTATCATCTGTCGCAGAAGTACATGTAGAACTTGCAGAAACTGTTCTGTAATTTCTGTAAATAATTGGGACTCCCACCTACAGAGTTCAGGCTAGAACATGGCCCCTTGACCAGAATGCAGGAATGGTGCGAACTAGATTTCAGGGGCGGGGATGAGGCAAGGGTGGAGGATGACCTGGAAGAGGTCGTGGACAACTGATATGTTACAATTGTGGGGGGGCAGGACCTTATGCTCGTGATTGTATGAATCCAACATGTCCATCATGTCTATATTGTACCTTGTTTGATCATGAAATGGAGGATTGTCCCACATTGATAGCTAGGCTATGCGACAAAGGAGCGCTCCAACCTCCCCTGACTCAGAACCTGCAAATGATGAGGTTTGAGCCACGTGAGGAAGACCCTAATGTGAACATTGTGCTCCAAAGTGGAATTACGACAGGAGATGATAAAGGCAAACAACTTGAAGATAGTACTTGGGTTTGCAAGGCTCCAATGAAAGAACCAGAGTTTGATTTGGAGCGTGCTAATGAAACCTTCATAGAAGCCAGGAAGAGCTTTGTTGATGCCTCCACTTAAGGAAGCAAAGACAGGCCAGAGCTAGAAATGGACCCATCAATGCTAACGATGTTCCTAGAAACATGCATGAAGCTACTACACGATAGTAAGCTTGTAAAAGGATTGCAGTAACTCATTAATAGATGCGTTGGGACCGCGCTAGGAGAACCACGCCTAGTCTAGAAGATTGGAAAGCATGCGTCAAGGACGAGAAGAGAAATGAGGTTGACCATGCAGATTGGAGAATATGAGATGGACCAAGTGATTCTGGACCTAGGATCAGACGCGAACGTTCTGCCGAAGAAGACATGGGAGCGCATGGGAAGGCCTATGCTGCAATGGTCTCCTATCCAGCTATGAATGGTGAACTAGCAAAAGATCATACCTATGGGGAGATTGCAAGGAATCACCGTGGATATTGAAGGGGAAAGCACACTAGTAGAGTTTGAAGTTATAGAGATTTTTGATGACAACAATCCCTACCCTACGCTCTTAGGAATTGATTGGGCCACTAACATGAACAAGGTGAAGAAGTGCAAGATGATTTTTGAGAAAAAGTCCCTGCACATAATTGTACCTTTGGACCTTGCTGAGGGATCATGTTACACTGAGCTAGTGCGCGACTATGGAAGTGATGATGACTTAGACTGCATCTACAAAATAATTGCGCAAGAACAAGACTGGGTAAATCCCATTGTAGATGGATGACTTTCATGGGAGCGCGAAAACTCCTGTACTTCAGATTCAGATGAAGAAATAGAGTGATGGCAGAATAGGTTACATGAGGTAACCACACTTAACTGTACTATGATGACAATATTGCTGTGTTGCGTTTCCACAGAAATGAGGGATCTACCTATTTATGACAGAATAGGTGAGGTAGATGGATTCTTGGACAAATTTGAAAAGGAGGTACCAAAGAAGCAATGTTTCAAAGCCTTGAATTGGGTGCTACATGTTATACCCACGAAATGGTGGGGTATGCACAAAGGGAACTTCGAAGACTAGAGCATGTGTAGGAGGATGATGTGCACACGGTTTGGAAAGCTTATAGGGTGAATTATAGATGAATGTGAGTGATGGGATGGTCCCCACACACATCTGTGCAGGGGGGTACAGGTATATGGTAAACAACCTGCGTAGATACACATGAGGTTCGCATTAGGAGAAACAGTCTATAAGCATGGGTTAGGAGGGAAAATGTTGAACAACTCTTCAAGATGGAACAACAGAATGTGGAAAGAATGAGCACGCAGAAGGTTATCCCCATGAGAGCATTTAATGAAGTGTGCGAGGCCTTGAACAAGGTATGTAGGGCACAACGAACTAATTGGGACCTGCATGTAGCAGAAGTTCTATGGGATTCTAGGGAAACATGCAAGAAATTGACAGGATAGTTGCCTTCTAGGTAGAGTTGTGGTATGAACTCTGTACTTCCAATGGAGTATCATAGGCATGCTCTGCGCATAGAGCCATCTGCGGACATGGAGGGTGGCAGGACCTTGGAAAATGGAATCGCGTGAATGGAAAAAATTGGGGAAGTACGTGTGGGACCTGATGAAGAAATTCAGCAGAATGATCTTTGGCTCCAAGAACTCATGAATGAAAAAACCCAGTTGAGGGAGAAAAGTGCCATGGCAGAAGAAGAAGTCAAGAAGCTGGAGGAAGGAGTAAAAAGGGATTTTCTTGACAAAAAGACTATGTTGGGGAAACATGATGTGCACGATTACGATGAAAAATTTAGAGACTACCATCAGGAATTGATCAATTTAATGCCATGGATTAGACCGCGTATTACTAAGGGGATCACAAATGGTGGGACACTACAAATGGTAACTTGTGTGGTACTGGTATTGAAGTCAAAAGGAGAACTTTTCCCAGAAAAAGCGGATGATGATTGGGTGAAGTTGTATACAGGTGGCACAACCACTTGAATAGCCATGGAAAGAACAATCTTAGCGCTCTAGGCAATTGAAAAGAGGCGTAGGACTATAAACAACTCTGCGCAAGAGCTGCGTGATGTCGGGGTTGTGCGTAGAAGTGAAGTGTCATAAGGTCCACGACTGCGCAAGGGGGGCTGTGCTGCCATGCAGGTTGGTTGGAAAGTGACTGTTGTAGTCACTATTCATGATGTGATGCTTGATTTGAGACCGAGTGGAGTAGGCGGCATGCATTTAAGACAAGCCTTATGGGCAAGATTTGGGAAAATCCGCCACCAAGGGAGCATTAATGGACTGGATTCGGGGGGAACAGTCGAATTCAAATTCAAAAGATGCTATAAATTGCAAAGGGCTGCCCAACAAACAACACTTGGTCATTCGCGAGTTGAGTTGTTGTGTGCCACGCGTATTCCGAGCTGAGACTTGTTTTCCCTGTGGAGAGCATTGTTTGAGCACCTAGTTAAGCAGTTGAGAGACTTGTGGACTCATGAGATGGTAGCGTCTAGAGAAGCCAGAGAAATCGTAGAAATGACCGCCGAAGAAGTCGCGTAGGCCATGACCATCAGAGATGCCGTTGAGAATGCCAAGATCATTGCAGAAATCCCTAAATCCCTATGCACATCGAGACCGAAGAAAGATAAACAGTCTATGATTCCAGTGCATGTGCCCCCACAAAACTCATTGCGAACCAAATTGACGATGGAACAAAAGGGGAAAGTGGTTACTCTGGACACCGATGAGGAGGAAGAAGACCTAGAGGATATCATAATAGAAGAAGACGAGGACGAGGGCATGGAGGAAGAAACTTAGGGTGCGCCCCCTCTAACCAAGCTACTTGCATATGTTCCTCCACAAAAGGGGAAGGGAAGGGTTCCCAAGGACCTCGATGAGAGAAATAGCTCTCTGTAGAATCTGCTCCTCCTGGACGATATTTTTTTTGAAGGCATGCACTTGGGATGGGTGCCAAGTTTGAAATTCGAATATTGAGATCTTGCCAACAACAAGAAATTCCCTCACTTGGAGACTGCACAACTCATGAAGCCAAAGCAGAACACCACTGAAGGATTCATAGAGTTGGAGCCGTGAAAGTGGTTGTGTGGGGTCAAAAGGGTAAGGTTGTTGAACCTACTCTGGGTGTCGCATTACCATTGTGCCCAGTAAATATCTTTGTCATCAGGAAACTGCTTTGCCTTGTGCATGATGGGTGTTTGTAGCTGGAAGAGCTTATCCCCATCATGGACCACCTAATCCATCGAATTACCTGACTCCCATGTAAAGGAGAAAACCCCGCATACATTTTGGAGGGTAAAAGTGGTGACTTGGCCATTGCGGAGGCCATGAAAAAGAAATACAAGCTAGAGAAGAAAAATAGGGGCTACGCAATCTCCAACATCAACAACAAGGCTGTCTAAGTTGCGACGCACTTGCCTAGTAGTGTGCAGAGGGGGTCAAGTTTAACTGGTCTGAATTTTTGTGCAAGGAGTTCCTGGAGAACTGCCGTGAGGCACAGGAACAAGGGAAAGCCTTCCACTATGCATGGCTTTTGTCGTCCATAGTGCTGGTGGCTGGAGAATTACTCGAGCACAGCCAGTTCGCCACAATTGAGAGGGATCTCCTGAAGCCCGTGAAGTACACTTCGCTATGGGCTACTAAAGATGCACACCGGGTTCACGACAGTAAAATATTCTGGGTGTTCATGAAAATGAACATCAGGATGGGGATTAACTGCGGATCGCAGTTATCACCCACTGTCTACAATAGCCTACAAGGTTTTGCAGAGTTTAAAGCAAACTTTCATCACATCTACCTCAGGGTGCCCAAGGACCCTACAAAGCAGTGGAACGAACTACCGTATATGGCCATCAACGACATGATCTTCAACATACTTGATGCGTGGCCACTGGAATGGTGCACTCCAAATATCTCTGAGTTAGAATCAGAGAAGTCTGCTGTGCAGAAAATGAAGGAAGAGGAAAAACTGCGAGTGGCATAGTTGGCAGAGAAATGGAGAAAAGAAGCAGCATCTACAAAGGGATAGGAGGCACGGGACATTACGTAGACAACAACTGAACAATAGAAGGCCGTAGCAGAGGCACAGAAGGTAGCAACAATAGAGTGCGAGGACCGAAAGTGGCCTTTGCCTTAGCAGGAATAGGAGAAGGAGATAGAGATAGAGGAGGGTGGCGCGGACCCACATACAGCGCCGACACTATTGAAGAGCCAATGCCTGAGAGAGCAGATGGGTCGCGAAAGAAGGTAAAAGCCTCTAATCTATCTATCAACCCGATCACCCTTACTGAGGGGGATCTACACGATATAGGTGTGATGGTGCACGGTGTCACCACGAAGGCCCTCTAGCAGTTTGCGGAGGAGAACCAAATTGTGTTGGGGGCCCTCCGGTCGCACATTCAGGAGTTTTAGGTGCGAACTCCTCAGGCTAGTATGCTCTCAACGAGCCTCGTAGTAGGGACAACCATAGCCGAGGAAATGTTGCGCACTCGCACGAACAATACAATAGTGCTGCCAAAGGGGGCACTAGTTATAGAAAATGAGGCCAACAGGCCTACGGTCAATGTGTTGAAAGGCATAGGGATCAACATGGCTGCGCTCCCTCGGGAGACGCTCTACGTTCTACATGATGGGATTACTGCAAAACTACGGGCTAGGGAGAGTTGTGCACTGCAGGTGTTATGCAAGCAAAGGATCAACATGGAGCAGTTGAGCTTGCAGCGCGATGAGGTTGTATCTTAGAATAGGCAGATGGTGTAGGTAATCAAAGAAGCATGCCAGATGGTCCCTGAGTTGGCCATCCCAGTAGAGGCAACCGAAGAGGCGCGCATACAGAGATTAGAAGCAGGGGTGCATGAGA
Organism: Pinus tabuliformis; assembly: GCA_031772625.1. Classification (NCBI taxonomy): domain Eukaryota; kingdom Viridiplantae; phylum Streptophyta; class Pinopsida; order Pinales; family Pinaceae; genus Pinus; species Pinus tabuliformis. Next base: position 844,940,426 of record CM062809.1, on the reverse strand, counting down.
AGAAATGGCCATGGTTCAGCTAGAACTGAACCTCCAGATAGCAGAGTTGTGGTTGAAAGTGCAGCCTTCAACTCCTCCATAGGTAAGAGAATAATGCACCAATGCCATTACAACAGGGATGGAGGAGATTAGCAGTATAGTATGGGACTACACCAGAACATTGGAAGAATCATTCAAGGTCCTCACCAATCTGCAGGAGGACCCGAACATACAACGCTTAGAAACGGAGGAGCGTGAGCTACAACAACAGTATGACAATGTCAAAGGAACCGCACATATAGTGGCCCTAACAGAGAGGCTCATGCAAATGCAGAAAGTCAAAGCGCTTAAGGAGCAAGTAGACACAACGCGACACAAAGAAGCAGTTTTGAAGGTGCATGTTGAGCCTTGGATCGACGAAGCCTTCACAATCACAACAATAATTGAAGGCAAGCTCATGGAAATCCAAGGGACACAGGCGCAGCTGGAGGGAAGCAGTTCAGTAGTTTTTGAACAATGTGTACAAGAGATACAATAGGCAACCGCTCAGTGGGATGCCAACCTCGCAACAATCTGAGCAGAGCTGGGAGGTCTCCGTGCAAAGATCTCTGCACCAATAGAGTGACTCAAGGGTGAGTCATGATGTTTATGTTGGGGGCTTGTTGGATGTGGAATCCCCCAAAGGCATGTTTTGGGGATTAAAGCCCAATTTTTTACTAAGTCCAATGTAAAGGCTCCACGATTTATGGGTGCGGAGTGCAGAGTTGTAATCACGTCATAGGGTTGTCAACCCTTACTTTTGTAAATGTAATGTAGGCTTGAGAGTTCTACCCATGGTCTGTGGACCATGGGATTGTATAAATAGATCGAGGCTCTAAGTTGTTGGAGGAGTAGAGAAAATGAATGATGATGAATTGAGTCTTAGCTGAAGTGTAGAATCGTGTCTTTGGGTTGTAGAGTAGGACAAGGCTCTGCAACTAAGTGTGCAAAGGCCTAGTAGTCTGTAGCTAAGTGCGCGGACCCTTGCAGTTGAGTGCGCAGGGCAAGTTGAGTTTGTAACCGATTGAAGAATTAATAAAGAGAAGTTCTACAATATTTTTGTGTATCTTTCCCCGTTTTATGCATTGAAGTATATTGGGTATAAATTGTAAGTTTATTACTTATTTACTATGCGGACTTATATGAATGTGTTGAATAAGTGAATATAATATAAAGTATCTATTTACGCGAAGAAAACTAATTGTTATAAGAATATAAGTAAGATCCACGGTGTGACTGGGGGAAATAGTGCGGATCGTTGCTCTAGCAATTCGAAAGCCCCAAAGCCCCTAGTTAGGGTTGCGTGAAGATGAATATAACAGGGCCGCGGAGGCCTCATAGGCCAGGAAAGCACTCAAATCAACCTGCATGAATGTATTCATGGTTGGACTAAATCAACCCCTCAAACATCTCAAGAGTGTGGAAACCTGGTTCCAGCATCCCCCCATACTGCTTTGGGAGAAACCTCAGTTCGAGCTCCATGGACTGTTTCTGAAAGGTCCAGTAGTACAGGGATTTGTTTGGCTAACTAACTCCAAACCTGTGTTAGGCCCCAACAAGCCAACACAAAGTCAGGAAGTTGGATGGTCGTGGGTCATGAATTACACTAGCCCAACATTTTATTGTACCAAGGAGGAGGGTCGACCCCAACCTAGGTCAAAGGCCAAGGGTCAAGCCTATAAATGGAAAAGGAAAGGGTGCATTGGTGAGTAGGGCCAAATTTTGAATGGTCTTTGGGCCTGACTACCATGTGGCTTGTCCATGGTGGTAGCGCCTCTAGTCACTTGTTGTGTGGTCCATTGGATGGTTGTTACGTTGAGGGTAAGTTGATGTGGAAAGGTGACAAGGACTATACTTAAGAAGGAATAGATCTTGATCCGTAAGTCAAATTTAGGAAATGTTTATATTGTTGGAATTATGTTGTTTATATTATCATAACAACAGTTTCAAATTTAAGTTTTAAAAAATTTTGGAAACGCTAAAATTTTTAGGTCTTGTTCCCATAACGATACTTTGGGAGTTGGATTTTCATAGTAACTAGCTTCTAATAAATCTAGTGGGCTTATGGGTTTAGGAAGGGGGGTTACAAGCGAGTATCAGAGTATCTGGTTTCAACACTTGGACTAGATGGGCTCTATCATGAGAAAGCTAGTAGTAGATTTTGTACACAGGATTTTGTAATGATTTCTTTTTAGAAAATTAACAAAGATGATATTTAGGTGTTAAAAGTTAGTTCAAAATTAACCAGTTGGAATTGATATGTATAATACCACTAATTAAAAATTATATTTTAATGTTGATTGATGTGCTAACGTGGCCTGTTTTGTTGCAGCTAGACTGTTATGGCAGCTCTGAGAGAGCAAGTTCAAGGTTAAGAGTTTGTTTATTTGATTATGATATTATGCACCTAATAGTTGTCTAAATGGTAGCACATCACAAGCAACAAAGAATTAAAGGATGAGGGTAAGAGTGGTCTTAAAGCTTTGGCAGGTCACATGAGTGATATGAAGGGGCACAAACAAACGAGGAAGAAGGATAAGTCAGAAACAGGGGAGGATCCAACTCTCCTAACTAGTTGGACACCTTAAGTAGATTTAAGGGTGAGATAAGAAACTTCAAGGTGGGCAATGAAAGGTTAGTAATTTCCCAAGGGAGGAAAGCAGAGGTGAATGCAGTCATAGTGCAAAGCCTCGTAGGCTTATAGAGAGAGAAAACGCATGAGTCAGGGACTAGACATAGAGCTAACTTAAGCCCTTTTGAATCAGAAGATAGAAAAAATAGAGCGGATGGTAGCGGATCTACGAAGAGGCACAAAAGCGAAAGTGAAGGCACTGTGAAGGGAAACATACCATTAAGTGCCTCAGAGGGAAGAAATAACACTCATGGAGATCGATCTTATCATCATCACCCTCATTGCCATCATTCTCATCATCATTATCAGAGGAAGAGGGGAAGGAATTATATGCCTGGTGGGTTTAAGAATGACAAACCACCTACATTTTACGGGGAAGTGAAGAGTTATGAAGATGTAGAAGATTGGTTACTTGGGATGAAGAAGTTATTCAAAATTCATGAATATTCTAAGAACATGAAGGGAAAGGTAGCCACCCACAATATGAAAGGAAGAGAAAACATACGGTAGGAATATTTGAAAAATGTGAAAGGATTATCAAAAGAAAGACTAAAATGGAAGTGTTAACACCCAGGTTGTTCCCTATGACTCCCAAGGGAATACGGCCGGGGTAACCACTAACCAATATTTTAATCACTGTTTCTAGCCAAACTGTGATCAGAGAGGGCTCTCTCTTTATGATTTTGTATCTACAATGATAGTATTTCAGGCTAGGTATTGAGCACAGGTTATGTTTATGTTTTGGTTGATGAAACTCCTTTTAGATTTCAGTGATGTAGTTTTCAAAGAGGTTGAATACCATTGGGCAATGGAGTCGGTGGCTATATGTGTTTGAAACTTTGAGATGAAAGGTGGAACTTACAGGGCCATTTGAGTGTTTAATAGAACAGTTTTTTGATTAAATAACTGGAAACAGGTAACACAAACAGTGAAAGCATTCAAGAATTTTCACTTATTGTTTAAATATTTCCAACAGACAGGTTTAAAAGAAAGGGACAGATGTCTCAGGGGCAAACTTGAATCCCTGGGAATGTCTATCACAGCAAAAGACACAGTTTTGAAGTGCAGCAATTAAGAATTACAATTCTGTTACTGTATCTGAGGAAAACATGTATAATAGCTCAGTTTGAGTTCAGGGTAATCATGGATTAAGTCCTGGAACCATTCTTTTACCTTGCTATTAAGTGTAAAACATTTAAACAACAAAAGAGAACAAAAGACTCGAAAAACATATGATAAAGAGATTTGAGAAAACTTATTGTTTTATGAAACACCCTGGAATCCTGTAACATTCATCATTCATCACAATCCATCAAAGTACACCAAGCCTTGGAAATTCCATTCTTCCTTTGTATTACTTCTCTGAAAATATTACAGCAAGTGAGAGTTCTCAAAAGGAAAATTACAACAACCCCTTATGCGTTACTAAGGGGGGGTATATATACAAGTTTACATTTGGAAAATATCTGAAAGAAGAGTAAATGCCTCATAAATATTCTACCAACTGCTAGAGAGCAGTAGCTGAAGAAGTAAATGTTGTAATAACTCTTAGTCCTTTAGCTGTCAAAACCTGTCAGATGCTGTTGACTTTGTAGCAATTGGAGTCGGCTGGAGACGTGCGTTTCAAAAATGTGGCTAGCTGTCATTGTTAGTGATGAATCACTTTTCAGATATTTTCAATCACTGACCATTTTACACTTGTCTTGTGGTGACCTGAGCTGGCATTTGGCCAAAAGTTTTGAAGCTACCGTGGCAGAATTTGGAGCATGGCTTGCCACCAGTCCTCCTTAGGCATTTGATGCCTTCGCATTTTAATTAACGTCTCATCAAGCTCTGTATATCTGAAAAAACTAGGAGGAGTTTCAAATAGATGGTTAACCTCATTTTCAATAAAAAATGAGCCTTCAAGCCTAGTGTACAAACTCTGTCCTGTAGGAGGAACTGTTTCTTCAGAAGTACTGCTGGATGCAGTGATTTGATTCTCAATGTACGCGGTCATCCTATTTGTAAATTGATCTCTGTTGATCAATTTCCCTGTACTGCTCAATAGGCTAGGCAGTCCTCTTGCCTGTAGCATCCCCATCTTGAGTTTGAAGTCTTCAACTTCAGTCTGTATCTCATAACTCCTCCTTTCTGCCGTCTGCACATAACTTCTAAGAGTTAGCACCTTTTTAGCCATGAGGATGGCCTCTGTTCTGTTGGTGATTCCGACGGCTGCCAGCTCATCTTTGTCTTGCCTGTTCAGAAAGTCTATCAGTTGGCTAGCTTGATCAGGTCTATTTCCTAGTGCTGTCTTAGCCCTCTGGATATCTATCTGAGCTTGCACAATTAAATCCATATGCTCATGGATCGTTTTAAGTGATTTCCACTGTTTGATAATGCCTTGGGTGATTTTATTCCACAAAATTCTTTTGATTTCAGCCATAGTACTTTTCAGATCGAGCTCTTTCTCCAGGGCCTTTATTTTATCCTTTTGGGCCTTAATCTGTCTGCCCTGTTCTGCTACTGTTATTTTTGATTGATCATATTTGGCATCTATCTCTGCCAGTTTTTCTTTTGCTTTCCTTATTTCATCTGCCTGTAGCTCCATTGCCTTGACAGCTTTGGTCAATTCTTCTATACTGGGGTGAGCATCTGTAGTTGCTGTTGTACCTGCTGCTTCTGTTGTAGGGGCCACTGCTGCCCCAGAAGCTGTTGCTGTTGTAGAATCTGTTGGGGGAGCTTGGAGTGTGGATTCTCCCTGCTTGTCCTGCAATGCCCCTTCCAGCTCTTTCTCTAGTTCTTGGATCCTTTGATCCTGCTGTAACAAGAGGTCAAGTTGTTGATCAACCTGTTTTTCTTTTTGCAATTCAGCTGTCTGAGGGTGTTCTGTAGGTAACAGCTTCAACCTCTTCTTCATGGCATTAAGATCATCATCCTTTTTCTTCATGAGGGCTTTTACCCCGGTTGGGTCACTAGGGTCATGCCCTAGATCAACAATAATCTCTTCAAGAGATTTTATCCTATTATCCTTGGCCTTAGAAGACAACCTCTCAAAATCTAGTTGAGTGTTGGTGTTCTTCAAAGATTCTTTTAGCTCATGAGCTAATGTGGCCTTCTCCACCAAAGTGGCATAGACCATTTCCCCAGTCTGCTTGTGGAGCTCAATTTGGTCCATAGGGTGTATGTCTTTGGCCAGGACCTCCACCCTTGTTTTGATGAAATCAGCAGTTGACATTGGGTGCGGCCCCTTAGGTTTGAAATGGCTGAATATCATCTTCTCCTCTTTGAAGTCGTAGACCGACATCAACCTTTCTTGCTGGGCTGGAGTGGCATCTATAAACTGTTTGTAAACCTCAGCCCTCAATAGTTCATTTGCTGCCTTGATTTCTTTGAAGGTAGCCTTAACACCTTTGAGCTTCTGGCTTTGCTGAGAAGAGGATGTCACCTCCAAGCCAAGCTGTAAATTCTGCTCCTGCTGAAAGGAGCTTGTCCCTGTGTGTTGGCTGCCCTCCCTATCCTTTGCTGTGTTGTTCAAGACATCTTCAGTAATGTCTTCTACTTCTGGGGAATCTGCCCTCTGCCTTTTGGCTTCTGGTTGGTGGGAGGATCCACTGAGGGGAGTGGACTCTTCTCTTTGTCTTTTAGTACCCCTTTCTTCATGTGCCGGGTCTGTAAAATTGAGGTAGTCAGTGGCTCAACTTGAGGGGGTGGTGTTTGCAATAAGGGGGTTTCTGGCAGCCCAGTTTGTGACAGAACAGTTTGTTCTTCTTGCTGCTCTGTTTCTTGCTCTGGTAACTGCTTTTCCTGCTCTGACTGTTGCTCTGATTGTTGCTTTTTCGCTTCATCTTCAACATCCATTTTTCCTTTTCCTTTATCCAAGCCCGGTGCTAGTGTTTGTGGCGCTGTCCTGGTAACTGAAGTCCCTCCTCCCACTGTTTGAGGCAGCTTGAAAGGTACCTGGAGCACATAGTCCAGGTCAATAGTCTTTTCAAGTTCTTTCATATTTTTAACTATTCTTTCTTCTTCAGACAAGCTCTCAACTAGGGTATCCAGCTGCCACTCTTGTAAGTTTGCATACTTTTCTAGATGTGGATAGTGGCAGTGTTTAATGGCTAGGAGTCTGTACTTAGTTCTCCTGGCAGTGATGAAACCTTGAGGGTCATAGGGGACCCACCGGAAACTGTATGACAACTTGTATTTGTCTTTGAGGATCAGATCTGCAGACTCCCATCCTTCCTTCTTATTCATGATGAAAGGGCCCAGCTCATTTTTGAAGTTAAGATGTGCCTTTTTCTTGGAGCTGTGGAAATGGGTAAGGTCTGACTGAATTAATTGCCTGTAATACTCCAAGGCAAATAATCTCATGGGAACATACTTGGGTAGTCTGTATGGACAGAGCTCACACCCATACACTCTGAACACAGTATGGTGTTCATATAGGTACCAATCACCTATTTTGTACTTCTTAGATAGCTGTAAAGCTTTCTTGATCTCATTTGATACTCTAGGTGGAGGGGACTTCATAAGCATGCTGGAGACTGGGTATACAAACTGGTCTACAAATTCACAATAGGTGTAGGGTGAATTTGTGACTTCATGATAGACTGAGGTCCAGAATATGACAGATCTTCTCTCTCCTTTGTTGTCCAGCCTTCTGATGTAGCATGGGAAAGCTTCAGAGTGATAAAACATGAACAGGTGGTAGATGTAAGCTGAATATCTAAAGACCCCCTGTCTGTCCAATTTGCTCAATTGATCATGGATCCTATTGGCTATGAACTTGGCGAAGTTGTACTTTCGGGCAGGGGGTTGACGTGGGCTGTAAGCAGACAGCAATACGAGCATTGCTTGATCCACATGCTCACTGTTCTGGTAGCCGAACACATAGGCTATCATGTCCATAAGCAGCCTGCCTGAGTCATTGAAGTGTTCATACTGATAAGGGGGTGGCCCTGTAGGCTGGCACTCAGCCCACATATAGTTCCTGGTGACCTTCTGCAGCTCCTCACTGGTCATCTTATCACCAGCTTCCAGTAAAGATCTCATGGAGAATGGGACTAGCAACTCCGTTTGCTCAAACTGCAACATCTTGTTGATGGAGTCAGCGTTTATATAAAACAGAATCCTCCCTGATGGAGTATTGACAGCTCTGTGCTCCAGATCATAATTTTGAGCACATAAGTGAATGATTTCAGGGAAAACATTCACAGCTGGGAGGCAGTAGTAGGGCAGGTTTGACTCCCATATCCCATCTGTACCAAGTCCAGCCTTATAGTCTTCCCTCAGTGTAGTGAAGGTCTTCAAAAAGTCCCTGCTCCCCTCAAAATCATTAATGAGACAGTCTTTGTCAACTAATGGCATGGCCTCCAGTTCCTTATTGGTTTGATTTAGTGGAGTAACACTGAGGGAGGAGGATGCAGATGCTGCCATGATATAGTCTGAATGTGTGCAGTAAGAGGTAGAAGTTTGATAAGTCTTTTAAAGACTTTGAGCAGCAGGTAAACTGCAATCAGTGTGATGTCTTCTTCTAGTGTAGAGTTGTAATCAAGCTGGTAAAGTACTGTGATTTCTCAGGGATGTGGATTGCCTAAAGGGATGTTTGCAGAGGTATTGATACTTCTTTAGGAAGAGTGCAGGTAACCTGTACTTGGCAAAAGGGAACAATGCCGGGTACTTCGGGGCAATTTCTGCAGTTTTAACCCGCGAGCTGGTTTCTCCAGTGCTGAATTGTAGCTAATGAATGGGGCAGGTTGCTTGGGTCTGGTTTGGGTGCTTAGGTAGAGCTGAATTTAGTGTTTTTAGCAGACTTCAATGGTGATTTTTACAGAAAATTGGAATTCACGGGCAAAGTGGAAGAAAATGGCGAAATACCTGGAAAATCGAGTTGGAAGCTCGCGGGCTGGGTTGTGGAGACTTAGTGCTGTCAAGTTCTGAACTTTGAACGGTTGAATTCTGGAATTTGATGGCTGAATGAGAGATTTCGCGGCAGCTGTTGACAACGGCTAGTTCACTTTCGCATGCAAATGAGCGAAAACCATTCGTTTAGCCGTTTAAAACGTTAAATTTGGCAAAAGTGTGCATTTGGCGCTTTTCCGCCGATGACGTCAGCATGACGTCATGGCGGGGCCCAGGTAAGGAGGTGACGTGGCTGCTGAGGTGTTCGCCAGGTCGGCAGGACACGGTGGCGGGCGGGTACAGTGGCGGGTCCGCGTGGAGGGCCACGGGACGCTGGGGCGGGCACCGGCGAGGTGACATCATGGTGGCGTACAGATGACGTGGGGGAGAGTGGTATAAGGGGTGGCGGTAAGCGGGTTCCCCGCACCACCTTTGGGCAAAGGCGGTAACGAGGAGGGGGGCTCCGAACAACCTCACCGCCTGCCACGCGTCCATTGTACGGGATAGGCAAAACCACTTTCCCCGGACGCTAAAGGTCGGCAGATCGGGGGTTGAAAATGACCGCCCACCTTTAGATCTGGGCGACGGAGATCTGACGGCTGGCAGGCCTCCCGACTGGTCGAGCATGTTGGGGAGGGGTCCCGCCAGCGTAATAAAATATTCGGTTTAATTTTTCGGGCAGAAAACTATAGGTAAGTGGGTTTTTTCACAGTTTTGGGTTCTTTTGGGGCCTTTTCAGGGGTTCATGTAGGAAAAAGGGGTTTTTTATTCGTTTTCAGCAGAGAGAGGGTAAAGACTTTGAGGGACAGGACTTCTGCTCATAACCAGGGGTCAGAGCACATCCAAGACAAGGTTGACCATAGTCCCAGGTGGACTGAAGTCTCCTTAGACCATTTACTTGGCTATAATGCCAAAAGGAGGATATGTAGATAATGCTGGGATTTATACACCTTGGTGTTAGTAATTTAGGGAAAAGGGTGATATAAGGGATTTATACAATAGGGTTAGTGTTAGTTATGGAGGAGGGGGTAACTGGATGCTGAAACCATTGAGTTTATATGAAACAAACTTGGTTTTAAGAGTAGATCAAAGTGAAAAGATCTATATACAAGAAATGTGCAATCTGAATGAACTAGAACCACCACGCAACCATGATCTTTCTTCCTAAATCTCAGCTAACAGAAAGGGGGTGTTAGTAATGGAGTAGAGGGGGAAAAGGGAGGTTAGTGATGCTCTTTGCTGTGATTTGATGGAATTAACCACTTTGTTTGCTGATAGATTTCTTGCCTTGGCCAAACACCTCTTGACACCTGTGTAATGGTGATTATACCCTTTCTGCAACCACAACTGCCTACCCAGCTATTTTGCCTAGCATTTTTTGTTTCTTCTTGAAGGGGCACTTGGACTTGCAACCCTTGATTGCCTTTTCTTTTCTTTGGCTTTTTCCTTTTTCTTTCTATCTACTTGTACCCTTATCTCTTCCAAGGTCCCAGATTAAACTTTTGGGAACCTTTGCTTCTCTACCTGAACTACTTGTCTGCCAAGATTAAGCTGTTTGGACAGACTTCTTTCTCTATTCTATAACTCAAAATTGAAGCATGGCATGATCCAGTTTAAACTATTGAATCATCCACAAAATTGAAATGAGGTCCTCAATATTTAAAACACTTTACACACCTCTGTTTCTCTTGGAAATATGGGATCTTTGTAGTACCAAAGCAGAGCATATTTGGATTTTCTATAGTCAATCATGAAATATGAAACCTATTACTATAGGTATCCAACAGTGGCTCCACATGGGGATGGTTTTTCTTTTGAAATACCAAGAACAGCAGGTCAGATTGCCTTGTTGCTTGACTTCCCCTCTTAATCTTTGAAATCTGCTGCATATAACTTGTCAAAATTGTGTGCCTTTTCTTGGAGAACCTCTGATTCTATCTGCCTGTTGCTGCTAGGTGCAGCACTTGGAAAAACCTCTTTTTACACTCTAAAAATAGAAAACAATATGTAAGCCTGCATATATACAGTGAACCCTTGGATTTCTATCATAGTGAACAGTCAAAATAGTGCTTCAGCATCCTGCCATTGATAGGACCTTCATCCAGGTCAGTTTCAGTCAAACTTTTTAGGAAGTAGGTGTTATTACCTTGTACTGCTTGGACAGCAAATGGTCCTTTCCATAAAGAGTCAAACTTCCCATGTTTTCCTTTCTCTTCTCTTCTTGCATCCCATTTTAAAACCTTGTCCCCTACATTGAAATCTTCTGCTTTGGTTCTTCTGTCAAAGGCCTTTTTCAGTTTCTCTTGTAGTATCTGCACTCTGTCGAAAACTTGTTCTCTGGTCTGCTGTAAACAAATTATCTGGTTAATCCTTCTTTGCATGTTATTTGGCTCTGCTTGGCTTTCTTGTAGAAGTTTCATAACCGGCACCCCTAGTGATGAAGGAAATCTGGCCTCTAATCCATAGACTAACTCATATGGGCTAGTCCCAATTGATCTTTTAGTGGTTAGTCTGTCTGCCCATAAAGCATTTACTAGTTTCTTATGCCAGTTCTTTTTGTTCTCTTCCAGCACTTTCTTTATGATGTTTATCAAGCTTTTGTTTGATGATTCAGCAAGACCATTTCCCTGAGGATAGTAAGCTGTAGAATGGCCCAGGGTAATGTGAAATTTATGGCAGAAGTTGACCATTTTCTTGGATTTGAAGGCAGCAGCATTGTCTGTTATTATCTTGTCCGGGCATCCAAATCTTGCCAGTATATTGTTTTCCAAAAACTGAATGATTACTGAATCATTTGCTTGTCTGCATGGGGCGGCTTCAATCCACTTGGTGAAGTAATCTGTTGCTGTCAGAATCCATCTGTGTTGTCCTGAAGATGAGGGATGAATTTCTCCAATGAAATCCAAGCCCCATTGTTGGAAGGGTCTTTCTGTTGAAATGGTCTTCAAAGGAAGTGGCAGCAACTGTCTTTTGCCTTCAAACAGTTGGCACTTGTGGCATGATGCTGTGAATTTCTTCACATCAGAGAACATAGTGGGCCAGTAATAACCAGCCCTTAATATCTTGTCCACAGTGGATTTCCAGTACAAATGTCCACCACAGTCTCCAGCATGGAATTCTTGCATGATATTGTCAGTTTCACTCTCAATAAGACAGTGCAGCAAAATACCTTCATGGTTTTTCCAGAGTAGATTCTCATCCATTACACAAAATTTAGATGTTTTCATTTTTAGGAACCTAGACTTAGTTCTGGACAGTCCTGGGGGAGCAGACAGGTTTTGTAACACATAACAGATATCAGAGTACCAAGGAGATTGTTCAAAGGCTACATTGATCTTTGGAGTCGCCAGCTTTGTTTCACTGTCCAGTTGGTTGATATCTAAGGCTTGGAAATTTGCTTCTGTCATTAACTTGGCCAAACCTTGCCCTTTTATCAGTTTTGTAGGCTTTATTTCGATGTCAAATTCAAGTATGTTTGCAATCCATTTTCCTCTTCTACCCTCTAAGTTTTCTTGGGTGAGAATGTCTTTGACAATAGGACTTGGTACATAAGCCACAACATGGGAGTAAAGGATATAAATCCTAAAATCTTTGATAGCTTTGATTAAGGCATAGGCTTGTTTTTCCATTATTTGGTACTTTAGAGGAGCATCTCTAAGAGCTCTGCTGAAGAAGGCAATAGGTTTCTCATTCCCTTGGTCATCTTTCTGCAATAATACAGCAGCAATAGTATGCTGGGAGGCAAAAGAGAAGATGATAAAGTCTCTGTCAAACTGAGGATTAGTTAATACCAGGGTTTGAGTTAAGGCCAATTTTATACTTTCAAAGGCTTGCTTTGCTTCAACAGTCCATTTGACCTTTGAATCCTTTTTTAGCATATTGTTTAGTAGTCTGATCAATTCTGCTAAATTTGGGATAAACCTTCTTAAAAAGTTGATTTTTCCTAAGAATCCTTGCAGCTCCTTGACATTCCTAGGGTGAGGCATTTGTAGGATAGCTTGTATCCTATCTGGATCAATTCTTATACCATCTTTTGAAATGATGTGTCCTAAAAGTTTCCCTTCCTCCAAACCAAATAATGATTTCTTGGGGTTCAAGGAAATGCCATATTTCCTGCATGTTATGAAAATTTGTCTTAAATGTTTCAAGTGTTCTTGGTCAGATTTTGAAAAGGGTGTAAGATCATCTAAGTAAATGACCAAGAAGTCATGAATCTCTTTTGCAAAAGCAATGTCCATTGCTCTTTGAAATGTTGCCCCTGCGTTTTTTAATCCAAAGGGCATTTTCACATACTTGAAAGTTCCCCATGGGGTTGTAAATGCGGTTTTGTCTTGATCATCAGGGTGTACTAGGATTTGATTGAAACCTGAGAATCCATCAAGTAATGATATCCTTGAAGCCCCTACTACCCTTTGGAGAATATGATCCATTTTGGGTAAAGGGTAGTTATCTTTGAGGGATACCTGGTTCAAATTTCTCAAGTCTACACAAAGTCTAATCTCACCAGTTTTCTTTCTTGTAGGGACCAAATTTGAAATCCACTAAGAGAACCTGATTGGTGCTATGATCCCAGCTTTGAACATTTTATGCAACTCTTTTTCAATGGAAGGAAGGAGCACAGGATTGATCCTTCTCAATTTCTGTTTAAATGGTTTTTGATTAGGCTTGAGGGGGATGGTATGCTGGATGACAGAAGTATCATAAGACTTTAAGTCCTCATAACCCCAAGCAAAGACATCTTGAAACTCTTTAAAGAGATCAATGTACTTAGGCTTTTGATCAGGGGGCAAAGAAGCAGATAGCTTTATTATTTTGGGCTTTTCAATAGTACCAATGTTGCATTCTTCAACTGCTGCATTTAATGGCTGCATCTTTGGCTTCCTAGGGATGTCATTTGAGTCAAAAATATCCTCTAGTGGGGTGAGGCCTACTGGAAGGAAATTGTCTTTGAGTTGTATGATTTCAGCTTCAACATTACTCATCTCTTCACAGTCAATTTGGTTAATTTGCTGAATGTTTTCATTGTTGAAAATGGTTGGACTGAGTAGTTGTTTTGCTGTCCTAGGTGACATTGGGTGAGCAGACTGTTGAAACTGTATTTGTGATGGACATGCTTGATCAAGTATTTGTGATTGACTTGCTGACTCAAGCATTTGTGATTGACATGCTCCATCAATATCAATATTTAATCCTATGAACTCTTGTTGCAAGGTTAGAAAATTGTTTATTTGTTTGTCATCCTCAAATACTTGCCATTCTTTGACATTGTTTGGAATAGAAGGTCTGTATTTGACCTCGGCTGTGAAACAGTTATTGGGTTCTAATGGGAATTTGAAGGTGCTGGAAAATGTTGCCAAACTGTGTGCATGGAGATTTTGGCCCCTTGAAATTTTTGTGATAACAAACTCAGGAAAGGTCTCTAATATTTCAATTACAGCAGATCTGTAAGACCTCAACCTTTTGTCATTGGTGACAAAATTTCCTTTTACTTGTTGAATTACTAGATCAGAGTCCCCCATGATAGAGAGGCTATGTGTTTGCAATGATTTGGCAATCTTGAGGCCTAGTAATAGAGCTTCATATTCTGCCATGTTATTAGTGCATTTAAAATTCAACCTGTAAGCCCTGCCTTCTGCATAATCTTTCTCTTTATTATGTATCCATACTCCAGCTCCTGCCCCTAACTTGTTAACTGAGCCATCAAACTCTAGAATCCACCGGATATCTTGCTGAACAGGAGATTTAAAATTCTGTTCATGGGATGGCAACGTGAGCATAAGTTGGGGCTTCTTTTCCCATTTATTTTCTGGGATAATTTCATCCTTTTTTTGACAATCTTTGACAACTAGAGGAGGGCTGATGTGTATTGTTGGGCTGGTTGAAGTTTGGCAGGTGCTACTTGTTTGATCAATGCTTTTTTCTTGCATGATTGTTTCGGTCTTAATGTCATTGTTTGAGAGGTCTGCGCTGTCATTGAAGAGGATGAAGGAGTCTATGTCCGAATGAACAGCATATATTGGAAAATTTTGGGGCTTTTCTTCGCTGCTGACCATATATTTCATGAGTGTTTCCCTATAAAGTCTCTTTGGTTGCCCAAAGACAGAGATGGTTGCATATGACATGTATAATTGCAGGGATCCTTGGAGCTTGGCTCCCCATGATCTTGATAACAGCATCCCATATTTGGGTGGGATATCAGCAACAACAACATCCATTAGAATGGTCTTGTTGGGAAATTGAACCAGGGACACACATAAATCCTTTATCAGGCCCAAACATTTGACTTGACTGGAATCAAAAGAAAACATGTCTTTGTATGGTCTTGTGATATCCAAGTTTAATCTTTCCATGACTGCTTTTGGCATCAGGTTATGAGAGGCACCTGAGTCAAACATTGCATTGTGCAGTATTTTATCATGTATATGCAAGCTGACATAGAACGGTAAGACCCTTGTGACTATTGTTTTTCCATCTACCTCTGGGCCAAACAGTAATTCTGGAGTGTCATCTAGCACATTTACATCATCTTTGCTGTTGGTGAGCTGAAGGGATTTTTTGATCTGTTGCTTGTATATGTCATGCTTGGCTAGCTCTGAAAGGGGAATTGCTACCTTTAACTTGCCAATCTCTGCTCCTAGGTCAAAGGGTTTGTCCACTTGGGTTTTGGAGTCACGGGTAGCAGTCCTTTCTCTGTTCATTAAATCTTCTGGTTGGATTTCGTTTTGATTTTGGGGCCTGCCCCTTATACTCATGTCTTGAGGGGTAATGTTTGGGTTAGGGTGAGAGGAGGAGGTTGCCATGGGCTGTTGTAGTGGGGACAGTAGTTCAGTAACCTCCTCAACCACTACTTCTTTTGTAGGCAAGTTTGTTTTGTTATTAGGTTCAGTGACTGAGGCTTCTTTAGACTGTTGTTTCTCCTTTATCTTTTCGGGCTGATTTACATTTACAGTCCTACTCCTTAGTTTGTATTGCTTGTGGACTTCATAGACAACAGTATCATATCCTTGTTTAAAGTCAAAGGATTCTCCTGACTTGGTTTGAAATGTATTACTTTCATCCTCCTCATGGTCTTCTTGTGTTAAAAAAACATGGCTTTTACCATCCAGACCCATTAAGTTGATTTCAGGATCTTCATTGAGCTGATTGGCTGAGGAAGTTTCTGCATAGTTTTCTTGAAAAGGGGGTCTGATATCTTGGTCCGTGCTTGTTTTTCCTATGTTTGGGTTCTGATTTCTCCTAAAATTTGGATTTCTAGGAGGGTTGCTTTGTGATGCTTCCCATGATGATTTTCTTTCAACTGATTCCACTCTTTCACCCAGTCTCTTCATGCTGTTTAGTATTGCATCCAACTTTTGATCAAAACCCGAGGGCTCTTCTCTGAAGCCAGCCTTCTTTTCCAACTTTGCCCGGTTTCTTTTGGCAATTAGATTAGCCTCTACAGTGACTGCAACCCTTTGGGCTTCTGCAAGGGTTGGAGGATCTCTTTCTTTCAACTGATAGGCCATATCAGAATCAAAACCATCAGGGAAGTTATACAGGGCCAAATCAGGAGGGGGCCTTAAGTTCTGGGGGATAGCATTATATACATTGTTAAACCTAGCACAATATTCCAAAACTGTTTCTTGGGGACCTCTTTTGATAGTGTTATATTCACCCAGTATGTGGAGTGGATCTTTCTTTTTCTCCCATCTGTTGGTAAACTCTTGGTACAGGACCTCAGGGGTTGCAATGGAATTTGCATTCAGGGATCTAAACCAAGTTCTAACATCCCCAGTTAAGCTTTGAACAAAAATTCTCATCCTGACACTGTCATCATCTATTTCATAGGTCTCAAAATGGTCTTGCATCTTTTTAGCATGCTGGACAGTAGTCAAAGGGCCATGGGAGTCAAAAAATGAGATTTTGGTTTGGTAGTCTTGAGGTAGAGCTGGAGCATTGGCTGGTATCTGCAGAGGTGCATACCTGTTAGCCATGTTTACGGGGTTTATAGGGTTAATAAGAACGAATGGTGCGGCTGGGATTATGGGTGTAACAGGGTTAATAGGATGGGTAACAAGTGGGGAACTGTTTGAAAGAGTATGTGCAGATGGTGGAGATGGAAGGAGAGGACTTTGAGGGGTTGATGATGAACTAGGGGAATTGGGTGTGGAACGGAAAAGAACTTTGCAAGGAGTGGGAACGAGGACAGGTTGGTCTGAACTTATATCTGAATCAGCAGGCTTCTCCTGCTTTTGCTGTCTCCTTATGTTCTTTGGTATGATATTTGGGTTATCAACAATGATGGGTTGATTAGGGTCAGGGTTTGCCCTAGTGTGCCTTGGGTTTCTTTTGGGAGCCAGCTTCTAAGTATTCTTTTAGAACTTTATACAGGAGGTTTTATATGTACAAGGACTAGGTAAGAATTCTGGAATGACTATATATGTTTCAAAGCTAGGATGAAGATTCCCTAGTTAGCTCTTCCCTAAAGCTGTCCCTGTATTAGAGAGACAGTCCTAAGGCCTCTTGGCTAGTTACAGGCTTGATGGTAGCTTTGGAAGATAGATAGTAATTGAAAAATTCTTAATAGTCCCCAGCGGAGTCGCCAATTATGTTAACACCCAGGTTGTTCCCTATGACTCCCAAGGGAATACGGCCGGGGTAACCACTAACCAATCTTTTAATCACTGTTTCTAGCCAAACTGTGATCAGAGAGGGCTCTCTCTTTATGATTTTGTATCTACAATGATAGTATTTCAGGCTAGGTATTGAGCACAGGTTATGTTTATGTTTTGGTTGATGAAACTCCTTTTAGATTTCAGTGATGTAGTTTTCAAAGAGGTTGAATACCATTGGGCAATGGAGTCGGTGGCTATATGTGTTTGAAACTTTGAGATGAAAGGTGGAACTTACAGGGCCATTTGAGTGTTTAATAGAACAGTTTTTTGATTAAATAACTGGAAACGGGTAACACAAACAGTGAAAGCATTCAAGAATTTTCACTTATTGTTTAAATATTTCCAACAAACAGTTTTGAAAGAAAGGGACAGATGTCTCAGGGGCAAACTTGAATCCCTGGGAATGTCTATCACAGCAAAAGACACAGTTTTGAAATGCAGCAATTAAGAATTACAATTCTGTTACTGTATCGAAGGAAAACATGTATAATAGCTCAGTTTGAGTTCAGGGTAATCATGGATTAAGTCCTGGAACCATTCTTTTACCTTGCTATTAGGTGTAAAACATTTAAACAACAAAAGAGAACAAAAGACTCGAAAACATATGATAAAGAGATTTGAGAAAACTTATTGTTTTATGAAACACCCTAGAATCCTGTAACCTTCATCATTCATCACAATGCATCAAAGTACACCAAGCCTTGGAAATTCCATTCTTCCTTTGTATTACTTCTCTGAAAATCTTACAGCAAGTGAGCATTCCCAAAAGGAAAATTACAACAACCCCTTATGCGTTACTAAGGGGGGGGTATATATACAAGTTTACATTTGGAAAATATCTGAAAGAAGAGTAAATGCCTCATAAATATTCTACCAACTGCTAGAGAGCAGTAGCTAAAGAAGTAAATGTTGTAATAGCTCTTAGTCCTTTAGCTGTCCAAACCTGTCAGATGCTGTTGACTTTGTAGCAATTGGAGTCGGCTGGAGACGTGCGTTTCAAAAATGTGGCTAGCTGTCATTGTTAGTGATGAATCACTTTTCAGATATTTTTCAATCACTGACCATTTTACACTTGTCTTGTGGTGACCTGAGCTGGCATTTGGCCTGAAGTTTTGAAGCTAGCGTGGCAGAATTTGGAGCATGGCTTGCCACCAGTCCTCCTTAGGCATTTGATGCCTTCGCATTTTAATTAACGTCTCATCAAGCTCTGTATATCTGAAAAAACTGGGAGGAGTTTCAAATAGATGGTTAACCTCATTTTCAATAAAAAATGAGCCTTCAAGCCTAGTGTACAAACTCTGTCCTGTAGGAGGAACTGTTTCTTCAGAAGTACTGCTGGATGCAGTGATTTGATTCTCAATGTACGCGGCCATCCTATTTGTAAATTGATCTCTGTTGATCAATTTTCCTGTACTGCTCAATAGGCTAGGCAGTCCTCTTGCCTGTAGCATTCCCATCTTGAGTTTGAAGTCTTCAACTTCAGTCTGTATCTCATAACTTCTCCTTTCTGCCGTCTGTACATAACTTCTAAGAGTTAGCACCTTTTTAGCCATGAGGATGGCCTCTGTTCTGTTGGTGATTCCGACGGCTGCCAGCTCATCTTTGTCTTGCCTGTTCAGAAAGTCTATCAGTTGGCTAGCTTGATCAGGTCTATTTCCTAGTGCTGTCTTAGCCCTCTGGATATCTATCTGAGCTTGCACAATTAAATCCATATGCTCATGGATTGTTTTAAGTGATTTCCACTGTTTGATCATGCCTTGGGTGATTTTATTCCACAAAATTCTTTTGATTTCAGCCATAGTACTTTTCAGATCAAGCTCTTTCTCCAGGGCCTTTATTTTATCCTTTTGGGCCTTAATCTGTCTGCCCTGTTCTGCTACTGTTATTTTTGACTGATCATATTTGGCATCTATCTCTGCCAGTTTTTCTTTTGCTTTCCTTATTTCATCTGCCTATAGTTCCATTGCTTTGACAGCTTTGGTCAATTCTTCTACACTGGGGTGAGCATCTGTAGTTGCTGTTGTACCTGCTGCTTCTGTTGTAGGGGCCACTGCTGCCCCAGAAGCTGTTGCTGTTGTAGAATTTGTTGGGGAAGCTTGGAGTGTGGATTCTCCCTGCTTGTCCTGTAATGCCCCTTCCAGCTCTTTCTCTAGTTCTTGGATCCTTTGATCCTGCTGTAACAAGAGGTCAAGTTGTTGATCAACCTGTTTTTCTTTTTGCAATTCAGCTGTCTGAGGGTGTTCTGTAGGTAACAGCTTCAACCTCTTCTTCATGGCATTAAGATCATCATCCTTTTTCTTCATGAGGGCTTTTACCCCGGTTGGGTCACTAGGGTCATGCCCTAGATCAACAATAATCTCTTCAAGAGATTTTATCCTATTATCCTTGGCCTTAGAAGACAACCTCTCAAAATCTAGTTGAGTGTTGGTGTTCTTCAAAGATTCTTTTAGCTCATGAGCTAATGTGGCCTTCTCCACCAAAGTAGCATACACCATCTCCCCAGTCTGCTTATGGAGTTCAATTTGGTCCATAGGATGTATGTCTTTGGCCAGGACCTCCACCCTTGTTTTGATGAAATCAGCAGTTGACATTGGGTGCGGCCCCTTAGGTTTGAAATGGCTGAATATCATCTTCTCCTCTTTGAAGTCGTAGACCGACATCAACCTTTCCTGCTGGGCTGGAGTGGCATCTATAAACTGTTTGTAAACCTCAGCCCTCAATAGTTCATTTGCTGCCTTGATTTCTTTGAAGGTAGCCTTAACACCTTTGAGCTTCTGGCTTTGCTGAGAAGAGGATGACACCTCCAAGCCAAGCTGTAAATTCTGCTCCTGCTGAAAGGAGCTTGTCCCTGTATGTTGGCTGCCCTCCCTATCCTTGGCTGTATTGTTCAAGACATCTTCAGTAATGTCTTCTACTTCTGGGGAGTCTGCCCTCTGCCTTTTGGCTTCTGGTTGGTGGGAGGATCCACTGAGGGGAGTGGACTCTTCTCTTTGTCTTTTGGTACCCCTTTCTTCATGTGCCGGGGTCTGTAAAATTGAGGTAGTCAGTGGCTCAACTTGAGGGGGTGGTGTTTGCAATAAGGGGGTTTCTGGCAGCCCAGTTTGTGACAGAACAGTTTGTTCTTCTTGCTGCTCTGTTTCTTGCTCTGGTAACTGCTTTTCCTGCTCTGACTGTTGCTCTGATTGTTGCTTTTTCGCTTCATCTTCAGCGTCCATTTTTCCTTTTCCTTTATCCAAGCCCGGTGCTAGTGTTTGTGGCGCTGTCCTGGTAACTGAAGTCCCTCCTCCCACTGTTTGAGGCAGCTTGAAAGGTACCTGGAGCACATAGTCCAGGTCAATAGTCTTTTCAAGTTCTTTCATATTTTTAACTATTCTTTCCTCTTCAGACAAGCTCTCAACTAGGGTATCCAGCTGCCACTCTTGTAAGTTTGCATACTTTTCTAGATGTGGATAGTGGCAGTGTTTAATGGCTAGGAGTCTGTACTTAGTTCTCCTGGCAGTGATGAAACCTTGAGGGTCATAGGGGACCCACCGGAAACTGTATGACAACTTGTATTTGTCTTTGAGGATCAGATCTGCAGACTCCCATCCTTCCTTCTTGTTCATGATGAAAGGGCCCAGCTCATTTTTGAAGTTAAGATGTGCCTTTTTCTTGGAGCTGTGGAAATGGGTAAGGTCTGACTGAATTAATTGCCTGTAATACTCCAAGGCAAATAATCTCATGGGAACATACTTGGGTAGTCTGTATGGACAGAGCTCACACCCATACACTCTGAACACAGTATGGTGTTCATATAGGTACCAATCACCTATTTTGTACTTCTTAGATAGCTGTAAAGCTTTCTTGATCTCATTTGATACTCTAGGTGGAGGGGACTTCATAAGCATGCTGGAGACTGGGTATACAAACTGGTCTACAAATTCACAATAGGTGTAGGGTGAATTTGTGACTTCATGATAGACTGAGGTCCAGAATATGACAGATCTTCTCTCTCCTTTGTTGTCCAGCCTTCTGATGTAGCATGGGAAAGCTTCAGAGTGATAAAACATGAACAGGTGGTAGATGTAAGCTGAATATCTAAAGACCCCCTGTCTGTCCAATTTGCTCAATTGATCATGAATCCTATTGGCTATGAACTTAGCGAAGTTGTACTTTCGGGCAGGGGGTTGACGTGGGCTGTAAGCAGACAACAATACGAGCATGGCTTGATCCACATGCTTACTGTTCTGGTAGCCTAACACATAGGCTATCATGTCCAGAAGCAGCCTGCCTGAGTCATTGAAGTGTTCATACAGATAAGGGGGTGGCCCTGTAGGCTGGCACTCAGCCCACATATAGTTCCTGGTGACCTTCTGCAGCTCCTCACTAGTCATCTTATCACCAGCTTCCAGTAAAGATCTCATGGAGAATGGGACTAGCAACTCCGTTTGGTCAAACTGCAACATCTTGTTAATGGAGTCAGCGTTTATATAAAACAGAATCCTCCCTGATGGAGTATTGACAGCTCTGTGCTCCAGATCATAATTTTGAGCACATAAGTGAATGATTTCAGGGAAAACATTCACAGCTGGGAGGCAGTAGTAGGGCAGGTTTGACTCCCATATCCCATCTGTACCAAGTACAGCCTTATAGTCTTCCCTCAGTGTAGTGAAGGTCTTCAAAAAGTCCCTGCTCCCCTCAAAATCATTAATGAGACAGTCTTTGTCAACTAATGGCATGGCCTCCAGTTCCTTATTGGTTTGATTTAGTGGAGTAACACTGAGGGAGGAGGATGCAGATGCTGCCATGATATAGTCTGAATGTGTGCAGTAAGAGGTAGAAGTTTGATAAGTCTTTTAAAGACTTTGAGCAGCAGGTAAACTGCAATCAGTGTGATGTCTTCTTCTAGTGTAGAGTTGTAATCAAGCTGGTAAAGTACTGTGATTTCTCAGGGATGTGGATTGCCTAAAGGGATGTTTGCAGAGGTATTGATACTTCTTTAGGAAGAGTGCAGGTAACCCGTACTTGGCAAAAGGGAACAATGCCGGGTACTTCGGGGCAATTTTTACAGTTTTTAACCCGCAGACTGATTTCTCCAGTGCTGAATTATAGCTATTGGATGGGGCAGGTTGCTTGGGTCTGGTTTGGGTGCTTAGGTAGAGCTGAATTTAGTGTTTTTGGCAGACTTCAATGGTGATTTTACAGAAAATTGGAATTCACGGGTAAAGTGGAAGAAAATGGCGAAATACCTGGAAAATCGAGTTGGAAGCTCGCGGGCCGGGTTGCGGAGTCTTAGTGCAGTCAAGCTCTGAACTTTGAACGGTTGAATTCTTGAATTTGATGGCTGAATGAGAGATTTCGCGGCAGCTGGTTGACAACGGCTAGTTCACTTTCGCATGCAAATGAGCGAAAACCATTGGTTTAGCCGTTTAAAACGTTAAATTTGGCAAAAGTGTGCATTTGGCGCTTTTCCGCCGATGACGTCAGCATGACGTCATGGCGGGGCCCGGGTAAGGGGGTGACGTGGCTGCTGAGGTGTTCGCCAGGTCGGCAGGACACGGTGGCGGGCGGGTACAGTGGCGGGTCCGCGTGGAGGGCCACGGGACTCTGGGGCGGGCACCGACGAGGTGACGTCATGGTGGCGTACAGATGACGTGGGGGAGAGTGGTATAAGGGGTGGCGGTAAGCGGGTTCCCCGCACCACCTTTGGGCAAAGGCGGTAACGAGGAGGGGGGCTCCGAACAACCTCACCGCCTGCCACGCGTCCATTGTACGGGATAGGCAAAACCACTTTCCCCGGACGCTAAAGGTCGGCAGATCGGGGGTTGAAAATGACCGCCCACCTTTAGATCTGGGCGACGGAGATCTGACGGCTGGCGGGCCTCCCGACTGGTCGAGCATGTTGGGGAGGGGTCCCGCCAGCGTAATAAAATATTCGGTTTAATTTTTCGGGCGGAAAACTATAGGTAAGTGGGTTTTTTCACAGTTTTGGGTTATTTTGGGGCCTTTTCAGGGGTTCATGTAGGAAAAAGGGGTTTTTTATTCGTTTTCAGCAGAGAGAGGGTAAAGACTTTGAGGGACAGGACTTCTGCTCATAACCAGGGGTCAGAGCACATCCAAGACAAGGTTGACCATAGTCCCAGGTGGACTGAAGTCTCCTTAGACCATTTACTTGGCTATAATGCCAAAAGGAGGATATGTAGATAATGCTGGGATTTATACACCTTGGTGTTAGTAATTTAGGGAAAAGGGTGATATAAGGGATTTATATAATAGGGTTAGTGTTAGTTATGGAGGAGGGGGTAACTGGATGCTGAAACCATTGAGTTTATATGAAACAAACTTGGTTTTAAGAGTAGATCAAAGTGAAAAGATCTATATACAAGAAATGTGCATTCTGAATGAACTAGAACCACCACACAACCATGATCTTTCTTCCTAAATCTCAGCTAACAGAAAGGGGGTGTTAGTAATGGAGTAGAGAGGGAAAAGGGAGGTTAGTGATGCTCTTTGCTGTGATTTGATGGAATTAACCACTTTGTTTGCTGATAGATTTTTTGCCTTGGCCAAACACCTCTTGACACCTGTGTAATGGTGATCATACCCTTTCTGCAACCACAACTGCCTACCCAGCTATTTTGCCTAGCATTTTTTGTTTCTTCTTGAAGGGGCACTTGGACTTGCAACCCTTAATTGCCTTTTCTTTTCTTTGGCTTTTTCCTTTTTCTTTCTATCTACTTCTACCCTTATCTCTTCCAAGGTCCCAGATTAAACTTTTGGGAACCTTTGCTTCTCTACCTGAACTACTTGTCTGCCAAGATTAAGCTGTTTGGACAGACTTCTTTCTCTATTCTATAACTCAAAATTGAAACATGGCATGATCCAGTTTAAACTGTTGAATCATCCACAAAATTGAAATGAGGTCCTCAATATTTAAAACACTTTACACACCACTGTTTCTCTTGGAAATATGGGATCTTTGTAGTACCAAAGCAGAGCATATTTGGATTTTCTATAGTCAATCATGAAATATGAAACCTATTACTATAGGTATCCAACAGGAAGGATTTTAAAAATATCTTCAAGGCTGGGGGGCGCAAATATCTATTAGACAAATATTATAATAACAAGGAAAAGGAGTTTTATGAGTTGAGGTTGGGGAATTTGTAAGATTAAGAGTATATTACCATATTTATTGAGTTGTTGAGATATGTTCCATATCTCAAGGATGAGAAGGCCAAGGTTCAAAACTTTATTAGTGGGATTCCTATGTCATTTAGAGACTGCATCGAGTTCTATGAGCCACAAACTTTGACAAAGCCATCAAGAAATTCAAACACTATTATGAGCAAGCTAAGAGGAGGCCCAATTGTACAAGAAATTTGAAATCAAAGGGAAACGAGATAGACAAGAAGAAATGGACCAAAAGGATCACTAATAAGAAAGAATGTATGACCTTAGTTGGTGGAGGCCGATTTCAATAGAAAAATGGTCAAAGGGAGAAACGAAGTGCACAAGCAGGCATGGGAGAACAACATGGGCCTGGGGCAAGAGAGCCTCTAGGATGTTGGGTGTGTGGTGAGAGTCACCAAAACAAAGATTTCCCACACCATAAAGGCACAAGGCCTCAAATCCACTATGCACAAGAATCTCAAACAATAGGTGACAAAGAAAAAATCATGCCCATAATTTACGCAGTGGTAGACAATCACCAGGCATACCACCAAGCATATATCATTGAGATGGAAGGTAAGTTTTCCAACAAAATTAGCTCTATTTTAATTGAGACAGACTCTAACTATAGTTATGTCAATCCATAGCTCATAGAAGAGTTTTGATTGGCCTAGTAATTACATGGAGAATCATGACTTGTTCAACTACAAATAAGAATCAAGAGAAACATTAATTACTATATGAAGTCATGTACTATCGAGCTCACTGGAAGGTGTTGGAAATAATACTGGGGGGGGGGTGAATCAGTATTAGCAAATCACTAAATTTTTCATTTCCATAATCATATTCATATACGCTACTTCAGTTAAGGGAACTCGTTTGTACATGCAACTGTGTTTAATGCAACTAGCGTATATCCAGTAAACTTATGATTCAGTTAATCCATTATATGTTGATCTTTAATCAGTGCATCAGAACTTCATTAACCATATAAATAGTAAACAGGTGCAGTAAAACAAAATAGATCATCACACATAAGAAGCACACATGAACACCATGATATAAGGTGGAAACCCAATGCGGGACAAAAACCACTTGCTGCCGTCTTCCTTTAATATAAGAAAAACTTGTTTACAATCTTGTACTGGCGCAGACTCATACCAGTACGCAGGCACCCACCTGCAGAAGGCTACAACCTTCTCTCGTTCTCCACCTACTACTGGAAGGGAGCTATAATCCCCTAGCTCTTGTACTAGCCGATATGTTTACTAGTACGTAGGCATTGACCTACTGAAGGCTCCAACCTTCACTCATTTTCCAGCTGCTATTGGAAGGGAGCTCCAACCCATTGGCTCTTGTATTGGCTGATATGTTTACCAGTATGTAGGCACCAACCTACAGAAGGCTATGACCTTCTCTCTTCCTCCAAGGACCACGTTTCATAAATTTTCATACTGGATCCATCAATACAAAATCAATCACCACTGCAATACGACCATCAACTATTTTTGCATCATCGATCTCTGAATCACCCAACAAATGCATCACTAAAACTCTGTCCACAAAACCACAGTCACCAGAACACAGAGAAGAGCCCAGAACTCTGCAACAACCACTAGAACCAACAACAACCTCAAATATCAAATCTCATAACGTATACGCTACTTGACTATTGTCAAGCAGTAAAAAGGGTCTTTTTCACCTCTATTTACCCTACATTAATTCTCAATAGGAACGATTTGTTATCTCAAAGAGTGTACTCAGTTTGAGGTGTTCATTTGTCAGAGTAATGCTAGTAGTATAGTGCTCTAGATACAAGAGTAAACAGATGCTTGGAATGAAATCTACTTGTAAAAAGAAACCTAAGACTCAAATCATGCGTTCAGAAAGCTAAAAAAATTTATCAGTCAAGGGTACAGTAACGGTGACTCTTCTCTCTGTAAACTAATGCAATCAAAAATCACTCAAAGAAAGGATCATCAATCTGGGAACTAGACAACATGTGTTGATGTTCACTACAGTCTTAGACCTTCTGCACACCAAAGCAATGATAACTTCAAATGACTGGAAATGGAACAACAACTATCTTTATAAACAAGATTGAACAGCAAAGCCTTAATCTACGGAAATGAATGCAACAATAATTATAACCTATGGGAATTAAGTAACAACCTTTGAATTGAACAGTAAACAAAAATGGAACAGTGGACTAACAGAAATAAAATATAGAACAACAACTTAAATCAAATATGAATGTACAACAATCCATATTAAACACGTGACACACTTAACATTAAAAGGAACAGTAATCTGAGCTTCAATACAATAAGCATGAATCACAGCTATAAAGTAACAACATTTGCAACCACAACAGAATGACAATCCCGAACGAACAACAATCACAATTTAAGAATAAACCATATAGTAGTACTGATTTATGAATGTACAACATTGTTAATCTATAAGTGAATGGCAATCTGTAAGGAACAACAATGTTATATCAATTTTCAAAAGGATCAACAATGCGATATAAAGTTAGAATGAATATCATAGCATTCTTGTTGCAGATAATAATATTACTTAGTCAAGTAGAAATAACAGAGCTGATATGTAAAACAGTAAAGTGTGTCAGATTACTGAACAGAGTAAATGGAAGAAATCAAACCACACATGAATAAGAAATAATGGTATAGGAGCAAGTGATCCACTAGGGCCGAGCCCTTAGCCTCCAGGGACTCACCGCTGAAGGCTACTCCAGAATCAACGATAGAACGAAAACAAGTTTTTTATATTAAAACATTAAACAGAGTTACAATGAATCACTCTTCAAAGAGAGTCGATGATCAAAGGTCAAGTACCAAGAAGAATTTCATAAAATAACAATAGTTCTCCCCTCCAAGCTAACAGTGCTACCCCTTCTCATAACAGCCGAACGACGATATCAACGATATAGAGGATTGTTAGGATAGTGATCCCTCAGGATCAAAGGATCCTGAGGGATTCACCAAATTTTTAGTTCTTAGTTATCCTATTGTTCTTTTGTGCCGATTGGAGATCTCCTTTTCCTTTTTCTAATTGTTACGATCCAATTTGGATCACTTTGTTTGAACGCGGTTCCCTGCAAGGGACAATAGTTAAATTGGTCTTGTTCTTTCCTTTGGGATGACAGCCTTTCGTTTTCTCTTCTTTTTGCATAGAAAAAGGGTAATTATAAGTTATTTCACATTACATATAAATCTTCTAGATTTTACGATATTCATTTGTCATATACCTAGCTCATGATGTAAAAAGGTTATGAGTTTTGAAGAAACGGTAACAAAGTAAATGAAAATAACATACCTTCTCCAGTGCTCAACACACCCCCCTGGTTACCCTTTTTCATGGCCTCATGAAAACATTGTAGTTGACATGCAAGGTGGTGAGAGAGTAGGCTAGAGACGAGATCTCATGAGGAGGTCTACAGCCATGATACCTAGCTAGGTGCTCAAAAAGATGTCCTGGCTGGCCCTCAGGCATTTCATATAAGACTTGGTATGTTGGTACAAGATGCCAAATGACTGGACTTTAGAACCTACAACCTAACCAAGATGGCCCTTCCCTCAAAATAAGATCACCATAGAGGCACAAGCGATCAGTGGCTAACTTAAAGTTCTCATAGTTAAATGGTTCCCTGTTTTGGATATTCGGATTAGAAGTTTGATATCAAAATTTAGCAGCTGCAATGGCAAGGTCTTTGATGGTAAAGAAGTATTCTATCTCTTGCCAATTGATTGCTTTATGAATGGGTTCTAATGCTTCAATCACGCCTGGAGTCCTCATTAGGTTCCTATGTTTTTTCCATAACTGCAATGGATCTCTAGGCTTAGCTCTCACCCATAAGTCTAATCATTTTTCTTGTCTTTGGAAGGCATTATAGGCTTTAAGCCATTTTATTTGATTAACTCCAAACGAAATAAATGCCTGCAGTTGGACATCCCCAACGAAAGGGCTGGGATCCTGCTCTATTTCTTGATCTAACACAAAGTTGTGCAAGTAGAATTTTCATAATAATCTCTGAACCTTCACCCCATAGTGCTTACAACAATTTATGAAGTCATGAATAGTGTTTATTTCTATAGGGGTCCATACTTTAACAACTTTAATTTTCAATTGCAAATATCTTTCCATTAAAAGCAAAGCATAATTCTTAGCAGGTGCTCTACATGCGAGGACGTTAGTATACAAAGAGCATAAGGTATCCATTTGTTTGATGACTACATCTAGCCTATGAGTTACCTTTGTGACTCTTTTTTCTTCCTTTTTCCATCCTTCAAAAGCCCGACTTTCGGATAAATTGACATCCCTTTGCTGTTGTAGTAATTCTTCATACTTTTCTCGGCAGACAGTTTGTTATGTAAGTTTTTCTACTGCTTGCTGGGCTTGCATCAAACCCTCTCGAAGGGTTACTATCCTCAGATCACTATCCCACATAGTAGTTGTAAATGGGAGGTTCACTTGAATCTTCTTATTGCGTAGTTCTGTAGTTATGGTTCAAATTTCCTCAGAGGACTGTGCCTCTGTCTGAATTTCTTTGTCACAGGCCATTATGTTATCTATTTGTATTTCGACATGGGTAATAGCTGAATGTTGTTCCTTTTGATTTTGAATAGCAGGTTGGACCTGAGTCCTCTTAACCTTTTTCTTAAGGGGTTTCACCGGAGTGGTTTCATGCTTTACCACCAGGGTCCTTTTTGCCTTCTTCCCCATCTTCAGAATCCCGATTTGTTGTCGAAGTCATGCTATTACATTAAGCAGTCTTTTTTGTTCCTTTCATAATCTTTTGATTTCTTCCATTTTATTGGAAGGAACAACAAACCACTCACTCGGGCCTAGACTTTCTCCTTGACCAATTTCTTGATTTTCCTCTTGGGGTGCTTCATCATTATTCTACTGATTGGGTTGTTCGGGGGTAGAAACCTTAGCTTGTTTTGCCATTTCCTGGGTAAATTCTTCTTCCTCCCTTTCTTCTTCATAAAATTATTCTGGTGTATTTTGACTTGGAACAAATTGTTCCTCTTCTTCATCCTCATCATTTTTCTCTCCAGATGCACTTTCATCATGGCCAGAGTGATTCTCTTCTTCTTCTTCCTCGTCACATAATTCTTTGGATGCACTCTTATCATGAACAGAGTGCTTCAGTTGTTCTTCTTCAGTGTGGAGGTTTAGTGGGCTGAGAGGTTGAGTATATTCTCCCATATTGGCGAGAATCTGAGCCAATTCATCTTTCTCGTAGCGGATTTTGCAACAGGATTTCCTCTCGTTGCTCTGTTCCTTCTTCCACCTGACCAGATTGCTTAGTCTCTCCCTTTGTTTCTCCCTCATCATTCAATTCTCTTTCGTTTTCTCCTCCTTCTAATTGCGGGGGTTGTTTATCTCTTGAATCAACTATCTCCACTGGTTGACTGGTGTTCCCTTGGGAATTTTCCAGCCTCCCTCTGATCCATGCCAATCTAACTGATTTCCTTTGTTCAATGGTCTATTCGATGTACTTGTAGTATGCTCTCGTTTGGGGGCTAGCAAAGCCAATCCCCCATCTATTGTAAAAATTAGTTCTTCCCAGCTGCTCTGTTGCTGAGAAAGACTGTAGCTAACTATCAATCGTATCAACCCATGCTGACTTACTACCGATTCTACATGGTGAGATTTTTTCATGCTTAAGGCAACATCATGTAATAAAGAATTTAAGAACAAAGACAAATTCACAGTGCATTTTTGTTTTAATACAGCTAAAATCTTAAGGTGGCATGGTCTACCACGTCTTTTCTGCCTTCACAGGTGATGTAATTCTAGATGATCTTTGCCAATTCTGCCCACGGTTCTCCCAAGGCTGCTGGTAGAACTCCCTTTCCGTTTCAAGTCAGGTTCTGACCTTCATCTTGGAAGATTTTGATGGTGTCTCGCAGTCTTACCTTCTTCAGAGTCCACACAGATCCAGTGGCTGGTAATCTCAAAACCTCTGCAATTATGTCGTTTGTGACTGCTATCTGTGTCCCTCTTACCATGGAGTGATATTCTTGCAGGTTCTGCAAAAATTCAATTGCCACGGTCTCGTTGGACTATTGTAGACGATTGAGATAAACTATCCATCCTGCCTTTGTTAGGATTTCTCATGTAGCATCAAAGACTGTCAACACTTGTGGTTCTCTATGAATTGATATTCCTGCCATCCTTAGCACACTATAAAAGCACAGAGACAGTAATGAAACAACAGGCTGTTCAAGCTGTTGGAACATCAAGCTTGTTCAAATTTCAAATTATTGCTAATTGTTGCAGAGCATAATGCGGAAATAACTTTGAAATAGCAAGCCATGCAAATTGGAAAATAATATATTGTTAAGCCTTTCTATTCCCAAGTAAAAGTTCTCCAAATGATAAGCTGACACGTATGCCAGTGAATTATGAGGTCACCTACTCCACCCTGCAATGTGATAGGCTGTCCTCGGCCGTCAAATGAGGGAGTGGCATGCTGGACTGACATGATACAGAATCAGAAAGGAGCAACGTATATCGAGATGCCATGTTTACAAGAACGAGAAGATTGCCAAAATCGAGGTATATAATAGAATCGCTTAATAAATAAGAGAATGTCGTGATATGATGCGAGATTTGGAGGATAGGATAGCTTACATGCACAAAAAAGTTCAATACAGTCACGATCAACTTTTTCCGTCATGATTGATTGTAATAGATTTCATGTATTAAAGGTTCGGAGGAATTATGTTCATAATCTTATTTGACCCATTACAAAGTTAGAAGAAGGGATTCATAACTACTATTGGTGTATAAAAATGTGACTTCAATACCATCAACAAATCTCTGTTTCTGATAGGTGTCCATAACCTTGACAGAGTTGTTTATTTCACCCATGGAACCATGATCCTTTTTGTATGCTTAGGAAAGTGTTGTGGAATGTCAAAATGGAGGCCATGTTGCTAGCTTGGTAACCAGATAAATCATAATGCCATTCACTAGGAAGGAGTGAAAGGTGGGCAGGTCGGCTCGTGATGAGACCTCTTGTTCCAAGGACTTTTTATTTTTTTTGATGTGCCTCTTGGATCATATCCCTGGTGTGGTGGCCATATTGGGAATGGCACTTCACTTTCTTCCTTATGATCACGGTAGGTTGGCTCTTAATGAGACCCTCTATCCTTCATTTGACAAACCATGTTAGCAAATTATATAAATTTTTCTTTTTATTTTTTTCTTTTATAAAGTACTTTTCCTATTTATACACAAAGGGTGGTTCAGCACTCCTTAAGAGTAGGGATGATGGAAGAAGTCTTAACATCTCAATAGAAAAATATGCCCTTTGTTCTTATTCCTTAATAATGATCAAAGAAGATTACGGGAATTTAGGAGGAACCATCATGATAAAGATAATCAATCATATCGGTATTAGTAGAACAGTGAAACAAGATGATCAATAGTTGTGTCATTTCCTCTTTTCTCTTATCAATTCAGAGTAATTTCTTGTAAAGATAGCGAATTTTATGTAATTTTCTGATTTTAGTATCCTCTAGTTCTTATATTCATTGCGTAGGTGTATAGCTGTGTTTTAGAAGTGATCCGAATGATAAAACACATAAAGAAGAAAAAGATAAAACAAGTATTGTGCACAAAATCGCAAGCGAAAAGAAAGAAAAAGTCGAAAGTGTTGTGCATTAAGAAGAACAACAGCAAAGAAAACAAGTGCAAGCAAAACAATGCAAAAATGTTGTCTTTTCGAAAAAGGAATAGTAGAAAACGCAAGTGCTATTCCTTTGGAAACAGGAACAAAAAAAAAAAAAATGTTGTTCCTTCGGGAAAGGGAACAGCAGAAAAAATGCACCGTAAAAAAAGAATAACGAACAAAAATGTTGTTCCTTCGGGAAAAGGAACAACAAAAAACTAAAATGTTGTTCCTTTGGAAAAGGGAACAATGGAAAATGAAAATGCGTCATTTCTTCGGAAAAAGGAATAGCAGAAAACGAAAATGTTGTTCCATTGGAAAAAGGAACAACAGAAAACGAAAATGCACCGTTCCTTCGGAAAAGGAACAACAAAAAAAAAATGTCGTTCCTTTAGAAAAAGGAACAATAGAAAACGAAAGTGTTGTTCCTTCGGAAAAAGGAACGGTAGAAGACGAAAATGTTATTCCTTTGTGAAAAGGAACAACAGAAAATGAAAATGCTATTCCTTTGGGAAAAGGAACAAAAGAAAATGAAAATGTTGTTCCTTTGGGAAAAGGAACAGCAAAAAATGAGAAATGCTATTCATTTGGGAAAAGGAACAACAAAAAATGCAAGTGTTGTTCCTTCTGAAGAGGAACAACAAAATGGAGGAAATGTTGTTCCTTTGGAAAGGAACAACAGAGTGCAAAAGTGTTGTTCCTTGAAAAAGGAACAACAAAATGGTGAAATGCTATTCCTTTCGAAAGGAACAGCAAAGTGCAGAGATGCGGTTCCTTAAAAAGGGAACAACAAAGTTGTAAAAATGATGTTCCTTTCGAAAGGAACAACAAGGTGTAAACTGCAAAAATATATACAGAACAAATGAATTATGTACAATGTGTAAGAGTAGTCGAATTACTTAATGAACCAAAGGTGAGGAAGATTTCTCTTCCTCAACCAGAATCTGTATGTCAGAGTCTTCGCGGAGTTGCTGGTAGAAGGATTCCCGAGTAAGTGGTTTGTCGTATAATCGAACTCGATGGCCGTTTTCCTTAAAGGTATGTCCGGATCCATCAATGGTGGTTAGAGTAATGGTGCCATTATCATGTACCTTCTAGATTTCGTATGGTCCCAGCCAGAAAGTCTGAAGTTTCCCAGGAAAATCCTAAAACCTGGAATCGTATAGGAGTGCCCAATCTCCTTCGTGGAAGACTTTCTTTTAATGAGGGTGTCGTGCCAATTGGCTCTCTGTTGTTGGATTAACATAGTATGTTGAAGGGTAGAGAGCCTGATTTCATCTAGCTCATTGATCTGCTGTAATCTATTAATCTGGGCCTCGTCTAAATCTAGACCGACTTCTTGTGTTGTTCGCAGTATCTGTATTTCAAATTCTATTGGAAAGATAGGTTCCTTTCCAAATACTAGCTGGTATGGTGAATAACCGGTAGTACTTCTCCATGTTGTTCTGTATACCCACAATGTTTTTGGCAGTCTTGCAGCCCAATCATGTCTGTGTGACGTAATGGTTTTTGTCAGTATTGCTTCTATTATTTTATTCGTGCTTTCTACTTGACCATTTGCCTGTGGGTGATATGGAGTAGTAATTTTATGCTGAATATGATAGTTTTTTAGTGTTGCAGCAATTTTATTACCAACAAATTATGGTCCTCCATTCGTAATTATATATCTTGGGAGTCCATATTACACAAATATGTGGAACAGGAACTGTATGAAGGAATCCTCTATAGCTCTCGGCAATGCCCCTACTTCAACCCATTTGATGACATATTCTGTTGCTACCAAAATGTATGTTTTCTAATTTGATGATGGGTTAATTGGACCAACAAAATCAACTGCCCATCGTTCAAATGGTTTAATAACTAACTGTGGGTTCAGGGGCATTTCATCAGACTATCCAGGGTGTCCTGTTCTTTGGTAGCTATCACAAGTTTGAACAAACTTCTTTGCATCTTTGAAGATCGTGGGCCAATAATACCCTGTTTGTAGCACCTTGTGACCAGTTCTCCGATCTGCGAAATGTCCGCCACATGGTCCATCGTGGCAAGCTTTCAGGATGTCAAAAATTTCATCTTCACGGATGCATCTCCTGATGTGCATATCTGCCCCTGTATGAAATAGGTAGCCCCCTGTTATGAAACCAGCTCAAGAAAAGATAGAAAAGATAGATCAACGCTTTAGAATTCAGCCTCTTCGAGGGGGCAACCTCCTTTACATTACATAAATGAACAATTCTTGGATGATACAAATGACAAAACCTCCTTTCTATATATAGGAGTCTAAGGAGTCACAATATAATCCAGCCGACCTAACAATAATAATATAAAGCCACACAAATAACGATAGGGGGATTCTATGGGGCACAAAAATAACAATATGGGGGGTAATAGGGGCACAACAATATAAATAAGGGGTATAACTACAATAGTAATGGGGTAATCACTAGTATTATAGGGACCCAACATGCCCCTCTCCTTCAAAAAAGTGTTGTCCTCAACGCTTGAGTAGTTCTGGATACTTTTGCATAAAATTCTCATCCTCCCATGTGGAATCTTCAGCGGATCAGTTCTTCCACTTGATAAGATACTCTGAAATTGATCGATTTCGTAGCTGTCGAGTTCTTGTTTCTGTGACTGCTTCCGATTCCAATATAATTTTTCCTTCCTCATCAAGTTTTGGCAATATTGTTTGAATTGGGAGCTCGTCACCTATAACCTTCTTTAAACATGAAACATGGAAGACTGGGTGCAATCGAGAAGCTGCAGGAAGCTCCAATTTGTATGCCATAGTACCAATCTTTTGCAACACCTTGTACGGACCATAGTACTTTGGTGATAATTTATTATCCTTCTTAGCTTGCTTTAGGGACATTTGCTTATATGGTTGTAGCCGTAGGAATACCCAATCACCTACATCAAAACTTCTTTCACTGCGATGTTGATCTGCCTGTTGTTTCATTCTATTTTGTGCCAACACGAGGTTATCCTTTAAGAGTTGGAGGACTTGTTGTTGATGTTCGATGTGATGTTCCACTGCCTGGACCTTAGAATTTTCTCTTAAATATGATGTGATGGATGGTGGTTGATACCCATAAAGTGCCATAAATGGGGTCATTTTTGTTGCTATATGGAAGGTAGTGTTATACCACCATTCAGCCAGAGGCAACCATTTGACCCATTGTGTCTGGTTATTAGATACAAAGCAATGAAGATATCCTTCCAAACATTTGTTTACTATCTCAGTTTGCCTATCAGATTGAGGATGATAAGATGAGCTATGAGCTAACTGAGTACAAAGACAAGAAAATAATTCTGTCCAAAAATTTCCAGTGAAAATGGGATCTCTGTCACTTACAATAATCTTTGGGTTTCCATGTAGCTTTTGAACTGTTTCCATAAATGAAGTAGAAACTGTACTGGCTTTAAATGGATGTGATAATGCACAAAAGTGTGCATACTTGGTAAGTCTGTCAACTACCACTATGATGACACTCTTTCCCTCAGACTTGGGTAAACCTATGATAAAATCCATTGAAACCTCCTCCCAACGTTGGCTTGCAATGGATAAAGGTTGTAATAGACCCGGTGTCTTAATTGTTTCAACTTTATTTTGCTGGAAAACCAAACATTCCGCCACAAACTTTTGAATATCTGATTTAAGGCCATCCCAAAAAAATTCCTTCTTAACCCTGTGGTAAGTTTTTAAAAATCCTGAGTGCCCTCCTAAGGGAGAAGTGTGCAATTCCATAAGAATCTTTTGTTTTAGCTGGGAATTCTTACATAGGTATAAGCGATCTTTGTACCATGACGAATCATTTTGCCAGCTAAATGTATCAAAAGTACTGGAATCTTGTTGTAGCTTTCGAATAAGTGCCCACACTTCTTTGTCATTCTTCCATTCCTCCCTTGCTTCGCTAATCCAATCCGGTTGGATAATAGAAATGGCACACAACAATGCTTCCACATCCTCATCCTTTCTTGAGAGTGCATCTGCCACCACATTTTGCTTCCCTTTTTTGTAGATGATTTCAAGGTCATAACCCAACATCTTTGTGACCCACTTTTGTTGCTCTTCAGAGGATAATCTTTGTTCTAAAAAGTATTTAAGGCTATCATGATCCGTTTTTACCTTGAAGTGTCTTCCCATTAGGTAGGGTCACCATTTCTTAAGTGCATGGAGTATTGCCAACATTTCCTTCTCATAAATAGCTTTGCTTAAAAACTTTCCCTTGATTGGACGACTTTCAAAAGCAATGGGTCTTTCATCTTGCATTAGAACAACACCAATTCCATTTACTGAAGCATCACATTCCACAATAAAGGTTTTTGTGAAGTCCGGTGTAGCTAAGACCGGTGCTTGGCACATTGCCTCTTTAAGATGTTCAAAGGCCTTTGTTGCTTCTGGACTCCATGAAAATGAATCTTTCTTCAATAATGTTGTTAGAGGTGCTGCATTCTCCCATAATTCTTAACAAACTTGCGATAATACCCTGTCAACCCAAGAAATCCTCGTAGATGCTTTATGGATGTGGGGATTTTCCATTCCTTAATGGCTTTAATTTTGCTAGGGTCTACCTTAACTCCTTCATGAGATACAATATGACCCAAATATTCTACCTCCTGGACTCCAAAGAAACATTTGGATCTTTTTGCATATAATTGTTTCTCCTCCAATAGTTGTAACACCCTGTCAACATGTTCAACATGATCCTTCCAAGGCTTGTTGTAGATTAGTATATCATCAAAAAATACTAACACAAATTTTCTAAGGAATGGTCTGAAAATTGAATTCATCAAACCTTGAAATGTTGAAGGTGCATTGGTAAGGCCAAAAGGCATGACCAAAAATTCATAATGACCCTCATGAGTTCTAAATGCCGTTTTTGGAATGTCTTCAATCTTCATTCTGATTTGATGATATCCCAAACGAAGATCCAACTTGGTGAAGTAAATTGATCCATGCAATTCATCCAGTAATTCATCAATAACAGGAATGGGGAACTTATCTTTAATAGTGAGCTTGTTGAGCTCCCTATAATCTGGACACATGCGCCATGATCCATCCTTCTTGTGCACCAATACTACTGGAGCTAAGAAAGAACTTTGACTCGGTTGAATTATACCAGCCTCTAGCATTTGTTATGAAACCAGCTCACAAAAAGATAGAAAAGAGAGATCCACGCCTTAGAATTCAGCCTCTTCGAAAGGCAACCTCCTTTACATTACACAAATGAACAATTCTTGGATGATACAAATGAAAATACCTCCTTTCTATATATAGGAGTCTAAGTGGTCCCAATACAATCAAAGCCTACATAACAATAATATTGTAGGGCACAAAAATAACAATAGAGGGATTCTATGTGGCACAATAGTAACAATATGGGCACTACATGGGTACATCAATATAAATAAGGGGTATAACTACAATAGTAATGGGGTAATCACTAGTATTATAGGGACCCAACATGCTCCTCTCCTTCAAAAAAGTGTTGTCCTCAACGCTTGAGTAGTTCTGGATACTTCTGCATAAAATTCTCATCCTCCCATGTGGAATCTTCAGTGGATAAGTTCTTCCACTTGATAAGGTACTCTGAAATTGATCGATTTCGTAGCTGTCGAGTTCTTGTTTCTATAACTGCTTCCGGTTCCAATATAATTTTTCCTTCTCGTCAAGTTCTGGCAATATTGTTTGAATTGGGAGCTTGTCGCCTATAACCTTCTTTAAGCATGAAACATGGAAAACTGGGTGCAATCGAGAAGCTGCAGGAAGCTCCAATTTGTATGCCATAGTACCAATCTTTTGCAACACCTTGTACGGACCATAATACTTTGGTGATAATTTATTATCCTTCTTAGCTTGCTTGAGGGACATTTGCTTATATGGTTGTAGCCGTAGGAATACCCAATCACCTACATCAAAACTTCTTTCACTGCGATGTTGATCTGCCTGTTGTTTCATTCTATTATGTGCCAACACGAGGTTATCCTTTAAGAGTTGGAGGACTTGTTGTTGATGTTCGATGTGATGTTCCACTGCCTGAACCTTAGAATTTTCTCTTAAATATGATGTGATGGATGGTGGTTGATACCCATAAAGTGCCATAAATGGGGTCATTTTTGTTGCTGTATGAAAGGAAGTGTTATACCACCATTCAGCCAGAGGCAACCATTTGACCCATTGTGTCTGTTTATCAGATACAAAGCAACGAAGATATCCTTCCAAACATTTGTTTACTATCTCAGTTTGCCCATCAGATTGAGGATGATAAGATGAGCTATGAGCTAACTGAGTACCAAGACAAGAAAATAATTCTGTCCAAAAATTTCCAGTGAAAATGGGATCTCTGTCACTTACAATAATCTTTGGGTTTCCATGTAGCTTTTGAATTGTTTCCATAAATGCAGTAGAAACTGTACTGGCTTTAAATGGATGTGATAATGCACAAAAGTGTGCATACTTGGTAAGTCTGTCAACTACCACCATGATGACACTCTTTCCCTCAGACTTGGGTAAACCTGTGATAAAATCCATTGAAACCTCCTCCCAACGTTGGCTTGGAATGGATAAAGGTTGTAATAGACCCGGTGTCTTAATTGTTTCAACTTTATTTTGTTGGCAAACCAAACATTCCGCCACAAACTTTTGAATATCTGATTTAAGGCCATCCCAAAAAAATTCCTTCTTAACCCTGTGGTAAGTTTTTAAAAATCCTGAGTGCCCTCCTAAGGGAGAAGTGTGCAATTCCATAAGAATCTTTTGTTTTAGCTGGGAATTCTTACAGAGGTATAAGCGATCTTTGTACCATAACGAATCATTTTTCCAGCTAAATGTATCAGACATACTGGAATCTTGTTGTAGCTTTCGAATAAGTGCCCACACTTCTTCGTCATTCTTCCATTCCTCCCTTGCTTCATTTATCCAATCTGGTTGGATAATAGAAATAGTGCACAACAATGCTTCCACATCCTCATCCTTTCTTGAGAGTGCATCTGCCACCACATTTTGCTTCCCTTTTTTGTAGATGATTTCAAAGTCATAACCCAACATCTTTGTGACCCACTTTTGTTGCTCTTCAGAGGATAATCTTTGTTCTAAAAAGTATTTAAGGCTATCATGATCCGTTTTTACCTTGAAGTGTCTTCCCATTAGGTAGGGTCGCCATTTCTTAAGTGCATGGAGTATTGCCAACATTTCCTTCTCATAAATAGCTTTGCTTAAAAACTTTCCCTTGATTGGACGACTTTCAAAAGCAATGGGTCTTTCATCTTGCATTAGAACAGCACCAATTCCATTTCCTGAAGCATCACATTCCACAATAAAGGTTTTTGTGAAGTCCGGTGTAGCTAAGACCGGTGCTTGGCACATTGCCTCTTTAAGATGTTCAAAGGCCTTTGTTGCTTCCGGAGTCCATGAAAATGCATCTTTCTTCAATAATGTTGTTAGAGGTGCTGCTATTCTCCCATAATTCTTAACAAACTTGCGATAATACCCTGTCAACCCAAGAAATCCTCGCAGATGCTTTATGGATGTGGGGATTTTCCATTCCTTAATGGCTTTAATTTTGCTAGGGTCTACCTTAACTCCTTCATGAGATACAATATGACCCAAATATTCCACCTCCTGGACTCCAAAGAAACATTTGGATCTTTTTGCATATAATTGTTTCTCCTCCAATAGTTGTAGCACCCTGTCAACATGTTCAACATGATCCTTCCAAGACTTGCTGTAGATTAGTATATCATCAAAAAATACTAACACAAATTTTCTAAGGAATGGTTTGAAAATTGAATTCATCAAACCTTGAAATGTTGAAGGTGCATTGGTAAGGCCAAAAGGCATGACCAAAAATTCATAATGACCCTCATGAGTTCTAAATGTTGTTTTCGGAATGTCTTCAATCTTCATTCTGATTTGATGATATCCTGAACGAAGATCCAACTTGGTGAAGTAAATTGATCCATGCAATTCATCCAGTAATTCATCAATGACAGGAATGGGGAACTTATCTTTAATAGTGAGCTTGTTGAGCTCCCTATAATCCGGACACATGCGCCATGATCCATCCTTCTTGTGCACCAATACTACTGGAGCAGAGAAAGAACTTTGACTCGGTTGAATTATACCAGCCTCTAGCATTTCTGCAACCATACGTTCAATTTCACTTTTTTGGACATAGGGATATCTGTACGGCCTGATGTTTGGAGGAACACTTCCTGGAATCAGATGAATAGCATGATCATGATCACGCATAGGTGGGAGACCTTTGGGAGTCTCAAATACCTTGGAATGATTGTCCAGGACTTTTTGGAGATCTGGAGAAATAGATGATTCCAATGTGGAAACATCTAGCGAACATAATTGTGCAATTACACCTCTTTGCTCCTTTTTTAGAAGCTTTGTCATACCATTAGAGCTGATTATCTTTCCTGGTTTCCCTGCAATACCCCTTAATTCAACTTCCTTTCCTTCCACAGAAAATTTCATGAAAAGTTCTTGAAAATTAAAAGCTATTGTACCCAAGGATTGTAGCCATTGGACTCCTAGTACAACATCAGCACCTCCCATTGGAATGGAAAGCATTGGGCTAGTCAATACATATTCTCCCATGGATAGCTTGATATTATGGCACTTTCCAGAACAATTTATTGTTCCTCCATTTGCAATCATCACTTGACACTCTGGTGCTGGATATAGGAAGCAATTCAATTCTTTTGCTACCCTACAATGAATAAAATTGTGGGTGCTTCCTGAATCAATCAACACTATTACCTTTTTCTTCTTGATTTGTCCTTCTATCTTGATGGTTTGAGGAGTGGTAATTCCCGCCAATGCATTACAAGATATGGTCGGATTTATTTGTTCTTCATCTAGGCTTTGTTCCTGGAATATATCCTCTTCTTTTGACCTTTCTTGCTCCTTTTCTTCTTCCTCTTCACAATCTATGTAGAATAATTTCTTCTCAGCACACTTATGACCTTTTGTGTATTTGCTATCACAATTGTAACAAAGCCCTTTTGCTCTTTTTTCTTCCAATTGTTGTGGTGTCAACCTTGTAGGTTGTGGAAGACTATGGGCAACAACACTTCCGTCTTTAT
Organism: Pinus tabuliformis; assembly: GCA_031772625.1. Lineage (NCBI taxonomy): Eukaryota > Viridiplantae > Streptophyta > Pinopsida > Pinales > Pinaceae > Pinus > Pinus tabuliformis. Next base: position 844,899,289 of record CM062809.1, on the reverse strand, counting down.
AGTTGTGAATGGTATGCTTCCTAGTTGCCATAATTTTGCTTTCCATTTTTCTTGCTAACCTGAATGCCTTCTCTAATGAATCAGGTTCCCAAAGGCGCACATCATGTTGGATATTATCCTTTAAAGACCCTATGAACACATCAATCCTATGCTCCTCTGGAATATCTTTTACCCTTATGTTCAATTTTTGGAACTCCTCAATGTGCTCCATTATTGAACCCTTTTGTTTGAGACTTATCAATTGGCTAAAAAAAGTGTTGCTTTTTGTATCCTCATAATGTGCTATCAATTCTTCCGTAAAAATTGCCCAAGTGATAAATTGTTTACGAGAACAAAGCCATTGATACCATACAAACTGATTTGGTTCCAAATATAAAGTTGCCATACGTACCTTTTGTGTGTTTTGCACATTATTGAGATCGAAGAATTGCTCCATCTGTAATATCCATGTGGCGGGATCCTTGCCATCAAACTTCCTCACATCGATTTTTGGAACATGGTGAGTCTTCGATCCAACATTAAGTCTATGGAATCATGATTAACATTTCTTTTGTTCTCATAATGAGTTTCCTTTACTACCTTTTCACCATTAGTGACCCTTTCTTGTAGCAACTTCTTCAATTCAGCCATCTTATCATCCATGCCATCAATTTTAGTGTCAATATTAGCTTCCATGCCATCCATCTTAGCTTCCATTCCCTTTATCTTAGATTCCACGCCATTTACCTTAGATTCCACGCCACTTATCTTAGCTTCTGTTAGCTTTTGTGAGCGTGACATTTGTTGCACTTGTTCTTGTAATTTTGATATATCATGTAGCATTTCTTCCTCTTCTTCATGAGTCATGCTAGAGCTTTCAGGTTCCTTACTAGGTGTTTGCATTTTCTTTCCTCGGGGCATCAGTTACCGATAATAATGCTTTACTATGCCCTTTGAATTTCGTTAAACCAAGCTTACACAAAAATAAAAAAAAAACTACACACCTTTTTTCACTTTATAGAAGCCTGATATTGAATCTGATGTATCTCTGTAATTTCGGATCATCCAATTCTGAAATTGCTACCTGTAGTAGCCTTCTGCGTCCTCTTTCCAATGCCACAAGTCTGAGCCAAATTGGATTCTCCAAGGAAGAGTTATGTGAAATCTCCCACAGTGACTTGCTTTTAGACTGGTTCAGTAGAGCGAACTTGTACGACGTGCCACGAGTCACTGTTTCAACCTTTGAATCTAAAACACACATACAAGAAACTACAGTCCGTCCTCTTTCTGTACCTTTTTACGAAATTTCAATCCGATCCTCAGAGAGAGAGTTATGACGATTTTCCCCAGGTCACCTGTTTTGAATGTAATTCAGGAGTCTGCAAAAAGGCCAACTTCCTCAGATCATATCTCCGAAAATATCACGCAAAAGCTCTGAAATTCGGACCCAAGGTTCAGCGCCAATTCTTCTCAAATGGGTTTTTTTTTTGCGACTTCTGAAACGTCACAAAAAAAGGTTATAGCGAAAATGCCACGATGACCTGTTTGGAGCAGCGAAACCCTAGAATCCAAAGCTCTGATACCAAATGTTATGAAACCAGCTCACAAAAAGATAGAAAAGAGAGATCCACGCCTTAGAATTCAGCCTCTTCGAGGGGGAAACCTCCTTTACATTACATAAATGAACAATTCTTGGATGATACAAATGAAAAACCTCCTTTCTATATATAGGAGTCTAAGGGTCCCAATATAATCAAGCCTACATAACAATAATATTATAGGGCGCAACAATAACAATAGTGGGCTTCTATGTGGCACAATAGTAACAATATGGGCACTACATGGGTACATCAATATAAATAAGGGGTATAACTACAATAGTAATGGGGTAATCACTAGTATTATAGGGACCCAACAGCATTTCTGCAACCATACGTTCAATTTCACTTTTTTGGACATAGGGATATCTGTACGGCTTGATGTTTGGAGGAACACTTCCTGGAATCAGATGAATAGCATGATCATGATCACGCATAGGTGGGAGACCCTTGGGAGTCTCAAATACCTTGGAATGATTGTCCAAGACTTTTTGGAGATCCGGAGAAATAGATGATTCCAATGTGGAAACATCTAGCGAGCATAATTGTGCAATTACACCTCTTTGCTCCTTTCTTAGAAGCTTTGTCATACCATGAGAGCTGATTATCTTTCCTGGTTTCCCTGCAATACCCCTTAATTCAACTTCCTTTCCTTCCAAAGAAAATTTGATGAAAATTTCTTGAAAATTAAAAGCTATTGTACCCAAGGATTGTAGCCATTGGACTCCAAGTACAACATCCGCACCTCCCATTGGAATGGAAAGAATTGGGCTAGTCAATACATATTCTCCCATGGATAGCTTGATATTATGGCACTTTCCAGAGCAATTTATTGTTCCTCCATTTGCAATCATCACTTGACACTCTGGTGCTGGATATAGGAAGCAATTCAATTCTTTTGCTACCCTACAATGAATAAAATTGTGGGTGCTTCCTGAATCAATCAACAATATTACCTTTTTCTTCTTGATTTGTCCTTCTATCTTGATGGTTTGAGGAGTGGTAATTCCCGCCAATGCATTACAAGATATGGTCGGATTTATTTTTTCTTCATCTAGGCTTTGTTCCTGGAATATATCCTCTTCTTTTGACCTTTCTTGCTCCTTTTCTTCTTCCTCTTCACAATCTATGTAGAATAATTTCTTCTCAGCACACTTACGACCTTTTGTGTATTTGCTATCACAATTGTAACAAAGCCCTTTTGCTCTTTTTTCTTCCAATTGTTGTGGTGTAAACCTTGTAGGTTGTGGAAGACTATGGGCAACAACACTTCCATCTTTATAGTTGTGAATGGTATGCTTCCTAGTTGCCATAATTTTGCTTTCCATTTTTCTTGCTAACCTGAATGCCTTCTCTAATGAATGAGGTTCCCAAAGGCGCACATCATGTTGGATATTATCCTTTAAAGACCCTATGAACACATCAATCCTATGCTCCTCTGGAATATCTTTTACCCTTATGTTCAATTTTTGGAACTCCTCAATGTGCTCCATTATTGAACCCTTTTGTTTGAGACTTATCAATTGGCTAAAAAAAGTGTTGCTTTTTGTATCCTCATAATGTGCTATCAATTCTTCCGCAAAAATTGCCCAAGTGATAAATTGTTTACGAGAACAAAGCCATTGGTACCATACAAACTAATTTGGTTCCAAATATAAAGTTGCCTTACGTACCTTTTGTGTGTTTTGCACATTATTGAGATCGAAGAATTGCTCCATCTGTAATATCCATGTGGCGGGATCCTTGCCATCAAACTTCCTCATATCGATTTTTGGAACGTGGTGAGTCTTCAATCCAACATTAGAGTCTATGGAATCATGATTAACATTTCTTTTGTTCTCATCATGAGTTTCCTTTACTACCTTTTCACCATTAGTGACCCTTTCTTGTAGCAAGTTCTTCAATTCTTCCATGTCTGTCTTCAAATCTATCTTCAAATTTACCATCGAATCCTCCATCTTAGCTTCCATGCCCTTTATCTTAGATTCCACGCCATTTATCTTAGATTCCATGCCACTTATCTTAGCTTCTGTTAGCTTTTGTGAGCGTGACATTTGTTGCACTTGTTCTTGTAATTTTGATATATCATGTAGCATTTCTTCCTCTTCTTCATGAGTCATGCTAGAGCTTTCAGGTTCCTTACTAGGATTTTGCATTTTCTTTCCTTTGGGCATCAGTTACCGATAATAATGCTTTACTATGCCCTTTGAATTCCGTTAAACCAAGCTTACATAAAAATTTAAAAACAAAACTACACACCTTTTTTCACTTTATAGAAGCCTGATATTGAATCTGATGTATCTCTGTAATTTCAGATCATCTAGTTCTGAAATTGCTACCTGTAGTAGCCTTCTGCATCCTATTTCCAATGCCACAATTCTGAGCCAAATTGGATTCTCCAAGTAAGAGTTATGTGAAATCTCCCACAGTGACTTGCTTTTAGACTGGTTCAGTAGAGCGAACTTGTACGACGTGCCACGAGTCACTGTTTCAACCTTTGAGTCTGAAACACACACACAAGAAACCAAAGTCCGTCCTCTTTTTGTACCTTTTTATGAAATTTCAATCCGATCCTCAGAGAGAGAGTTATGACGATTTTCCCCAGGTCACCTGTTTTGAATGTAATTCAGGAGTCGCAGAAAGGCCAACTTCCTCAGTTCATATCTCCGAAAATATCATGTGAAAAGCTCTGAAATTCGGACCCAAGGTTTAACGCCAATTCTTCTCAAATGGGTTTTGTTTTTGACTTCTAAAACGTCACAGAAAAAACGTTATAGTGAAAATGCCACGATGACCTGTTTGGAGCAGCGAAACCCTAGAATCCAAAGCTCTGATACCAAATGTTATGAAACCAGCTCAAGAAAAGATAGAAAAGATAGATCAACGCTTTAGAATTCAGCCTCTTCGAGGGGGAAACCTCCTTTACATTACATAAATGAACAATTCTTTGATGATACAAATGACAAAACCTCCTTTCTATATATAGGAGTCTAAGGAGTCACAATATAATCCAGCCGACCTAACAATAATAATATAAAGCCACACAAATAACAATAGGGGGATTCTATGGGGCACAAAAATAACAATATGGGGGGTAATAGGGGCACACCAATATAAATAAGGGGTATAACTACAATAGTAATGGGGTAATCACTAGTATTATTCGTGCTTTCTACTTGACCATTTGCCTGTGGGTGATATGGAGTAGTAATTTTATGCTGAATATGATAGTTTTTTAGTGTTGCAGCAATTTTATTACCAACAAATTGTGGTCCTCCATTCGTAATTATATATCTTGGGAGGCCATATTACACAAATATGTGGAACAAGAACTGTATGAAGGAATCCTCTATAGCTCTCGGCAATGCCCCTACTTAAACCCATTTGATGACATATTCTGTTGCTACCAAAATGTATGTTTTCTAATTTGATGATGGGTTAATTGGACCAACAAAATCAACTGCACATCGTTCAAATGGTTCAATAACTAACTGTGGGTTCAGGGGCATTTCATCAGACTGTCCAGGGTGTCCTGTTCTTTGGTAGCTATCATAAGTTTGAACAAACTTCTTTGCATCTTTGAAGATCGTGGGCCAATAATACCCTGTTTGTAGCACCTTGTGACCAGTTCTCCGATCTGCGAAATGTCTGCCACATGGTCCATCGTGGCAAGCTTTCAGGATGTCAAAAATTTCATCTTCACGGATGCATCTCCTGATGTGCATATCTGCCCCTGTATGAAATAGGTAGCCCCCAATCCAAGAAAATCGAGTACTACACTGGAAAATCTGCTTTCGTTCATTGGGGGTCAAATGTTTTGGTAATTTGCTTACTTCTAAATAATTCGCAACATCAGCATACCAGGGTGTTTTAACAGTGATAGCAAAAAATTTTCATCTGGAAATTGAACTTCGACTGCTACTACATCCACTGGTTTTGGCATTCGTGAGAGAAAATCAGCTACATGATTTTCTTTTCCCGGTTGATCCTTTATTGTGATATCAAATTCATGCAATAAAATCAGCCATTTGGTTACTCTACCATTTATGATTGGTTTATTCGCTAAGTATTTTATGGTAGAGTGATCTATATATATAGAATAACAGGGTATCCAGTGATATAATGCCTAAATTAATTGACGACATGTATTACAGCTAAAAATTCCTTTTCATTCATAGTATAGTTCAATTCAGCAGGAGACAAGTTTCTGCTAATATAATAAATCACATATGGTTTTTTATATTCTTCCTGCCCAAGGACTGCTCCAATAGTTGTGTCTGAGGCATCTGATGAAATTTGAAATGGCAGGTCCCAATTTGGTGCTCGGAGTACTGGGGCTGTTGACTCAAGTTTTTTCAGATCCTCAAAAGTGTGATCACATTTTTCTGTCCAAACAATGTCAACATTCCCTTTCAGTGCATATAAAGGTGCAACAATATGAGAAAAATGTTCTACAAATCTTCTATAATAACTAGAAAATCTAAGAAAACTGTGTACCTCTGTCTGAGTGGTAGGAGTAGGTATTAACAAGATTATCTGAATTTTGGCCGGATCTACCTGTATTCCAACTCCTAAAATATAGTGGCCTAGAATAAGTCCTTCAGTCATCATCATATAGCATTTCTCATGGCTCAGACAGAGCCTGGTGGCAATGCATCACTGCAGCACTTTTTCTAGTGTGTCTAATGCTGGGTCGAAATCATCTCCGTATGGTGTAAAATCATCCATATATACTTCGAGCCCTTCATTTATTAAATATGAAAAGATGCTGAGGATAGCCCTTTGAAATGTGGCAGGGGAATTGCATAGGCCAAAAGGTAAAACTCTGTAGGAAAATGTTCCCCAAGGACAGGTAAAAGTAGTCTTGTCTTGGTCTTCAGGGGCAATCTGAATCTGATTGTATCCACTGAAGCCATCCAAGAAAGAAAAGAATTTCTTTCCTGCTAACGTATCTAATACCTGGTCAATGAATGGAAGGGGAAAGTGGTCTTTTTGTGTTGCTTTATTTAGCTCTCTATAATCTACACAAATCCTCCATTTTCCATTCTTCTTTGGCACCACTACAAGTGGAGAGACCCATTTGCTATCGGAGATTGGGTAAATAAAGTTCACATCTAAAAGTTTTTGAAGTTCAGCTTTTACAATGTCTTTTAGGTGAGGGTTAAGTCTCCTTTGTGGTTGGTGAACAAGTCTTGCATCCTTTTCTATGTAAATGTGGTGTGTACATAACTAGGGATCAATTCCTTTCATGTCAGGATAATCCCATGCAAATGCTTCTTTGTATTTTCTCAGTAGCTGGATTAGCTTCTCTTCTTGTTCTGGAGTCAGGTTGCCATTAATGTTTAAAGTTTTTCCTGGCTCAATTTCTACAGTTTTGCTATTTGATACAGAGGTAGTAGGTATTGTTTGATCATGAGTGTCTTTGAGAGGATCTTCTTCTAATTCATTATCAAATGCTACTTCTATCATATGACATTGTATGTGGGATCTAGATTTAGTTTGGCTAAGAAAGTTGTTAATGACATCATCCTCTGTTTGATCTTTGAAATCAAGGGCATCTTCTATGGTTAATGGGGATCTAATATTTTCGGTGAGGTATAATACAGGATGTTTGTTAGTTTTCATTATTGTGACACTTGGCTGGGCTGGAGGATATAAGGCTAGATTCTTGATATTAGCCCCTCTAGTTATGGTCATGCTGCCTTGTCGACAGCCAATATAAGCGTCAATGGTTGCAAGCCAAGGTCTGCCTAAAATAAATGGATGTCCATCAAGTCGGTTTTTGGGGTTTATTATCAAAAAGTCAGCAGGATACTCCCAGGAATCAACGGATACCATGACATCATGTAGTGTGCCTTCTGGCCTAACCATAGATCGGTCAGCCAGTTCTAATAAAGTGGAAGTTGGTTCTACTGATGTAATGCCCAGTTTTTGACAAGTGGTGGTTGTTAGGATATTAATTGCAGCCCCTAAATCAACTAAGGCATTTGCAAAAGTTTGCCCATCGATTTGTACTGTTACTATTGGATTTCCTGGGTCTTCATATTTAATGGGTGTTTCTTTTCCTGATAATAGGTCGGATAAGGTGCCAACTACTTGGACTGTTGGGTTATTTGTTATTCTCCTCCTTGGTTTTTTTATACATAGCTCTTTGATGGTTTTTGCATATATTGGGATGTCTTGGATGGCTTGGAGGAGTGGAATTTTTATGTACATATTTTTAAGTTCTCCCAGAATGTCAAAATCAGGATGTTGTATAGGTCGAGGTATAATTAATAATTCTGGGAATGGAGGAGAAGATGTGATTACTTGATCATGAGTTTGTTATCTGATCAAATCCTCTTCTTGCAGTGATTGTTCAATAGGTAACTAATTTTCAACTTGAGAGGTTTTATCTCCCTATGTTTCTATGATGCGCCCAGATCTTAATTGAAGGTCATTACACTCCCTTAGATCGGTTTCTATCTCTAGTGTTTCAATTATTGAATGGATTGGATCAGTTTGTTATTCAAATTATGGTTGGGTTGGGCTGGGAGTTGCAGTCTTAAGTTAGACTGGGGGTTTTGTTGTAATGCTGGCAGTGTAGGTTGAGGAAGTAGAATGGTTCCTACTGGCTGATTCATTGGTCTTTGTGAGTTTGTCTGCGAGGCTTGACTCTGTGAAGTAGGAGGGGACCATTGTGCTGGATATACATTATTTTGCCAATATGGTGGGGCATAGGGAAAATTTGGCCAATTGGGTTGATTTGCTTGATTCGGCCATGGTGAAGTAAATGGTTGCTGTGACCAATTTGAGAATGGAGGTTGATTTTGCCATATAGTGTTATATTGCTGAGTATGATATTGTGGAGGCTGAAAAGAAGAAGCTGGATCGGAGAACATACCTGATTGTCGCGGCTGCCATTGACGGCACTGATTAAGTAGTTACACCGGTTCTGGCTCTTCTTCCACTTCCTTGTAGACTTCTTTCAATCCAAGAAGTGAGGGAAAGCTTTCTGTAGGATGGTCTTTTGTACACATGGCGCAAACTTGAACCGCATCTAACGGACACTCTTCGTGGCTGTGTTTCTTTCTGCATCTGGGGCAGAAGATTGCCAAATTTTGTTCTACCTCTGCTTGTTTATGCTTGGCCTGCATAATATCAAGTTGTATTTTCAGAGTCCCCAATATGTCGGTTTTAAAATTTTCTAATAAATTTCCAATTTTTGTGTGAGTTACTCCTTCTGCAGAAATTTTGTTATCTCTTGAAAACCTATCATGTTCTGTTGGTTTTAGTCTTATGCTGCCTCTTGAACTTCTGATAAATTAATAATGTGAACAAAACTTTCCTGATAAATATCTCCTTTTCCATAATATTTAGTTTTTCAATCCATTGTTCCTTCATTCCTCTAATTAATGTTGTTTTTAATACATTATTAGGTAAGGGTAATGATGCATATTTGAAGATTTTACTGAAAACGCTCAACATATTCTTCTAATGTTTCATTTGGTCTGGCTACCATCTAAAATATTTCATCTTTTAACTCTCTAGACCTGTAATAATCCTGATATTTTTTTAGAAAAGACTCTTTCATTTGATCCGAGATATATATAACACCACCACCCAACCCCATAAACCATCTTAAAGCAGCCCCTTTTAATGTAGAGGGAAATAATTTCAGTTTCTAGGGATCTATGGTATAGTCATAGCCTCTACACAGCACATCAAATTAAAAAAAAATGCATCTGGATCTTCTGATGTAAGGCCATGAAATGTAGGGATATGCTAGAGAGGAATTGCTTTCATAGGAGCATTAGCTGCAGTGTCCATAATGGGATATTGTAATGTAGAAGTTTGGGTGTTTGGCTGGTTTTGGGCCATTTGGTCAAATATGTGCCAATAATCTTCTGGGATGTCTAGGAGGGTATTTCTAGGCTGACGAGGGGGATTGGCTTCAACAGGAATGGCCTTAACAACACTTCCTTTATCTGGGATGATGAGAGTTCCTAATGTTTGGGGGGATTTTGGTTCTTGAGGTTCTTCAACTTTGTTATGGATGATTTTTGCAGCACTTCCCTTATCTGGGCTGCTTAATGGTGGAATTATCCCAAGAGGAGATCTTGGTTCTTCAGTTTCCTCGGTTTCTCCTCTCCCTTCACAGAGGTTGCTAAGGCTCCCTTCTTGCAATGATTTTGGGCTAGAATTCTCAGTTTCTTAAAAATCTTGCTCTTCGGTGTGATTATGCACCTCAGTAAAGGCTATAGATGGTGATCTTGTGGCATGAAGGGAACTAGTAGGTTGTCTAGAAGTAACTTTTCTAGGTCCTACTAAAGGCTGAGATTCTGCTTTCTTAAGGATTTCATCTATAAAGGTTGATCGGCCAAGGGTCACCGGCCCCTTAGCTTTATCAGGCTTGGGTAGAGGTTTAGGATTCTTTTCTGGCTTTTTCTGCTTAGTCATGCACACAAATCAAATGCTAATTTCTACTAAAAAAAATAGCAACAAATCTGCAGGAAAGTGGGCAGGAGAGCAGGGCTATTACATGCTCCGCACGCAGGTTCTTACCTTCCGTTTTTAAAACCCAATTCTATCCTAACAGGTTCTTACACTGCTCTATAAAAGAAACAAATGGCTACACTCTTCCCTGGCAACGACGCCAAAATGTTGAGCAATAAAAAGGGTCTTTTTCACCACTATTTACCCTACATTAATTGTCAATCCAAGAACGATTTGTTATCTCAAAGAGTGTACTCAGTTTGAGGCGGTCATTTGTCAGAGTAATGCTAGTAGTATAGTGCTCTAGATACAAGAGTAAATGGATGCTTGGAATGAAATCTACTTGCAAAAAGAAACCTAAGACTCAAATCATGTGTTCAGAAAGCTACAACAATTTATCAGTCAAGGGTACAGTAATGGTAACCCTTCCCTCTGCAAACTGATGTAATAAAAAAAACACTCAAAGAAAGGATCATCAATCTGGGCACTAGACAAAATGTGTCGATGTTCACTACAGTCTCAGACCTTCTGCACACCAAAGCAATGATAACTTCAAATGACAAGAAATGGAACAGGAACTATCTTTATAAACAAGATTGAACAACAAAACCTTAATCTACGGAAATGAATGCAACAATAATTATAACCTACAGGAATTAAGTAACAGCCTTTTAATTGAATAGTAAACAGAAATGGAACAACGAACTAACAGAAATAAAATATAGAACAACAACTTAAATCAAATATGAATGTACAACAATCCAAATTAAACACGCGACACACTTAACATTAAAAGGAACAATAATCTGAGCTTCGATACAATAAGCATGAATCACAGCTATAAAGTAACAACAATTGCAACCACAACGGAACAACAATCCTGAATGAACAACAATCACAATTTAAGAATAAACCATATCGTAGTACCGATTTAGGAATATATAGCACTGTTAATCTATAATCGAATGGCAATCTGTAAGGAACAATAATGTTATATCAATTGTAAAAAGGATCAACAATGTGATATAAAGTTAGAATGAATATCATAGCATTCCTGTTTTAGATAATAATATTACTTGGTCAAGTAGAAATAACAGAGCTGATATGTAAAACAGTAAAGCGCATCAGATTATTGAACAGAGTAAATGGAAGAAATCAAAACACACATGAATCAGAAATGATGGTGTTAGCCTCCTATACCAATAGGTTCTCATTTCTCATGATTGATAGTAGAAGTGCCAAAAATGTCTACCTTCCATGCTGATAAGGTTCCATTTTTGTGAAAGAAGCAGACAATTTAAAAAATGTAAAGAGGGTATGCCTTAAAAGAAAAATCAAAGGGCGAGAAAGGAATTGGTCAATCAAAAAATAAAAGAAATGAACCCCAAACAAAGACCATGAAAGTGGCTAGTCCAAATTGCCACTACTGTTTTGATGGATGGTCCAACAGCTCAAGCTGGGCCTCACCATGTTTTAAATTGCAAGTTGCAGATTAAAGAGGAAGTACCTGATCAAATAGTTCAAGCTTGACAGATGATTAGGTTGATAGAGAAAGAAAGGAGCCCAACTGCTTAATCCTGGCCCTTGGAAGTCATAAGGGTAGACTTGGAGAGGAGGGCAGCAAAAAGAAAACAAAATTATCAGGGTTTGCAAGACTAAGTGCACCCATACAAAGTGAAGAAAAAATGTTAGGCATAATAGGCAGGGTAGGCAGTTGAAGGTTTCAGAAGGAAAAATCCAAGCACATCACTTGGAGCAAACCAAAGTGACCATCAACAGGAAAGACAAGAGCAGTGGCCTATGTGGCAGAGTGCCAAATCATCACTAACTTCCCTCATCCCCTTCAAAGTTTCTGTTATCACAAAATCACACACTGAAGGCTGCCAATTAGCAAGATTATGTGTAACTATTTCAAACCAAGCTTTGGACTAAGGCTTAGCCTCCTTAGTCTGAGAGGGCTCTCTCACAAATTGTGAATATTGATTAATGACAAGGAAAGATGGCTAACTCTTATAAGACACATGAAGAAAATATGCTGGCTGGACAAATATCAAATTAATTCCCATTGGGCTTATGGAGTCACTAAAATCTCAGTAAACAATGGCACTATCCTTTCATAGAAATCAGGGCACTTTACATCTAATGTTCAAACATAACTTATATGAAACACAGTTTGCCAAGCATACAGGAAGTCAGAGCATGAAACATGAGTTCTGAGTGATTATGCAATAACAAGACTGTAAAAGAACACTAAAGAGAATAACCATCACACATTTGAACAATAAGATCTATTGTGAATCCTGAGAAGAAATAACAGTCATTTGTATTACTGAGCTCTGCTATACATAAACCAAAATAGTCTTCTCCTTTATCAAAACATCCAACCTCTATTACATCCAAGTCTGATCTATATATAGGGATACATTCTTAACCATCTTGAGCTTCCTCCTCCAGCATGAGGGGAGCTCGAAGACTGCTATTAACTACTCCTATCCACTGTTTAACTAATTCATTAAATACATTAAGTACTGAACTGTAATTACAAAGAGTCCTAATTTAATCAAAACTCAAATTCTGTCCTCCTCGTAGCATGATTCCTTCTTGATCCTTGACACTTGTCTTCTTTCTGTTTGGCCGAGATAGCTTAGAGGAGAATGCAATGAACAAGCTGGCTTTGGATACTGGATGCGTTGATGGTTCATTAATCATCAAGATAAGTCCCCTGTTTTCCCGGTCCTTGTCTCCCAACATTCTTCACAAATTAAGCAACATGTTCCCAGCTCTTTAATTTCTTAAAAACTACGAGCATCATCATATTCCCCAATGTGCTGGAAGCCTTGTTGATTGAACAAGTGTATAAACCAAAATCTCCGTATGCATTTCCTACCAGAACCCTAACAATCGGTAATAAAGCACCTTTATCAAAGCTTTAACTATAGACAAAATATTTCACCTTTCCAAAAAGGCACACTTGTCATTCTATGAATAGCTAGGATAGCCTCATGTGGTCTCCCTTATGTTCCTTAGGCGTTTCCTTCAAAAATTTGTTGATCTCATCATTAAACTATTTGTTTTCCTCATAAAACAACACCTACAGCAGTTTCGTAGCGCGCTATGAAACTGCTGTTTTTACTAAAACAAAGTATATTTGCCTTTAGGCGTCTTTTGCTTGAACTTATGACTCTTTAGACTTCCTCTACAGGTATCAAAGACTTATATGACTTCAAAATAATGGAGCTTAAACAAAATTGACCCAAAACTAAGAATGGCACCTTTTTCTTCAAATCAGTGAGCTAGTTGACCTAGCTGTATCTTCAAATTTGCAACCTCCTTCTTCAATGCTTTGTTTTCAGCTCTCAAGGTCATGTTCATTTTTCTGATGAGTTTAGCTTGCTTGAGGGCTAGAACCGTCCATGTATACACATCAGCCATGGAATCTACCTGACCCACTAGGTCTTTGCTACCTTTTAACACAGCTCTTCGATAGTTGGCATACCTAACTGCAAGCTCTTTAGTAACATTGTTCGCCTGGGCAACTTCCTCTTTTGCTGTTCCTGCTTGATTCTTTATAGCTATAACATTTCCTCCTTGGGTAATGATAAACTTTCTGTTCTTGTCTTTATGCTTGACTGCCTCCACTGTTTTGGTCAATACTTCAATTACCTTTGTTCTAGGCATCTTTACAGCCTTCTCTCCTTTACGCACTTTCTCAGCTTCTCTAAGTTGTTTCCTTGTAACCGGCCTTCGTGGTTTGAACATAAACTCCTCACTAGGCTCATCAAACCTTAATCTCTTCGAAGCTTTTGATTTCTTAGTGCTCTCCGGTGATGATTGAGTCAAATCAATATGCATGGGTTCAATATGCACCGGTTCTACCTGCTCAAACTCAATTGCCTCAAGCAAATCACTTAAGCTGGCCTTTGATATTGGACTTTCCTCAACAGCTACTGATTTGCCCTTCTCTTTGCTTAATTGACCCCTTGTTTTAACTCTTGATGCTCTTTCAGACCCAGCTGATCCAGGTACATCTTTCTTATGCTTAACCTTTTCCTTTGATGATGGCTGAGGTGGCTCTTTAATAACCAAAGGCTTTACTGGTTTGTTCAACTGAGATTTGGTTTTCTTTTTCTCCCTAGCCTCCTTTCTAAGCTCAGCTATTGTAGGTTCCTCCACTGATTCCTCTCTTTCTCTAACCGGCTGTGGAGTGAGGCCTGTCTTACTCTGGAAACCGGCCATATAGATGAAAGAATTCCAATCCCTACCAATTTTCTGAAGGCCATCCAGCATTAACAGTTTGACTAGACCATGATGAAATAGTGATGTCTCACAATCATCCTTCTTCAATTGAACCTTGTCACACATCTTGTTGAGGCTACGAAACAAGTAAAATGGGATATCTATAGATGCTTTACCCGTAAAATGCAGCAACAACTTAAAATGATAGGAATAAACCTTGTCATATCTGCCCTCACAAGTTAAATACTTTTGAATACAGGTAAGAAGCATAGCATAGTTCTCCTTAACATAGCTTCTAGGCACAACCTTGGTTAAATCTTCATTCACATAGGCTTCCTTCAAGAACTCTTTACAGGGGTTCATATCAAATTTGAAGTTTTTAAAGCACTCCTGCCCGCCTCTTGGAATCTCAGTTACATTAGCAATAGCCTCTGGAGATATTGGGAATTCTAACATAGATACCTTAGAATTTAAACCTGTAAAGTTCAAGGCAAACTCTTTTGTTACCTGAGCATGACCACCCTTCAGCTTTTCACAGAAACTCCAGCAACCAGCATCCACGAAAGCTTTTCTAACACCCTCATCTCTCAATGCCAGGTCCAATCCTTCAAGCTCTGCCCTCTGACACCTTCCAGACCGATGCTCCTTCTTCTCCATTCCACTTTTGAAATCTCTCGCACAGAGAAACACCACCAGCCTCAACTCAAATGGCAAATTCAAAGTTTAGAACGCAGGCTCGCTTGCAATCAGGCTCTCTTGAAGAAGAAACTTGGGCTCATTTGCAATTCAAATGTCTTAACATATAAGCAGGCCACTTTATGCATTATTAACAAACATCATGACACAACCATGCATGACAAAACCGTTTGGTTGATTTTAATGTGCGTGGCTATGAACCTATTGGTGGAGTGATGGCTCATAAGTGCTTGGAAGGTACGCCAACTGACAATAACCGGACGGACACAATGACTCATCCCCAGACATGACATTTTAAGAATTTGCGCTGCAAAATCCCCGAATCCGCGATTTCGTAGCGCAGATAGTTATAAATTAGCGACATGCGCTGCGAAATGGTTGGATTCTGCCGTGCTACGAAAAGGCTAAAACATCATTGCGCTGCAAAATCAACCAATAAAACTGCGCTGCCAAAATACGGAAAGGACCAGTGATGTCTACGAGATAAGACATGTCTTATACAACCATGATGGAGGATGACCAATGGTGTTTGAAAATGATTCACATCAAAAACCTTTAGAAACATGACCCCTAAATAGTACACATAGGACACCAACCATTTGACACCCATTTTTGACAATGAAACTTTGGACAAATTTATGTACATGTGACTGCAGTTCTAGGTGATAACAGTTTCTCACTAACTTCCCATGAGCACTACAGGATCTGCCTGGTCAGTCCTCCTTATACTTTTTCATTTGTACAAATTTGATGTCATAAATTTCTTCTTTCTTTGAAAAGAAGCCACATTTCTTGTGTAAAAATTCTTTTCATTTTGATCTACTTCCTAACTAAGTTTGATTCCTGAAAAGCTTAGTAACTGCCACTTCTCATTCTCATCCCCCCAGTACTAACTACCAACTGTATTTATATCAAATCCCCTATGTTTCCCTTTCCCCTACTATTATAACACCATGGTGTATAAACCCCAAGCAATACATAAATATTCCCCCCTTTTTAGCACTATAGCTAAATAAGTTTGTCTAAGGGAGACATTAGTCCACCAGGGACTGTGGTCAACCCTGCTTTGGGATTGCTCTGACCCCTGGTCAGAGTAATAACCTCCACTACTCCCTCATTTCCCCTCGTTTCCTAAAGAATTTTATCAAAAAACCCCTTTCCCTTTACTCAAACCTAACCATAACCGTTATCCCCCCAACAGATTAATATAAACCCGCAAAAACCCCAAAACCTAAAGTCCCGCGCCCCAAAGATTAAAATGAATATTTTAATAATGCGGGCAGGTCCCCCCCAACATGCACGACCGATCGCAAACTCCCGCCAGCCGTTCATCTCCCGCCGCCCCCGATCTAACGGTGGGCGGTCATTTCTAGATTTGAACCCGTCTCCCTTTAACGTCCGGGGAGAGGGCGGTATGGGTGTTCGTACTCTGAACACGTGGCGAATGGCGGGGTTGTTCGCAACCCCCCTCGCCGATACCGCCTTCGCCCAAGGGTGGTGCGGGGAGACCGCTTACCACCTCCCAGTTACCACCTCCCCTGCACGTCACCTACACGTCGCCATGACGTTGCACTACCTCCGCCCACCCCCGCGCCTCGTGGCCCTCCACGTAGCCCTGCCACCGTTCTCCGCCCGCCACCGTGTCCCGCCACGCTGGCCTCCAGCTCAGCGTCAACGTCACCCTCCGTACCTTGGGCCCGCCATGACATCATGCTGGCGTCATCGGCGGAAACGCGCCAATAACCCCTTTTGTCCGAATTCGTCGTTAAAAGTCGCGGTTGTAGCCGTTTTATGTCATTTTCGAGTGAAAAATACAGAGCTCTTGTCGCCGTTTCACCGCTGGGTCGCCTCCAACCTCCAAATTTCGAATTTGCAACCGCCAGAACTCATCAAATTAGCTACTTTGAGCCTCCACGGTTTGGCCCGCAGGCTTTCCGAGCTACTTATCCAGGTATTCACCATAATTCTCGTGTTTTTCCCATGCATGCCATTTCTCTGCAAGTTCACCATTAAAGCACTTGTGAAATTCCAAATTAAGCATTGTCTGCTACTTAAATTCAAGCTTAAGTAACCTGCATTGCCCCAGCGCCATAATTTGACATTGAAACAGTCAATTCACAGACCAAAATTGTAAATTTGTCCTCGAGCTGCCTGGCATTGTTCCCTTTTTCTGGGTGTATAACAGCTGCAATTTCACCAAATTGAGTCTTACATACCCTCTGCAAATTCATCCTGATCAATTCACAATCCCTGTGAGTTAGCCAAGCAAGGCAGAGACAGTCCTGCATAGCCTGCTCATTTCTACTTTGAAGAGAATCTCTATCACTGTCTATATTCAGTCTGTCACTTGAGTTTTGAAGAGCCTTGCAAACCATTTCACTCACCTTGTTCAAATTCAGACTACATAATGGCTTCTCCTGCACCCACAGCCCTCAGTGTTGCTCCTTTAAATGCACCAAATAAAGACCTGGAGTCCTTGCCTCTTGCTGACAGGGACTACCTTATCCAAGACTGTGTGACTGATAGGGACCATTTGCAGACCTTCAGGGAATTAAGAGATGACTACCTGAATGGCAAGGACACATATGGGATATGGGAGTCAAATCTGCCACACTACTGTCTCCCCTCTGTCAATATTTTTCCAGAGATTATTCGCCTATGTGCTGAAAATTATGATGTGCAACACAGAGCTGTAAAGTCTCCATCTGGGAGCATCCTATTTCACATTAATGCTGAGTCCATTAACCAGATGCTTAACTTCAATCAGACTGAGCTGCTGTTCCCTTTCTCCATGAACTATCTGCTGGACACTGGGGCCAAGATGTCCAATGAGGATATTCAGAAAATCACGAAGACATTTATGAGGCATGATCGCCAGCCTACAGGGCCACCTCCCTATTTGGATGTCTATTTTACTGAGATAGGCAGACTTTTGTTGGACATGATTGCTTACGTGCTGGGATACAGAACCAGTGAGCATGTGGATGAAACAATGCTGGTATTTTTAGCTGCTTACAGCCCAGGCCAACCCGCTGCCTGCAAATATAATTTTTTAAAGTTCATAGCTAACAAGATTCATGATCAGTTGTGCAAAGTAGACAGGCAGGGTGTCTTCAAGTATTCATCTTATATCTATCACCTTTTCATGTACTATCAGTCTGAGGCCTTTCCATGCTACATTAAAAAGCTGGATTCTAAAGGGGAAAGAAGATCTGTTATCTTCTGGACATCTGTCTTCCATCAAGTGCAAAAGTCACCATATTCGTATTGTGAATTTATTGATCAGTTTGTTTACCCAGTCTCTTGTTTATTAATGAAGTCCCCTCCTCCCAGAATATCATTTGATATGCAGAAAGTCCTGCAGCTCTCCAAGAATTACAAAATAGGTGATTGGTACCTATATGAAGATCATACAGTCATTAGAATCTATGGCTGTGAGCTCTGTCCATACAGGCTCCCAAAATATGTTCCCATGAGGATATTTGCCTTGGAGTATTATAGGCAGCTCATTCACTCTGATCTCACTCACTTTCACAGCTCCAAAAAGAAAGCCCATCTCAAGTTCAAACACCACCTGGGCCCCTTCATCATGAATAAAAAGGAGGGATGGCAAGATGCTGAGCTAATCCTTAAAGATAAGTACATGCTCTCAAAAAGCTTCTGGTGGGTCCCCTATGACCCTGAAGGCTTCATCACTGCTAGGAGAGTCAAGTACAGACTGCTAGGTTATGAGCACTGCAAGTACCCACATATTGAAAAATATGCCAATCAGCAAGAATGGCTGCCAGATACATTATTTGAAAAATTGACTGAAGAAGAGTTAATGCAAAAGAATGTAAAGGATTTGGAAAAGACTCTTGACTTGGATTGTGTGCAACAGGTACCCTTCAAACGACCGCAGCCAGTAGGAGAAGGTACCTCGGCCTCAACAGCTGCACCAACCACACAGACATCTTCCACAGTAGCACCAGGCACAGACAAGGGTAAAGGAATAATGGGTGCTGAAGAGCAAACAGTGAAAGAACGGCCTGCCCCCTCAATAGGGCAGCAGCAAGAGCACACCCCTCCTCCACAAACTGAGCCACCAGTAGCACCAATTTTGTAGACCCCAGCACATGAGGAGAGGGGTATGAAAAGAGAAAGAGAAGAGTCCACTCCTGCGAGTGGATCCTCCCAGCAACCGGAGTCCAAAAGGCAAAGGGTTGATTCTCCAGAGGTAGAAGAAATCAGTGAAGAAGCCCTTGACAGTTCAAGAAAAGATGGAGAAGGCAGCCAGCATACAGGTACAAGCTCATTTCAGCAGGAACAGGGATTACCACTTGGCTTGGAGGTGTCATCCTCCACTCAGCAGAGCAAGAAGCCTAAAAGCACTAAGGCTTCTTTCAAGCAAATAAAGGCACAGAATGACTTGCTGAGGGTGGAAGTCTATAAGCAGTTTCTAAATGCAACCCCAGCCCAACAAGAAAGGCTAATGTCAGTGTATGACATTCAAGAGGAAAAAATGATCCTCAGTCATTTTAAGCCTAAAGTGCCGCAGCCTAAATCAGCGGCAGATTTTGTAAGGACAAGGGTGGAAGTCATGGCCAAAGACATTCACCCCATGGACCAAATAGAACTCCACAAGCACACTGGAGAGATGGTCTATGCCACATTGGTGGACAGGGCACCATGACCCATGAATTGAACGAATCACTGAAGAATACCAACATTCAGTTGGATTTTGAAAGAATGTCCTCCATGGCCAAGGACAATAGAATAAAATCACTGGAGGACATCATTGTAGACTTAGGACACGATCCTAAGGATCCAAAGAGCATAAAGGCCCTCCTAAAGAAAAAGTAAGATGACCTTAATGCACTAAAGAAGAGGTTGAAGCTGCTACCCACAGAGCACCCTCAGACAACATAATTACAGAAGGAAAAACAGGCCGATGAGTAGCTGGACCTTATAATGCAGCTCAACCAAAAGGTCCTCGATTTGGAGAAAGAGCTTGAAGGCTTACTGCAAGATAAGCAGGGAGAATCCACATCCCAAGCTCCTCCAACCACTTCAACTACTGCAACAACTACAGAGGCAGCAGTGGCCCCTGCAACAACAACAACAACAACAGAAGCAGCAAAGACAACCGCTCCGGACTCCAGTACAAGCATGGAAGAGCTGACCAAGGCCATTAAAGAAATGGAGATCCAGGGCAATGAGTTAAAGGAGGCCAAGGAGAAATTGGCAGAATTAGATGCCAAATATGATAAATCGAAAATGACTGTGGCAGAACAAGGCAGAGAAATAAAGGCCTTGAAAGAGAAAATAAAGGTTTTGGAAAAGGAGCTCAAGCTGGAGACTGCTATGGCAGAAATCAAAAGAATTTTGTGGGCCCGCATTGACCAATCCATCACTAGGCAATGGAAATCAATTAAAACTGTGCATGAGCAGATGGATTTGATTGGCCAAGCACAAACAGAGGTTCAAAGGGCCAAAATAGTGCTGGGAAACAGACCGGAGCTGGCCAATAGACTGATAGATTTTTTGAATAGGCAGACAAAGGAAGAACTGGCAGCCATCAATATTGTCAACAGAACAGATGCTGTCCTTACAGTTAAAAAGGTACTCACTCTCAGAAATTATGTACAAACTGTGGAGAGGAAGTGCTATGAAATTCAGGCTGAGGTGGATGAGTACAAGGCCAAGATGGGAGCATTGCAAGCGAAGGGACTGCCCAGCCTACTAGACGGTGCAGGAAGACTGATCTCTCGAGAACAATATGCCACCAGAATTTCAAATTATATTGAAATTCAAATTACTGCATCTGGCAGTACTTCTGAAGAGGCAGGGCCTCCGACAGGGCAGAGCCTTCTGAAAAAACTTGAGAATATATTTTTTATTGAAAGTGAAATCCACCACCTTTTTGAGATTCCTCCAAATTTTTACAGATATACTGAAGCAGATGAGACTTTGGTGAAGATCCGAAGACACCAAATGCCCAAGGAGGATTGGTGGCAAGCAATGCTCAAATTTTTCCACATTAGCCTAAGTCGCTCCATCCCAGACAGCTACAGCTCAGCAAAAGTCAAAACAACACATTAAAGGCAACATTAAAAGCAGCCAAAAGGTGACTCAGCAAAAGATAGCGGTAGCAGGAAAAAGATAAGATATACGCAATTTTGGACAACGTATCCTCAACCGACTCCAGCAACCACAAAGTCAATATCTTCTAACCATTTTTGAAAGCTAAGGCATCAAGGAGTTACTACAGCATTTACTCTCTCAGCTGCAATGCTCCAGGAGTTGGCATAAAATTAATGAAGCATTTACTCATCAGCAGGATATTTTCTTATGTAAATTTTGTATATATTCCTCCCCTAATAACGTATGAGGGGTTGGCGATTTTCACTCTGAGGCAAATGTATTGTATACTTTCAGATTATCTAATGAAAAGGGCCGGAATAGCTTAGTGATTTCCTGAAACTTTGATGTCTTGCTGACACCATGCGTGTTGTTGCAGAATTCTTGTGCTGTCTGGTGGAATAATAAGTTTTCTCAATCTCTGTATTGTCCTCTTATGTTTACTAAATTACACACATGTCTCACTAATCTAGCAGTAGAGAAAAGGAATAGTGCAGGATATGTTTGGTTACACCTTGCACTCAATCTTTACTGTTGTAAATGTTTTCTTCAGAATTGATTATGGACATGAATTCTTAATTGCTCATGTTTTCGTTAATTCTATAAGTATGAATGTTATATAGAAATTCTTCATTGCTTCTAAATAATATTCTCACTGTTTCTCCATACCAAGTTTATTGGAAGATTGTTAATTGCCTTTCATAGCCTGGTTACATCTCACTTAATATCAGTTTCAACATTGTTTCCTAGACACTTATCTACCTCTGCAGCATCGTTATTGTATCAACATAGCATATCAAACAACTAAAGGACCACTGACTCCATGACCAATGGCCTAGAGTGTTCTAGTAAACAGATATAAGTCTTGACTGAAGTCATCATCCAACAAATTTCAAAAACAAAACCTTGAGCATCATAACTAGCCTAACATATTAAACAAACAAAGTTAAAACATAAAGAGAGAGCCCTCTCTGGTCATAGGTAGGCTAGAACCTGTGACCCAAAGATTGGTTAGTGGTTACCTCGGCCGTATTCCCTTGGGAGTCAAAGGGAACAACCTGAGTGATAACATAATTGGCGACTCCACTGGGGAATCAGAGCGGATTTTTCAACTGCTGTCTGTCTTTAGACAGTAGTTTCAAAAAGCCTCAACAATCCCTTAAAATAGTTCCAAAAATATCCTTAAAAATACCAAAAAGAAATTTTTGAAGCTGGCTCCTAAGAAGAAAACCAGGCACACCAGGTCAAATCCTGACCCAAATCCTCCTCCTGTTTTCGATAACCCAAATTTGATCCATAAGACTTATAAGAGCCAAAAGCAACCAGAGCAATCTCCTGAATCTAGCCCTGAGGCAGTTCAGCATAGTTTTATTCCCACCCCTTCTAAGCCAACTGTTCACCTCCATACAATTCATTCCTCCCCCTCTTCATCATCCACTTCACAAAACACATTGTCAACACCTAACACACAAACTACTATCGTTGTCCCAGTTGTTCCTGTTGTTCCAGTTGTCCCACTTATCCCACCAAATATGGCTAATCGTTATGCACCCCTCCAGCTGCCCAACAATCCTGGGGCCATGCCACAGGATTACCAAGGTAAAATAACTTATTTTGATGGAACCAGTACATACACTGCCTTACAACATACTAAGAAAATGCAAGACTACTTTGAGAACTACGAGATAGATGATGATGATGTAAGGATGAAAATCTTTGTCCAAAGTCTGACAGGTGAAGTAAGAACATGGTTCAGGTCCCTGACCCCAAATTCAATAGTTGATTCGGGTGCCCTGTATCAGTCCTTCCTCAACAGATGGGAAAAGAAAAAGGACCCTCTACACATTCTATCTGAATATGACACCATAAAAAGAGGTCCACAAGAAACTGTTTTGGACTATTGCACCAGATTTAACACCATTTACAATGCCATTCCTCAAAATCTTAGACCCCCACCTGATTTAGCATTAATCAAGTTCCCTGATGGATTTGATGCTGATATGGCATATCAGCTAAGAGAAAGAGCCCCTGCAACTCTAGCAGACATGCAAAACATAGCTGTGAGTGTAGAAGCAAATCTAATTGCAAAAAGAAACCGGGCCAGAACTGAACGCATAACTACTTTCAAAGAAGAACCCTCATCATTTGAGCAAAAGCTTGATGCAATCATCAAGGGGATGGATAGACTTGGAGATAGGGTGGAAACCATAGAAAGAAAATCATCTTGGGAAGGTCAAACGAGTAATGCTAGAAACACAAACTTCAGAAAGAATCAAAATCCTAATGTTGGAAGAACTGATCCTGACCAGCATGTCAGACCTCCTTTTCAAGAGAATTATGCTGAGGCTTCAACATCTAGTGAACCTAGTGAAAACCCTCACATCAATCTAATGGGTCTGGATGGTGAAAATCAAGTCTTTTTGACACAAGAAGACCAAGAGGTTTACAATGAAAATCAATTCCATACTAAGTCAGGAGAATCTTTCGACTTTAAAGAAGGATATGATGCAGCTGTGTATGAGGTACACAAACAATATAAACTAAGGAGTAGAACAATAGAGGTACCTACACCTCTCAAACCAAAGGATAATAAACAACCAAAAAAGATCAATGAAATTACTACTCTCCCCAAATCAGCTGACAACTTAAAATCACCGGCCACAGAAGTAACTGTGGAGGACATTTCAGAACAACAGTCCTCCCAAAATCAGCCAAGTTTTCCCCATCAATCAAAGATAGAGGCAGATACTCCCGTAGGAAACAAACATGGCACCGGTTTCACTCAAAAGAATCCTAACTATGAGCAGAAGACCCCTGATAATTCAGCCGAGAAGGAAAAATCTGCAGCACTAAATGCCAAAATTCAAATAGAAAAACCTTTCAACTTGGAAATAGAAATCAGCAAGCTAAAAATATCAGTGCCTCTTTCAGAATTAGCCAAGCATGACATTTATAGACAGCAGATTAATAGATCACTCCAAATATCAGACAATAAAGATGCTGTCAATGTCCTAGATGACCAACCAGAACTGCTGTTTGTTCCTGAGGTTAATGGAAAAACAGAGAACAGAGGGATACCACCCTTTTATGTTAGTCTAAACATTCATGATAAGGTCCTACTAATGCAATGTTTGATTCCGGGACCTCACACAACTTGATGCCCAAATCTGTGATGGAAAAACTTGACCTGGATATCACCAGACCATACAAAGATCTATTCTCATTTGATTCAAGCCAAGTCAGGTGTCTGGGCCTAATTAAAGATTTATGTGTCTCCCTAGTTCAATACCCAACCAAAACTATTTTGATGGATGTAGTGGTAGCTGACATACCACCTAAGTATGGGATGCTCTTGTCCATATCCTGGGGGGCCAAACTTCAAGGATCTCTGCAATTGGACATGTCCTATGCAACTATTTCAGTCTTTGGACAGCCAAAGAGATTGTACCAGGAAACTCTGATGAAATATGTGGTAAGCAGTCAAGACAAGCCCCAAAACTTTCCAATCTATTCCATACACTCAGACATGGATTCATTCATTCTCTACAATGCTGACATATGTCACAAAGCTTATTCTGAACTTTTATTGACAGTGGAAACCAAGGAATCAGATGAAAAACCTACCTGCAAAGACCATGGGACCATGGTGATGGCTAATAACAAGTTAGAAGGAAATGATCTGGATAAAAACTTGCAAGAAACAAATTTGCCCATAATTCAACTCACTGAAAATCTCAAACCAAAACTTGATCATGAAACCTTATGGTATCTAGAATTTGATGGCTCTGTAAACAAGCTAGGAGCTGGGGCAGGAGTATGGATCCACAATATGCACAATGACCAAGCTGAGGGCCATGCATATAGACTAAACTTCCGATGCACAAACAACATGGCTGAGTATGAAGCCCTTTTGTTAGGATTGAAACTCCTAAAAAATCTAGGTGCAACCAAAGTCTCAATCTTAGGAGATTCAGACTTGGTCATACAACAAATGAGGGGAAATTTCACCACAAATGATCTGAGGTTGAGATCATACAAGGGGGCTGCTATTCAAATACTTGAGAAATTCTCACAATCACAACTGACTAAGATTTCCAGGGAACTCAACCTACATGCTCACAGCTTGGCAACTTTTGCTAGCACTTGTAAATTACCTTTCAAAAACAATCATACATTCACAGCTGAAATTAAACACTGGCCTTCAGTCCCAGACAGCATCAAGAATTGGCAAGTCTTTGACAGTAACAAACAGATTAAAAACTTCCTCACTTTAAAGGAAGAATTTTCGGGCATCAACATTGACACCTGTACCAGAGATGATCAACCACAACTATGCACAGTTACACAGAGCATGTCAGCTGAAACAACTGATCTGGTTCTACATCCGACCACCTTTGATAGTGAAACTATACGACAGTTGAAACAATCAGGTAATGCAGAGGAAATAGCTGAAGCAGAAGATGAGGTGATTGAACTAAAGGATAATTTTCTGCCAATAGGTCTAACCCCTTTGGAGGATCTGTTTGACTCAAATGATATCTCAAGCAAACCAAAAATCCAACCACTGAATGTTGAAATAGAGGATTGCAATATTGGGACCCATGAACATCCCAAAATAGTCAAATTAGCCAAAGCATTACCTCCTGAACAAAAACTAAAATACATTGAGTTATTTAAAGAATTTCAAGATGTCTTTGCTTGGAGCTATGAGGACCTTAAGTCTTATGACACATCAGTCATCCAACACACAATACCGTTAAAAGAAAATCAGAAGCCCTTTAAACAGAAACTCAGGAGAATCAATCCAGTCCTCCTCCCCCTCATCGAAAAAGAAGTTAAACATATGTATGAAGCAGGGATCATTGCCCCAATCAGGTTCTCAGAGTGGATTTCGAACCTAGTACCTACTAGGAAAAAGACAGGAGAAATCAGATTGTGTGTGGACCTTAGGAATCTGAACAAAGTATCTCTCAAGGACCATTATCCTTTACCAAAAATGGATCATATCTTGCAAAGGGTGGTGGGTGCCTCAAGGATTTCCTTACTAGATGGTTTCTCAGGATTCAATCAGATTCTAGTACACCTGGATGATCAAGATAAAACAGCCTTCACAACACCTTGGGGAACCTTCAAATATGTTAAGATGCCTTTTGGGCTTAAAAATGCAGGGGATACATTCCAAAGAGCTATGGATATTGCCTTTGCTAAGGAACTTCATGATTTCCTGGTTGTTTACCTTGATGATCTAACTGCTTTTTCAAAATCAGATCAAGAACACTTAAAACACTTGAGGCAGGTTTTCACAATTTGTAGAAAATATGGCATATCCCTGAACCCAAAGAAATCATTGTTTGGATTGGAGGAAGGCAAACTCCTAGGACATATAATCTCAAAAGATGGTATTAAGATTGATCCTGACAGAATTCAAGCTATCCTACAAGTACCGCATCCAAGAAATGTCAAAGAATTACAAAGCTTTCTATGGAAGATCAACTTCTTGAGGAGATTCATTCCCAATATGGCTGAACTCATTAGACTGCTAAACAACATGCTAAAAAAGGATTCCAAGGTCAAATGGACTATGGAAGCTAAACAAGCTTTTGAGGATATCAAAAGAGCATTGACAAACACACCAGTTCTAACAAGCCCTAGATTCGATCAAGATTGCATCATATTTTCTTTTGCTTCTGAGCATACAATTGCTGCTGTTTTACTACAAAAGGATGACCAAGGCTGTGAGAAACCCATTGCATTTTTCAGTAGAGCACGTAGGGATGCTCCCCTGAAATATCAGATCATGGAAAAACAAGCTTATGCATTGGTAAAAGCCATCAAGGATTTCAGGATCTACATCTTGTATTCTCATATAGTTGCCTATGTTCCTAATGCAGTGGTCAAAGATATTCTAACCCAAGAGGGCCTTGAAGGCAAGAAAGGCAAGTGGATTGCCAACATCCTGGAATATGACATTGAGATCAAACCGACCAAACTGATCAAAGGTCAAGGCCTAGTCAAAATAATGACTGAAACAAATTTCCAAGCCCTTGACATTAATGAACTGGATGACGAACAGGAGATGGCGACTCCACAGATCAACCAAGCCTTTATACAATCCCCATGGTATGCTGATATATGTTTTGTTTTACTAAACCTGCAAGCTCCTCCAGGGTTGTCCAGAACTAAGAGAAGATTCTTGAAAATGAAAGCATCAAACTTTTGTGTTATTGATAATGTTTTATTTTGGAGAAATCATGAGGGAATCTTACTCAAATGCCTTACCTTAGAAGAAACTGACAATGTCCTCAAAGAATTTCATGCAGGTGACTATGGAGGACACTTGTACTGGAAGTCCACAGCTGATAAAATCCTAAGGGCTGGATTTTATTGGCCTTCCTTGTTTGCTGATGTAAAGAAGTTTGTGATGTCTTGCCACAAATGCCAAATTTTTGAGGGCAAGAGAAAGCTGTTGCCTTTACCACTCAAACCAATTTCAACTGAGAGACCATTTCAACAATGGGGTTTAGACTTCATTGGTGAAATTCACCCTTCATCCTCTGGCCAGCATAAGTGGATTCTCACTGCCACTGACTATTTTACCAAATGGATAGAGGCCATCCCTTGTAGGCAAGCCAATGATTCCATTATCATACAATTTCTAGAAACCAATATCTTGTCCAGATTTGGCTGTCCAGACAAAATCATCACAGACAATGCTGCGAATTTCAAGTCTAAGAAAATGATCAATTTTGGTCACAAGTATCACATGACCCTAGGTCATTCCACTGCCTATTATCCTCAAGGTAATGGCCTAGCTGAAACTTCCAATAAAAGCCTTATCAACATCATTAAAAAAGTTTTGGAAGAAAACAAAAAGAATTGGCATAAGACGCTGGTAAATGAACTGTGGGCAGATATATTGACCACCAAGAGATCAATTGGCATGAGTCCATATGAACTGGTTTATGGGCTGGAGGCAAAGTTTCCTACATCTCTAGGAATCCCTGTGATTAAGTTGCTGCAAGAAATACAAGTTGAGCCAAATGACATCCAAAGAAGAATTAATCAAACAATTCATTTACAACAAAGAAGAGAAGAAGTCTATCAAAGAACTCAGGTTCTACAAGAAAAGATCAAAAGAATATTTGACAAGAGAACCAAAGATGAAGATTTCTTTATTGGAAATAAAGTGTTAAGATGGGATTCCAGAAGAGAGGACAAGGGCAAACACGGTAAGTTTGATTTTCTATGGAAGGGACCCTATGTCATTTATGCCATACAAGGAAACAATACTTATTTTTTGAAAAGTATGGATGGTTCAGACAATGAGGAAGGTCCAGTTAATGGGAGAATGCTCAAGCATTATTTTGACTCCCTTAATTAAAACACTAAACAGGTATGTATTGTACATAAATATGTGTATTTTCCAGCATTTCCAATTACAGCAGATAAATAAAATAGCAAGTGCATCACATTTTTGAGTAAGACCAGGATGATATACTAGATGTTTTTGGGAATATGGATCCTGGTATTCGAGCAGCAAGGAAAGCAAAGGGTAACTATCAAATGATGAAAAGAAGGCTTGAGAAACAGATGAAAAACAGATCTGAAATTTCACAGCAAATCAGCTCACTGGGTGCTGCCTGCAAACATCAAGGATCCTAAGCATTGCTCTCCAACGAACACAAAAATTCAGCCAGCAATAGGGAAGCAAATGCAGGCAATCTCACCTGCTGTTCTTGGCTTTTCACCTGGAAAAGCCATCCCCAAGTGGAGCCACTGTTAGCCTCCTATACCAATAGGTTCTCATTTCTCATGATTGACAGTGGAAGTGCCAAAAATGTCTACCTTCCATGCTGATAAGGTTCCATTTTTGTGAAAGAAGTAGACACTTTAAAAAATGTAAAGAGGGTATGCCTTAAAAGAAAAATCAAAGGGCAAGAAAGGAATTGGTCAATCAAAAAATAAAAGAAATGAACCCCAAACAAAGACCATGAAATTGGCTAGTCCAAATTTCCACTACTGTTTTGATGGATGTTCCAACAGCTCAAGCTGGGCCTCACCATGTTTTAAATTGCAAGTTACAGATTAAAGAGGAAGTACCTGATCAAACAGTTCAAGCTTGATAGATGATTAGGTT
The DNA here is from genome assembly GCA_031772625.1 of Pinus tabuliformis. Classification (NCBI taxonomy): domain Eukaryota; kingdom Viridiplantae; phylum Streptophyta; class Pinopsida; order Pinales; family Pinaceae; genus Pinus; species Pinus tabuliformis. The sequence continues at coordinate 844,870,048 of CM062809.1, read as the reverse complement.
GATAGAGAAAGAAAGGAGCCCAACTGCTTAATCCGGGCCCTTGGAAGTCATAAGGGTAGACTTGGAGAGGAGGGCAACAAAAAGAAAACAAAATTATCAGGGTTTGCAAGACTAAGTGCACCCATACAAAGTGAAGAAAAAATGTTAGGCATAATAGGCAGGGTAGGCAGTTGAAGGTTGCAGAAGGCAAAATCCAAGCACATCACTTGGAGCAAACCAAAGTGACCATCATCAGGAAAGACAAGAGCAGTGGCCTATGTGGCAGAGTGCCAAATCATCACTAACTTCCCTCATCCCCTTCAAAGTTTCTCACTAACTTCCCATGAGCACTGCAGGATCTGCCTGGTCAGTCCTCCTTATACTTTTCATTTGTACAAATTTGATGTCATAAATGACTTCTTTCTTTGAAAAGAAGCCACATTTCTTGTGTAAAAATTCTTTTCATTTTGATCTACTTCCTAACTAAGTTTTATTCCTGAAAAGCTTAGTAACTGCCACTTCTCATTCTCATCCCCCCAGTACTAACTACTAACTGTATTTATATCAAATCCCCTATGTTTCCCTTTCCCCTACTATTATAACACCATGGTGTATAAACCCCAAGCAATATATAAATATTCCCCCCTTTTTAGCACTATAGCTAAATAAGTTTGTCTAAGGGAGACATTAGTCCACCAGGGACTGTGGTCAACCCTGCTTTGGGATTGCTCTGACCCCTGGTCAGAGTAATAACCTCCACTACTCCCTCATTTCCCCTCTTTTCCTAAAGAATTTTATCAAAACACCCCTTTCCCTTTACTCAAACCTAACCATAACCCTTATCCCCCCAACAGATTAATAAAAACCCGCAAAAACCCCAAAACCTAAAGTCCCGCGCCCCAAATATTAAAATGAATATTTTATTCTGCGGGCGGGTCCCCCCAACATGCACGACCGGTCGGGGCGCCCGCCAGCCGTTCATCTTCCCCCGCCCCCGATCCAACGGTGGGCGGGCATTTCCAGATCTGAACCCGTCTCCCTTTAACGTCCGGGGAGAGGGCGGTATGGGTGTTCGTACTCCGGACACGTGGCGATCGGCGGGGTTGTTCGCAGCCCCCCTCGCCGATACCGCCTTTGCCCAAGGGTGGTGCGGGGAGACCGCTTACCACCTCCCCGTTACCACCTCCCCTGCACGTCACCTACACGTCGCCATGATGTTGCACTACCTCCGCCCACCCCCGCGCCTCGTGGCCCTCCACGTAGCCCTGCCACCGTTCTCCGCCTGCCACCATGTCCCGCCACACTGGCCTCCAGCTCAGCGTCCACGTCACCCTCCGTACCCCGGGCCCGCCATGACATCATGCTGGCGTCATCGGCGGAAACACGCAAATAACCCCTTTTGTCCGAATTCGTCGTTAAAAGACGCGGTTGTATCCATTTTATGTCATTTTCGAGTGAAAAAGACAGAGCTCTTGTCGCCGTTTCACCGCCGGGTCGCCTCCAACCTCCAAATTCGAATTTGCAACCGCCATAACTCATCAACTCAGCTACCTTGAGCCTTCACAGTTCGGCCCGCAGGCTTTCCGAGCTATTTTATCCAGGTATTCACCATAATTCTCGTGTTTTGCCCATGCATGCCATTTCTCTGCAAGTTCACCATTAAAGCACTTGTCAAATTCCAAATTAAGCACTGTCTGCTACTTAAATTTGAGCTAAAGTAACCTGCATTGCCCCAGCGCCATAATTTGACATTGAAACAGTCAATTCACGGACCAAAATTGTAAATTTGTCCTCGAGCTGCCCGGCATTGTTCCCTTTTGCCGGGTGTATACCAGCTGCAATTTCACCAAATTGAATCTTACATACCCTCTGCAATTCATCCCTATCAATTTACAATCCCTGTGAGTTAGCCAAGCAAGGCAGAGACAGTCCTGCATAGCCTGCTCATTTCTACTTTGAAGAGAATCTCTATCACTGTCTATATTCAGTCTGTCACTTGAGTTTGAAGAGCCTTGCAAACCATTTCACTCACCTTATTCAAATTCAGACTACATAATGGCTGCTCCTGCACCCACAGCCCTCAGTGTTGCTCCTTTAAATGCACCAAATAAAGACCTGGAGTCCTTGCCTCTTGCTGACAGGGACTACCTTATCCAAGACTGTGTGACTGATAGGAACCATTTGCAGACCTTCAGGGAATTAAGAGATGACTACCTGAATGGCAAGGACACATATGGGATATGGGAGTCAAATCTTCCACACTACTATCTCCCCTCTGTCAATATTTTTCCTGAGATTATTCGCCTATGTGCTGAAAATTATGATGTGCAACACAGAGCTGTAAAGTCTCCATCTAGGAGCATCCTATTTCACATTAATGCTGAGTCCATTAACCAGCTGCTTAACTTCAATCTGACTGAGCTGATGTTCCCTTTCTCCATGAAGTATCTGCTGGACACTGGGGCCAAGATGTCCAGTGAGGATATTCAGAAAATCACCAAGACATTTATGAGGCCTGATCGCCAGCCTACAGGGCCACCTCCCTATTTGGATGTCTATTTTACTGAGATAGGCAGACTTTTGTTGGACATGATTGCTTACGTGCTGGGATACAGAACCAGTGAGCATGTGGATGAAACAATGCTGGTATTTTTAGCTACTTACAGCCCAGGCCAACCCCCTGCCCACAAATATAATTTTGCCAAGTTCATAGCTAACAAGATTCATGATCAGTTGTGCAAAGTAGACAGGCAGGGTGTCTTCAAGTATTCATCTTATATCTATCACCTTTTCATGTACTATCAGTCTGAGGACTTTCCATGCTACATTAAAAAGCTAGATTCTAAAGGGGAAAGAAGATCTGTTATCTTCTGGACATCTGTCTTCCATCAAGTGCAAAAGTCACCATATTCATATTGTGAATTTATTGATCAGTTTGTTTACCCAGTCTCTTGTTTATTAATGAAGTCCCCTCCTCCCAGAATATCATTTGATATGCAGAAAGTCCTGCAGCTCTCCAAGAATTACAAAATAGGTGATTGGTACCTATATGAAGATCATACAGTCATCAGAATCTATGGCTGTGAGCTCTGTCCATACAGGCTCCCAAAATATGTGCCCATGAGGATATTTGCCTTGGAGTATTATAGGCAGCTCATTCACTCTGATCTCACTCACTTTCACAGCTCCAAAAAGAAAGCCCATCTCAAGTTCAAACACCACCTGGGCCCCTTCATCATGAATAAAAAAGAGGGATGGCAAGATGCTGAGCTAATCCTTAAATATAAGTACATGCTCTCAAAAAGCTTCCGGTGGGTCCCCTATGACCCTGAAGGCTTCATCACTGCTAGGAGAGTCAAGTACAGACTGCTAGGTTATGAGCACTACAAGTACCCACATATTGAAAAATATGCCAATCAGCAAGAATGGCTGCCAGATACATTATTTGAAAAATTGACTGAAGAAGAGTTAATGCAAAAGAATGTAAAGGATTTGGAAAAGACTCTTGACTTGGATTGTGTGCAGCAGGTACCCTTCAAACGACCGCAGCCAGTAGGAGAAGGTACCTCGGCCTCAACAGCTGCACCAACCACACAGACATCTTCCACAACAGCACCAGGAACAGACAAGGGTAAAGGAATAATGGGTGCTGAAGAGCAAACAGTGAAATAACGGCCTGCCCCCTCAATAGGGCAATAGCAAGAGCACACCCCTCCTCCACAAACTGAGCCACTAGTAGCACCAATTTTGCAGACCCCAGCACATGAGGAGAGGGGTATGAAAAGAGAAAGAGAAGAGTCCACTCCTGCAAGTGGATCCTCCCAGCAACCGGAGTCCAAAAGGCAAAGGGTTGATTCTCCGGAGGTGGAAGAAATCAGTGAAGAAGCCCTTGACAGTTCAAGAAGAGATGGAGAAGGCAGCCAGCATACAGGTACAAGCTCATTTCAGCAGGAGCAGGGGTTACCACTTGGCCTGGAGGTGTCATCCTCCACTCGGTAGAGCAAGAAGCCTAAAAGCACTAAGGCTTCTTTCAAGCAAATAAAGGCACAAAATTACTTGCTGAGGGTGGAAGTCTATAAACAGTTTCTAAATGCAACCCCAGCCCAGCAAGAAAGGCTAATGTTAGTGTATGACATTCAAGAGGAGAAAATGATCCTCAGTCATTTTAAGCCTAAAGTGCCGCAGCCTAAATCAGCGGCAGATTTTGTAAGGACAAGGGTTGAAGTCATGGCCAAAGACATTCACCCCATGGACCAAATAGAACTCCACAAGCACACTGGAGAGATGGTCTATGCCACATTGGTGGACAGGGCAACCATGGCCCATGAATTGAAAGAATCGCTGAAGAATACCAACATTCAGTTGGATTTTGAAAGAATGTCCTCCATGGCCAAGGACAATAGAATAAAATCATTGGAGGACATCATTGTAGACTTAGGACACGATCCTAAGGATCCAAAGGGCATAAAGGCCCTCCTAAAGAAAAAGTAAGATGACCTTAATGCACTAAAGAAGAGGTTGAAGCTGCTACCCACAGAGCACCCTCAGAGAGCAGAATTACAGAAGGAAAAGCAGGCTGATGAGCAGCTGGACCTTATAATGCAACTCAACCAAAAGGTCCTCGATTTGGAGAAAGAGCTTGAAGGCTTACTGCAAGATAAGCAGGGAGAATCCACATCCCAAGCTCCTCCAACCACTTCAACTACTGCAACAACTACAGAGGCAGCAGTGGCCCCTGTAACAGCAACAGCAACAACAGAAGCAGCAAAGACAACCGCTCCAGACTCCAGTACAAGCATGGAAGAGCTGACCAAGGCCATTAAAGAAATGGAGATCCAGGCTAATGAGTTAAAGGAGGCTAAGGAAAAATTGGCAGACCTAGATGCCAAATATGACAAATCGAAAATGACTGTGGCAGAACAAGGCAGAGAGATAAAGGCCTTGAAAGAAAAAATAAAGATTTTGGAAAAGGAGCTCAAGCTGGAGACTGCTATGGCAGAAATCAAAAGAATTTTGTGGGCCCGCATTGACCAATCCATCACTAGGCAATGGAAATCAATAAAAACTGTGCATGAGTAGATGGATTTGATTGGCCAAGCACAAACAGAGGTTCAAAGGTCCAAAATAGTGCTAGGAAACAGACCGGAGCTGGCCAATAGACTGATAGATTTTCTGAATAGGCAGACGAAGGAAGAACTGGCAGCCATTAATATTGTCAACAGAACAGATGCTATCCTTACAGTTAAAAAGGTACGCACTCTCAGAAATTATGTACAAACTGTGGAGAGGAAGTGCTATGAAATTCAGGCTGAGGTGGATGAGTACAAGGCCAAGATGGGAGTATTGTAAGCGAAGGGACTGCCCAGCCTACTAGACGGTGCAGGAAGACTAATCTCTCGAGAACAATATGCCACCAGAATGTCAAATTATATTGAAAATCAAATTACTGCATCTGGCAATACTTCTGAAGAGGCAGGGCCTCCGACAGGGCAGAGCCTTCTGAAAAAACTTGAGAATATATTTTTTATTGAAAATGAAATCCACCACCTTTTTGAGATTCCTCCAAATTTTTACAGATATACTGAAGCAGATGAGACTTTGGTGAAGATCCGAAGACACCAAATGCCCAAGGAGGATTGGTGGCAGGCAATGCTTCAAATTTTGCCACATTAGCCTAAGTCGCTCCATCCCAGACAGCTACAGCTCAGCAAAAGTCAAAATAGCACATTAAAGGCAACATTAAAAGCAGCCAAAAGGTGACTCAGCAAAAGACAGCGGCAGCAGGCAAAAGATAAGATATACGCAATTTTGGACAGCGTATCCTCAACCGACTGCAGCAGCCACAAAGTCAATATCTTCTGACCATTTTTGACAGCTAAGGCTTCAAGGAGTTACTACAGCATTTACTCCCTCAGCTGCAACGCTCCAGGAGTTGGCATAACATTAATGAAGCATTTAATCATCAGCAGGATATTTTCTTATGTAAATTTTGTATATATTCCTCCCCTAATAACGTATGAGGGGTTGGTGATTTTCACTCTGAGGCAAATGTATTGTATACTTTCAGATTATCTAATGCAAAGGGCTGGAATAGCTCAGTGATTTCCTGAAACTTTGATGTCTTGCTGATGCCATGCGTGCTGTTGCAGAATTCTTGTGCTGTCTGGTGGAATAATAAGTTTTTCTCAATCTCTGTATTGTCCTCTTATGTTTACTAAATCATACACATGTCTCACTAATCTAGCAGTAGAGAAAAGGAATAGTGCAGGATATGTTTGGTTACACCTTGTGCTCAATCTTTACTGTTGTAAATGTTTTCTTCAGAATTAATTATGGACATGAATTCTTAATTGCTCATGTTTTCGTTAATCCTATAAGTCTGAATGTTATATAGAAATTCTTCATTGCTTCTAAATAATATTCTCACTGTTTCTCCATACCAAGTTTATTGGAAGATTCTTAATTGCCTTTCATAGCCTGGTTACATCACACTTAATATCAGTTTCAACATTGTTTCCTAGACACTTATCTAGCTCTGCAGCATCGTTACTGTATCAACACAGCATATCAAACAACTAAAGGACCACTGACTCCATGCCCAATGGCCTAGAACGTTCTGGTAAACACATATAAGTCTTGACTGAAGTCATCATCCAACAAATTTCAAAAACAAAACCTTGAGCATCATAACTAGCCTAACATATTAAACAAACAAAGTTAAAACATAGAGAGAGAGCCCTCTCTAGTCATAGGTAGGCTAGAACCTGTGACCCAAAGATTGGTTAGTGGTTACCTCGGCCGTATTCCCTTGGGAGTCAAAGGGAACAACCTGAGTGATAACAGATGGTACAGGAGCAAGTGATCCACCAGGGCCAGGCCCTTAGCCTCCAGGGACGCACCGCTTAAGGCTAATCCAGAATCAACGATAGAATGGCAACAATGTTTTTATATTAAAACATTAAACAGAGTTACAATGAATCTATTTTCAAAGAGAGTCGATGATCAAAGTTCAAGTACCAAGAAGAATTTCATAAAAATAACAATAGTTCTCCCCTCCAAGCTAATAGTGCTACCCCTTCTTATAATAGCTGAGCATCGACATCAACGATACAGAGGATTTTTAAGATAGCGATCCCTCAGGATCAAAGGATCCTGAGGATTCGCCAAACTGTTAGTTCTCGGTTATCCTCTTGTTCTTTTGCACCGATTGGAGATCTCCGATCTGAAAATAATTACTTATACCTTCGCTGCAATTTTCAACTTCAGATATACCCAAAACATAAGATATAAAGGATAAGACATGCATCAATATTCAAATCTATTCATGATCATACCATATAATGATAATGCATTTTAGTCTTCATGATCCCAGTCCATCAACCTTCATCAACTGCATAGGTGCCTCCTTGGTTCAGATCGAGCAAAGCATCACAAACCCATAACCAGCATACTAGATCTCACACTTCATCAGATATTCATCACTTGCACACTTGCCCTTTGGCCTAATGATCTTCTTCTCCTTATATAGGTTTAGGCCTCTCTCAATACCATGGTCCAAAACCACGTAGAACCAATACCTTGGACCCAATACCTGGGGTCAACACTTTGGACCAAATACAATGGACCAATACCAAAATACCATGGACCAAAACTTAGATTTCCAACATGTACGCGCCTTTCCTTCTGTGAAAGTGTGCGTGTACATTATAGGCGGCTTTGTAAATAGTGCACCTGCGTGTATACGTGACTTGGTATTTAGTGAACCTGCATATACCTTTTCGTATATGCGACTTTGTATACAGTGAGCCTACATGTATACGCAGCTTGGTCAATGGTGAACCTACGTATACCTTTCTTTCTTCATTCTTATTGTTTACCTGCTATACTGTGATCTTTCATCTGAGAGAGTTGCCATTAACGACAATACTTGTGTCATACATGTATCATAATGCCAACAATCTCCCCCTTTGGACTTGATGGCAATAACCACACCAAGTCACTCTCCCACTTTGACATCAAGGGAAAAGGGCGGACCAAGATATTCCCTCCCATAGACATTATTACATCATCCTTCCCATGAAAATTGGGGTTACAAATTAGGTCTTTTCATGACCTTTACATCAAATGATATACATGAATTTTATAACAATGACCAGAAATCTAAACAAGACCATGATAGTCATCAGCAACTATCATACGCCATATATGATCTGCACAATAAGCATCTGTCACCAGCATCCAGACCTGTAACCTAAAATTCCATTCTCTTAGCCAACCAACAATCATTTAGCCACATAAGCATCATCACCAAAGATTTCTAACCATAATTCCAACAATGCATTTATTCAAAGCATATGCTCCCCCTGAACCTGTTCCATCTATTCACTGTCAAATCTGATCATGCATATATCAGCAAGAAGTATCAAGGCATCATCATCATCAAGTTAAAAGCACTTTTAAACAACATCTTATGAGTACCAACACATTTCCACACATCATCAACAGATTGTAACCATTATCAAACAGAGAAAATAATTGACTGAATCATATCATACCCTTTTTCTTGAGTCTGTCCCACTGCTTAACATATACGTGACTATGTAGCTTCAAACTCACGTATACACGCGACTTGTCTTTATGAAACTTGCGTATGATATTTACAACATTGAGGTTCCACACCTTCAGCTCCCTCTGAGTCTGTCATGTCTGTATACTTTGCTATGGCACATCTCTCTGACTGTACTTCCTTTTTCTTCCATATTTTCGACTGTGATGATGTTTTCTCCTTTTGGTATGGTGTCCAAAATCTTCTCCTGCATTCCTTTGCTATATGTCCAAGCTTGTTACATGCATAACATATTATATGTTTCATAATCCTTCTATAGCAGTCAATGGCTTTGTGACCAAACATATTGCAAGAAAAACAATATCCCTTAAAGTACCTGGAATGTGATGATATTTCTGTGTGATGGTCTTGAACCATTCTACTTCTGCATCTGGCTACAACATGCCCAATGTTATGACATATAAAATATGCAACATTATTCATCGAAGGAAATAACCGTCTATCACTTCCATAGTTAGGAGTAAAGGATTTTCTTTAAAGACATTCTTTCTTTGGTTGTTGATGGGGTGGACCTCTCATCTCCTTGTTGAGCATTTCAGATTTTGTATTAGAGTTCCTTGCCTCACCTTGTGAGCTAGATTCACCTTCAACAGATTCATAAAAACCAAGATCAGTTTTGATAGCAGGCAACCATTGACTACTAAGAATATCATCCAAAATCTTAAAACTGTCTTGAAATTGTAATAGTTTATCTTTTTCTTCCAATTTACCTTTCAAGATATTTACCTCACCCTGATGTTGTTCTTCCTTTTCTAGATATTGCTTCTTCACGATTTCTTCAAACTTTCTTCCTTCTTCCACTTTTTGCCTTAGTTTGAGAATTTCATTTTTTTGTTCTTCATTCTGCTCCTGCAGCATTTGACGTACTCCGAAGACACACTCCAACTGAGCTTTTAAGCTGATAACTTCTTCTTTGAGTCTCCCTTTTGTTAAATAGATCTTGTTGATCTATGATTTTATCTGATGCCTCATTTTCTTGTTCATCTTCAATCTGAGGTGATTCAGAATATGAATACTTGCTTCCACTTAACGACAGGCTATCACTGTTCCTTTGAGCTATCTTCTTCTTCTAACACGCTTTCTTTCCCATTGTTCTACATATGTCCTTCAAGCGATCAAGCTTCTACCAAAGGACCTGCTCTGATACCAATTGTCGGAAATAATACTTAGAGGGGGGGTGAATCAGTACTAGCAAATCACTAATTTTTTCATTTCCATAATCAGATTCATATACACTACTTCAGTTAAGGGAAGCCGGGTGTACACGCAACTGTGTTTAATGAAACTAGTGTATATCCAGTAAACTTATGATTCAGTTAATCCATTATATGTTGATCTTTAATCAGTGCATCAGAACTTCATTAACCATATAAACAGTAAAACGGTGTAGTAAAACAAAATAGATCATCACACATAAGAAACACACATGAACACCATGATATAAGGTGCAAACCCAATGCAAGACAAAAACCACTTGCTACCGTCATCCTTTAATATAAGAAAAACCTGTTTACAATCTTGTACTAGTGCAGACTCATACCAGTACGCAGGCACCCACCTACAGAGGGCTACAACCTTCTCTCATTCTCCAGCTACTACTGGAAGGGAGCCACAACCCCCTGGCTCTTGTACTAGCCGATATGTTTACTAGTACGTAGGCGCCGGCCTATGAAGGCTCCATCCTTCACTCGTTTTCTAGATGCTACTGGAAGGGAGCTCCAACACCCTAGCTCTTTTACTGATCGATATGTTTACCAGTACGTAGGCGTTGACCTACAGAAGGCTACGAGATTTTCTCTTCCACTAGGGACCAGGTTTCATAAATTTTCATACTCAATCCATCAATACAAAATCAATCACCACTGCAATATGACGATCAACTATATCTGCATCATCAATCTCTGAATCACCCAACAATTGAATCACTGAAACCCTGTCCACAAAACCATAGTCACCAGAACACAAACCAGAGCCCGGAACTCTGCAACAACCACTAAAACCAACAACAACCTCAAATATCAAATCTCATAATGTATGCGCACTTTCATGAGAGGGAACCTATGTACAGATCTGAAAATAATTACTTATACCTTCGCTGCAATTTTCAACTTTAGATATACCTGAGTCATAAGATATAAAGGATAAGACATGCGTCAGTATTCAGATCTATTCATGATCATACCATATAATGATAATGCATTTTAGTCTTCATGATACTGATCAATCAACCTTCATCAACCGCGTAGGTGCCTCCTTGGTTCAGATCGAGCAAGGCATCACAAACCCATAACCAGCATACTAGATCTCACACTTCATCAGATATTCATCACTTGCACACTTGCCCTCCAGCCTAATGATCTTCTTCTCCTTATATAGGTTTAGGCCTCTCCCAATACCATGGTCCAAAACCACATAGAACCAATACCTTGGACCCAATACCTGGGGTCAACACTTCGGACCAAATACCATGGACCAAAACTTATATTTCCAACATGTACATGCCTTTCCTTCTGTGAAGGTGCGTGTGTACGTTATACGTGCCTTTGTAAATAGTGCACCTACGTGTATATGCGAATTAGTATATAGTGAACCTGCGTATACCTTTTCGTATATGCGACTTTGTATACAGTGAGCTTGCGTGTATATGCGGCTTGGCCAATGGTGAACCTATGCATACCTTTCTTTCTTCATTCTTGATGTTTACCTGCTATACTGTGATCTTTCATCTGAGAGAGTTTCCATCAAGGACAACACTTCTGTCATACCTGTATCATAATGCCAACAATCTCCCCCTTTGGACTTGATGGCAACAACCACACCAAGTCACTCTCGCCCTTTGACATCATGGGCAAAGGGCGGACCAAGATATTCTCTCCCTTGATATAGATTCTGTTATCCATACTACCCCTAAGTGCATGCTGAAATCTATGATCGAGCTCTCCCTTTGTACATGCCAATATGTACTAATCCGTCCATTCTCCCCCTGAGCACATGCAGAGTCTACAAAAATATTTTTCAAAAGAATGAGATGACTCTACAACTCAACTAAGTGAGTATTACCTTCCTATGACTCATACATGCATCAATGTTTTAACCAAGTGGGGATACACCATTTTGACTCCTCCACCCAACCGTTTCTGGGAAAACTAGTGTCTATTCATAGCTTCTAGTCCCACTAAGATGGGTAGCTATCTTAGAAACAAACAATTCAAAGTAACTTGTGTTTTCCTTTATGAGAGATAGATGAGAGTGAAATAGAAAGCACCAACCTTAGTCTTTCGCTTGGCTCCTTGCCCGTTTCCTCTCTCCTTTGATAGAAGTTTTGCCACTCCTTTCTCACTTGCCTCGCTTCAACGAACACCTGTAGATTCAAAGCAGCAAAATACCATCAAAGCATAGAGATCTATAACCATAAACAATGTAGGATCAGATGTACATTAACCATACAAAAGCATACACAAATACAAGATTCAGAAATATACAAGTATATGGAGGAAAACTCAAATAGCTTTATTGATAGAAGTAGTAGGAGAGAGGATTACAACCAAGTTGTCTGACCCAGCACCATCCTCCCAGCATGAAAGCCCTCTTCACCTCATGAAAAGATAGATCACCCAACAATACAATGCTTCACAGAGAAACCAACAACACTTCCTTACAAAATACAAAATTCCAGCCTCCGAATCTCTACGATGAGGGATCCATATATAGATATTTGCAGGGGGTGAGTCAGCTTATGGGATTTTGATTAGTTTCATTTCACTGATATTTCTTGGTTCCACTTGGAGATTTCATGATCTCTTATTCATCCCTGGGCGAATTTAGAGGGGCAAGTGTCATATGAGCAGTTTCTAGAAGATTCTCTCGGTTTCCACCTAGCAAATTGCCTTTGCCATTTGTCTGCTCTCGCTCATCGCACCCTACAGAAGGGATTTTCAGTATGCATCGCACCCTTAGTGTGTAACAGGTGAGATGCATCACACCCTTAGCATGGAGCAGTCTATATGGTCCAGTTTTGACCAGTTTTGAGCAATTTTTGAGGGAGAGCTTCTGGGAAATGATGTAATCAGTTGACCTTGATCCTTTAGGGTATGAAACAACACTTTTAGGGGTTTAGAAGCCTTTGGTTTATGGACATATGTGATTAGGGTTGCAGTGCCCAAATATGTCAATAACAATTTCCCCCTAAAGCATGAGGTCATAAATCTTCTGATGTTGGGTGAAATGCTTTATCATAAGGATTCGAGGTTTTTCAAACTGGAAGGTGACCTATAATAAAATACAATACAATAAATTATCTTCATAATATTTTCATGGTCTTGCTGAGGCGAGCATTCCCATGCTCAGCTTTATAAATTCATTTTCATGTACATAGGATAGACAACTGTTTGTGTGGTAGACTGATGATTCTGGTAGAGCCATCATCCCTGAACTTGGATGATTATCTATGCAGCTATGGAGCACAATTGATCTCTTTATTTTCCTGAATATATCGCAGCTTGGATGGATGAAGCTAGATCTGAGGTCTTCAAACTCGTTCAATCTTTGACTGAAGTACAAGTTAATCCATGTGAAAAGATGTTCTGGTGTCGAACATAGAAAGACATCACCTGATTACCAACCAATGATGTAAGCTATTAACAGGCGTGAGAGGAATCACTGATAATGATAATGACCCTCAAGGTACTACAGTACAATTCACGTGGTGTGAATACATGAGTCGATGTCGAACACCACGCAAAATCTTTCGGTCGAAGGCCATCGATGTAAACCTGTCACCACAAGTGAGAAACTTGCCATTGAGGCATGCAAGCTTCAAAGTACTGAAAGGGTTGTTCCTAAGTCAAATTCTTGGATAATGAGCTGATGTAGACAAGAAGTGACCCGTCGTAGGAGGGCCTTAGTGAATCCCACATCTACAACACGAAACAGAGCAAATGATTTTGTGGAGATGAAAACGATATGATGATACAAGGTTCAGGGTGGCATTCATGAAAAATGGAGCGTGAAGGTATTGCAGTGGATGACGCGTTGGCTGGTTTGGTGAATTCTCTGAGCGTCCTCTCTTGAACATATCGGCGACACTGAAATGGATTGGTAGCATTAACCCCAAAATATGGATGGTACGGAGGACCAATGGTGGTATGACTGGTGAACGGAATAACCCTATCCGACTCAATCATGGTGACAGAGTGAAAGTGTCATGTTCAAGAGCGACCTACTACCAATGAAGTTCTTCAAGTTTTCTTCCCTTTTTTCCCCAGTCATTGCTGACCAGTACCTCTTTATTTTTTTCAAGCTTGAGGAAGATAACACATGCTTGTTCTATAAGTTTCCCTTCGGGTAAACCTGTCATTATGTTTTAGCGAGCCTAGCGATAGTGAAACTCGCTCTTGTCTGTATGGACAAGTTTTTCGCTATTGTTTTAACACGTTTAATGACAAAGATAACTCAGTCCTTTTCAGTTTTAGAGAGTCTGAAAAGAGAAGGAAAGGAAACTCCAGTAGTCCTTTTTTGTAGTATAATCCCTAAAGTCTGAAAAAGTATAAAATAATACGAAAGGGATGAATTTTCTGATCACTTTAGCGAGCTGAAAAAGACAAGCGCTCGATATTTTTGTGTAATGATCCCTCAGGTCCAAAAAGATTAAAATATAGAGGAGGGATGGCACTTCCAATCACTTTAACGCGCTAGAGAGGCCAATTTCTCAGCAATATTTTCATCTTTTACGAGTCTAAAAAGAGCTTAAAAGAGACTCGTTTTTGGGGAATGAGTGATATTTTCGGGTAGCAGCTAGTTCCAAGTAAGTTTGGAAGTTTCCAATCACAGCAGTGTAAAGAAGATGGCTAACAGAATCACTTGTCGCAGCTGTTCCTCAAAAGGGTAAACAATCAAGTGGAGGCGTATGATCGGCTAAAAAGTGGAGGTGATGGTAAGAACACGACCAAGGCTCAAAAGCTGATAACAATGTGATCACAAAGGTCATTTACCGAAGGTGGGTTCATTTTTTAATGAGCTTCAACTCTGGGGGAACATATGCTCATTGATAGGTTTATTTTTTAACGAGCTTGAACTTCACGGAAACATGCTCGTGCCAGCCGTCTTTAAGGATGTCTCTCATTAGTAGGTTCATTTTTTAGGGAGCTTGCCCCATGCAAAACTTTGCTCTAGAGCCTTTTGTATGCAAGTTAGGAACGACCAACTATTGTCCTAAGGGTTAATGAACTATTGATGTTAGGTAGGATAGTTTCATACAAAACTTTTCCTTTTCTTTGCTATCGCCACTGGTCAAGACAAAGGTGAATGGTGGATCAGACCAATCACCTAACCTAAGCAGTTGAAGTTAGTAAAAACTACGGGGTTAGAGTTACGCTGGTTGCTTTTCACTTGCGTAAAAAAGGTTTGCATGCCCCCAAGTATAAAGAAAAGTAGAGTTTCCAAGTTACCATATGGAAGTTCTTGCATTAAAGCAAGGTTGTTTCATCCATGTTGCAGACAAAACACTTCCTTGGCTCTATCCATCGAAATAGACAAAGGTGAAAGGTGTAGATCCATTGCCAATCACATAACCTTCGACAAGGAAATATTTTTCTAGACTGATCCCATTTTCCTAAACGGACAAATGTGTTAGATTGGTCATATATCCTACGAGGAAACATATCTTATATCTAGGGTTTTCCTGCCAAAGCAGACTAGGGCGCATGCGCCTTAGGTTCTTCACATTCACCGAATCACTCGCAATCATCAGGTGGATGGATTGGAGGTTGATGAGACATTCCTTGTGGAAAAAGACCATTTAGGGATGGCAGTTTACTAGTAGCCATGTTTGAACCGAGGAATGAAAGCTGGTCAACGAGTTGGACCATTTTTCCTTCATACGGGAAACACATCACTCGAACGAGTGAGGAAACAATGGCTCCCATACTATAAATGTAGTCACGTCCAAGGAGTATATTGTAATCTAGTGGCCCTTGTACTACCATCATGTTTAGATGAACGATTTTCCTTCTCAAAGTTATAGGAAAATTTGGAAGGATCCCTAATGGTCGCCTGGTTCCTTTATTGAAGCCTAACAAATTTCGAATCTCAGGAAAAAGCGATGGCGAACCAAGCACTTTCCAAGCAGTTGAGGAAATGATACGCACAGAGGCCCCTTCATCTATGATAGTGCCAACCATGATCATTCTGTAAGCTTGTACTATGATTTGGAATGGTACATTAGATGGTAGGCGGGGTCTCGCTAGTATATTCCAATCAAAGGAAATGACTAGATTTCTTGAAGGAGGGACCGAATAAATGGCCGGATGAATCTATTGAACTGAGGAACTTCCCTCCTATGGTAAAGGAACGGTTAGATTGCCCCCATGTTCATCGGACTCTGTGTTAACAAAAATAATTTGAACGATGTCGTTCTCATTCTCTTTGGAGACTGTATCATCTGAAGGTGGACCTTCTAAAGACAAGACTGGGTCGACTGCCATCTCGACCTGTTGACTTTGGTCTGGTGTGGAATCAGAGGGTTTATCCTCAATGATAGATGCTTCAACTAACAATAGAGGTGTGTCAGTTGAATTTTCAACTAGCGATGGACTTGGCAAGAGTTTCTTATATCTAGGTGGAAGTCGCTGCGGTGAAGCAGGACAGTTATCCAAGACTCTTTTAGCTTCGTTTAGAAAAGGACAACGGTGGAGGGCATGATCGCCTTCACACAACCTACAAGGAAATTTAGATCTTCCTTTCTATTCATTGACTTCATTTTCACTAGTTGATGGTGTACTCTTAACATGATCGACAGAGGTTGACAACACCAGATTGTGCAAGTGGGCAGACCAATCCAGGGAAAATTTTAAGAACCCCCCCTAAATTTATAAATATAATAAATGGGAGAATCTCCATGGTATATAGGAAAAATGGAAGGCGATTTTATCAATAATATAATATGTATATATAATTTTTTGGCGAATCTCTCACCAGGCATGGCAAATATTTTACTCAATTATAAAATATTGTAAAATCTTGGCGAGTCTTTCACTAAATAATAAAAATTTGTAAAGTCCTAGTGAATCTTAGCATAGGCTACATGCTGGTTTAATTCCCCCATTTAAATAGGCTACATTCCAGGTGAATACCATAGGTCAATACCATGTGCCATTTTGGTGAATACCATGGGTCAATACCATGTGCCATTTTTATTTTTATTAATTCTAATATTAGGGTTAATAATGGTTTTTTGCATGGTACTAATAACAATCTAGTCCATGGTATTTGTCCCATAGTATTTTGGCCATAGGTTTCACATAAATATAACCCATTTTTTGAGTGTTCGTAAATATAAGGTGACTTATGGAGTAAATATAAAAAAATGTTTTATTTGTTTACCATACCTCTCGAAATAGAATGAGGGTTATGGACTAAATATAAAAAGAGGTTTTATTTATTTACGATACGTCTAGTTTATTTATATTTTTATTTATTTACCATACCTTTTGAGTAAGTATAAAAAGACGTTTATTTATTTACCATACCTCCACTTTACTTATATTTTTATTTGTTTACACCGTTACATGTATGTAAGGTGACTTATGGAGTAAATACAAAAAATATTTTATTTATTTACCATACCTCTCATTTATTTATATTTTTATTAATTTACCATACCTCTTTTATAAATATGGTATTTGGCCCATAGGATTCACTTAAATAAAACCTATTCTTGAAAATGGGCGAATGGATTCACTTAAATAAAACCTATTCTTGAAAATGGGTGAATGGAAGGTTGTAAGTCCTAATTTCAAGGGCTAAATTTACCTTTTTTACCCTCTCCCTTAAAATAAGGTGGGCTATTTGAGGTGATTTGTAAAAATGTACTATGATACAAAATATTCGCCCACTAAAAATTTAAAACCCCTTAATTTCGCCAAAGGGCGAACATTCGCCCCTAAAATTATCCTTGGACCAATCCCTCAAGATCCACGGGATGCAAGGACAATCTTGATGATAGTGGTCTCCCTTGCAAATTACACATGGAGATTTGGGCTTGGATGGTGCAGTGTGTTGATTTTCGCTAGACGATGCATGGTTTCCCCGTTTCACCATTGGCTTCTTCTTCTTCTTCTTCTTCTTCTTCTTCCCTTTCTTCTTCTTCTCAGTTACTTGGGTTTTAGTGTTACTAGTTTCACCAAGCGAAGAGGAAGAAGGAGAGGTAGAAACAAATGAAGTGGAAGGTGGGGGAACAACTCCAATATCATCTGGTTGCTGATTTGATTGCTCAGGAATTATGGTGTTTTGAACGACAGAGGTTGAGAATAGCCATACTAGCAAGCCAATTGTGAGTCTGGGAAGGGACAATGTAGCCATGTGTGGAGCACCAATATCTCCCCAAGGAGAGAAAGGACTAGGATTTCCCCCAAGGGGAAATCCTTGATTGGTGGACTCCATTTTCTCAACCTAAGACCAACAAGGGAACAACGATGTTATTTTGAATAAAATAAATTTTATGACGATTTGACACAACTTGCTTTTTCAATTTTTAAGAGTCGAGAAAAAGCTAAAGACGACTTTAGTCACCTTCTATTTTTAATGAGTTTGAAGTGACAAGTGCTTAGATGGACCTTTTCTTTTAAGGAGTCTGAAAAGGAACGAAAGTAACTTCTCTGGAAATCTAGACAGAGGGATTACCAAACCAATCGCAAAACTGCAATATACATCTCGGTGGTAAATTATAGATAAATTACCGAGGACTTCACGTACGACAGTCAATATTCCTGAATCCTGTGTTTAGTGCATTGCGACCGATAGGGCGGCAAACACGACTTCCTAAGGATAAAGGATATCAGCCTATTGTGGTCTCCCAATATATACTCGACGGTACGTGGGAGCACAAGTCCATACTGGAACTTGTCGTATCAAAGAGGAGGAATGACCCAACCTACGATGAAAACGATAGTTACCAGTCTTTACGACTCCAGAATACATCTCTAGCCTAGACTTCTAGATGTTGTGCATTAGGTTACAAAGCATTTTTATGTTCATTGAGGTTTATTTTATAGTTGATCTTTCTTAAGAAGTTTTCCTTTTCGGGTTCACTGCGTGATGTAGATGTACAATTCCTAAATATGCAACCTAAGATGATAAACAGTCGTTTATTTTTCTTTTAGCAATGAAAATCTTAGCTACTAAGGAAAGAAGAGTAAAATCATTTCAACAGAGAGCAGAGAGCACACACTAAATGCACTTTTCCTAAATCAATTTCCGCATGCAGTCTAAATGAAAATGCACATGCATGTATTTGTTTTTCAGTTTCCTTAATGTGAGAATGAAAAAAAGAAAACTAAGTACAGATCTGAAATATTTTTCTTCAAAATGACACTTTTGCAATTTCTTTTCAAAAACGAAAGGAAGACTAAGACCACACTTTCAATTTTGAATGGAAAATCGCTTTCAGCACTTCAAAGAATTGACAATTTAAATCAAATACAATGGAAAAAGTGTAATCAACTATCTAAAAGAGGAAGACTTTACGATATTCTTTTTCTTGACTGAAAACGACAGTTGCGACACTTTCAAATCAAAAGACGACAGTTCGATTAAGCTACTTTTTGCAAAGGAGGACTATAAATGATGAAAAATACATAAAAAACATTCACAATTCCTTATCAATGGAGGCTGAATAATGTAAAGGAAGAAGGTTTCAACAGTGATATACTGATCATAGACAGCAAAACTACTGAATAGAGCTGAAAAGAATGAAGAAAAAACCAAAATCTGGAGGCAGGAATAGTCTCATTCAATCATTACACCTGTCCTTAAGGGAAACATGGATGCATCTCACTTGTAGCGCACGAGAGGTGCGATGCATCTAGACCGCCCATGGGAGACAGTGCGATGGTCTAGGGACAAGATTGAGCTTGGTTTTCACTCATAGTTTGGAGCTAAGTTCAGGGATTTAGGCTGAGCTTATGATAGGCAATAAACAAAAAGTATAGGGGCTGATCTAATGAGGTTATTGAGCTACCACTAGGGCACTTAGGATGTTTTCAAGTCAGATGTTCAGTTCATAAACCAACCCAGAGATTGACTGAAGCAACATTGATCTACTTTGCAGTTGCATAGCAAAATCAGTTTGAAGGCTAGCTAGCTTAACTTTAGGCTTTGTTTGTAGTTTATAAAGCAAACAACAGTAACAAACAAACAAACTATTCGCTCCCCCGTGGAGTCGCCATTTTGTTTCCAGGAAAACTAGTGTCTATTCAGAGCTGCTAGTCCCACTAAGATGGGTAGCTATCTTAGAAGCAAACAATTCAAAGTAACTTGTGTTTTACTTTATGAGAGATAGATGAGAGAGAAGAAGAGCGCACCAACCTCAGTCTTTCGCTTGGCTCCTTTCTTGTTTCCTCTCTCCTTTGATAGAACTTTCGCCACTCCTTTCTCACTTGTCCCACTTCAAATAATACCTGTAGAGTCATAGTAGCAAAATACCTTCAAAGCATAGATATCTATAACCATAAACAATGCAGGATCAGATGTACATTAACCATACAAAAGCATACGCAAATACAAGATTCAGAAATATACAAGTATATGGAGGAAAACTCAAATAGATTTATTGATAGAAGTAGTAGGAGAGAGGATTACAACCCAGCTATCTGACCCAGTGCCATCCTCCCATCATGAAAGCCCTCTTCACCTCATGAAAAGCTAGATCACCCAACAATACAATGCTTCACAGAGAAACCAACAACACTTCCTTACAAAATACAAAATTCCAGCCTCTGGATCTCTAGGATGAGGGATCCATATATAGATATTTGCAGGGGGTGAATCAGTTGTTGGGATTTTTATTAGTGTCATTTCACTAATAGTTCTTGGTTCCACTTGGAGATTTCATGATCTTTTATTCATCCCTGGGTGAATTCAGAGAGGCAAGTGTCATATGAGCAGTTTCTAGAAGATTCTCTGGGTTTCCACCTAGCAAACTGCCTCTGCCATTTTTCTACTCTCGCTCATCACAGCCTACAGAAGGGATTTTCAGTATGCATCACACCCTTATTGTGTAACAGGTGAGATGCATTGCACCCTCAACATGGAGCAGTCTGTATGGTCTAATTTTGACCAGTTCTGAGCAGTTTTTTAGGGAGAACTTCTAGGAAATGATGTAATCAGTTAACCTTGATACTTTAGGGTATGAAACAACACTTTTAGGGGTTTAGAAGCCTTTGGTTTATGGACATATGTGATTGGGGTTGCAGTTCCCAAATATGTCTATAACACCAACGAAGTGGGGATATACCAAATGTTTATACATGACTGAAATAGACATTATTACATCATCCTTCCCATGCGAATTGGGGTTACAAATTAGGTCTTTTCATGACCTTTACATCAAATTATATACATGAATTTTATAAAAATGACCAACAATCTAAACAGGACCATGATTGTCATCAACAGCTATCATACACCATATATGATCTGCACCATAAGCATATGTTGCCAGCATCCAGACCTGTAACTTGCAATACCATTCCCTTGGCCAACAAACAATCATTTAGTCACATAAGCATCATCACCAAATATTTCTAACCATAAAGCCAACAATGCATTTATTCAAAGCATATGCTCCCCCTGAACCTGTTCCATCTATTCACTGTTAGATTTGATCATGCCTATATCAGCAAGAAGTATCAAGGCATCATCATCATCAAGTTAAAAAACTTCTAAACAAAATCTTATGAGTACCAACACATTTCCACACATCATCAACATATTGTAACCATTATCAAACAGAGCAAATAATTGACTAAATCATATCAGACCCTTTTTCTTGAGTCTGTCCCACTGCTTAACATATACGTGACTATGCAGTTTTGAACTCGCGTATACACGTGACTTATCTTTATGAAACTTGTGTATGATATTTAGAACACTAAGGTTCCACACCTTCATCTCCCTCTGAGTCTGTCATGTCTGTATACTCTGCTATGCCACATCTTTCTAATTGTACTTCCTTTTTCTTCCATATCTTCGACTGTGATGATGTTTTCTCCTTTTGGTATGGTGCCCAAAATCTTCTCCTACATTCCTTTGCTATATGTCCAAGCTTGTTACATGCATAACATCTTATATGTTTCATATTCCTTCTATAGCAGTCAATGGCTTTGTGACCAAACATATTGCAAGTAAAATAGTATCCCTTAAAGTACCTGGAACGTGATGATGTTTCCGTATGATGGTCTTGAACCATTGTACTTCTACGTCTAGTTGCAACATGCCCAAAGTTATGACATATAAAACATACAACATTATTCATGAGAGAAAATAATTGTTTATCACTTCCAGAATTAGGAGTAGATTTTCTTTGAAGACTTTCTTTCTTTGGTTGTTGATGGGATTGAACTCTCATCACCTTGTTGAGCATTTTCGATTTTGTATTAGAGTTCCTTGCCTCACCTTGTGAGCTAGATTCACCTTCAATAGATTCATAAAAACCAAGACCAGTTTTGATAGCAGGCGACCTTTGACTACTAAGAATATCATCCAAAATCTTAGTACTCTCTTGAAATTGTAATAGTTTATCTTTTTTTTCCAATTTACCTTTCAAGATATTTACCTCAACCTGATGTTTTTCTTCCTTTTCCAGATATTGCTTCTTCAAAATTTCTTCAGATTGTCTTCCTTTTTCCACTTTTTAACTTAGTTTGAGAATTTTATTTTCTTTTTCTTCATTTTGCTCTTGCAGCGTTTGACGTACTCTGAGGACACACTCTAGCTGAGCTTTTAAGCTGATAACTTCTTCTTTGAGGGCACTCTCCCTTTTGTTAAATAGATCTTGTTGATATATGATTTGATCTGATGCTTCATTTGCTTTTTCATCTTCAATCTGAGGTGATTCAGAATCTAAATACTTGCTTCCACTCAACGGTAGGCTGTCACTGTTCCTTTGATTTGTCTTCTTCTTCTGACGTGCTTTCTTTCCCATTGTTCTACGGATCTCCTTCAAGCGATCAAGCTTCTACCAAAGGACTTGCTCTAATACCAATTGTTGGAAATAATACTAAGGGGGGGGGGGGGGGGGGGGCGAATCAGTATTAGCAAATGACTAACTTTTTCATTTCCATAATCGGATTCATATACACTACTTCAGTTAAGGGAACCCACATGTACATGCAACTGTGTTTAATGCAACTAGCATATATACAGTAAACTTATGATTCAGTTAATCCATTATATGTTAATCTTTAATCAGTGCATCAGAACTTCATTAACCATGTAAACAGTAAACAGGTGCAGTAAAATAGAACATATCATCACACATAAGAAACAGACATGAACACCATGATATAAGGTGGAAACCCAATGCAGGACAAAAACCACCTACTGCCATCTTCCTTTAATATAAGAAAAACCTGTTTACAATCTTGTACTGGCGCAGACTCATACAAGTATGCAGGCACCCACCTACAGAAGGCTACAACCTTCTTTCGTTCTCCAGCTACTACTGGAAGGGAGCTACAACCCCCTGGCTCTTGTACTAGCCGATATGTTTACTAGTATGTAGGTGCCGGCCTACTGAAGGCTCCAACCTTCACTCGTTTTCCAGCTGCTCTTAGAAGGGAGCTCCAACCTCCTGGGTCTTGTACTGGTCGATATGTTTACCAGTACGTAGGTGTTGGCCTATAAAAGGCTACAACCTTCTCTCTTCCTCCAGGGACCACGTTTCATAAATTTTCATATTAGATCCATCAATACAAAATCAATCACCACTGCAATATGACCATCAACTATATCTACATCATTAATCTCTCAATCACCCAACAACTGAATCACAGAAACCCTATCCACAAAACCACAGACACCAGAACACAGAGCAGAGCCCAGAACTCTGCAACAACCACTAGAACCAACAACAATCTCAAATATCAAATTTCATAATGTATACGCTACTTCATTATGTCGAACCAACAAGTATACACACTTTCACCAGAGGGAACCCGCATACAGATCTGAAAGTAATTACTTATACCTTCGCTGCAATTTTCAACTTTAGATATACCTAGAACATAAGATATAAAGGATAAGACATGTGTCAGTATTAAGATCTATTCATGATCATACCATATAATGATAATGCATTTTAGTCTTCACGATCCTGGTCCATCAACCTTCATCAACTGCATAGGTGCCTCATTGGTTCGGATCGAGCAAAGCAGCACAAACCCATAATCGGCATACTAGATCTCACACTTCATCAGATATTCATCACTTGCACACTTTCCCTCTGGCCTAATGATCTTCTTCTCCTTATATAGGTTTAGGCCTCTCTCAATACCATGGTCCAAAACCACGTAGAACCAATACCTTGGACCCAATACCTGTGGTCAACACTTCGGACCAAATACCGTGGACCAAAACTTAGATTTCCAACATGTACGTGCCTTTCCTTCTGTGAAAGTGCATGTGTACGTTATACACGGCTTTGTAAATAGTGCACATGCATGTATACGCGACTTGGTATATAGTGAACCTTTGTATACCTTTTCATATATGTGACTTTGTATACAGTGAGGCTGCGTGTATACGCGGCTTGGTTAATGGTGAACCTGCGTATACCTTTCTTTCTTCATTCTTACTGTTTACCTGCTATACTGTGATCTTTCATCTGAGAAAGTTGCCATCAAGGACAACACTTATGTCATACCTGTATCATAATTCCAACAGAAAGGAAACATTTTCAATTCTAAAATTTCTGCCATGTGCTATTGGGATTGGATTGGATGTATAGACACCACACTAAAGTGGATTGTTTTGAAAAAAGATTGAACGCTTAGATGAGAAAGTTGAAATAAGAGTTTTTGAAGGAAGTAGAAATCCTACTTTTGTGAGGCTACTAACGACTATGCAAGGAAAGTGTAGCAATAGAAAGTGATGCATGTTGTTTTCCATGCAAATCTATAGTGATGAGAAGACTAACAATGATATTGTGAATGAGGAAAGTGAGTTTCTGAAAAGATATCTGATTCTACAGAAGTATGTAGATATATTTACAGTGGAGTTCCCTAAATTACCTCATCATAGAGAGAGATATTTCTCTATTGATTTGTTACCTGGAGCAACAAAAACATCCAAGGCTCCATACTAAATGAACACTCTTAAGTTGGTCAAGGTAAAATTATAGGTAAATAAGATGTTGCATAAGGGTTACATAATGCCTAGTGTGTCTCCATGGGGAGAACCCATGTTTTTTGTAAAGAAAAATAATGAGGCCCTTAGATTATTCATTGAATACAGGAAATTAAAAAAGGTGGCCATAAGGAATAGGTACCTGTCGCCAAATATTGATGATCTCTTTGATCAATTAAGAGGAATAACAATTTTATCGAAGATTTACTTGAGATCAAGGTATCATCAAGTGAGGATGAATGAGGAAGACATTCATAAGACTACATTTTGAACAATATAGAGACATTATGAGTTCTTGGTGGTACCATTTGGGCTTAATAATGCCCTAGCCACTTTCATGTGCTTAATGAATAGTGTGTTGTGTCCTTATTTGGCCAAGTTTTTCATTTTATTTGTCGATGACATATTATTGTATTCAAGGACTAAGGAAGAGCATGAGAAGAACTTATCTATAGTGCTATGGTTGTTAAGGGAGAAAAAACTCTATGTCAAGCTTAGAAAGTGTGAATGCTTCTAGCCATAGATACATTATTTGGGGCACATTATCTCCAAGGAGGGGATATTAGTTGATATAGAGAAGGTCAAGAGCATCATGGAGTGGCCCATACTGAAAAATGTGAATGAGTTTAGATCATTCATGGGGTTAGGAGGATACTATAGGAGGTTCATCATAAACTTCTCTAAGATAGGCCACCCTAGCACATCCTTGTAGAGGAAATGAAAGAAATTTGAATGGACCGTTGAGTATCCAGCCAGTGTTGAGCAACTGAAAAAGTTTCTCACTAATGCACTAGTATTGAGAATAGCAGATACAAACAAGGATTTTTTGATTTGCACAAATGCGTGCAAGGAGAGGCTCAGTGGATTCCTAATGCAAGATCAAAAGGTAGTGTGTTATGAGTCTCGAAAGTTGAATGAGCATGTGGTAAATTATGCGACTCATGATTTGGAGTTAGATGCCATTATTCATACATTAAAAGACGTGGAGGCATTACCTTCTTGGAAAAAAATTCACACTCATGACAGATCATGGAGGACTAAAGTACCTGTTTGATCAACTTGAATTGAATGTTAGACAAGCTAGGTGGTTGGAAACACTTAGTGAATTTTCACTAAAAATAAATTACATTAAAGGCAAGGAAAATCATGTTTTTGATGCACACAATCGAAGGGTTCAATTGAATCACTTGGAATCCATAAGTTCTTATGGATTGGATCTGGTATAGCAAGTCCAGTATGTGGGGTAGCATGATGATAAGTATCTACATATCAAAAGAAACACTACAATAAGGAAGTAAGAACAGATAATATCATGAATTTCATCTAATGGATAATGGTTTAATTAGATTCATGAGCATAATCAATGTTCTGAACAATGCTAATTTAAAAATCCTCATCATGAGAGAGTTTCATACAAATCCCTATTCTGGCCACCTAAGATACCAAAATACTCTCATGGTTGTGAAGAAAATTTATTTTTGGCATATTATAAAAGAGGAGGTGGATGAATTTATTGCTAAATGCATAGAGTTCTAGTAGGTGAAGGATGAATGTAAGCATTCGGTAGGGTTACTGGAGCCCATTCCAATTCTAGAATGAAAATGGGAGGTGATCTCTATGTATTTCATCACAGGTTTTCCCAGAACCTCCCGCCAACATGATGTAGTTATCATGGTTGTTGACAAATTATGGAAGGTAGCTCATTTTGTAGTAGTTAAGACCATCAGATCAGCTAGTGAGGTGGCACAAATATTTAGGAAGGAGATTGTGAGACTACATGGAGTTGTGAAGAAAATTATTTCAAATAGAGATGCCAAGTTCATTTCCAAGTTCTGGAAGGAAATTTTTGTAGGATTGGGAACTAAATTAGTATTCAATAAAACATATCATCCACAGAAACATGGGAAAGAAAAGAGAGTAAATTGAATCCATGAGGACATGTTTAGGATGTATGTAATGCACCATCAAAGGAAGTTGGAAGAGTATATTCTAGTTGTGGAGTTTCCATACAAAAATGGGTACGAAGAGTCTTTAGAGATGAGCCCATTTGAGAATTATATGTAAGGACTTGTAATACTCCTATCAACTAGGATAGTCCAGTGAATAGGGTCCAATTGAACCTGATATGTTTAAAGGGATGGAGAATCATATGTAAGTTATTAGGTTCAATTTAAATATAGAAAATAATAGGAAAAAGTGCTATGCATATCAACATAGGAAGCATAAAGAGGTCTAGGTTGGGGAACATCTTTATTTGAGAATTAGACCTAAGAAGACCTCATTGCAAATTGGTTCATGTGCCAAGATGACACCATAGTTTGTGGACCTTTTGAGATCTTTGAGAGGATTGGGCCAGTGGCATGTAGGTTGGTCTTACATCCTTCTGTTAAATTTAATGATGTTTTCTATGTTTCTTTGCTTAAAAGATATGTTGGCATGATTCTAATATTGTTACTGATTGGTCTATGTTATAGGTGGAACCAAAGGAATATTTCTAATGAGATCCATTGTGCATTCTAGACCAAAGGAGTCTGATGCTCAAGAATCAAGCCATAGAGTAAGTCAAAGTGTAGTGGAATCACTTTGGGATAGAGGAATCCACATGGGAAATGGTTGATGCCATGAAGATACATTAATTTTTTTAGTTGGTTGAGGAAAATGTTCATATATATGAATACTATTAAGAGCTATAAATATAAAGCTCTAATAATGATATGTAATCATGGAAAATTTTAGGGGCTAATGTTCGCACAGTGGGCTAATTTTCCATGATTTTTCCACAAAAAAGATTCACCAATTTCCAATTTTACAAAAGACGATTCACCCAAATTTTAGAATATAAAATTATTTTACCTTAAAAATCGCCAACATTATATAGAGACTATATTTAAAATCATTATAAATTTGAATAATTTTACAAATGTATCAATAAAAATTTTATAGTTTTTATATTAGAGATTAGTGACATTCGCCAATGTTCTTAAAATTCAAAAAAAAAATCCATCCTTAAAATTTTCCTTGTATGTCATTGCTTTCTTTACTTAGAAAGTTTTCTCTATATATATGGACAAAGAACACCAATGACGGTGTTCCCCCAATGGGGAGGGATATATAATAGCCCATCCCATAATTGGTTTGATCTTTCCATGTAATTACCTCATGTATTCGAATTTTGAAAATTTAAATGGGATAAGTGAGGGATATGAGTTGCAAAGGGGCTGAGGGAGGTTAATTGCTTGTGATATTTAGCATACCTGTTGAAGGAAGAAACTGTACAATATGGAAGCCATTAAAGGCTAGCACTTGAGCATTAAATGTAGTGGAATGGTGTTTTAAAAGAGATTTTGGTGGTGAATTTATGGGTTGTAGACAAAAGGACACAACCCATGCAGGTTTGGGAACCACAACATACAAGAAAAGGAAAAAGATTTAATGCACAACATCTATGGGTTAATAGTAGGAAAACACTAGGATTTGACCTAGGGAAGACGAGAGAGACATGATAAAGGAAGAGAGATCGCAAAGGAATATGTGCATAGGAGGAGAGGAAAAAGGAGAGTACAAAAGAATGCTCACATAGAAGTAAGGAAAGAGAGACAATTACCTTGGAAAAGAAAATATTAAAACTCAAGAGTAGAGCGGAAGAATTTTGTGGAGAAGAGGAAACATGTTGGTGCTTATCATCTTTTGAGTTTGAAACTCATGCACATAGGAAGAGACAAAGGAGCATCTAGAACTTTGCAAGAAAGAGAAGACTGACTTGTTTGGGCTTAACAAGTAGACACAAACATTGAGATGCAGTGGGGAAGATATTGGTTTCTTTCACCACTCTTAGAAGGCTATCATACCTTTGATTGAGCAACATGAGTACAAGAGGAATTTTCCTTTAGGCGAGGGAAAATCTCAGGATACCTCAAGAGGGTTGAGATGATGTTCTTTAGATTCCATTGACATCCTAGAGCAGAGGTTTAACCCTCGAATTTGTAGTAAAGGAAATTTTGGAACATTCATTGCTTCTTATTTGATTTGGTAGGGGTTTCTCGATTCCATTCATTGGGTGGAACCACTATGTGGTAGTGGGTTATTGATTCTGTTCATAGGTGGAACCATTGTGTTACATGCTACCAGGGTGGAGGTGAAGCCTCTTAACTCCCTAGAGTATGTTTGTGTGTAGTATCGGATAGCTAGAGGGTCGAGGAAGTAAACCTCTAGATTCCCTATGCTTGGTTGAATATTATTTAATAGTTGGATGGTGGAGGCAACAAGTCTTTGGATTCCCCATGAATCATTGACTATTACTGGATAGTTGGAGGGTGGAGGCTATAGGTCTTTAGATTCCCTGTGAAATGGTTATCTCCTGATTAGCTGGTGGGTGGAGGTAGGAGGACCTCTAGAGTACCTCTTCGTTAAGTTTTGGAAATATTGTTTGAACTGGGAGCTTGTCACCTATAACCTTATTTAAGCATGAAACATGGAAAACTAGGTGCACTTGGGAAGATGCAGGAAGCTCCAATGTGTATGCCATAGTACCAATCTTTTGCAACACCTTGTAAGGTCCATAATGATTTGGTGATAAATTATCCTTCTTAACTTGGTTGAGGGATATTTGTTTGTATGGTTGTAGTCACAAAAATATTTAGTCACCTACATCAAAAATTCTTTCGCTACGATGTTGATTTACCTATTGTTTCATTCTATTATGTGTGAAAGTGAGGTTATGCTTTAAGAGTTGGAGAACTTATTGTTGATGCCTAATGTGATCATCCACTGCTTGAACCTTAGAATTTTCTCTTAAACATGATGTGATGGATGGTGGATGATATCCATAAAGTGCCATAAATGGGGTCATTTTTGTTGTAGTATGGAAGGAAGTGTTATACCACCTTTCAACTAGAGGTAGCCACTTGACCCATTGTGTCTATTTATAGATACAAAGCAACGAAGATATCCTTACGAACATTTTTTCACTATCTTAGTTTTCCCATCAGATTGAGGATGATAAGATGCGCTATGAGCTAATTGAGTACCCAGACAAGAAAATTATTTCCTCCAAAAATTTCGAGGGAAGATGGGATCTCTGTCGCTTACAATAATCTTTGGATTTCCATGTAGCTTTTGAATTGTTTCCATAAATTTAGTAGAAATTGTACTGACTTTAAATCAATGAGATAATGCACAAATGTGTGCATATTTGGTAATTCTATCAACTACCACCATGATGACACTCTTTCCTTTGGACTTGGATAAATCTGTGATGAAATCCATTGAAACCTCCTCTGATCATTGACTTGGAATAGATAAAGGTTGTAACAGACCCGGGGTCTTCATTTTCTCAACTTTATTTTGTTTGCAAACCAACCATTCCTTCACAAACTTTTGAATATCAGATTTAAGGCCATCCCAAAAAGTTCCTTCTTAACCATGTGGTAACTTTTTAAAAATCCTGAGTGCCCTCTTAAGGGAGTGGTGTGCTATTGCAGAAGAATCTTTTGTTTGATTTTGGAATTCTTACAAAGGTATAAGTGATCTGTGTACCATAATGAATAATTTTTACAACTAAATGTATCAGATGTACTGGGATCTTGCTGCAACTTTTGAATGAGTTCCCACACTTCTTCATCATTTTTTCATTCTTCCTTTGCTTCGGTTATCCAATCTTGTTGGATAATAGAAATGGCACAAAGAACTTATTTCACATCCTCATCCTTTCTTAAGAGTGCATCTACAATAACATTTTTCTTCCATTTTTTGTAGACGGTTTCAAAGTCATAACCCAACAACTTTGTGACCCATTTTTGCTTCTCTTCTGAATATAACTTGTGTTCTAATAGTTATTTAAGACTATCATGATTTGTTTTTACCTTTAAGTGTCTTTCCATTAGGTAAGGTCACCATTTCTTCACTGAATCTAGTATTGCCAACATTTCATTATCATAAATAGCTTTGTGTAAATACTTTACTTTGATTGGATGACTTTCAAAAGAAATAGGTCTTCCTTGTTGCATTAAAACAACACCAATTCATTTTTTTTCTGAGAGCTAGGAGAACGGAGCCCATGATGAACCCTAGCCGAACCCACGCCGCCTCCCCTGCTTCGCCCGCCGCTAGGCCCCTGCTCAGCCCTGTTGCAACAGATGAAGCGAGTTCAATGCAGGAATCGCTGCTATTGCAGTTGAACCCTACAGCCGAAGCTGTATCAGAGCCTTCAGTCTCCGTTCTGCATCGGTTCTCTGCCGTCGAAGGGGAAAGAACTGCTCAGAAGGGACTCGAACTGGGGCTTCGATCTCCTCTAGCGGTCGCGCGAGATATCACAGTTAGTTTGCACCCTAGCTCCGCCGTCTCATTGCCCTTGGCCGCCGTCGGCTCCTGGATCGCTCTGAGCGTGAATAAGTTCGAAAGATCGGGGCAAAGACCAAAGGGCTGTCTCTTACCAGCAGATCCGTATCATGATCTTGCCGTGATCACTGGCTCGAACCCCAGCACGGTTATCTCCAGGCCCCACGGCGCAGCTGGGTCACGGATTGTTCAGGCAGCGAAAGGTTTGGAGCGACATGGGCAAAGATCTAAGGTTTATCATGTAGAGGCAGGCACACATGATACCCTCGCCATGATTACTGGGGACGCAGATCAAAAAAGGCCTGCAAACCTCTTTGCAGAGATCTCAAGAAAAGTCTGGACCCGTCCCTCTGCATCCACGGCATGCATTTTCCGCCCCCTTCTGACTGAGGGAGCAACGGATAAGAAAGATCTTGTAGATCCCTCAGCTTTTCCTCTGACTACGGCCTCCAGAAAGGAAGGGACGACAACAAATAGAAGAACGCCGCCCCTGCTCCTGAGACAAATACAGGATTCGAAAACATATCAGGACATCGGCCCACCCTCTCCACAGATCGAATGGGGAAAAAGGCATACAGAATCTTCCCCATCATTCCAGATTCAAATCAGACTCCTTAGCGGCAAAACCATGCTACAATGGGTAAAAGCGACGGATCTAGTGCTAGACCTCAAGCAGGCTCTGGAGATCAAGTTGGGGACTCCCTCTGCAGCATATCGACTTCTCCACGCAGGTAAACAGCTTGAGGATCTCAACCCCCTGTCTTTTTACAGCATCCAGAGAAATTCCTCCATAGAACTCATCCTGCGTTTAAGAGGAGGCGCTGCAGGACAGTCATCCTCAGCTAAGGCTTTTTCTTACAAGGATGCTGTCCATGCTAAGATTCCAAAGAAAACAGATCCACCTGCTCAAGCTCCTAAGCCTTTCCTGGTGGACAAACTGGAGGAAACCCCCTCCATAGAAATAAAGCATCCATCGCTGGATGAGCAAACCCAACATTTTGCGGATAATGGCCTTATATGCAGGTTTAATGGGCTATGGCCCCGCACAACAGACCTCTACCAATGGATCCACTCTAACTGGACCAATAACTGCAAGGTTCTGCTATGCTCAAAAGGATTTTTTATCGTAGTGTTTGCCTTTGAGACGGATTATCAAAAAGCCTTAACTGGTGGCCCATGGTTTTGGGGTACTGCTGGCTTATTCCTCACTCCTTGGTTCCAAGAGTTCGATCCATCCACAGCAGTCATCACCAAACTTCCCATCTGGGTCAGACTTCCAAACCTCCCAGCAAATCTTTGGCATTTTGCGGTACTTCAAGGTATCGGCAACACTCTAGGCAGCCTTTTAGACACAGACGTCTATAGAGGGGAAAAGGGCTTATACACTTATGCCAGGATATGTGTAGAAATAGACATCAGCAAAGGTCTCCCGGACCAGATCAATCTCAAAATAGGAGATTTCCACTGGACTCAGACTTTGGACTATGAGAACACAGCCTTCCGATGCCGCAACTGCCATCTTACAGGCCACCTTCAGAGTTCTTGTCCCACAATGCCAGCCCAAAAGAAGAAAGCCAACGCTAAGCAGAAAACCAAAAGCTGGAAGCCTCATGATCCTCCTCCCATGGATGATTTTGATTTCAGCTCAGATGAAGAGGAAGAGAACAAGGAAGGTGAGGCCGCAGCGCCAGAACCGGATCCGTCCTTGGCAGATCCAACAGTTGCGTCCGTCACACCAGCCTCTCAGAAAAGGAACCATGAAACCTCATTCTCGGACTCGGACAAGGAGATATCTCCGTCGGCGCATCTCAGCTTGCAAATCACGCCAGCTCAGCAAAACCCCCCTGAGTGGGTCAAAGTTGGCAAAAAGAAAGGAAAAAAATGCAGAATAGTGGATCCCGCACATGATGGGTAGATTCCTCTGTTCTGTTCCTGCTCCTCTGTTCCTTCTGTTTCTTCTTGTTCAGCATTGTTCTCTACTCTTTCTCTCTTAGGAGCCGAGGTGGACAACCAATCCTTTCCGGCTGCCTTTGTTCTTGTTTCTCCTGGTTGTAATCCCACATTGTACCATACGTTTTCTTAATAGAATTAGTTTTTTACTGAGAAAAAAAAAAAACAACACCAATTCCATTTCGTGAGGCATAACATTCCATAATAAAGGTTTTTGTGAAGTTCGACGTAACTAAGACCGGTGCTTGGAACATTTCCTGTTTAAGATGTTCAAAGGCCATAGTTGCTTCTGGAGTCCAAGAAAATGCATCTTTATTTAGTAATATTGCTAGAGGTGTTGTTGTTCTCCCATAGTTCTTAACAACTTGTGAAAATACCCTGTCAACCCGAGAAATCCGCATAGATGCTTTATGGATGTGGGGATTTTCCATTCCTTAATGGCTTTAATTTTGTTTATGTCTACCTTAACACCCTCATGAGATACAATATGACCTCGATATTCCACCTCATGTACTCAAAAGAAACATTTGGAGGTTTTTTCATACAATTGTTTCGCCTCCAATAGTTTGAGCACCCTGTCCACATGTTGAAAATGATCCTTCCAAGACTTTCTTTAGATTAGTATATCATAAAAAAATACTAACACAAATTTTCAGGAAGGGTTTGAAAATGGAATTCATCAAACCTTGAAATGTATAAGGTGCATTGGTAAGGCCAAAAGGCATGACCAAAAATTCATTAAGACCCTCATGATTGCTAAATGTTTTTTTTGGAATGTCTTCAATCTTCATTCTTAGTTGATGATATCT
This sequence comes from Pinus tabuliformis, assembly GCA_031772625.1. NCBI lineage: Eukaryota > Viridiplantae > Streptophyta > Pinopsida > Pinales > Pinaceae > Pinus > Pinus tabuliformis. The sequence continues at coordinate 844,836,169 of CM062809.1, read as the reverse complement.
TGAACAAAGATTTAACTTGGTGAAGTAAATTGCTCCATGTAATTCATCCAATAATTTATCAATTATAGGAATGGGAAATTTATCTTTAATAGTGATCTTGTTCAGCTCCCTATAATCCAGACACATGCACCATGATCCATCCTTCTTTTGCACCAATACTACTGGAGTAGAGAAAGGACTTTGACTAGGTTGAATTATACTAGTCTCTAGAATTTTTGCAACCATATGTTCAATTTCACTCTTTTGATAATACAGATATCTATAAGGTTTGATGTTTGGAGGAACACTTCCTAGAATCAAGTGAATCACATGATCATGATCAAGAATAGGTGGGAGGCCTTTGGGAGTCTCAAATACCTTGGAATGATTGTCCAAGGCTTTTTGGATATCTAGAAAAATAGATGATTTCGATGTTTGATCCCCTAGTGAGAATAATTGTGAAATTACACCCCATTGTTGTTTCTTCAGAAGATTTTTCATTCCATTAGAGATGATTATATTTCCTTGTTTCCGTGTGATGCCCCTTAATTCAACTTCCTTTCATTCCCAAAAGAAATTCCAGAAAAGTTCTTGAAAATTGAAATCTACCGTCTTGAAAGATTATAACCATTCGACTCCTAGTACAACATCAAAAACACCTATTGGAATGGAAAACATTGGACTATTGAAGACATATTCCCATATTATGGCACTTTCCAGAGAAATTTATAGTTCCTCCATTTGCACCATCACTTGACACTCTGGTGTTGGATATAGGAAGAAATTCAATTCATTGGCTATCTTACAATGAATAAAATTATGGGTTTTACCTTAATCAATAAACATTATTACCTTTTTATTCTTGATATGTTGTTTGATCTTGATAGTTTGAAGAGTGGTAGTTCATGCCAATTCATCATAAGATATGTTCGGATTCATTTCTTCTTTCTTTGGGGTTGGTTCCTAGTGTATATCCTCCTTTTTGATGTTTTTTGTTCATTTTCTTCCTCCTCTTCACAATCTATATAGAATAATTTCTTCTCAACACACTTATGACCTTTAGTGTATTTTCTATCACAACCATAACAAAGACATTTTTCTCTATTTTCCTCCAATTATTGTGGAGTCAACCTTGTAGGTTGTGGAAGTCTAGGAGTAGAAACACTTCCATCTTTATAGTTGTGTGTGGTAGACTTCCTTGTTTCCATAATTTTTCTTTCAACTTTTGTTGCCAACTTTAATGCCTTCTCTAATGAATAAAGTTCCCAAAGGTGAACCTCATGTTGGATGTTATCTTTTAAATTCCCCATGATTACGTCAATCCTATGCTCCTCTGGAATATTGGTTACCCTAATTTTCAATTTTTGGAAGTCTTCGATGTGCTCCTCCATTGAACCCTTTTGTTTGAGATTTATCAATTGGCTAAAGAAGGTGTTTCTTTTTGTATCTTCATAATGTTCTATCATTTCCTCCATAAAAGTTGACTATGTGACAAGTGGTTTATGAGAAAAAATCCATCTATACCATACAAACTGATTGAGTTCTAAATATAAAGATGCAATACATACCTTTTGTGATGGTTGCACATCATGTAGATCAAAATATTTCTCCAACTGTAGTATCCTACTTACTGGTTCCTTGCCATCAAATATCCTCATATCTATCTTTGGAATGTGGTGGTTATTAAACCCCACATTGGAGTCTCTAAAATTTGTAATTGATATTCGTTTTGTCTTCATCGTGATTTTAGTGGATTTCCTTGTCACCATTGGGACACCTTTCTTCTAGCAACTTTGCCAAACCTTCCTTCAATCATTCTATCCTGACATTTATCATTGCTTCGATGTCTTCTTTTAAACCATCATTCAAAACTCCCACATTGCTTTTTATACCTTCCATGCCATTCTTGAAACCATCCATCTTAGCTTCTTTCAATTTTTGTGAGAGAAAAATTTGTTGCACTTGGTATCATAATTTTGATATATCATGTTGCATTTCTTCCTCTTCTTCACGTGTCAAAGTAGAGATTTTTGTTTCTTATTAGTTGCTACATTTTTATTCTTTGAGTCATGAATTAATGATATTTATTCTTCACTATTCCCTTTGAATCACTTCAAATTATTTTTTCAAACAAAACTTATGCAATTTTTTAAAAATACACACCTTTTTCTTGCTTTGTAGGAGTTTGATATTGAATCTATGGTATCTCTATAATTTCAAATCTCCAAGGTCTGAAATTTCTTCCTATGGTAGCTCTCCAAGTCCTATCTTCAACTCAATAAGTTTGATTGAGATTGGATTCTCCAAGGAAGTGGTATGTCAAATCTCCCACAATGACTTGATTATGGACTCATTTAATATAGTGACATTGTACTAGATGCCATGTATCACCGTTTCAACCTTTGGACCTCAAATTTCTGCACGGAAAACTATAGTCCATTTCATTTCAGCGACATTTTACGTAATTCAAATTCGATGCTTGAAACGAAATTTATGATAATTTTCCCTAGGTCACTTGTTTGAGACATCATTCTGGAGCATGAAAAAACCCTAACTTTCTCAGATCATCTCTCTAAAAGTAATGCAATAAAAGATCGAAAATTCATACAATAATTTCAACAATATTTCAGGTCCATGTGGTTTTAATTTCAGATTCTCAAGCTTCGTAGAAAAAAATTTATAGTAAAAATTCCATGATGACCCATTTGAAGTAGAGAAACCCTAAAGTCCAAAGCCCTGATACCAAATGTTATGCAACCAACTCACAAATAGATAGATCAATGACTTACAAATTATCCTCTTCGAGGGGTAAACCTCCTTTACATTACATAAATGAATAATTCTTGGATGATTCAAATGAAAATACCTCCTTTCTATATATAGGAGTCTAAAGGGTCACAATATAATCAGAGTCGACATAACAATAATAATGTAAGGGCACAACAATAATAATAGTGGGCTTCTATGGGGAACAATAATAACAATATGGGGACTACATGGGCACAACAATAACAATAAGGGGGCTACACTAGCTATAACAATGAGGGAATACACTAGTATTATAAGGACCTAACATGCTGGGAGTCAAGAGGTCAGATATTCGGGGAAGAGGACTGACCCTGGCCCAATATTTTATTGTGCCAAGGAGGAGGGAAGACACCAAAGTAGGTTAGAGGCTAGGGGTCAGGACTTAAGTGGAAAAGGAAAGGGTGTGCTAGTGAGTAAGGTTGAATTTTTACTAATCTTTGAGCTCGATTGCCATGTGGCCTGTCCATGGTGTCGATGCATCTAGTCACATGTTGTGTAGGCTATTGGATGGTTTCGACGTGGAGGGTAAGGGGACATGGAAATATTTAAGAGGGAATAAATCTCAATCTATAAGTCAGATTAAGGTAATGCTTATATTGGCTAAATTGTCCCAATTAGATGACCATAATGGTGATGTCAGATTAAAGTTTTAATTTTTTTAGGAGAAATCAACATGTTTAGGTCTCGTTCCCGTAGAGATACTTTGGGAGTTGGATCCCAATAGTAACTACCTATTAATAAATCTATTATGGTTATGGGGTTGATAGGGGATGTTAGATAGAGTATGCACAATGAACTCTCTCTCTCTCTCTCTCTCTCTCTCTCTCTCTCTCTCTCTCTCTCTCTGGGAAGTTTTCCATGTGTAATTTTTGAATTGGACATCAAAGTTTTTTGTCAATAATGTTATTAAAAGGGGCATCTCCATATGGGTTTCCATCAAATTTCAAAAAGGAATATCAATAGCCTATGACATCTAAAAGTAGCACAAATGTTTGGAAATGATTTGTAATTCGTGAGAAATTTCTTTGGAAAAACATTGTGGGAAAATACCATCCTAGAATGGGCTAAGTTCATTATGATTGCTTAGTATGTCCCATCACTCCTATAAATTATCTCATGGCCATCATGTATTGGACAATAATAAAACTCCTATTGTAAATATAATAGTTTCGAAATGCTAGTTTTTAGTTTAATGTGAACCGATAGAAACCATGTAGAGTTAAGATACAAAATTTTCTCACAGATACAATTAATCGTCTACATTTATTTTGCATATGATGTACACATAAACCAAACTTTACATTCCCCAAACTTTAACAAGCCAAAACTGCTAATTAATTGCTTTATGTGTAGTATTGTCTAGAACGAAAGTGTGCAAAATAGCTATGCAGAAGGAGAATATATGCAGAGATGTGGAACATTGTGATACAAACCTTATGTTTCTTTCTCCACATTTCATTCTCCCATACAACACTTCTTCCTCACATCAATACTGAGGTTCACTTACTCTATTTTGATAATAGATCATTGGTTGGCACCAAAACAAGCTAAGAGATTAAATGTAGCGAATATGCATTGATTCACTGAATAAATGCCCAAAAATACTTGTATTTATTGGCATAGGAGCTTTATTTAATCATAGGGTTAAGATAAATCAAACATTGGGTTCAAACTAATACAAAAAATAAAACTTCCATAAAGAAGCAATAACTCAATGCAATAAAATAAATGTTTGAATGCCATTGTATCATTACATAAATGAAAATAGAATGAGAATTAGGATATTAATAAAATAATATGTTGATATTGATTTCTAAAGCGTGTCAAATGAAGAAATCATGAAACGAAGTCCTATGAATTGTACTATATGGAGTCAGAGTTTGAGAAAAATGGATATGATTTATAGTAACCGATATCTAAAGATCCTTTTCTAACTATAGATTAGGAAAATTTACTTCTATCTAGATCAATATCGATCATTCGATAATGAATACTAGTAAAATCAATAACAGTTAAATGTCCTTTCATAAATTTTATGCTAATTCTTGATTTAGATGACTTATAGCCTCTTATGGATTATATGTAGGTACGATGTCTTTGAACTAGTTTATAAAATCTCTAGGAAGATGATTTTCCATTGTTCATGATGTTGTAACCTCATTAGAACTAGACTCATTTATCAAAACTCTAGGTAAGTGATTTTCTTCATTTCTTCTGAAACTAATAAGTGTTATCAGGATTTTCTTTATCATTTTTTTATTTTTTCTTGAATTTTCTATGTCTTGTTGGTATCATCATTGTAGAAAATCTATTTTTAGTGAAATGATTTATGAAATTTCTATTTCTTTAAGAAAAGATTACTTTAAAAGGAAACTTTGCCATGAATTTGAAAGACGATTTTCATATTCTTGGCGTTATTAATTTGGTGTTGCATTGGTCTCTATCACGTAGTTCCAGATAATTGGTAAGACGAATGGAGGAGGATGTAGGAATTTACAGGGTAGGTTTCTCAGATAGAACACCAAAGGACATTGCTCACAAACAGATCATAGATCAAGACACCAATATTCTTGACGTGGTTAAAACCCTCAAAGAGGGAAATAGTCTATGACCTGAGCCAATGCAGCCACTTCAAGAAATTTATTAATTTAAAATAAATAAAATTTATGTAAGCTTCTCTCATGAACAATCACCCTACAAATGACCCTTAATTCTCTTTAAATAGAGATCATGGACCAATCGGGTGCTAAGCCATGGATCAAGTGTCGGTAATACCAAGGAGAGAATGAATCGTCAGATCACTTCATGTCTAGAACATATTGTGGTTATTTGATTGTAAGTTACAAAATTACATAGTAAAGTAATGCTCTTTACCTAACATATGCTCAGTTCAAAAGTTAATGAATTTATGGTTAACATATTCTCCGCCATTATCAGATCTTAGCTTAAGAATTTGATATCCAGATTATTTCTCAACAAAGTCCTTAAAGGCCAAGAACATGTTAAAGAGTTCACTCTTGATTTTTAAGAAGTATACCCATGTGCTTCTGGAGAAATCATCAATGAATGTTAATAAATACTTGTAGCAAGAGAATGAAACAACTGGAAGTGGACCACATAAGAAAAACTTGGGATAGGATTGAAGGATGTAAAAATATGACACAATAGGAGAAGGAAGGAGGCATTAGAGCCTATCCCCCCTTAGTGACAACTTCCTGAACTCCAACCATAAATCAAAGTTTAGTAAACTTCACCTATATTAGAGCCTTTGTAAAGATGTCTGCAACTTGATCACCGATTGAACAATATTGCACTCAAAGAACATGGTCATGAATGAGATTTCTGAAGAAGTGCATGTGTAGTTCAATGTGTTTTTTGTGCTGATGTTGGACTGGATATTTTCATACTTGAATGACACTTTCATTATCACACCAAAGTATAGTCGGTTGTTGCTGTTGAAAACCAAACTCTGACAGGATCTAACAAAGCCACAAGGCTTCCTTACTAGCTTCTACAACACCACAATACTCTGCTTCTGCTGAAGAAAGAGAAATGGAACTTTGTTTCTTGCAAGCCCATGTAATAGGTCCAGAACAAAGAGTGAATCCATAACCTGCAGTAGACTTCCAATCATCAGGGTCACCAACCCAATTGGAATCAGTGAAACCGACCAATAGAGGATATGCTTCTGCATTGTAATGAATCCCAAAGTGAATTGTATCTCGAACATAATGAAGTATTATTTTAGTTGCTTTCCAATGACTTTCATATGGGGTTTTCATAAACTGATCACTAAGGCCAATAGCAAAGGAAATGTCAGGATGGGTATGGGTCAGATGCAAAATCTTTCCTACAAGCTGATGGTATAAGGTAGCATCAACGTCAGGGGAAGTACAAGTGACTAAAAGTTTGGCTCCATTCTTACATGTGAAAGTGGTGTAGAAGATCACATGCATACTTGGACTCGGAAAGGGAAATACCTCCTTTGGATTGCAAGACTTGAAGACCAAGAAAATAATACAAGTGTACTAAGTCCTTCATTTCAAACTTCTCTTTAAGGCTAGAATTAACATGGTTTATAAGGTTTGGATCACTACTAATAAGGATAAGATCATGAACATAAAGAACAAGAATGATAAGAGACTTCCTCACTTTCTTGGTGTAGATAGTATTGTGAGAATGAAACCTAGAAAATCCAGTATCTAAAACAAAGCTATCCATTTTAGCATACCAAGCACAAGGGGCTTCCTTAAGACCATAAAGGGATTTCTTAAGCTGACATAAAAGGCTGGAGTCTATTTGTATAAAGCCAGGAGGTTGTTCCATATAGATTTCTTCATGAAAGTCCCCATGCAAGAAGGTGGATTTAACATCCATCTGATGGACTTCCCATTTGAAATATGTAGCAAGGGAAGGAACAAGGTGGATATAGTTCATTTTGGAAACAGGGGAGAAGGTTTTAGTATAGTCAATCCCTTCAACATGTGAAAAACCTTTAGCAACAAGATGAGCTTTATGTTTGTCGACTTTTCCATTTGGTCCAAACTTGGTTATGTAAACCCATTTGCATCTAACAAATTCTCATCCCTTTGGAAGAGGAACAAGGTCCCATATATCATTTTACAATAGTGAACGATATTCTTCATTCATAGTTGCGTCCCAATCTGGATGGCCTAAAGCTTGTGCAAAGGTTTTAGGATCATAATTCGCTGAAGCTTTAGCTAGTAAAGAAGAGGCTCTATCAAACTAAGAACGTATACGACACTGATCTGTAGGATCACATGCAAGAGCACATGTTGCATCATGAGTAGCATGGACCCATTTTGGAAGTTGAGGAGCTGAAGGAGGATCCCGAGAAGGAGGGGGAGGATTGCCATCCTCGCTGTCATCAATTGAAGAAATATTTTCAGAAGTAGAAGGTATAGAGAGAGGTGGAACATCCACCGAACTAGGCTCATAGGCTGATATATTTTTAGCAAAATTTACATCTCTTCTAATGATAACACTTTTGGAATTAGGTGGAAGAAGTCTATATCCTTTTACATCTTCAAAATATCCAACAAAAATACATTTTTCACTCTTAGGTTCTAAGGCTTTATGTTTCTCATCTGGAATATGGGCCCATGCTTCACTTCAAAAACGTGAAAGTGACTTATGTCTAGTTTAATTGAGCTCCATGCTTCTTTGGAGTGATATTATTTAAAACCTTAGTAGGAGTGTGATCTACTATGTAATTTGCACAGTTAATTGCTTCTTCCCAAAAATTAAGACTAATTCCTTTAGATTAAAGCATACAATTAGCCATTTCCTTTAGGGTGTAATCTTTCTTTCAGCTACACCATTTTGTTGTGGAGTATATGGGACAATATGTTGCATTTGAATTCCATGCTCAGTGAAAAAGTTGATGAATTTTTTGTTAACATATTCTCTGCCATTATTAGATCTTAGATTAATAATTTGATGTCTAGATTGTTTCTCAACAAAGGCATTAAAGGCAAAGAACATGTTAAACACTTCACTCTTGAGTTTTAAGAAGTATACCCAAGTGCATCTCGAGAAATCATCAATGAAAGTGAGGAATACTGGTGTATTGATCTGTGATCTATTTGTGAGCAGTGTCCTTTGGTGTTCTATCTAAGGAACTTACCCTCTAAATTCCTACAAAGGAGGGAAGAGGCACATGGGAGAAATGCCTTATCACTCACAATATGATGGTAAGCCAAACAGAGGAGGAGGGAAGGGGTTTCGTGGAGTAAGACGAGGGATGCTCTATCACTCAAAATACCACAATTTATTTGTCATTATTGCAAATTGCAATACCAATAATGATACAGATGGATGAAGAAAGAAATGGAAAAATCATATAGGAACAACTATATACAATCAACCAAGATATCTTAATGCTCAGCCAAAATATATTAATGCTAATGAGTAGCACATTGGGACTATATCAAACGCTTGGACAACTAGAAGATGAAGTACATGCTATTAGAATATTATTATAAGATTTCTTGCAAAACATAAATGGATGATCAGACCTCCATTCTTGCAACACAACCAGTGGAAGTGCAAACCTCCAGGAAGAACTCATTACCAAATTTTGCTACATTCTCAACCAATTTTGAAATTTAGTCTATGCTAAAGGATATATATTGCAATTTTCTTAACATAGTAAAACAAATTCTCTTTTGAAACATATAGTAGAATACTCTAATACCATTTCATCACCTATACTTTGATCATGTACATGGAACATGAATTTTGTAAATTACACCAAATTTGATCATCAAAATAATGTAAATGTTATGTGTGATCTAATCATATTTCACAATTTCAAATAGACAGACCTTGTTTTCTCCATTAGAAAAGTGTGAAAGTGGAAATATCCACTCTCAAAGTGTGAAAGTGTTTTGTTTCATTTTCTAATATAATCAAATTGTACAATTGCATATAGACAAATGTTATACTTATACTCTCCTTTAAAAACAATCACATGCTAACTACTACAAACAAACATATATTGTTCCTTCCTTGAATTGGGCGATCTTCTTGAATGATTTCAAACGAAAATCTCCATCATATAGGAGCTTTTACTGACACTTACATTTTCTTGTGAAATTATGTGCAATGCATATTATATACAACTTTAGCAAAACATCAACATGAAGCAGAGAACAAATAATCATGAAGCACACATAAACATACAATATGATGTTATGCCCCTATACTACTAGTGTAACCCCTTATTGTTATTAGTATAGCCCACTTATTATATTGATGTACCCATGTAGTGCCCATATTGTTACTATTGTGCCCCATAGAAGCCCACTATTGTTATTATTGTGGCTTTGTATTATTATTGTTAGGTCGGCTAGGTTATATTGTGACTCCTTAGAATCCTATATATAGAAAGGAGGTCTTTTCATTTGTATCATCCAAGAATTGTTCATTTATGTAATGTAAAGGAGGTTTCCCCCTCAAAGAGGCTGAATTCTAAGGCGTTGATCTATCTTTTCTATATTTTCTTGAGTTGGTTTCATAACATTTGGTATCAGAGCTTTGGATTCTAGGGTTTCGCTGCTCCAAACAGGTCATCGTGGCATTTTCGCTATAACTTTTTTTCTGTGACGTTTCAGAAGTCGCAAAAAAAACCCATTTGAGAATAAATCGCGCGGAACCTTGGCTCCAAATTTCAGAGCTTTTTGCGCGACAATTGCGGAGATATGATCTAAGGAAGTTTGTCTTCTTGCAGACTCCTGAATTTCTTTCAAAACAGGTGACCTGGAGAAAATCGTCATAAATGTCTCTCTGAGCATCGGATTGAAATTTCGTAAGAAGGAACAGAAAGAGGACGGACTTTAGTTTCTTGTGGATTATTTTTAGAGCCAAAGGAAGAAACAGTGACACGTGGCACTTCATACAAGTTCACTCTTCTGGAAAGGTATATAATCAGGTCATCTTGGGAGATTGTGCATAACTCTTTCTTGGAGAATCCAATTTGGATCAGACTAGTGGCATTGGAAAGAGGGCACGGAGGGCTACTATAGGTCGCAATTTTAGAACTTAAAGATCTGAAAGTACAGAGTTATAGTCGTTTCAAGGTCGAGCTCCTAAAATCAAGAAAAAGCAAGATGAGGAAGTTTGATGGCAAGGATCCAGTAAATTGGATACTTCAGATGGAGCAATATTTTGATCTACATGGTATACAACTGTTACAAAAGGTATGTATTGCATCTTCATATTTAGAACCAGATCAATTTTTATGGTACAAAATGCTTTTTTCTCATAAACAACTTGTTACGTGGTCAATTTTCACGGAGGAAATGATAGCACATTATGAGGATACAAAGAGCAACACCTTCTTTAGAGAAACACCACAACAATTGGAAAGAGTAAAAGGGCTTTGTGACATAGTGGAAAGAAAAATTATGGAAACCAAGAAGTGTACCCCTCACAACTATAAAGATGGAAGTGTTGTTTCTCCTAGCCTTCCACAACCTACAAGGGTTACACCACAACAATTGGAAGAAAAAAGAGAAAAAGGGCTTTGTTACAATTGTGATAGCAAATGCACTAAAGGTCATAATTGTGCTGAGAAGAAATTATTTTACATAGAATATGAAGAGGAGGAAGAAAAGGATCAAGAAACATCAAAAGAAGAAGATATACACCAGGACCCCACCCCAGAGAAAGAAGAAATGAATAAGACCTTATCGTGTAAAGCATTGGCAAGAATTACCACTCCTCAAACTATCAAGATAGAAGGACATATCAAGAAGAAAAATGTTCAAGAAGTGAAATATCACATCGAGCATCAAGAAATGAATCTGACCATATCTTGTAAAGGATTGGAAGAAATTACCACTCCTCAAACTCTAGAGATAGAAGGACATATCAAGAAGAAAAAGGTTCAAGCAGTGAAAGATCACATCGAGCATCAACAACAAGTTCTCCAACTTTTAAAGGATAACGCCACTTCGGTGCAAAATCAAAGGAAACAACAGGTAGATAAACATTGTAGTGAAAAATGTTTTTATGTAGTTGATTGGGCATTTTTACTGCTACATCTCAAGCAAGCTATTTATGAGAAGGAAATGTTGGCAATACTACATGCACTTAAAAAATGGCGACCTTACCGAATGGGAAGACTCTTCAAGGATGAGGATGTGGAAGCATTGTTTTGTGCTATTATCCAACCAGATTGGATAAACGAAGCAAGGGATGAATGGAAGAAGGACGAAGAAGTATGGCCACTTATTCAAAAGTTGCAAAAGATCCCAATTCAAACAATATTGCCAGAAATTGAGAGGAAGGAAAAATCATATTGGAACCTGGAGCAGTCACAGAAACAAGAACCAGAAAGCTACGAAATCGATCAATTTCAGAGTATCTCATCAAGTGGAAGAACTTACCCGCTCAATATTCCACATGGGAGGACAAGAATTTTATACAGAAGCATCAAGAACTACTCAAGCGTTGAGGACAACGCTTTTTGAAGGAGAGGGGCATGTTATGCCCCTATACTACTAGTGTAACCCCTTATTGTTATTAGTATAGCCCACTTATTATATTGATGTACCCATGTAGTGCCCATATTGTTACTATTGTGCCCCATAGAAGCCCACTATTGTTATTATTGTGGCTTTGTATTATTATTGTTAGGTCGGCTAGGTTATATTGTGACTCCTTAGAATCCTATATATAGAAAGGAGGTCTTTTCATTTGTATCATCCAAGAATTGTTCATTTATGTAATGTAAAGGAGGTTTCCCCCTCGAAGAGGCTGAATTCTAAGGCGTTGATCTATCTTTTCTATCTTTTCTTGAGTTGGTTTCATAACATATGATAACATAGTTCATGCAGTTTGGGCTTCGCATCTAGGCATGATGTCAAGATTGGGGAGGTCTCTTCATTAGTTGTTGCAATATGGTGATGAGTACATGATGTAATCTCTATTAATACAAGGATGAACCCCCTTAACTAGAGTGGCGTGTCTCTCCATGAGGCGTTCTACTATAAGAAATCTCACTCATAAAATCTCTCTTCTAGAATGGCAAAGGACCAATCTCTCACATGATGTGGCATACAATAATCCTCTCAAAAAGTGGCATACATGGATCTCGAATGAAAATCATCATCTCCATAGAATCAAATGATGACATGGCAACAATACATTGCCTACCTCCAAGTCTGGAGGTGACATGAAAATCAACTACTCAGATGAAGGCACTACCTATGCCATCACGTTCCTTATGAAAAACCATGAAATATGATTGTAAACTCAACCCATTTTTGACTCGGTCAAACTTGGTCTCCCTAGGAATCCCAAAGATTCCTTAAAGATTCTCTTTTGCGGGTTGATTGAAATTTGGCTACTCAGATGAAGAAACTAATCATGCCATCATGATCCTTGTGAAAAATTGGTTCAAATGAGTATAAACTCGACATATCTCTAACACCTTCAAAATTCTACCCCGAGGAAATCTTAAAGATTCCTCAAGGATTCCTCATAGAGAATATTCTTTGAAATATTCCCTAACATATTCTCTAACAATATTCCTAGAATCTTCTTGAGATTCATGTCTTCATTGGCTTATCTGTGCCCTCATATCTAATGTATTCTCCATGGTTCCCTTTGAACAATTTGAATAGCATTTTATAACAAAGTGTGAGGGTGAATAATATAGTGTGTGGATGGAATAATGGTTGGCATATTCATCTTAAGCTACTTGTTTTTGGAGAGGTTTTGGGTTCAAAACCATGGACTCCCAATTTTTCTTTAATATTGTTTTAAAGCCCAATTTTGGTTTTAATATAGTTTTCAAAACATATAATATATGGTAAAATTAGTTCTAATATAGTTTTTAAAACATATAATATATGGTATATGTATGTCCATATTCTAATGACTCCCCAAACCATGAGAATAAGGAAAAAATGGAGGTTGAACCATGCCAAGGTCACTTGGGCCTAATTTTAGGTTCCATGTGGCACCATTTGATTGGACCATATGGCCAGCTGTCATTGGTCGAAATCATATGCCACTTCTCACACTTACTTAACATGTGTTGACTCGTGGTGTTGCCACATCATTTGCTTGTGGGTCCACCTAGTTTGCTAAATAGGATGTCACATTAGCTCTATAGGTCCCACTAGGCCTACTGACTTTGATGCCATGTGTCATATGTATGCGCTTCCACATGGTAGAATGTTTACTTTAACTTTTTCCCAGTTTCACTGAAATTTTGACTGAGAATAACTTTCGCATACGAACTCAGATTGAGGCATCGTTTGCGCCATTGTAATAAAAAAGACAAGATGTACTCTATTTTATTGTTTTCAATGTAATATGATTTTTTTATTTTTTTGAGTCTTTCTAGGGCCACTTGGATAATTCCTACCGACTTAGGAGTTTTTTATCCTCCAAAAGCATAAAAACAATATGCAATCTAATGTATTGCCTCATTTGCACAACAAGTGCCCTAACGAACCACACTTCATTCTCATTCACCTTTGTACTTTAGAACCATAAATGATGAACTGACACCTGTATCATATGCAAACCTCTAGTACAACCTTTCAGAATACATTTTCTTTTACAAGATCAAACATGAGCCAAGAAAACCCCATACTTGATCAATTTTATAATGGACTCTTTGTTCAAGTTTACATCGAAATCATAACAGAAACCAATATCGAGGTATCAACTAAAAAGGCCAAAAACTATTACCATATTGCATTCATAAGCGATGGAAAACACTTCATTGTTCTTACAATCATTTCACAACATGTGATTTACAAAAATGTGGACATGTTAAACTACTTAAAAATTCTACCCATTTCTTACTCAACAAACTGAATGGGTCATAATATTCCTATAGTTGCTTATCTTTTTTATCAACTTCATTAACTATTTCTGTTTGGTCCTCCTTCGGTCGTTTATCTGGATGGAGCTCCCAACATGTGGCTTTTTGATGTCCACTCTTGTTGCAATGATTGCAAAAATTATTCTTCCTCCAGACTTGCTTGACCTTCTTCCTTTCTTGATGTGGATAAGGCTTTTCATGTCTTGTCCTCTTCCTTGTTGTCATTATTTTCCAACACTTGGCAACAACATGGTTATACAAGCCACAAAGACTACATGGTTTTCTATGCCACAAGTTTTGTTTATCATTAACGATCTTCTTGTAATCAAAAGGAGCATTAGAATAACGATAATTTTTATAACTTACTTGGTTGTCTATGATGCGATGCTTGCAATGAGAGCTTGCCTTAGCTCTTCTTTTGCAATGTTCACTTTCATGGGAAGACCATGATATTATTTCAAAATTCGATTTCGCTGTTGGTTTTAGTAATGGATTGGATTCTTTGTCTAAATAACCCCTTTCTTATGTTTCCTTCAAGAAATCTCCTTCAATGTACCTCAATCCTGCAAATCAAGGCCATTGTACAACCTCCAATGGTTGAGTCATTCATTGGCCATTAAGACCAATTCCTCCTTCTTTTTGCCCCATCTTGGTAAGGAGTCATGTCGGTTTCTGAAATGGATACACCTCAAAGGTTCCAATAGAAATAACATCATGTGAAAATGAAACTGAAGAATTATCAACATTATTTACGTGAACTACTGATTTTAAAGTAGGTGATGATGGCTTTGTTGAACCTTCATTGCATTTCAACTTTTCCAAGGTCTCTTCCTCGACTTGTAATTGAAGATGCAATCTTTGCTTCTCCTCTTCTTCTTCTTGTAGAAGTCTCCTCAATTCAACATTATCCACTTGAAGGTTTTCATTGATATCTTCATTTGAATGATGAGAAGAAGACAAAGAAGAAGAATATTCACCCAAAGATGGAGATGGAGCATCATCATCTTCTCTCTTTCTCTCTGCCTTTCTTATTTTGACATTTTCTCCTCATAATCTGCATACATTATATCTACCATGATTTCCATCTTGTAAAAGGAATTTTATAAATATTTGTGATCCTCCATTTTCCTTCTTGTTGCACACTCAATTCACAATCCCTAGCAAAAACGTCAGACAACTCTGATACGACTTGATCCAGGTGATTTTCATGAATGCTTTCAAACAAAAATCCCCATTATATAGGACCTTCTACTAACACTTATATTTTTAATGAAATTATGATAAATGCATATTTTAAACAAATTCACAAACCATAAACACGAAACAAGGAACAAATAATCATGAAGTGAACATAAACTCATGATATGATAATGGAGTTCATCCAATATGGGCTACATTTCTTGGCCCAATGTCAAGAGTGGGGAGGCCAATTCATTAGTTATTACTAGATGAGGATCAGGTTATGATGTAATCTATGTCAATAAAAGGATGAACCCCCTTAATAGACTAGTATGTCTCTCCACGAGACGTTATCTTATAACAACTCTCACTCATAAAATCTCTCATCTACCATGACATAGGAACAATATCTCACATAAATTGGCATCCAATGCTCCTCTGAAAAAGTGGCATACACAGATCTTAAATGAAAATCATTATCTAAAAAAAAATCAAGTGAATACATGGAAACAATGCATCTTACACCTCCAAGTTTGAGGACAACATGAAAATCAACTACTCGGATGAAGGAATTACATGTGCCATTGTGTTCCTTGTGAAAAACTATCAAATATGACTGTGAACTTGACCTCTTTCTAACTTGGTCAAATATGGTCTCCCCAGGAATCTCAAAGATTCCTTAAATATTTTCTTCTGTGGGTTGATTGAAATTTGGCTACTCAGATGAAGAAATTGATCATGCCACCACATTCCTTGCGAAAAACTGGTTCAAATGAGTATAAACTAGACATATTTCTAACACCTTCAAAATTCTACTCCCAAGGAATATTAACGAGTCCTCAAAGATTCCTCATAGAGAATATTCTTTGAAATATTCCTTAACATATTCTCTAAAAATATTTTGGAGATTCATGTCTTGATTGGCTTATCTGTTCCCTCATCTCTCATGTATTCTCCATAGTTCCCTTTGAACCATTTAAATGACATTTTATAACAAAGTGTGTGGTTGGCATAATGGATAGAATAGTCATATTAAGTTGTTGTTGGAGAGGTTTTGGGTTCAAAATGTATGGACTCCCAATAATTATTTAATATGTTTTTAAACCCCAACTTGCATTTTAATATAGTTTTCAAACGATATATTAATATTCATGTCCATATTGTAACGACCCGCTAAACCATGAGAATAAGGAGAAAAAATGGAGCTTGAACCATGCCAAGGAAAATTAGGCATAATTTTAGGTGCCATGTGGAATCATGTGATTGGTCCATGTGGAAGGCTCTCATTGGTCCACCTCATCGGCCATTTCTATCACTTACGTGTCATGTATCGACTCGTGGTGTGCCACATCATCTGCTTGTGGGTCCACTTGGTTTGTCAAGTGGGCTTCCACATTATCTATGTGGTTCCCACCATGCCCACTGAATTTGATTCCACGTGCAATCTGTATCACCTGGCATGTGTCAGAATGTTGACTTTGACTTTTACCCAATTTGACTGAGCATAACTTTCACATATGAACTTGGATTGAGGTGTCGTTTGCACCGTTGGAATTGGGAAGACTAAATTTACACTCTAGTATTATTTTCAATGACATCAAAAGATGTTTATTTTTTATCCTTTCTAGAGCCACCTGGTTCATTCCTTTAGGAAAAGTTACATGCTAGCATTAAATTGTCATATTGCTTTGTTTAAAAAGTCATGTGTGGTGGAAACGTATATAAAAACATAAACTATGTGAAGGAAATATGTTTTCTAATATTGTTTGACTACTTAGGATTTGGAAGTTTGATAAATCAGTAAAACAATGTAAGAAATCACTTGGAAAAAACGTAGACATGACATATAACAAATTATGGAATTTAAACAAATAAATTCATTGAAATACATTTTTGTACAATGTTAATAGCTACATATCACATAACCATAAGATAAAATTAGATCCCAACCATCCAACAAACTGAAAAGACTCTTTGGAAATGCTCAAATTTTTGAAGCATAAAGTAGAAGGTGGTGTTAGGATTGGAACTGCATATATGCGTAGGTATGAAAATGTGTACTTCTCCCCATCCCTCACCAACATTCAATGGGAATTTTGTCTTACTAGTTACTAGTAACAAGGATAACTGCACTTTCCAAAGAAGAAATCTTGATTTTAAGAACTCAACAATAATACCATCTCAAGAATACCATACGTTTCTTGCTTGACAATGCAAACAAAGAAAATCGTACCATCATTATAATTTTGAAAATGTCAACAAAGACAATCGTCATTTTATATGCATAATCATGTTTTGATGGTTTATTGTAAATGTGCCAAGGATCTTCAAACTAGACAACAAATGAATGACAATTGATGTTTTTGCATAGTATTGTTGATAGGAGACCTTTCACATATGAGGTAATACCTTCTCCAGTGCCACGCCTCTTAAAACACAATATGTTTTAGTCCTATCATTTGCATGTATGATAGAATTTAATTGATGGAAATAAACGAAGGAACAATTTTCTTGCAAGTGGTAAGATGAACCATAGTTTCATCCATAGCTTTAGGAGTTGTAATATGACTACTTCATTTCACACATATAGTCTCAAAGAGATTCGTATATGCACTAGTCACCACCAGTTGTCCTTGCAAGTGCAACAAAATTGATAAAGAAGGATGAGACTTATAAATTTGAAATCAAACCCCTCTCTCTCTCTCTCTCTCTCTCTCTCTCACTGAAGAAATAAATCTTCTCATGCATTCCACTTCCTTTTATGTTTTCAATGAACATATGAAAGTCGATTTTTAAGTTCAATTTTTTTTCTTGTTTTATCACTATATTTTTTAGCAAGATGAGGAGAAAAACATTTTCTTGAAATTGTATTTGGATTGAAATATATGTTGGAACAAGTTTGTCATGTACTTGAACCTGTCACATACTTAATATTTGTAAAAAAATATATGTAAACCGTAAAAGAAATGGACAATAACTTGTTATCATTGAAACACTCAAATGAATAAAAGATGACTATTGTTTTGTCCTGATCTACATTCTCGTCTTTGATTTCTAATACACATTTCATAGTTTCATGTGTTGTCGAAATTGCAATTGCACCTATTATGCCAATTGGATACAAACCTTGACTACAAAATAGATGTACGATTGTGATATTTGGGAAAAATCGGTACTCTCTTGAAATGGGACATATGCTTTCTATGATGCTAAAGCTATTGATTACAATAGTTTTTTCACACTCACCACTGCCATATTTTTTCTTTGGAATTATTTCAGAATTTGAAATAGAAACCTCGCTATTTGTAGTAAGTTTTGCCTCATGTTGTTCAGTAAAATGTGTTGGCACAAGCAATTTTATTTTCATTTCAACCTTTTTATCTATCAAATTTTCATGGAGTAATGCTTTTGTCTTATTTTCTTTGTCCAAAAAAATTTGATATGTAATTAACCAAACAAAATGGAAAATTCTTCCTATTATGTTGTTATCGATATGTTCAACTAGTAATGGCATAGACTCAATCTTATTTTACCTAGCCATGAGCATTGAATTGAAGTTAATTCAAGAAAACAAAAAATAAATATGTTTTGCAGTTATCTAAACTTAGACATAATTACCTTTTTGTATATGGTTCTTATTTTTTCTAAACTTTTCATCGTGTATTTCGTGATATTTACTTCTTTAATTATGCTCATTGTAATGTATACTTCTTCGTCCACATCTATCATCACATCATTGATAATATATCTATTTGACATCGGTTCAAAATCTAATATTTTTTTCCTATTCACAAATACAACACTCAAATCACTGCTTAAAAGGACATTATAATTGATACTAAGTAAGAAATAGATCACAAAGATAGAACTAGATATTGCAAAGTTATTGCTACTGTATATTTTGATATCGAGTTCATTGGTACAAAATAGAATATTAGTTTCAAAGCTCCTTTTACATATATTAAAATGAAAAATTTACAAATACAAAACTGTTTTATAGAAATATTCAATGTACGTTTTTGCTTGTAATTGTTCTATTAAATCTCAATCATTAAGTGTTACATGTTTCCTAAGAATTGAAAAAGTGTCAATTTTAGTTACAATACATAAAAATATAGGAAAAAAATAGAGAGTTGTATATTGTAATAATCAAATGACAATAAATAGAATAGAAACACACCTCTTAGCCAAGTTATCACTATCTTCAATTGTAATTGTTTTACTTGTATTCATATTACCTTCTTTGAAGATATGAATTAGATAAAATATATAGAAATAAGAATAATAAAAAATTCCAATTTCATAGCACAAAAACAATTCAGCCCTAACAAATACATAACACTAATGTATATTATATAAAGATTTCTAACACTCTGATGTTATCCAATTTTTGAACTGTGTACCTTCTTGTTATAGGAATGTAACATATATTGTATAAAGGACATAAATACTCACATATAAAAGGAATGCCGCATAACTTACCTAATAAATATGCTACACATTTTTTACTTACATGTGAAATGATCTTGCAAAGAATCCCTCACGTCATGCAACTACCAAAAGAATCACCATACATCTCGGACAACAATTTTTTTGTAACCATCACCCCCCAAAGGTAATCAAACATGTGTGGAAATGTGTATGTTAAAAACTTCATGATAAACACCTATACAATGCTTCTATAGACAACATAACTAGAATTAGTGGTTAGAATTGTCATATTACATTTCAAAATTTCATGATATGTTTTACTATTCAATGTGTATACCTTAATTTTGATATTGGTAAGAAAAATGAAAGGTTCGTCCGCACCTCTAGACCCTGCAAAAATTTAAATGATTAAAACATATAACATCTTTCGAACTTTATAGTAAAAAGAACTACTAAAAATTGAGGCATGAATGTTTGGATAAGCGATTAATTGTCCTCACTATCGTCTCTATGTGGGTTCGTTTAATTTGAGCTTAGAAAATACAAAGTGTGTTTGTTATTTGAAATTTTCAATAATTATCATCCAATAAATGAAATGCCTTTCTAATGCATATGAGGAAGGAATGTTGCACATGAGAATGGGTGTGTAGAGAAAGTAAAAAAAACGTGCTCCCGTCAACATGCTTCTAGAAATGGTCCCTCAAACATATTATAATTTGGAATCTATATAAAATTAGGCAATATACAAAAGCTCAAAGAAAATTATCGAAAATATAATTTCAACTAGTGTTTTTGCACAACGTCTCTAAATTATTTTCAGAACTAGTAAACAAATTCATATCTTGAACGAGCATTGAATATAGAGTCATGGTACAAAGAATAATATTTGTTGCATAAAGAATTTACCAAAATCCCAATACTTAAATTGTAAAGTATATGCATTTCCTCCAATGTTGACTACAATTGGGCTCCCATAAACCATAATATCATAAAGGTGTCTGCAGCAAAAAAGAAAAAAATGCGTCAAGGAGTTAGTTTAGTTCACAGTAATGTATCCAACATATATTCTTTGAAAAATGGGTGGGCGATTAATTGTGCATACTATTATGTCAATGTGGGCACATTTTTTTTGATTTCACAATGAAAATGAGTTATGGAAAAATTGTTTTGTGGGTGGTTCGATGCCTGATTCTCAAAACTATGTTATGCGGCTCTGAGTGCATAGATGCGCTTGTGCACAGATACGAAGCGAGCACAATGAAAGCATTAGTTATTTTTAAAAACAATGATGTTCGACTGAATTTGATAGTGATTTATTAAAATTTTAAAATATACTCTGTGCCAAGTGTAGAAGAAAAAACTTGACTCGATATAGTTCCTTCTCTTTAAAAAACACCTATGTGCATAATTTATCTAAACACCCTTTCCCCCACACTTCCTGCACACCCGATCATGTCCCACAGTGAGCATTAAGTCCTCCATCTTAATGAAAGAAAATATTCTCAAGAAGTTCACTTCTTCATAATGGCTAGAGTCAGAACCAATTTGAATATTCTCATTTTTTCCTTTTCCCTATCAAATGAGCCCACTTTATTATGCAAGAATGTAATTTCTAGCTTATTTTCGCACATCCATGATAGATCAAAATTGCAGAATTTCATATTAAATTAATACATAAAAGTTTCGTCCACATATTTCCTTAACCCTACGCAAAATGTTTCCAAACACCCTTTCTCCAACACTTCTTGCACACCCTTTCTCCTTCCTCCACATAAGAGCTCTCGCGAAATTTCTTTGTGGGGTTCTAAAAAATATGTTCGGTGGCACTGAGTGTAGAGGTTCATTTATGCGCATCTACCAAAAGATCACAATGAAAGCTTCTTCGATCAAATTTTATAGTTAGTTGAGCCTATATTTCCTTGTATTTCTATCACACTTTGCACAATCAAAGAGGCAAGTGTAAGATAAAAATATGTGGAACAAGAAAAAATCTTGTTCCTTTTTTAGCAAAAGGTAAACCTTGAAAACTCAATAACATTGGAAGAATTTGTAAATTAAACTAAATATCAGTTGTTCTAAACAAGCTTATTAAACACAAAGATAGATTACTTTCCATCTAGTCCGTAGAGTAATTTTCAAAATTTCAAAATATACAATATGCCTAGTGTGGAGGAAAATAATGTGACTTGATATAGTCCTTTCTCTTTAACAAGATCCTCTGCAGACAATTTCTCCACACACCATTTCTCTCGCACTCCATGCACACTCTTACTTACTGCACACCCTTTCTCTACACAAAAATATAGTAGTGGTTTCATAGTAAATTAATATATTTTTTCATCGGCCCTACTCCCCCCCACCCAACTTATGTAAGGGACTCGCAATGTCATAAGAGCACTCACCAACGATTTTTTTTTTCGATTCCTTGATTCCACATATTAAATTACCATTGTGAAGAGAAGAAATATTTTACTCGATATAGTCCCTCCTCTTTGACAAACTCCCCTGAACACAATTTCTCCACACAAGATTTCTCCTTCCTCCGCATATCTCTTGAACCCCTTGCCACCCCAACTATCAGGAACACGAGTTGATTCGTGCATTCTCATGTGCGACGAGTGCCCATATTGACCAACTTGGGCAATGTGTGACGACGAGACGATATTCAGTTAAAGGCGACCGAGTTTTAGTGGGCGCGCCCATGTGTGATAAGAACCCATATTACCCAACCCAGGTCGATGTGCAACGTGGTGAATGCATTGGGAAAGCGTGTCGGTTAAAGGAGAGAGGCAGGTGTGCGAGAGGAGAAGGCGCCAAGAAAGATGTGTGGACGAGTCACGGGATGACGGTTGGGTGAGTCGGGTGAGAGGGCGACCAACCTGAGCGAACCGAACGGGAGAAGTGTGACGTGTTGAAGTGTTGGCTGAGTTAATATGATGGGCCATCCAAACTTATATGGGAGGGCAGACTTGAATATGACAGGTAGACCGACATGTGGAAAGGTGTGATCCGGATTTAAACAGGAACACAACACATTACAGAGATAACCATAGATACAGATATGCAGTGGAAATAATACTACATTTCATTAATGTAAAGTAATGAAATATGCTTACAAACAGAAATGGAAATAAACTAGCTAGGGCGATGGTAGCTTATCTCTGAGAAGAGATTGGGTGGCTACATGGCTCTGAACTGTGTTACAATGAGGCTCGAAGGCCTATTTATTGTTGAGAAACAATGGAAAACCCTTAACATCCCAAAACCTAACCCTAGAAGATGAAACGCCAAATTGTGGGCCTCGTTTTGGGTAAGTTGGTACATCAACTTCTCGAGGTCGTAACTTTTGCACCCAATCTTTGTTTGACGCGTACAATAGCTCAATCGAAAGATAAGTTTGAGAACTACAACTTTGGGAAGATAATCACTGGCCCATGAACCCATGTTTCTCCCAGAGTTCCCAAAAAATGTCGTTTAGGGCCTCAAAATGACTCCGGAAGTTCAGGACCCGAAAAATTGCTAAAAATAGTAAATTGTGCTACAATTAAGGAAACTGAAAATCTGAAAGAGACAATTGTGGGGGTCCAAGTGGGATAGGTGGGTGGCCACCAACATCCACCTGGATCATTCCTCCCCCCTTAGGAGGCAATGGTCCCCATTGCATTGAGTTCCTCCATTTGCTGAACTTAGTCCTTGGTGAGTTGTTCTGCAATCTCTTACGTGTCCAATAATGGTGGGAACCGTGTTAGCAGGCGGTACACATTGAACACTTGGTGCAGGTAAAGGAATGGAGGAATGTTGTGCTCCAAAGCATTATTTCCCACATCCTTGGTAATGGAGTAAGGACCATGTCAGCATGGTCGAAGATTTTGAAGGGCTCTTGTAAGGCGTTCTTTCTGCAGATGCAGCCAGATTTTGTTGCCCACCTAAAGTTTGTGTGGTACCCCATGGGTGAGGAGAAATTGTTCCTGTTTTCTTTCATGACTATATTCCTCTGCTGCTACTGCTGCGTGGAGGAACCCTTCGTGGGGGTCATGGATGTGGTGAAGATCTTCCCCTTACTTTGGGAGCGAACTAGACAGAAAATGAATTTCCTAGTTTGGGAGATGAGCTTGATGCCTTTCTTGGCAGTGATCAAAGAGGTGGCAGTAGGTGGGGTTACTTCCGGTATCCTGTATAATGATTACACGAAGAAATAATAACAACACGAGGCCTTGACTCATACACAACATGTCACCTCCACAAGTATGGCTGGCTTAATAGTACATCACAAACATCGAAAGGTGTAACATGACACAATACCTCGTCTGTGAAGGGTTTGATGTTGCAAGGAAGGCGACACTGCTGGCAAACTTGGAGATCTCGTCCTTGGTGAAGCCACCCGATACTGTACAGATGTGGGTGTGGTGTAGTCGGTAGGCCTAACCGCTTCACGATCTTTGCTAAAATGAGGCTCTTTTGGCTTCCACTTTCAACAATGAATTGCAGCAACGAACCCTTCACCCACATATGTGAGTGGAAGAGATGATCCCAGTCCTCTGGATCTTCGGGCTCATTCTTTTAGATCTTGGCGGTGGAAACAGTGGCACTGGGCTCCACATCAATGATCTTCTTCCTTTTGCCATTCCCCTTGTCGGGTTCTGACTCAGGGTCAGAACATGCATCTGATTCTGAAGCCTTCAACTTGGCCACCAGCGACTACTTGGTATGACACTCACTTGTGTTGTGAGTGTGGCTCTTATGGAACTCACACCACTTTCCTATGTCCTTCTTTGACTTTGTGGTGTTATTCTTTTGTTGTGGCTTTGACGAGTTGTCTTGGGTTGCCCCGTCTTGGCTCTGTCCTTGGTTCTGTGACTTGGCGAAGCCTTTCCCTTGCTTCGGATTTGCATATCCAAACTCTCGCTTCTTCTGTTTAAACTTCTACTTGATTTTGACAGCATATCAGTATGCCGTGCCAAGCGAGGAGATGTTCAGTAACTCCATCTCTTTCTGGATGTATCTGTGTAGGCAACCACAGTATTTGAGTACGAAATGCAACTCATATTCCTTCATACCCAACTGTGTGTGAAGGTTATGAAAAATGTTTGTGAACTCTAGCACATCTTGGTCCCTTCCCTGCCGCAGCATGGTCCACTTTATGTATTTGTCCTCATAGCTTTTGATAGGGTAGTACTGCTCCTTGATGGAATCACAAAATGAATTCCAAGTGGGTGTAGCCGAAAATAGTGAGCCCGTACTTTCATCCTTCTACTGGCAGTAGGTTTCCCACTAGTCCTTGATGTGGGGAACTACTTTGAGAAGAGCGAAAAAAATCTTTTCCTGACTCGAAAATTCATGAACAGAAAAATACCCCTATAGCAGATTTAACCATTTATCTATGGCATCTGCGTCTATTTGACCCTCAAAGGTGGGGATTTCAAAATTAACTTGTACCTTAAAGGGTGTGAAATTTCTAGAGTAGCTGTTGGAAGCCGATGCGTCGCCTCTGGGTAGCTGCTGAAGGATCTGGGCAAAGTTGTCCATCATCACATTCCTTTGCCGCTCGAGGGCTAATTCGAGCAAAATTTTGATAGGATCTCCTTCCCCCTCATCTTTATTTTCATCCGCCATGGGAGGCCCTCGGGATTTGTGAGGCTAGTCTTGCAAAGGTTCGACCAGTTCAAGCCCTAACTCCTTATATCCCGACCTCCTCGGGGACATTCAAAGAAAAACAGAGAAAAAGTAGATTGCTTTGATACTGCTGATCCGGATTTAAACACGAATGCAACAGATTACAGAGATAACCATAGATACAAATATGTAGTGGAAATAATACTACATTTCATTAATGTAAAATAATGAAATATGCTTACAAATAGGAATGGAAATAAACTAGCTAGGGCGATGGTAGCTTATCTCTGAGAAGAGATGTGGCAGCTGCATGCCTCTAAGCTGTGTTACAATGAGGATTGAAGGCCTAGTTATTGTCGAGAAACAATGGAAAACCCTTAATATCCCGAAACCTAACCCTAGAGGATGAAACGCCAAATTGTGGGCCTTGTTTTGGGTAAGTTGGTACATCAACTTCTTGTGGTCGTAACTTTGGCACCCGATCTTCGTTTGACGCATACAATAGCTCATTAGAAAGATCTATCCGAGCGCTACAACTTTGGGAGGAGCAACATCAATCTATGTACCAATGTTTCTCTCAAATTTCCCAAAAAATGTCGTTTAGGGCCTCAAAATGGCTCCGGAAGTTTAGGACCTGAAAAAATGCTAAAAATAGTAAATTGTGCTACAATTAAGGAAACTGAAAAGTTGAAAGGGACAATTGTGGGGGTCCAAGTGGGATAGGTGGGTTGCCACCAACATCCACTTGGATCAAGGTGTATGGGTCGACCCATGATAATGTGAAGGGTCATTCGCCTAAGAGGTGCCATGATCGTGTGTTGTGCATATAAGTATGAAATGGTGATGGAATTGGAAGGACAATCATCGAACCATCAAGGTCGAACAAGATGCATCTACCAAGAAATTGGGCACAGCAAGGCGATCAAGGGAGGCCAAACAACAAGAGGTAGAGTGTGGAAGCACGACCTTGTTTTCTTGGACGAAACTCGGGGTTTCTAGGTATAGGAAGACTGCAGGGCGTCCGACGGGTAACCCAACCTGAGGGTGACCTGAGCCGGGGATGTTCAGACTCGAGGGTGACCCAACCTAAGGGTGTTAAGACCTGAAAATGACCTAACTTGAGGGTGACCTAAACCGAGGGCGTTCAAACTTGACGGAGACCTGACCCGAGGGTGACTTGATATCGGGGGAAAAGTGTGTGATGGGTGCAGATTGCGTGATGTGTGCAAAACTGTATAATAATGCAAAATGATGAGACAATGGTGAACAGTGTGATAAGGAATGAGAGTGTGTAGAGAGGTGAGGAGGGTGTGCAACAATGCGACAGAGGTGTAGAAGGGCACAGATAAACCAAGGTAGTATATGGTGGGCACGATATTTCCAAGGTAGTTCGACATTTGAGCAGAACCGTGCATGGTGGCATGACTAGTTATTTCTATAGGCACAACTTGTAAAACATAATTGTGCTGCTCGTGTTTGTTGGAAGCACGACATTTGTAATTTCACGTACAATTCAATTAAAGAACTTGATTTTATATTCATATTGGACAAAGTTCAGTTTATGGGATTTTCCCCTCCCTTTATGATGACGTGTTGAATGTTTTTATCCATTGTGCATATTTATAATTGGTGAATATTAATTGAAGTTTATTTCAGTTGCGATATAACACTTGAAGTAGAAATTGGCTAAGTGTTTGGTTAGGTGTAGTCTGCACATTTGAGTATTGGTCAAAAGAAAAGCAGTGGTAGTGTCGCACCTGCCTATGAGTGGTTGAAAGACTACCGCTGAGATAGGGTTGTAACAGTTGGTATCAGGGCTTGATTCAGAGTGAGTCGAGC
Organism: Pinus tabuliformis; assembly: GCA_031772625.1. Taxonomy (NCBI): domain Eukaryota; kingdom Viridiplantae; phylum Streptophyta; class Pinopsida; order Pinales; family Pinaceae; genus Pinus; species Pinus tabuliformis. The sequence continues at coordinate 844,808,955 of CM062809.1, read as the reverse complement.
TAATTGCAGTGAAAGATACAACTGCCACTTCATGACAGTTGGCATCAGAGCCCACTTTCTGTAGGGCTTTGATTGAAGTTGAAGAAGTTCAACAAGGACAAGTTGCAGGGTTGAAGTTGAATGGATTTGTGTATGGTTTTAACAATTTCACAAGTAAAATTGATGGCGGACCAGGTGGAAGAATCTCAGGTGACAGGTGAATCTAGCAAGGATGTTGGGACAGTTTTTATGGATAGTATAGTGGAAAATATGGAGGAATTTTCTTCAAAGATGGCTTCTTTGGAGGTTGAGAATGCTGAAATGCGAGACGAGATCACAAAGTTGAAAGAATCATATGATAACCTCAAGGCCCGATACAAGTATACTGAATGGAAATATGCACAAACAGACAAGAAATTTGAGAACATTGGAGCTAGAAGAGATCAAGGTTTCGACCAAATCTTGAAATTGCATAAAGATCTTGATGATGCTCGAAATGAAATAGATGTTTTGAAGAAAGAAGTTGGGCAGAGACCAATTGGAGGGGCTGTTCATGTGAAAGTCAAGGAACCTGATTCTTATGATGGGATGAGGAGCACAAAAGCACTTTTAAATTTTTTATGGGATATGGAGCAATACTTGGAATGCATGGGGATACCTGATGATGAACCAAAGGTCAGGGTAGTTTCTCAATTCCTTATTAAGGATGCTAAGATGTGGTGGAGACGAAAGTTAGATTAGATTGCCAATGGTGATGCTAATGACATCTCTACTTGGGATGATATGAAGAAAGATTTGCAGGCTCATCTTAGCCCACAAGATGAGACTTGGGATGCGAGTACATTAAGGAAATAGGGATTCTATAGGCATATCAATGGGAATTCTCGAGTGGGATCTTGGAACTACCTGACATGGCAGAGAAATACAGGGTGTTCAATTTCATCATAGGATTGAAACCTTAGGCACACAATGAGGTGAAGAGGAAAAATATCAAGACTCTAGAAGAAGCATTTGTTGTTGTTGATCGACTTATAGAACATTATAACGGAGGGACCAAAGAGAAGAAGAAGAAGTCTGATAAACCAAAAGAGAAGTCTACAAAGGAGGAGTATTTGAGATCGAATGACAAGTGGAAGACGAAGAAGCCTCTGAAATGTTGGCTGTGCGGAGAGAACCACATGGTGAAGAATTTTCCTTCTAGACCAGTGGTGAATGCAGCAACACAAGATGATGTGAAGAAGAAGAAGGAAGATCTAGTAGTTGGGGTGATGCATATTTTGGGAGCTGCGGTAGCTACGAAAGCTGTCCCAAGGTGGGATCCTAAGAGGAACAAGTTGTAGTATGTTAGCATGAAGGTTTGGCAAGGCACTTTACTCACTATGGTGGATAGTGGTGTAATTCATAACTTCATCGGGGAGGAAGATGCGAGGAAATTTGGGTTGAATTTCTCACCAACCCAATCTCATCTTAAAGTAGTGAACTTTCCAACAGATACAATTATTAGTATGCCAGAGAATATGGATGTGTGAACATCGCTGAGTGGTCTGGGAAGATCGACTTCACAATTGTGTGGATGGATGACTATGAGATTGTATTGGGCATGTATTTTTTGAACCAATATGAGGCTATGATGGTGCCACATATGAAGAATTTGTACATTTATGACAGACGAGATGATGAACCTTTGGGGGTACCGATCGTGCTAGGTATGTCAGTTAGGCTTAAATTGACAACGATGAAAATTGAGAAAATCAAGCGGGATGAAGAACTTTATAAGAGTAAGTCTTCTGCATAGGCAAAACTTATAGAGCATTCGGAGGTTATTAGAGAATTGTCTGATAGTATCCCAGATTTGACAGATATGCTAGAGGCAGTGGAAGGAAATTATGATAGACCATAGACTCAGGAGGAGAATCGGGAAGCATATATGCAAAGATTGGAAGATGAGGATACGGATAGATGGATTGAATTACTAGACGACAATGAGGGAGAGCCTTTGGCCTAGACAGGCTCCCCTTATTGTTAGACTAACATGGGGATGAGGCTCATTGTTTGTTGCTCATGGCAGTGAGACCTCTATACTTATGAGCAAACACTTGGGGTGAGATGGACACGATTGATAATAAGATAAGAAGATGGTCGTGATGATGTAGGGAGCATGTGTTCTTATGGAGGCGATGTTACGGTTAGATTAGCTACCCAACTAATCACCATCACAGGGGTATCCAACACATGAGTTTATTTCATATTTTAATGGATTTGTAGGTTGGAGCACGTTATGGGTGGAGATATTTGGGTGCACACACATACACATATGTCTTAGAGATGGAGGTTATTGCGATGGTGTTGTCAAAGACAACAACATTTTTAGAGTGGTGGAGGATGTCAGGCCCACGAGTTGAGTCATGCGTGTTCACATGCAACAAGCACCCGTATTGACCAACTCGGGCAAAGTGTGACGATAAGACAACATTCAGTTAAAGGTGACCGAGTTGTAGTGGGCATGTCCATGTGCAACGAGTGCCTATATTACTCAACTCGGGTCGATGTGTGACGTGGTGAATGAATTGGGCGATCATGTCAGTTAAAGGTGATGGCCGAGCATGTGCCCATAGCTAGCGGGCGGGATGAGCAGGTGTCGGGAAAGACATGAAGACGATTCATGCGATGGCGATTAGGATAGTCGGGTGAGAGAACGACCGACCCGGGTGACCCGAGCGACCCGAACGGGAGAAGTGCAACGAGTTGAAGTGTTGGTCGAGTTAATGTGATGGGCTAGACAAACTTATATAGGAGGGTTGACTTGAATATTAAAGGCAATTCGACGTGTGGAAAGGTGGACGGGTTGACCCATGACAATGTGAAGGGTCGTGTCCCTTGGAGTGCCACGACTGTGTGGTGCACTTATAAGTAAGAAATGGTGATGGCGTTGGAAGAACAATCACCAAACTATCGAGGTCGATCAAAAAGAATCAGACAAGAACTTAGGTGCAACAAGGAGAGCAAGGGAGGTTGAACAACAATAGGGGGAGTGCAAAAGCAAGGTTGTGTTTGCTTGGTTGAAAGTGGGGGTTTCTGGGTACAGGCAGACCATAGGGCTTGCCATGGGGATAAGTTTCATATTGTACGGGTGAAGAACTGCGATGTGTTGACAGGGTGGCCCGAGTCGAGGGCATTCAAACCCAATGGTGACCCAACCCAAGGGCGTTTAGAGTCGAGGAGACCTGACCCGAGGGTGTTGAAACCTCAATGCGACCCGAACTGAGGGCGTTAAACCTGAGGGTGACCCAACCTAAGGGCGTTCAAACCTGAGGGTGACCCGATACGGGGGCCAAAATATGCAACGGGTGCAGATTGTGCGACGAGTGCAAAATTGTGTGATAGTGGAGAATAGTGTGACGATGTAGAATGGTGCGATAAGGCATGAGAGTGCGTTGAGAGGTGAGGATGGCATGCAACAATGCGATAGACGTGCAGAAGGGCATGGGTAGTCCAAGGTAGTGGATGGTGGGCATAGTAGTGCCAAGGTAGTTCGAAATTTGGGCATAACCGTGCACGGTGACACGATTGGTTATTTTGGTAGGCACGACTTTTAAAATAGAATTGTGTTGGCCAAGTTTGTTGGGAGCACGACATTTGTAATTTTATGTACAATTGAATTACAAAACTTGATTTTATATTGATATTAGGTAGACTTCAGTTTATGGGAGTTGCCCCTCCCTTTATGATGATGTGTTGAATGTTTTTATCCGTTGTGCATATTTATAATTGATGAAGATTAATTGAAGTTTATTTCTGCTTCGATATAACACTTGAAGTAAAAATTGGCTAAGTGTTTGGTTAGGCATAGTCTGCACATTTGAGTATTGGTGAAAAGAAAAAGTGTGGCGGTGCCACACCCGCTTATGAGTGGTTGAAAGACTACCACTGGGATAGGGGCGTGACACCACCCCTCACTTACTAAGCAATCTAAAAGCCCATCAATTCTAACATCATTGAGAAGAGCAATAACAACGTTAGGCATAACAATGCTAGAGAACTTACTGAGGAAATGACCACTCAAGAAATTTTCTATTTTTTATTTTAAAATGATTTGTTAGGCACTAAAAAATTCCCTCCACCAGGGGAATTATGTCCCATCAAGGCTCACTTAACCAATCAAAAACTATAAATAGTATTTCTAGAAATTAGAAAATTATTTTTGAATTTATTGGAAGATAGAAATATTCAATGTTTTTATAAAACTTTAATTAAAATTGCAAAAACTCAACAAAATAATAGAGACTCAATGCATTTTGACTATTATGTGAGTGTTGTAGTCCCAAGTGAAGCAAGGTAATGGTTAAAGTTCTAAAGGATAAAATTTATGCAGTGTTAGATTAACAAATTCCTTGGAGCAAAATCAATTTTTTTATAAATATTGATGGACAAATGTTATGATGATGCATTGAATACCAAAAAAAAATGGAAGAGTTTCGATGAGAGTTTTATTGAACTCGCTGAATGAAAGAAAAATCAATGATATATGAATCAATGAAAAATCAACTCATATATGAATTAGTTTGTCATGGCATGGATCCAAAGTTTGTTAGAGCGACGATATAAGAAAATTCTGAGGCCCTCGTGAGAAAATCATGCAATTCCAAGAGATAAATCAATGGGTGTTGATAGGGCGATTTCTCGAAGCACCGACTAAGATATTTCATTGGGGTACCGATTCAAAGGAAAATTGGACCGTATCGAGACAAGGGCAGTTGTGGTCAAGGAAACATTATTTATTTAATGGGGAAAGAACTTAGGGTTCCAAAGAAAAAATCCTTGTATGTTGTCAATATCAAGAGCTTCTTGTGCAATTTCAAAAGTTACGCTCATTTAGCCTTCTCTCTCTGCTTACTCTTGATAAGTATGCGAGGATATTGCAATAGGATTTAAGCATCCTCACGTTCCCAAGGATGCCTTTTGGATTTACATCCTTTTCCAATTAAATTTCACAAAATTATAGGGATGTTTTTAATATATTTTTAATCTAGGTTAAATTATGGGTGTGTTATTTTTATCATTGATTTATCATCTTTAATGAAAAGATTTTAAAATTTTAAAAAATAACATTAATATATTATAAGTATGGGAGGAAATCGAAAATGCTAAAGATAAGATATATATATACATAATCCAATGAAAATAATGAGGTCTCGTATTAATATCTTCCATAAACATATACACATATTACAGGTTCTCCTAATGAAATCCATTTGTGATAAACTTAGTAGAATTGATGTATCTTAAACTCAAATACCTCTTGACCTCAACAAAATGGATATGCAAGGCATTAAGGGCTATAAAAAGCATTAGAAGACATATTTATTCAAAGAGAAGAGGAAAGATTTTGGTACGTGCCAAATTTTGGAGCTTAACGCAATCATGCAAGGGTAAGTTAAATTGTCATTTCAAGACACATTTTCTATAGCACATGAACTTAATTTCGATCCCTCTACACTAAAACTATATGAATTGCTATGGATAAGGACATTATATAGTGATAATTCTCATCCATACCTATAACCATGCACTCCATAGTCATGATGCTGAATTCATAAGTCATGACTATCGTAGAGTAAAGAGGGTATACTCTAAAAATGCATAGAAAATGGACATGAAAGGGATTTATCTTTTTTTTTGGTAAGTGTATGAGTTGTCATGGCCATAACCATGACAAATCCATATTATAAAGTCATTTGAAAGAAATCTCACAAGAAAGTGAAATTTGCAAAATCCAATTTGAGATGCAGGGTCTCACATTTTAGAACTATATATTAGATAATTTATCATTTACATAAAATTTACAAGGAGGCATTTCCTTCTATTCGTTTTACCAGATCATCATTTCTCACTTCACAAGGTAGGAAAACAAAGGTGGCACATATTTTAGGATGCCTATTAGATAATTTGTTATTTACATAGAAGTTATAAGGAGTAATTTCTTTTCATTCCTTTAACCAATTCATCATTTCTCACTTCAAAGAGTATAACAAAAATTCGTTTACACATAGGAAGTATTGATGTTAAAACCATCTCATTATTTAACCACTATTTTTTTTTTCAAGTAATGTAATTATGCATAAAGTAATGATGCATACCAATTATATACCAAATTGGTAGTGAAAGGAAAAATTATGTATTTTATTAGATATCTATTGTCTAGGAGAGCTAACTCAGAGTGAAATATTTTAGACTTAACTATATGTGTTTTTTCACAATAATCTCTCTACACTAGGCCACCCCTTAGTTAGGCCATGATGCGACAAGGGAAAATTTAACACTCATGGGGATTTTCTAGGTAGTATATCAACTTAAAGCCAATAATTACTATTATGAATATCACTACTAATATCTTTATAATAGCCTACATCTCTTAGAAATCCCCACATAGCATAGGGAGAAAACTTCGTTCTTTGCTACAAAGTCCTTCAAAAGTCTCCCACTTTTAGTGTTTTCCAGTGTGCGTTAGCAAGATCCTAGATATAATCTTATGACTCCAACAATTTTCCTAGTTTTCATGCACTTTCAAGGTGATTTTCACTTGATTCCTTAGTTGGTCCTCCTCTCACACATTATTAGTATCTCTCTTTTGTTGCCTAAGTTATTTTTTTTGCTCCCTATCTTGCTTTAGAAATATATACTCCCATTGCCACTCAAAATTCCCATTATTTTCTCATGTATCTTTGTTCTTTTATTGGTTATTAGAAATGTCTTGGCACCCAATTGGAGAAATAACTTCATCAAGGTCCCAAATTAGACCTAGACTAATTTTAGATTATGATTCTTGTTGATATGTGGGCTCAGTTTCCACTGAATAAATTTCTCCTTGAGAGGAGATTTATTTAAAATTTATCTAAATCCCAAATGTAGTTCTAATCTATTTGCAAAAAATAAAGTGGCTATTATGTTCTATGTTGATTTATTCAAAATTCTAACTATCCCAAAAGCATAACTATGAAAAATATGAAAGAAAACGAATGACTTGCTTAAACTAGGAAATAGTTCGTTCAATTTAAACAATAATTAGGATAACAATAATAATTTTATTATTTAAATAAATAGTTACATTAATAACAAATTCACTGAAGCATTCATACCTCAATAATCATCAATCTATTCAACAACAATCAACCCAATACAAAAGAAACTTAATTTCTACTAATAGTGCAGATTTTGAATATATTTATACTAATTCAAGGGGAAGTTAAAGGATAAATAATTTTGATTCAATAAAATTGCATGAAAATGCACGAATAATAGTACCATATAATGTTCCAAGAAACAAGGAATTAAATTACTTAAAATCTCTTAATTCTTCAAACAATATAGACGTTAATGTGCATTTATTCTTCTCTAGAGTAGCAAACCCCCAACTCTTGTTATCAGGTTTCATAAATATAATTTACAAAATAACAAAAATAAGTCCCTTTCTCCTAGACTATCAGAATCATAATAGAAAGATAAATATTTTATTGAAAAGGAAAATTGTTTATGAAGCTTTAGGATCTTCCTCCTCATCTGTAGTTTTTTTCTTTCCAATATCCTTTACATATGCCTTCCATTTGGATTGAACTTGCATACTTTTTGAAATTAATTTTGGAGTTGAAATGTCCAAATTAATTTCAAAATAGTATACTTTCGTGACAATAGTAGTTACTTTTCCATGGAGTTTAAAATAGGAATTGTTAACCATTTTTGTACAAGGCATAGAATTGATAAATATTTCATTGAAAAATTGCAGAGAATATCTATATAAACTCAAGATTAAAATTTATATTTCTCTTCTCTATTTTTAAATATCTATAATGAAAAATTCTCCTATAATTGTGCATTTGAGATGTCAAAGTCAATAATGAAACTAACTACATTATCTATAAGATTAGAACAATATTTAATTGCATCATAAACTTGATTTAGAGAACAATTGAGTTTTTGAGCCCAACTATCTAATGGTATACAAGCTTTCATTTGTCCTCTTTAGATATCCTTGCAATATTGCAAGGTGTTATCTTGTACTTTATCTATTAGTTCATCAATTTGTTGAATCAATTGTATATATGATTTTTTTTTTCAGACAATATGTCTCCATTAGAGAAATCATTTAATTTTTTATGATAAGCCTTAATATTGTTCAAATTTTGATAAAACAAATCTTTAGGTAGTTTAATATTTTCATTAGATTTCAATTTCTCCTTTTTGAAATGTTCACCATCTAATTGTTTTTCCTGTAAGCCTTTTACTTGTGGTATAAACTCATCAATTTAAGCATACCTTTCTAGAATTGAAATTGTAGTTGTTTTCTTTAATTACTGAATTTCTTGTTTTTAATTATTCCTCAAGACTTTGAATTGATCTTGATATCATTGCAAAAGAAAAGTGTTTTTCTTTAGATAATCAACCTCCCTTAGAGATTGTTATTGTTGTATATTTTCCTCAAGAATTTTGATTTTTTTCTTTCTTTCTAATTTCCCCTTTAAGGTTTCCCATTGAAAATTTATTTGCATGAGTGAATGAGCCTATGGAATAAAAAAATTCATCAGTGGATTTTTCTTGATTGAGTTTTAAATCATCCCAAATCAATACTTGTTTTATTGGGGATCCTTATTTTTTATTTATTTCCTCTTTGGTATTCCTTTAATTGTAGCCTTTTTGGAACTACTAAATAACTATTTGTTGAGGGGAACTTCTTCTTCTTCAATTGGTTCAATGTAATCTACATAGATAATATTGGAAGATGTAATTCCTAGATAGGTAGATAAAAGATTTTATTTTTTTATTTTTGTTATTGTAATTATTTCTAAACTTTATTCAAGTTGATCTCCTTGAATATTTTTTGAAATGAGTGTGTTTAACTCATGAGATTGACTTTGCTAAATCTATGATTCAGTTTCCATTTCTTTCTGTAACTCTTGTGTCGATAAATTGAATCTTTTATGTATGAATCTTCTCTATCTGAGATTGTTGAGAACACCCATTATCTATATGAAACTTTGTATTCACTTTATGTGTTTGAATTTTCTCATTTCGAACCTCTCCTATTTGAAATTTTTGTACTTGAGATTCCTTTATTTACAATGCTTGTTGAAATTGAATCCATTGGGCTTGAACTTCTAGCATGAATTCACTACCTAGGGATAATTTTATTCATCATTGAAAATTATGATAAAAATTCTACTTTTATAGTTCCTTCTGGGATCTCTTAAATTATCTTCTAAAAATTCTTCATATGATTTGGCACCCTGAAAACCCTTTTCAAAGGATAAACCTTCATATTTGTATAAATTGAAACCTTTCTAAGTCTTGCAATAGTCTTGCACAATGTTGTGTGTATCATGTTTCTTAATAGTTATATCACACAACTCTATTGAATACAAAGCCACTACTTCTAACATAACATGATTTATGTTATCCAAATCATAGGTTCCAAATTTTATTAGAAATGATGACCATAATTTTTTAGAACTAGATGATGAATATATTGTTATGCTCATCCCAATTGTTTGATAGACAAATTCCCTAAAGTCCAACATACTAGGAAGATATCTAGGAAGTGCATAAGAAGGATATTTCCACCCATAAATTCTAATTTGATAAAAATATTTTTCAATATTCCAATCCCCAATAGGTGAAATCCCCTCCATAAAATCATCAATGAATCGTGAAGGTAAGATATCAAATAAAATTTGATAGAGAGTAATCATGAAATTATTACAGATTTGATAAAAGCATTGATTTTCCTTCTCATCCCATAACTTGGAGAAATAAACATGTATTGCTTCAAAAATGATGCAGGAGCAGCCAACTCACCATGACCGGGTGAAGTCCTTGCCAAGTTGGAAAGTTGATTTAGCATTTGGATTGTCTTTTATGTTTAACTTATTAGGACATGTGATAGGATTTTGTTTTGTTTTACTTTTAATTGTTGTGTTAGTCAAAAGTTATTGGTCGGTTAGGGTTGTTATTTGTCCGATAGTAACAAATAGCAGTTTAATAATTGTTCTGTCAACTTAAAGAGGAAAAGACAAGATTGTCTAAATGAAGATCTTGTCATGTCAACCGAACTGAGAGCTAGTAGTTACACAACTATATTATTTCTGTTCAACTGAAAGAAATTACAGTTTCAATTAACTGTAAACCAAAGATGTATAAATGTAGCAATGTAAAACAGGGAAAAGGTTCAACATTTTTAGAATCAAGAAATAAACAGAGACAAAACGTTTTTCTAAACTATCCATCCGTGTCATTGCCTACATACTGTACTATTTTATTTTGATTCGAATACGCAAATACAACCATAACCATAATGAAGAACAAGCGAGTCAAAATCGCAACCAGAACAATAATGCACAATGAGATCATCAAGGGGATAATATCGAAACAGAGTGCCGGAGGAAAGAGAACATAACAAAGGTAATTTCGGACGAACCCTTTATATTTTCATAAGTAAACAGAGATCAAAAAAATTGTGTTCATATTGTTGTTGTTCAAGTCACATACATATTACATTCGTTTACAAACCAAAATCAGTGCCAGCGTCCACCGAATGGACAAAGCCTAGCCTAGGGTGTGATAACAGGGATCATCTTTAACCCAAAAGGGACAACCAACCAAAATAGAAATCGAAACCAGACTTAAAATTCATCTTTGAAAGCGAATTAGACTGAATACGACTACAAGATGGCGAGTGACAAACCCTACAGAGATTCAAAGACCCTAACTACAAATTGAAAGACTTTAAGAGCGAGAGCCTACCCGTAGAGGGTTGCCACATTTGGAGACCAAACCGCGAGAAGTTCGCGTACCCAGGTCGAACCATTGACCTGCACAAACGAAACAGATTCCAGTTAGCATACCTGTACATTGAGACATGAACCGAGGCCGAATAGAAACTGAAGGAAGATATAACGAACCTGAGTGTGACCGGACCAAGGAGCTTGCAGAACAGAGCCACCGACGAATCGAAGGAGCCTAAGACAGAAGGAGCAGGCTTGGTCAGTGTCAGTACCAGAGGAAGGTCAAACTAAATCAAGGAGGGAAATATTTACTTGGTTTGTAGCCGCGGAAGACCATCGTGCTGTCACCTGAGTTCATGGGCACTAGAAGTTAATCGATTTACACACCGTAGCATAGACAAAGGACGATAACAAAAACAACAAGTGACAATCATCGGATGAGAGACCAGATTCCAAAACCAAACCATAGAAGAATGATAGAACGAGACCAAGAACTTACTATGTGAGAATAATTCGAGCAAGCACACCTCCAGAGCCAAGACAGACTTGTGCCACAGGAGAAGTCCATTGACAATCGCACAAACAAGTTTGGAAGGCCAGCATTCACTTACAACCATACCTAAAGAAAAACCAGAGATTTCCATATGTGCCGGAGCAAAAACCATATGTTGTGACAAACAAACACTTGCAAAGTCACCCAATAGAACATAACCATCGTGAATGACCGGAAGGCAAAAGCGTTTTTGGAAAAGACCAAATGGAGGGAACCAGACCCGAGGATCGTAGGTGAGAATTTATTAATGCATTAAATTATTCCCAGTTTCCAAACAAAATATATGTTATCCATATTGCATACAACTGCCGAAACAACAACCAAACACACCACGTCATAGAGCCCAAAACAGGTGTAAATTCGAGGCTACATGGAAGTGTGGGCTGGATCACATCAGAGTGGTATTAGAGTAGTTGTTTATGTTAGTTGGAGAAATGGAGAGAGGAAGGCGGGGTCGTGGCAGAGGTGCTCGAAGGATAGTGGAGGAAGGACTGAGAGAGGAGATTAGAATTCTTGCTGCTCGTTTGGAGGCAGTAGAGGCAGGGAGACGAAGAGATCCAGAAATAGGTGATGACAGCGAAGAGGAAACTGAAGCAGCAATAGATGGACAAGAAGGCGAGACCCCAGAAGTGAGATTGTTGAGATATGTTTTAGTGGCGAGCAGTAAACCCAAGCCAGAACTCCCAAACTATGACGGTAGTTTGTCTATCGAGGTTTTATTGGATTGGATCAATGAGATGGATAAGTAATTTGAGTGCAAGGAAATCAGTGAAGACCACAGAGTTAGGTTCGCTGCGACGAAATTGAAGGGACACGCAGCCGTGTGGTGGGATAATGTCTATAATGAGAGGAAAAGATTGAACAAGTTGCTGATTAAAACCTGGTCAAGGATGGTGGCCAAGTTAAAGGGCAAATTTCTACCAAAGGACAATCAGATTGCACTACACAGATAGGTACAGAATATGAAACGAAAAGGATTGACGGTAAGGGAGTACACAAAGGAGTTCTATTGAGTGAATTTGCGAGCCGGATATACAGAGGATACCGTAGAAAGAACAACTAGGTATGTTGATGGGTTAAGGTTCGATATTTTATATGAAATCAGTATTTTGTCTCTGAAAAACACTAAGGAAGCGTATAAGAGTGCGATGAAAGCTAAAGAGAAAATTACTAGAAGGCAAAATGCCCGGAGAGGACGAGGAGCCGGCAGGGGAAAAGGCCAGTCATACGACAGAGGCCAGACTGCTAGTAGCAACGAGGAAGGCAGTAGTTCCAAAGCTTCTGGATCAGTAGACAGAGATGATAGTGTGAGAGGCAGTAGGTCATCCCAGCAAGGCAGGGGAAATGGCCGAGGTAGAGGGGCTGGTTATCAGTGTTATAGGTGTCATAAATGGGGACAATGATTGTTTGAATGTCCAGAAGTAGATCAAGCTGGACAGCAGGGTGCATATGTGGCACAACCAGAGGAGGTAGTGACACCTCCCGAAGAAGAAGAAAATGCTCAAGAGACAGGGGAAGCTCTAGTGCTGCACAAGGTGTTGTTAAAACCAGTAAAGGAGGTCACTGAACAGATGCAACGGAAGGCTTGTTTAGAACAATTTGTAAGTCACGAGGTAAGTGTTGTAAGTTAATTATTAACAGCGGTAGTACTAATAATTTAGTGTCCATAGAGATGGTAGAAAAATCAGAGTTGAAGCGCTTGAAACATCCCAACCCTTACAGAGTTTCATGGCTGAAAAAAGGCCATCAGTTTCTCATGGATGAACAGTGCGAGGTGGAGTTTCAAGTAGGCAGATATAGGGATCAAGTCGTTTGTGACATCATGCCGATGGATGTATGTCACATACTGCTAGGCAGGTCTTGGCAGTACGACAGGAAAGTGGTACACGATGGATTGACGAACTGTTATAAATTTGTTAAGGATGGAATCAAGCATACGCTTGTGCCCATCGAGGAAGAAAGGACAGCAGGGACAAGTGAACCAAGAACATTGTTAGTTAGCAGAAAACAGTTTCTAAAACAGGTTGAGGATAGTGAGATAGGTTACGCAGTTGTAAAGAAAGCAAGGAAAGTGTTATTGCGTACAGAGGTATCAGATTTACCTATAGAAATCCAACAAATGTTGCAGGAATTTACGAACATAGTTGTAGATGACTTTCGAGACAAATTACCCCCCAAGAGGAGCATAAGTCATCATATTGACTTCATACCCAGAGCTAGTTTGCCAAACAAAGTGGCATACCAAATGAGCACCAAAGACAATGAAGAGATTAGGAAGAAGGTGCAAGAACTGTGGATAAGGGATTGATAAGGGAAATCTTAAGACTTTGTTCAGTTCCAATGGTTCTCGCTCCCAAGAAGGGAGGAGAGTGGCGGATGTGCACCAACTCAAGGGCCATCAACAAAATCACCATCCAGTACAGGTTTCCACTACCATGGATGGATGATATGATGGATTTTTTAAGCAGGGCATCATATTTCTCTAAGATAGACTTGAAGAGCAGGTACCATCAGATTCAGATACGAGAGGGGGACAAATGGAAGACAACCTTTAAGATGAATGATGGGTTGTACGAATGGCTGGTCATGCCATTTGGACTGAAGAATGCACCCAATACATTCATGAGGTTAATGAATGAGATGCTGAAGGAGTACATCGGGAAGTTTGTGATAGTGTACTTGGATGACATACTTATTTTCAGCAGGACAAGGGAAGAACACCTTCAACATGTACAGAAAGTGCAAGAAAAATTACAGCAGAATAAACTGCTAATAAATTTGAATAAATGTACCTTTCTGTAGAAGGAATTAATTTATTTGGGTTTTGTTATAACAGAGAATGAACTGAAGATGGATCCAGAGAAGGTGTCAGTGATAGTGAATTGGCCATCTCCAAAAAAATTATTTGAGGTACGTAGCTTTCACGGATTAGCGAGTTTTTACAGAAAATTCATAAAGAATTTTAGTGAAATTTGTGCACCTATGTTGAACACCATTAAAAAGGCCAGCTAGCCTTTTCGATGGATAGAGGAAGCAGAGAGAAGTTTCCAGTTGTTAAAGAGGAAGATCACTGAGAGGCCAATCCTGAGATTGCCAGATTTCAAAAAGTTATTTCAAGTTCGTTGTGATGCTAGCAGGACAACAATTAGAGCTGTACTCAGCCAGGAGGATAAGCCTGTAGCATTTTTCAGTGAGAAGCTGAATGAAATTCGACAGAAATACTCATCATATGAAAAGGAGTTCTATGCTGTTATACAGGTATTAAACCATTGGAGGCATTATCTATTGGGAAATGAATTTGTGTTGTTTTTAGATAATTCTGCACTACAATATGTAATGCAACAGCACAAAATGAACCACAAACATGCCAAATGGGTGGAGTATTTTCAGAGTTTCAACTTCATATTGAAGCATATTAGTGGGCATTCCAACAAGGTAGCAGATGTGCTAAGTAGGAAAGCTCTACTTCTGCTGAAAGCACTATGCAGGTGCTGGGTTTTGAGAACTTACAAGACTTATACTAGACTGATACAAATTTTAAGGAAGCCTGTGAGGCATGTCAGAATCCCTTAGTGAGAGATAACAGTCCTTGGTTGGACTACAATCTACAAGAGAAGTTGTTTTTTAAGGGAGGACAGTTGTGCATACCTGACTGCTCGATGAGGGAGAATATTATTCGAGAGAAGCATAGTGGAGGTCTGGCCGGACATTTCGGCATGGACAAGGCACTCGAGTAGCGCAATCATTTCTACTTTTGGCCAAATATGCGAAGAGATGTATAGCAATTTGTGGCCAGATGCAAAGTGTGCCAGTTAGCAAAGGGTCATAGTCAAAACACGGGACTGTATACACCGTTACCTGTTCCAGGAAGACCGTGGGACTCAATCAGGTTGGAATTCATCTTAGGTCTACCTAAGACACAATGCGGTTACAACTCGGTAATGGTAGTAGTGGACAGATTCTAAAAAATGACGCATTTTATTCCTTGCAGAAAAACCAGTGATGCCACTCACGTGGCCCACTTGTTTTTCAATGAGATCGTTAGGTTACATGGATTGCCTAAATCTATCCTTTCGGACAGGGATGTGAAGTTCATGGGACACTTTTGGTGTACCTTGTGAAAGAAAATGGACACACAGCTAAGTTACAGTTTTGCATATCACCTGCAAACCAACGGGAAAACAAAGGTTGTAAACAGGAGTTTGGGAAACCTGCTACGAAGACTGGTTGGAGAGAATTCGTGGATGTGGGATCGAGCGCTTGCACAGGCAGAGTTCGCTTATAATGACTCGCCTAACTGCAACACAGGTTTCAACCCATTTCAGATCCTATACGGCATGCATCCTCGCGGAGTGCATGAACTACAGGATCTTGGACTGCAGGAAAGGTGAAGCACAGATGGAGAATATTTCACGAACGCGATGCGAGATTTACATGAAAAGGTAAAAGTTAAATTGCAGGACAGTAGCTTAAAGTATAAACAACAAGTAGATTTGAAGAGAAGGGAAGTGCAGTTTAATGTGGGGGATGAAGTCCTCATGCATTTGCGCAAAGAACGTTTCCCTAAGGGTACATACAATAAATTAAAGTATAATAGGATGGGATCCTGCAAAGTCCTTCAGAAATTTTCGGCGAATGCATACGAGATACAATTGCCACCTGGAATAGGCATTTCACCTATATTTAATGTAGAAAACTTGTTCCCCTACACGACTGACCCAGAAGAGAAGGAAGAATATGGAACCACGCGACCAACATGTAATACCCAAGATGGAGGAGAAGCTTGGAAGAGATAGATGCCTTACATTCAACCTCCCAAGATCGAGAGCATTCTCGACACTTAGGTGGCTAAACGAACTTGACGGAAGGGGTATCTACAATACTTGGTCAAGTGGAAGAACCGTCCTATTGAGGACAGTTCGTGGCTTGATGCTAGGCAGATAGAACAGACCGGTTCTTCAGTCGAGAAGCTCATGGACCAGAGCCATGATTTCTTTTTGCCTCGGGAACCTGATGCAGGAGCATCCAGCTCACCATGACCGGGTGAAGTCTCTGCTAGGTTGGAAAGTTGATTTAGCATTTGGATTGTCTTTTATGTTTAACTTATTAGGACATGTGATAGGATTTTGTTTTGTTTTACTTTTAATTGTTGTGTTAGTTAAAAGTTATTGGTCGGTTAGGGTTGTTATTTGTCTGACAGTAACAAACAACAGTTTAATAATTGTTCTGTCAACTTAAAGAGGAAAAGACAAGATTGTCTAAATGAAGATCTTGTCATGTCAACTGAACTGAGAGCTAGTAGTTACACAACTATATTATTTCTGTTCAACTGAAAGCAATTACAGTTTCAATTAACTGTAAACCAAAGATGTATAAATGTAGCAATGTAAAACAGGGAAAAGGTTCAGCATTTTTAGAATCAAGAAATAAACAGAGACAGAACGTTTTTCTAAACTGTCCATCTGTGTCATTGCCTACATACTGTACTATTTTATTTTCATTCATTGAACTGTTAATACAATGCTAGCAGACAAAAAACGACCACTGTAGGTCGTGTTTCCTTTTGTCCTCGTCAAACAGAAAACACTGTCGAATACGCAAATACAACCATAACCAGAACGAAGAACAAGCGAGTCAAAATCGCAGCCAGAACAGTAAAGCACAGCGAGACCACCGAGGAGATAATATCGAAACAGAGTGCCGGAGGAAACAAAACATAACAAAGGTAATTTCAGATGAACCCTTTATATTTTCATAAGCAAACAAAGATCAACAAAATTGTGTTCATATTGTTGTTGTTCAAGTCACATACATATTACATTCGTTTATAAACCAAAATCAGTGCCAGCGTCCACCGAATGGACAAACCCTAGCCTAGGGTGTGATAACAGGGATCATCTTTAACCCAAAAGGGACAGCCAACCAAAACAGAAATCGAAACCAGACTTAAGCTTCATCTTTGAAAGCGATTCAGACTGAATACGACTACAAGACAGTGAGTGACAAACCCTACAGAGATTCAAAGACCCTAACTGCAAATTGACGGACTTTAAGAGCCAGAGCCTACCAGCAGAGGGTTGCCACATTTGGAGACCGAACCACGAGAAATCTGCGTACCCAGGTCGAACCATTGACCTGCACAAACCAAACGGATTCCAGTTAGCATACCTGTACATTGAGACCTGAACCAAAGCCGAATAGAAACTGAAGGAAGATATAACGAACCTGAGTGTGACTGGACCAAGGAGCTTGCAGAACAGAGCCACTCATGAATCGAAGGAGCCTGAGACAAAAGGAGCATACTTGGTCAATTTCAATACCAGAGGAAGGTCAAACTAAATCAAGGAGGGAACTATTTACCTGGTTTGTAGCTGCGGAAGACCATCGTGTTGTCACCTGAGTTCATGGGCACTAGAAGTTAATCGATTTACACACCATAGCAGAGACATAGGACAATAACAACAACAACAAGTGACAATCATCAGACGAGAGACCATATTCTAAAACCAAACTGTAGAAGAACGAAAAAATGATACTAAGAACTTACTGTGTGAGAAGAATTCGAGCAAGCGCACCTCGAGAGCCAAGACAGACTCGTGCCACAGGAGAATTCCATTGACAACCACACAAACAAGTTTGGAAGGCCAAAATTCACTTACAACCATACGCAAAGAAAAACCAGAGATTTCCATATGTGCTGGAGCAAAAGCCATACGTTGTGACAAAAAAACGCTTGCAGAGTCGCCCAACAGAATAGAACCATCGCGAATGACTGGAAGGAAAAAGCGTTTTGGGCAAAGACCAAACGGAGGGAACCAGACCCGAGGATCGTAGGTGAGAATTTATTAATGCATTAAATTATTCCCAGTTTCCAAACAAAATATCTATTATCCATATTGCATACAACCGCTGAAACAACAACCAAACACACCACGTCATAAAGCCCGAAACAGGTGTAAAGCCGAGGCTATGTGGAAGCGTGGGCTGGGTCACATCAAAAAATAGGATACTAATTCCATTTAATCAGATTAAAAGACATCCTAGCACAAGGAATACCCATCAAATATGCAAACATGAAAAAATATGGCACAAAACCAAGAGGAGCACTTAAAATTTTCTTGATTATTTTTTCAAATTGTTGGATAAAATGACCATCTAGTTGAATATTTTAACATTATGTAGAACTTGATGAAATAAGGGAATTCAATTTGTTTTAATTAGAAGTGCATTTTGTTCCCTAAATAGTCTACAAAGCATGATAATAATAGTTGTTGGTAGTGATTTCATTGTTTCAAAGGTGTATACTTTCTTGTCTCTAATGTGGAAGCCATCCTTATCTCACTAGTAATCATTAATTAGTTGTGGCATTTCTATTTGATTATAAGTGACCTATCAATATATGAAATATTTAAGAAACTCATTGTCATAATTGCCTTTAGGTTTTGGTAATTTATTTATAAAATGAATATCCTCTGGTCTGAAAGAGCCTATAATTTGTGTCTTGCTATCAACTACAATACACATTTTAATATTAACATGGTTTGTTGTCTAATGTACCATATTAGTATACTATATGAGTGCAGGCCTCCTAATGACTTTGTGGAGGGCTAAACACCGAATGTCAACATATCTATCTACATCATCCAAGTCTTCATTTGCAAAATTTCTCTTTTTCAAAAAACACTTAAATTTAACTCTAGATTCTACAAGGTTTTCTAATTTTATATGATGTATCTAAGAATAAGGTTTAGTGTGGATTTTTTGCATCTTCATCTATAAAGTTTGTAACCTTCATTTTCTTTTTGGCCTCTTCTAGAGCCATTTCCACAATATGGAAAATTCCAAAGAAAAATATATGAAAGAGAAAATATCAACAATAAATAAACAATTACTAACACTTAATAACATAATATCATACTTGAATGTTGATTAGCCAAGAACTAAGCTCCACAAATCTGTTTAATAGAAAATTGTGTGAATGAAAATGCAAGATAATAGTTCGAATTAAAACAATGGAGATTTAAATGCGCTATAATTTAATTAGTTCCTAATTACTTTAAATACACACCGACAATAGATTCATGTCAAAGTTCTTTCAATTTTTAAAAATATTGGGAGGGTCATATTGTGTCATGTACACCGCAAGAATTTATCAAACAAATGAGATATTGGTCATAATATCCATTTATAGAATAATTGAACCGACTTAATGATATCAGATATTTAGAAGAGTGCATTTACATTTTTCAATATCTCAATATTTTTATTTATTATATCTCATGGTGAATCAGTAATTGCCAGGTCTAATCCAAGGGATACCCATGATCAATCCTCGTAGATACCACTATAACACCAAGAATATATATAACAACTTGCAAACCAGATATACTATTTTCATATAATTTTGGCAAGAGACGAAACTCCCTAAAAGGAGTCTACTCCTTGAACCACACAGTGTAGCCAAATACTATACTCTATGTGATTTGAACACTAGTCTCCCAAATTTCCCCTACAAACATGACCATCAATTGAGTCTCTTAAAACTATTGAAAAAAATCATACTAAGAAAATAAATTTATCAATCTCCATGCTAATCCTAATATTACTTAACATATTCACACTCTCAAATAAGCCCAGTTGAGTCTCTTAAAACTATTGAAAGGAATCATAAAACTAAATCGACCTTTCCATGGGAAAGGCAATTTATCAATCTACATGCTAATCCTCATATTACTTAACATATTCACACTCTTAATTAAACCCATTTTTTGATATCAAATATAGGGAAAATGGAAAAGAATTCTTAAAACGATAAACATATATTCCAGTATTCGATATATCAGAAGGGCAAGTGAGGTGATCATGACAATGCGGCAAAAGCATGTGACAAATGTCGAGAAGATTTAAAGTTTTTTTTTAATTTTTGAATTCCATGTGTCATGTCAACATTATCCAAGTGTCAGTTTCCATGTCATCTTTACCACATGCTAGATGTTGATTAGGTATAATGTGGTATGTTGTGTTGCCGTATCGAGGAGTTTGAAAGAAATAGCATTTGTGAACATCGATATATGATGTGCGGATACGAAGGTAGGTTTTTGTTGACACAATATTTTCCCATTATCAGACAGGGAAGCAAGAAATCTTATATCAATACATCAATATCAAGACCCTTTAATAATGGATAACTCATAAACAAGATGATGTGTAATATCCGATAGACAGGAGCATACAGATATTGAGATGATAGGAAATGTTTTGTTTATTAACATTAAAAAATCCCTTAATTATTTTATTGGATATCAGGAATTTTAAAGAATGTAAACAATTTTAGGCTAGGAGATCCGAAATAGGGCAGTTTGGAGTTTTTTATTTTTTATCTATTTATTTGTTTATTATTTTTTATTTTTTCCCTTTTTGTTTTTTTTCTGGTTTATTTTTTGAATACATTTTAAAGAAATGAATTACAATTATAATTCTTAGAAATCCCACTCATTTTCAAAAATTAAATAAGTTGCAAAGTCGATTCAATAAATTAATAAAATAAAATTGAAAAACAGGCTCTTGACAGTTTTGATAAAATTTTAATAGTGTGAGGCTTGATATTTTCACAATTCTCAAAGATGATTGCATTTATCCCAAACTTTTATAATTTTGGTAAGAGAAATTTCTCACCAACTTTTTTGTAACACTTTTAGTATATTGCTCTTAAATTTTGTAATATAACTAGTATTTGCACCAAATGGTGCAAAGGAAACCCCTTAAGGCAATAACATATAGCACTAATTTATAGTTTTTTGGCAATTGTTTAAAGACACAAAAATATCAGCAAAAGATAAAGACCATGCTACTATGAAATATCACTGCAATACTACTTCGTTGAGCCTTACAAATGGTGAGCCCTATGTTCAATTTAAAGACCTTGTATGATTATGCGAACATGAATGCCTCATAAATAAAGAATTAAAAATTTGTTTTAGTACAATTTCTCTATATTTCTTCTTGATCACTTCATCCTGCTATAGAGAACCTTAATCAGTACAAAGAAAATTTTCAATAGTTTGAAACATGTGTCTACAAAGGACTATAACAATTTTGTAAATAAATTTTGAATTTTCGTGTGAATTAAGATCCACCCTTGAATAAAATTGCACATATCTCCTATTTGGAAATTGAACCTAAGAATAGCATCAACTACACCTCTTCTTGAGGAAATTACATGTGTTTCTCTTTTGAATATTGACTCACCTCTGTGTTATTTCCTTCATGATCCTTAAAAATATTCAAAATATCACATTTCTCTTTACCACTAATCTCCTTGGTGTCTTCCATGTTCTTGTTTGAATCCAATGAATTGTATTCAAGAAAATCTAACCCATGTCATGTAGTTGAAAATAATGTAGAGATCATTCAACACCATTTAAACTATTTTATCGTGAAAATCAAGCAAGTGAGATCCATAAGCACCATAATGAAAATACTTCCCTTTTAGATCAAAAGACCATACCTCACATTGGTTTTATATTAATGGCCCCAAAATTTATATAACCTAATCATCTATTTGACTCGTAAAAATATGAAAGAGTTACTATATGTGTTCTAATCAAATTGAAACACAATTTACAATTCCCAAAGATGATCCCACTCATCCCAAACCTTTACAATTTTGGTAAGAGAAATTTCCCACCAACCTCTTTGTAACACCCCTAGTCTATTGCCCCTAATTTTTGTAATGTAATTATACTCTGATTGTATATGATTATAACTTTATATGAATGTTCTGAAGGGTGAGACGACATATCCATGATCTGAAGAGGAAAAGTAAGAAGAGCTTGATTGGTGTTAGCCGGCATCATTGCTTCATCAAATGTGTAGTTTGAAGAAATATATTGAAGAATGTCCCATGAGGAACATGAAGAGACAAATAAGAAAAATGATAAAAAGGCATTTAAACAACAAAATGAGGTATTTGGGTGGAATTGGATGGAGGAAGGAATTTGACTTTTGGTAAGAAAAAAAAACTTGAAAGCATATTGAGTGTTGAACATAGCGTACTGAGGCTGAGGGAATCAAAATTCCCTATGTTAACATTGTCAAGTGAAGAGAATGTGTGTTCAAGCTTGGAGAATATTTCGTGGAAAGTGTTACGAAAAATACTAAGAGGGGAGGGGGAGGGGGTGAATCAGTATTTTACACACTTCAATTTTTCAATTTATTATTCTGATTTATATACACTACTGTCATTAAGGAAACAAGTGTACGTACACGACTGTGATTAATGCAATTCGCATATATCGAAATAACTAATTTATTATTAATTCCATTAATTGCTCACCTTTAATCAATGCATCGTTACTTCATTATACGTTAATTAAGAAACAGCAAAGAGAAGATAGATCATCAACACATAAGAAACATATCAACACACATAAACACCTAGATTTTAGGTGGAAACTCAATATGGGAGAAAACCACCGTTGTTGTCGTCTTTGTCTTCATATTTGATTATAAAGGAAAACTTCTTAAAACCTTGTACTGGCACATAATCTAACCAGTATGCAAGCACCCACCTATAGAAGGCTACAACCTTATGTCATTCTCCATGACCTACTGGAAGGGAGCTACAACCCCCTGAACTTGTTTACTAAATCCTATCAGAACCCTCAACTTCGTGTGGACCACTTTTCAAAATGTTTCAAACTAAGTCCAGCTGTCAAAAAATCATAAAATCAACTTGTAGGCCACCTGGATCCATATCAACCATAAACCCATCTGAGACACTATCACATTGTAAATCAACTGAAATTCTAAAGATCAAGACACTTTATGGAGTACCCAACCAGAAACAATAAATGTCAAATTGTGTACATGACTATACTGAATAAAAATCATGCGCTTTCTCTATATAACATATGTGCAGAGTTCTTAGAATACTGAACACTTAAATCATTAATCATTTAATCACTCATATATCATTTCACAAACTATAGATCATAGAATCAATCATATTTTTCTGAACCAATTACATAGCATACAATCAGTCACACTTTTGTACCATTAAACTTAAGAAATTCAACCAATTCACCTCAGTCATGATAAAGACATCATTGACAGACAACAACAAGTAAACTAGATAACATCAACTATAAACATTAATCATTATAGTTGTAAACATCTATCAGCAGATTGAACCATGTTTTATGTACACAACCTTCATAAGGAATATCTATCAGTGTACGCTCTTACCATGCACAACACTCGTGTAGAGATATGAACATACCGAAAAATTATTTCGTAGAATATATACACGACCCTTCAGAGCTTGATTTGCATATGTACATGATTATGCCCAAACATATCTATGTATAGATTTAAAATATTTCACTACAAACACAATTTCACTTCCAGTAACCATGAATGTCAATGTTATAGGCTTCTGAATAAATTGTTTAGATCATAGCATCATATTTTCATCAATATTAGACATTTGTAGCAGGTAAATCAATTAAGCACACATGTTAATATATTTCATATCTTGCATATCTGAGTCTTCTCCTTGCTCCCTAGTGCACACCTATTTTGGATCAAATCATTCATAGACAACACAATATTTTCACACCTAACACTTTGATCCCCGTCTCCTTATATAGCTTTAGCCTTAGCAAATATCTTAGGAACACCCCTTAGTAATGTCATTGGTATTCTTTGACGGGATCAAATAATCGTTTTCACACTCATTACTATAGGCCAATACCATGGTAAATAACCTTGGTATTCAATTTACCGGGGTGTGGATTATGTACATGACTTTTCTTCACAATACCCATGTATATACACAACCCTTCTACATAGTATCCATGTATGATTTCCAAAAATTCATATTCAACATCCATTTTTCTTTGATTTTACATGTCTCTATTCATATAGACCATGCATCTTGTGAGCATGTGCTAAATATATTTAAATGACTATCCCAAAAATGAAATTTCCTAACACCAGTGGCTCATGATTACATTTGATACCCAAAAATTTGGGTTTACATTTTTTATTCATTATTACGTCAATTGCCCAAGGTAACGAGATTACATACAAATCATGATTTGATCCCAAGAGACCATACAATACTGAATATTACAATGATTACATCATGGGCCTTGACAGAACCTTTACATCAAGGGGCATATATGTCATATATATATAACCATAAAAAGACCTAGAAAATGATGTTGTAAGATCATGATAGTTATCAAAAACCTCCATATATCATATAGGAGCCCACAACATGAATATTTGATAGCAGCATTATAACAACAACATATAAATTTTCAACAGTAATAGTAGATGAACCCATACATGAGAAAATATATGCAATAAGAAATTCTTATTCAATTGTAATGCCAACAAAGAGTTTTAACCAACATATTAAAACAAACCAATGGAAGCAATATAAGAACATAATGATGAAGGTATATATGAGGCTTCCCCTGAATTTGTGCCATTTTTACCAATAATTGATATGTATATGGGACTGTCTAACTCAGAAATTGTGTACATACACAGATGTTCTTTACATCATCTACATAAATAAAATAAACTTATATAGTAATTTACAATCTCGGCTCCCCATGAACATGAAATAGCTGTCAGAATAATTATCAGAGTGATGAAGGAGGAACCATTCCTAGTTTTTGTCTTAGATATTTAAAGGCATCACATGGAAGTGGTTTGTAAATATATATGCAACTTGTTCCTTTGAAGGAACATATTCCAATTTTACCTTTTGTTCAAGCACCTGTTCTCTCAGAAAATGGTATTTTATTGGAATGTGTTTGGTTTTTGAGTGCATGAAAAGATTTTTAGAGATACTTATGGCACTAGTATTGCCGCAAAGAATAGGTACATGTTGAGGAGAAGTGATTTGAATGCCTTTCAATGTTTGCATCATCCATAGAAGTTCAATAAAGTAAGATACAACAACAACATATTTTGCCTCAATAGTAGATAAAGCGATGAAGATTTTTTTCTTGCTAAACCATGATACCAAGCAGGCTCCCAAATACAATTCTCCTCCACTAGTCCTCTTGTGATCATCAATATTACTTTCCCTATCTGTTATTGTGTAAGCATGAAGTGTAAAGTCCGCATTTCTGGGATACCATAGAACAAAATCTTGAGTTCCTTGTAGATACTTGAATATTCTCATAATTGCTTGGAGATGAGTTTCCTTAGGATTGGCTTGAAATCATCTAATAATTCCAATTTCATGCATAATGCATGGTCTTGTACATGTAAGGTAGAGAAAGATGCCAATCATAGATTTATATTCTAGTTGATTGATAGAAGGAGAATCATCATTTTGAATAAGGTTGCATCTTATTACCATGGATGTGCATATCGGCTTATAGTCTTCCATTCTATATTTCTTCAAAATTTGTTTTAGGTACTTGGCTTGGGAAAGAAAGATACCATTCCCAGATTGTTGAACTTGAAGACTAAGAAAGTATATTAGTTCACCAAGTAGAGACATTTCAAATTATTGCTGCATAACTAAAGAAATTCGTTGATTGATAGCTTCTACATTGCTTCCAAATATGATGTCATCTACATAAACAACAACTATCAAAAGTTTACCTTTATTCATTTTGATATATATGTTTCTATCTACAGACCCCTTTTTGAATCCTTGTAGCTGAAGGTACATGTCAAGATGATAATACCATATATGAGGAGCATGTTTCAATCCATACAGTTTTTTATTGAGTTTTCACACAATATTTTTATCATTTCCAAGAATGAACCCTTCACTTTGTTCTATATAGACCTCTTCTTCTAGATCCTCGTTTAATAATGCATATTTAACATCCATTGATATACTTTAACTCTATGGAAACTTGAAAATGCAAGAAACATTCTTATGGCTTCAAGTCTAGCTACATGTGAAATTTTTTTTTCAAAGTATATCCCTTCCTATTGACCATAGCCTTTGCAAAAAATTCTTGCTTTGCTTTGAATTACTTCTCCTTCTTCATTCAGTTTGGCTTTGAACACCCATTTTGTCCCAATAATATTTTTATCATGAGGACTTGGTACTAATTCCCATGTATGGTTCTTTTCAATTTGATCAAGTTCGTCATGCATTTATTTAACCAAACATTCATCTTTCCTTGCTTGATTCACATTTTGAGGTTCAATTGTGGATATTAAGGCTAAGTAACTAGAAGTTCCAACAAGATTTCTTCTAGTTTGTATTTCTGCATCCTTTGTTGTCATTATTATCATTGATGGAAAAGGAGCATCAAAAGATTAGAAAAGACAACAAAATAGCAAAGGAGAAACAATAAGGAAAGAAAGACAAAAGAGAAGAAATGACAAAGGAGAAACAAAAAGGAACAACAAAGGAGAAACAACAAACATGTGTGTTTTTGATCGAGGTAAAGAAGTAGTAAAGGTGTGATGGAAAAAGAGCAAATGGAAAAGAAGAAACAAAGAAGAAACAAGGGAATGTTGATGAACTGATGAAGTGAGATGTTTTAATGCAAGAAAATTGTTGTGATGCAAGGCAAAGGCAAGAATCCATTACAACAAAGGCAAGAAAAGAATCCATTAAAGCAAAGGCAAGATCATCGAGAAAACGACATGAAGATGTTTTGATGCAAGTCCAAGGCAAAGGAAAAGATGTTGCAGATATTATTGTGATGCATCAATGAGGAATGAATGCTTAATTATATAGTCGAATGTTATTCTTATAAAGTTACATAATGTTGGCATTATGTTAATGAATTTTGTCATTGCATGTGAATGAAAATAATATTGGGTGGAGCATTTATTTTTATGTTCTAATATTAAAAATATTAAAAGTTTGGAAATGAATGACTGGAAGGAAAAGAGTCAAGCTTGTTCACTTCATATTTTTATGTGGGATATAAACAACCATAAAACCATCTTTATAAAATATGCGATTTTGGGAGGAACGAGTGAGTTAGAGAGTTGGAGAATACATGACAACTGGTTGAGGTTTTATGCATTAGTTACATGGCACATATGAAACTTATGTGAATAATATTTGAAAGGAAGAAGATGAAGAAATGAAGATGGAGGTATGCATAATTTATGACTAGGTAAACCATATCATTGTTATTTCTTGTTTTCATAAGGAGATTATAGTTTCCTTTCAAGTAATGGTTTGATAAATACCAGTTTGGAGCCTATTGAGGTAGGAGCCTCTTGTGGGTTGTAGACTATAGAAAGCGTATGGGAGTTAGAGATTCCTTGCATCTTGCATCTTTCAGAAAATTGAGGTGGAAGGTTATTGTACATTGGATCCTACAAAAAATCAGATGTAATAAGGGAGAAGGAACTTTCCTTTGCATCCCACCAATAACAAAATCATGGTTTTCTCCCTTTATTGGTTTGCAATTTTATTCAATGTCCATATGTGTTGATTTTATGTACTGATGTGATGTTCTTGATTTACCTATCACTTGTTGTTGCGTATTAAATGTATTGGTAATTATATATCAATCTTATCATTTAATGGTTTAGTTAATGATTTTAAACAAAATCAACATTATTTACATGAATGTACTAAAGTGATTCACCCCCACCCCATCTCAATTTAGTCAAGTTTTCATCAATTGGTATTAGAGGTAGGTTCCTTCTATGTAAGCCTAACAACTTGAAGGTAGATCTAGTTTATTCATGGACTATCGAAGTGTGCATGTGCTTAGTACAACAAACTTTCATGAATGGATAGATAAGGTTAAAAATGAACTTATAAATTATTGACCTAGCATATGGAAGCTTCTATGTGAATATTATTGTAAAGACTCTCCCTCTATGCCATAAAAAAAATGGACATCTAAGGAAAAATGCGTTATATATAAAAATATTCATAATAAGGATCTTGATGCAATAATAAACCTATATTATGCAAAATAACTTTGGGAAAGCTTGCAGCTCATGGCATCAAGGAGAGATCAGTAGCAATAGTGCAAAAAATGAAAGGAGAAATAGGAAGAAGAAAAGGCCCTATCAAAAGGAAAGGGTTCAATTAAATGAGGCGTCTACTAGTGTGAATGGGAATGATTTCGATAAAGAAAAGATAGTTGAAGAACATGTCAAGTTGGACTTAGACCCGATCGAAATAGAAAGAATGAAGAAGGAAAACAAAGACTTGAATAAACTTGTGCATATATGTGATGAGAGAGAACATGAGTACAAGGAATAAATTGTTAATCTAAATAAATAACTTGAACAGGAAAGGAGAATAGAAGGGATGATGAAGATACAATTGAATGATAAATAGGTACAATGTGGAAGATTAGAGGTTGATATTATCTTGTCTATAAGTGAGCTAGAAGAAAAGAAAACATTGTATAGAAAGCTAGAAGAGAAGATAGTCTCTATGATAAACTTAGAAAATCCATCCATTAAAGAGGAAATGACATAAAAAATAACTACAACAATAGAATCCAGTGACAACATGATTGATAATGAAACAAACAAAGGAAAACAAGATAATTAAAATGAAATGAATAAATTGAAGAAAACGGAATATGCTCCTAAATATGAAGGTAAGAAGCTTGCACGAATTTAAAGGAGAAATAATGTCATGTGCATCTGTTGGCATAAACTTTGCCATGCAGAAACACACTATAGGAGAAATGGAATGAGATATTATCAGCAAAAGATGCAACAAACAAAGAAGCTACATCAAGTAAGCAATCAAAGGAGGCCTCTACCTAATAGAATGCTATCATTCATCAGGTACACAAATTTCTTCTATGGCTATTATCTCTTCTGCTATGCATTTGGACATAAGATTGGTGATTGAAAACACTTTGAATAGAAAAGTAAAAAATACAAGCATTTTCTTTCATTACTTGGTGACATAAGTTGTTATAAGTGTAACAGTCCTGGCCATATATCTAAAGACTACAAGTTACTATATACCATAAAAAGTTATAAAGAGAAAGAATAAGAAACTTCAAGCAAACCAGATAATGAGTCAAAAGGAAATGCAAACAACAATAGAACTAAGCCAGCTAAGGTATGGAAGAGAAAGAAAAAGGAACATCTTGAGACATCAATAGAAAAATGAAATCATCATAGCCTCAGGGTGAGTTCCTCAAGAAAGAAAAAGAAGAATTCATTCAGTGTTACAAGAGCAGAAGCATTTGAGGGGGAAAGCAACCCCAAATAGTTTCCTGATAATATCTATATATATCTTTGTGTGTGTGTGTGTGTAAAGAAAGAAAAAGGAGCAGCTTGAGACTTTAATAGAAAAATGAAATCATCATATTCTGAAGGTGATTTGCTGAAGAAAGAGAAAGAAGAATTCATATATATAGATATATATATATTCGAGTGTCTTTGCAATAAAACTTTAATGAAAAGAATGACTATGATTAGTTGCAATTTTCAAAAGGAGAGGTGTTTGAAGGACCATGTTAAGAAACATTTAGAGTGCATCAACTATCCTATATCTCACTTGACTAAGAAGGCTACAAAATGAAGAAAAATTAAAGTGTTACTTGTAAGAAGAAGAAAAGGGACAAAAGTCAAAATAATCAGGCCATTATGTAAATCAACCTATATATTCTTGAATTGTCATTCCTGTAAATATATTACATAGGAAAAGATTCACAGAGATTGGAAAATTTCATCATATATAGAACTATTAATTTAGTTCTATCTTTAGGAAGCCAATTATTGAAATAAATCAAAGATATATGAAAGAAAGAAATAAATTTTGTCCCTACATCCTGGTATATCTCTGCAACTATGCCTTGTACATAGAAGAGAATGATTTTACTCAACACTTCAACAAATATGAACACAAACAAGTCAGAGGATAATTAAAAAATGATTCAGAGGCATGTGGACTTGGCAATGGTGAGGTCAAGGCTAGAGGAAGGTTCTTACTTTGACAATGTAGAATCTTTCAACAATGCACTTGTTTATTATGCAAGGAAATCTTTGGACTACATAAGGAGGTGAAGAACATATTATTATATATATGTTTTCTATGGATTACACCCTAATTCCAAATAAAGAAAATATAATGGAATGGAGGACCATAATTGCTTCAATGGCATATAATGACTTGCAAAACTGTATTGACTATGCAATTGCTCAAGGTGTGTGCACTCTTGAGAAACACCTTAGCAGTGAACCCCATAAGTTGAAAAATGCATAGGTATTGGTAATAAGCATTCCCACCTAGTTACTTGGGAGGTCCTTAGTTGAATCGATGCCTTACTCTTGGCAAGGAGGTCCAAGTCCCTCTTATAAAAAGAAATAAGATCAAACTTAAGCTAGTCGAGAACAAAATGGGATCGTATAATGAGTCCTTCATAACTGGATGGTTTTCTAACTCTTAATGAGATTTCCTTGCATCAATTTGATAATTAACACAAATGAAATTTTGATTAACAGGAGGATCAGGAGAGCATTATATTTCCATATCTTCTAGTGGAAGTTGGAATGACATAAGATAGTCAAGAATATGGAACATAAATGTCATAGATCACAGGACCTGCAAATATAAATTATATGCCAGATAATTGGAATTCAAATGTTACAAACGAGACCTAAGGAAAGTTAGGTATCCAATGTTATAATGGCAACATATGTTAAGTGTTAGGCCCCTATACTACTAATGTAACCCCTTATTGTTATTAGTACAACCCCCTTATTATATTGTTGTACCCATGTAGTCCCCATATTGTTATTATTGTGCCCCATAGAAGCCCACTATTGTTATTATTGTGCCCTTACATTATTATTATTATGTCGGCTCTGGATATATTATGACCCCTTAGACTCTTATATATAGAAAGGAGGTCTTGTCATTTGTATCATCCAAGAATTGTTCATTTATGTAATGTAAAGGAGGTTGCCCCATTGAAGAGGATGAATTCTAAGGCGTTAATCTATCTTTTCTATCTTTTTGTGAGCTGGTTTCATAACATTTGGTATTAGAGCTTTGGATTCTAGGGTTTCGCTACTCCAAATAGGTCATAGTGGAATTTGTGCTATAACTTTTTTTTTGTGACGTTTCAGACGCTAAAAAAAAACCCATTTGGGTTGAAATCATTCGGAAGCTCGGGTCCGAATTTCAAAGCTTTTGGTGCTATAATTTCGAAGATATGATTTGAGGAAATTGGCATTTTTGCAAATTCCCGAATTACATTCCAAACAGGTGACCTGGGGAAAATCGTCATAGCTTTTGTTTTGAGAATCATATTGAAATTTCATAAGAAGTTATAGAAAGAGAACAGACTGTAGCTTCTTGTGTATTTTTTTTAGATCCTAAGGTTAAGACAGTGACACGTGGCGCTTCATACAAGTTCGCTCTTCTAAATAGGTATATAATTAGGTCATCTTGGGAGATTGTGCATAACTCTTTCTTGAAGAATCTAAATTTGATTAGACTGGTGGCATTGGAAAGAGGACGCAGAGAGCTGTTGCTAGTCACAATTTCAAAACTGGAAGAACCAAAATTACAAAGTTATAGTCGTTTCAAGATCAATCTCCTTAAAACAAGAAAAGGTGATATGAGGAAGTTTGATGGCAAGGATCCGGTAAATTGGATACTTCAGATGGAGCAATATTTTGATCTACATGGTGTACCACTGTTACAAAAGGTATGTATTACATCTTTATATTTAGAACCAGATCAATTTTTATGGTATAAAGGGCTTTGTTCTCGTAAACAACTTGTTACGTGGTCAATTTTCACGGAGGAAATGATAGCACATTATGAGGATACAAAGAGCAACACCATCTTTAGAGCAACACCACAAAAACTGGAAAGAGTAAAAGGGCTTTGTTACAAAGTGGCAAGTAAAATTATGGCAACAAGGAAGTCTTACCCTCACAACTATAATAATGGAAGTGTTGTTTCTCCTAGCCTTCCACAACCTACAAGGGCTACACCAAGACAATTGGAAGAAAAAAGAAAAAAAGGGCTTTGTTACAATTATGATAGCAAATGCACAAGAGGTCATAAGTGTGCTGAGAAGAAAATATTTTACATAGAGTATGAAGAGGAGGAATAAAAGGATCAAGAAACATCAAAAGAAGAGGATATGCACTAGGACCAAACCCCAGAGAAAGAAGAAATGAATCCGACCATATCTTGTAAGGCAATAGCAAGAATTACCACTCCTCAAACTATCAAGATAGAAGGACGTATCAAGAAGAAAAATTTTCAAGAAGTGAAAGATCACATCGAGCATCAAGAAATGAATCCGACCATATCTTGTAAAGCATTGGAAGAAATTACCACTCCCCAAACTCTCAAGATAGAAGGACATATCAAGAAGAAGAACCTTCAAACAGTGAAATGTCAGGAAGAAAAGTATCAAGAAACATCAAAAGAAAAGGATACTCACGAGGAACCAACCCCAGAGAAAGAAGAAATGAATCCGACCATATCTTATAATGCATTCGTCGGAATTAGCACTCCTCAAACGGTAAAGATAGAAGAACATATCAAGAAAAAAAGGTAATAGTGTTGATTGATTTGGGTAGTACCCATAATTTTATTAATTGTAAGATATCCAAGGACTTCAATTACTTCCTAGATCCAACACTAGAGTGTCAAGTGACGGTTGTAAGTCGAGGAACCATAAATTGCTCTAGAAAGTGCAATAATATCCAACTATCCATGGGAGAATATATATTGAATAGCCCAATGTTTTCCGTTCCAATGGGTGGTGTTGTTGTTGTACTAGGAGTCCAATGGCTACAATCCTTGGGTACAATAGCTTTTAATTTTCAAGAACTTTTTATGAAATTTTCCTCTAAAGGAAAGGAAGTTGAATTAAGGGGTATCACAGGGAAACCACGAAAGATAATAACTTTTGACAGAATGACAAAGCTTCTAAAGAAATAACAACGAGGCGTAAATGCACAGTTATATTCGCTAACTGTTCAAATATCGAAATCATGTATTTCTCCGTATCTCCAAAAAGCCTTGGACAATCATTCCAAGGTATTTGAGACTCCCAAAGGTCTCCCATGTATTCGTGATCATGATCATGCTATTCATTTTATTCCAGGATGTGTTCCTCCAAACGTCAAGCCTTATAGATATCCATATGCCCAAAGGAGTGAAATTGAACATATGGTTGCAGAAATGGTAGAGGTTGGTAAAATTATCCAGTGAAATTTGATAAACAAAGGAAGGTATGAATAGAAGGATGGCAAATCAAGGTGGGAACTCATTCAAAAGTTGTTGAATATCCCAGTTCCAACACTATTGCCAAAACTTGACAAGGAAAGAAAAAGCATATTGGAACCTGAAGCATTTACAGAATTGAGAAGTCAAAAGCTATGAAATCGATCAATTTCAAAGCATATCATCAAGTGGAAGAACTTACCTGTTGAAGATTTCATATGGAAGGATAAGAATTTTATACAGAAGCATCAAGAACTACTCAAGCATTGATGACAACACTTTTTGAAGGAGAGGGGCATGTTAGGCCCCTATACTACTAGTGTAACCCCTTATTGTTATTAGTACAACCCCCTTATTATATTGTTGTACCCATGTAGTCCCCATATTGTTATTATTGTGCCCCATAGAAGCCCACTATTGTTATTATTGTGCCCTTGCATTATTATTGTTATGTCGGCTCTGGTTATATTATGACCCCTTAGACCCCTATATATAAAGGAGGTCTTGTCATTTGTATCATCCAAGAATTGTTCATTTATGTAATGTAAAGGAGGTTGCCCCCTTGAAGAGGCTGAATTCTAAGGCGTTAATCTATCTTTTCTATATTTTTGTGAGCTGGTTTCAGAACATTAAGGATAAAGGAGAATGTTATGCTTTAGAGCCAAAATTTTTGCCAGCACCAGACCTACCAAGTCTGAACTGTGGGAAAATTGATATGTTTCACATAACAGTTATGCGTCATATGATGCTAGAAAAGAAAGAAAAAAAGGCATTATGTTGCCCCACAAGATCCACGAGGGCCACAATTCTGAATCCAATCCCGTGACTCCTATTTTTTCAACCAACACTTTTTATTTGGGATCCATTATAAAAGAAAATCTCAATTGCAAATTAGTGATAATATGTGGCATAATCCTGATGTATATTATGGAAACATTGGTATTTAGTTTATTGGTCAATGTTAAACAATATTGTGACAATGCACATTATATATTATGGTAGGAGATATATATTATAATTCTTGGTACATCATTATTATTGTGTCTTATATATTCTTTGTGTTCTACCCTCCAATAATTTTATTCCATATAATATATCTATTTCCCATGGTTGAACGGTTGTAAAGGGTGTTCGTAAACTATTGAGTGGCCACCCAATTTCAAATGGCGCAGTTGATACGACAACTGAAACTAATATTGCAAGGGGTCGAATCATATTCTTCTATCTTCATGGATTCTCCAAATGGTTAGTCCTAATATATGATAACATAATATAGCGTAATAGAAATGTTG
Source organism: Pinus tabuliformis (assembly GCA_031772625.1). Lineage (NCBI taxonomy): Eukaryota > Viridiplantae > Streptophyta > Pinopsida > Pinales > Pinaceae > Pinus > Pinus tabuliformis. Next base: position 844,774,173 of record CM062809.1, on the reverse strand, counting down.
TTGTAGAATTTCATTGGTGCAATGAAAATGAAGTACTGTGGCATATATTTTGTGGTAGAAAACATTACGAGCATTATTTTCATTGATGGAAAAGGAGAAACAAAAGATCAGCAAAGACAACAAAATAACAAAGGAGAAACAGCAAGGAAAGCAAGGAAAAATAGTAGCAATGACAAAGGAGAAACAACAAGGAACAACAAAGGAGCAATAACAAGCATGTATGTTTATGATCAAGGCAAAGAAGTGGTAAAGGTGTGATGGAAAAAGAGCAGGTGGAAAAGGAGAAACAAAGAAGCAACAAGGCGATGTTGATGAACTGATGAAGGGAGATGTTGCAATGCAAGGCAAAGGCAAGACTTGATGACAACAAAGGAAAGGAAATACTCCATGAAATAAAAGGCAAGGTATCTGAGATAATGAAAGGAAAATGTTGTGATGAAATTCCAAGGCAAAGGAAAAGATGTTGCATATATTATTGTCATGAATTAATGATGAATGAATGCTTAATTATATAGTCGTATGTTATTCCTATAAAGTTATAGAGTGTTAGTATTATGTTGATGAATTTTATCATTACATGTGGATGAAAATAATTTTGGGTGGAACATTTATTTTTGTTTTATAATATTCAAAATACAAAGAGTTTGGAAACAAAAGAGTGGAAGGAAAAGAGTCAAGCTTGTTCACTTCATATTCTTATGTGGGATAGAAACATCCATAAAACTATCTTTATTAAAGATGTGATTTTGGGAGGAAATAGTGAGTCAGAGAGTTGGAGAATGTGTGAGAGTTGATTAAGGTGTTATGCATTAGTTACTTGAGACATATGAAACTTATGTGAGGTAGATTTCAAGGGAAGAAGAGGTAGAAATGATGATGGAGGTATGCAGAATTTATGACGAGGTAAACTAGCACATTGGTGTTTCCTGTTTGCATCAGGGGATTGTAGTCTCCTATCAGGTAGTGGCTTGATAAATATCAGGTTGGAGCCTATTAATGTAGGAGCCTCCTGTGGATTGTAGCTTACAAAAAGCTTATGGGAGTTCGAGCATCCTTGCATGTTGCAACTTTTAAAAAATTGAGGTAGCAGGCTCTTGTAGGTTGGAGCCTACAAAAAACCAGATTTAATAAGGGAGTGGGAGCTTGCCTTTGAATCACAACAATAACAAAATCATGGTTTTCTCCCTTTATTGGTTTCCACTTTTATCTCGTGTCCATATGTGTTTCTTTTATGTGCTAATGTGATGTTCTTATTTTACATATTACTTGTTGTTTGCATATTAAATACGTTGCTCATTATATATCAATCTTCTCATTTAGTGGTTCAATTAATGAGTTTAAACAAAATCAAATTAATGTCCATGAATGTACTAAACTAATTCACCCACCCCCCCCCCCCTCAATTTAGTCAAGGTTTCGTCAGTTGGTATTAGAGATAGGTTCCTTCTATGTAACCCTCAAATCTTGAAGGTAAATCTGATTGAGTCATGGAATATCGAAGTATACTTGTGCTTAGTACATCAAATTTTCATGAATGGAGATATAAGTTTAAAACTGAAATGATAACTTATGGACTTGGTGTATGGAAGCTTGTATGTCAGGGTTACTGTAAAGACCTTGTATGTGAAGATTACTGTAAAGGCTCTCCCTCTGTGCAAGAGGAATAATGGAATTCTAAGGAAAAATGTGTTATATATAACAATATTCATAATAAGGATCTTGATACAATAATATACCTAAATTACACAAAAGAAATTTGGGAAAGGTTACAACTCATGCATGAAGGAGTGATCAATAGCAATAATGCAGAAAATGAAAAGAGAAAGAGGAAGAAGAAAATGCCTTGTCGAAAGGAAGGTGTTAAGTTAAATGAGGTATCTACTAGTGTGAATGGGCATGATTTCTATAAAGAAATTATAGCTGAAGAACAAGTCAAGTTGGACTTAGAACTAACTAAAATAGAAAGATTGAAGAATGAAAACAAAGACCTGAAGAAACTTGTGCAGATATGTGATGAGAGAGAACATGAGTACATGGAAGAAATTGTTAATCTAATTAAGCAACTTGAAGAGGCAAGGAAAATAGAGGGGATGATGAAGAGACAGTTGAAGGAGAAAGAGGTACAATGTGAAAGATTACAGGTTGAGATTGTCTTGGCTAGAAGTGAGCTAGAAGAAAAGAAAACATTGTATGAGAGGCTAGAAGAGAAGATAGTCTCTATGATAAACATAGAAAATTCATCCATTAAAGAGGACATGGCTACAAAAATATAAGACAACAATAACATGATTGATAATGAAACAAACAAAGGCAAGCAGGAGAATCAAAATGAAAAGAATAAATTGAAGAAAATTCAATATGATCCTAAATATGAAGGTAACCAGTTTCCATGAATTCAAGGGAGAAATAATGTCATGTGCCTCCATTGCCATAAATTTGGCCATGCTGTACCTCAAGTAAGTAATCAAAGGAGGCCTCTACCTAAGAGAAGACCATCAGTTATCAAGTACACAAATTTATTCTATGGCTATTGTTTCTTTTACTATGCATTTGGACACAAGGCTACTGATTGCAAACAAATTGAAAATAAACATAAAAAATACAAGATTTTTCTTTTATTTCTTGGTGACATACGGTGTTATAAGTGTAACAATCTTGGCCATACAACCAAAGGCTACAAGTTATTGTACACCCTAAAGAGTTCTAGAGAGAAAACATAATAAAATCCAATAAGACTAGATAATGAGCCAAAAGAAAATGCAAACAACAATAAAGGGAACCCAAATAAGGTATGGAAGAGAAAGAAAATGGAGAAGCTTGAGTCTTCAATAGAATAATGAAGTCATCATAGCTTCAGAGCAAGTTTCTCACGAAAGCAAAATGATAAAAATGAAATTAACTCCAACAGATTACAGAAAAACACACATAAAAAACCAGACACAAAATATTGGTGGAAAAAGGCTGAAGCCTCATGCTTCTCTCTCACATTTTCATTTTTTAAAAAATAATTGAATATAGTGTTACAAATAAATAGATGAGAGACAGTGTTCTCAAGATAGCGCGTGCTATCGTAGACACTTTTGGTTGAGATAATTTCTCCTTTGGTTGAGATAATTTCTCACCAGACACACACCAATATAGGAGTTACCTAAACTAACTCCTATCTTAGAGGAACAACCCAAGAGTTAGGCACAAATTCCTAACTTGGAATATTTAATTAATTAATTTATTTTTGGATTTTTTATTGTTTTATGAGAGAGGCTAACATTCCCCCCTTCAATGATAAATCCAAAATAAGAACAAGGAACCATCTTTTGAATCAGTGATCGGAGAATCCACAGTATGAACATCTTTATACCAACGTTTCAAATCCAAGGAACCATCTTCCAAGTTCTCATGTTGATCCTCAAAAACATTGCCTGAAAAAACCGCCAAAACTGGATGTTGGAAAAAAACTCAAATCTGAAGAGAACATGAATCCACTGCATGCCTGATTCATCTTTGAATGTTGCTTGACAACTCCATCACGTGCCAAGCCGCAAAAGGATCCAACTGTCCTTTGTTTGAAAACAGCATCTGGTGTCCACTGACACAATTTGATGAACGCCCATTGGTGTGTTTGCTGATGATGATCGCCCACTGACTGAAGATGTCGAAAAACAACTCAATGTTACTTTAGCTATGATGAAAGCTGCTCACTGCTGCTTTGGCTGTCGATCGCCCACTGGCGAATTTGTTGATGCTCACTGCTGATGACAAATGCCCACTAGCTGATGAAGATGCCCACTGACTACTTCGCTGATGTTGACGAGACTTTCAGTCTGACAACCACTTGTCAATTTCATTGACATTTTCCCCCCTTTGTCAGCTGAAAGGAGAGACAATCTTCTCCAAAATATATTTGAACTCCCCCCCTTCAGGTGTAGGAGAGTTTCACTGTTGTACTCCCTCATTCAACTGCATGAGAATACCATCATCTGTTCACTGCTGGCTGCACTATGTGTGATTTTAGGTGGTTGTAGAACTGAGACAATCGTTTGACTTTGGATGACCATTCCCAATGATCGATCCATTCATAATGTATCTTCAATCTGGCTGATTTTTGTTCGTTGCGACATTTTGCTGAGGAATGATTGGGCTTGCCACAATGGTGACAAGGATGGAGATCAAAACACTGATCTTCTATATGACCGGTTCTTTGACAATGAGAACATTTCGGTTGGACGTCAACTTCATGTTGCGTGCAGTTCTGTTTGTCTGCAACTTTCTCAGAACTTGCTAAGGCGTGTTGCGCAAGAAATCCTGCACTAACGAACTTAATTGGCTTGGAATAATTTGGGATATGTAAGTTGGTGTCATCAGTGACATATCCTAAGCCTTGTCGATTCTTGTTATTTTGAATCTCTTCCCAGGGCTTGATGATGGGTTTGGAAGAAATTTGAATTTGATCATGAACAACTTCGACACTTGAAGTTGTTTGGATGAGTGATTTGGAATCAAAATCTTTATCTTCATATGTATGGGTGAATGACTTGGAAGAAGCACTCTTTTGTTGCAGCTCGTCTCTTTGTAGTTGCGACTCTAGTTGAAGAAACTCAATGGTTTCATGTGTTTGTCGTAGATGCTGTGAAAGATCAGCAAGAGTTTCTTTGTTGATGTGCACCATGTCTTCATCACTGGAGATGATTAAACTGTGAAGAATGTGTAACAACTGACTATGTTGCGCCATCTGAACTTGCTCACTTGAAATCAGGCTCTCTTGTCGTAGATGTCGTGCTTTGAACTATTTCACTTGATTTTGTTACTTGAATGACAGGCTCACTTGCTATGGGACTTGAATGGCACGCTCGCTTGATTTGTTGCTTATTGCACTTGCTTGGAACACTTGCTAGAGTTGTAGAACTTTCTTGCTTAAACTCTGGAATTCATAATCGCTTGCTGATGATCATATTTGCATGAATGCTCACTTGCCTTATTTGATGACTTCACGCTCACTTGAATGAATAGCCACGCTCGCTTGATGTCGATCTCAACTTGCTTGATTGGTGTTAGAGTTGAACTTGTTTGGTTGCTTTGATGGTTGCTGCAATGAACTTCACTCTAGCTCACTTGAAGATTTGAACTTTGTACTGTTTTGAGGCAAATTGCTTGAATGAATACTCACGCTCGCTTGTAGGAGATGTGAACTTGTTGTGTGTTTCATTTGGAGTTAAAACTCATGGACTCACTTGATTGTGCTTTAAAGGAAGGGTGTCGAACACTGTCGAAAATGCACCCAAAAAAGCTTACAATGATTTCAATGATTCACTACAATGAATTCAATTTGACTCAATTCAAGACTTGGGTGTAGGTTTCAACCGAGAATGCACCCTTACAATTCAATGTAATTTGAGTTTAGTTACAAGTTCAATAATGTTGATGTATAATGTGCTCTGAAACGTTGAAGTTTATAGATTCATTAACTTGATTGTAGTGATGTAGACATTGCTTTGAAATGCTGGAGTCTGCAGATTCATGAACTTGATTGTATTGAGTGGATTTGTTTGTTGAGGTAGAATGTCGATGTTGAAAACTTTGATTATTTGTTGTAGTGACGCAAATGCATGTGTTGAGCTTAATTATCCTTCCTTGCAGCTATTTTGTTACAGGTGTTGTGCTTGCTTGCATTGAACTTTATGTGTGTGGTAAATGCGATCATTTATGTGTCACAACTAGACACAAATCATAAGTAACAACATGAAGCCATAAAAACACTCGCCATCACAAATACACATGGTGTACCTAAGATCCCCTTATTCAATTTCGGGCGGATCTAGGACACAATCACCACAAAAAAATATGTCTTTATTTATTTTCAAGATACATCATCATGACAACGGCTTCAGTGAGGCTTTTCAAGTACACATTTAGAATTCTCTGGCGTCAATTTGTCTTCAAACACTGACTCAACCTTTCTTTGGATCACAATAACGACTTTCACTTGACTTGTATCACTCTAAATTTACAAAGAAAATGGACTTATGACTCCACAAAATCACTTCAAAGAAATTCACACTTACACCTCCATTAAAAAAAACCTTTTCACAAAAAAAATTCACCTTATCACTCCAAAAATCTCTATGACCACTTACACCTCCATTAAAAAAAAAACCTTTTCACAAAAAAAAAATTCACCTTATCACTCCAAAAATCTCTATGACCACTTATGTCTCAAAAAAAAATCACTTATAGAAAACCCACTTTGAAAGTGCCAAATTGGTCACCTTTGAATCTGATTTCGCGTACATTTCTGTTTCTTCTCACAAACAGACAAGCCGCTGCTTTATGGTTGCAATATATGATAAATCTACCAAGTGAAGAAATCTAGCAATACCAATATCAAAATCTTGACACGTGTGACAAGATGAACTTGGCCTGTTGTAAATAATATCCATGGCTCCAGTGTTTCCTCCATTGAATAGCATTATGAAACATGCCTCCATTTTTACTTAAATGGATTAACATTTTGAGGTAGCCGAGAATGTCCAAATACTCACAACAGGAGATTAATCCTTTCCAATATGAGAAACCGTAAAAGCTTGGCTGTCATGACTCATGAAAGCTCTGCCAAATTCATCTGAACATTGAGCTGAGGAAGGTAGAGATAAAGTAACTAAGCATATCACCGAGATTTTGAATCCCCTCCTTTGCTTCTGATTGATGAAAGTGAGAAAAAAGGAGCGTGGTGCTTTCAGTGAATTAGCTGCTGATAAATGTTCTTCCCCTGTTGCTAGGCTTTGTTCATGGGAGCGTTCTCCAAAAGAATTCACACCTTCCAAATTATAGCTTCTCTCAGAAGAGAGCTTTATGAGAGAGGCTAACACAAAAGAGGAATTTGGTCAGTGTTACAGGAGCAAATCATATCAAGGGGAGAGCAACCCTAAACTGTTTATTCATTATATATATATATATATATATATATATATATTGATTGATTGGAGTGTCTTTACAAAACTAATGAAAAGGATGACTATTATTAGTTGCAATTTTAGAAAGGAGAGGTTTTTGAAGGACCATGTTAAGAAACATTTAGAGTGCATCAACTATCCTATATCTCACTTGACTAAGAACTCAAAACAATAAAAAATTTAAGTGGTACGAAAACAATAAAAAATTTAAGTGATACTTGTAAGAAGAAGAAAAGGCACAAAAGTCTATATATTCAATTCATTATGTAAATCAACCTATATATTCTCGAATTATCATTCCAGTAAATATATTACATGGGCAAAGAGTCACAAAGATGGTACAATTTCAAGATATATAAAACTATTAGTTTAATTCTATCTTCAAGAAGCCAATTCTTCAAATAAAGAAATGGTATATGAAATAAAGAAATAAATTTTGTCTATGCAACTCTTCCTTGTACATAGAAAAGAATGATTTTTCTCACAATTTCAACAAATCTGCACAAAAACAAGCCAGAGGATAATTAAAACATGATTTAGAGGCATGTGGATTTGGCGATGGTGAGTTCAAGGCTAGAGGAAGGTTCTTAATTTGACAATGTAGAATCATTCAACAATACACTTGTTTATTATGAAAGAAAAGCTTTGAACTGCATATGGAGGTGAAGAACATGGTGAAAGAACATATTATGATATATATGTTTTTTTAGGGTTTTACATCAGAATTCCAAATAAAGACAATATAATGGCATGGAGGACCATAATTTCTTCAATGGCATATAATGACTTTCAAAATTGTATTTACTATGCAATTGCTGAAGGTTTGCACACTCTTGAGCAATGCCTTATTGGTGAACCCCATCAGTTGAAAAATGAATAGGAATTGGTAATAAGCATTCTCGCCGGGTTACTTGGGAGTTCCTTAGTCGAATTTGTGCCTTACTTTTGGCAAGGAGGTCCAAGTACCTCTTATAAAAATAAAAATGATCAGACTTAAGCCAGTGAAGGATGAAATGGGATTGTACAACGAGGCCTTCATTACTGGATGGTCTGCTAACTCTCAATGAGATTTCATTTGATCATTTCGATAAACAACACAAATTATTTAAGATAAACAAAATTGTGATTAACAGGAGGATGAGGAGACCATTACATTTTCCATATTTTCCTATGGAAGTTGGAACGGCATAAGATAGTCAGGAATCTGGAACATAAATGTCATAAAGTAGAGGACCTGCAAATATCGGTGATATGCCAGATAATTGGAATTAAAATTTTACAAACCATACCTAAGGAACGTTAGGTAGCCAATGTTATAATGGAAACATATGTTAAGGATAAACGAGCATGTTATGCGTCAGAGCGAAAAATTATGCTAACATCAGACCTACCAAGTCAGAACCATTCATAACAGTTATGTATTATAGTAAGATGATGCTAGAATAGAAAGAACAAATGACATTTTGTCGCCTTTCCATATGCACCAGTGCTATAATTCTAAATCCAATGACTCCTATTTTTTCAACCGTCACCTTGCATTTTGGATCAATTGTAAAAGAAAATCTCAGTTGCAAATTAGCGATAATATGTGGCAAAATCCTAATGTATATTATGTTAACATTCATATTCAGTTCTAAGCAATATTGTGACAACGAGCGTTATATATTATGGCAGGTGATATATATTATAATTCTTGGTACATCGTTACTATTGTGTCGTATATATTCTCTGCGGTCTGCCTTCCAATAATTTTATTCCATATAATAGATATTCCTCCCACGATTGAACGGACATAAACGGTGTTGGTAAACTATTGAGTGGCCACCTAGTTTCAAATGGCACAGTTGATATGACAACTCCCACTAATCCGGCAAGGGGTCGAATCATAGTCTGTTATCTTCATGGATTATCCAAATGCTTAGGACTAAGATATGATAACATAACATATCATAATGGAAATGTTGTTGTAGCAATTTACTAGTGTAGTGACAACGAAGTATTATGGCATATATTTTGTTGTGGAAAAACATTACGAGTAGTATGTTACGAGTAGTATACGTTACATACAAATCAGTTACTCAACATAGTTATAGATGGACATAGACATAGTGTACATAACAGGTAAAAAGGGCATGTTATTACATTGATGTTATGGAAAGTGAATGAAGAGTTAAATTATTGCTGCCCAACGTTTATATAGTGTATGCAGTGCGATGGGGGTTCATATATTGCAGGAGTTATTACATTGTAAGTCGACCCATTATGATGATTTATTATTTTTGTTCAATACGTTACAACGAACTATTATTGCAAGTCAATTATCGATATTTGATTAACACATTACTTGGTAAAGCACAGTAATGCTTCCCACCTCCCACCTCCAACATGGTATATTTGTGGTTTCCATTATCTATGTAACGCCATCCCGACTCAACGTTTCAGATCTACACATTTTTTTACTATGCAACCCAATATTTTTTCCTTTCAATGACCTGGAAACATTTTTTTTGGGTTGTCAAACTGGCCAACTGTCACAAGTTGCATAGCGTTCCTCCTCCCTCTGCATATCAAATTCATTTGATGAGTTTTATCGTGCGAATTGGATTGTTGGTTTATGTTATGAGATTATTGGAACTATTATCCCAAATGTGTATGGAGAGATAAGAAATAGTTCTATTTCAAAGATATTTGAACATGCAGCTAGCACCATATTTTCTATTACTTTGTATTGACCAGAAAAGTGCAGCAAGCCAGTGTTTATTTTACAGGTACAGTGCATCCTTTATAATTCTTTCCAAGCAATTCAATGTTCACTAATTAGTGGAAGTAGGTCAATTGGTCAGAGAAATTGATTCCGTATGAACTTACTGATCCAAGAGTGACTTAGATTCCTACATTATCTATAAATAAAGTCGGGCCTTCAAGACACAATCCTGCATTTTCTGAAGACTTGACAAAAACAACATCCTCTTTGAAAATAATCAACCTACGCAGTATTCAAATATGGTGCAGGAGGCTGTGTTGGAAATCCTTTATAGTAAGATTTTGTTTTCCATGTGATCCCACCTATTGTTGATTTGTCTTGGTCATATTCAGAAAAACAGTTGAATAGTCTTTTTGGTGTGCATGGAATTACAACATTGGTGAATCCCACAACTAGGCTGACAATATTATCACATGAATCCATGTCGATTTGGAATTATCTCACCAAGTTACATTATATAGTGGTTGGCCTTAGGATGATATCATGCTTACAGGAATTTGTCTTTAATTAAGAAAGCTATGTAATTATGGTGGAATAAACATTTTCTCAGAGGAACTAATTGATATTTGATTGTGGATTACAACGTTATATTATTGAATGATATCCATGTATGATATTAATGATATGCATGATGGCTGGCACATATTTGTTAATGGAATCGATCCTTCTTGAGACTGTGTTTTCTGTCTGCATAAATGCATTCAAATTTTGCTAAAGAGGAAGCAACATTTTCACACAAGTAACACAATTATCTACAACTTGGTTTATAGGAGATCTCCAAAATAGCCTTCATGTATGAGTGCTTCTCTTCCTAGTTATTCCTGTAATGCTATATCAACTGAAGAGTTTATGTCGATGACTTCTATGCGCTCTGGGAAAACCATAGTATGTGGGAACCCTATTTTAATTATACAATAGAAGATCCATTACCGGGCTAACATTTCATTACTTGAAACTACCAGAAACCATGGGACCTTTATATCATATTCTTATTTCTGAAATGCCTTAAGCCTTAATCTTGATCACTCCTGTTGCTGAGTTGAGTTTTGTTGTAACTCAAAGGGCATAAAGAATTGAAATAGAACTCACCATAATAATTGTGTTGATATGTGGCAATATATATTATTGGAAAAAACATGGCAGTTATATAATATGAATGTGTGTTAGGTTACAATGAGATTTGAATTGAGAAGTCCGCCATTCCTTTGGACTCTTCATTCTCTACAACATTCCAATGTCTGTGGGGTCGACCCCCCTACGGTTTTCTTTCTCAAACTATTGATTGCAATAACTTCTTTTTGCAAGCAATGTGGATCTTCATTCCAATGGTGAGATCTTGAAATTCGAGCATCAAACATTTTTACTCAAATTAAAAATGACCTTACTTGTGACTGTTACTGGAAAACACAGTTGTAATTGAAATTGGTGAATGACCACCATTGCATGAATTTTCTTCCTTGTATGTGTGATTCATCCTTCAAAATATTCATTGGAGGTCTTTCATAAAATTTATTTTTTATGTTGCTTAGAGTCACTATGGAGTTGCACGTTGTTTTGAGTTGATATATTATAAAGTTAATTTATTATTCCGTTCGCAGTGAATATTGACAAAGATAGTACACTTGTGTAGAGAGTATTTTCCAATATTAATACAATTTTAACATTGTTAATACTGGAGAGCGTTAACATTATGTTAATACATATTTTTGTGGAGATCATTCATATATGCTAGGAGAATTTGTGCAGAGTGTGGCATATCCATGATATCAGACATTAGCACATAATATATGAGCCAAATATAAAACAATGCATTAATATGAGCCTATTGTTACATTTGCAATATGGCTTTGAGAGAAGTATTGGGAAGTGCATTAATGTTGATCCTAATTAACCATACATTATTATTATATGGTTTCAAAGTTCTTTCCATGTTTGGTATTTTAAAGAAAGCTCATTGATTCAACCTAAAGAGGGTAAAGAATTTTTTCATGTTGTTGTTGGCATTATTTGAAATTGTTATTCATGATGACCAAGATGATAGAGTTATGGAGGAGTTCTTCCCTTATCTTGGATTCTTCCCAATCTCTAGCAAAGTGCTCATTTCATGTCTTCAACATGCCTTGTGGCACAACATCACCCACATCACTGCCCATGGGCACATCCTTCTCATTTGTAACCAAGTTATGGGTGAATACAAAGTTTATAGCCCCTAGTTGAAAGGTACTGTGTTAAAGTCTGGAATTTTCCTTCGCAGTTTGAGAGATTTGAAGAGAAACATATTTATGTGACCTTCATTTGGTCCTACACATAGAAAAGGAATTTTGAGGATTGAGTGTTGGTTCACAACGTTCATATTCACATTGCAATCTTCTTATGGTGATCTTGTTCTTTATTATGGCGTTGTGATGTATTCTTGCAATGTGTCATATGATGCGTTAATTCAATGAGTTTTTCCAATATTTTACAATGTGTTCTCACAACAGTTTTCTGTATAACTCTTGCAATGTTAACACAGTTTGAAGTGGATTTGTAGTAGTTTTTATATGTCATGTGGAGAAACATTCATTTTGGAGTAGTGTTCAATCTGGAGGAGCCCTAATTTACCATCTCTAGTGGCATTCATTCAATGGTGGTGTCAACATTGTCTATGTAGAACAAAATGTTACAGGTTGTAGAGCATTAATGCATTGATGACAACTACATTGAGGATTGTTTTACAGTGATTTAAAGATCATATTTTTTAGTGCCTTAATCAAGAGAAAATATCAATGTGGATTGAACAGCTACAAGACATTTGTAACCCCCTTTCCATTGATGTCAAAGGGGGAGGTAAGAAAAAGTAAGAAGAAGTGCTTCTCAAGACAAATTTGTTTCCATCAATTCCAAGGGGTGGGGGGACTGTTGGCATTATTGTCATTGATGGCAAAGGAGCAAGAAAAGAGAAGAAAAGACAACAAAATAGAAAAGGAGCAGCAACAAGGCAAGGAATGCAAAAGAGTAGAAATGACAAAGGAGAAATAGTAAGGAACAAAAAAGGAGCAACAACAAGCATGTATGTTTGTGATCAAGGCAAAGAAGCAATAAAGGTTTGATGGTAAAAGAGAAGATACGAAAGGAGAAACAAAGAAGCAGTAATGTGGTGTTGATTAACTGATGTAATAAGATGTTTCAATGCAAGAAAATTGTTCTGACCCAAGACAAAGGCAATAGTCCATGACAACAAAGGCAAGGAAAGACTCCATGAAAGAAAAGGCAAGGTTGTTGAGAAAATGACATGAATATATTGTGATGCAAGTCGAAGGCAGATGAAAAGATGTGTCACATATGATTTTGATGCATTAATGATGAATGAATGCTTCATTATATAGTTGTATGTTATTCCTATAAAGTTACATAATGTTGGCATTATATTAATGAATTTTATCATTACATGGGAATGAAAATAATATTGGGTGGAGCATTTATTTTTGTGTTCTAATATTCAAAATATGAAGAGTTTGGAAACTAATGAGTGGAAGACAAAGAGTCAAGCCTATTCACTTCATATTCTTATGTGGAATATAAACAACAATAACAATATCTTTATAAAATATGTGATTTTGGAAGGAAAGAGTGAGTTGGAGAGTTCGAAAATGTGTGAAAGATGATTGAGGTGTTATGCATTGGTTTCCTGGCACATATGAAACTTATGCGAATCAAGGGAAGAAGAGGCAAAAATGAAGATGGAGGTATGCATCATTTATTACCAAGTAAGCTAGCACATTGTTGTTTCTTGTTTGCAACAGGGGATTATAGTCTCCTTTCAAGTAGTGGCTTGATAAATATCACGTCGGAGCCTCTTGAGGTAAGAACCTCGTTTAGGTTGTAGCCTACAGAAATCATATGGGAGTTGGAGCTTCCTTGCATGTTGCAGGGTGAAGAAAATTGAGGTAGAAACCTCGTGTAGGTTGGAGCCTACAAAAATTCATGTGTAATAACAGAGTAGAAGCTTTCCTTTTCATCATAACAATAGATAAATATTTGTTTTCTCCCTTTATGGGTTTCCACTTATATCTAGTGTTCATATGTGTTGCTTTTATGTGCTTATGAGATGTTCTTGGTGTAATTATTACTTATTATTTGCATATTAAATATATTGGTCAATTATATATCAATATGCTCATTGAATGGTTGAGTTAATGTGTTTAAATAAAATAAACTTGATGTCCATGAATTTACTAAACTGATTCACACCCCCCCCTCAGTAAATTTTTCATAATCCTTTTTTAGCTATAGTTTGAGATTTTGAATCATTCTTCCCTATCCCACAATTTTCTTTACAAGGACATTTAGCAGCATAGTGACAAACCCTTCCACAGGAAAATCATTTAAAAGGAAGTTTAGCTCTAAACTTGCTAGTTCCTACTTGGAGTTTCTTTACAAAATTCACTTATTCTTTGTCTGAAATGTAACCTATTTCCTTAAGCTCTTTCTTTTCCTTTCCTTTGTATGTATCGTTGACTGAAGGACCCCCTCTTATCATTTCATAAGTTTTTAATATCCCATGGAGATGTTCAGTAGTGAGGTTCTTTAAATCCTACATTTGTTCAATGGCAGAGACTTGGAATCGAACTTTGGGGTTAGAGATCTTAGAATTTTATCAACAACAATTGAATATTTTACTTCACAACCAAGATTTCTCATTGAGTTAATGATCTCATCTACCGTAAGGAAAAAACTTATAATAATTTCATCATTATGCATTTTGAGAGTCTTATATTGAATTCTAAACATTTGGATTTTAACACTCTTTACCTTAATGTCACCTTCATAGCTATCGATAATATTGTCCCATATTGATTTTATGGCATTCAACAACATAACTTTCACAAATTTTGATTCTCCCAAGCTTCGTAAGAGAGAATTGACTGCCTTTGTATTGGTCTCATATTGTTTCTTCCCTACAGCAACTATGGAGATGGAGGACAGACACTGATAGCATCCTTCAACAATTTCACAAACATCAACTCCAAGTGATTACAAATATGCTCTTATTCCAACTTTCCAAAAAACCAAGTTAGTTCCATTAAACAAGAGTGGTTGGATAGAAGATAATCCCTCTTGATTTTTCATCTTGATGGATCTCCCTTTAAGTGATCAAGCTTCTTCTTAGGGACTTGCTTTGATACCAATTGTTAGGAAAAATAATAGAGGGGGTAAATCAATATTTTATACACTTCAATTTTTAGATTTATTATTCTTATTTATGTACACTACTATCATTAAGGAAACCACTGTATGTACGTGACTGGAAACCACTGTATGTACGTGACTGTTATTAATGGAACCTGTGTATATCCAAATCGCTAATTTATCATTAATTTCTCACCTTTAATCAACGCATCATTACTTCATTATTCATTCATTAAGCAAAAGTAAAGAGAATATATATCATTAACACACAATAAGCATATCAACACACACAAACACCAAGATTCTAGGTGGAAATTCAATATGGAAGAAAACAACCATTGTTGTCATCTTCGTCTTCTTCTTTTATTATAAAGGAAAACTTCTTACAATCTTGTATTGGCATAGACTCTAACGAGTATGCAGGCACCCACTGCATAAGGATAAAACCTTCTCTCATTCTCCAATAGCTACTGGAAGGGAGATACAACCCCCTAAACTTGTTTACTCACTACTATCAGAACCCTCAGCTCCTTATGGACCACTTTTTAGAATGTTTCAAACTAGATCCACCTGTCAAATAATCATAAAATCAACTTGTAGGCCACCTGGGTCCATATCAACCATATACCCAAACAAACTAAAGGACTGAACCTAAGACAATGTCACACTGTATATCAACTGAAATTTTCAAGATTAAGACACTGAATGAAGAACCCAACTAGAAACAATAAATATAAAATTATGTACATGACTGTAGAGAATAAAACACACGTATATATGTGCTTTCTCTATATAACACCACTGTAGAGTTCTTAGAATAGTGAACACTTAAATCATTAATAGTTGAGTCACTCATAGACCATTTCACCAACTATAGATCATAGGATCAATAATATATTTTTGAACTAATTGTAGATCATACACTCATAAACTCTTCCATGCCATAAAACATAAGCAATTCAACCAAATCACCTCAATCATGATAAAGACATCATCGATAGAAATGAGAAAGTAAACTAGATAAAATCAACTGTAAACATCAATCATCATATTTGTAAACATTTATCAACATATCAAACCTTGGTTTATGCACGAAACCTTCATAAGTAGTATTTGTGCATGTACGCACTTACCATGCACTTGTAACACCTATGTATAAATATGCACATACTAAAAAATTGTTTCGCAGAATATATATGCGACCCTTCAGAGGTGGAACCATGTATGTACATGATTATGCCCCAACATACCTACGTATATACTTGAATATTTTTGTTGAATAGAAAATTTCACTCCTAGAAACCTTGATTGTCAATGATACAGGCTTATGAATAAATTGTTTATATCGTAGCATCACAATTTTATCAATATTAGAAATTTGGAGCAAGTAAATCAATTAAGCATACATGTCGATATACTTCACTTCTTTCAGATCCGAGTCTTCTCCTTTCTCCTTGGTGCACACTTGCTTCAAATCAAATCATTCATAGACAACACAATATTTTCACATCTAACACTTTGATCTCCATCTCCTTATATTTTTTAGCCTTAACCAATACCTTAGGGAAATCCCTTAGTAATTTTGTTGGTATTCTTTGATGAGATCAAATAACCGTTGTAGTATTCATTACAATGGACCAACACCATGGTAAATACCCTTGGTATTCAAGTTACCATGGCGCAGATTTTGTACATGAGTTTTCTTCACAAAATCTGTATATGTATGTGACCCTTCTACATAGTATCTAATGATCCTCAATACTGCAACAAGGATGTTGCAACTCCTAGGCTGACCAACTTTATTTTATCAACCTGGGGTTCATACAAACTTGGAGGTGATAGTGCTATATGCATAGCAGATGCAACAATCTACTCTTATCACTTCTCAACTAGGGCGATAGACCACTAGGGTATTTCAAACCAATTCTCTATTAAGTAGAAGGAGGCTAACTACTGACGGTGAATGTAAAACTATCTTTAATGCAAAAATTAAATGCTTTCATATTTTAAGGAAATGAAAGTGCTGAATAGAAAGTGGTATGAAATGACATGAAATTACCTAGCTAAGACTTAACACACATTACTTGCAGAAGAGACCTAATTTGTCCTTGCATTCTATCATTTAGCTATCTAGACTAAGTAGGCATGTAAATTATCCTAACAGTGCTATAATTGATGTATGCATACACTAGCTAAATATTGGAGAAAAGAGTCATTTGGTTTTAAATTTAGAAATGTAAATGCTAAGATAATAATCTAATCTTTTGCAGGGGAGGAAGGTATGGCAAAGCTGGTCAAAAATGGAAGTGAGGGTATGGAAGTCAAGTTGAATGTGTGCCATAGGCATTGATCATCATTTCTTCCCAAAATAGTCCAAAACAGGCTACTACAGGGTTTCCTGTAGTTACTACAAGATGCCCTAGTTTACTACAAGAAACTTAGCTTAAGGCTATAGGAAGGCAGGGTAGGTGAAAGGAAGTCTTGGGAAGATGTATGATGGTAGAATAAGGTATAGGGAAGGTGCACACTACCCAAGGGTCAACCCAACTATTCAGGATGGTTGGATTTTCTCAAGGTGGTTGTCCACGGTGGCTACATAACATAAACGTAAATTAGTGGTTGGTAGGATTGGGCGAGAGGCGGAGAAGACTTAGATGAGGCTGGTGGAATGAGTTCCTCCTTGCAGATCAACAACTCTTACAAAAACACATATTCTTTTCTTCATTCATTCACAACTTTACATAAATGTGGAAAACATGAATTGAGTTTGAAAAACTGATTTATTGATGGCTAATGGCTTAAATCTATGGAATGGAATGCTTTCTAATCTACAACAAACTCAAGAAACCAAAACGACAATTCTAGGCACTTCTAAAAAATCATAAACAATGATATAGTAAAAAAGAAATCTTAAGCTATTCACTGACCAAAAGATAAATCTGTTTTTGGGGCTGTAAGAGTGGGGCCCTCAAATCATGATCCCATGAGGAAGATGATGAAGATGCCACTATCACAAGATTTTCTAAATTATTTTCTTTCACTACTGTAACACTAATCTACGTCTCCAACTAATGGAAGAAAAACTAATCAATCATTCAAGGACTTGTAAATTAAACAAAGCAAGGATAATTTCAGTAGCTAACCTATGATTTTTATCTAAGAATACATGTACAAAAAGAGTAACCTCTGCTGTTAGGGTTGAGCCCTAACCCAAGAGCTTTAGCCCTTTGAGTCAACTCTCTGTGCGATCCAAGACACCCTTTTCATTGTCAACATAGTTACCAATCAAACGAGAACTATTACCTCAAAAAGGGTAATCTAGCCAAAAACCCCCAAAAAACATAAAAGAAATAACACGAAAATGAAAATTGTTTATGCCAGAACAACTTTTTTTTAGGGTAAATTTTCGACATTTTTTTAAAATGGAAGTAAAAACAATTTTTGTTTTGAAAAATGGATGAAAAAACACCCTTAAATAATAAGTGTTTATTCTCGAATAACAAAACAAAAAATCGGGTTACAACTTTGACATTTTTTAGCAATGGAGTTAAAGAGCAAATATCTCGACTTTGAAAAATTGTAAAATTCCAACAATTCTCGGACATGATGTTAAATATAAAATATCATGTCTCGAATCCTAATAATTCCAACTATTTCCATCCATGTTGTTAAAGGTAAAATATCTTAACTCTAAAAAACCTTGAAATTGTAATTAATTTTAAACATAGCATTAAAGATAAAATATCATAATTCATAAACACCTTAAGATTTTGAAAAAATTTCAATCTTGTAATTAAAAAACTTGAGTTTTTAACACATTTCAACCATGAAATTATGGACAAATTATATGACTAAAACAATTTTTAAAAATGAACAAGTAAATGAAAGGTTCATTATTCCAATAGTAATTTGTATTTCAAAGGCTAAAACTTTAGATCTTTTCAAATTTTAGCCTAAGACAACTTATCCTATTGCAACAAAATCCTAAAAATCAACCCTCAAAATGAAGTGTTCTTTTTAATGAAGCATCAAAATTTCAACAATTTTCAAACTATCTTATACCAAATGATAACAATAAATAGATCATGGCAATATCACTGTATAATTTTAAAAAATCAACATTAATTTGTAATATTTATTTACTTTTAATCAAAATATCAACTTTTGTAGATTAAATATCACATACATTAAGGAATATAATCCAAAAAACGTATAAATGACCCATAACTTCATGTAAGTAAAAAATATTTATTTCAAGTTACCATGAAAATCTCTAAAGACATGAGTTCCTTTTAATTAAAACACTAAATCCAACAAACATAGAAATGACTCATAACTTCATGTAAGATCATATGGAAGCCAAAATATTTGTTTCAGTTTACCATGCAAACATCATTTACATAAAATTTCTGACATTTATTCAAAATCATCCATAGGATCTAGCACACCATCAGAATCTACATCTTCAGATGAATGACTGGATTTAGATGAAGATGACCCATATTCTTCTCTTTCATCAACTAGGGCCCCATATGAGTCAATATGCATGCCCACCATTTCGGGTTTCAAACGTCTTCTAAATCTACAACTAGGTTCAACAAACTCGCATCTCAGCATTATTCCTTCTGGTAGCAACTTTTGCAAAATATCTATGGTCTTGAAGTGAAGAGTTCCTCTCTTTGTTAAATTGAATTCGTAGACAAGTATGTCAACATCCTCCAATTTTAATTTTGTGTGGTGGCAATTTATATTTGTACCATTTCTTTTTCTATTTTTGTGAATTTTTTTATCAACTACCATCTCTAGCTTGTACACATCATTGAATGCATGGGTATTTGTGGCATACCAATGCACCTCAACAACTGTAATATCTTCAATTTCTTTAATGAATTTTATAACCTTCGCAACCCAAAATGGATAGCCAACTGGATCTCCATATGCTAATACTGCTAGCATGTAACCCTTCTTAACATCGTGTAGATAACCCCTATAAAGGTCTTCCATGGCTTCACGTTGTGCACGCGACCTTCTAGAACAAGTATAGATTTCTCCTTCATATTCCTATTGAGAATTAATAATGCCTTGAGATTGTTTTTGTTCAACTATGTGCCTTTCCTCCTATTCATTTGGCATATTTTGAGGCGAAATAAATGTAGTCTTCAAAATTTTATATCCATTTCCTGATATTGAGATGATATCACTTTGATCATTGAAAAAAGATTCCCACCAAACTGAATCAACAACATCAAAGTAGTCATATGTATCTCTAATACATCTTTTTATGTTTTCTAGACATTCAAAATAATTTATCTCTCTCTTATGCCTTTGTGTATTATTGAGTTCAGCAACTGATTGTAATAATAGTATATTTGATAAAAATATTGGATGATCTAGAATGAACTTCAAAAATAATAAACCTGGTGACGACCCCCATTCTTCAATATTTGAATACTTCTTTCCTCATATAAGTTTTTTGCCATAAAAAAAAATTGATACAAAATTGATGTTGGAATCTAATGTCATTAAGTTGTTCAATGCATTTCTCCTCACCATGTGATCCCAAAATAAACCTTCACATGTCAATAGTTTCTTCTAGCACATGAAAAATAGGCTTTGGAATGTGTGCTTTCTTAATACACTCAATTAATGATGGAAGGCTCCCAACATTATTCCTCCTCAATGTTACTGAAAAACGACCAAACATCTAATCAATATGGTTACGAGTGTGTCCAACAAGAAGGAAACCAACCTTTACCTTTTTAAAAATTCCCAATTGAGCAAGCATGTTTAGATATCCAAAAAGAACTTGATTTTTATTTTCACAGCTTGTGTTGTCCAATTGCAGATGCAAAACTTCAAGAAGAATACCAAACCAATGAGAAAGCACATAATGGATTATAGTTGTTGTAAGATTTGTATCATTATCAATATTTTTAGCTGTGAAGTAAACCCTTGGCAACATCTTCCCATTAAAGACCATACATCCAACCAAGTGAAATTGAATACAATTTTTTTCTTGTAAATTTTTTTGTGTGTGGACAAAATGTGGCGGAAGTGTTTTCTTTTGGTCCATACCATCAACTATCAAACCCAAATATTTATTTGGAGTATCATAACACTTTTTTCTACATCTATACAATTTTTCCTTTCACTTGTTCGCTGATTGTGGTTCTCTTGAAGTGCTTTGACAATGGAATCTGCACATAAAATAAAATAAATCTATTAATAACTATATTTTCATAGTTGATAGCCATCCAAATTTTAAAAATAATGTTATGAATGCATACCTCTTTCTGCCCCTTGAAATTTATCTCTTTTTTATTTTAGATAAGCACACGTACTACAAATCCCCATCCTTCTCTTCTAAGGAATATGAACATTGTTGAATTCATTCCTCCATATCCTTGTAAAATTTGAATATGTAATAAAATTACCATCTCCTTCAGCGCCTTCTACATATTCTCTGTATAAGTTGCATATTTCTCATTTTGCGAAATTATTTGGAATATGTATTGTGTCTTTATTTGGCATACACTATCCATGCTTTGAAAACAAGTCTTTCATCCAAGACATTGCAGTAATTGATGATGCTCCAACCTCTCTTTTATAACGTACTTTTGAACAATATGTAGGGTCTTTTTCTAGTCTTTCTTGGATTCTTGACAAAAGAAAATTATCAACTGAATACAACATTTTGAAAGCCTTCTACAGATCAATACATTCCCAATATGATAATCATAACCTACCATTGTAGATTGCATGCAACGCACTAAAAAAGAATTTTGCATGACTTTATTCATTGACAAATATTTCTTCCTTTGATCTAAAGAAAACTTAAAATCCTTATGCTTCAAGTAATCCTTTCGACAACATTCACTTGAAATCAGATCACCGATAAAACTTCTACTTGTGAGATATTCTGTCCTAACCCTTGTATAGCTGGAATATTTTGGATTGATATGAAAAGGCCTACTCCTACTCTTAGATAGAATATTTTCTTGCAACATCTCCTTGAGTCCCTCATTTCATTATTATTTATAGAAGCATTTTCATCATCATTAGGAGGAATATTATATTGACGAAGATAGTTAGAAAATTCACCACCATCATTGCTTGGAAAATATTCATTACCATCCCCACATGAAGGAAATTCTTCACTACCAACATCTTCGCTTTTAAAATCCTGACTCAGACGAAATTCTTCACCATATTCATTCCTGCTTTTGAAAACCTCCCTTGGACGATTCAATTCATTATCACCACGACTACCTTTGAAACACTCATTTAAAGAAAATGCATAATTAACATTTGTGTCTCTAAAATTATAATTTTCAAGAAACTCTTCATCCTCCCCTTCATCACTGGTGCTCGCATAATCCTTAATATTATGACTAAGTGGAAAATATGACTCTCTATCCATAGTCAAATTATCGTTTTCACAAAACTCTTCATGCTCCCCTTCATCATTGGTGGTTTGATAATCCTTGGGATTATGAATAAGTGGAAACTTTTAATTTCTATTTATAGGAAATTCTTCATCCTCCCCCGCGTCAGTGGTTCTCTCATAATTCTTAGCATTAGGAATAAGTGGAAACTTTGAATCTCTATTTACTGGAAAGTGTTCATCCTCACCCTCCCCTTCATGTGTGGTGCTCTCATAATCCTTAGGATTAGGAATATGTGGAAACTTTCACTGTGCAAATTTTTAATCCCCTGCTTCATCAGTGCTTCTCTCATAATCCTTAGTATTAAGACTATATGGAAACTTTGACTCTGCAAATTATTCATCCCCCCCTTCATCAGTGATTCTCTCATAATCCTTAGGATTAGGACTATGTGGAAACTTTGACTTTGAAAATTCTTCATCCCTCCGCCCCCCCCACTTCATCAGTGGTGCTTTCATAATCCTTAGGATTAGGAGGAAGTGGAAACTTTGAATTTGCAAATTCTTTCTCCCCCCCTTCATCAGTGGTGCTCTCATAATCCTCAGGATTAGGACTATGTACAAACTTTGACTTTGAAAATTTTTCAGCCCCCCCTTCATCAGTGGTGCTCTCATAATCTTTATGATTAAGAGGAAGTGGAAAATTTGACTCTGGAAATTCTTCATCACTCCCTTCATTACTGCAGCTCTCATAATCCTTAGGATTAGGACTATGAGGAAACTTTGAATTTGGAAATTCTTCATGCCCCCCCCCCCACTTCATCAGTGATGCTCTCATAATCCTTAGGATTAGGAGGAAGTGGAAAAATTAACTCGCTATTCATAGGAAATTCTTTTTGCTGCCCTTCATCAATGCTTCTCTCATCATTCTTAGGATTAAGACCAAGTGGAAAATTTGTCTCTCTATTCATAGTGAAAGAATTTATATTACATTCATCAAAATGAATAGAGTTGCTGCATGATGAAGATGTCAATGCTAAAGAAAGAAAAACTCCACTATTAGAAGAATCCATGACCTTCAACTAGAAGATGTCGAATGATACAAATGCACCCTCTCCCAAAGACAATATATAACTGAGAGATTGAGAATTTCCCTCTAAAATCCACCCCCCTCCCCCTCCCCCCAACCCCAAAAAAAGAAATTTCGCCAAAAATTTTCCCTCCAAAGTTTTCCCCCAAAAATTTTCGCTGAAAATTTTCCCTCAAAAAAATCATTTTTAAATATTTCCCTCCAAAATTTTCATCTATATTTACTTGAAAACATATTACTAAACTTTGGTTTTGAAAAATTTCACCCTAGTTTCTATTTGAAATATTGATAGAAACTCAAAAGAATTTTTCTATTTAAATTATTTATCATTGACTATGTAACTAAATTAATTTTTATAATTAATATTTTTTATCTCATAATGAATGAAAACTAACCTAAAGATATAATATTAACTATATTTTTTAATTATTTTTTTTAAGTTTAATCCCACATTCAAGAAATGATAAATCAATCCCACAATCATCGCTATAAAATAAAATTCAACATTTCTATTCATCACGTTCCATCAAGTTATCTCGGTCTTGTTACAAAGTTTGTAGCGATTTTGCGAAGAAGCTACATTGTCATAGATGACACATTCAATGGGAGTTTTATGCATTTTAAAGGTTAGTTTTCTTTCTATTTCGACTATTTACAGAAGAATTTAGGGAAATTTTGTATTTTTACGGGAAAACCACATAAAACACTCTTATTTTTTATAGGGATGAAAAGGAAAAAAAATCAAATTTTTAGGATTTTTAGGAGAAAAATTAACAATTTTTGTTATTTTTAGGCTTTTGAAATGAAAATGGGTGTTATTTTTTATTTTTTATTTCTAATTTCATTTGGGGAGCATTAAAATTCTTGCATGGAAAAAAGATATTGTTCAATTAGAAAAAAAAATACATAAATACATTTATTTTTTTTGTGATATATTTGTATTTTTTAAATTTTTTGTTTTTTCTTTTTAAATTGAAATTACATTTATTACACTTTATTAATAAGGTTATAATATTTTTTTATTCTTATTTAATTTTTATTTTAACTTGATTTTTTTTTAAATTAAAATATATATTTTTGAAAATATTCAAATTTTTAATTTAAATCTAATATATATATCTATATATCTATATATATATATATATATATATATATATATATATATATATATATATATATATATATATATATATATATATTATCTATATATATATATATATATATATATATATATATATATTATCTATATATATATATATATATATATTTACTATATGATTTTTTAATTATTAATTTTTTTAAAAATAAAAGTATTAGTTTTTTTAATTAAATATTTTTTTTCTAAGTAGCACTAATTCTATTAATGAAATAGTAAAGACATAGTGAGGCTCCGGCCTCTGTGGTGCTAGAATAGAGTTATAACAAGTTTAGGCATCCAAAAGACTGATTCAAGACTGCCCACTAAGGGTAAACTAGTCCAAAAACCGATGGAAAATGTTGCCCGTGCAAGGGTTACAGCTCAAAATCCAAGAGAAACAGTTATGGTAAATTACCAAAATTGACGACATAATTTGAAAAAATATTAGAAAAATCCCCTAAGAATAGGAGCCGAGAATCGAAACCTAGCTACGTTGACCCTCTAGGTGTCGTTTGGTGGAGGAGGCTCTTCCATGGCTAGACACCTGCAATCATCCCAATCATCCTCAACTGCCTGCGTGCTACCAAGAATGCCTTCACCATGCTTGGTGCTATCCTAGGCTCCTTTGTGTTTTCAAGAACCAGAGCTACTACCCGAGACCTTCTGTTCACTGGTGGCCGGCTTCTCCTGAGCCACCTTCTATTTTCTAGTGTCCGGCATCTCCTAAAAAGTGGTAGGTTGCGCAGTGACATGATG
Organism: Pinus tabuliformis; assembly: GCA_031772625.1. Classification (NCBI taxonomy): domain Eukaryota; kingdom Viridiplantae; phylum Streptophyta; class Pinopsida; order Pinales; family Pinaceae; genus Pinus; species Pinus tabuliformis. The sequence goes on along the minus strand of CM062809.1, from coordinate 844,748,922 downwards.
TTTTGTAGTGGTGTGAGTTTGTTCATTCTGCGGGAAAGTCTCCTCTTTGAACACCACAAAGACAGTGGCGATGATGACAAGGTGGTTTAAGGTGCAGTGAAAGTGAAATTGGTTCGTTTGATGCGGCTGGTGAGGGGACATAGAGAGGTTGAGTGTTTGGGTTGCATCTTTGACATGCCAAGCTTCGATGGGTTGGACCTGGCCTCTTCCACTATGAGTGGCGGGATATCTGTCGGAGAATTGGGCTGTGGATAGTATGGAGGAAGGGGAGGGCAAAGGGGTCGTCGACTCAGAGGGGGATGGAGAGGGGGGCGAATGTCTCTTCCTCAGCTGTTGCCTCGCCTGCAACGCATTTGGTGTGGGAGTTGTGGCATGGTCCTACGGGTGGGGTGGAGCTAGATGGTGTGGGCTGAAATGACGAAGGTGCTAACAGTGTGCGCAGAGGAAGAGGAAAACTCAGCACGGGAATTCACAGAGTGATTCAGGCGAGAGATAGAGACCAGAGCCGAGGGTTCAGTTTGCAGAGTGTAGAGAACATTCTGGCAAAAATGGATTCCATCCCCCAAATCTATATAGCTCAGGAGTCGACAGTGCCTCCCTATTGTCATGTGTGAGCTCAGCTCCATAGTATCAGGGAGGCAGGAGCAATTCAGAGGGGGCGGGGGAGAGGTATGTAGGCTTGCCAAAGCCATGGACTTAAACTTGCAGAGGAGTCCTCGACCTGTGCACCAGAGTAATGGCGCCTGTAGGTTGACGGTGGCTCGCCATAAATTGTCACGGGTGGGAACATGGGTGGCCATGTGGCTAAGCCACCTACCATCCCATTGTCTAATCCACATTAACATGTTTTTAACCACCCACATCCAGGGTTTTTTAATTAAATATTATAAAAAAAAGAAACTAGCCTTTGGTCACTGGCCGGGGGCCAGACGGGTAGAGGGGGCTGCGTGCAGTGTCCCTCCACCCGTTAGGGCTCCTAGCCAGCGGCCAAAGGGTGATTTTTTTTACTTTTTTTATAAAATTAACATTTGAAATTTAAATATAAAATAAAATAAATTAAAAATTTAATTTAGATTTAATTACAAATTTTTTATATAATTTCAAAATATTAAGCAAAAAATTATATATATATATATATATATATATATATATATATATATATATATATATATATATAATCTAAAATAAAAATTTATACATAACTTTTTTTATTATTTTTTTCTATATACATATAATTTGTTGATTTTAAAAATTTAAAATTACATATATATATATATATATATATATATATATATATATATATATAATTTGAGAATTATATAAATAAAATTTGTATATAATAATTTTTTTGAAAATTTGTAGATTTAAATTTTATAACAATTTTTAAAAATTATATATAATTTAACTTATTTTTATATTTAAATAATAATTATAGTGTCAATTTTTTGTAATTTATTTTTAAATTTTCAAAGTAATATATATGGATTTTTTATTAACATATATATATTTGTTAGGAAGACGACATCAAGGAAGGTCTCCGTGAATATGTCTGGAACAAATACAACAATTCCATCATCTAAAGTTGCAGGTGGACACATTTTGAAAACTGTCGATCATACCTGAACTGAGAAACATCGTAAATGTTGACCGACTGGGCCATCAAGTACATCAAAGTTTATTTATGAATGGATGAATTCACGAGAAATAAATAAATAAATTTTACATGGCATGTTAAAGATGTTGAATCTGATGATAGTACACATCTCTATCTATACTGTGGTATGATTTACATGGGTGAACCGTATGAGGTGATAGGCAGAGTACGAGACATATGTTTGGTGCTGAATTCAAACAATGTTTATGTTCTTGCAAAATTTCTCAAGTCACATGAAAATGTTAGATATCATCTCTCAAAGAACAAGTATGACACATATGAAGAATCTACGCCATTGTGTGAAGAAATCTCATCCAACATTTCAAATAATATTGTAAGTATGATTATTTATATTTATGTGTAATGTATTATTGTAAGGATCATTAAATTTTTTATAAATGATTGATCATTGACATATTGTATTTTCTTCGATAGGATTTTGCTGAGATTCTTTCAATGATGCTGGAGGGTATTTATTATGTGGAGCCAAATATTATGATTGTGATCAACAATTTCCATATAGAGTCTGAACAAGAAAAGAGAATGAAGAAAAAATAAACAATCTATGACACTGCAATGGTACATATAGGGGATCAACAAAGAATCCATACAGTGGGTCAATCTAACAAAGGTAAGCATGTTTCTTTTGAAGATGTGGTAGTTGTATCTAAAGTTGAAGCTCAAAAATTTGTTTCCATTAGTGAGGAGGAGGTTATAACTGTTGTTGAAAAGGGGAAAATAAATAAAACACCAAAAAGAAAAATGCCCATGGATGTCACTCTTTGTTAAAATCATAAGCAATAGTGAAGAACAAATTGAAAGTTCTAAAGGTAGCAAAGAAATTATAACATCGGGTGCTAATTTAGAGAATGACATTATCAAAACAAAATAAAATGCCATTCGGAATCGCTTGAGGAAGAATAAATTGATTAATGGTGACAAAACATTTGAGCTTAATGTGACCCAATTCTATAGGTCAGATAAAGGACAATCTCAATATCAAATTAAAAAGGCTCGTCACCTACATGTCCATAATTTGAAAACATTGTTAAGGTTCAATCCATATGCACATGTGGTGGATTATGTGGTTCTTGTTGATCTAAATAAAGTTCTCAATAAGGAGGAATTTGATAGGACACAATGTTTTGACTACAGATATTATGTAATTAGAGGAATCCATTCAATAGAGGCCAAAAGACAATTGATCAAAGAATATCATGGAAACTATCTTTTCGAAACAATGAAATGCATCATTTATGTTGGTTTAATAGAAACATAGGCAAAGTTATTGGCATGGGATCATAATGCAGATAATGAGTATAGAATGTCTATGAATTTCATCCAAAGGGTCAAATTTATTCATAATGAATTTTTAGAAAAATGTGGTGGGGATAAGACAAAGGTCAGTTTAAGCTTTCAAAAGGAATGTTGTAAGGAAACAGGCTATCAAATTGAGGATATAATCAAATCAAAAGGTGGAAAAGTAAATTCATAACTATTCATAGGCATAGATAACATTTTCCAATTGACATTTAGAATAGGGGAGATATGGGAATTGATTGATGACATTTTCGAAATGTGGGAGAATATTTCCATAAAAAATCAAAAGGTTAAAAAGTCTAAACCCATAATATGTACCAACAGTAAGACAGGTCCTAAAATGAAGCAACTTCCAGATGATATGACTATCACACCTTGGAGAACATTGCAAGGAGTGAAAGATGAAAAACTAGTCAAATCAATATTATGTCGTGTGAAGTCAGGTGAAATGTCATTGGAGGAAATGTGCTCGGAATTTCAAAAGTAAGTTTGTTGAATTACTTTTACTTTTTCTTGGATTATAATTTTATTTTAAATATAACATATTGTTGTTGGTATTATTTGTTATACATATCACTATATTAACAATTTTTACTTTATTTATTCATTCATAAGATTTATATGAAAATACAAGAACATATGGTTAAAATGTTGAATGAAGAGAGTTGGAATGATGTTGTACTCAACTACCCAGAATCAAGTTCTACATCAACACTTAAAGAGTTGTATGTTGCATTCAAAAAGGCATGTTGATTTTTACATTCATTTTATCCATATAATTTTTTATTTTATTTTATTACTTATACTTGTATTTGTTTATTTCATTAAATATTTCGAAGAAGGATGCAAATGGAGTACCAAATACTTTCAAAAGCTTCATTTAAAAAATTAAGTTGGAAACGCTGAGAACGAAACGTCTCAGGAATGTTGAACTTGATCTTACTTTTACTCATTTCATTTAGAATGGGCTGGACAATATCCAATATCAAATAATACAAGGTGAATGTGAAGACATTGCAAAAAGTATTGCAGACATTCCTCATGGTTTCAATTTCCCAGACATTGGATATGATAGTGAGCCTTACACTTATCAAGATTTTAATAAAGTGGTTACAGGCTTTCAAGAATTCACAACATCACCACTTTGGAGATTTGTGACATTTCATTCAGACACACAATTTGCAATGTTATTAACAAGCTTCAAGGGAAAATCAAACTCAAGGATGCAGCTTACATGGTAAGACATTGAAATTGTATGTTTGATTAATGTAATTTTTTTTATGTACAAGTAGATTGAAATTTTACTATGTTGTGTTATAGGCAAAAGTCAAATCTTATTTCTTCTAGAGATTAGCCAATTACAAGTGATTGTGAGTTCATCCATGTTGAATGTTGGGCAAAAGATGATAGCTATAAGTCCATTCTTCTGAACCAAGTAGATGGAAAGAGTCATAGCCAAGTACTGGTTCATGATGATGTCGTAAAAAATTTAACATATGAAGATAAAGATGCAAAAGGAGAAATAGTTAACATTTATCAAAACCACAAACATTGATTAACTATCTTATAGATTTATGTTCAAATGAAGGAGATTGAGTTTTTGATTTATTTTCAGGTTCAGGTAAGTTTTATTATATAAAATTGAATTTTAATATTTTATTTTTTTGTTTTTGTGTTTATACTAATTTACTTACTTATTGTTTTTGTGCTTAATGATTAGGTACAACACTAGCATGTTGCCTAGAAAATGGAATAAATTGCATTGCAATTGAAAGAGACCCATTACAATGCAATTTTATTCAGGAAAGGATTAATGCTCTTCAATTTCTTCCAGATGCAATGCAAGAAGTTGGTTTGAGGAAAGAAGATTTTAATAAATCACGTGTGGAAAAAAGGCAAAGGAACCTCAACCATTATTATATGGAATGATTGGAAAATGACACTTTAGGAGATTTGCAGACATGATAGATCCATTAGAAGAGGAAAATGAGGAAACTCAAGTAGGAAATATTGTGGAAGAAGAAAATAATGAACATGAAGAAGATGATGAACATGGATTATATGATATTGTTGATGACATTTAAGTTATGATTGCAAATCAAACTCAATTTTGAGAGATCTCCATTAGTTTTACTTGTAATGTTTTGACTTTATGAGAATAATGAGCATTTGATTATTGTTGTTATATGTTCAATATTTGTATTATCTGATTTTCACTTTATTTTTATGCGAATCGTTTTTTAAATTGTAAAAAACTTGTGATTACTATTATTTTTTAACATAAAATTCATAAAAAAACGTTTTAAAAAAAAAAAAAATTGTTAGCATTTTCCCATAAAAATCATTTATTTGACATGTCATTTTTTACAAAAACTCTGAAAATTTGTTTTTTTTTCATTATATTTATATTGAAAATGTGTTTTTTTTGGTCAAATGTTTAAAATTATTGTTTTTTATTGACAATTGTTTGATGTCCATTGAAAAATTAATTAATATTACATAAACGTATAGAAAATACTAACTTTAAAATATTGACCATTTTTTGTTTTTCTAACTATGTGAAAAATTTAAGATTTCATTAGAAAAAAAATGAAAAGAAAAATGAAAACACACAAAATTTAAAGTGTCAAAAACCAACCCTCTAAAAAAAGGGATTGATGTTGCATCAACACTTTTCAAAATCAGCATGAAAATCACTAACATCTAAAAAAAATGTTCATACTTGATACATCAGAACATTTAAAGTACCAAAAATATGCTAAAAAAGAAAAAGTGTATTCTGCATCACCACTTTTTAAAATCGAGTGATTTTTTGCTACCTCAAGAAAACAGGTACAAGGCCATTTTCTCATTTGATCAGTAACTATGTTTTGTTCACAAAATTATTCATGTATATGAGGAAAATTTTCATTTGATACTTATGTGTATAATATAGTAATTCTTATTTCTTCACTCAATCTTGCTTATCTTATATCTCTTCGAACTAGAACTTGACTCATCCCATTTAGTCTTTTACATAAACCCAATCTCATGATAATCAGTGGACAATTATTATCTTTACAAGCTGAAAATATATTTTTTGTTTTGAATATGCTTTATTTTGCAGGCATGGAATTTGTACTATACATAGAAAGACATTTTACATTGGAATGCTTGGTGGTTACAATTTATGAATGAAAACTGACTAATCTGATGATGGGAATCTTCCTTTATGATATGGTCAAGTAACTCTTCTCTATGATAGTTTGTGATGTATATTATGTTTCCTCTGTTTCGTTTGACCTTGGTAATATGGAAACTTTCTTCTTATACAATGTAGAGTGAAATGGAGTATGAGTTTGACTTAAGCATGCCTATCAATGTATTGATATTTTCAAATGTCTCCTTTATGGCCTTGATCTGTGTTTCATTAAAATCCTATGTTTAGTTGAGTTTATGTATTTTGTTTTCTTATTTCCATGAGTATTATTCAATAAAATCAAGGATTTCAATGGCTACCATTTAGACTATTGAAGAGAATAATTTGAGTCTTTATGAGTATACAATAGCTTCAACATTCATACACTTGTTAGTTGAAGTTTGGAAAAAGAGTTGAAACCTGTTGACAGTGTTGGACCCACCAACATCAAGGGATCACCCCGATATGAAGTCCCAACTAGACCTTACATTGTTTGGTGTGGGAGTCCCATCTGGTATGATGGCTCGGTTGCCATTATCTTAAACATTTGCCTCAACTCTTGCTCGTCGGCCAAGGAGAGTGGTCTTATTTGTCTTACGAGAAATGAGGCTCACGTGCTTGTTGATTGTAAGTGTCTCTTGTGTCAATGGTTCTTTTACCATAGAGGGAGAGGGTGAGATTGAGTCCCAAGTCAATTGGGAGAAATCCAAACTCTGATATGAACACACAACAGGACGTGCACAGCTTCCGGTGCAACAGTCCACACGGATGTGGCAGTCACAAAACACAAGGGAAGATAACACATATAAAACTCTGTGATTAGTCCGTGTGAGTACAATGGTTGTTATAACACGTTTTATGTGAAAAGTCTATCTAATGTATGGGAGAGTAGTCTACATGGGAGAGACAACGTTAACAACATATACAACACATTTTCATTAAAATATATGTATTACAACAAGTGAATTAGTTCAAGTGTTAAACACAGGTTAAAGTAACATGTATTACAAGTGTTAAATATTAGTCTTACAACAGTTACCATACATGTGTGAAAACGTGCTGGCCTATGAGAAGGCTTCTGAATTAAGTGAAAGTTCCAAGACACAATGTTACACCATACATCACTAACCCTATTTGCGGAGCATTGGAGCCACTACTTACTCCTCAATGAAAAGATTACATACTCTCTAGGCTATGTGGGAGGAGCTGAGGTGAAAAAGTATTTTGCATGTACAAATGACGGGGTATTTATAGCCAAGGGTGAAACTAACCCTTAAGGTTGTTCGACTACCCTCATGACTATTTGACTTCCATCAATTTTTGAATTTACATGATTCTTCATACAACAAGTGGGTCTCTTGGACTTCCACGTTACATTACATTGATTGACAGTATGGCCCACAGTAGAGATGTGAATGACATGACTTGACACGACAATGATGGTACATTTGTGCTGCTATTGGTGTGCATCTTGAGCTACCGTGTTGTTGGGTGATAGATGCCCTCATGTTTTGTCACAGCTGCACCTTCACATGGAAAAGTGCGTGGAGTCTTCAATGGTCATTGGTTCGCTTGATGTTGCATTCACATATTTCTCCTTACTTGTATGTTGGTAATCTTGACAGGTTCATATGTTCGAAAAAGGTGCATGTTCTTCTGTTCGTCCATTCGTGAACACATCTTGCATGTTTGCTCATCTGTCTGTCTCCGAACACATCTTTGCGTGATCATATGTTCGGAAGCTCATCTCTTTTCATACATCATCTATTCGTCTGTTGGGGAACTTGTCCTTCTTCATGTGCTCCATGTGCTCATCCCCTCTGTTGTCACACCATGTTTGTTTGTGTACCTATGTCTGCAGTCACTCATGACGAGATGACAACAAATCCATAAATGTCCTAGTCTGCCATGATGCATGATCATTTCAAATGTAGGTGACTAGGAGAGGTGACAAAGTTGCAGTGCAGGATGGAGGCTCCTGTCACTGTTGATGAAAACTATGCAGGACTCACTGGGTGATGAAGATGGGTGATCTGGATCGACAGTGAGTGTCCATGGGGTCTGGCTTAGCTGGAGAAAAAAATGCATAGTTTTTGGGGGGAACAATCTGGGATACGAGAAGGCTGGGCAACCAAAATATGCGCATTTTTTGGAACGAGAAGGCAGCGGGTGCTTGGCAGCACAAACTGCACAATTCGTTAGGCGAACTGGAAGTCAGCTTCTAGGACCTTAGCAGTAAAAACTGTGCAATTCCTAGAAGGAATTGGTAGTCAGTTGCTGGAGCTTGGCAACAAAAATTGCGCAATTATTGAGGGGAACTATCAGTCAGCTATCGGGAGTTGCTGCTAGGAAAAAATACGCTAAGGCTGGGAGGCTGGCCTGCTAGTCACCTCTATCCAGTTTCTGAGATGATTGGACTGTTGGGTAGTAGAGGACTTGGTCATGAAAACTGCACAAATTTCTTGGTGAGCAGTCGGTCGACTATCGAGAGGGCTGGCTGGAAAAACTGCACAATTTTCTGAGGGAGACGCGGATGGAAACTTGGTGTATTTCTAGCCTGTTTGTACAACTTTCTCAGTCTACAAAGAGGGCAAGGTCTACAGCCTCTGCACAATTTTTTAGGGGAGTCAATCTCGGGGTGGCTACTGGGTCGACCTATCTAGTTGACTAGCATGAAGGTTGATCGATTTGCTTGCAGGCAGCATAGCTTGAAATGGATTTCTTGGTGATTCTGCATTGCTCTAGGTGAAAGTTGATCGATTTGATGGTGAGGTGATGGTCTGGTTGTCAGAGGAGAATTTGGTTGTCAAAACTTGAACAAAGCGAGTAAGTGTGTGAATGAGTGAAAGATTCATATATCTTGCAAATTCATACTTACATGACTTGATGATGAGACGACTCAAACCATTTAGACATACATACTCAACATGTCTAGCTGATAGTGTAAGAGACAAGCATGACACTTGTGATTGATCATTGACTATGACGACACTTGCGAGAAAGTGAATTTAACTCCGTGTGTGAGTGTGACAGATGTTTTCATAGTGAATACAACAAGTACACACGAAGCAGAGACTTTGAGTATAACCAAAACATGGTTGCAAGCATGACTTTAACATCAACATGCAAAAACTTGTGAAATGATCAAGCAAGGTGGGTATGAAGACTCACACAAGCTCATGCGGTGAACCCGAGTGTGTGCAGTCATCAAGTGAAAATCTTAAGGCAGGCTCTAAAATTGGGTGCAGGCTGAAATTTTGGAGGGTATTTGTAACCGCTACAACAAAACCATAGATAATTTTCTCATTTTCCAAAGGTCACCATTCACAAGATAGGTCTTGGCTATCACAAAAAACAAATGACACTCAAGGGAGATGCAAGAATCAGTGTCACTAAGCCATTAGAAAAGGAAAATGCAGAAAATATTAAAGACTATGCTAAGATTCTCAAATACTCCATCAATTATAATGAAAGAAGTAGTAGGAAATGAATTGTGTACCAATATAAACCTAATTATTATCATAGGAAAAACAAGAATAAGCTTAGAAGAGTTGTTCCACTAAGAAGGTCTTTCACATACCATTACCAAACTCTCTTCCTTGGCTATTGTCTTTCTTACAATTTTTTTTTTCATAAGCAATATATTGTAGATATTAACAACAAATGATCATTTGAGAGATAGAAATAGAGGATCTTATAAGGCCTCAAAAAATTATCATGTGAGAAACAAATCTAAAATTCCTCTTGAGTTTTTTGATCGAAACTATAATTAATTTCCTCCCCTAGTTGATTGCAATACTAAATGTTATAAATACAATGACTATGGGCAAAGAGCACATGATTATAAAAGTAGCATAATAAAGTATCCCAAAAAAATAGGGAAGAATATGTTCATACCAATAATAGAGAAGAAAACACAAAGGTGTAGAAAAGGAAGCAAGAAGAACATAAGAAGGGAAGATTTTGACTTGCACTGTATCCTAAAAAAGAATGAAGCTAATGGTACATTGGTAGTGGATGTTGAAATCACATGACAAGAGATCATAACAAATTTGTCCTTCTACAGGAAGAAAAAGGAAAGAATGTTACATTTGGAGATAAAACTTCTACAAGAATAGGTGGAAAAGGTATGGTTAGTCTTGATGTTGGAAATACTAAATCATATAATATATTGTATGTTAAATGGCTTAAACAAAAAATTCTATGTGTCAATCTGATCCAGGTGGATATTGGTGGCCACCGACCAAGTCCACTTGGACCCCCACTATTGTTTCTTTAAGCTTTTCAGTTTCCTTAATTGTAGCACAGTTTACTATTTTTAGCAATTTTTCATGTCCTCAACTTTCGGAGTTGTTTTGAGGCCCTAAAGGACATTTTTTGGGAAAACTAGGAGCAACATGGGTCCATCAATTGATTTTTCTCTTCCCAAAGATATAGTTCTCGGATAGTTCTTTCTAATGAGATATTGTGCACATCAAACAGTGATAGTATGCCAAAGTTACAACCATAGGAAGTTGATGTACCAATTTTCTCAAACTGGGCCCATAGTTTGGAGTTTCATCTTCTAGGGTTAGGTTTTTGGATGTTTAGGGTTTTCCATTGTTTCTCAACAATAAATAGGCCTTCGAGCCTCATTGTAACATAGTTCAGAGACATGTAGCTGCCACCTCTCTTCTCAGGGATAAGCTACCATCGCCCTAACTAGTTCATTTATATTTCTGTTTGTAAGCATATTTCAGTATTTTACAGTAATGAAATGAAGTACTATTTCTACTGCATATCTATATGAATGGTTATATTTGTAATTTTTTGCATTCCTATTTAAATCTAGATCAGTGGTAGCAAAGAATTATGCTCTTTATATGTCTTTCTTTGCATGTCCCCAACAAGGTTGGGATAGAAGAAGTTAGAGCTTGAAATGGTTGAACGTTTGCAAGACCAGCCTTGCAAATCCCGACAGCCTCCCATATCGAATGAAAAGAAATATGAGGGGGCAGGAGATCCTATCAAATCTTGATCGAAGAGGCCCTCAAGTGACAAAGCAACGCGATGATGGACAACTTTACATAAAAACTTTAGCGGCTACACAAGGGCAACACATCTACTTCCAGCAACTACTCTGGAAGTGCCACATCCTTTAAGGTACAAGTTAACTTTAACATTCCCATATTTTAGGGTCAGATAGATGCAAATACCATAGACAAATGGTTAAATCTACTAGAAGGGTATTCTTTTGGCTGGGAAAAGATTACTTTCACTCTTCTCAAAGTTTCCCCCCACGTCAAAGATTGGTGGGAAACATATTGCGAGCAGAAGGATGAAAGTGTGACCTCATTGTTTTTAGCCGCACCCACTTGGAATTCATTTTAGACTGCCATCAAGGAGCAGTACTACCCTATCGGAAGCCATGAGGATCAATACATAAAGTGGACCACACTGCGACAAGGAAGGGACCAAGACATGCTAGAGTTTACCAATATTTTCCATACCCTTCACACAAAGTTGGGTATCAAGGATTTGGAGTAGAATTTGGTACTCAAATACCACGACTACCTACATAGGTACATCAAGGAAGAAATAGAATTCCTGAACATCTCCTCGCTCAGCACGACATACCGATATGCCATCAAGATTGAGTAGAAGTTTAAACAAAAGAAGCGAGACTTTGGATCTGCAAATCCGAAGCAAGGAAAAGGTTCCCCCAAACTGTAGAACAAAGGACAAAGCCTAGGCGTGACATCCCAAGACAACCCGCCAAAGTTGCAAGAAAATAATAGCGCCGCGAAGCCAAAAAGTGACACGGAAAAGTGGTGCGAGTTCCACCAAAGCTCCACTCACAACACAAGTGAGTGTTGGGCCAAGTAGTCACTAGTGGCCAAGCTAAAGGTTTCAGAATCAAATGCATGTTCCAACTCTGAGTCAGAACCCCACAAGGGGAACGACAAAGGGAAGCAGATTATCGATGCAAAGCCCAACACCACCATTGCCACCACGAAGATCCAGAACGAGGAACCTAAATATCTAGAGGAGGAGGATCGTCTCTTCCACTCCCAGATGTGGGTAAATGGCTCCCCGCTATAGCTCATTGTTGATAGCAGGAGCAAAAATAACCTCATTTTAGTAGAGGTCGTGAAGTGGCTGGGCTTACCGACCATAGCACATCCACAATCGTACACCATCAGGTGGCTTCACCAAGGACAAGATCTTCACGTGAGCCAGTACTGTCACCTTCCATACAACATCAAGCCCTTCATGGATGAGGTATTGTGTGGCATTGCTCCCCTTGACGTTTGTGATGTATTCATAGGACAACCATACTTGCAGAAGCAACATGCTCTGTATGAAGCAAGGTCTCGTGATGTTATTGTTACTTTGGGAAATAATTTTTATAAGATACCCGAGGTAGCACCACCTACTACCATCTCTTTAGTTACTGTAAAAATGTGCAGTAATCTCATTTCCAAAACTGGAAAATTTGTTTTCCTTATGATACGCCCTAAAGGAAAGAAGAAGACGGTGGCCACGACCTCTAGACAGGGCCCCTCTGCATGACAACTATAGATGGACAAGGTCATGGAGGAGTACAAGGACATCTTCACCTCCCCCGTAGGGGTTCCTCTGCACTGCTAGGTCAAGCACTCCATCGATTTGACCCCAGGTGCGTCGCTGCCCAATGGACCAATCTATCAACGCTTTGTTTTAGAGAATGATGAAATCAAGAGTCAGATTCAGGAGTTGTTGCAGAAAGGTCACATCTATCCGATTTCATCACCCTGTGGGAGCTCGATCGTGTTGGTACAGAAGAAGGATGGGACTTAGAGACTCTATATTGACTATCGAGTGCTAAACAAGATCATTGTCCATAATAGGTACCCGATCCCACAAATTGATGACCTCATGGACCAATTGAAGGGGGGGGAATATTTCAGCAAGATCGATTTCAAGTCAGGGTATCACCAAGTACCAATCAAACCCTCTGATGTGTGGAAGATTGCCTTCAAATCCAAGGAGGGCGTTTTCAAATGGTTGGTTATGCCTTTTGGATTGAAAAATTCTCCTGCAACCTTCATGAGGTTAATGGATGACATCTTGCAGCCATTCAACAACTCATTTGTTGTGGTATACTTGGATGGAATCTTGATCTTCAGCTAGAGTTGGGAAGACCACCTCCACCACATCCAATAGGTTCTCTAAACACTACGGCAACATAATTTATGTGCCAATTTGGAGAAATTCACTTTTGGCATGACCCAGGTTCAATATCTGGGATACATTATTGATGAAGAGGAGGTGCATGTGGATCGAGCCAAGATCCAAGTCATTCAGGATTGGCCATCTCCAACCACTCTGACAGATCTCTACAGCTTTCTAGGTCTTCCCAACTTCTACCAGGGGTTTGTGTTAGGATTTTCTTATATCACTTGGCCCTTGATTCAAGTCACCAAGGGAGGAGCGAAAGAAAAATTCTTTTGGTCTGAGTCTCAATAGAAGGCATTCACAAAGTTGAAAGATCGCCTCTGCTCGACACCAGTGCTCGCATTACTAGACTTGAAACAACTATTTGAGGTCGAGGTAGATGCCTCTGACTATGCTATTGGGGAAGTCCTTACTCAACATAGGCATCCAGTGGCATATCATAGTGAGACACTCTCAAACATAGTCCGGAAGTATCCCACTTATGACAAAGAGATGTATTCCATTGTGCAGGCCTGCCGACAATGGAAGCATTACATTTTGGGGAAGGAAATTGTTGTCCACACAGACCACCAACCTCTGCAGTTCATACAGACCCAAGGGAAATTGCAGAATGATCGCCATCAGAAGTGATCCTCATACCTGCAACGGTTCCATCTCAATATCAAGTATAAGAAGGGCAACACCAATAATGTTGTAGGTTGCCTCAGTCGACCACCAATCATGGCATTAACCACTGTGCTCAACTCTTATGGGCACGAGACTTATGATTGGCCACTTCTCTACAAAAGCGACCCAAAATTCAGCCACACATACTAGACACTCTTGGAGGGTGAGCATGTTCTAGATTTTCACCTCCAAGATGCCCTGTTATGCCATCTGGGTCACCTTTGTGTTCCTTCAAGTCAGCATGCCAAGATGGTTTGGGAAGCACACTACAATCGGGTTGCTGGGTATTTTGGGGTTGAGAAAACAATGGCAGTACTACAGAAGTATTTCTGTTGGTTGAATATTTGACAAGATGTCAGGTAGTACATCAGATCATGCATTGCTTGCACCATTGCCAAACCGACCATCAAGAATCAATGCCTCTATACCACGTTTCCTACCCATAGTCAACCTTGGGAATCCATATCCATGGATTACATGTTGGGCCTTCTTTCACTAAGCATGGAGATGACTGTGTTCTTGTGGTCATCGACAGGTTCTGGAAGATGGCCATTATGGCGGCCTGTAAGAAGAATATCACAACAGAAGCCACCACTAAACTCTTCTTTGAACGAGTGTGGGTACACTTTTGGATCCCACAGTCTATCATCTCAAATTGGGATAGCATATTCCTCAGTACATTTTGGTCCAGTCTTTGGTCGATGCTAGACACCAAACTCACTAAGTCCACAGCCTTCCATCCTCAAACAGATGGCCAAACATAGGTTGTCAACAAGATGATCGTACACATTATGCACATGTACAATTCAAAGCATCCACGCATATGGGATGAGAGCCTCCTCTATGTTTAGCACAGCTACAATCGGGCTCTCCATAGCTTGACTGGCCACAGTCCTTTTCAGGTGGGCTTGGGATTCTAGCCACTATGTCCCATGGATGTGGCCATGCCATTTGCAACTACTCACGTAGATTTGGATCATGTACAATCCAAAAAAAATAAGGCAAACAGTTTCATTGAGCACATCCAACATATTCGATAGTAAGTCCACGACATTATGGAGAAATCAAATGTCAAGTACAAGCAACGATATGATCAACATCGGGTGCCAAAAAATTCTTAGGTGGGCAACAAATTCTGGTTGCATTTGTAAAAGGAATGCCTTATTGGAGCCTATCAGAAACTCAGACCACTCCAATATGGTCCTTACACCATTACCAAGGCTGTGGGAGATAATGCATTTGAGCTCAACATTCCCCCATGTTGGGTATGGAATCCCCCCACAACATGTTTTGGGGCTCAAAGCCCAAGTTTGGAGTAATATTATTGTAAAGCCTCGTGAATTGCAGGTGCAGAATGTATGTTAGATTCATAAGGTTTTCTGCCCTAAGTTTGAATGTAATGTCGGCCTACCCATGGTCCACGAACCATGGGATTGTATAAATAGAGCAAGGCTCTAAGTTGTAAAGAGATAATAAGATGATCATGATAGGATATGATGGATAGAAGGACATAGCGAAGCATAGAAGAAGAGTCTAAGTGTGTCTTCGGTCATAGTAGTAGGAAGAGTCTCTACAGTTGAGTGCACAGAGGCCTAGTATAGTCTGCAGCTGAGTGTGTGGACCCCTGTAGCTAAGTGCGCAGGGTACAATTGAGTCTGTAACCAAAGAAAAGATTAATAAAGAAAGGTTTTGTTACAAATTTTGTGCTGTCATTTGCAATTATATTGTTTATTTATTGTGTGAACTTTTATGAATTGTGAATATTGTTAAGTATAATTGAAAGCATACAAATAAGCTAAGTTAATCAACTAATATCAGGCTACTAGTAAGGACTTGGGTAATAACATTGTTCGGCCCCCGAGTAGGGCTATGTGA
Source organism: Pinus tabuliformis (assembly GCA_031772625.1). Taxonomy (NCBI): domain Eukaryota; kingdom Viridiplantae; phylum Streptophyta; class Pinopsida; order Pinales; family Pinaceae; genus Pinus; species Pinus tabuliformis. The sequence goes on along the minus strand of CM062809.1, from coordinate 844,733,032 downwards.
AGGCAACATCTTAGGCTACAAGGTATGAGTAAGTGAGCGAAGCGATGTGGGTGCTGGGTCGAACCGTGACCATTTGAAACCATCAGACATCTCCAGGGTGTAGAAACTTAGTTCTATCATCCTCCCATACTACTTCGGGTGAGAACTCAGTCTGGCCTCCACGGACTATTGCCAAAAGAACTAGTAGTACCAGGATTTGTTTGGCTAAACCACCTCTGAACCTCGGTCAGGCCCCAACAAGCCAACAAAATCTTCTATTGCTGGGATTGGGATCTGCATAAGGGATGTCTGATGTCGTGTCACTGGAACCCAACAAAGAAATAAAATTAAGGGTGGTTGGACAGAAATTTTCACGAGTTCGTGGCGTAGGAAAATAGGAATCCGTGAGTATCAAAGGAATAGTCATTGGAGCGCTACTTATATACCAAAATCCATGAAATTTTCTTTGCATCCTTCCCCTCTGAGTTGTAGGAGTGGATCACGAAGATAGTAGACAATCAGGGAAGGTGTAGACTCGACAAACCGATTGTGTGGACTCCAGAATTGGTGCATAGACTAGAATCATCAGAAGATAAGATTGCACGCATTGTGGAACATTGGCTCGATCTAATTATAGGAGGGTTTATCACCAAGTTCACGATAGATACGACCGTCAGCTATAGCAAGGCGCAATGACACTTCCTCAAGGGACTGCGAGGTAAGTACATTAAATTGTTGAACACTTGGATTAAAATGCTATTATGTGAAAAGTGGCTTACACAAATAAATTGATGTTTGAGACTACGCGAAGTGGGAGGATCTATAGAAATGAAGGTAGCGCAGAGATAGAAAACAGCCCCTTGATTTCGCTGCAGCGGAAAAGTGCGAAAGAGCTCGTGAAAGTTTCTCCGAGAAGCACGATCAATCTGATAAGGCAGTGAATTTCACGCATACCACCCCCACCTACACCTCCACCGGTTTCACAATCGTCACCCCCATCTCCACCCATACCACCTCTACCACCACCATAGTTCAATATGGCAAGCACGATAAAATTTCTAGTACTCAGAGTAGGGAACGAAGATCCAGACCAATTTTGGTTCATAATAAAGGTTGTATGGGAAGCACAAGGTGTGGTGGATGAAAATATAAAGAAGAAAACACTGGTAAGAGCATTGCAGGATCATGCACTAACATGATACATTAAGCATTCTAATGACCATCCAAATTCGGGAATCACAGATATCCAAGCCACGTTGAATAGGGAATTTATAAGGCCAAAATCGGCGACACAATCGATTATCAGGTTCAAGGAAATCGTGATGCTTCCAAGTGAGACCCCATGGGATCTAAACCAGAGACTGAAGAGTATGATTCATGAAGCCAACATGACCTTAATGGATGGAAAACACTACAAATGTTTTGTAGCATCACTAACACCGCATCTAAGGACAGTGCTGTCACAACAGAAGTTGTCCACCTAGGTCGAAGCTTTGGAGATTGCAATGAGACTGCACAAGACCCCAATATAAGATCCTGGCTTGGGAGTCCATCAAATCCATGCACAACTACAAAATTTATGTCTAGAAATGCAGAGTTTGAAACAGGATAGGACAACTCGGCCAGAGGCACAGAGGAGGTATGGTGCATAAAATGAAAAGTCCACCGGAATGACAAGGACCACTATCTAGTCTTCACAAACTACTTGGCAGAAGGAGCGTCGATGCCATTAAGACCAGAGGCACAAGAAGGACTGAGTGTGGTGCCTGCATTATGGTGCGTGATTTATTAGATAGGAGGAAAACACACTACAAATTACTGTCACATATTATAGAAGTATATGCAGACGTCCCAACTTTTGTTCTGTAATTTCTGCAGGTTGGTAGGCCATGATGATTGCACCTGCAAAAGTTACAAGCTAATGATGGATCAGAATCCTACCTATAGAGTATAGACCAAAATGTGAGCCCTCGATCCAAATGTAGGGATGGCATGCACTGGATTTCAGGGGCACGAACGAGGTCGCGGTGGAATGGGACCAGGAAGGGGTCGCAAACAACTAATTTGTTACAATTGCAGAGGGCTAGGGCACTATGCCCATGATTGTACGAATCCGATGAGAGAATCATGTTTATATTGTACCCAATTTGATCATGAGATGGAGGACTACCCTACACTGATAGCGAGGTTGTGCGATAAAGGAGTACTCCAGCCTCCCCCAACTCAAAACGTACAAATGATAAGGTCTGAGCCGCATGAAGAGGACCCGAATGTAAACACTGTACTTTGAAGTGCTATCATGACAGGAGATGACAAAGGTAAGAAACCTGAAGAAAGTGCGTGGGTTCGCAAGGCTCATACAAAGGAACTTAAATTTGATTTGGAGCACACGAAGGAGACATTCATGGAAGCTAAGAAGAGCCTCACGGAGGCCTCCACTTTAGGTAGTAAGGATCAACTAGAACCAGGGATGGATCATTTAATGCTCACTACCTTTCTGGAGACCTGAATGAAGCTATTGCATGACAGCAAGGTTGTGAAAGGATTGCAGGAACTTATCACTAGGTGCACTGGGTCAGTAGAACCATGCGTAGTTCGGAAGCTTGGAAAGCACACATCGCAAACAGGAAGGGAAATGAGATTGACTGCGCAAATCAGAGAATATGAAATGGATCAAGTGATTCTAGATCTAGGATTAGATGTGAATTTACTACCAAAGCATACATGGGAACGCATGGGTAGGCCCGTGTTGCAATGGTCCCCTATTCAGTTGTGAATGGTGAACCAGTAGAAGATCCTACCGATGGGGAGATTGCAGGGAATAGTGGTAGACATCGAAGGTGTAAGTGCGTTTGCAGATTTCGAAGTAATAAAGATTGCCAATGAAAATAATCCCTATCTCATGCTACTGGGAATAGACTGGGCCACTGAAATGAATGGAATAATAAATCTAAAGAAGCGCAAAATGGTTTTTGAGAAAAATTCACTCCACATAGTGGTATCTTTAGACCCTGTGGAAGGATCACACTACATAGAACCAGTGCACAACGATGGTAGTGATGAAAATCTCGACTGTATCTACAAGATAACTGCTCGAGAGCAGGATTGGGTGAATCCAACAACAGATGGTAGGATTTCGTGGGAGAGTGAAAGCTCCTGCACTTCGGATTCGGATGAAGGAATAGAAGGATGGCAGAATCGGTTACACGAGGTAACCACGCTCAATTGCAACATGATGGTAAGATAATTGTGCTGCGTGACAAAAAAGGTAAGGGATATGTCTATGTATGACGGTTTGACAGTGGTGGAAGAATTCCTGAACAAATTTGAGAGTGAAGTGCCAGAACAACAACGTTTTGATGCTCTGAAATGGGCACTGCGCTACGCCCGCAAGGTTGTGGTGTACGCATCAAGGAAGCTTTAAGGACTGGCGTGAATGAAGAAGGATGATGCACCTGCGATTTGGGAAACAGTAGATGAAGTCAGTAGACAAGTATGACAGACGGGATGATGCACATGCACACCTCGCAAAATGGACCAAGGTTTATGGGGAAGAGTCACAACCTGAATGGGTGCATTTGTTCTGTCATACCCTGGATATCATACCCATGAATTGGTATACTGAGACAGAGCTCTGCCATGGTATGAGCAAATGGGATATCTTGAACAAGGGATTTTTGTTAACTTTCACATTTGAAGATCATTGGTGGGATACTCTTGATGATGCGCTCCAAGCAGTAAAAGTTGTTATCTTCAAAATACCCCAGGATCCAATGGAAGTGTTTCAGCCGAAATGTGCGACACAGCTGAACTGCACGCATGAGTGTTACAATGTAAATGTTGAGGAGGATGATGAGGATCCACGTAATATTAACATTCCAGAAATAGAAGGTTGTCGCGAGGTTCGAGGACCATTGATTTAGGATCCCGACATCACTGTGCCACTAAAAACGAAGCAGGTAAACATTGGAACCAAGGCAAAACCAACGTATGAAAGTCTTGGAGACTATTGGGATGATGCCACAGTGGATAAGGTCGTTGAATTACTCCACAAATACCAAGACTTATTCCTGACCAAAATTACAGATTTAAAAGGGATCGTTGGCGACTTAGGGATGATGAAGATCACCCTAAAACCTGACGTGAAGACAGTTAAGTAGAGACTTTACCATTTGAATCTGAAATATAAGGAAAAGGTCCACGTAGAATTAGACAAAATGCTTGCAGCCGGAATTATTGAGTAAGTGGAAGAATCCGACTGGGTGAGTACTATGGTAGTAAGGAGAAAAAGTAGAAGGACAAAATAAGAATATGCGTGGACCTCAGGAAGCTGAATGACCCCTATGTTTCCCCACACCGTTCACAAATGAAGTGTTGGAAAATGTTTGCAGAAAAGAAACATACTCGTTCACAGATGGGTTCTTCGAGTACCAAAGATTAAGATCGCACCAGAAGACAGGAGAAAAATGACCTTCGCTACGGAATGGGGCTGCTTTCAATACACCGTTACGCCGTTTGGATTGAAGAATGCACTAGCCATCCTTTTGCGCATCGTCATGGTCATGTTCAAAGAATACATCCACAAATTCTTGGAGGTCTATCTAGATGATTGGACTGTCTTCAGATTAGTTAAGCACCATGTAGCAAGCTTACGCTTGATGCTGGATACTTTTTGACAACACCAGATTGTGCTAAGCCTTAAGAAGTGCACATTTCTCGTTCCCTTTAGAAACCTGTTGGGACATGTGGTCTATAAGTAGGGACTGATGGTGGACCCTGCGAAGATTGTTGTTATTCTAAATTTATAAGCACCACAAAGTGTTAAAAAGTTGCGCACTACCTTGGGACACACTGGGTACTACTGAAAGTTTATTAAAAGCTATGCCCAAATCACCGTGCCGATGGAAAAACTATTGAAAAAGGATGTTACATTTTGATCGAATGATGATTACATGAAAAGTTTGGATGTCTTGAAGGGAAAATTGGCCTTCGCCCCAATCCTAGTCTTCCCAAAATGGGATGTGGAGTTTCATGTCCATGTTGATGCGTCCTGTATCATGCTAGGAGCAGTGCTCACACAGGAGGGTGGGGAAGGCCCGGATCACCCTATTGCATTTGCAAGTTGGAGGTTGTCTAAAGTAGAGAAGAATTATTCCACCACTGAGTGTGAGGGGTTGGCGATGGTGTATGCACTACAAAAATACCGACATTATTTGCTCGGAGGACATTTCAAAATGTATACCAACCATTCTGCACTAAGATACCCGGTCAATAAGCTTGTGTTGAAGGGGAGCATATGCAGGTGGCTTTTATTGCTTCAGGAATATGATTTTGAGGTCATAATAAAGCTAGGATGCCTGAACGCATGACCATATCGTTTATTGCACATTGAGACAGGTGAGGAAGCCACTAATCTAGAGGAAGGGTTACCTGATGCACAACTCTTTGCGGTGTGCGTCGCAGATGGGAACTTCGAAGATATAATCCATTTTATGACAAGAGGGACTGCACCGAAGGAATACTCCATCCAACAGAAGGAGGAATTGGTGGTGCACGCGGCGTATTTTTCTGTCATTGTGGGGCACCTCTATAAAAGGGGAAATCATGAGATATTGTGAAGATACGTACCCGAATTTGAAAGAAGTCAGATCCTTGCGGAAGTACATGGGGGCGCTGCAAGAGGACACTATGCAGGATGAGAAATGGCACAAAAGATTCTCCGCGAAGGGTTGTGGTGGCAAACCCTGCATCAATATTCGAAAGCACATTGTAAGGCCTGTGATATATGTCAAAGGACTAGAAAACCCTTGGAGAGGGACGAAATGCCATTAAATCCACAAATGACACTGCAACCATTCGAAAAATGGGCAATTGACTTTGTGGGACTGATCAAACCTCAGGGAAAGATGGGCACATGCTACATCATAACCACAACAGAGTATCTGACATGATGGGCGAAAGCGCAGCTAGTCAAAGACTGCACGGATGCCATGACTGCAAAGTTTTTGTTCGAAAACATGTTAACCCACTTTGGTTGTCTAAAAATCTTAATGAGTGATCGTGGAACACATTTCCTGCATGAAACTATCAACGTGCTCGCAAAAGAATTTTAGGTGTATCATCAAAAAAGTATACCATACCATCCACAAGCCAATGGGACTGTAGAAGCTTTCAACAAAATACTGGAGACTACGGTGACCAAAGTGTGCAACGCGCAGTGAAACAATTGGGACCTGCGCGTACCTACCATACTATGGGCTTACAGGACAACGTGCAAGAAGCTGATGGGATAGACACCCTTCTGATTAGTTTATGGCATGGAATCTGTCATGCCGATGGAATCTATCATACCTAGTCTACGAATAGCAGTGCTCACAGGAATGACATACCATGAAGCTCTAGAGGAAAGGCTTGCGCAATAGTAAGAACTTGAGGAAGAATGGTTTTTGGATGGATTTCATCAGTAGGTACAAAAGCAGCAGGAAACATTCTGGCACAACCGCCATATCAAGTTGTGCACCTTCAAGGTAAATGACTTAGTGTTGTTGTATGATAGTAAGTTTGAAAAATTGCCAGGAAAATTCAAAATGCATTGGCTGGGACCATACGTAGTTAAGGAGGTCACAGACAGAGGCACGGTCTAGCTAGTTAAACTAAATGGGGAACCCTTCCCAACAAAGTAAATGGCAGCTACTTGAAACCCTACACAGGTGGGCCGGCTATCTGACTAATGGTCCGAAGCACAGTCTTTGTGATCCGAGGAGCTAGGCAAGGGTGCCAGACTATGAAAATACCCAAGAGATGCCGATACAAATGTAAGGAAACAATTCGGTCACGGAGGTCTTAGAACAGAGGATGCAGTAGGTTTAGCAAGCAGCAGCCTAGTGCACTGCAGAAATCGGCACCATATGAGAATAGTTGGAGGGACCCCGCAAAGATCATCGCGCCGACAGAGTGACTCGAGGGTGAGTCACAATGTTTGTGTTCGGGGCCTTTTGGGCATGGAATCCCCCCATGGCATGTTTTGGGTGTCAAAGCCGAAGTTTTGAGTAATATTATTGTAAAGCCCCATGAATTGCTGGTGTGAAATGTTTGTTAGAGTCATAGGGTTGTCAACCCTAAGTTTGAATGTAATGACGGCCTACCCATGGTCCACAGACCATGGGATTGTATAAATAGAGCAAGGCTCTAAGTTGTAAAGATATAATAAGAGGATCTTGATATAATAGGATGGATGGAAGGAGATAGCGAAGCATAGAAGAAGAGTCTAAGTGTGTCTTGGGTTGTGGTAGTATGAAGAGGCTCTGCAGCTGAGTGAGAAGAGACCTAGTAGAGTCCGCAACTAAGTGCACGGAACCCTGCAACTAAGTGCGTAGGATAGAGTTGAGTCTGTAACTGAAGAAAAGATTAATAGAAAGGTTTTGTTACAAATTCTATGCATCTGGTCTGAGTTATTACATGTTCAATCTCATTTGCAATTATAATGTTTATTTTACTGCACGCACTTTTACGAATTGTGAATATTGTTAAGTATAACTAAAAGTGTTAAAATAAGCTAAGTTAATCAACCAATAGGGGCCTACTAGTAAGGACTTGGGTAATAACACTGTTCGACCCCCGAGTAGGGCTGTGCGAAGGCAACATCTCAGGTTCCAAGGTACGGGTAAGTGCACGTAGCGACGTGCGTGCACGTTCGAACCGTGGACCACTTGAAACCATCAGACATCTCTAGGGTGTGGAAACTTGGTTCTAGCACTGTCCCATGCTACTTTAGGTGAGACCTCATTCCGTGCTTGGTGGACTGTTGCCAAAAGGACCAGTAGTACTGGGATTTGTTTGGCTAAATCACCTCTAAACTTGGGTCAGGCCCCAACAAGCCAACACCCCATTACTTGGCCTACACCCAGTGTTCAATGTGGACCACCTTCAGCCATACTTTCCGCCATTACTAGACACGTCTGACATTGCAGAACAGCTCACACCCACAGAGTTAAATCCAGATTGCATGGTACAAGCTCCAACTAATCAGATCATGGACACACAGATGAAACATAATTGCCAACAAAATATCCAGTTGTATCGAGTTGTCAAAGTAGGCCAACTCCTTCACCAGGGCAAGTGGCTCACCAGGAACCAAGTTCAGTAGAAGTTTCGTCATCTCATGGAGGAACTCAACGCAATAGGGACCATTGCTTCCTAAGGGGGGAGGAATGATCTTGGTGGATATTGGTGGCCACCACCAAGTCCAATTGGACTCCCACCATTATTTCTTTTAGCTTTTCAATTTCCTTAATTGTAGCACAGTTTTATATTTTTAGTAGTTTTTGGGTCCTAAACTTCCGGAGTAATTTTGAGGCCCTAAACGACATTTTTTTGGGAAAACTAAGAGCAACATGGGTCCATGGACGAATGTTACCTTCACCAAAGTCGTAGTCTCGGATAGATATTTCTAACGAGATATTGTGCATGTAAAATGAAGATCGTATACCAAAGTTACGACCTCGGGAAGTTGATGTACCAATTTACCCAAACGGGGCCCATAGTTTGGCGTTTCATATTCTAGGGTTAGGTTTTTGGATGTTTATGATTTTCCATTGTTTCTCAACAATAAATAGGCCTTTGAGCCTCATTGTAACAAAGTTCAGAGGCATGTAACCACCACATCTCTTCTCAGGGATAAGCTACCATCACCCTAGCTAGTTTATTTCTATTTCTATTTGTAAGCATATTTAAGTATTTTACAGTAATTAAATGAAGTATTATTTCTATTGCATCTCTATATGTATGGTTATATCTGTAATTTGTTGCATTCCTATTTAAATCTAGATCACAATCAAATGTGTGATCAAGGCTAAAACCTCATATTTCATTCTAAAAGCTATGTGATAAGGAAAATAGGTTCAGGAATATTAGTGGAGAATGCAAAGAGAACCCTGAGAAATGTATACTTCCTTGATGAAGTCAAAGGAAAAAAATATTATATGGGACAAGTAGATGAAATATGGTTATTGTCTAAAAGGATGGATCATGTTAAACACACATGGGCAACAATAGAATATGAAAGATAAAACATGAGAGTACATTTTTTATTAACAAGAGACCGTTGGGTTCCACATCCCAAGGTCTCTTAGACTCCTTTTGTCTATTTCGCTTCCACACTAACCCATTGAGGATTAGGTGTCCAACATTCCCCCCCTTAATTCGAAGGGTTATGTATGAGTCCAAAAAGAGAGATGTAATACAAAATGTGCAAAAATGCATGGCAACACTAGGCTGAATGTGCTCTCTGAAATGTTGTTATAAAGGGCGGTGGTTTAAGGATGACCACCAACAGTGGAACACTTAGTGCAGTTCCCAGAACTCTTCCAAAACTGGCAAGAAGCTGAAGTCTTCTGCTAGAGGAAGTGCTCCTATTGTTTTGAAGAGGGAAACCTTCAACCATGAAAGGGAGATCTCACCCCGCATAAAAGGGAAAACTTCAACCTGAAAAGGGCAGTCTCAACTTGTGATGGTTTAAGGATGACCAAAAAATCTGGAATGCTTAATGCAATTCCTGGAACTCTTCCAAAACTGGCAAGAAGATGAAGTATTTTGCTAGAGGAAGTGTCCCTAATTTTTTTCTTGGAATTCTTCTGAAACTGGCAAGAAGCTGAAGTCTTCTGCTAGAGGAAGTGTCCCAGATTACCGACTGAAGGCATGCTCACAGGCATCTTTGTCTCTGGCTACAACTCTGAAACTAGTGTGGCTGGTTGCGGCTCAGGCTTGCTTGGTGTGACTTTGAAGCTTGTAGATGACCATCATTTCCCCCCTTGTCAGATACAAGGTGAGATGATGAACTCAACTGCAAGATTGTTCAATACTCTGGAACAAGTTTTGACATGTGTTTGGAATATCTTCTTGGTTGTTGATGCCCATTTCCAAGAAGCGATACATCCAAGATGAGTCTTTGTTCTTGCAGGATGTTTATTTCTGAAGCATTTGTGTGAAGAATGACTAGTTTTATGATAGTGCTTACATGGATGAAGATCAAAACAGTGATCTTTCAAATGGCCAACTCGGTCACAATGTTGGCATTTCAAAACCTGTTGTTGTTGTTTTTGTTATTGTTGTGGAAGAGGCGTAGAGTCTGGAATAGCTGGAGGTGAACTCTCATGAGGAGCAGGTGAACTGTCATGAATGAATTCAACACTCTGAAACTGAATGGGCTTGGCGTAGTCTGGAATATGAAAGGACAAGTCCTTGTCATATCCAAGACCAGTTCTGTGCTTATTGTGGACAAGCTGTTCCAAGGTCTGATGATGGGCTTGGGAAGTGCAGACTAAGTTTCTACATCTCAATGTACAATTGTTGCTTTATTGGGCACTGGATCTGAATGAACTTCAACAATATTGACTTGTTGTTTATGGGAGTCTGTTTCATTGTTCTGAACAGAAAGAGGTTTAGAATGATGATTCCTCTGTTTTAATTCTTCTTGCTATAGTTGAGATTCGAGCTGCAAAAATCAATTTTCTCTTGTGTATTCTTTAGACAGACTTGAATGTCTGTGAGAGAAAGTTTGCTGACTTTTAATGTATCATGATTAGTAGACAATATCATAGTTTTAAGGAACTCTAATACTTCACTGATTCTGGCCTTTTTTTCTCCAATGTCTGATTTACACCTTAAAAATTGATCACAACTACTACTCAGTGCAGAAAAGTAATACCCACTCACAGTACACAACAATATCCTTTATAAATGTGCAACAAATGAATCAAGGAATCAATGCATATATATGTAGACAGAGACTATAATGAGTTTTAATACCACAACTGGGGCAGCAGCAACTGCAAACTTGCTTGGATCCTTCAAATACTCCTTCCCTTTTGAATCAGAAATGATGGCTAACAAAACTTCAACAATTATAACACCATGTCATGGACAGGACTTGAATGCTCATATGCTTTGACTTGGGTACGAATCAATATTCTCTGACCTTGCCACTTTCTTCAAAGAAAACAATAGTCCACTTCAATATTTAAGATACCAGATTTGCATGAAAACAATAGTCCACTTCAACTTTATGTAATAATTGCATGAAGATATTTGTAGTGATGTACATTGCTACCAGAGGTGCCACTCTGCAACTAGTTCATGATTTTCTATAGGAAAAGTCCACGTCCCTTTATCAATAATCCCCTTGACTCCAAATGAACTATGGATAGACAATGTCCTCTTTTCCTCAACTTGAGGTCTTGATCAATTTGCCCATAGTTACCAGCGATTCCAAGCCTATAGGTGAAGTCCTGTAGCAATGATGGACTGGAAACTTGGAGCAACTATAGCTATAGTGATAGCTTGTGTCTCTACCCTGTGTAGATTCATTTACCAAAATTTAAATGATTTTCTACAAATAGCTGCTATGCAGGCTCCTGGGATTCGCTCCAATTTTTTTTTCTTTTTCTTTTTTTAAGAGAAGACAAAAATGATCATTATAAACTTGCTGGTAGTGCTTAATGCTATGCTGGAAACAATGTGTCCCTCTTATAAAGTAGAGAAAGATGACCAAGGAAGCAATATGACCTTGGTTTGGAAGCTAAGTTGGCCTTCAAGGTTTGATATGTCCAGCACGACCCGATTTTGGAAGTGTTGCTTCAAAGATTAAATTCTGGAATTTACGTACTTAAAGAATGGCCTATCCATTCAGACATGTTCAAACATTCAATCTCCAGTGGTAGTCCGAACTTGGTCTCCGAGTGTTGTTGACATCTCAGAAGTCAACCAATTTAACATAAGCTCAGCCTTTTTAGAGAAATATTCTATAAGGAATGTTTGTGCCCACAATCAAAAGTAGATTTCGTCCATTTTCTGGGACTGATATTCAGTTTGATTCTACCTTCTTGATATTAGAAATTCATTCCCCTATCTACAATCTGGGAAAGGGATTCAATTTAGTTGTTGAGTCGAACGCCCTCTTCTACCTTGATTAACTCCTCGATTAGACTGTTCCTCTGGCCACCAGCACCAACCCCTTCCGTTTTGAAATGTCAATGAAAGACATTCTTTGTTGATACATCTTCAGCAAAACCGCACTGAAACTGAAAAGACAGTCGATACATCTTCAGCAAAACCGCAATATAAACTCAATGAACTAGCACAAAGAATGGACACATAGTCGCAATTGAACTTGGCTTTCACGAGCACTGTGGGTAGAAAATAGCAACATATTCAACCTCGATGAGCGACATTCATTCTCCACGCATGCATAGACATGCTTACAGATAATTAATGGCTTCAAGTTCTCGAAGAGGGATAGAGAACAATGAGCAACATCAAAACTCGAAACTCGAAAAGTCCTCCCAGTGCTTTCTTTGTATTCTTAGATGAGTTGCGAAAGGAATACAAAAATCAAACCATAACACAAATTCAGTTTCCGCCGTCAGGAAAGCAGGAGAAACATCAAGATAGTTCAACGCATGTCAGGCCAGCATTATAATGTAATGAGCAGTGTGATAATGTTATAAGAAGCGTTCATTACACAACATGTCAGACAGGCAAGCGGACTCTGGTATGGGAGTTCAATGTATGCACAGTGAGTCAGAGACCAAAAATAGAGACCTGCAGATTTCAGAGGTTAGGAATGTCAGGGATGGCAAGATAATGGCTAAAATTGGTCTTTCTTCAACGCAGAATACAACTGTAACAACCGACTACATTTTTTTTTCATATGACTGACACACATGGAGATCACCAGGCACAGGGATGTTCAAAACGTTTTGAATTCCTTTGACTGGCGTACAGAGACATAACACAGGGAAAATCAACTGTCCATTCCAACACATGGAGATATATGCATTCAAATGCCATGAACTATGCTCAGACTTCAAGCTCAATGCAAACGCATGAATCAATGAGCAATATGATTGCACCCAGACTTCACAATGCACATAACATTAATGGTCAGAGTAGGTAGCTTGAATAGAAATGAGCCAATGCGCCAGGAATTTTAACTCTCAACGTTTTTGCACGGTCTTCAACACATAGCAGAGGTCATATTTATAACCACATTCCATAGTCCAAGGCATACGATGCATATTTAAATATGGACCAACGCATCTGGCTCGATAAGACCAATGCATCTGCCTCATAGTATTTTAATGCTTTCCATACACCACATTGTGGTATTCATTCAACGCACCAAAAATTATGCATATGCCAACACAAATATATACAATGAATTCAATCATACATATATATATATATATATATATATATATATATATATATATATATATAGACCAACATGTATATAGAGTTTTGGTTAGGAGCAGGCATATAAACTTCAAAATGTGTACCACTATTTCAATGCTCTATTCCGAGTAAAGCTTCAACACCAGCGCATGAATTAATCAACCAGCAATATCACTACATCGAGATTTCACGACCCACATAACATTAATGGTCAATGCATAGGCCTGGTGAAAGAAACACAACAAAAGGCCACAAGAAAACAGTGACTCAAATATGAGCAGGGCCAGAATTTGCCCGCTCTGATACCATGTTAAACACACATGGTCAACAATAGAATATGAAAGATAAAACATGAGAGTACATTTTTTATTAACAAGAGATATACATTTATAGTACATTAGGTGACCGTTGGGTTCCACATCCGAAGGTATCTTAGACTCCTTTTGTCTATTCGGCTTCCACACTAACTCATTGAGGATTAGGTGTCCAACAGATCATATAAACTTTGGTAGTCTAGTAAAACTCAGCGAGACATAAGAAGTAAGAGATATGCCAAGGATTTCAAAAACTTGTGGACACTATTTGCATCCATGTTAGCATGGGAAGTTGGCGAGAATTAGTTTCGAAGCCAAGGAGTACTAAAGCAATTCCATTAGAGGTTGTACACACATACCTCTATGGCTAGCAAGAATATAGACTTTAAATGTGAGACTTATTTATGCTACTTATTGATGATTATACAAGAATGACGTGGGTTACATTTCGTAGAAAAATATGAAGCATATGAGAATTTTAAAGCTTGCAAAGCCCTAGTTGAAAATTAGATTGATTTCGAAATCAAGTTCTTAATATTAGGAAAAGGATATGAGTTTTCCCCTAATGAATTTAGTGGATTCTATCAGAATCATGCAATCAAGAGACATTTTTAAGTTATAAGGAGTCCACAACATGATGAAATTATATAGAAAGGAAAAACAAAATTCTATAGGAAATGGCTAGAATAATGTTGAGTGAAGCCGATCTATGATCCACCTTTTGGGGAGAAGTAGTTGACACATCAATATAACTTTTTAGTAGATCACAAATTAGAGTGAAAAAATGAACCAAAGTTTACGAATTATGGAAAGTTCTACCAAAAAAGTCAAATAATTCAAACTATTTGGGAGTAAGTGTTATGTAAAGATAAATGAAGATAATTTAGGAATTTTTTATTCCATAATCAATAAATATATCTTTCTTGGATATATATTTGTATGCAATAGCAATAAATGTTTCAATGAAAGTATTGATGTAAGAGTGGATGAACCAGTACCTAAAAAGGAAATGATGGAAACAAATGAAAATCCATAGGAGACAATCTACAGAAAACGAGAAAAGGAAGAATAAGAGGAAGAAGGAAAAGAAACGGTAATAAAAAATAGAACAAAAATATAAAAATATGCCATCTATACTTGTCCAAAAGTATCATCCTACAAAATAGATTTTTGGTGATATAGATATAGGAGTTTAGAAAAGAAGAATATTGGTAGATATGCCAAAATAAGGAAACTTTTCTTTGCTATCCAAAATGGAGTGTGTGACATGTGGCACCCCTCCAAGGCTACTACATGGCATGATGATGTTATGTTGAAGTCATAACGTAGATAACCAGTGCCCCCTAGGTCATATGGCGTGGTCATATGGGTCCAAAATAAAAAGGCGTTAATGTCAATCCAATTCTTGGTCATATGGAACATTGAGAAGGGTCACATGGTTGACCCTATATATTTTGTAATGGGTAAACTTCCAACATGTAAGACCAAAATGACGTTACCTATGATCAACTTGAGACAAACCTTAGGGCCACTCAGACAATAGAAATATGAGGGCTCACCCATTGCTCAAAAAGACACATAGACATTCAAACTAGAATACACAAAGATTGGTTATGCGGAAGAGTTTGAGGGTTTTGTTGCAAAGGATTTTGTTTTGGTTATTGGCCATGGTTATGGTTCTGTGAGGTTGAATGCTCGAATCCTAACAAAGGTTAGGTTGCAAGTGATGCATATATTATGTTGGCAGAACCTGTAGCCATAATATTTTCCATGTTTGCATGGTTGTAGTCTACACATATATAATAGGGTGATGCAAACCCTATTAGAATAAGCCACGAAGGGTTGTCTACACATAAGGTTTCCAAAATATACATGGTGGCTCTATTTTTCCATGTATCTATATATTCAGGCAATGTTGACCTAGCCACAATGAGCCAAGGAGGATGATTTGTGTAGAAATTTTCCATATGGATCGACATGGAACTTGTGGGAAAAGTTTGAAGTGCTAATGCACTCACCCACTTTGGAGGAAACAATCTCATAATAAGAAAAATGGAAAAACATAGAATTACAAGTGACACCAAGGAAAATGAATTGGTAAGGTGTGCGCACTATACACTCGAGGTCGTAGGTTCAACCCCTACGAGGTGACAATATGATATTTTATCACATGGATAACACACTCATAGTATACAAATTGTAGCATCATTGCCAAATTTGTGGATTTTGTATAGCACACTCCAAATGAGGAAAACTGTAGCACAATTAATTTAATATATAGTATTTATATGATTATTTTGACTTTTTGATGTGCTTATTTGTCCAAATTGCATTCGAGGAGAATTTTGGTGATCATGACTTAGAGATGAATCTAACCAAAGGTGCTTGATGTCGTTTTAATACTTATTTGATTAAAAAAATCCATTATGTATGTTTTGAGGGGCTATGAGAAGGGTGTACTAGTTTTGGATGCATTCTGGAAACAAGTTCTAAGAAAGGGATTGAGTGACCAATTTGATAAAGTGATAGAAGCAAAGTATGGACTGCAACATGACCGTTAGTGACCATTGTTTATATGAACATTTGTGGTATTATTTATGATAGTGGTTGTAATAAAAGTGGTTGCAATTTATGACAGTGATTGTAGTGAAAATAGTGATAGGTTATTGCATTGGAAGTGGATGTAGGTTATGGCAATGATCATCGACAATGGAATGAAAGTGGCATAAAATTGCAAATTTTGGCATTATGTATGTTTTAGTGATATAATATAATAGTGGATATAGGTTTAAAATGATATGAAATATAGGTCCACAAGGAATTTTATGAAGGAGGTGGTTTCCTCCACTAAGGTTGAAGCTTCAATCAAGTTAGAGCCTAGAGTAGGTTGGAGACTACTCATTTTCAAGGTTGGAGCCTAGAGTAGGTTGGAGCCCACTCATCATCGAGATTGTATCATCAATTGGGAAATAGCCTACAATGAGTAGTTGATTGCATTCTTTTGAGGTTGGTGCCTCAATCAAGTTGTAGCCTACTGCACGTGACAACTTGCATTTATTGGGGGAAGTTCCCTCCTATAGATCACCACCTACAAATTTATGAAATGAATTGAAGATAAATAAACAAAAGGATATTTTATTTTCTCCCATATGGGTTTCCACGTAAAAATCTTGTCTCTCTTATGATGTGAATTTGTGTTATTGATGTGATGGTAGCTTTAAGTTTCATTACTCATTCTCTTGATTTTGTGATTATGGGTATGATTAAATGCTATGTGATTGATTGATTATAAAAATTTATGAAATGATCATTTTTGTCTCACAATGATTCACCCCCCTCTTAGTGTGACCTTTGGGTCAACAAGTGGTATCATAGCAGGTGATCTTTAGGAGCAGACAACTATTGGAATATGGATCCAAGGAATTTTGATAACATGGACTTCGATGTGAAATATGTTATGCTTCTGCAATTTGAGCAAGAGGAGGTTAAAAGAAAGAATGGAATCTTGGTAAAGGAGCTTGATGAAGTTAAAAAGAAACTAGGAGAAACAAAAAAGAATTTATATGGAAAGCATGACATATTTTCCCATATCAAGTAAGATGTAGATGCAACAAGGGAGTGAGGTAAGGAAATTTAGGAAGATGCATAGACCAAAACAAGAAACAAAAGGTGAACCTCCAGCTACCACAAATTCCTTTATGGTTAGTTATTTTTTTCTTTGTTATGCATTCGGTCATAAGGAAATTGATTGTTATTATAGAAGAACTTGTTTACAAAGTCACATAGTATGATTTATGTGTCATAACTTTGGACATAAGGTCAAGAATAGTAAAATAAATCGAAGTAGGGAATGGAGTTCCCTCAAAGTAAGGAAAAATAGGTAAGAAAAGTGTGGTATCACACGGTATTCCCAGAAGAAATAGAACACATGGTATGTTGATAGTGGTTGCTAAAGACACATGATAGGGGTTTTGATCAAATTCATTAGCATCAAGGAAATATATAAAGGTAAAGTAAATTTTGGAAACAATGTATTTGCGTGTATTATAGGGAAAGGAAAACTCAACATAAAAAATGGAAGAACCAAAGAGTAGGATGTCTTGTATATAAAAGGATAGAAACATAATTTATCAAGACTTAGTTAGATGTGTGATCAAGGCTTTGATGTAATATTCATCTCCAAAAGATGTGAAATAAAAAATGAAAATACTAGTAAGTTGGTAGCAAGACCTATCAAAACATGTGGAAACATATATATACTAGATCAATCAAACATTGAAAAATGATGTGTGGGAAAATTAGATGAAAGTTTCTTATGACATCAATGATTGGGACATATCAGTTTCGAAAACCTCGTGAATATTACAAGAACACAAGTTATCAAATATATGCATAAGGTTTTGAAACCTTAGGATGAAGTGTGCAAAACATGTCAGCTTGGCAAGAAAACTAGAGTCTTTTTCAAATAAAAAGAGTATTCAACATCTCAATTGCTAGTTTTTGTAGCTCAAAGAGGTTTTGTGGTCTTAGATGGTGTGTATGAGGCTAGGAAGACAAGTGGATTGATTATATCAATTACCTAGAAAAGGTTTCTAAGTGAAATGTCTTAATTAGATTTAATTAACCAATTTTAATTATTTTCCCAAGTTTAACTTAGGTAAATGGGTTAATTAATCGAGATTTATTGAGACAAATTGATTTTACTCTAGAGACTTCTAGAAAAGTGATTTTTAGAAGTCAAGATTATCTTAGCCATCGATTGGAGTTAGATCATGGTTGTATATTCATCAACGATATATTATAAGAAGAGATCTTTGGAGATAATTAAAACAAGAAGATTCACATTGATAGTAAGGGCACAATGATAGCATGGGAGACACCAATGATAGGGTTTTTAGTAGGAGAAACTGAGGAGAGCACTTTTGGAGAAATGATTTATGGTAACTCTAGTTCTCCAAGAGCAAGGAGGAGGTTGAATTATTCTGCAGGAAGAAGCTCCAGTCAAGCAATGTGAGTAGCCATTTTAGCTACTATGAATTACTAGAGGCTCATTTTCTTTGGAAATTGTTGGAATCATTCTTTGGAGGCAGTGCGAGTTGGTTAGTCTTATTGTTAGTTAGTATTACTCATGATATTATTTTCCTAGAAGTCGTGTGGGTTTCTGGGAGGCTAATTCATATTTTCTAGTTTTCTAGTGTGAGTTACTAGAGGAGGTGTGAATAACCGTGGAGAAGTTGAGTTGATTTGTAGATGGAGATTATTTATTTCCCAATTCAATTTGGTTAGTAGTGAAGATCAATTAAATTGTTTGAGCTTTACCTGTTGAAGGCAAGAATTTTATGTAATCTTGGATTTGTTGAACAAATAATATAGACCTTCATTTGCAGAACTGATTATCCCTTTAGGGACATTTCAAGGCCTATTTGGTCTAATGTTTATTGACGTCCAAATGTTATGTGTGTATTATTCTATCTACTCATATGATTATGTGTTGGTGAATAAGAAGTTGTGTTCTTATTTACTCCCTCGTTAGCCAATTTATGGAAGATAGACAATATCCAAAGGTAGAAGAATAATTTCTAGTAACTATAATAAAATTTTGACATGGTATCAAAGAAACTTGGTGAAGCACATATTTGAGGGAAGAAGAGGCTCGAAACATGAGATAGGAAGAGAATTCAAGTGTTTATAAAACCTAATTTGAACTTCTTTATATTTATTTGGGTTTTTTCTATTTTCTGAGGATTTTTAGAAATGCCTTCAACTAGATCATGAGATTAGGACAAATTGGATGGAGCTTCTAAATTTGGTGTTTGGAGAGACAACTTTTATTTGTTTCTGGAAGATAATGGTTTTAAATAATATGTGACAAGTGTTGTAGTTGTACCAACAAATCCAACACATCTCATAACATATAAGAAGGAAGATGCCAAGTGTCCCTGGTGGCTCTTCTACATTGCTGTGTTGTGGGTGGATTGTTGCCCCTCTCTATCTGTCATGCGGGGGTTGTCCTTGTTGCTGATTCGTTGCCACCTTGTTGGTTGTTTTCTTGCGGGGTGATGTGGGTGGTGATATGCTGAAGTTTTCATCAATGGTGTATATTTCTTTAATTCACCACCTAATGGAGCCTGATTGGTATCGGTTACATGTTGTGGTCCCTGTTGTTGTTGCTTATCTTCCAGTATTACTTTAACCATGGATTCCTCATCTGATGTATCCGTCCCTGTAACATTTTTTGCTTCAGCCTCCTTGGACTCTACTTTTTTTTCTCGTACTTGGTTTGATGTTTGTGTTTGGTTGTCTACCATCAAGGGCTCATCATCTGATGTGTCAGTCCCTGGAACATCTTCTTCTTCAACCTCCTTGGACTCTACCTATTTATTGATGGAAATATCCTGTAATGTAATTTTTTTCTCTTTATACCAAAGCTTCAAGAATTTCTTCTGCACATTAATATTGATAGTACCCACAGATTCCATCCAAGGGTAGCCCAAAAAAGCATCCACATTATCCATATCTGAAGCATAAAAATCAAAATGCAATACATACTTGTCCATAGAAATTTTCAAATCTTTATAAACTTGCACATCCTCATTATTAACCTATGTATGCTCCATTTTTTTTTCTGGAACTTGCAATTTTTTTTCCAAATTGACATTTATAATATTTTGCTTGCAACTAGGATTTATAGACATAATGATCTTCTCCTTCTGAATGTATCCATGAATCTGTAATAAGCAGATACTAGTATAAAATAACCCCACATGTTTCTCATTATCTTTTTTTTCTAGCATGAGACCATCTATCTAAAAGGAAATTTTCAAATTCTTCATCGAGTAGGTTGGAACACTTCTTTTTGTTAAGTAATTCCCACCATGTGGCCGCCTCATCTTTAAAACTAGCCACTACCCAAAATTTCCAATGTTTTGCCCATAATGAATTTTTCCTTTTATGTATTCTTCAATAGTAGGACCATTATCTTTTCTTGTAAAATATAGAACCACCATGAAGAGGGTTTTGAAAAAAAATTCACCTACTTGGCGAAAATTTGAAATTGTCACAATTTAGTCAATATTGCTCAAAATATCTATTATCACCTATTTTCGAAAATGGAACAACCATTCTGCATCTTCCCATGTGATAGAAAATCTGATCTAGGCACTGGAATTTCATATTCGCGCTACAACTGTCCCGCCATCACAAAAATTTCTGATAAAACAGCTAATTTTAAATCAGCGATATCTCCCTCATGCGGACTCAGATTCAACTGGCATTTTTTTTTAATTTGGTATCTTTTTGCAAAGAACCCAAATTTGTAATTAGATTCTAAAAATTTTGCACTAAAACATACAAATTTGATCTCCAAACTCGTCACCCCAAAAAATGTCTGCAACACAGCTAATTTTTAATTTAATGATATCTCCCTCATCCAGACTCTGATTCCGCTGATTTTTTTATTTTGTATTTTTAATTGGGTATTTTTTTGCAAAAAACCATTGTATGCAATTATATTTTGCAAATTTTACACCAAAACGTACAAATCTGATCTGCAAATTTGTCAACCCAAAAAATGTCTACAACGCAGCTGTTTTTTAAATTAGCGATATCTCCCTCATCCAGACTCTGATTTGGCTGATTCTTTTTTTCAAATTGGGTATTTTTTCACAAGGAACCTAGATATGCAATTATATTATGCAAATTTTGCATTAGAACGTATAGATATGAACTGCAAAATCACTGCCCCAAAAAGTTCCTACAAAAATAAAATAAAATAAAATAATAAAATAAAATAAAATAAAATAAAAATAAATATAAATATAAAAAATAAAAAAAATTCGACTTTGCCCAAGAAAGTGCTCTGATACCACTTGTTATAGATCTGACCCAGAAATATATGAGAGTACAAATATAACGAGAAATAATAAGATATAAATAGATAGAAATGTTTCTTTATTGATCAAACCCTTAAGGTAGGGCAGCACCATACATTCACTCCTTAAGGAAGGAGAACACTCCACAAGCCATATGCCTGTTCATACATAATCCTTGACATCTCTCAATGGGGAGTCTCTAGCCTCTATATAGGCCTCATACATACAATACCATGGTTCCCTCAATACCATCTATCTAATACCATGGTCTTATTACATTATTGCTAACTACTTGTGGTCCCATACATGATGCGGGTTAACCACTTTATTTATTACTATGGCCCATCCCATTATTACATTATTCCATTGGGTACCTCCCTTTGTACCCCATACTATCCCCCTTAGGTATACTACACCAAGCCCAGGAGAATAATCATATATGGGGTCAAGGATCATAAAATTATTCAAGGATTCTACCACTAACAGGAAGTCGATTCTTACAGAGAAGCTGAGAAATACCTGGATGAATACAGACGAAAGTATTGTTAGTTACCTTACCAAATTTTGAAGTCAAGGATAAGTTGCCAACTGTTGAATATCAGTTAACTCATGATGAGCTCATGAGAATGGCCTTAAATGGGTTCTCAACGTATTGTGATGTATTCTTTCAGGCGATTAGTGGATGAAATACACTACAAAGTTGGTATCGTTTATGAAGTGATTTCACTCAAGAGGAGCTTAGAATGAGTCTTTTCAATGGTGACAACAAGAGTAAGATCCATAATTGTGAGGATGATGAGAATATATCTCTATCAGGAAAGGGAAAGGCAAGGAATGGCTCTAGTAAAGGGTGCAAAGGAGAGAAGAAGAAAAACGACTTGAGTAAAATCAAGTGTTTTGGATGTGGTCAACAAGGACACTATGTCAGTTAATGTTTGAATAGGAATATGAGTTACAAGAAGAACAGAAAGGAATAGATAGAATCTTCAATGGATATTGATGACCTATCTTCGATATTTGAGGATGAGTTCACTATCATAGCTTTCCTCACTAGCTTCACCTCCACAAGTGTCTGGTATATTGACAGTGGAGCATCATGTCACATGGCAGGGGTTAGAGAATACTTCTCCAATTACTAGGAAGAGGAGATAGGATTCTAGATTCATATCAAAAATAATTCCAAGTGCACTCCATTTGGGAGAAGTACAATTAGCTTTCAAAGTGAGTAAGGTAGGAGTACTCATATTATAAATGTGTTTCATGTGCTAGGTTTAGGAGTAAAGATGATTTCAGTTTTTGCACTTCAGTATAATGGATACAATGTCTAAATTTGAGGGAAGAAGGTTTATACAAGGCACTAGGTTTGGAAACTAGCTAAATAGATTGGGGTGAGAAGCAACAAATTATACAGGTTGCAGTTAGATGCTCTAAAGTCACTAGTGAGAAGCAATAGTAGCAAAGACATGGGAGAATTATGGCATAAGAAGATGGTACATATCCATCATGGAGCACTCAAATCACTCGTGGAGACCATGATAGGATTTCCAAAAATTAGAATTGAACATGATGATGTGAGTAGGGAGTGTGTGCTTGGGAAGTTTTCAAAAGCAGTGTTTCCAATAGAGCCAAGGGTGTGTTCGACATAATACATTATGATATATGTGGCCCATTATTTTATAAATATCTTAGGGTCATGAGTATTTCATGACCTTCATTGGTGACTATGACTAGAATACCTTGATATACTTATTGAAGACAAAGGATGAAGTCTTCAGTCGCTTCCAAGAGTTTAAGGTTCTTGTGGAGAACATGACAGGGAGGAAGATAAAGGTTATTTAGACAAATAATGTAGGTGAGTACATTGAGAAAGCCTTAAAGGAGTTATGTGTGAAGGAGGGAATCAAGAGAAAGTGGATAACTCCATATCACCTGCAACAGAATGGCGTTGCAAAGAGAAAGAATAAGATGATAGTTGGAGCAGTGAGGGTGATTCTATATGACCAGTACATGCCTAGATATCTCTTGGAATAGGAATGTAGCATGAAAGTATACATGAGAATAGGGTCCCTCAAAAGGTTTTGGGGAATATGAAAAACAAGGATTCATTTAGAGGAAATAAGCTAGAATTCAAGCACTTTAGGAGTTTTGGCAAGATAACTTATTGTCAAATTCCAAATGACAAACACACCAATTTAGATTTGATTACAAAGAACTTGGGATATTTTGTTGGATACAATGAAACATCCTAGGAATATAATATCTACATTCCAAGTAGCAGGAAATTATCATCAGATGGGATGTGAAGTTCTAGGAGGATAAATCCTTAAGGAGATCTCGTCAGTTGCTTACAGTTGATCAGAGTGAGCCAACATAAGCTCGAAGGGATGAATAGGTATCTCAGGCTGACGGAACTAGTATGAGTACAATGACTAGTATAGGTGTAGGTATAGGTCTATAGGAGAGTTCAAGACACGTGAATAAGTAGTAGTTGGATGAGGGGCATGAATCTCCACACACCAATAATGCGAGACAAATAGAGATGTGCTTCAAAAATTGAGAGATGTGCATGCTTTTGTGGGAGCTCCTAGATCTAACACCGCAAATAGGAGACTGCCATAAATGTATTCAAGGAATAAGGAGTTGATGATTGAACTCATTGACAGTGATCATTCTATTTACTAGGAAAATGCACAACATCAAGTGTGCAATGGTGGAGGAGTACAACTCTACCATGTTGAATGATGTGTGGGAGGTTTTGGATATTTGGTTCTTATTGGATTTATAAGATCAAAAATGTTTTCAATGGAAGCGTGGAGAAGTACAAGGATAGATTTGTGGCCAAGGTTTTTACTCATAAGGAGGGAATAGAGTATGAGGAGACTTACGCTCTAGTGGCCAAATAGATTTCCATCAGGGTCATGATATCTCTAGCAACACAGAGGGGATGGAGGATTGATCGAATGGATGTGAGGATGGATTCTTTAAATGGAGTAATAGAAGAGGACATGTACATCGAATAACTAGAGGGATTTGAGATGCATGGGATGGATACCCATGTATGCAGGATGAAGAGAACACTATATGAACTCAAGAAATCTCCTATAGCATGGTATGGTTGGATCAATAGTTACTTGCAGTAGATGGGATTTTTGAAGAGTGAGGCAGACTCAAACCTATACTATTTGATGGTAGGAGGTGAGCCTCTCATTCTCGTGTTATATGTGGTTGTTATATTTTTTATAGGGTCACCCAAGCTTATAAAGGACTATAAGAAGGGCTTGGAGACAGAGTTTGATATGAAGGAATTATGGATGATGCATTATTTTCTAGGTCTGGAGGTATGCTAGATAGATGGGGAGATGTTCCTTGGTCAAACGAGATATGCTATGGAATCTTAAGAAAGTAAGGATGTTAGATTATATCCCCATGTTTACTACTATGATTAAAAATCATAGGAAGATAGATTCATCATAGAAGGAGGTAGAGAATCCCACCTTGTATAGATAACTTATCAACTCACTTATGTATCTGGTCAAAACTAGGTTAGACATTTGATTTGCTATCAATAGTATTAGTTAGTTCTGATTCGAAGAGGGTGTGCATTAGATAGAAATGGATCATGTGTTGTGATATCTATGAGAAATAGTTGAATATGGGTTGAGTTTTACTTGAGGTGATCATGTCATGTTGATGGTGTATATAGATGCAGACTAGGAAGGTAGTGCAGTGGACAAGAAAATCACTTCACGATGTTGCTTCACTATTGGATCAGGGGTTGTCTCTTGGTACAAGAGGAAGTAAAAGTTTGTGGCATTGAGTTTTGCAGATGTAGAATACATGGCAGCAAGAATGCCTATATGTGAGGATATATGGATTTGGAAGCCGTTAGTGGCACTATTTGATTAGAGGATGTAGTCGACCAATATCTATTGTGATAATAAAATTTGCATCAAGCGCTTTGATAATCCAGTGTTTCATGATAGGTTGAAACACGTCAACATAAGGTACCACTTCATTAGGGATTAAACATGGATCAATTTGGATAAAGGAAAGTTTTTTTTCTTCAAGGATAAGTTAGGAGTTGTGGAGAACACCTTCCTCACTAAGAGGGAGTATTAGTTTTTCTATCTCAGACAGGTGTTTTAGTCCCAAATGTGTTTATGAGGTTAGGAACATAGGTGTATTAATTACCTCCAATATTGAGAAAAGTGTTTCTAAGTGAAATATCTTAATTATATTTAATTAACCAATTCTAATTATTTCGTGAAGTCTAACTTAGGGAAATGAATTAATTAATCGGTATTAATTGAGAAAAATTGACTTTTCTCTAGACATTTCAAGAAAAATGATTTTTATAAGTCAAGTTGACCCTAGACATCGATTGTAGTTAGATTTTGATCATTGATTCATCAACAACTAATTATAAGAGAATATTTATGGGATCTTTCGAGATCATTCAAATAAGAAGATTTGTAATGATAGGAAGGGCGCAGTGATAGCATGGGAGATACGACCAACAACTTTTTTAGCAAGAGCAATTATTCATAATTGTTCATGTTTTCTGAGATCAAGGAAGAGGTTGAATTATTCTGTGGGAAGAAGGTTGAGTCATACAATGTGAGTAGCCAGTTTATCCAGTGTGAATTACCAGAGGATTATTTATGTTTCCAATTGTCAGAAAAATTTCTCGGAGGTAGTACGAGTTGGTTAGTTGATTTGTTGGAGGCAGTACTACTAGCGAGATTTATTTCCTGAAAGTAGTGTGAGTTTCTGGAAGGCCAGTTTGTATTTTCTAATTTTCTATTTTGAGTTGCTGCAGGAGGTGAAAATAGCCTAAGAGAAGTTGAGTTGATTTGCAGAGTAAGCTTCTTAATTTCCCAGTTCACTTTTGCCATCAGTGAAGATCAACTAAATTGTGAGAGCTTTTCTAGTGGAAGGAATGCAATATATGTAATCCTTGATTTTCTAAAGAAATAAAATTATCCCTCATATGTAGAGTTTGTTTTCCCTTCGTGGCTTTTCCAGGCACTATTTGGTCCAAAAATATTGGTGTCCAATTGTTATGTGTGTGTTATTTTCTTAGTTCCTATGATTAATATTTGGAGAAATTACAGTTGTGTTTTTATTCGGTATTTAATGTAAGATAATTTACAAAAGAAATATAATCTAAAAAAGATAAAATAATAATCACCAATAACAAAAATAGAATTTTCAAATCAACTATTAGAAATCATTCACTCATATCTCTATGGACCAGCCAGGACACACACTCTAAAAGGTGAGAGATATTTTATGTTATTTGTTGATGATTTTACAAAGATTACATGGGTTAGCTTTATTAACAAAAAATCTGAAGCATTTGAAAAATTTAAGAATTTTGAAGCTCTTGTAGAAAATGAAATGGACTTGAAGATTAAATGCTTAAGGATATATAGAGTGGGAGATATTACCTCCCATGAATTCAATCATTTTTTCAAACATCATGACATTAGAAACCACTTTGTTATCATAAGAACACCTCAATAGAATGGTTTGGTTGAAAGGAAAAATAGAACAGTTCATCATATGGCAAGAACTCTTCTTTTTGAAGCTTAACTACTAGATCAATTTTGGAGAGAAGCAATAAATACAGATGTGTATACTTTGAACATGGCTGAAATCAAAAGTAAAAGCTATAAAACCCCTTATGAGATATGGAAAGGAAGAGCATCCATTTCCAAAACATTTCAAAAATATTTGGAAGCATGTGTTACCTAAAGGTGAAAAAAGAAAATATTACGAAATTTAAATCTAGAACCATTGAAGGTATCTTTCAGAGATATTCTTATTAAAGCAAGGATTACAGATGTTATAACAAAATAACATGAGAATTTATTGACAATATTGATGTGAAAGTAGATTAATCACTTCTACATAATGAAGTTCTTCCTCAGTCTCAACCTAACCCTTATATATTTTAATAATCCCCATTGGAAGAACAAGAAGATGAATAATTTGAAGAACGTTAAAGAGAAAATGAGCCTTTACATGAAAATACTCCATCTAGGAATGCATAGAAAATTCATCTAGATGATAAAATTTTTTAAACAAAAATTTAGTTATGAAAACTAGGAGAAAACTTGTAGATACATCATCTCAAGAGAAAATAGCATTTGTTTCACTCATGGAACCATCAATTTTTTCTCAAAACAACAAGGATAAGTACTGGGTCCAAGCCATGGATGAAGAATTGAACCAGAATGAAAAGAATTGGACTTGGGAAAATGTCCCAAAACAAAAGAACAAAATTGTAATTCGAACTAAGTGGGTGTAAAGAAACAGTCTTGATGAAAATGGAAAGGTGGTAAGAAATAAGGAACGACTTGTATGCAAAGGTTATGCACATGTAGAAGGTATTGACTTTGATGAAAAATTTTCTCTTGGATCATCTAGAGGCCATCAAAATGTTCTTGGCTTTTGCATATTTCAAAGGGTCCAAAGTATATCAAATAGATGTAAAGTCAACATTACTAAATGGAGAACTACAGAAATAAGTCAATGTGTGATAACTAGAATAATTTCAATTAACTAAAGAAAAATATTTTGTATGCAAACTAAATAAGGCTTTGTACGATCTCAAGTAGGCTCACAAGGCATGGTACTCTAAATTAGATATTTATCTTGACCAACAAGGTTTCAATAGAGGTTTAGCTGATAGTAATCTCTACATCACGATAATGATTCCATGAGGAGGAAGTTTGAAAATAGTATGAAGAAAAAATTTGAATTTACATGCTAGGTTAACTATCTTTTTTCTTAGACTACAATTCAATCAATCTAAGTCAGGCATCTGAATATCTCAATTCGAATTGAAAATTATGCTTTGGTAAGAACTCCTATGGTTACAGGTTGCAAACTTAGAAAAGATGATGAATCTCTTGAAGTGGATTAGACTGTGTATAGATCAATAATTGGCATACTTCCTTATTTAACAACATCAAGACCAAATTTATTCAAGTTGTCAGACTAACATGCATATTTCAATCATCCCCTCAAGAATCTCATGTAAATGAAATTAAAAGAATATTCAGATACTTGCAAGGCATTCAGATTATGGCTTATGGTATCCTAGAGGAATATATATTACTCAGAACTTACATTGATGCAAATTGGGTTCGAAGCGTTGATTACAAGAAAAGTACAAGTGGAGGAGCATTGTTTCTTGGAAAATGATTCATTTCTTGGCTCGGAAAATATCAATCTTCTATCTCTATGTCCCCAACTGAAGCAAAGTACATTACCACAATTGCATGTTGTACTCATGTATTATGGATGAAGCAAAGCTTGAAGTATCTTTAGGAATATAATGATTAGCTTGTTTCTATCATATGTGATAATACATGTGTAATTAATATATCGAAAAAAACCTATCATGCACTAAAAAAAATAGCATATCCCAATCAAATATCATTTCTTGCTAGAACAAGTTGTAGAGAATTTAGTAAGACTAGAATACATTCCAACTAAGGAACATATTATTGATATCTTTACCGAACCATTTCCCAAGGAAATTGTTGAGTATCTTAGAAAAAAATTGGAGTAATCTCTTCCTCATTGGAAGCATTATATCATTAGTATTACTAAGAGATATAAATCGCTTCTTCAAGGTCATAATTTGTTGAATCAAAACTTGAAAAAAAAACTCCATGTATGAGGGAATTATGTGATTTGACATAAAAAAAAGGAACATGTGAATTAGATAATACAGAAATCATAGGTACTTATCAATGAAATATCATGGTCTCAAGGGGAGATTTTAAGAGTGCAATTATGAGAAATAGTGGAAACATGGTCTTAGTGGTAGACTCTATGGCAGCAAAACAACAAGAAGGAATCATAGTTTAGTCAATTCTACAGGATCACTCAGGAATGAGTTATGAGAGATACTTATGTAAAATAATCAACATGGAAGCTTGAATAGATATTTTTAGCCCTTTTCCATTGATTTTGAATGGGGATAGTCTGCATAGACATTCATATAAAGGAGATAATGACAATATATGTAGGTGGAGCATATTTACAGGGGAAGATCATTTGTCGCAAGTTTGACATCAAATGGCCATAAATGTCTAGTGGTGTTACTGTCAATGACAAAGGGGGATATTGTTGCACATTGTAATGTCATTGATGCCAACAAGATGTCATTGTTGTCAAAGGGAATGTCCAATGAAACATATGTATCACTCATGAATCCTAGGAAGTAGTATGATAGTTGAACATCATGCATACTCTCATAAGGTCAAACTAAAAGGAGTTTGAATTTTATTTAGTTGTAACGAAGTTGTGATTCCCAAAAGGTCCTATAAATAACATGATTGTATATGTCTTTTCAATACGTTTCTAACCATATATCCTTCTCTGAAAAGCTCCTCTCATATGAGAATTTATGGCTAATTAAATTTTTATTGTTAATTAAGGGATCAAAATTTTAGGACAAAACCCAAAATATCAAATGTTTTAACAAGTGCATCTTTAGAGAAAATCAATTGTTCACACATAAATCAAAGGCCCTCGACATGCAAGCCTACATATTATTTAATTCTGTTAAGTGGTGTGCAAATCTTGGGATAATAAAGAACACTCATAACACATCAACATATGGATGAAATCAAAGATACAGGATGTTTAACCAACCATATCTTCACAATCGAATGAGGACACATGGCAACATCTTATTTGATGAAGACATGGACCTATTGATTGAATGAAACATGGAAATTTCACACAATTAGAAGTATAGGAAGAAAAAACCATTAGCAGATGGCATCACTACAATGGCGTGGCACCACCAGGGGCTGTGACATGGCAGGGGGATTTGGCACACTTCGATTGGTGGAAATTCTGAAAATAAGTGACATATGGCACCCATCACAGGCTTCCATGTGGAATGAAAACATCATGCTAACATCATCATGTAGATTACCAACAACCCCTAGGTGACATGAGGTGTTCATGTGGTCATATGGTCCAAATTTTTTTTTTGATAATATTGGTCCAATCCTTGGCCATATGGAACATTGAGAAAGGTCACATGGTTGGCCCTGCCCAATCTGCATTGGGTAAAATTATAACTTGTAAACATGCTGATGGTGCTAGATCCGCCAACATGTAAAGGGATCTCCCCGATAAGAAGTCCCAATTAGACCTAAAACCATTTGGTGTAGGAGTCATAGCAATGGGTCGTACGATAATGCCTTAACCATGATTTACACAGAGGCAAGTAAGATGTATTTGTTGGTAGAAAGGGTGTGATATTTGTTTCAAGCCAAGGAAGGTGCATGAGAGGTTCAAACACATGTGGGTTGAGATGAGTGTGCCCCTTGGAAACCTTTGATAGCATGGAGTTAATAAGGAAACACACGAGAAAAGATGAATCACAACATGGAAGGCAAGTTAATAGCAATCCAAAGTGATGGTTAAACCAATAGCATGTTTCAGAACTATTCATACATACATACACAGAAAATTCCATACATGATCCGTAAGCAAACAAATACATATATCATTTAGAGTAAATCAGATAACATAGAAAACAATACAAAATATCCATGAAATGTGTTGGCTCTATTATATTAATAAGTGTAATTTCCAGTCAAACAATACATCCATGTCTAACAACTAGTTTCGATAGTAGAATGTTACAGCCACAACCACTTGCTCCTCCAAAGAGATATAGTAGCTCTCTGCAATGGAGAAGCCAAGGCTCGTTACAATACTGTCCAAGCTCTCTCTAAGATATTCCTATTGGAAGCTTGGCTAACCAAAAGCCTTTACAATGAGTTATGAGGTTCTATTTATAGCAAAGGGTGGGGTGACTCTTGACATTCCCCTTTGTGATAGTTCATCTACCCTCATAAATATTCATCTACTCTATGACTTTTACATCCGACTATTGACACTTGAATTAAACTTTACAAGACATTACATTACAATGCACATGTTCCCATGTGAGACAAGATAGCTTGAGCATGCCATGCAAAACATCATCAACACTCAGTCCGTTGTTGTGAGAGAAACTATTTGACACGCTTGTGATGGTGAAGGTGGTGAGCTGATGCCAAGCTTGGTCATCCATGATGGTGTGCATGCACTCCGTGTGTGACATCTTGCTGAAAAGAACTCTTTCCTCCATTACATCCCGGTGCATTAGTGTGGCTCCTCTATCCAACGCGTCTGCTAAGATGCACATGGTCTTATTGGGTGTGGCTAAACCGAAAACACACATATGCATAGTGTCTATGTTGATCTTCTAGTGTGTGTTGGTGGTCATGTGCATCAACTTTCAACTGCATGTTCAGATCCAATTGGATTTTCTTCTTTTCTTCACCTCGGTGAGTGTGCCAAATGGGTTGGATCACATGCATGTGCACATTGACATGGATGCTGCTGAATTCCCTTGCATGCCATCAAAAACACCACTCACCATCTCTGCTCCATGCCAGCTTATGGGATGGATCCTTAACTTGTACGAGTGTAGTTTCATTTGTGAGTGGATGTTGCACCCACTGTTGTACCTGTTCCTACTGCAACTCATTCTCTCATCTATGTAGCTCTTGTTGTTCCTTGAGTTGTTTCTTCAACACATGCAACTCCTTATTTGTTCCATTCTCTATCTTCGCACGATCTTCATGTCATGCCATCACCTCATACCCTAAGTCTACAAAGATGATTTCATCACAAGTGGATCTACTTAAGCTTGCAATTTTGTTCCACTTTTGTGTGTCAACAACCTTCCTCTTGTGTTCATTGCATCTGGTATGTTGTCTTTAGTTGTTGACCTTTAGTTATTGTTCATGGTGCTCCTTGTTGTGATGTTACTTCCATCATATCTTGATGTGATTGTCTATGAACAATGTGATGTCTTCATGGTTAGGCAAGTTCATAGACACTTGATTGACTACATCCCCAAGTGTGCTATGAACGGTGTCTTCATCTCTTCTCTCCTGGAAACCATTATACCTGTGATGCTGAGAAGCAGATGAACACCTACAATACCTGGATACATGGCAACACTCATGGCAAGCAATCTATCAGTCGAAAACCAAAATGAACTTGAGAACTGACGAGCAACATACCTGTCTGACTGATCATGAAGGTTGTGCAATTTCCACTAGGAGCTCAGGGGACTGACTACCAAGACTACACAAGGCATAGTCTGGGTTGTTGGGAGGCTGACTAACTACTGGAACTGCATAATGCATAGTCCAGTTTGGTTGCTGAGTGCTAGAATTGCGTAATGCGCAATCTAAGCTAGCAATGGTTGTAAGCTTAGTAACTACATTGCACAATTTTCTGGGCCAGCAGTCACTATCCCTCAGAATTGCGCAATGAAAGACTACAGGACAGTCACTGGGAAGAAATGTGCATTCCTTAAGAGGAAGATAGAGCCTTCCCCCTCAGGATTGTGCAACTTTGTCTTGGTGAGGTAGAGTCTAGGCCAAGGCTACCCAAACTCGCCGACGGGCAATTGAAAGCAAATGTGAATGTGAATGCATGGAGATATTGAGTGTAATAATAAGTGAATGATCATGCATGAAAATATTGAATGACATATTAAAAAAATGGAACAACATGCATGTGCACAAGGTGAATCATTGAATCAGTAACTGTTCGTGAAAAACAGTTTCATGCATGCGACAGTAGTGACATGTTAACGAAAACTGAAACGAATCTAGTACAAGCTAGTACAGATCAAAACAACAACAAGCGCTTATGAAAATCAAGAAGACAACATTCATATGAATTGAAACATAAAAAACACCATAAATGCAACACAAGACATGGAAAGTAGGATTACCCCAAAACAGTTGAGTTGAATGTGCCGACGGCTCCTAGATGTTATGTGGAATGTGATCACTGCAAGGTTGATGTTAGGAATGATCTCTACAATGTTCAGTTCATGAGTTTTGATAAAATCAAAGATGTGACGCACATGCCACAAATCTAGGAAGAGTGACACTTGGTGGGATGTTTCTGAGATGATCCTTGGATGCAACCTCCAACTACTAAAAGTAGATCCTTGAATCAAGGGATGGATTTGCATGTTTCCTTGGGAGAAGAAGCCTATGCATGCACATCAGTTTTTCTCGATCCTAGAGGGAACCGGTCAACTCAACTCCACATGCAAGAGGCTGCTCAACTACTGGGAGAAAATGTGCATTTCTAGAAGGGAGTTGGGCTGGCTTCCCAGGAGATTTGCACAATTCCTTGGTAGAGAAGCTGAGTTCTACCTAGGATTGCACAATTCTTGGGCTCAACAGCCTTGCTAGGAGGAGTCGCACAATATTTTGTTACCTAGATATCTCCGCCATTAATTTTATAAGAAGGAATAGCATCGTTAAGCAAAAGGAATTTTTATGTAACTTTCAGTTTCAGACTAAACTTTGATCATCGAGTCTCACTGAGACTTGGTTTACTGTACGTTTGTTGATGCGTGAATATAAAATACTTGGTGTTTATTTCCTCTTTGCGTCTGGAGTAATCTAAGGTGGTGTACCATTGGAAGCTAAGGGCCCGGCTCCGAAGGACACTTGCTTTTGTACCATTATAACTTGATTTCTACGTGGTTTGCTTATCGTTATTGCTCGGTAATCTGATATGATTTTCATGTGCTGTTCCATGCTTTGCTACGATTAATTCATTAACGGTTCTTTCAGGAAATCCATGTAGAGACTCTGCATTGCATGATTGAATCTTTTCAGAGTTGATTGCATGTTATTAGTCTAAACCAGCTATTTCTGTTACAGAGCGTTTGTACTGAATATTACTGTTATTGGATTCATTTGAAATCCCGATTATTGGAATCCGAAAGTAATGTTGTTCTATTTTGGAAACAAAGTCATATTCTCCTTAATCGTCAGATTACTATATTAGCGTGTTGCGTGTATGTATGATTGATTCCTGTTGTTCCATAATTCATCAATGAGTGTTATTCCATAAAGTACATTCCATCCAATTTGCTTTAAGAGAGAAAGATTGTTATTTTATCGCAGAGTGTGAGTTTGGTTCAATAGAGCAAGTTTGGTTCTGACTCGCGAGACTTAGTTCATTTTATTGTTGTTCCATTTACTGCTGTTCCATTTTAGACTTGCTGTTCCATTTCCTATTTGCTGTTCCATTTTACTTTCTGTTGTTCGATTTACTTGCACTTGCTTCTTTGGTGTGAGAGAAGGTCTAAGGCTGTAGTGAGCCTCAGCAGTTGCTGCCTAGCTCCCAAACCTATAGTCCATGCTCTAATTTCCTTTCCATCAGTTTCTATAGGGATGGGTTATCGTTTCCGCACCCTTGACTGATAAGTTGTCTTGTGTGATTTTATCCATTTGAAGTAATTTAGTCATAGTTTAGCATCTGTTTACTCTTGTATTTTCTGAACGCTGTACTACTAAGCATTACTCTGACGAATAGCCTTGGATTGAGCTACTCTTTGCAATAACAAAACTTTCCTGGATTGACTTGTTAATGTGGGATAATTAGAGGTGAAAGAGACCCTTGTTACAGCTCCACACCATGGAGGATATCACTTGCATGCAGAAGGAATTCTTTCCTTGGAGATTGCGCAGTTACTTTTGGGTTTGGTGAGCGTTTGATGAGGCCAACTCACACAGGTGGCAGCATTGGACCCCAAGGAAAACTGTGCAAGGAAATAGGAGGCTTGGAGGGCTGAGGGAAGGCATATCTTGTGTCTATTCAGTCTGTGAGTTATATTGTTCGATTGTAGAGGGAGTATGATAGCTTGTGAGTTTATTCTTTGTGTAATCTGAACATATTTCCACTTGTATGATAATACAGAGATCGAGGTTTTTAGCTAAGGCTTTCCCTAGAGTATTCTTTGGTGTTCATGTGTGATTGATTTCTCATTCTCAGTCATATGTGTTCTATTTGATCTTGCTCAAATTTGATTAAGCTTCTGCAAGTTTGTTGTAGAAGTAGATCTTGTATTTTACTTTAGTATATAGCATAATTTATTGATTTATAGTGAGAAATTCTACATGGTATCAGAGAAAATGTGATCAAAGTGAAGAACAATACACAAGAAGGGAGAAGTTCGAAGTTTGAGGTTCCTAAATATAGAAATATAGTTATTATCACATCTCAATTTCACCAATGGCGTTCAACGGTTTAAGACTCGAGTATGCCCTTTGATGGAAACTCGAGTTATATGGTCTGGAAGGATCGCATGGAAGTAGTATTAGAGGACAACAGTCAAAAGGACTTCATTGATAAAGAAGTCCCCAAGCCGATAGCAACTAATGCTACAAATTTGGCAGAATGGAAGAAATGTGTGGCTAGAGCAAGGAGAATCCTCCTAGAGGGAGTTCAAGACCACATTGTCTCGAGACTCCATGGGAAGGAGACACTATTTTCAATGTGGAAAACATTGAAAGATCTATATTAGAACAACAATGATCAGAGGAAGCTAGCACTAAAAGACAAGCTTCGGAAAATCAAGTGTGAAAAGGGCAACACGATCTCTACATATCTGAACAAGCTCACCACCTACAGGGATGAGCTTGGAAGTGTAGGGATCACGATAGCCAATGATGACATGGTGAGTCTTGCACTCCTCGGTCTTCCTAAGAGCTAGCATAGATACCAAGACTCGGTTAATGGAAGAGAGAAACTGCCAGATTGGGAACGACTTTGGTCAGATCTGATGTAGGAGGAGATAAGAAGAAGCAACATAGATGGATCTTCATCAAAACAAGATTATGAAGAAAATATAGCCTTAGCGACTAAGGCGAGGAAAAGGAAAGGGAAGGCATCCCATCCCAAATCTAGTTCTTCCCATCATGGGAAGAAGTTTGACAAATCGAAAGTGTGATGCTTTCTTTGTCATGAAGTGGACCATTATGCTACAAATTGTCCATAGAATAAATCCAAGAACGAATCCTCGAAGGGATATAATGGTGAGTCATTGGCCTCACAGTTCGAGTTGGATTTCTCTCTTATCGCATGAATGGTTTCATCCATGGTGGGATGTTTGTGGTACCTAGACAATGGAGCCTCTTTCCACATGTCCGGAGACAAGAATATTTTTAGTACCCTGGAGGAGAAGGATCTCCATATGCAGATCGAGATGGGCGATGATGGAAAGTATTGTGTTTTAGGTGAAGGTACGGTTGACAGTGTTTCAGAGGGAGCATGGATCTTCCCTCACCTTGACTGATGTAAAGTATGTACCAGGTTTGAAGAAGAATCTTGTGTCTGTTGCTATGCTAGAAGACAAAGGCTATGATGTAGTCTTTAGAAAAGGAAAGGTATTCCTAAGGCATATCAGCACTGGACAGACCAAGAGGATCGAGATTCGAGTAAAGAATCTCTACAAGCTGTAGGTAGAAAACTGTGCTGCATTGAGTTCCAAAGCAGAGATGGTGTAGAGCCAAGATGTTGGTGAGCTATGGCATAGAATATTGGGCCATTTGCACCATGGAGCCCTGAAGATCATGCAGCAGATTTCTATCAGACTTCCCAAGGGAAAATTGGAGTAGACGGATACATGAAAAGGTTGTACCTTGGGTAAGTATGTGAAATTTTCCTTTCCGGATCAAGATAATAGAGCTAGAGAAATCTTGGAGTGAGTTCACACAGATGTTTGTGTACCATTATCTACAGCCTCCATTGCTAAACAAAGGTACTATGTTATTTTTATTGATGATTTTTCTCATAGATGCTAGATCTACTTTATGCAGAAGGAGGATCATACCTTCTTGAGGTTTTGTGAATTTAAAGCCTTAACAAAGAAAGAATATGGAAACAAAACAAAAGCCTTGCGTAGCGACAATGGTGGAGAGTATGTCTCCCGACAGCTTAAGGGCTTCTACGCTGCAGAAGGAATTAAATGGTAGTTGACGACACCCCATAACCCACAACAGAATGGGGTGGCCAAATGGAAGAACAAATCGATTGTGGGAGTAGCTCGAGTGATGTTGCATGATCAAAGCCTACCACTGCATTTGTGGCTTGAGGCATGCAATACAACAATATACTTGCAGAACAGAAGCCCGCACCATATACTAGGGATGAAGACACCTATGGAGGCCTTTTCCAGGAAACGCCCAAATGTGAGTCACTTTAGGATCTTTGGATCATTGGTTTGTTTCCATGTGACCAAAGATGCCCGAAGGAAGCTAGATCCAACAGCTGAGTTAGGAATACTTTTGCGGTACACTGATACACCCCACAACTATCGGGTGTACCTGTCTACTAGTCAGAGGATAGTGGTACGTAGAGATCTAAAGTTCAACGAACAGAAAGCCATGTGAGTATCTCTTGAGAGGGAGCTCAAGTTGCATGTAGAGGATGAACTTTTAGTTCCTAAGGAGGGGGAGCATCAGATTGAAGTGGAGTAGCCGCATGTAGAGGATCAGGAGTGGAGACAGCCACTCATGCTAATTCTTCCAAAGATGGGAAGAAACACTCAAGGGAAGTTGACAGGTTGATGCTGGATGCACGAGAGAATTTAGGACAGCCATCTTCTTGGTGCAGACAGAGGAGGTCACCTAAGCGATACACTAGGTACATGGCCCTGGCCGGTGAGTGTGTAGAGTCTGAAACTTCTTCATTCGAGGAGGCAGTGCAACAACCAGTCTCGGTTGATGCAATGGTAGAGAAGTATGACTCTATCATTTGGAACAGTGTGTGGGATGTTGTCCCAAGACCTCAGGACAAGTCAATGGTGAGTTCCAGATGGCTTTACAAGGTAAAGTAGGCAACTGATGGTAGTGTTGAGAAACATAAGGCAAGGTTTGTTGCTCGTGGTTTCTCACAGGTCGAGGGGATCGACTACGATGAGGCCTTTATTCCTGTAGCAAGGTACTCATCTATTTAATCGATGTTGGCACTATCAGCTAAGATAGGTTGGAAGATCCATCAGACGTATGTGAAGACAATGTTCCTCAATGGGAAGATTGAGGAAGAGGTGTACATTGAGTAGCCAGAAGGTTTCGAAACCTTCGATCATGAGTCACATGTGTGCTGACTCAAGAGGACTTTGTATGGGCTAAAGCAAGCACCTCGTGCTTGGTACACTAGGATCGACACCTATTTCACCAGGTTGGGCTTCACAAAGAGTAAAGTAGATGTGAACCTTTACCAAATCATGGTAGAAGGTAAGCCGTTGATCATTCTTCTTTATGTGGATGATCTGATTTTGACAGGTGATGATCAGTTGATCAAGTCTTGCAAGGATGACCTTGCAAGAGAGTTCAAGATGAAAGATATGGGTCTTATGCACTACTTTGTAAGCATGGAGGTGTGGCAGAAAGATGGGGAATTATTTGTTTCTCAAGGTAAGTATGCCAATAAGATACTCAGGCGCTTTTACATGGAGAAGTGCAAGCCCATGCAGACTCCTCCAGCTGGGAATTGGAGGAAGGAGGATGCTACTTCAGGTGAGGTAGTAGCTGCTACTATTTATTGGCAGCTTGTGGGTTCACTTATGTATCTAGTGAACACATGACCAGACTTATGCTTTGTGGTGAACCAGCTGAGTCAAGCTATGGTTTAGCCTACCAAACTGTTTTGGAAGGCATTGAAGCATGTGTTGAGATACCTTAGAAGCACATCTCAGTTTGGATTGTGGTACAGATGAACAGAGGGAGTGAAGCTTCAAGGATTCATAGATGCGGATTGGGTAGGGATTCCATCAGACTAGAAGAGAACTTCTATAGGAATCTTCAACCTTGGTTCAGCTACAGTTTCCTCGTACAGCAGGAAACATAGGTCAGTTGAACTTAGCTCACCAGAGGCTGAATACATGGTTGCTAGTCAAGCTGCATGTGAGGCCATTTGGATGCGGAAGATTCTAGTGGGATTGTTTGAACAGAGGATGGATCCAACTGTGATCTATTGCGATAATCAGAGTTGTATCAAAATCTTTGAGAATTCAATTTTTCATGACAGGTCCAAGCACATTGATATCCAGTATCACCATCTTCGAGACTATGTGGTCAAGAGGATCATGTTGTTGCTATATGTTTCGAACGAGGAACAGGATGCAGATATTTTGACTAAGGCATTGTCAAAATGCAAGTTTGAGTTCCACAGAGACAGGATTGGGGTTACTGATAATCCCTTTCTTGTTGAGAGGGAGTGTTGAAAATATTAACAAGAAATGCTAAATATGGAAGTGCTAAAAATAGCACTGCCATAAATAGCGTTTCGAGATACCTTCCTATTTTAGTTAGTCCATGAACTAAAATAGAGAAGTAAAATTCGAATTTTTTCTTAGCAGCTAATTGATTAATAATTAATTAATTCATCTTAAGTTAATTAATTGGAGAAAATCAAACATGAAGTCTATGTGAGGACATGCAACAGTTATCCCATTGATTGAGGAATTTATCCCTTAGTTAAAGAGATAAGGATGAGTTGTAATTTGAATTGTAATTAGTTAGCTCAATTAACTGAGTTAAGTCGATTTAGATTAGTTCAAATAGTTTGTTCAGCTAATTGTGAGTTCAGTTAGTTAATGCCTGCATGCATGTAAC
The DNA here is from genome assembly GCA_031772625.1 of Pinus tabuliformis. Classification (NCBI taxonomy): domain Eukaryota; kingdom Viridiplantae; phylum Streptophyta; class Pinopsida; order Pinales; family Pinaceae; genus Pinus; species Pinus tabuliformis. Next base: position 844,693,111 of record CM062809.1, on the reverse strand, counting down.
TTCTGTACTTCAGATAACTGAATATTCTCTCATAAATAACTCATGCATGTCAGTTTAGACAGAGGCCCAATTGAGATCAGATGATGGGATAGTGTACTATCAGTTGGAGGAATATTCCATGGAGGATATCTCTTACATGCAAAAGGAATTCTTTCCTTGGAGATTGCGCAGTTACTTTTGGGTTTGGTGAGTGTGTGATGAGTCCAATTCACATAGGTGGCAGAATTGGACCCCAAGGAAAACTACGCAAGGAACTAGGAGGCTTGGAGGGCTAAGCGAAGGCATATCTTATGTTTATTTAGTCTGTGAGCTATATTGTTTGATTGCAGAGAGAGCAGGATAGCTTGTGAGCTTATTCTTTGTGTAATCTGAACATATTTCCACTTGTATGATAATACAGAGATCGGGGTTTTTAGCTGAGGCTTTCCCCAGAGTATTCTTTTGTGTTCATGTATGATTGATTTCTCATTTTCAGTTATATGTGTTTTATTTGATCTTGCTCAAATTCGGTTAAGATTCCACAAGTTTGTTGTAGAAGTAGATCTTGTATTTTTCTTTAGTATATAACATAATTTGTTGATCTGCAGTGAGGAATTCTACACAACCTATGAGGGGAGTGTAACAAGCTCTGATGGACAGGTTGTCATTCTGTAAGAAAATCACTGAAGCTTGTGTACTTGACGAAGGAAGACATGCTACTGGAAAGGTTGGTAGGGAGGCTCAAAAAAAATCTAAGGAAAAATTTTGGAGGGTGGTTGTAGCAGCTACAACACTTGGCGACACACTGGTAGAACTCCAGCTCTTTGAATGGACCTTGTTCATGAAAATCAAGTTTCACACCTCCAAAAGTATTGTTCAATTCTCAGTTCGTATTGGTTTCCACACTTTCTTGATTGTAAGATATAGCTTCTACCAAGCTCTTGGTTTATTGACACACATTCCAAGCCAAGTCGAAATATTTGTTTCGATTAGGGTTGAGGGGTATATTGGTGCAAAAGCAGTATAGTCGTCAGAGTCTTAGTTTCATCTTTGGTGTTGCTCCGCTGTGAGAAGGGTTAGACAATACCCCAACGGAGTCACATAGGAACACAGCATGGTTCTGTTGCCAATGAGCCTGGTCAATACCTCGGCGGAGTTACTTGCATCACCTCTCTGTGTAGGAAGCCTTTCTCTTCTTTCACCTTATTCATTTTCGTTTTTTTCAATCTTTTTTCACTTTTTCATTTTTTCATTTTTCATCTTCGTAACTGTGCATAGCACTTATTGATTTCAGAGGCGTAAGAGGGATCTTGACTTATTGAGAGCAGAAGAGGTTTTTCCTGCAGAGAAGTAGTTTATTATACCTTTGACGTGCATGTTAAGGTTTTCCCCCTCATCTTACTCTACCTGATTGTGTTGACAAGGGTTAACCCAAAAAAAACCGACTAGAGTAGATGATACTAGTTAGCACGCAAGCATTGTGTTTTCACCAAGGTTTACTTCGAACAATACGTATTTTCCATTGATCTATCATGGATTCAAGACAAAAAGTTCTTAAATAAGAGAGCAGACAACAAATAACCAAATTTTGATAGTTGTACACATCCTCTTGTACTTTTCCCAACTTGTTTCAAGAGTCATATATGGTTTCATGCGAAACTAAGCTACGAACCAAACAAGCAAACAAACAACAAAGCAAAGCATAAGCATAAGAAAAAACGAAAGAAAAGCGAGTAAGAAAACAAGCAAGAAGACAATCAAACCAAGAAAGCAAGTAAGCAAACAAGAATGAGAGAAAACAGATTGAAAGCAAACACTACTCCTTAACTCCTAAGCTAATGGTGCATGGGCCATCTTAGGTGAAGTGATACTTCCAATGCAGCCATCAATGCATTGGTTGACCCATGTTGGTGAAGGGAGGGTTTGTGAACATCGCAGTTACACAAACTAGCAAGCATGAATGATATAACGATGAAGACACACACACTCCGAGCTTAGAAGTCACCACAGAACAAAGATGAGTTAAAGAGCGTGACCACTAGTACAAAATGGATAATTAATTACTTAAAAAAGACTAAAATCTGCATATAAATGACCATTTTTCAGTTGGTGACCAGTAGTAGCTAATTTACAGTATCTTATAATGTGACCAACTTTTAGTCGTTTTTAACTTAGTCATTAATTGGTTGTCTCAATTTTATCATCTAGTAGTATATTTAGTCATTAATTGCCACAATTAATGACCAAATATACAACAAAATATACTACTATATGATCACCCAATAAAACAAATTAATGACGAAAGAAATATGACCAAAATGTTGGTCATGTTATAAGATATTGTAAATTAGCTACTAATAGTCATATATATGCAAATTTTAGCCATAATTTGAAACCAATTAATGACCAAAGAAATATGACTAAATGTTGATCGTGTTATAAGATACTGTAAATTAGCTACTAATAGTCATATATATGCAAATTTAGTCTTCATTTGCAATCACAAATTTATCATTTTCAGTAGTCATTTATTTTCTTTTGATAGTTTTATATTCATTATATAAACCACTAATTTAGTAGTTTATATTAATTTCATTTAATTTCATTAATAATCATTATAAATGACTAATTTAGTCATATATTCATTTTATTTGTGTTCATTATTAATCAATATAAACTACTAATTTAGTAGTTTTAGATTGATTTTATGTGTTCATTACTAATCAACCTAAATTAATTTGTATGATTTTGTGACTAAATTTAAAAAATGGTATACAATGTGCATGTTCGTCTAATATGAAAATGAAAAGTTGCATGTTAATGACAATACTAAACAATATCAAATGACACCATAAATAATTTCAACCACAAATTATATTATATGAAATGTTAAAGTATTACAATATAAATTTCAAACTTAATATTTTTTGGACTACAATTTACACATGAATTGATTTTTCATCACTTCAAAACATTATCATTGTGTTGCCAATGCATTGCAGGTGAATTTGCCAACTCTGAAAACTTGAACATCAATATCTATGTGTATCTTATGTGGGATATTAACTCTAAGGGTATCACTAGACCGGTTCTCTTCTCTCTCTCTCTTTGTATTTGTTGCTCCATTGTTATTGCTCTAAACCTCTTTCTTCAATTCCTGATTCTTACTATCAATATTGATTTCCTTTTCTGAAAAACAAAAGAAAATACAATGCAGCATGTAAGACATGAAATACATTGAACACTAGAATATAAAATAAAGTAGGCTATAACGAGTTTATATGACATATACCTCAATATTAGCAATGTCAAAGTCATTTTTCCCCATACAAGTAAGAAACTCGAACAAGTTTTCTTCAGTTGGGCGATAGTATCCACTATAATGTGGCAAGTCCTCTATAAATAAAGAAAATAAAATGTCACCTTATAAAATAACACACTAGTAACTTAGTATTCAACCTTCAGGGAAAGCTTAAGCACAATCATGCCAACTAGGTTACATGCTAAAAATCTCAAGTTGTAGATAAGATATGAAAACAGGTAGTCTGAGGTGTGATGTTTAATCCTTGTCATTTTATTCCCAACAACATTTGATTTTCTAATTCATGAATTTTCCAAGTATATTAAAAACATGTGCTCAAATAACAACATGAAAGTAAACTTTTATGATAGTCATGAAAATATTTTAACACAAAATAGCTATAAGGATTCCAATCAATATCGTGTAATACTAATTTCAACTTCAAGCTTTGGTTATTGTTTAAATGGACATGATATGAAGTATTTTCAATTTCCTAGTTAAAAGACAAAACAAAATCAAAAGAAATGTTCAAAATATAATCAAACAATAAAGAGAGGATATCATGGAATGGACATTGCAATTATAAAAAAATTGTTTACCTGTCCACCAATGTCTTGTCTAGCATTCCTAAAACATTTTATTTCCCAAAATAACCATGAGGTGAAAGAACCACAACATTAAAAACCATAGGAATCCCTACTAGAAACATTTCCAAAGTCGATGGCTCAAGTGCCTGAAGGATCTCTAACAACAAATGAATCATATCCAAGACATGCTTTACATTGTCTCCCCATCCTTTTTCCAATCATATTTCATGTAACCTACCCACAACAGAGTCAAGTTACAATCAGACGAAGGCATGGACATTTATTTTATCTTTTATATCTTTAAAATTTGAATTTGAATTGTTTCAATAACATATTAACTCATATTTAAAGTCTTCCTAACATATGAGAAGGTATCAATCAAGCATGACATCAAAAAAATTGACCTCAATGAGGTCCTCAAACAAGGGAGGGCATACTTGTTTTTATCAAAAGCGAGGGATCCCTCTTCTTCAATTATATCAAGATTCTCTACTATTTCCTCCTTCTTTTCCTAGATATTAAATTGATAATCCATAACTTGCAACACAAGAAAATCCCAGTCAGCTCATTATATTGTAGTTCTTGCCAATGAAAATGACATATAATTATTTACAAATGCAATGAAGACGAGCTTAAAATGAAAATTCCCAATATAAGTGAAGTGTTTTTTGTTTGTTAGCTTACAAATTGGAACATTTCCTGTGTAATTGTCAGAGAATCGAACATCGGCTATGATGTTCCCCTACCAATTTAAAATGAAAGATCTCAATGTAAGTGATTTTTTTTTTTTTTTTTTAGGTTACAAATTGGAACATTCCCTAGGTAATTGTTAGAGGATCAAAACTTAACTAGGAAGTTCCCTTACCAAGTGATAAAGTTTACTAGGATAAAAAGGCAAGGTTCTAATAGTGGCTAAGATAATGGGGTCCTGAAATGGTTTTAACTTCACCAAGGTATGTTCTTGAGAGATTAGAAAAATTAGACTTGCATCTAGTTTTCCAAGTAAAAAGAGGGAGACCTAAAATACAACTTTGTTGCAAGCAAAAATATGATGGAATGGGGTTAAAATATACCCTTATATTGGATTTAAAGATCAAGATGACATTTTTATAGTTTTGGGGGATGTGTGATGGAAAAATTGATATCTAAGGATGGAATGCAAATGCATTCAATCAAATAAAATCCTAGAAGGCTTAATAATAGACACTAAACCAGAAAATCACAAACAAATCAATGATATCCAAAAGGTTTGTTACTAGGCCCTAAAGTAAGAAACAAACTGGTTTGTGATAAGAAAGTGTTAGTAAGTGGTCATGAAAACATGAATATTATATATATCTTTCTTAGCAATTTCATTCTTGGGTGAGGAACTCAAACAAGGAACCTTATAATTATAGCAACTCATTTGTTCCATTTTAAAAGGGGATGCTTGGCTCTTTGACACTAGTTAAGGTGCAAGCTTGAGAAATAAAGGTTCAAATTTATTATTTAAAGTGACAAGTATAAAGAAAATATGAATAGGTACTTGGATCCTCTTGTGTAAGAACATTTGTTTGAGAAAAATGAAAATCATAGTTGTGGTGACCAATTATTTGGTAATAAGAATTCATTGCATGTGTAGCATGTGCCACAATAGTATCTGGAGTAAAGCATAGACCACCTACTTGAATGGCATTGCAGTCTACTCCCCTATCCACATGCACGAAGCTCCAAAAACCATATAAAACTATATAAAGTTTATACAAAAATTAATTATTCTACATAATGACGGTTTCAGGGTGCATTATACCAAACAAAACTTTACGGGTTCTACAAATAGTATAACTATTCGAAAAATGGACATATAAGGTGTGCCAATAATCCTTATACAAAAAGAAATTGACCGAGTATGGCTAGACTCAAACCAACAACTATCATTGAACAATTCATACCATATAACTACCTAACCAAAGAACTGAGCCATGATTTGTGAGGAATACGTACTTACATAATCAATATTACATACCTAAAACAAGAATGGGTTTCAACACTTTAGAGTATATATTTCTAAGAAACAAGCATGACACTTCTACATAGCTCCCATTCAGGCCTAATCACCAAACACAATTTCTAAAGACATGAAGCATCCTTAATCATAACATAATGAAACAAACATGCCATTGCTACAGAGCTCGCCCACAAGCTTGATCACCAAAAACAATGTACGAAGACTAACCATCACCAACCATAACACAATGAAACAAACATGCCACTACTACATATATCTCCCTTGGGAATGATCACCAAGCACAATGTCTGAAGACTCGAATCATCACATAAAAATCATTCCACTGTTATATATCTTTCCCTCGAGCGTGATCACCAAACACAATGTCTGAAGACTCAAACCATCGTTGATAAAAAAAACATGCTACTGCTACAAATATCACCCTTGGGCCTAATCATAACATAATGAAACAAGCATGCCACTCCTATTGTTATATTGTTAGAAGTGTGGAAGAATCCAGGTGAGATCTTCCTTGGTCAAGGGAACTATGTTATTATGATCCTTCATAGATTTGGAATGATGGAATGAAAACCCATGGCCACTCCCATGGTGAATTTGGAGAAGCTAAGAGGCTCTAACTTAGATTTGGTGGATCCCTATATGTATTGGTAATTGATTAGATCCTTGACGTATCTAGTTAATACCATACTATATATTTTCTTTGTAGTGAACACTTTGATCTAGTTCATGGTGGAACCTAGGCATGTACATTGGATTGTGATAAAGCATGTGTTGTGATATTCACCTTGTGAAATCAGTTATTAATTGAGATATGTGTCAAATGGTGAAGTACAACTGCAGGGATACATATATTTTGATTGGGTAGGAAGTGTTGAACATAGGAAGAGCACATTAGGATGTTGCTTCAGTTTGGGTTCTGCTATAATATCCGGAATGCCTCAGGTGGATCTTTAAATCTGAGTTCCATACGTAATTTTCAAGGTTTCAAGACAGATCATAATTATACACGGTGTATATTTTTTTAATTTTTTTTATAATTATACTTGGTGTCTCTTTCTTTTAATTTTCCTTTTTGGTTTCACGGCCTGATAGTACATTTTCAGAGTTATGCTTGGAGAGAAAAGATTATATCAAAGGCTACAAAGGATATTAGCACTTTTTTTCCCGTGAAAGAATCTCATTTCCCACAGATATGGTGATTATATTTGTACCTAGAACAAAAGGAGCCACATTTTTCTACACCCAATCCTGTGTTGCAAACAATTATTTTAGGCCACATGAGACCCCACAAAGATGACACTCCAATAAGTAGTGATATATTGATAATATTTGGGCAAATCATATCTGCTCCCATGTATGTTGTGCTCAAATCGAAGTAAAAGCTGCAGTGGGTAACATATATCACATATTTCATAAAGCCCAATTTGGAAAACATTTTGATAATCTTTGTAATCATAAAATTTACCTCTCTTTCCAAGCTTTCAGGCCAAAGCCAGGGAAATTTACGAAGCTACAATTATCACCACCCATGAAGAACCACTACAAAAATTCCGTAGAGGAAAATGAATGTGAAGTATTTAGAAAAGCATTTGATTTTTTTCCTCCATATAGATCAACAATGGCATAAAAAATATTAGATGATTATTCCCGTGACTTAAACACTTTCATTAGACAAAGGGATTTAACTTGATTTCAATCTCATAAAGACATACTACTTCTAACTACTATGCGTGGATTCATGTTAAGCTTGAATTTTATTAATCAAAATGAACAATTAGAAAAAATAAGAATCCATCTTAACTCCAAATATATAAATCTATTAAGCAATAAGATGGATTTCAAAAAATCAAGACCAAAGCCTTTCTATATGAATCTATACCAGATCCCCCATTAGAGAAGCGACGATAAAACTTATATAAACCTTACCTTGCTAATTTCTCTCCCTGAGGTGTGTGGAAACCATTGATGAGCACAATTTTTGTATTACCACTTGGATAAATTCACTTGTTGTTAATAATCAGTACTTGAAACTAGTACAGTCCGCTAAATTCAAACAATCTAGCAAGGTCTTTCATAACCAGTATTAAAAATTGAGTTCATGGCTAGTAATCATCATCTTTCTTAGAGGTACCAAAATTAAAATACTAATGAAAGTGACCAGGAAAAGAATCCACCAAATAATTATCCAATAATGGTGCTAGATGATCCACTTATTCCAGTGGATTAATGCTCCGTTACAAATGATATTGTGTTGAAAAATACTCAAATTCATAATAGTGGAGATTATGTATGAATTTCTGAAATTGGAGGCAATAAGGAGAGTCATCCATCACAAAAATTCATCTTTCTTCCTTGTCACCTTGAAATTTGCAACAACTCATGCCCTGATTGGAATGACACTAAATTTCAAATATATAAGAAAAATACAAGCTAGAAAGTGCCCTGTGAATACAAAGGTAAAACCTACCTACCTACCCTAACTGAGATAAATGTTGATCAAATAGGAAACATGAGATCACCAATGGAGTTAAGGCAACAAATTATTTAATGTATGGGACTAAATCATGCATTTGATTACTAGGGAAACATGCACATGAAGGGATAAAGTGTAGAATGAATGAGCAATACATACATGCCAGTTACAAAAACAACCCTAAAAGGTCCAAAAATACTTAAGGCCTTAACTTAAATGACTCTAAAAATGACCAAACATGATCAATGAAAACACGAGAGTGGTGTGGGTGAAGAACATAAATAAAAATTGAAGATACCTTTTCCTAAGATGCCTTTGTCATTCTTGTACGCAAACATGTTTTCCTTTCCCTTTATTCTTGCAAGTGAATGCCTCATAGATATGTTGTTGTCCCAGAATAGGAGAAGCCTCCTCAAGCATCTCATTCATGGAGTGGATGTTTCCTTGACCCAGATTCTCATGGAAACCAATCACTGAATCTGATGTTTGTATGGGATTGTGAAGTTAACAACCGCTTCATTCCTTTTGAAGATTGGCACCAAGTATCAACAATGAATCAGACTGCAATTTGAGTTGCACCCTTTTACATTACAGTGTATTAGTGCCATAGAAAAAATATATCAAGATGAAAATCAGAACTTTCCTTTTCCAAAGTTGGGGAAATGTCAATGAGAACCTCATTCACAAGTTACAACTTCTAAGAGATTCCAAAAAAAAATTTGAGTCAATTGTTGCATCATGAACAACATGATTTTCTCATATTTCAACACTGTTTCCCAACATTTGAGAAATAATCTTGACCATAATCTTCAGCTTGATAGAAACTTCTGAGCATATTAACAACCATACCCTTAGCATAAAAATCATACACAGGTTGGCTAACTGTGTTTGATTATGGCCACTCTTTCTCTTCCTCTTATTTACATCCTAGGGTTGATTCTTAGCTATCATTATTTTAGTTTTGATCATCATCCACATTAAAAACATGATCATATATAATAATATAAATAATGAGGGTTGATTCTGAAGACATATTAGGTTAATGAAATGTGAGGTTTCTTCATGTCCTAATATTCATTGGCTTCATTTAGTTGTGCTTGAGACGAGTCCTCAATCATGTCACAAGAAGGGATGCCACCCGCTGGCTTAATGCTAACTCTAAGGGAATCTAAAAATGAAAATTGTAAATATATACCCCCCTTTGCACTAAAATAAGACATTTGATTCTTCCAATCCCCGTTTGGCTTGAAGAGAGCTCTCTTTTCATTCTCTTTCTTATTACCATTTAGACAACCATCAAAGACCCCGTGAATATGGCCCTCATTGACACATTCAACATGTTCCTCTATTGACTACTCTGCCTTAAGTAAATAACATGCAATATTAAGGTTCTTGCAATTGACATCAGACTTATATGGTATATGTGGTGTTGTAGGAGGTCTTACAACTTGGTCTTTGTGCCCAATCATGTCTTCATCATAATGCTTTTTCATAAAATGCTTCCACAATATTAACATTTGAGGGTGGGAAGTCTCGATCTTGGGCATATTGATTCTCATTCTCAGCTAGTAGTTTCATGGTCCTAAAGTACTCATCAGGCATGTAACTATTTGGATCTGCAAAAGTATCTTCTAAAGCAACACCACCATTATGAGAGCATATTTGGGCACATTTTATTTTCTTTAAAATTCTTGATTATATTTCATGAGAAAAATTTGTTGACCCTTCATTTCATTCATTATTTGTCCCAAGTCAATTTCCTGAACTTCTAAAGGAGAGGAAGATGCCACAACTTCATCTTATTCAAGAGCACCACCATTCTCACAAAAATAGCAAGATTGCACAGTAAGATGATATTGTTCAGATCCTTGAATCTCCTCCTCAAAAAGAGAATTTGGCCCTCTAGATTAACTCAAACTCATGCATCTCATTCTTGAGAAAATTAAATTGAGTTGTTGTCTCCTCACATCAAAGCCCCCATGCTCTCTTCTTGTTTAGGAAGGGATGAAAAATCACAAACCATTTTTAATGGGTCCTAATTCCATTAATTTTGGAGTTACCATATGAGAATTCCTTGCCTTAATTCGTCTATTTTTTCTCACCACAAGAAGTAGGACACTGCATTCAATAGGACAAAGGTTTATTCCTTGGTGGAGTTGACAAGCAATATTTAGTTGTGTTTCCCGAAATATATTAAGATTATACACATAACAAGAAATAAGAATGGCACAAGAATGCTCTCCTTTACCTCAAGACTGTTCCATAAACATTTTTATCTTCCCAAGGAGAAAAAATCTCCCTGGAAACAATTTCAATTTAGATGTTTCCCATCTATCAATTTTCTCCAATGCTTTTTCATGCGATTGTTAAGCAAACTCTGGCTCAAGAATTAAGATGATTTCTCTAGTAAAGAGGGAAATCCAATTCCAAATATTTAACTTGGTTAACTAGTCTATTGTCTAGGAACCCAAATCTCATGGTGGGATTGGAAACAAGGATTCTAGCAATGGGTGCTAAACTCCTATGAAGGCTAGTGTCAGGGAAGTATGAATGGTGGAAAAATGTTTTGCAATTACACAAAAAATATTTCATGTAGGAAAGAAAGTAGTCTCCAGTTAATATTCTCCAAGTGAGATGATGGCCATCCATTTGGATACTTATGAAATCTACCATTCCAATAATAATGGATCAATTTACCTAGATTTTAGGAAATGGTAAAAATATCAATATTTGGAAGAATAGCATCATGGGTCACTAACTGCTTGACTCTTAGGATCTCACTCCTTTAAAGATAATATTGGACAGTAAGGAGAAAATTCCCTCTTTGACATTTCTTCATGGGACAAAGCTCTAGATTATTGAGAGGATGGGACATTGGGGCTCCACCTTCACACTTGTTCCATTTGGTGGCCTCAATGGAACAGAAATTACATGGTTTTTCCCTAAAGAACCTCGAGGAATCAAACTGTAGAGGGTGGGTTTTGGTTGTGTATTCAGTTAAGCAGAGCTATGCCCAAAAACTTTCTCGCTCTTCACTTCCCCATAAAGCCTCAATCTGGAGAAAAATATGGCATTCAGATGCCTTACGAAATTAGAGATTTGAATAGTGCGAAATGACATGCTATTTATCCACCCTACAAATATCACCCTGCCAATTTTCATAAACTCTTGAATGAATTCTTACTTTTCAAAATAAGGAGAGATTCTTCAAATTCTATGAGAAAGGAAATAAATAACGCAATTTAAGAAAGTATGCATGAAGAAAAAGAGTATAAAGACACCTATAGCTCACATGATAATTCTAGAGATGGTGTGTGAAGAAGCAACATGATATTTTGATTTTACTTGCAATGTCAAAAGATATGGTTTCATGGTAAACAGAAAAATATGTTACATAAAAGTTACAAGGCATCATATGAAGTCCAAGATTCTCTACATATTTACTCAAACTCCTTTTCTTTACAAATTTTCTCATAATGTTGATGATCTATGACAAATTCACTTCCCTCACCATAGGAAGTGTAATAAAACAAGTCAGATTAATGGTTTCTATTGATATTTCACATCTCCTCCATGCTTAAAGCACCTCATACAATTAATATGTATTTTATCTCAGATGTACCTGTGTGTCCTATAAAAGTATGAGGACATTTTGAACCTCTCCAAAGCTTCACAGTGGTATCAGTTGAGCCTGTAAAAACTTCTCCAGAAGGTAACTTCAACATTTCCTAAATGGGTGCTTGATGAGCCAGCCAGGATTCAATAACCAAGGAGGCAAGTTTGAGTTCAGAGCTTTGAATTTGAATTTCCTAAAACCCATGGCCAACTTATAGGGTAGATAAATTAGAGATTTTAAGGGTATTTATAGGTAAAGTAGAGGAGATAAATGAGATATTTGAAGGAATGTGAGGGCACAGTGACGTGATTTGAATTTGCACTAAATATTCATATCATGCATTCTCATTGTTTTTTTATTCTAGATACTAGAATACTTCCAAATGATACTTGAGATAAATTTATGCTCCATACAGACTCCATCAAAGTGAGTTGTCAGTTAACAAATCTACCATGCCATAATGAAAATCCTTGAGCCACACTTTATAAATTCACCAACTGTGGCACATGAAGGGAGTGGAAATAAAATTAAATTCTATGGAACCAACAAGAAAAGAAATTTTTGACAATAACAGTCTTCCATCTTACCTTTGATTAGATTAGGTAAGTAATTGTGTTCTTTAGAACCTCCATAGGATGTCATAGAAAAACAAATTCCTTTAACTCTATCTGAGATAAGAATCCAACAGATAAAATGGATCCACTGGATAATGAAGAAACCAAATGACATCACTAATATTGTATCAAATTATCAATAACCAATAGAGTTTTTCCATAATGAAATACATAAATCTTCATGGAATTCTTTCATAAAACACCAACAATCTTGCAAATACAAGCTATGTCATCAAACAAAGTATATTATTGTTCTCTACCATTCATCTTCTGTAATAAGAACAAAATATTTTCTACTACACTAACTTATCTTAGATATGGAGGAATCCACATGAGTTACAATCTTTAAATCATGCATCTCCACCACCTTGTCTTAATAGATTATGTCCATACTCGCAGTTCATCAATCATTTTCATGAATATTTATGCACAAGTCTATGGCCTAAACCTTATCACAATAATAAAAGCACTATTAACACCTAGCAGCCAACTTGATCAACACAAGTTCTAGACATAAATAATGATGGCCTTGCTATGCAAGTGGACTTAGATTTTGGATCTCTAAACATAGTGTGCTATACACTTCAATGTACCTCAATCAATCACAATGTACATATCGTTTTGAATCCTTCAAACTAGTCCAAGTTTCAATAATAGCTCAAATTCAACTATCTCATCATACCTCAGATTTATTGATAAATATTGCTGCACAACAAATTTTTCTTATATCTTGGAAAGCCTTGTTGGTGAAGACATGGATCTTCAACCTGACCCAATGAAACCTTTACTGTCAAGGATCAACTTTTAATGCTTCAGTTTGAGCCCTCATGAGAAAATTTTATTTTCTCTTCAAGTTCAATACAACAAGTATATTCTCTAGCAAGGATTACCACCTCTTGCCACATATGGAACTCGTAGTAGGGTTCACAAAGATGCCATAGGACTGATCTATAGATATGCTCCTTGAATCTCTAAAAATACTATTTATGTCCTTTATTTCAAGATAAATCTCCGAACAAAACCAATGATAATAGAAATGATGCAAGAGAAAGGTCTAAAAAATTGCTTTATGTAGTTTCTACTTAATATATCAATACCAGTTAAATACTAACCTTAGGAGCTCCGCAATGTACCACCGTATGAACCTTAAGGGTGTTGAATATGTAATCAAGGGAGAGAAATCATGTGTTCTCATTAAGTTTGTCCTTCTACACAAATATAGGCTTCAAATCATCTAGAAAAGGATGCAAACATACCATACTCAAGGCTGCAACAATTTCACTTGAAATTGCGTGGCAATTACAGTGAGAAACCTAAAATTGCATAGGAGTGACTTTAGAGGAACATGTCTTCCCAAAAACATAAATTAGCCCTTTGTCAAAAATACCTTAAAGCAATTATTAAGTCTGCACACATAAACTTTATGTTAGGTGTTAAAATGGGTCTCCATGTGTGCCCAAATTTGAGCCTTAAGAGGGCCACAAATATTTCCTGGAAGAAGGTTCCACCAATTCAAAATAAAATACTACCGTAATAATTCTAGATCACCCTAATGAGAGTCGCATACATGCTACAGAGGGGAAGTTTATATAACCCATATATCAACTTGAAAACTTTTGTTCAAACATTTCATTTCAGTAACCTAGTAAGGCCAGAATTAAGCCTTAGGATCTGTGTTGGAATAACATCCATAAAAGCACGTAAAAGATAAACATCGGACCTTAGATAAGGGAAAGTGACCTCAGAAAATGCTCCAGTGAAGCCATAAGCTAAACTAGAAATATTAAATACCAAGAAATGTTTCATAACTTTGACCTCCTCCCACGAATTTTCTTGACTATCCAAAGGCCATAGAGAATTAGATATGTCTCAATGCATTAGATGTCACTACACCATTAGCACATACATGCATATATTCATATTTGGTTTTTGGAAAAACAGTAGGGTGAAAGGAAGTAATCTAGAACATATATTTTAATGAGGCAGAAAGGCTTAGGATCGTTTTGAGAGACCTTCCCTTTGGATATATCTAAATTTGTAAATCAACTCCCTCCCATTAATGAGGAAACAATAAAGATATGGAGGGAATCCACTATGGGAAATATTCCCTTAGCTCAAAGGCCTTTGGAGAAAATAATGGTGTTCAGATTCTTGTTGATATCTCCATTTGAAGTGAATTTGATAAAACAATTTGGAAAGGATGGAAGTAGCCTTGAAATCTTCCGCTTCATTTGATAAATCACTGGAAGGAAATGACCCTATTGCTAAAAGATTCAGCTCCAATTCCTTTCAGAAAAGAGAAATACCCCTCATAGGGAAACACAAGGACAATACACTGTAAAGCAAGTTTACCTTACTATTTTGAAATGGTCTACTTATGGATTCTATGTGTTTCCATCATGTGGAACAAGATCTTGCTCAAAATGTAGATTTCTTATGCCTCATAGTGCATATGAAGCTGCTAATTGTTGAGAACTAGTTCAAAAATTGTATACTATGTCCACCCTAGTGGGTTTGTTGCAAAGATTGTGATGTATCCATGACCCATATTTTCCATGAATACCATTTAATGATATCATAACAGAACTTTATTATCTTTGAGATAAATATCCCTCTATCTTCTAGACCATCCAGTTGGGATCAAATTTGTTTTCGTCTAGTATAATAAATACCCTATAGTCATGACAGGAAATACCATAAACAAATCCCTCTTACCCATCATCCCTAGGTTTTCTTTGTGGCAAGCCTAGCTAGGGAAATTAAATCCCATTTAGTTGAGCACTTAAAAAGTTCCATGTGTTGACATAATCAGAGAATTGATTATGAAATATTACCAAAGAATAAAGGACATAGAGAGGCTCAATCCCAAAGTGAAATAGTGGATCAATGATTAGCAGCCTACAGAATGGACAGTGGAAGATGTGAAGCAAGAAATAGTAAAAAAAACCTTCATTTCATCTTAACCTCTCTGGGAAAAGCATAAGAGAAACAACTACATCTTACATAGAGGAATGTACACAACTACAATCTTACATTGACAAATGAGCACATTATTAAAAGCATAAAATTTAGTAATCAAGATTTGTATCTCAAATTGGAAATTTTCCAAATGAAGCAAAAGAAAATGGATGGAATTCTTTACCTTCCATAATATAATTTTCAAACCAAAACTTTTAAATGTTTCACCTTCAAATCAAGAAAATTTTCAAGGCTTGTAGGAAATAAGGGTTTTTTTCTAGGGATCAATCAATGTATAGTCTTCCCCTACACCCTCCTGTAACATAGAACCATCTTAAAATAATGTCTATAAGTTAGCTTCTAATTAGGTTAGATGATCTAGCACTATCTATATCCCTTATCATACAATTACACAGAATTAGTGGACCATCATTTACCTTATGAAGCAAAATCCATCAAAGATTTGAGCTTTTACTTCCTATAGATTATAATGTCTGCCTTTCTATCTTGAACAACCTTTCCTACTAGTACTACATATTTCTTTCCGTTGTGCACCAAACTTCTAACATTCCAAGAATTTATTTTTGTTTTCATGATCAAAGATTTGTTGATTCACTAAATCATTGAAAGCATTGTGAAAAGGAATTGTAGAAGGTATAAGATTGTCCTTATGCTTACCTTTTTCTATATCCAACCTATTTTCACCATTTATCCTTGTAGCATGGTATACTTATTGTGTCACAGGTCTTAACATTTTTCCATATTAAAGTGATAGGAAGAAGTGGCTTCTATATGTTGACCAAGACAAACTGTAAAATACATAAAGTTTTCTCTTCTTCCCCACCCCCTGGGATGTTATGAGAGTTGTGGTTCCTCACCCTTGTGTTCCCAATAGTATTGTGTAGTCACTTCCTCGAGGACATCATTTTCCAGTACATCATCAATTTACAGTGATTGATGACTCCAATGAGGAGCCTACCTCTCACTCTATTCATTTGGCCTCAATAGCTAGATTCAACGTCCCTGGACATACTCTCTATTGTATTTCACCCATTCACCTAGATTTAGTTGTTAGCATTTCTCTTGTACTCCTATCTTCTCTTAAAGTTTCTTTTAGCTAGGGAATTGATCCTTATCTTTATCTAGTTTTTGGTAGCATTGATTTGGGAGTTTCTTTTAGAGTCTCACTTTTTAATTACATTGGATATTCTCTCTTAATCCCATTGACCTACTTTTGTGATGATTAGTTAGAAAAAAATAAAATTGCCTTATCTTATTCTATTTTATTCCAACACCAAGAATTCGCCAAAGGCTTCACAATGTGTTCCATGCAACCACCAATATACTTCAATCAAGAAAGTTTATTCTATCCATAGAGAATATCTCTTTTGAATGACATTGTTCATGTCAGGCTGAGCCTATTAACATTGTACACAATGTGGACTATTAGTCATGTTCCACAGCCTAGCTTGTATAGTTTCTTTAGTACTACTCTCATTTAAAAGTTTCACTGATTCTGGCACTTACTAAGCCACACATTGATTCCACATTCCAAGAGTTTGCCTTTGTCCACCTTTTCATTGTCTTCATAAGAAGGCATTCTCCTCATGGATTGAAAAATTATTGCCTACCTGGTTAATTCATCATAGATTTATTGAGCTATAGGAACCTCAGAAAAATCACCCATGTAGTAAGCATTGCTCATAGAACCTTCTTTTCTCGATCATTATAGAATATTTATGAACTACAAAAGAGGATTTTTCTTCATTAAACTCCTTAAAGTTGTCATTGTTTGCTAAAGGGTTAAGAGGATACTTGTTTTCAGTACATTCAATAGACGACTTGAACTTTATTTTGTCTTTCATCTCTAGTAAACCCTACTCCATGATCCAACAGATCCTAGAGTCATTAGCAAATGTCATAATTTTCTTTATGTTTCCATTAATTTTAACTTATATTGTCTTAATTTTCTTCAAATAAGATACTTTTGAAGATGTCACAAACATGTCTTCTAGGGAAAACAACTTTTCACCCAATTATCATTAGACTAGAAAACATGCTTGTTGAAGGAAATGAGAAAAAGAAAGCCTTTTGTGTTGTTGAATTTCATTAACCCCATTTTAGATATAGATCCAACATTTTTCCATGTGGAAGTTATGGCTCATGAGTGATATGGAACCTTGGATGAGTTTACTAGACCATAACTAACTATCTTTATTTTTCTTCCGCTCTTAATATGTTGTCTTTAGTGCATGTAGGTGAGAAAATAGGAAGAAAAAGCAAGAGATATTTCATGTATCAAGTGATGGATTGCTGGGAGAATCTTGAAGGGAATCCTCATGGAGGTGTTCACTTGTTTCATGAGCAAGAGATTTTATTTATTAGTGGCTCCCATTGAGAGATTTAGGATTTATCATTAGAGTCAAAGAGTCAAAGTCATGCATGAAGAGATATTCTTGAGCATATGTAAAATAAATAGAAGTCTATGTATCCCTCCAACGATAAGCACAGAGTCCTCTCTTCATGTCGGCTTCCAAATAAGGTGACAAACTCATGTCGGCTCACATTAAGGAGACCCACATATTCAGATGATCAGGTCATCTTAAGTATATGGACGAATCACTATATATAGGAGCCTAGGCTCTTTGCATTACCATATAACAAACTTCCCATACCTCTAAAATTTTCAGTGGATAAGAAAGTAAGACAGTTTCAGATCTCCATAGAAATGTCTCTCTCTATTTTAGGCAATATGGGTGATAAAATGTCGAAGGGAATTGGATACCTCTAGAAGATTAGATCACAATGGCAACAAGTATAAGATGACAGCAAGATGGAAGCTCGGATCACAGTGGAAACAAGTATAAGGTGGCAAAAAGACAGAAGCTCGGATCAGAGGGGCAACAAGTCTAAGGTGACAGCAAGACTGAAGCTCAAATCACAATCATAGTAATCTTAATGTAGAAGTTTAGATCTATGACGTGAATATATGCACACTGAATATAATCACAGTATGGATGCTACTCTACAATTCTTCTATCTTGGTGTTATGTCAAGTGCAAGAAAGGCATCATTGACGACATAACACTTTGTTGTTGGTAATCCTATTGTTATAAGGTATTATCTCTGTGATGAGGGCTCATGAAGGAAATAGATTTTTGAAGGCAATAATGAAGATCTCGAAATGGCCGTAATGAAAAAAATATAAAATTTAGTAACAAAGGTTTGTACTTCATATTGGAAATTCTCCAAAAGAGGAAAAAGAAAATGAATGGAATTCTTTACCTTCCATAGTGTAATTTTCAAATCAAAAGTTTTAAATATTTCACCTTCAAATAAAGAAATTTTTCAAGGCCTATAGGAAATAAGGGTATGATTTTTCTAGGGATCAATGAATGTACAGTCTTCCCTTAGTATTGCATATTTCTTTCCACTGTGCACCAAAATTCTAACATTCCAAGAATTCAATTTTGTTTTCATGATAAAAGATTTGTTGATTCATTAAATCA
The DNA here is from genome assembly GCA_031772625.1 of Pinus tabuliformis. NCBI lineage: Eukaryota > Viridiplantae > Streptophyta > Pinopsida > Pinales > Pinaceae > Pinus > Pinus tabuliformis. The sequence goes on along the minus strand of CM062809.1, from coordinate 844,674,066 downwards.
TTGAAAGCATTGACATGAAAAGGAATTGTAGAAGGTATAATTATTTCCTTGGGCTCACTATTTTCTATATCCAACCTATTTTCATAATTTATCCTCGTAGCATGGTATACTTATTGTGTCACAGGTCTTGACATTTTTTCATATTAAAGTGATAGGAAGAAGTGGATTCTATATGTTGACCAACACGAAATCTAAAATGTGCAAAGTTTTCTCTTCTTCCCCACCCCCTTGAATGTTATGAGAATTGTGCTTCCTCGCTCTTGTGTTCCAAATAGTATTGTGTAGTCACTTCCTTAAGGACATCATTTTCCAGTACATCAACCCTTTTACTGTGTTTGATGACTCCAATGAGGAGCCTGCCTCTCACTCTATTCGTTTGGCCTCAACAACTTGCTTCAGCATCCCTAGACATCCTCCCTATTTTATTTCACCCACTCACCTAGATTTAGTTGTTAGAATTTCGCTTGTACTCCTATATTTTCTTAAAGTTTCTTTTAACTAGGGAATTGATCCTTATCTTTATTTGCTTTTTAGTAGCATTGATTTGGGAATTTCTTTCACAGTCCCACTTTTTACTTACATTGGATATTCTCTCTTAGTCCCATTGACCTACTTTTGTGATGATTAGTTAGAAACAAATAAAATTATCTTATCTTATTTTATTTCATTCTAGCACCAATAATTTACCCAAAGGCTTCACAATCTATTCCATGCAACCACCTATATAATCCAATCAAGAAATTGTATTCTATCCACAAAGAATATCTCTTTTGAATAACATTGTTCATGTCAACCTGAGCCTATCAGTATTTTACATAATGTGGCATATCAATCATGTTCCAAAACCTAGATTGTACAACTCCTTTGGTACTACTCTCATTTAAAAGTTGCACCGATGTTGGCACTTCCTAAGCCACACATTGATTCCACATTCCAAGAGTTGACCTTTGTCCACCTTTTAACTGTCTTCATAAGAAAGAATTATCCTCATGGATTGAAAAATTATTGCCTACCTGTTTAATTCATCATAGATTTCTTGAGCTATAGGAACTTCAGACAAATCACCCATGTAGTAAAACATTCTCATATAACCTTCTTTTCTTGATCATTATAGAATATTTTTGAACTACAAAAGAGCCTTTTGCCTCATTAAACTCCTTAAAGTTGTCATTGTTTTCTAAAGAGTTAAGAGGATACTTGTTTTCAGTACATTCAACAGACAACTTGATTTATTTTTGTCTTTCATCTCCATTAAACCCTACTCCATGATCTAACGTGTCCCAGAGTCATTAGAAAATGTCATAATTTTATTTATGTTTCCATTAATTTATGCTCTATTAATTTTCTTCAAAGAAGATAATTTTGAAGATGTCACAAACATGTCATTCTGAGGAAAAAAACTTTTCACCCAATTATCATTAGACTAGAAAACATTCTTGTTCAAGGAAATGAGAAAAAAGAAAGCCTTCTATGTTGTTTACTTTCATTAACCAAATTTGGGATACAGTCCTAGCTTTTTTCCATGTGGAAGCTATGGATCATGAGTGATATGGAACCTTGGCTAAGTTTCCTAGACCATGAGTAATTGTCTTTATTTTTCTTCCCCTCTTAATATGTTGTCTTGAGTGCATGCAACTAAGAAAACAGGCAAAAAAAAAGCAAGAGATATTCCCTGTATCATGTGATGGTTGCAGGGAGAATCTTGGAGGGCGGCCTTAGGATTTATCATTAGAGACAAAGATTCAATGTCATGTATGAAGAGATCTTCTTGAGCATATGTCAAATAAATAGATGTCTATGTAGCCCTCCAATGAGAAGCAGAGAGTCCTCTCTTCATGTTGACTTCCAAATAATGTGATAACATCATATCGGCTCACATTAAGGAGACCCACCCATTCATATGCTCAAGTCGGATTAAGTATATGGATGAATCACTATATATAGGATCCTAGGCTCATTATATTACCACAAAACAGACTTCACATACCTCTAAAATTTTCGGTGGATAAGACAGTAAGATAGTTTCAAATCTCCATAGAAAGTTCTCTCTATATTTCATACAGTATGTGATAAAATGTTGAAGGGAATCAAATCCCTATTTAAATATTGGATCACAGTGGCAACAAATCTAAGGTGGCAGCAAGATAGAAGCTCCGATCACAGTTGCAACAACTCTAAGGTGGCAACAAGATAGAAGCTCAAATCACATGGGCAACAAGTCTATGGTGGCAGAAAGACTAAAGTTCAGATCACAGTAATAGTAATCTCAATGAAGAAGTTCATATCTATGAAGTGGATATATTCACAGTGAATATAATCACAGTATAGATGCTTCTCTACAATACTTTTGTCTCAGTGTTATATCAAGTGTAAGTAAGGCATCATTGATGACATAAAACTCCGTTGTTGGTAATCCTATTGTTATAAGGTATTATATTTGTGATAAGGGCTCATGAAGAAAATATATTTATGAAGGAAGTAATGAAGATCTCAAAATGGAAGAAATACTAAAAGCAAAAAAATTCAATAACGAAGGTTCGTACCTCAGATTGGCAATGCTCCAAATGAAGCAAAAGAAAATGGATGGAATTGTTTACCTTCCATAGTATAATTTTCAAACCAAAACTTTTATATGTTTCACCTTCAAATCAAGAACTTTTTCAAGACCTATACAAAATAAGGTATGATTTTTCTAGGGATCAATGAATGTACAGTTTGCTGGGTTGTGTTATAGTCTTTCCACGACTAGTTCATGTAGTTAATCAAGGGGTTAGAGGGGGGGAAGAGCCCCCACTTCGTTGCACTGATTGCGTAGCGGGGGAATCACAGGGGGTTTGAGGGGTGCAGGTAACCCCCTTTCTCGGGTCTGGGGCAATGCCCTGGAAATTTTTTTTTTTGACCCTATATTAGGTTGGGCGGACCTACCTATGGTTTTGTGCATGATTTTCACACATGGTTTTGGACGCGATGGTTTTCGGTCCATGGTTTTGGATGCAATGGTTTTCCGTCCATGGTATTAGATGCTTTGGCATGTATAAATATGTATTGTAACATTGAAAGGAACATAATGAAAAATCAAGCTGGTAGTCACGGTTTTTGGATCCAATGGAAAATGTCTGTGTATGTGTTTCATGTGTTATGCTCTCACATTGTTTATTTTCTGTGTTTTTAGAATTCGTATGCAAGTAATTTATGTACAGGGTTAAAACCTACACAGTCTTCCCCTGCACCCTCCTGTAACATAGAACCATCATAAAACAATGTCTAGAAGTTAGTTTCTAATTATGCTAGAAGATCTAGCACTATCTATATGCACTATTATACAATTGTACATAACTAGTGAACCATCATTTACCTTACAAATCAAACTCCATCAAAGGTTTGAGATTTGACTTCCTATAGATTATAATGTCTGCCCTTCTGTCTTGGACAACCTTGCCTACTAGAACTACATATTTCTTTCCATGATGCACTAAACTTCTAACATTCCAAGAATTCAATGTTGTTTTCATGATCAAAGATTCATTAAATCATTAAATCATTGAAAGTGTTAATGGAATTGTAGAAGGTATAACTGTGTCCTTGGGCTCACTTTTGTCTATATCCAACCTATTTTCACAATTTATCCTCATAACATGGTATACTTATTGTGTCATAGGTATTGAAATTTTTTCATATTAAAGTGATAGGAAGAAGTGGCTTTTATATGTTGACCAAGACAAACTCTAAAATGCACCAAGTTTTCTCTTCTTCCCCAAACCCTTGGATGTTATGAGAGTTGTGCTTCCTCACTCCTGTGTTCCCAATAGTACCGTGTAGTCACTTCCCTGAGGACATCATTTTCCAGTACATCAACCCTTTTACAGTGATTGATGACTCTAATGAGGAGCCTACCTCTCACGCGATTAATTCGGCCTCAATAGCTAGCTTCAGCATCCCTGGACATACTCTCTATTGTATTTCACCTATTCACCCAGATTTAGTTGTTATAATTTCTCTTATTCTCCTATCCTATCTTAAAGTTTATTTTAGCTAGGGAATTGATCCTTATCTTTATCTTCTTTATGGTAGCATTGATTTGGGAGTTTCTTCCGCAGAACCCTTTTCAATTACCTTGGATATCCTCTTTTATTCCCATTGACCTACTTTTGTGATGATTACTTAGAAACAAATAAAATCATCTTACCTTATTCTATTTGATTCCAACACCAAGAATTTTCCCAAAGGCTTCACAATGTGTTCCATGCAACGACCTATATAAGACAATCAAGAAAGTTTATTCTATCCACAAAGAATATCTCTTTTGAATAGCATTGTTGATGTGGCATATCAGTCATGTTCCACAACCGAGCTTGTATAGTTTCTTTAGTACTACTCTCATTTAAAAGTTGCACCGATGTTGGCACTTCCTAAGCCACACATTGATTCCACATTCCAAGAGTTGGCCTTTTTCCACCTTTTCACTATCTTCATAAGAAGGCATTCTTCATCTGGATTGAAAAATTATTGCCTGCCTGGTTAATTTGTCATAGATTTCTTGAGATATAGGAACCTCAAACAAATCACCCATGTAGTAAGTGCTCCTCATAGAACCTTATTTTCTTGATCATTATAGAATATTTCTGAACTACAACAGAGGCTTTTACCTCATTAAACTCCTGAAAGTCATCATTGTTTGCTGCAGAGTTAAGAGGATACTCTTTTTCAGTTCATTCACAAACAACTTGAACTTGATTTTTTCTTTCATCTCCAGTAAACCCTACTCCATGATCCAATGTATCCTAGAGTCATTAGAAAATATCATAATTTTATTTATGTTTCCATTAATTTTAACTTTTGTTGTCTTAATTTTCTTCAAAGAAGATATTTTTGAAGATGTGACAAACATGTAATTCTAGGGAACAAAACTTTCCACCCAATTATCATTAGATAGGAAAACATGCTTGTTGAAGGAAATGAGAAAAAGAAATCCTTTTGTGTTTTTTACTTTCATTAACCCCATTTGAGATACAGTTCCACCCTTTTTCCATGTGGAAGGTATGGTTCATGAATGATATGGAAACTTGGATGAGTTTGCTAGACCATGAGTAATTGTCTTTATTTTTCTTCCCCTCTTAATATGTTGTCTTGAGTGCATGCAACTGAGGAAACAGGCAGAAAAAGCAAGAGATATTACCTATATCAAGTGATGGCTTGCTGGGAGAATCTTGGAGGGTAGCCTCATGGAGACGTTCACTCATTTCATGAGCAAGAGATTTTATTTACTAGTGGCTCCCATTGAGAGCCTTAGGATTTATCACTGGTGTCAAAGAGTCAATGTCATGTATGAAGATCTCTTCCCTAGAATATGTCAAATAAATAGAAGTCTATATAGCCCTCCAACGACAAGCACATAGTCCTCTCTTCATGTCGACTTCCAAATAAGGTGACAAACTCATTCCGGCTCACATTAAGGAGACCCACCCACTCGGATTTAAGGTAAGCTTAAGTATATGGAGGAATGACTATATACATGAGGCTAGGCTCTTTGCATTACCACAAAACATACTTCGCATACATCTGAAATTTTTGGTGGATAAGATAGTAAAATAGCTTCGGATCTCCACAGAAAGGACTCTCTGTATTTCAAACATTATGGGTGACAAAATGTTGAAGGGAATCAGATCCCTCTAGAAGCTCGGATCACAGTGGCAACAAGTCTAGGGTGGTAGCAAGACAGAAGCTCGGATCACAGGGGCAACAAGTCTAAGGTGGTAGCAAGACTAAAGCTCAGATCACAGTGGTAGTAATCTCAGTTAATAAGTTTGGATCTATGAAGTGGATATATTCACAGTGAATATAATCATAGTATAGATGATGCTCTACTATACTTATGTCTTGGTGTTATATGAAGTGAAAGTAAGGGACCCTTGATGACATAACAATTCATTTTTGGTAATCCTATTGAGATAAGGTATTATCTCTATGATAAGGGCTCATGAAGGAAACAAAGTTTTGAAGGAAGTAATGAAGATCTCGGTATCAAGACAATGATGAAGATATTGGTGGATATTAAGATTCTAATAAGCTTATCCTTTTGTCTTAAGTTTCTTCAAAGAATATATTTTTGAAGATGATGTGAAAAACATGTCATTCCAGGGAACAAAACTTTTCACCCAATTATCATTAGATTGGAAACCATGTTTGTGGAAGCAAATGAGCAAAAAGAAAGCATTCTACATTTTTGGCTTTCATTAACCCCATTTGAGATATAGTCCCAACTATTTTCCATGTGGAAGCTATGTTTCATGAATGATATGGAACCTTGGTTGAGTTTCTTCCCCTTTTAATATGTTGTCTTGAGTCCATGCAGTTGAGAAAGTGGGTAGAAAAAGAAAGAGATATTACCTATATCAAGAGATGGCTTGCTGGGAGAATCTTGGAGGGCATCCTCATGGAGATGTTCACTCATTCCAATCTATTACCTCATGGAGATGTTCGCTTATTTAAATCTAATCAGCATGCACTTACCGTCAATAGAAAATATTCCATGTCATCTTTGGAAAGATTTTGAATGGCATGAAGGCCCTTCCAAATGAAGAGGAATGGAGCCCAACCAAAACATCATTCCTCACATGTGTTTCCTCAGCTTTCGCTACACCAAGGGTTGGACATGCCTGAGGGATCACTATGGCAACCTCCACTGAAACATGTCAATGCAAGGAACCCTCAACTTATCACTTAAACAAGGGTCAATTTAGTTTCACTCTTCTAAGAAGAGGCTGGAAATGGATTCAACAAGCTTGAATATTTTATTGGAGAGCAGAGACCTCAACCCATATGGGATAAAAATGGGATGGAAATTTCAGTTTTTGGGATTAAGTTTGCATAGAAAAATAGTTTGGAGTGTCACATTGGGCTCCAAATGGAATGTACAAAAGCAATCTTTGCTATTTATCCACAGCTTCATGTCTGGGAGCGAGAATGTGGGATAGTTTTTACAGTATAAATCAAACCCTAATCTATACCAGAATGGTAGTCTCATGCTTTTAAAGATGAAGTAAAAGCTAGGAATGACTCACCAAGTTTTGAATATATCCAGAAGAGAACAATTGCTTCAGGAAGATAGATATTGCCAACGACAATGAGAATAGATGCCTCTAAGTTTTTGAATGAATATTCGATGGTGACATTTGATATTGGATCTACCATGATCAATGGAATGAATATTGGAGGCATTCGATATTGGGTCTTCCGTGATCAATGCACTGAAGATTTGATGGTGGCATACGATATTGGGTTAGCTAGTCGTAAAACCATAATAATTCACAACTCTCTTAGATGTCATTTTCTCGCACTATGAAAAGCTTTTCCCACACTATGAAAAGTTTGTAGTTGGGAGGGGTATTGTAAAGAAAAATTAAAGTTTAAATTTTTAAAAAGTGTTAAAATTTTCCAATGCTAAAAAAATAGATACAATATTTTATTTGCATTTATATATTTTAGTTGTATTTGAAAAACTAATAGGTTTTTACATGTTTTTGGTTGTGATATTAGGTGGTATTTATAATAATAATAATAATAATAATAATAATAATAATAATAATAATAATAATAATAATTTAATTTTAAGGTTATGTTTTTATGCAATGATTTTTCTATTAAAGTTTATGGAGGAAAAATGTGAGTTGTTGGAAGGAAACAAGTGATTTTAACTTGGTTGTATTGAAAAAATTTAGGTGTTCTTGCATATTAGGTGGGTAAAAATAAAATAGAGTATATAGTAAATGGATTTAATAGTTAAAAAAAAAGTTAGTTTATTACAGTTCATATGTCAAATTTGGAAGGATTAGGATATTCATTTTTATTTAGGTTAAATATATTCAAATTGTTGCATGAATGGGGTTGTAAGACCCTATGTTTTCATCCTGAGAAAATGGAGTTCTCTCCTAGTCATCCACATAGTTTAGGTTGTTATAAGAAAAGTAGGTGTTTTTCCTTAAGATGTGAACATTTAATTTTAGGAAGTGTGATAATGTGGTTTCAATGAGGCATTAAAATAGGGAATGAGAATGCACATTCAGGATGCTAGTGTTAGGTTTTGCTTCAGGTATGAGTGCACATCTAAGAAGACTATAACAAAGGTTGAAAAGTTTCAATAGTTAGAGATGTTGGAGGGTTGTAGTCTCAATTAGAGGCTTAGATGAGTAATTTAAGAACCATGAGAAGTTGTGAAGAAAACATAAGACATTTGACAAGTTGCATGAAGGAAACTTGGTAGTGGTACTAAGTGAACATTCCTTGATCAAAGTTCATACCCTCTCCTTAGCACTACCACTTTGCAAGATGAAGAAGAAATGTGAAATAGATGTGCAACCCACTAAATAAGTTGGCAAGGTTGTTGCAACATATATAGGTGGTCGTTTCACATTGCAAAAGGAGGTGTTGGCCCACTCCCATTTTTGATAATTTGTCAACCTTTGAATTTAATTCCCTGTGAATGTGATCAAATGATATGAACCTAAAGATTCTAATAAGCTCCATAATTATAATCATCCTCAGATCCAATAAATAAGTGTATAAGGAAGTATAACCTTTCATCCAATCTATAATAGCCTTTGAATCCCTTATGACTTGTAATTTTAGATTGTTGAAGTGACGCAATTAAGATGACTGACATAAATGACTTATTCATATTATTGTAGTTCTTGTTAGGTAGTCATATTTTTGTTCCTTGACTAAATTAGTCATTCACATTAGTCATTTTTAGTAGTATTACTTATTAGCTAGTTGTATATTTGAACTCGAGACTAAATTAGTCATTTATGTTATTCATTTTTAGTTGGATATCTTAATATTGCTAATTTTTGGTAGTATTTCACTTGGAAATGTTGCGGTGACTAACGTTTTTAGTCACCTAGTCACTAATTTCACCATTTTCTACTAGTGGGCATGCACTCTGTGGAGCTTCTATGGTGTTGTGCTACACTACATGCAGATGTTAAGTGTATGCATTCTCTTGACTGTGACATGCAAGAAAACATGAGAAAGGTAGACTACTTACGTTGTGCATGTGTGCTTGTTGTGTAAGATTCCTCCAATGCATGAGAAATGGGATCTTGTAGTTTGAGTGGAGGAAGTGAAATTTGGGTGTTTGGTTGACCTTTAATGCAAAGCAGAGAGTGATGAGGAGCCTTGAGTGTTTCAACAATTTCTTGATCAGAAGTGAAACTGTTGGGTCCCTATAATACTAGTGATTACCCCATTACTATTGTAGTTATAGCCCTTATTTGTATTGTTGTGCCCCTATTTCCCCCATATTGTTATTACTGTGCCCCATAGAATCCCTCTATTGTTATTTTTGTGGCTTTATATTATTATTGTTAGGTCAGCTGGATTATATTGTGACTCCTTAGACTCCTGTATATAGAAAGGAGGTTTTGTCATTTGAATCATCCAAGAATTGTTCATTTATGTAATGTAAAGGAGTTTTCCCCCTTGAATTAGCTGAATTCTAAGGCGTTGATCTATCTTTTCTATCTTTTCTTGAGCTAGTTTCATAACATTTGGTTTCAGAGCTTTGGATTCTAGGGTTTCATTGCTCCAAACAGGTCATAATGGAAGTTTTGCTATAACGTTTTCTCTTCGATGTTTCAGAAGTTGCAAAAAAAACCCATTTGAGAAGAAATCGCGTTGAACCTTGGCTCCAAATTTCAGAGCTTGTCGCGCTATATTTGAGGAGATATGATCTGAGGAAGTTGGTCTTTTTGCAAACTCCTGAATTACATTCCAAACAGGTGACCTAGGAACAAGCATCATAACTTTCTCTCTGGGGATCGGATTGAAATTTCGTAAGAAGGTGCAGAAAGAGGACGGATTGTAGTTTCTTGTATGCATTTTTTGGATCCATAGGTCGAAACAGTGACTCGTGGCACGTCGCACAAGTTTGCTCTACTGAACTAGTCTATAATCAAGTCACTGTGGGATATTTCGCATAACTCTTCCTTGGAGAAACCAATTTGGGTCAGACTTGTGGCATTGGAAAGACGACGCAGAAGGATATTATAGGTCACAATTTCAGAACTGGATGATTCGAAATTACAGAGATACATCAGATTCAATATCAGGTTTCTACAAAGTGAAAAAAGGTGTGTAGTTTTTTTTTTTTTTTTTTTGCGTAAGTTTAGTTTGAAGGAATGCAAAGGGAATAGTAAAGCATTATTATTAGTGACTGATGCCCTAAGGAAATAAAATGCAAACACCTAGTAAGGAACCTGAAAGCTCTAGCATGACTCATGAAGAAGAGGAAGAAATGCTACATGATATATCAAAATTACAAGAACAAGTGCAACAAATGTCACACTCACAAAAGCTAATAGAATCTAAGATAAATGGCATGAAATATAAGATAAAGGGCACGAAAGCTAAGATGGATGATTCGAAGACAGTTTGAAGAGAGACATGGCAGATTTGAAGACAGATTTGAAGACAGACATGGCAGATTTGAAGACAGATTTGACAAATTTTCTACAAGAAATACTTACTAATGGTGAAAAGGTTGTAAGGAAACTCATGATGTGAAAAAAAGAAATGTTAATCATGATTCCATAGACTCTAATGTTGGATCGAAGACCCACCATATTCCAAAAATCGATATGAGGAAGTTTGATGGCAAGGATCCCGCCACATGGATATTACAGATGGAGTAGTTCTTCGATCTCAATAATGTGCAAAACACACAAAAGGTACGTATGGCAACTTTATATTTGGAACCAAATCAGTTTGTATGGTATCAATGGCTTTGCTCTCGTAAATAATTTATCACTTGGGCAATTTTACGGAAGAATTTATAGCACATTATGAGGATACAAAAAACAACACTTTTTTTAGCCAATTGATAAGTCTCAAACAAAAGGGTTCAATAATGGAGCACATTGAGGAGTTCCAAAAATTGAACATAAGGGTAAAAGATATTCCAGAGGAGCATAGGATTGATGTGTTCATAGGGTCCTTAAAGGATAATATCCAACATGATGTTCACCTTTGGGAACCTGATTCATTAGAGAAGGCATTCAGGTTAGCAAGAAAAATGGAAAGCAAAATTATGGAAACCAGGAAGCATACCACTCACAACTATAAAGACGGAAGTGTTGTTGCCCCTAGTCTTCCACAACCTATAAGGTTGACACCACAACAATTGGAAGAAAAAAGAGCAAAAGGGCTTTGTTACAGTTGTGATATCAAATACACTAAAGGTCATAAGTGTGTTGAGAAGAAATTATTCTACATAGATTGTGAAGAGGAAGAAGAAAAGGAGCAAGAAAGGTCAAAAGAAGAGGATATACTCCAAGAACAAAGCCTAGATGAAGAAAAAATAAATCTGACCATATCTTGTAATGCATTTACAGGAATTACTACTCCTCAAACCATCAAGATAGAAGGACAAATCAAGAAGAAAAAGGTAATAGTGTTGATTGATTCAGGAAGCACCCACAATTTTATTCATTGTAGGGTAGCAAAAGAATTGAATTGCTTCCTATATCTAGCACCAGAGTGTCAAGTGATGAATGCAAATGGAGGAACAATAAATTTCTCTGGAGAGTGCCATAATATCAAGCTATCCATGGGAGAATATGTATTGACTAGCCCAATGCTTTCCATTCCAATGGGAGGTGCTGATGTTGTACTAGGAGTCCAATGGCTACAATCCTTGGGTACAATAGCTTTTAATTTTCAAGAACTTTTCATCAAATTTTATATGGAAGGAAAGGAAGTTGAATTAAGGGGTATTGCAGGGAAACCAGGAAAGATAATCAGCTCTAATGGTATGACAAAGCTTCTAAAAAAGGAGCAAAGAGGTGTAATTGCACAATTATGCTCGCTAGATGTTTCCACATCAGAATCATCTATTTCTCCAGATCTCCAAAAAGTCCTGGACAATCATTCCAAGGTATTTGAGACTCCCAAAGGTCTCCCACCTATGCGTGATCATGATCATGCTATTCATCTGATTCCAGGAAGTGTTCCTCCAAACATCAGGCCATACAGATATCCCTATGTCCAAAAAAGTGAAATTGAACGTATGGTTGCAGAAATGCTAGAGGCTGGTATAATTCAACCGAGTCAAAGTTCTTTCTTTGCTCCAGTAGTATTGGTGCACAAGAAGGATGGATCATGGCGCATGTGTCTGGATTATAGGGAGCTCAACAAGCTCACTATTAAAGATAAGTTCCCCATTCCTGTCATTGATGAATTACTAGATGAATTGCATGGATCAATTTACTTCACCAAGTTGGATCTTCATTCAGGATATCATCAAATCAGAATGAAGATTGAAGACATTCCAAAAATGGCATTTAGAACTCATGAGGGTCATTATAAATTTTTGGTCATGCCTTTTGGCCTTACCAATGCACCTTCAACATTTCAAGGTTTGATGAATTCAATTTTCAAACCATTCCTTAGAAAATTTGTGTTAGTATTTTTTGATGATATACTAATCTACAGCAAGTCTTGGAAGGATCATGTTGAACATGTTGACAGGGTGCTACAACTATTGGAGGAGAAACAATTATATGCAAAAAGATCCAAATGTTTCTTTGGAGTCCAGGAGGTGGAATATTTGGGTCATATTGTATCTCATGAAGGAGTTAAGGTAGACCCTAGCAAAATTAAAGCCGTTAAGGAATGGAAAATCCCCACATCCATAAAGAATCGCCGAGGATTTCTTTGGTTGACAGGGTATTATCGCAAGTTTGTTAAGAATTATGGGAGAATAGCAGCACCTCTAACAACATTATTGAAGAAAAATGCATTTTCATGGACTCCGGAAGCAACAAAGGCCTTTGAACATCTTAAAGAGGCAATGTGCCAAGCACCGGTCTTAGCTACACTGGACTTCACAAAAACCTTTATTGTGGAATGTGATGCTTCAGGAAATGAAATTGGTGTTGTTCTAATGCAAGATGAAAGACCCATTGCTTTTGAAAGTCATCCAATCAAGGGAAAGTTTTTAAGAAAAGCTATTTATGAGAAGGAAATGTTGGCAATACTCCATGCACTTAAGAAATGGTGACCCTACCTAATGGGAAGACACTTCAAGGTAAAAACAGATCATGATAGCCTTAAATACTTTTTAGAACAAAGATTATCCTCTAAAGAGCAACAAAAGTGGGTCACAAAGATGTTGGGTTATGACTTTGAAATCATCTACAAAGAAGGGAAGCAAAATGTTGTGGCAGATGCACTCTCAAGAAAGGATGAGGATGTGGAAGCATTTTTGTGCGCCATTTCTATTATCCAACCAGATTGGATAAACGAAGCAAGGGAGGAATGGAAGAATGACGAAGAAGTGTGGGCACTTATTCGAAAGCTACAACAAGATTCTAGTACGTCTGATACATTTAGCTGGCAAAATGATTCGTTATGGTACAAAGATCGCTTATACCTCTGTAAGAATTCCCAGCTAAAACAAAAGATTCTTATGGAATTGCACACTTCTCCTTTAGGAGGGCACTCTGGATTTTTAAAAACTTACCACAAGGTTAAGAAGGAATTTTTTGGGGATGGCCTTAAATCAGATATTCAAAAGTTTGTGGCGGAATGTTTGGTTTGCCAACAAAATAAAGTTGAAACAATTAAGACACCGGGTCTATTACAACCTTTATCCATTCCAAGCCAACGTTGGGAGGAGGTTTCAATGGATTTTATCACAGGTTTACCCAAGTCTGAGGGAAAGAGTGTCGTCATGGTGGTAGTTTACATACTTACCAAGTATGCACACTTTTGTGCATTATCACATCCATTTAAAGACAGTACAGTTTCTACTGCATTTATGGAAACAATTCAAAAGCTACATGGAAACCCAAAGATTATTGTAAGTGACAAAGATCCCATTTTCACTAGAAATTTTTGGACAAAATTATTTTCTTGTCTTGGTACTCAGTTAGCTCATAGCTCATCTCATCATCCTCAATCTGATGGGAAAACTGAGATAGTAAACAAATGTTTGGAAGGATATCTTCGTTGCTTTGTATCTAATAAACAGACACAATGGGTCAAATGGTTACCTCTGGCTGAATGGTGGTATAACACTTCCTTCCATACAGCAACAAAAATGACCCCATTTATGGCACTTTATGGATATCAACCACCATACATCACATCATATTTAAGAGAAAATTCTAAGGTTCAAGCAGTGGAACATCACATCGAACATCAACAACAAGTCCTCCAACTCTTAAAGGATAACCTCGTGTTGGCACAGAATAGAATGAAACAACAGGCAGATCAACATCGTAGTGAAAGAAGTTTTGATGTAGGTGATTGGGTATTGCTACCGCTACAACCATATAAGAAAATGTCCCTCAAGCAAGCTAATAAGGATAATAAATTATCACCAAACTATTATGGTCCGTACAAGGTGTTGCAAAAGATTGGTACTATGGCATACAAATTGGAGCTTCCTGCAGCTTCTCGATTACACCTAGTTTTCCATGTTTCGTGTTTAAAGAAGGTTATAGGCGACAAGCTCCCAGCTCAAACAAATTGCCAAAACTTGAGGAGGAAGGAAAAATTATATTGGAACCGGAAGCAGTCATAGAAACAAGAACTCGACAGCTACGAAATCGATCAATTTCAGAGTATCTTATCAAGTGGAAGAACTTATCCGCTGAAGATTCCACATGGGAGGATGAGAATTTTATGCATAAGTATCCAGAACTACTCAAGCGTTGAGGACAACACGTTTTTGAAGCCGAGGGGCATGTTGGGTCCCTATAATACTAGTGATTACCCCATTACTATTGTAGTTATACCCCTTATTTATATTTTTCTGCCCCTATTGCCCCCATATTGTTATTATTGTGCCCCATAGAATCCCTCTATTGTTATTTTTGTGGCTTTATATTATTATTGTTAGGTCGGTTGGATTATATTGTCACTCCTTAGACTCCTATATATAAAAAGGAGGTTTTTTCATTTGAATCATCCAAGAATTGTTCATTTATGTAATGTAAAGGAGGTTGCCCCCTCGAAGAGGCTGAATTCTAAGGCATTGATCTATCTTTTCTATCTTTTCTTGAGCTAGTTTCATAACAGAAACCAACCTCAGGACAGCAAGGGCCTGAAATAACGATCAGCTCGAGCTGAAGTGCCTTGACAACCTGTGGGGTTTCGAATTCGTTGAAAAATAGATTGTCGTAGCCCACTATCATAGACAAATTAACAAAAATTGAATGAACATTGTGATCATATGAAGAAGTAGAGAGATCATGACAACCAAGATCATAAAATTCACGGTGTTTGTCAGCATCCTCATGATTTGATGAATCGGTCAAAGGGGTAGATGAGAAGCAAAGATGTTCACCCTCTATGTTTTTTGAAATGACGCATGACAAATTAGATGGATTTTTGGAGGAATATGTGTCCTCTCCACATTGTGATGACAAAATGACATCTGATGTGTCATGTGAAAGATCAGAAGTAGAAACATCCAGAAATGGGTTTTCATAGGGAAAATCAGTAGTGGCAGAATCACAAGGGATGTCAAGATAAAGCGGATGAGGTGCAACTGGAAGGGATTCATCCTTCAATATGGGTTCTTCTTTAGATTCCTGCACACACTCATCATGAATGATGGTGTAGTTTGGCTACATAACACCAAATCCGTTGACAACTTGATCCTCATTCACAACAGGTGAGGAGTCCGGAATCGAAGAGAACATGACAATACAACCCAGAGGATCAAAATAACATGGGGATGGAGGTTGAGGGAATGAATCCACGTGACAACCAATAGGATTTCAATCCAAATTTTCACAGGTCTCAAGAGAAGGTGGGGTGGGAGGATGTGACAATTCAACAGATGTGTGAAAATGATATCCCACATCACTCCGTGATGGTGGAGTTGTTTGATGTTGTGAAGGCGGATAGTCACTGGTGACAGCAACTGTGCCTGCCTGTGATTGTGAAACTCCATCACTTAAGTGTGTTGAGTGGGGTTGGAAATGTGGATAAGATACTCAAATCTCCCATAAAGAAATTCCCAATCAATTTCATCTTCGGGAAATTGGTATGCAAGATTACAAAAGCATGTGTAAAACTGATCAATGGATTCATCGAGTGATTTTTGTAATTTCGTAATTTCTTTATCAAGTTCTTTATGGTTATAGTGATTGAAAGCATGGCCTATCTCTCTGACCAGATGAGCAAGAGAATGAATAGATTTTTCATGTAGCATGGCACACCAGTGCATTGGGTTCCCTCAAATCATGTAGATAAGCAGTGCACAAGTCATGTATTCTTCAAAGATTCCATGTCTTCTGCTAGAGACTACAACACCAACTGCATGTCTAACCAAGGCTACGTGGCCTCCACCATCATATGTTTTATGTGACAAGTTATCAAAGAGCTCTTCTGATATTATGAAGTCGTTTCCATAAGAAATACACTCCATAAGAGAAACTCTATAGTTAGTCATGATACATATGTAGAGATTCAAAATAGATGCAAGGACTCATCTTGTCATTTGGCCCTCCTTCTAGCGCCAAAATGTTGATGGTGCTGGACCCGCCAACATGTAAGGGGATCTCCATGGTAAGAATTCCCAATTATACCTTAGGTCATTTAGTGTAGGAGTCCCGACAGTGGGTCGTATGGTAATGCCTTGACCATGATTTCACATAGAGGCAAGTAAGATGTCTCTGTTGGTAGCAAGGATGTGACAGCTGTAGCAAACCAAGGAAGGTGCATGAGAGGTTCAAACACACAGGGGTTCAGATGAGTGCACCCCTTGGAAACCTGTGATAACACGGAGTTAATAAGGGAACACATGAGAAAAGATGCATCACAACATGGAAGGCAAGTTAGCTAGCAATCCAAAGTGATGGTTAAACCAACAACACGTTTCAAAATGATTCATACATGCATACACAGAAAATTCCATACATGCATGTGTAGGAAAACAAATACATATATATCATTTAGAGTAAACTGGATAGCATAGAATACAATACAACATATGCATGAAACATGTTGGTTCTGTTATATTAATAAGTGTAAGTTCCAATCATACAATACATCCATGTCTAACCACTAGTTCCAATAGCGGAATGTTACAGCCACAATCACCTGCTCCTCCAAAGAGATATACTAGCTATGTGCAGTGGAGAAGCCAAGGCTCATTACAATATTGTTCAATCGCTCTCTCAGATAGTCCTATCGGAAGCTTGGCTAACCAAAATCCTTTACAATGTGTTATGAGGTTCTATTTATAACAAAGGGTGGGGTGACCCTTGACATCCCCCTTTGTGACAGTTTATCTATCCTCATGACTTTTCATCTACTCTATGACTGTTACATCCAACTATTAACACTTGACTTACACTTGCCAAGACATTACATTACAATGCACATGTTCCCATGTGAGACAAAATGGATTGAGCAAGACATGCAAGACATCACGACACTTGGTCCATTATGGTGAGACAAACTCTTTGACATGCTTGTGATGGTGAAGGTGGTGAGTTGATGCCAAGATTGGTTGTCCATGACGGTGTGCATGCGCTCCATGGTGACATCTTGGTGAGGTGAGTTGTTGAATCGGTGACCATTCTTGAAAACAAGTTTCATGCATGCAAAAATAGTGGGATGTTAATGAAAACTAAAACGATACTAGTACAAATTAGTATGTATCAAAATGACAGCAAGTGCTTACTGAAATCAAGCAGACAACATTCATATAAAGCAAAACACAAAAAGCACCAAAAATGCAACACAAGACATCGAAAGTGGGCTTACCCCAAAACAATTGAGCTGAAGCTCCTGTATGCGATGGGGGATGTCAGAGCTGCAAGGTTGATGTTAGGAATCAGCTCTACAGTGACCAGTTCATGATTTTTGATAAAATCGAAGATGTGATACGCATTCCACAAATCTAGGAAGAGCGACACTTGGTGGGAGTTTTTCAAGATGATCCTTGCATGCAACCTCCAACTGCTAAAAGTAGATCCATGAATCAAGGGATACCTTTTCATGCTGCATGTTGTTTTTCTTTGTGCTGGAGGGAACCGGTCAACTCAACTGTACATGCACTAGGTTGCTCAATTGCTGGGAGAAAATGCACATTTCTGGAAGGGAGTTGGGCTTGCTTCCCAGGAGATTTGCACAATTTCTGGGTAGAGCAGCTGACTGTTGCCTAGGATTGCGCAATTCTTGGTCTCAGCAACCTTGCTAGGAGGAATTGCATAATTTTCTGGATGAAGCTTGACTGGCAGAATTACAAAATTTTGGAGCCCAACAAGTTTCCAAACAGAATTGTGCAATTTCTAGAGGGAAGGCTGGTTACCCTCCAGAATTGTGCAATTTCTTAAGGGAGCTACTAAGCCTGAAGCTTGACCAAGTCCAAAGGAACAACCTGTGAGGGTAGTGCAACAAGCTCTGATGGACAGGTTGTCGTTCAATAAGAAAATCGTTGAAGCTTGTGTACTTGAAGAAGCAAGACATGTTGCTATGAAAGGTTGGAAGGGAGGCTCCAAAACGAAGCTAAGGAAAAATTTTGGAGGGTGGTTGTAGCCACTACAACAAATCCCAATATTGTCTAGCCCATGCTTAGCTTGACCCAACCCCCAATACCACTCGAATTGTATAAATATCTGGGCTCATCCATCGCTCAAGAGGACACACAAAATTTTGAAATATAATACATAAAGATCAGTTCTATGGAAGAGTTAGAGATTTTTGTTGTGAATGAGTTCATTTTGGTTACTAGTCATGATTATGATTCCATGAATTTGAAATTATAAAGCCTGGTGAAGTTTAAGATGTAAGTGATGACTATATTCTAATGGAAGAACCCTTTTCCGTAACATCGGTCAAGGTGGCATGGTCTCGATCTATGCACATATATTCCGGAAACATAAACCTTGTTAAAATGAGCCAAGGAGGATTGTTTGTATATAATGTTGTGATAAACTCCACGGTGGTTTTTCCTATCCACATATCTATGTATTCAGGTGATGTTGACCCAGCCATGATGAGCCATGGAGGATAGTCTATGAAGAAAGTTGTCACATGGATTCGCGTGGAACCCGTGGGAAAAGATTGAAGTTGTAGTGGACTCACCTAGATTGGAGGAAACACTCATAACAAAACAATTGGAAAAACATAGCATTACAATTGACACTAAGGAAGATGATTTGGTAAGGCATGTGCACTATCCACTCAAGGTTGCAAGTTTGATCCGTGCAAGATAACACGTTGGTTCATATTTTATTTTTTAATATGTTTTCTTTTTTATTACATGGATAACACACTAATGATGCACAAATTGTATCACTAATTCCATATTTTGGGATTCAGTCTAGCATGCCTAGAAAGGGACAACTATATCATAGTTAATTTAACATATAGTTTTATATGGTTATTTTAGGTTTTTGATGCCATTATTTGTCCAAATTGATTTCTGAAAGAAGCTAGAAAATTAGGGCTTAGAGATGAATATATCCATAGGTGTGTGATCCCTTTTTGAAACTTAATTGATGAATGAATTCCATTTTGTATGTTTTGAGGGGCTATGAGAAGGGTCTAGTGGTTTTGGATGCATTCTGAAAACAGGTTCCAAGAGAGGTATTGAGGGACTAGATTGATAAATTGATAGATATGGAGTATCAGATGTAGCATTATCACTAATGAGAGTCATTTATATGACAATCTGTGGTAGTATTTATTATAATGGTTGCAAGTTATGACAATGATTGAAATGAAAATAGTGACATGTTATTGCAGTGGCAATGGTTGCAGGTTTTGGCAGTGATCATAAACTATGCAATGAAAGAGATAACAAGTTGAAGATTGTTACATTACTTATGATTCAATGATATCTGATGACAGTTGATCCAGTTTGAAAATGATATGAAATAGAGGTCCACTAGGATTTTAAAGGAGGTGGGTGTCTCCATTGATCTTAAAGACTCATTCTGGTTGGAGCCTAGATTAGGTTGGAGCCTAGAGAAGTTTGGAGTCTGCTCATCGTCGAGGTTGAAGCCTAAATCAAGTCATAGCCTACAATAAGAAGTTGTGTGAATTATTTCAAGGTTGGTGCCTCAATAAGGTTGTATTCTACCACAAGGGGCAGCTTGCATTTCTTAGGGGTAGTTGCCTCCAACAATTCATAACATAGAAATCTAAGTAATAAATTGAAGATAAAGAAGAAGAAGGATTTGTGGTTTTCTCTTATATGTATTTCAACATAAAAATATTTTGTCTCTTATGATCTGATGATGTTTTATTGATGTGATGGTAGTTTTATGATGCATTAATATGATGGTTTCATGATTATGGTTATGCTTAAATGCTACATGATTGATTGATTATAAAAAGCTATGAAATGATAGCATTGATATAACACTAATTCACCACCCACCTCCTCTTAGTGTGACCTTTGAGTCAACAAATTTATGATACGTCTGTATAAAATTATTACTTGAAATTTCGTTGCAAGATATTCAAAGCTACTAAGAAGTTTTTTTAATTTGTAATTGATGAAATTATGGGTACTATATGAATCAATAAATATCATTATTATTTTTGTTTTGATATATCATTCTATCTTGAGGGTTAGTGGCATACTAATTCTAGCTAACTCCTAACAAGCTATTGTTGGAGTAGTCTCTTCCACATCTATATCTTATATTACTTCCACTTCTTGATATTCTTCATCTCCACAATGTATCTAGAATAATTATTGATGACATTATTGTCATTGATGGAAAAGGAGAAGCAGTAAGGCAAGGAGCAGCAAAGAAGCAACATAAAGGGTGTTGCAAGAGACTGTTGGCAAAGGAAAAACAAGATCAAGCAAGGTTGGAGATTCTTGGGAAGAGGATAAGCAAAGGAATAGTAGCAATGTGTGTACATGGCATTGAGTTGGAGATTGTTTGGCATATGATTGACTATTATGTATGAAGAGGTACAATGAAACGAATTGATACTTGCTAATGTGTAACGCTAATCTAAAGACTGAAGTGGTTGAGTTGAATTATTGTGATGCAAGGCAAAGGAAAAAATCCATGATAGCAAAGGCAATAATCCATGAAAGGCAAAGCAAGACATGAAGAAATAGTGATACAAGATGTTGAAAAATAGACATATGACTTTGGAGAGTGATGCATTTCTTTCATATGTTGTATACATGTTTCTTTCATTGGAAAGTGAATGTTTTACATGTGTTCTGATGTTATAATGTGTTGCTTTCATACATTGGGTTTATGTTGATGTTGGCACATTTAATTATTATATATGGCCAAAAAAAATATTTGAGCACCTATTTTTATTCTTATATTCAAAATATGAAGAGTTTTGAAATGAATGTGTGGAAGGAAAAGAGTCAATCTTGTTTGTTATGAAACTAGCTCACAAAAAGATAGAAAAGATAGATGAACGCCTTAGAATTCAGCCTCTTCAAGGGGGAAACCTCCTTTACATTACATAAATGAACAATTCTTTGATGATTCAAATGACAAAACCTCCTTTCTATATATAGGAGTCTAAGGGGTCACAATATAAGCAAGCCGACCTAACAATAATAATATAAAGGCACAAAAGTAACAATAAAGGGATTCTATGGGGCACAGTAATAAAAATATGGGGACAATAGGGGAACAAAAATATTAATAAGGGATACAAATACAATATTAATGGGGGAATCACTAGTATTATAGGGACCTAACATGCCCCTTTCCCTCAAAAACGTGTTGTCCTCAACGCTTGAGTAGTTCTGGATTCTTCTGTATAAAATTATCATCCTCCTATGTGGAATATTCAGTGGATAATTTCTTCCACTTGATGAGATACTCTAAAATGGATCGATTTCGTAGTTGTTGAGTTCTTGTTTCTATGACTGCTTCTGGTTCCAATTAATTTTTCCTTCCTCGTCAAGTTCTAGTAATATTGTTTGAACTCAGAGCTTGTCGCCTATCACCTTCTTTAAACATGAAACATGGAAAACTGGGTGCACTGGAGAAGCTGCAGGAAGCTCCAATTTGTATGCCATAGTACCAATCTTTTGCAACACCTTGTATGGACCATAATACTTTGGTGACAATTTGTTATCCTTCTTAGCTTGCTTGAGGGACATTTGTTTATATGGTTGTATCCGTAGGAATACCCAATAACCTACATAAAAACTTCTTTCACTGCGATGTTGATATGCCTGTTGTTTCATTCTATTCTGGGCCAACACGAGGTTATCCTTTAAGAGTTGGAGAACTTGTTGTTGATGCTCGATGTGATGTTTCACTACTTGAACCTTAGAATTTTCTCTTAAATATGATGTGATGGATGGTGGCTGATATCCATAAAGTGCCATAAATGGGGTCATTTTTGTTGCAGTATTGAAGGAAGTGTTATACCACCATTCAGCCAGAGGCAACCATTTGACCCATTGTGTCTTTTTATCAGATACAAAGCAACGAAGATATCCTTCCAAACATTTGCTTTGCTATCTCGGTTTGCCCATTAGATTAAAGATGATAAGATGAGCTATGAGCTAACTGAGTACCAAGACAAGAAAATAATTACGTCCAAAAATTTCCTATAAAAATGGGATCTCTGTCACTTACAATAATCTTTGGGTTTCCATGTAGCTTTTGAATTGTTTCCATAAATGTCGTAGAAACTGTACTGTCTTTAAATGGATGTGATAATGCACAAAAGTGTGCATACTTGGTAAGTCTGTCAACTACCACCATGATGACACTCTTTGCCTCAGACTTGGGTAAAACTGTGAGAAAATCCATTGAAACCTCCTCCCAACGTTGGCTTGGAATGGATAAAGGTTGTAATAGACCCGGTGTCTTAATCTTTTTTAGCTTTATTTTGTTGGCATACCAAACATTCTGCCACACAGTTTTGAATATTCGATTTAAGGCCATCCCAAAAAAATTCCTTCTTAACCCTGTGGTAAATTTTTAAAAATCTTGAGTGCCCTCCTAAGGGAGAAGCGTGCAATTCCAGAAGAATCTTTTGTTTGAGTTGGGAATTCTTACAGAGGTATAAGCAATCTTTGTACCATAACGAATCACTTTTCCAGCTAAATGTATCAGATGTACTGGAATATTTTTGTAACTTTCGAATAAGTTCCCACACTCCTTCATCATTCTTCCATTCCTCCCTTGCTTTGCTTATCCAATCTAGTTGGATAATAGAAATGGCGCACAACAATGCTTCCACATCCTCATCCTTTCTTGAGAGTGCATCTGCCACAACATTTTGCTTCCCTTTTCTATATATGATTTCAAAGTCATAACCCAACATCTTTGTGACCCATTTTTGTTGTTCTTCAGAGGATAATCTTTGTTTTAAAAAGTATTTAAGGCTATCATGATCCGTTTTTACCTTGAAGTGTCTTCCCATTAGGTAGGGTCGCCATTTCTTAAGTGCATGTAGTATTGCCAACATCTCCTTCTCATAAATAGCTTTGTGTAAATACTTTCCCTTGATTGGATGACTTTCGAAAGCAATGGGTCTTTCATCTTGCATTAAAACAACACCAATTCCATTTCCGGGAGCATCACATTCCACAATAAATGTTTTTGTGAAGTCTGGTGTAGCTAAGACCGGTGCTTGGCACATTGCCTCTTTAAGATCTTCAAAGTCCTTTGTTGCTTCTAGTGTCCATGAAAATGCATCTTTCTTCAACAATTTTGTTAGAAGTGCTGCTATTTTCCCATAATTCTTAACAAACTTGCGATAATACCCTGTCAACCCGAGAAATCCTCACAAACGCTTGATGGATGTGCGGATTTCCCATTCCTTAATGGCTTTAATTTTGCTAGGGTTACCTTAACTCCTTCATGAGATACAATAGGACCCAGATATTCCACCTCTTGTACTCCAAAGAAACACTTGGATCTTTTTGCATATAATTGTTTCTCCTCCAATAGTTGTAGCACGCTATCAACATGTTCAACATAATCCTTCCAAGACTTGTTGTAGATTAGTATATCATCAAAAAATACTAAAACAAATTTTCTAAGGAAGGGTTTGAAAATGGAATTCATCAAACCTTGAAATGTAGAAGGTGCATTGGTAAGGCCAAAGGGCATGACCAAAACCTCATAGTGATCCTCATGAGTTCTAAATGTTATTTTTGGAATGTCTTGAGTCTTCATTATGATTTGATTATGTCCTAAACGAAAATCTAACTTGGTGAAGTAAATTGATCCATGCAATTCATCCAATAATTCATCAATGACATGAATGGGAAACTTATCTTTAATAGTGAGTTTGTTGAGCTCCCTATAATCTGGATGCATGCACCATGATCCATAATTCTTGTGCACCAATACTACTAGAGCAGAGAAAGAACTTTGACTCGGTTGAATTATACCAGCCTCAAGCATTTCTACAACCATATGTTCAATTTCACTCTTTTGGGAATAGGGATATTTGTACGGCCTGATGTTTGGAGGAACACTTCCTGGAATCAAATGAATAGCATGATCATGATCACGAATAAGTGGGAGACCTTTGGGAGTCTCAAATAACTTGGAATAATTGTCCAAGACTTTTTGGAGATCTAGAGCAATAGATGATTTTGATGTGGAAACATCTAGTGAACATAATTGTGCAATTACACCCCGTTGTTCCTTTTTTAGAAGCTTTGTCATACCGTTAGAGCTTATTATATTTTCTGGTTTCCCTACAATACCCCTTAATTCAACTTCCTTTCCTTCCGCATAAAATTTCATGAAAAGTTCTTGAAATTTAAAAGCTATTGTATCCAAGGATTGTAGCCATTGGACTCCTAGTACAACATCAGCACCTCCCATTGGAATGGAAAGCATTGGGCTTTTCAATACATATTCTCCCATGGATAGCTTGATATTATGTAACTTTCCAGAGCAATTTATCGTTCCTCCATTTGCAACCATCACTTGACACTCTGGTGCCCGATATATGAAGAAATTCAATTCTTTTGCTATCTTACAATGAATAAAATTGTGGGTACTTACTGAACCAATCAACACTATTACCTTTTTCTTCCTTGATGGTTTGAGGAGTGGTAATTCCAGCCAATGCATTACAAGATATGGTTGGATTCATTTCTTCTTTATCTAGGCTTTGTTCCTGGAGTATATCCTCTTCTTTTGACCTTTCTTGCTCCATTTCTTCTTCCTCTTCACAATCTATGTAGAATAATTTCTTCTCAGCACACTTATGACCTTTAGTGTATTTGTTATCAGAACTGTAACAAAGCTCTTTTGCTCTTTTTCCTTCCAATTGTTGTGGTGTCAACCTTATAAGTTGTGGAAGGCTAGGGGCAACAACACTTCCATCTTTATAGTTGTGAGTGGTATGCTTCCTAGTTGCCATAATTTTGCTTTCCATTTTTCTTGCTAACCTAAATGCCTTCTCTAATGAATCAAGTTCCCAAAGGAAAACATCATGTTGGATATTGTCCTTTAAAGTCCCTATGAACACATCAATCCTATGCTCCTATAGAATATTTTTTACCCTTATGTTCAATTTTTGGAACTCCTCAATGTGCTCCAGTATTGAACCCTTTTGTTTGAGACTTATCAATTGGCTAAACAAAGTGTTGCTTTTTGTATCCTCATAATGTGTTGTTAATTCTTCCGTAAAAATTTCCCAAGTGATAATTTGTTTACGAGAGAAAAGCTATTGATACCATACAAATTGATTTGGTTCCAAATATAAAGTTGCGATACGTACCTTTTGTGTGTTTTGCACATTTTTGAGATCGAAAAATTGCTCCATCTGTAATATCCATGTTGCATGATCCTTGCCATCAAACTTCCTCATATCGATTTTTGGAATATGGTGGGTCTTCAATCCAACATTAGAGTCTATGGAATCATGATTAACATTTCTTTTGTTCTCATCATGAGTTTCCTTTACTACCCTTTCACCATTAGTGATCATTTCTTGTAGCAACTTATTCGTATTTATCTTCAATTCTTCCATATTATCATCCATGCCATCCATTTTAGCGTCCATGCCATATTAGCTTCTACGCCTCTCTTTAAATAATCCATCTTAGCTTCTACAACTTTCTTTAAACCATCCATCTTAGCTTCTACTTCTTCCTTTAAACCATACATCTTAGATTCTGTTACTTTTTGTGCAACTGACACTTGTTGCACTTGGTCTCGTAATTTTGATATATCATGTTGCATTTATTCCTCTTCTTCATGAGTCATGCTAGAGATTTCAGGTTGCTTACTAGGTGTTTTCATTTTCTTTCCTCGGAGCATCAATTACCGATAATAATGCTTTACTATGCCCTTTGAATTCCTTCAAACTAATTTTTCAAACCGAGCCTATGCAAAAAATTAAAAAAAACTACACACCTTTTTTCACGTTGTAGGAGCTTGATATTGAATCTGATGTATCTCTGTAATTTCAGATCATCCAGTTCTGAAATTGTGATTTGTAGTAGCCCTCTATGTCCTCTTTCTAATGCCACCAGTCTGATCCAAATTGGATTCTCCAAGGAATAGTTATGCACAATCGCCCAAGATGACTTTATTATAGACCTTTCCAAAAGAGCAAACTTGTATGAAGTGCCACGTGTCACTGTTTCAACCTTTGGCTCTGAAAAATATATACAAGAAACTATAGTCCATCCTCTTTCTGTACCTTCTTACAAAATTTCAATCCGATTCTCAGAGAGAAAGTTATGGCGATTTTCCCCAGGTCACATGTTTACAATGTAATTTAAGAGTCTGTAAAAAACCAACTTCCTCAGATCATATCTCCGCAAATATAGTGCGAAAATTTCTGAAATTCGGACCTGAGGTTCAGTGCGATTTCACCTCAAATGGGTTTTTTTTTCTCTTCTAAAATTTCGCAGAAATTTTTTTTATAGCGAAAATGCCACGATGACCTATTTGGAGCAGCAAAACCCTAGAATCCAAAGCTCTGATACCAAATGTTATGAAACTAGCTCACAAAAAGATAGAAAAGATAGATGAATGCCTTAGAATTTAGCCTCTACGAGAGGGAAACCTCCTTTACATTACATAAATGAACAATTTTTCGATGATTCAAATGAAAAAACCTCCTTTCTATATATAGGAGTCTAAGGGGTCACAATATAACCAAGCCAACCTAACAATAATAATATAAAGGCATAAAAATAACAATAGAGGGATTCTATGGGGCACAATAATAACAATATGGGGACAATAGGAGCACAACAATATTAATAAGAGATATAACTACAATATTAATGGGGGCATCACTAGTATTATAGGGACCTAACATTATTCACTTCATATTCTTATGTGGAATATAAACAAACAACAAACTATTTTTATAAAATATTTCATTTTAGAAACCAAAATATAGGGGTAAGAGAGTTAGAGAGCATGTAAGAGTTGATTATTTGTGAGTTATCTAGCACATATGAAGCTGATGTGAAGCATATATGAAGGGAAGAATAGGAAGAGATAAAGATGGAGATATGCAGAATTTATGACTAGGTAAACCATCATGTTGTCTCTTGTATGTATCAAGCGATTGTAGTCGCCTTTCAATCTGTATCTTGATAAAGAACAGGTTGTATCCTATTGAGGTAGGAGCTTCTTATGGTTTGTAGTCTGCAGAAAACTTATGGGAGTTGGATCTTCCTTGCATGTTGTATATTTTAGAAAAATTGAGGTAGTAGCCTCCTATAGGTTGGAGCCTACACAAAATCAGATGTAACAAGGGATTAGGAGCTTGCCTTTCCATCACAACAATAAAAAATTATGGTTTTCACCCTTTACAGGTTTCCACTTATATTTGATGTCCATATGTGATGATTTTATTAGTTTATGTGATGATTTGGATTAGTTATTACTTGTTATTGACATATTCAATTTGTTGGTTATGATGTGTTAAGTTTCTCATTTGAAAGTTCAGTTAATGATTTTTAAAAAAAAAAAATTAATGTTTATTGATATACTTAACTAATTCACCACCCCCCCCACCCCCCCCCCCCCCCCCCCCCCCCCCCCCCCCCCCCCCCCCCCCCCTCCCTCAACAAAGTTTAGTCACTTTTCATCAATTGGTATCATATCCAAATTCCTTTGGTGTAAGCCTAATATCTTGAAGGTAAAATTGGTTAAGTCAAGGACTATCAAATAATTTTTGTGCTAAGTGAAAATAAAAAATAATGAATGGAGAGATAAGGTAAAATCTAAACTGATAGCTTATAACACTGGTGTATGGAAACTAGTATGTGATGGCTACTCTAAAGACACTCCCTTTGTGCAATAACAACAGGGAAATTCTATGTAAAAATGTACTATGTATAAAAATCTTCATAATTAGGATCTTGACATAGTAATAGACTTAAATTCTTCAAAAGAAATATGGG
Source organism: Pinus tabuliformis (assembly GCA_031772625.1). Taxonomy (NCBI): domain Eukaryota; kingdom Viridiplantae; phylum Streptophyta; class Pinopsida; order Pinales; family Pinaceae; genus Pinus; species Pinus tabuliformis. The sequence goes on along the minus strand of CM062809.1, from coordinate 844,645,703 downwards.
ATAGATTGCAATTCATGCATGAAGGAGACACTAGTAGCAGCAGTGCAGAAAAGGAGATGAGAAAGAGGAAGAAGAAGAAGTCTTGTCAAAAGGAAAGTGTTTAGTCAAATGAAACCTATGAATGTATGAATGTACCTGACTCTCATGAAGAAAAGACAAATTAACATGAAGTAAGGCTTGACTTAGCATTGGCAGAAATAGATAGACTAAAGAATGAAAACAAAGACCTAGATAAACTTGTGTAGATATGTGATGGGAGAGAGCATGAGTAGAGGGAAGAAATTGTTAATATGAAGGCACAGACTGAAAGGCAACGAAAATAGAGGTGATGATGAACAGTCAACTAAAGAAGAAAAAGGTACAGTGTGAAAGACTAGAAGTTGAGATTGTCTTAGCTAGAAGTAAGTTTGATGAAAAGAAAATATTGTATAAAACACTAGAATAAGAGTCCAACAATAGCACGATATAAAAAGAGGTAAATAAAAATAAGAAGAAACATCATGGACTAAAGATTAAGGTGAAGGAAGGTCGCTTTGCAAGAGGTTCATTTGTTCCAAGAGACGAATTGAGAAAATTTGGAAGGAGATTCTTTGCTCCTTTGAAAGATATTAAGTGTTTTTCTTGCCACGAACTTGGACATGTTGCAAGACAACGTAAGAAAAAAACAAATAAAGTTTAATCAATAGAAGATTCAACAAATAGGAAGGCTCCCTCAAGCAAACAATTAGAGAAGAGAATCATCTACTAGGTACAAAAATCATTTCTATTGTTATAGTTATTTGTGTAATGGATTTGGACATAAATCTATTGAATGCAAAATGCATGTAAGGAAGAATATGAGCACAAGAAGATGCATACAATTCCTTCTATCTCTTAGCCACAATCGATGTTATGCATGTGATAATATTGTTCACAAAGCCAAGGATTGAAAGCAACCATATACTCTAAAGAACTCTAAACAGAAGATGGAAGCAACTAGAAGCAGACTAAACAATGAAGGAAATGTAGATAACAAAAGGAAACTAGCTAAAGTGTGGAAAAGGAAGAAAAAAGCGTAGGCTATGATCGATGACAATAAAATCACCATCATCTCAAGAGGAGCTGCTCTTGAAAGCAATGAAAAGTCTTGTTAATTACCATGTTAGAGTAGTTATCAAACGTGAAAGGTATAATCAATTTAAGAAAATCCATGTGCATATTCAAACCTAAATTTCTGAGTAAGGGAAATTGGGCCTAGGCCTCAATCATGATCAAAATATGAAGTAGAAGATACCACTAAAGAAAGAGATATATCTCTCATATCATCTCATACATGAAAAAAAAGGAAAAACAAGGAGGAATGTAATACAAGCCGGGTCTTTGGGCTTGGAATTCGATGCACAAGTTGGGGTCGTATTCAAGTTGTTGATGCTCCAATAACTAAATCAGAAGTTAATGGCAGAAAATATACATAAAGTGAGCTTGTGAAACATGGAAAATATTCCTCAAAGGAAATATATGATGAGCAACAATCTTATGGGTCGGAATCAGTACAAGGAGGAAATGGTGACAATGAAACCGAACCATACAAAGATATAGCATTTAAAAAGCCTCAATGCCATTTTTCAAAACGAAAGAGTTGAGGGCTTTTTCATCCCCAGAGTCCATAAAGAGTTAGGCTCTCTTGTGGGTTTTCCTTACTTCACCAGATGTTGCAGCGGGAAACCGTGTTATTAGATTGTCATGGGAAAATCGAGATAATGTAACAACAATTGAAAAAAGAAATGCAACAACAATCACTCCACGAAGTATCCTAAATGCAAAGTCAATTCTACAATATGAGCAAATACATGGTAAAATAGGAGAGGAAAATGTTTATGATGTTTCTCGGGCACTTCAACATTGAAACAACTACCATGGAAGGAGGCGCTTTGAATTCTATGATAGCAAATGACTTATCCACCACATTTTTTTCTAATATGCAAAAGAAGTAATAAAGATTAAAATTTTTGGAGGCACTTTGCTGAAAGAAATAAATGTTGGGGAAACCATGACATTTTTGAACGTCAAATTGGATAAACTTGAGAAACATGGAACAATTAGAAGAGGCCAGAGGCACACAGACCAAACCATTACAGCATATGCGTTACAAAATATCAAATGAGCACTCAACAGTATGGCAATGAAAATATGCAGAGACTCTGCATTGGACGCCAACGGATCGGTATGAATGATATGGAAATGACATGGGTTACCTGCACCTGTGACTGGATAGAATTTGGCATTTTGACAGGGTTGACAAAAGATGACAATACTCCGAGGTGGCAGAGTCGATATCATTTTCAATCCAGGACATTATATGGCATAGGCGTTAATATTTACAATCATGAATAAGGCAGCATATAACAGAGAATAGTATGCTTTACATAAACACCAGAATAAGGCTGGAGATACTGGGTGTTACACGCATCAGGCTAGTCCGCAAAACAGAGGCAAAAAGGGAAGAGGTGACAAAGAATTAAATGTTCATTGGCCTTATATTATTTCAGCACACTATGCATTAGCAATGCTATATATATATATAGATATATATATAATAATTATGGGTGAAACATTATTATTATTCCTTATATGTTTTTCGCAATATATTATATTCCTTCGTGCCGTATTGTTATTAAGTATTATATATTCTCTAAGTTATGAAATAAATAGTAAGGAAAAAATAATGAATAATTAGTGAAATGGAGGAAGCGAATTTATCGATGAAGTACCCATGAATCCTCTCTTGGGAAGTGTTATCATCCTTGATAAATTTTGTTTCTTTAGCTCAGCGTATTTGATGAAACTTTTGTCAAGTTCAAAATATAAAAAAATGAAATCAAAACTTACAGAAAATACAAAGCCATGTAGCATGAAAATGTTTGGGCCTTGATTATTTGTAGGTGTAAACTTGAAGATTTTTAACAATTTTCAAGTTAAATTTATATGTGTTTTGGGTGGAGGACTAGCATACTAAACACATTATCAAGTAAATTTTAACCATAATTTACAGCCAAATAGACACAAAATAAGCATATTTGAAACACATAACATAAAGAATGATTAAGGAGTTCACCCCTGTCCTAGGCTACATTTCCTGGTCTATCTTCCAATGCAAGGAGTCTTTCATTAAAAATGCTCAGAAGTGTGTTTACATGCTTGAAAAAGCTCAAACAAAAGAACTGATGTCTCCAATGGATGCAGCACTGTCAAAAACCCCTATTTTGGTTCTTTTTGCAACTCCAATTCAGCGAAAACCTAGCTTGAGCACCCCAAACACGGAACCGACGTGCAAACCTGGCCTACATTACCACTCAACGGGTGAATTTGTAGGACGTTTAAGTTTGCCATTAAGCCCCTAGTCCCAATTTTTTTGGTCACATGGCAACCATAAGACTGCATAGGGGGCCGAACATTATCATCTCTTTCTAGCCCCGAGCTCTGGCCCGTGTCCTTGCTTTTATGTTGCGCTAGTGACTATGGGTTGGCCCCTCTCCATTTCCATACCCGCAGTCACATGAGGCATCCTGTGCCTTGCAACTGGCTCCCTGTTGGTTGGCCCCTCTTCCCATTAGCCTTAGATCTTCGCTCCATTCACAATTGGGTTATGTGGCGAGGTCGATGGCCCATGGGTTGGGCTAGGCCCTAGCCCTTGGCACCTCGCCCACAGTCTTGTGGCACTGGGGTGGCCAGGGGCTAGGGCTTAGCCCTGCCCCCTCCCCCATATGCACACACTACAAACTTTAAATAATGTTTTTCTCCCTTGATTTAACAAGTTACATTGTAGCACAATTTGTTAGGCCATTGGAGTTGTTTCTTGATGTTGCAAGTTTGACCTCGGTGGCCTCCATTGACCCTTAGAAAAATTTTAATGCACTATCTGAAGGCCATGTTACCACCATTGGTTGGTCGATGTGGCCTTCCACCAGTGGCCATATAATAACTAGTGAGCCTCAAAAATAATTGAAAATTTGACCTTAGGAGTAATTGGAGAAAAATCTGAATATCCATTTTTTTTTTTCGACCAATCAGATGAAGCTATGTGGCAGCCTGCCAGTGGCCCAAAAATATGCAGTCACCTGTCCCTTTTGTTGAAATTTGTCAGTTTGCCAATTCCATCAGAACATGATATCAAGAGCATTCGATATCGTTTTTGAGTGAAACGAATTGCATTGGAATCAGATCGCCAAGATATATCTAGTAATTCTAGTTTCAAGCTCTGCCGCACACTTTAAATTTTGAGCACTATTTTGATCCACTGGATCACTCCTCCCCATTGGAAGTTTTTGGACCTCCAAAGGCTCTCTATTAGTCAAAAAATAGATGAGGGCACTGCTCCCTCGCCCTTCCAATCTCAGTCCACTGAACTTTGCTTGAATTTGTAACTTTGAGCTTTTCATGAAAGTACATCACTTTTCCTGATTTTGGAGTCCTATACTTTCTGTCAAAGATGAACTCTTGCTGCAATTTTCAAAGATACGCACAATAGAAAACTATTTTTGAAGGAATCTGAGCATTACCTCCTCGGTCTTTAATCAATGAAAACTTAAACAATTTGATGTTCCTTTCACCTTGAACATTGTCGTCATAATGATGCTTAATATGTCTAGCCTTGCACTTGGCTCGACTCTTTACCAAATGTGATCATCATCGCCATGCACCATCCTTCTTTAGAGCGAAAACATTATGAAACCCACAAGAATATGTTTTGAGACCAACATCTTCTTTGTCAAATAGCATTTACATTTTACTTTTGACCTCTGCGTGCTTTAACACTGGCATCTTGTTCACACCAATGTTTGACAATGATACATCTTACTGCAAATTCACTTCATTTTGTTTACCTATTTTAGGAGGAAACATTTTAGACTCCCGTAACATCTTATCACATGAATTAGAAACACCAATGAAATCAAATTTCAAACTTGATCCATATCCTTGAAAGGTTTTAGATTCCTCAACACCCTCGTTTTTTATCATTAACAATGCAAAGTTCTGACTAGCATTAACAATCCTCTTCATTTGTCCCACATTTAAAAGAGTTGCATTTAACTTCTTGTCGTGTTCTCTAACAATGTACTCAATCCCATTCTTGAACAAATGATTTTTGTTCTCATGACGATGAAAAATAGCTCTCATGTCATATAGATATGGGCTTCCCAAAATAATACCACATATATCCATTGGAATTACATCAAGCTCTACCTCATCTAGAAAGTTTCAAGTGATTCCAAATCTAAGTATGCATTTCGTTGTCACCAGCAATTTTTCATTCTCACATACCCAACCTAAAAGATAAGGTTTAGGATGAGGAATGGTTTCTAAATTCAACTTCTTGACAATAGCTTGTGAGATAAGATTTTTTGTGAACCACTATCAAATAGTGTATCTATCTTGGTATGTTTTGAAATGACTCTAATATAGAAAAGCTCTATTCTTGTTTTTTCATCTTGACCTTCATTGAGACAATTTAAAGAACTAGTAATTGAAATGTCCTTACCTTTCAAACCCATGGTTGTGATCTTTGTTTCATCTCCAGAATCTGAACCTAAATCATGTTGTGTAGTTGTAGTTGTCGTCTCTTTCTCTTTGTTTTTAAACTTTTTGGGTCTTATATCTGGATGAAGTCTCCAGCAATGATCTTCATCATGGCCCTCTTTGTAACAATATTTACATGTTATTTTTTATTTCTCCATCTTGATGGTAGCATTCTTCTTCCCTTTTCCTTTGAACTTACCCTTTCCTTTTTCTCCACACTCAAAGGAACTCTTACTAGTTTCTTCATAAACATTTTTCCCTCTTGCCTCTAAATAGCCGCCCGAACAACAACTTCATCTAGTTTTGTAGGGTTAAACATGAGAATGGTATGTCTCAAATAACTATGTAGTCCTCCAACAAATTTGAGAAAAGTATATTGTGATGTAAAATCTATGCCTAAAATAAAAGATCCTTTTCTAAATTATTGAGTATAAGATTGCACATTTTGCCCTTTAGCTTGCCTAAAGTTTTTCCAATCCATAATATCTTTTTGCACGTATTCTAATGGATAAAACTGCCTTCTTATTGCAGCAACAAAATCATTCCAAGAGGATTAAACCTTTCCATGTTTCTTCATGTCCTTTTGAGTTTTGGCTTCCCACAAAATTAGTGTTCCACCTTCCAATCTAAGAGAAGCAAGTTGAATCTTGGTTTCATCATCTTTGATTTTTTGTATCCTGCAATAAATTTCAATTTGATGAATCCAATTATCTAATCTCTCTGCATTTACTTCTCCATTGTACATAGGAAATTCAAAATTACTGCCAAGCTTAAGCACAAAAATTTTACCATGACCCCTTGGGGAATTTGGGTGCGATTGTGAAATGGTAGAAGAAGTTGAAGATGAGGATGAGGATGATGATGGAGATGAAGGTGGTGGTTTGTCACCAATCCCTCCATTCCCTTTTGAAGGATTGTCTCCTTTTCCTCAATCTCCTTTTGGACACTTTGAGCTCTCTCCATACAATCTGGAATTCCTCTCTTGATACAGAACCTTAACCATCTTAGACATCTCATAGAATTCTTTTTTGAAACTCTTCTCATCTTCAAACATCTCTTCAGGACCTTCTTCATGTGCCATGACTATTGAAGATTGAGGTTTGATTGTTCTCCTTGAACCAATTTGAGATATTTTCTCCACAAGGTCTCCTTCTCCTCATTTGTGCTTCAACCTTGTAGGCATTAGAAAACACTTGAAAACAAATCAAATCTTCACAAAAACCTTGTGCTCTGATACCAAAATGATCTATATGTGTAAATTTGAATATTTTTAACAATTTGCAAATGAAATTTTTATGTATTTTGGGTGGAGGATAAACTTACTAAACACACTAAGAAGTAAATTTTAACCACAATTTACAGCCAAACAGGGACAAAATAAGCATATATGAAACACATAACACAAAGCATGATAAAGGATTTCACCCCTCCTGGGCTATATCTCCTGGTCTACCTTCTAATGTAGGGCCTCTTTCATTAAAAATGATCACAAGTGTGTTTACATGCTTGAAAAATCTCAAACAACAAAACTTGTGTCTCCAATGGATCTAGCACTATCAAAAACCCCTATTTTAGTTCTTTCTCCAGCTCATAGGACCAAAAATTGAGTAAATTGTGACTGTTTTAAGTTTCTCCCAAATTTTACAACTAACCATCCTCCAATTCAACCTAAACCTTGCTTGAGCGCCCCAAATGAAAAACTCGCATGCAAACCTGACCTACATTCCCACTCGGCAGACAAATTTGTAAGACAGTTAAATTCTCCATTAAGCCCCCAGTCTCGATTTTTCTAGTCACATGGCAGCGATAAGACCGCATAGGGGGTTGAAGATTACGAGCTTTGTCTAGCCCCCAACTCTGGCACACGTCCTTGGTTTTATTCTGCACTAGTGACTGTGGGCTGGCCTATCTCCATTTCTGTGCCCGAAGTCACATGAGACACCATGTGCCTTGTGGCTGGCCCCTCTTTACATTAGCCTCTGATCTCCACTCCATTCACAATTGGGTTATGTGGCTAGGTCCATGGCCCATGGGCTAGGCTAGTCCCTAGCCCTTGGCCCCCCGCCCACGATCCTATGGTGTTGGGGTAGCCAAGGGCTAGGGCTTAGCCCAGCCCTGTCCCCCATATGTGCACATTAAAAAATTAAAATATTTTTTTTCTCCCTTGGTTTAACAAGTGACATCACAACGATGTTGGTTAGGTCGTTAGAGTTGTTGGTTGAGGTTGCGGGTTCAAACCCCATGGCCTCCATTTAACCCTTAGAAAAATTTTAATGCACTATTTGGAGGCCACGTGACCAACTTTCATTGACCTATGTGGTCCTCCACAATTGGCCACATAATAACTAGTCAGCCTTCAAAAATAATTAAAAATTCGACCTTAGGAGCATTTGGAGAAAAATATGAATATCAAAATCTTTTAATTTTTTGACCAATCAGATGAGGCCATGTGGTAGTTTGCCACTGGCCCAAAAATATCTATTCACCTGTCCTTTTTTCCAAAATTTTATTGTTTTCCAATTCAATCAAAACATGATATCAGTAGCATTCGATAATGGTTTTGAGTGAAACGAATTGCGTTGGAATCAGATCGTCGAGATCTATCCAATCGTTTAGGTTTTAGGCTTTTTTGCACACTTTGAATTTTGAGCACTATTTTGACCCACCATATCACTTGAGGGAAGTAGTAAATACAGAGGATGGGGTGCTCTGTTGGGTGGGCTACATGGATGCTCTATACAAATCTTGAAAGGCACAACCCACCACTTGTGTATAGAAAACTAATCACATTGCACCATATCAAACCAAAGGTAATGATCTAGAGGGAATTTACATAATTTTTCCAACAATGGAATACAAAAAATGCTTCTAATTTCAATAATTACTATACCATCACACCCATCCCCACTACACATTAAGTATTTACGTCTCACCACTCAAAACCGCCTTCATGATATGCCTTATCTTTGTCTGTCAATGGGATATGTCATGGCTAAAAGGAGCAGCGTACAACTAAATTTCAAAGAGAAATTGCACGCATATTTTTGAAGGGTATTATTTTTATTTTCTTCCTCTGTTGTGTTAATGGAATGCTTGCTTCATCATTGAAATAATCCCTACATAAAATCTCAAAACCATATAGAATTTAACGGGTGAATGCACCATCTTCAGATCTTTGTATCAACATGACACATATTGCATGGTTATATGATATTCATTCTATCATGACAGAGACTCGATCATGCGGAAGTGAATTTACATTGCTGAAGAGATCACCATTCAATTTTTTTAATGGAAATTTTGTAATGTACGTGGATGGATCTAAGGTTGTGGAGTGTGATGGCATCAAAATTGGTGGAGAAAATACTCACTTTCCTTCCCCCTTGTGAGCTTACTTAAGATGTGTTCGATGTGCAAACAATAGTACCATATCTTGTTTTCCAACAAATTTATTGAATCATGTGCTGAGGTTGTTCTTTGGCTCAAAGAAAACATTTGAAAGGGTCAATATTTTGGATAAGTTGAAGCGTAAGGGAATTCATCCAAAATTTAGATTGCACTGATGACATATTATTATCCAAGCATTGAAAAAAAATCTATGATAGGAATTAGAGTGATTGTTGTGAACATTCCAAGGTTGTGTTTCCTCCAGTTGAAGCTAGGTGTATTGGACTTCAACCTGCCTCAATAAATGATTAAGAGATGAGAACAATGTTTATAGGTCCTTATATGCGCTATGTTTCTACGATGGATTATCATGGATTATTATATCATGTAATCACTGGAATTTTACGTGAATATTTCATTGATAATTGAAGAATAAGCAATTGGTAGGTGGTTTCCATGAAACAAAATTCATTTGCAAAATTAAATATTCATAGTGAAATACAAATAGACAACCAAACTTTTGTTTATCTTGTTATGGAAGAAAATACAATATGGTATCTAATGGAGATTTCTATGATTGCATATGTTTATTTTTTTGGTTACACATGGCTCTTTCCTGCCCTCTAGTTGGCGATTATATGTTAGGCCACACACATGCAAGTGTAATATTTGAAGATAGCTTGGTTTATCTATTTACACATTGTGTGAAAATATTGAGATTACAATAATACTTATGAACTCCATCATTGTTTATAAAGTGTATATCAATGCTTCTAGTGGTTCTCCTAATATAGACTCTACTAAACAAAAGAGTTGGCCAAACTCTCACATGCAGGACATTACTCATTAATTCATCATGCAGAATCATAAGAATTGGTGGTTGTAGTGTTATATATCCAATTGAAGACCTCAAACATGTATTTCTCTTTCTGTGAATTTATTTAAAGCACTCAATCAAGAGTTATCATTGTCGATATGAGCATTGATGGTCATTTATACCTCAATAATAGATCAATGAAAGAATATAAGCATTCCTCATATTTGACCACTTACATACTTGATTTGGTCATTATGATGTTAGTAGATTTAAACTTCACTACATTCACAAACAGATGGAGGGAGTTTTCTTAAATTCTAAACCCCCTTGCCATTGATGTCAAAAGGGGAGGTAAGCTAAGTAAGGATCACAATGATTCCCATCAATGCCAAATGGGAAGATTGATGGAATTATTGTCATTGATGGCAAAGGACTAGCAACAAAGAAAAGAAGTAGTAAGGCGAGTAGCAAAGAAGTAGCAAAAATGATGTTGCAAAGGAGAAGTAGCAAAGCAAAGTAGTAAGGCAAGGAGCAGAAAAGGAGCAACACAAAAGATGTTGCAAGAGACTATTGGTAAAGGAAGAATAAGAGAAAGCAAGAAAGAAGAAGCTTGGGCAGAGGATAAGAAGAGGAATAGTAATAATGTGTGTACATGGCATTCAGATGGAGATTGATTGACATGTGATTGATTGTTGTGTATGAGGAGGTACAAGGAAATACATTGATACTTTTTAATTTGTAAGGATGATTTGAAGATTGGTGTGGTTGAGATGAATTCTTGTGATGAAAGGAAACGGAAAGACTCCATTAAATACAAGGAAAGACATGAAGAAGTAGTGATACAATATGTTGCATAACACATATATGAATTTCGAGAGTGATGCATTTCTTTCATATGTTGCATACATATTGCTTGCATTGGAAGGTGGATGTTTTACATGTGTTACAATATTATAATCTGTTGCTTGCATATGTTGGCTTTATGTTGATGTTGGTGCATTTAATTAGTATAGATGGATGAAAATAATGTTTGAACACCTATTTGTATTCTTATATTCAAAATATGAAGAGTCTCAAAATGAATGAGTGGAAGGACAAGATTCAATCATGTTCACTTCATATTCTTATGTGGAATACAAACAACCAACAAAATATCTTTATAAAAGATGTGATTTTAGAAAGCGAAATAAAGGGGGTAGATTGTTAAAGAGAATTTGAGAGATGATTATTTGTGAGTTATATATCACATATTGATCCGGATTCTCTTAGCTACCGGAATTAACCAAGATCTTTTTCTTATGTGATGTCATCAGAATTGCATGTGAAAGATTATGAAAATTCACATGTGCATACTTTAAAGAAGATGAAACATAATGACAACCATCATATCAAAGGAAACACTTACATTGATAACAAAGTTCACCTCAAAGGAAACACATACAATGATAACAGAGTTCACCAAGTGTGGGTTATGTCTCCGGGCCTGGTGTCAAGAGTGAGGAGGCCTCTTCATTAAATGTTGCAAGAGTATGATGATGTACATGGTATATTCTTTGTCATTACAAGGATAAATTCCCTTAACAAGAGTGGCATGTCTCTCCACAATAAGTTCTCCTAAAGGAACTCTCACTCATATGATCCCTCCTTCAGCATGACAAGATACCTAATTATCACATGAAGTGGCATACAAGCATCCTCCAACAGAATGGTAAACAAGGGTCTCAACATCAAAAACATCATCTCAGCAAATCAAAAGAAAGACATGGCATCAACACATCATATACCTCCTCTTTCAGGGATGGCTTGAAAATGCACAACTCTACTAAAGAAATGGACTGCAATGTTGAATTTGTGGCATGAAATTGTGTCAAGTGAATATAAACTCGGCCCCTTTTTGACACCATCAAAATTTGGACCCTCGATAATCTTGAAGATTCCCCAAAGATTCCTTCTCGTAGGTTGACTGGAATTTTTCTACTTAGATAAAAATTCTGAGTTCACCACTATGCTCCTTCTGAAAAACTAAGTAATTTGAGTGTAAATTCAGCGTGGTTCTGAAACTGGTAAAAATAGGCCCTTAAAGAATCTTTTAGAATCCTTGTGATTTCGCAAAGATTCATCTCTACAAGTTGAATAAAATTTCATTGCCCAGATCAGAAAATTGATCACACCATCAGACTCCTAGATAGATTATGGTTCTTTTGAGTAAAAATTTGACATGATTCTGTCACTGTGAAAAATTGGCCCCAAGGGAATCTTTTAGATTCCTCATGATTCTACAAAGATTCCTCTTTGCAAGTTCATTGAAGCTCTGCTACTGAGAGAACAAATATGATTACACCATCGCATTCCCTATGAAAATTTGAGAAGAATGAGTAAAAAGTTGGCATAGTTCTGGCTCTGTGAAATTGTTTTCCCAAGGGGATCTAAAGATTCCTCAAAAATCAAAGAATATTCCTGCAAATATTCCCTAAGAATCTATCTCGAAAATTGTGTCAGCCATGGGCCACCCCTGTGTTAGGTTTTGTGCTCACCCCACCACCCCCCCCCTCCCCCCAGCGAATGAAATTCTTGAGTTTAAATAATAAGGTTGGGCAAACGTTTCAAAGCACTAGCTCACGGCCCAACGGTAATAGTCTTGGCTATTACGAGACTCACTCAGGATCAAACCCCACGGGCTCCCGAATTGGCGCATTGGTCATGGCGCATTTCATTTCTTTTTGCCACATGTGTTGTTTTGGGAGGCACGTTGGTTTAATTGTTTATGGGTAACTTTTGCGTCATCACATTAAGAAACCTGGCCACCGATTGATGCAGGTGGCCCATTAATATGCAGTGGCCAACTACCATTTATTTTTTAACATATACATGTGGTTGTGAGTTGGTGTGGTTTGACCACCCTTCAATGCTATTTTATTATATAGTATATGTATACGCGGTGGTGTAGGATGACGAGGGTGGTGGCCCACCATCCCCTTTTTTTAATATTATTTTTGGTTTTTTTTAACAAATTGTACAAAACTTTTTTGTTGAATTTGTTCGAGTCAATGGAAAAATTAACGAGGTGACAAATTCAATTGTTGTAGCTTCTGGAATACATCCTCGATAAGTTCCAAATTGTTGCCTCGTTAGTGGCTGCTAATGGGCCTAGTTTGACCAAAATTTTGACTGGCCATAACTTTCACATACGAACTCTGATTGAGGTATTGTTTTCACCGTTGGAAAGTTTAAAAAAAAATATTCAATCTAACCCTAGTTTCACTTCAATCTAGAAACGTTTATTTTTTAGATTTTCCAAATCCACTTCTAAATTGTGAGCGTTTCTAGAGCCACTTGGATCATTCCTCCCCACTGAGGATCTTTTGGTCCTCCAAAAGCATGAAAATAATTGGAAACTATTGTGTTACATTTTCAGCACAATCAATGCCCTCACAAGTCACACTTCCTTCTCCTTCATTCTTGTTCTTCGGAGCCATAAATGATGAACTGACACATGCATCCTCAGTAACCCTGTAGTAAAATATTTGCAAGCTACATGTTCAATTACATGACCAATCATGACCCAAGCATCCCCATACTTTCCAAGAGTTTATAAGACATACTCTTTGGTGAAGTGCACATCATAATAGAAACCAATACCTCGGCTATCAACAAAGGCCAAAAGCATCACCGTTGCTTCAATAATTGATGGAAAAGACATCATCACTTTTACAATTATATCGCAAGACATTATTTACAAAATGTGGCCATGACAAGCTACTATATATATTAAAAACATCTCTCACTCATCAAAGGGAATGTGTCACCATCTCCTTGTGGCAGATTTGTTTGTTGAACAAATTTTCCAACTGGTTCCTGGACAGGCGCTTTGTCCTTGAGACACTCCTCTGGATGGAGCCTCCAACATGTGGCTCTTTGATGTTCACCGCTATGTCGATGATTGTAAAAACTATTCTTCCTCTAGACCTGCTTAACCATATTCCTTCCCTGATGTGGAGACGGACTTTCACGTCTTGTATTCTTTCTTGCTTTGATTCTCTTCTAGCACTCAAAAACAACATGGCTATTCAAGCCACAAATAATACATGGTTTTTTGTGCCATGATTTATGCTCATCCTTAACAATAGTTTTGTAGTGCAAATGAACTTTAGAATACTAAGACTTTTTATACCTCTCTTGGTTGTCTCTAGTACAATCCTAGCGATGAGAGCTTTTCTTAGCTCTTTCTCTGCAATGTGCACTATCATGGGAGGATTGTGATGTGTTCCCACTAGCCTCTTTCCTCGATGGTTTTGACAATGCATTGGAAGCTTATGCTACCTTCAATAATTCTCCTTCAATGTATCCCATCTTCGTAAGGAGTCTCAAGTTGGTCCCTGAAATGGGTACCTCAAGGCTTCCAACAAAAATAATGTCATGTGAAAATGAAACTGAAGAATGATCAACATTGTTTACCTCAGCTACCGATTTTGAATTAGGTGATGATGGATTCACTAAGACTTTGTTGTGCTTCAATTCTTCCAAGACCTCTTACGTGGCTCATAACTGAAACTGCAATCTCTGCTTCTCCTATTTTTCTTCTTGTAGAATTCTCCTCAATTCAACATTTTCTGCTTGAAGGTTCTGATTGATCTCCTCATTTTAATGATGAGAATATGATGAAGAAGAAGAATTTTCACATGAGGAGGTACCTCTATGCTTTCTTTCTCATGTTCCTCTCTTTCCATTTTCACCTCATAATTTGCATACATTATATCTACCATGTTGGCCATCCTGCAGAAGGCCTCGTAGATATCTCTATCATCCTCCATTTTCTTTCTAGTTTCACATTCAATCATTCACACTCAAAATTTATATCAACAAGAAGACTGCTCTAATACCAAACTTGATTCGGATTCTCTCAACTACTGGAACTGACCAAGATCTTTCGCTTCTGTGATGTTAGAATAATTACATGTGAAAGAGTATGAAAAACCACATGTGCATACTTTAAAGAAGAGGAAACATAATGACATCCATAAAATCAAAGGACACACACACACATTGATAATGGAGTTCACCCAGTGTGGGTTAATTCTCGAGGCCTGGTGCCAATAGTGGGAAGGTTGCTTCATTAAATGATGCAAGATGACGATGATGTGCATGGAATCTTCTTTGCCATTACAAGGATAAACTCCCTCTACAATAGTGGCATGTGTCTCCACAAGACGTTCTCTTATAAGAAATCTCACTCACATGGGCCCTCCTTCAGCATGACAAGATATATAATTCTCACATGAAGTGGCATATGAGTATCCTCCAACGGAATGGTAAACAAGGATCTCAACATCAAAAACATCATCTCAGCAAATCAAATGAAAGGCATTCCATCACTACATCATATATATCCACTTCCAGGGATGGCTTGAAAATGCACAGCTTTGCTGAGAAATAGAATGCACTCTTGAATTCATGGTGCGAAATCGCATCGAATGACTATAAACTCGACCCCTTTCTGACACCATCAAAACTTGGAACCTTAGGAATCTTGAAGATTCCTCAAAGATTCCTTCTCGTTGGTTGACTGTATTTCTATTGCTCAGATAGAAATTCTTATTCCATCACTACGCTCCTTGCGAAAAACTGAGTAATTTGAGTATTAAGTTGGCCTAGTTTTGAAACTATCAAAAATCAGCCCTTAGGGAATCTTTTAGATTCCTCATGATTCCACAAAGATTCCTCTCTATGATTTGACTCAAAATTTGCTACTTAGATCCTAAAATTGATCATTCCAATAGACTTGTGGTGAAATTCTTGTTCGTTTAAGTATAAATTTGACATGATTTTGTCACTGTGAAAAATTGGCCCCAAGGGAATATTTAGATTCCTTGTGATTCCACAAAGATTGCTCTCTGCAAGTTGATTGAAGAACTATTGCTCAGATGAAAAATATGATTAGACCATCGCGTTCCTTGTAAAAAACTGAGAATAATGAGTATAAATTTGGCATACTTTTGGCTCTGTGAAAAATTGCCCCAAGGGAATCTAAATATTCCTTAAGCATTAAATAATATTCCTACAAAGATTCCATAAGAATCTATCTTGAAATTCATGCAAGGCATGGCCTAAGCCTACATTGGGTTTTGTGCTCACCGCCCCCTATGCGAATGAAATTATTGAGTTTAAATAATAAAGTTGGGCGAACTTTTCAAAGCACTCGCTCATGGCCTCATAATAGTCCCAGTTGTTACAAGACCCACCCAGGGTCAAACCCCGTGGCCTCTCGAATTGGAACATTGGTTATGGCGCGTTGCATTTTTTTTTGGCGGCACGTATTTTTCTGGGAAGCACATTGGTTTGGAATTTTATGGGTAACTATTGGGCCACTGCATTGGGTAGCACAACCACCAATGGACGCATGTTCAAACCCCACCGGCCCATTAATATGCGGTCGAGGTTTGGCCAATGACCATTTATTTTTTAACATATGTATGCGGTTGTGGGTTGGTGGGGTTTGACCACTTGCAAACCATATTTTATTATTATTATTATTATTATTATTATTATTATTATTATTATTATATATAAGCCTCAAGGGTTAGCTCAACTGGTCAAATTAGTGCCTCACGGGGTCAATTCTCCCTGAAGCCCTTGGGGTTAGGTCTAGTTATTGGCTGCGGGGCTTGATTCCCTTCGGGGTCAATCAACCCAGATATTTTCGTGGACGTAGCGGCTACCCAATGACCAAGGTTCCTGTGAACCACACCAATATATATCTATATATATATATATATATATATATATATATATATATATATTTGGGGTGGTGTGGGGTGGTGTGGGGTGGTGGGTTGGTGGCTTGCCACCCTATTTTTATAATATTATTTTGTTTTGTTTAACAAATTGTACAAAACTTCACCACCAGACTTTTGGGGTCACTGGAAAAATTAACGAGATGAAAAATTCATGTGTTTCATCCACTGGAATCTGTCATTGATAAGTGCCAAATTATTTCCTTGTTATTGGATGTCAATGGGCCTAGTTTGAACAAAACGTTGACTGGACATAACTTTCACATATGAACTGTGATTGAGGTGTCATTTTCACCATTGGAAACCTCGCAATGATATATTCAATCTAACTCTAATTTTACTTCAATCCAGAAGCTTTTATTTTTTAGCTTTTTCAAAGCCACTTTTGAATTCTAAGAGTTTCCGGAGCTACCTATATCACATATGAAGCCGGTGTGAAGTAGATATTACGGGAAGAATAGGCAGAGATAAAGATGGAGATATTCAGAATTAATGGCTAGGTAAATTGGCATGTTGTTTCTTGTATGTATCAGGGGATTATAATCTCCTTTCAAGCTGGAGCTTGGTAAAGAAAATGTTGTAACGTATTAAGTTAGGAGCCTCCTGTGCATTGTAGCATGCAAAAAAATTATGGGAGTTGGAGCTTCCTTGCATGCTGTAGCTTGTAGAAAAATTAAGGTAGCATCTGTTATACGTTGGAGCCTATAAAAAATTAGATGTAATAAGGGAGTAGGAGCTTTCCTTTGCATCACAACAATAAAAAATTGTGGTTTTATCACTTTACAGGTTTCCACTTATATCAGGTGTCCATATGTGTTGATCTTATGTGTTTATGTGATTTTTTGGATTAGTTATTAATAGGGAAAATTTTAGGGGCTAATATTCGCAGATGGGCTAATTTTCCATGCTTTTTCCAAAAAAAAGGATTCGACAATTCCAATTATTTTTTCTTAAAAATGATTCATCGAAATTTTATAAGAAAAAAATATTTTATTTTAAAAATCACCAAAAAATTATAGAGACTATATAAAATCATTAGAAGTTTGAATATTTTTACTAAAATATCATCAAGCATTTTATAGTTTACATATTATGGATTAGTCATGTTTGCCAAGGTGTCTAATCTTTAATATAAATTTCCATCCTTAAAATTTTCCTTGGTTATTAATTGATGTTCACACATTCAATTTGTTGGTTATCATGTGTTAGGATTCTCATTTAAAAGTTCAGTTAATGAGTTATAAAGAAAATAAATTAATGTCCATGGATATACTAAATTGATTCACGCTCCCCTGCCCCCTTCCCCCTTTATGTTTAGCCAAGTTTTCATTAATTTTTTCTTGCTACCTTTATTCCTCTTACTATACTTTCTATCACAATTGAAACATAGTCCATTTTCTCTTATTTCATCCATTTTTTGATGGGTCAACCTTGTCAGTTTAGGAGAGCAAGCATGCTTTTCTCTAAAGTTATTAGTGATCAATTTTCTAGTGGCCATACTTTTACTCTCAAATTTCCTCGCCAGACTAAAATCATTCTCTACATATTTAGGTTCAAAACGATGCACATCATGTTCGATGCTTTCCTTTAAAGTTCCCATAAATAGGTCTAAAAATCTATCCTCTAAAATATTATATACTATGAGACTCAACTTTTGGAATTTTTGAATGTTCTATGTAATGGGATATTTTTGTCAAAGATTTACAAATTTACTAAAGAATGTTTTTATCCTAATATCCCCAAAATGTGCTATCAATTCCTCTATACAAATGAACCAATATAAACCAAAATCATTTTTTCTTTCACAAATCCATTGACACCATCTCTGTTAGTTTTATTCTAAAAGCATGGATGCAACAATTACCTTTTGTAAGGCTTCCACTTGGTGTAGATCAATGTATTGCTCCACTTGAAATATCCATGTTATAATACCATTACCATCAAAATTCCTCATATCGATCTTCAAAATGTAGTAGTTCCTTGGTGCTGACCTGAAGCCTTGATGATGTAGATCTTGGATAGAAAATTCATGTTGTGATTCTATGATTCAATGTTTGTGATCATGAATTGTGATAAAATAATTCCCACAAGAGATTGAGTTTCAACATCCCCCCAAAGAAATCAATATCATTATATATGTCATTACGCATCAAAACCTCCGATGAAAAGATCGTTGTTGTAAGTAAGAGGGGTGAGGTAATTCAGTAAAGTAGAGAATATGGAGAGAGTCAAAGTGAAACGCTATGTCCCCATGTAGCTCTTAGCCTTAGCCTATAGAGAGGTAGTGGACGGTGCCCCCTTTATTGAGATGTGAAGTTGTGCTCCTTGAGCTTCCGTCCCTGGGAGAATGAGGACTATTATTTCTTTGGATCTCAATATCCCTATTAGGAATCTCTCAAATTCACGTTTTTCCATGGTATTCATGGATTTTTATATTTCTACCTTATTTTCATTCATGTTCTTTTCTATTTCTTTCGTATTTTTATTCATATTCTTTTTTATGTCTTCCTAATTTTAATTCATCTTCTTTTCTATTTATTCCTTATTTTCATTCATCTTCTTTTCCATTTCATCTGTAATTTATCTTTTAAGAGCCTCAATGAAAAAATGGAAAGGACAAGATGTTGTGTTGCATGCATCAAATACTAGTGTTGGATGAAGCAAACAAATGCAAAGGAACTATGTTGAAGATAATAAATCAAAAGAAGCACAATGATGTAAAGGAATTTAGGAGTTGAAGGTAATAAACCAAATGCAAGTTCAGTTGAAATGACTAAGTGCATTTTTAGAAGGGAAAAAATGAAGCATAAGCTACTTCATTGCTTGAATGATATGCCTAGCGGTAAATTGCATTGTATTGTTTTCTCTGCAATTTTCCATAGTTTTTCTTAGCTCCAAGTTTCAATGCCCATGTTCAATTATCCCTTGGTTTTTATTACTTATTTATGTGGAAATTATAGTAAGTAGAAATCTTGAAAATATTGTGGGTGAGCATCGCACCCATAAAGGCTAGTTATGGACACAAATCGACCCATTAAGGATAAAATCATTTTCTTGGAGGTCGAGATGTGAGCAAGTAGAATGCATCCAATGCATTTTGTGATTATCTAAGACAAATTCTTGGGGGATTTACCACCATCATTGAAGCTAAACAAACTATTAATGGAAAAGAACCTGCATCCCTACCATCATCATTGTAATTGACATTTATCACTACCCAGGTGACATCATTCTTAGAGTATTTAAATTCAAATCAGTAGATAACCATGTGAAGAGAATGGAAGATGATTCAATGGAGTTCATATTGGATGAAAATTCAAGTGTAGGATTTGCATCAATTCATGAGTAAATTTTTGGTTTTGTAAACATGAAATCAAACTAATGGTAAGTAATTCTATAATGGAGTTGTGGGGTGATATGGTTTCAATGAAGTTAATCAACATATTAAATTTAGCTAACTCAATATGGAATATAATGTTGTTTCTAGAATTAGTTACTCTAACAAATTATAGAGGAAATTAAAGACAATGATTGATAGTCACACTAAAGATCAAGACATAAAAGATATATATGAAGACTTGAAACATGTGAACCCAAATAGTGGAACAATAAGGTATATGAATTGATCTCATATGTATCATTATTTATTGTTGATATGTTTTAGCTCTTTATGGCAATACTTTATGATATAAAAATGATTCATTTGTTTCCATGGTAAAGTGTGATTTGTGTTTTGTTTATGTAAATTTAGCTATGTGTTTTGTTCCCCTTAATTTCTCTTTAATGAGATATTGTTTCATGAATGTTTTGTTTCAAGTCTTCATCTATAGGTGCATAAGGAATGTAATATTGACATGGATACATCTTATATCCAAACTATTTTTCTAGAGAACCAATGATCATAGTGGTTGGGAATATAGGTGTCTTGGTAGGTGGAAATATGTCTATAGCATGTCCAACTAGTTAATTTTACAACCTAGTTGGTGCTATGCCTTGGACTACAATAGGTTCCCAATCAATATATGTGGTACTAGTGTTCATCCTGAAGGTACAGTTGGCTTCCAGGTGGTATGTTATTCAAGATAACAATTCTACAAGTTAGTGGAGGAGCATGGAAGATTTTATTTAGAGATTGAAGCAATTTTCCTAATTGGATAACCATTGTTTGGTTATAATGAAAAATATAATGAAGTTTCATTTCCTCACCAAATACACTGAGGGTTGATCAAACACTTAATTCTAAAGTGGAATTGTGAGATTGTAGTATGCCAAGGATGGATTTTTTGTTCTAGATCCAATGGATATTTTTTAAGAGTTTGTGTTAGGTCCCTATACTACTAGTGTAACCCCTTATTGTCATTAGTACAACCCCCTTATTATATTTTTGTGCCTATGTAGTCCCCATATTGTTATTATTGTGCCCCATAGAAGCCCACTATTGTTATTATTGTGCCCTTACATTATTATTATTATGTTGATTCCCATTATATTATGAACCCTTAGACTCCTATATATAGAAAGGAGGTCTTGTCATTTGTATCATCTAAGAAGTGTTCATTTGTGTAGTGTAAAGGAGGTTTCCCCCTCAAAAAGGCTTATTTCTTAGGCGTTGATCTATCTTTTCTATCTTTTTGTGAGCTGGTTTCATAACATTTGGTATTAGAGCTTTCGATTCTATGGTTTTAGTGCTCCAAACAGGTCATCATGGTATTTTCGCTATAACTTTTTTTCTGTGACGTTTCAGAAGTGAAAAAAAGAACCATTTGAGAAGAAATCTTGCTGAACTACACATCCAAATTTCAGATCTTGTATCGCTATATTTTCGGAGATATGATATGAGGAAGTTAGGATTTTTGAAAGCCCCATAATTTCATCTAAAACAGGTCATCGTGGTATTTTCGCTACGAATTTTTAGAAGCGAAAGAAAAAACCCATTTGAGAAGACATCACTCTGAATCTCAGATCCTAATTTCAGATCTTGTGTCGCTATATTTTCGGATATATGCTCTGAGGAAGTTAGGGTTTTTACAGACTCCTGAATAAAATCCTAAATAGGTGACCTTGGGAAAATCGTCATAACTTTCTATCTAAGCAAAAAATTGAAATTTTTTCAGAAGTTACAGAAAGAGGACGGACTGTAGTTTTTTATGCATAGTTTTCAAATTTGAAGGTCGAAACAATGACATGTGGCACGTCGTACAAGTTTTCTCTACTGAAACATTATATAATCAGGTCATGTTAGGAGATTGGGCATAACTCTTTCTTGCAACATCAAATTCTGATCAAAGTTGCAGGGTTAGAAAGAGGACTCAAAGGGCTATTGCAGGAGAGAATTTTAGAACTTTGAGTTCTGAAAGTACAGAGTTACAGTCATTTCAAGATTGAGCTCCTGAAATCAAGAAAAGGCGATATGAGGAAGTTTGATGGAAAGGATCTAGTAAATTGGATACTACAGATGGAGCAATATTTTGATCTACATGGTGTACCACCGTTACAAAAGGTATATATTCCATCTTCATATTTAGAACCAAATCAATGCTTTGTTCTCGTAAACAAATTTTTACATGGTCAATTTTCACAGAGGAAAGGATAGCACATTATGAGGATACAAAGAGCAACACTACAACAATTGGAAGAAAAAAGAGAAAAAAGGCTTTGTTACAATTGTGATAACAAATACATTAAAGGTCATAAGTGTGCTGAGAAGAAATTATTTTACATTGATTGTGGAGAGGAGGAAGAAAAGGATCAAGAAACGTCAAAATAAGAGTATATACACCAGAAACCAACCCCAGAGAAAGAAGAAATGAATCCGACCATATCTTGTAAAGCATTGGAAATAATTCCCACTCCTAAAACTCTTAAGATAGAAGGAAGTATCAAGAATAAAAAGGTTCAAGAAGTGAAATATCACATCGAGAAAGAAGAAATGAATCCGACCATATCTTGTAATGAATTGGACGGAATTACCATTCCTCAAACTATCAATATAGAAGGGCATATCAAGAAGAATAATGTTCAAGAATTGAAAGATCACATCGAGTCTCAAGAAATCAATCCGACCATATCTTGTAATGCATTAGAAGAAATTACCACTCCTCAAACTATCAAGATAGAAGGACATATCAAGAAGATAAAAGGTAAGAGTTTTGATTGATTCGGGCAGTACCCATAATTTTATTGATTGTAAGATAGCCAAGGAATTGAATTGCTTCCTATATCCAGCACCGGAGTGTCAAGTGAAGGTTTCAAGTGGAGGAACCATAACTTTCTCTGGAAAGTTCCATAATATCAAGCTATCCATGGGAGAATATGTATTGAATAGCCAAATGCTTTCCATTCCAATGGGTGGTGCTAATATTTTACTAGGAGTCCAACGGCTACAATCTTTGGGTACGATAGCTTTTAATTTTCAAGAACTTTTCTTGAAATTTTTTTGGGAAGGAAATGAAGTTTAATTGAGGGGTATCGAAGGAAAACCTGGAAAGATAATCAACTCTAACAGCATGACAAATCTTCTAAATAAATAACAACGGGGTGTAATTGCGCAATTATGTTCACTAGAGGTTCCCACATCGAAATCATGTATTTCTCTAGATCTGCAAAGCATTTTGGACAATCATTCCAAGGTATTTGAGACTCCCAAAGGCCTCCCACCTATTCGTGATCATGATCATGCTATTCATTTGATTCCATGAAGTGTTCCTCTAAACATCAGGCCTTACATATATCCATATGCCGAAAGGAGTGGGAACTCATTCAAAAGTTGTAGAAGATCCGAGTTCAAACAGTATTGCGAGAACTTGACAAGGAAGGAAAAATCATATTGGAATCTAAAGTAGTCACGGAACCAAGAAATCAAAAGCTACAAAATAGATCAATTTCAAAGTATCTCATCAAGTGGAAGAACTTACCTACTGAAGATTCCACATGGGAGGACAAGAATTTATACAGAAGCATCAAGAACTACTCAAGCATTGAGGACAACACTTTTTGAAGGAGAGGGGCATGTTAGGTCCCTACACTACTACTGTAACCCCTTATTGTTATTAGTACAACCCCATTATTATATTGTTGTGCCCATGTAGTCTCCATATAGTTATTATCGTGCCCCATAGAAGCCCAATATTATTATTATTGTGCCCTTACATTATTATTGTTGTGTCGGCTCTCATTATATTATGACCCCTTAGACTCCTATATATATGTAAAGGAGGTCTTGTCATTTGTATCATCTAAGAGTGTTCATTTGTGTAATGTAAAGGAGGTTGCCCCCTCGAAGAGGCTTATTTCTAAGGTGTTGAACTATCTTTTCTATCTTTTTGTGAGCTGGTTTCGTAACAGTTTGATCGAAGGGAAGTTGGTGAAAATTATTGTGCTAGAAACATAGATCAAATGATGGTGGTAAAAAAATGTGAAGTTTGTGGGTTGTGTTAACTAAAAGCAAACTTTACCATATGGAAATTTAAATCACATTTTTTATTTGTATCAATTCTATGATGTTATGTATTTGAGCTTGTATGTTTTCTAGAGTTGGTACTTATGAGAAATATTATAATAGTATTTAGGAACAAATTATCCAAGTCTATACTTGTTGTCTCCTTGGGATGGAATATGTTTATTGTATGTAACAACCCTGGTGAAAATTCCGTGTAATGAAAGTTAATAAAGGAAAAAATAATAACCACGGTTGATGAGACACTTATTCCAAGTTGAATGTTGGGTAAGACATCCTAGTGTGGTTGTTTATCAGTTTATTATGGCTAAGGAAGTTGGCAAAGGAAATGACTAAGGCTTTGCAAAGGAAAAATGGAATTTTTGGAAAATTTATTTATGAAAATAATGGAAATTAGAAGAAAAGGGAGGTGAAAGATCAGAGGTTGCATGTGAGGAGGAAAATGAATGAAAATAATGGAAAATGAAGAAAATAGAGGCATAATTAATAAAAAGGTTTCTGAGGATCAATTTCTAACCTTTTTCCAGTTCATTTTTGGAGATCTCTCATTATTCTCTCTCTCTCACTCACTCTTGAACACTTCCAGTTTTCTTGGATAATTTTGGCATTGAATCAAGAAATGAAAAGAAGGTAAGAGGAAGCAAATATCAAGAAGGAAAAGGCAGTATCAAGCAGCTACAATAGGATTCTTTGCAGGTATTGATTTGCATGTATTTTCCTTGTTATATTTGGCATGCATGGTGTTGAATATGGTTCTTTTGTTGTTATGGCATGAGTTTTTACAGGTGTAACAGTGTTTTCAGCCTAGCCTTTCCATTTCTGGATAGCCATGATGTAATGGGGTTCTCATGTCTTGGTTTAACTGGATTTCCAGATGGGTTGCAAGATGAGTGAGGTGGATATCTAAATGATAGAGCACATGGCCTAGTGGTCCCTGAATCGCAGTGTGGTTAATGGTAAAGCCACTGGCCTAGTGACCCCTGAGCCAGACTCTGGGTTACAGTAAAGTCAGGATTATGTTACCTCATTGGGCCTAGGAATCTTTTCTAGTGAATGGGACGATATATAGTAAATCAAAGAGGTGGTTTTCCATATGTTGGTACTAGGAATCTTTGGTTTAGGATATGTAGTAAACCCTAGAGAGTGGATCTTATTTTAAGGCCTAGTGATCTGGGTTTGGATTGTGATAAATCCTAAGAGACCAGGAGATAGGAAAATTCCTCACAGTGTAGGTGGAGAAATCCAATGGCATCCATGCTTGACTGACCTAGTGATCAGGTGGGGATCATGGTAAAGCCTGTTATGACCTGTTTATTGTCTTGTTCTAGTGATCCCGGAAGATTTATCGTAAAGCATGATTTCTATTAATGAGGGTGAGGTGGTTTAGCCTCGATATGCCCTGGTTGGATCTTTTGGCTTGAGTCTCACTTTCACTCTTGGAATATGGCATGGGGGTGAATGGATAAAGATAGATTTGGATCAGCCATTCTATGGTCAAGTGGAATGTGCTAGTCCCATCTTGGGTTTGGATTTGCATCGTCAATATGAGGTTATTTCTCCTTCTATTTCTACGAGTATTATATTGATTTATATGTGGATCATATGGCTATGATTTAATTTGTATTTATGGTTCTCTTATGCTAGTTATATATGTGTTTCATGAGAATGGATATGTATGGATCTCATCATGTTTTTACTTTTCAATTAATGGACAATGTATCTATGACCTAATAGATGATAATGCAACAAATTAGATGAGGGAACAATGGTTCTTAGCGATTCTCATATAAGTATGAAATCCTAATGCTTAAATATGTTATTTACACCTATAGATTACATATTTGTGACATGTTTGACAAAATCCCTGTCATGGCTAGTAGGGGTCTTGGTAAGAGCTTGTTCAACTATTTGATTTTGAATCATTGTTTCCTTGTTTTTTTATTGTTTAGAAGATGTCATTCAATTATGGGCAATGACCTGGGCTTTGGGCCTGAAAAAGTGTCTTAAATATCAGGGATGCTAGCATAAAACTTGATAGAATCTTAACTAGACACTGGCATGCCTATAACATGAGAGCATCTAGAACCTCCTGGACATTGATAGGCCTATACCATGAGAGCGTCCATAGGTCAAGTGATCAAAAACTTCAGTGGGACCCAGGGGCTAGCTTCCTGAAGTGTTTGGATGGTTTTCAGGGGTCTTGTAGTTGATGTGAAAGGTTTGTATGTTGTGTTTCCATTGATTCCATTTCATTAAGGTCGCATAGGAGGTTGAATCTGATCATAGTAGCCTCTTGTCACATGTTTACCCCAATTGGACGGTTACTTGGGTATATGTGTGAAGAGGGTGTTATAGAGTGGTATTAGAGCATGTTTCATCCCTTATATTGGATGGGTTGTGTGTGTTAGTCATGTATGCATTTCGGTTGCATGTGTTTCTCTTATGCTTACATTCCTTGTGCTTGTTGCATTGCATGGTGTTGATCATGGTTGTAGTGATGTTGCCATGTCGAAGTAGATGTCGTTGTTGTGGGATGCATTGTCATGAGTGTATGATTGGTTACATGTTGTTATATGTCGCTTACATGTGTCATTGTTGTATTCTTGGTTACACTCGTGTATGCTTGTTTGCATGTATCATTCTTGTAAGCTTGGTTTCAAGTATTGTTCACTTATGCTTGATTATATGCATTCATTTGTGTGTATGGTTGATTACGCATTGCTTATGCATGTTGATTTTTTCATGTGGCCATGTGTACAGTGGCGTAATGGCTATTGTTTTCCATGCATGTAGTCATGGTATGTGTAGTTGATATGGTCATGCATTGATGACTGGACTCTAGCTAGAATGATGTTTAGGAGTTGATGCTCTTATTTGTATATGTTTATATGCTATTATGATTATGTTATACATGTATCAGGTTGGTTTGATGATCTTGCGGATGAGGTATCCTCCCCGAATTATGCTAAGGTATGTTGGTCTATTGTGATTTTGTTTAGCTAACATAGTATGCCTTGCACGAGAAGGATCAAATGGCTATCAAGATGGTAGACTACAAAGACTCTCCCTATGAATCAAATGAGTAGCGTGGTATTGGGAACTCTTCTGATTTGCAAGACACATTGAGAAGCTTGAAGGAAGAAATACGGATTTGTACAAAAGACAATCACCAAATCATACAGGCACAAAAGAAACAAGCAGAGGTTAAATCTATACTTATTCATAGTTTGTCATAATTTCAGTGACAAGGACCACTTCGAATAATCCATGGACAAGAGGACATAGCTAATGTGACATTTGGCAGTAGGTCTCATGGTGGTCACATTTTAGATAGAGATGACATTATTAGAGATGGCGGGTTGTTGGATACTTCAGATAGAAAAGGTGATGGATACAGGTACTATTCTAGTTCTGGTTTTGATAGACATCATGACCTTCATCGTTATCATCCTTATAGGAGGAGTCATAGGGGATACTTTCCATATGAGTTTAAAAAATCAAAGCCGCCTACTTTTGATGGAGATGGGAAGAAATCGGAAGATGTAGAATCTTGGATACTTGGGATGAACAAATTATTTGAGTTGTATAATTACATCGATAAAATGAAGGCCAGAGCAACGATCTTCAACTTGAAAGGTAAAGCAGATATTTGGTGGGAAGATGTGAATTGGGTCAAAGACATTAGGACAAATGACTTGAGTTGGCATGAGTTCAAGAGGAATTTCAGGAAGAAATACTTGTCATAAAGGTACTATGACAGTAAGGCTAAAGAATTGTATGAGCTAAAGATGGGATAAATGACAGATGAAGAGTACACAACCAAATCTTTGGAGCTATTGAGGTATGTACTATATCTTAAAGGTGAGAAGGATAAATTTAGGTGATTTGTCAGTGGATTGACATTAGAATTTATAGACTGAATTGAGTATGATGAGCCTCGGTCACTGGAGGAAGTTATTGGGAAATTGAAACATTTTTATGAACAGTCAAAGAGTAATAATGAATCTCAACAAGGATGGAAAGGAAAAGAAAAGGTAAAGGTAAATGGCAGCTGAAAAGAACAAGGCCTTAGAATGAAAATGAGAGAGAAAATGTAGCACCACAAAAGAGGTTTAATGCAATTAGATAGGGACATGGGGCATAGTAGTAGCAACAGCATATAAGTGAGGCTACTGGTTGGTTGGAGTGTTGGAAATGTGGTAAGGAGCACCTTAAGAGAGATTGTCCATAGAATCAGGCTAGTAGGCCTCATATATATCGTGCGTAGGAGGCACAGACTGTTGGGGATGTTGGTTAGAGAGTTCCTCATAAAATGAAACATTGGATAAAAAACAAGAAGTCCATTATGCATCTATCATCGAGATGGACGGTAAGCTTTGTGATCAAGTTATTTCTATTTTGATTTACCATGGATCTAATTATAGCTATGTTAGTCTTGAATTGGTGGATAAGTGTGGTTTGAGTAAGGAATTCTATGCAGAATCTTAGTTAGTGCAGTTGGCTATCGGTAAAAAGAAGTGAGCTCATCATTGGGTAAGAGGTTGTGCATTTTATTTGAATGGTATGCCTACCGCAACAAATCTAAATGTATTACCATTTGGATCATAAAAATATGTTGTTAGGCATGGATTGGTTGTACCTTTATAGAAAAAAGGTAGATTGTTATGACAAATCCATTGAGTGTGTTGATGACAATGTGGAATCAAGATTCTTACAGCGAAAGAAGAAAGCCACAATAGTAAGGATGGTGACAACTATGCAAGCAAGCGTAGTCACGGGAAAGGGTATGTGTTATTAGCAGTGAAAATTTGTAGTGACAAGGGTAAGGAAGTTGAGGATGCATATGTTTTGAGAAAATACCCATTTCTATAGCAATTTCAGGATGTATTTCCTGAGGACATTACAGAGTCACCCCCACATAGGGAGGTATAATTTTCTATTGAGTTAGTGCGAGAGGCAGCTCCATCATCAAAGGCACTTTACAGGATGAGCGCACCTGAGTTGGTAGAGTTGAAGGAAATTTTGGAAAAGGGATACATTAGACCAAGTGTATCACCTTGGGGTGCATGTTTAGTCAATTTAGTGTTATCTAAATTGCTAGTATTTATTGTCAACCCGGGGCTCGTAAGCTGATGAAGTGAAGGTGTACTATATGTACTTAAGTAACCTCTTAGAGTTTTTCTTATCGTTGGGGTGTTGTTGTGGTTAATTATGTTCCTATATGGAATGAGAATTTATAAACAAGTGAGTGATGGTGTGTGTGTAAGTGAATTCTAAATGAGTGGAAGTGTGTGTTGAGTGATTTCTAACTATTTGCTTGAAAGGAAATACTTGGAAAGAATAAATGAAATTGAAATGACTTGAAATAACTTGAAAGCAAATGACCACTACCAATGGCACTAGACACCGTTCAAGTTGTTGCTAATTAAAGAAGAAAAAGAGTCACTTTTAGAACCCAAGAATGAAGATTATCTCTCTCTAACTCAATGCCTCGAAGCACATGTACTGTGTAAAGCACGGAAAGAAAGTAGCTTAAGTGGAATTATAAAAGTGAGAAAAATATGCTTAAAAGACTAATAATAATTTGCTATCTCTAATACTCTACTTCAGCCATATGTACTATGGGAAGCATGATTAGAAAATAGTGAGGAAATAGTCTAAGAAACACTTTAAAATCAAAACTTCTACTTTAAAGACTAGTGGTAATGATTTACTCTCTCTAACTCAATACTTCAAAGCACATGTACTGTGTAAAGTAAGGAAAGAAAGTAGTTTAAGAATAGTCCAAAAAGTACCCAAACAAGCTGCAAGTTAGTAATATTTTGATCTTGAAAGATGTTAGCTTATGATGAAGATCATTCATGTATGTGAACAGCTCTTTGAGAAATAAAATTAAAAACTAACTATAAAGACAAAAGCAACACTTGGATTGTCAACTTAAAATACCATCAGCTGTAAAGCAAACACAACACATATAAAAATAAATCCCGGGCAAAAAGGAACCTGCAAAGAGATAACACTGATCAGCTGAAAATAAAAGAAGACAAGTAAATGAAACTATACATGTTTAAGGAAACAAATAAGGAAATGATGAAATACTGCACATGAAATACTCTACAAAGGCTGAGATGAGCAGGGGCCCTCTGTCCATTCAGCCATAAAAGACTTCAAAGATCTGGAAACTTCAAAACAGTGCTTATATTTATTCCTCCATTTGCAAAAAGGTCACAAAATAGAGTGCTGGAAAAACAGAGTTTACAACCGCTTCTTAATTCAACACAGTACAGCAAAATATCACTAATCAAAAGTCTCTTGAGCGTACACAGACGCATCAATTTATAGGATTTTCTAAGCTATCTATGCGTGCAGCTAGTTAACGGAAAAACGATAACAGTCATGCGTATTAAATGCCTCTTTTGACACATCACGGTTGCATAAACGAGTTTGATGGTTCTTGTGATCATGGATAATCAATCTCGGTTGGATTGCGTTCCCTGTCGTCTTCAGAACTTGGACAAATCGCCATTGGAGATGACGTGACCGAACAGCCTTCAAACACCGTTGAACCACCTTGAGTTGACCGTGGTTAAACCAGCTTTGACCATGGCTGAAGGTGACGTGGATGGTTGAAACAATAGGATAGGAACCTCGACCATGATGATATCTGGGTACCCATGTGGCCCGTCTAGCAATCTGACACGTGGATCATAGTGTTTAACAAAATGGCTGCAGGATCTTCAGATAGCTGCGGGATCATCAGATAGCTGCGGGATTCCTGCAAGTATGTCAAAAAAACTAAACAAATAGTCATCCATTAGCAAACTTACTTAATCATGCCTATTGACACTGAATGTAATGATCTGAGAGGTTTTATGATGAAAATGAGGCAAAAGAGAAGGAAAGGTAAGGAAAAATGGAGGAAAATGATAGAGAAATAGGTGTAGAATAGAGGTTCTACATACCCCCACTCCGAGGGTATTGCATGTCCTCATGCAATGAAAACACAATTCAGTCCATCTGCTGGGATGCCTCAACTAGGACATCCAACCTCCTTCTCTTCCTCTGTGTAGAAAAATTAACCTTTGGCCTCTTGAACATGCATCTGAATTTCAAGTTAATTAAGGCTCTGTTCAACCTTTTGCATCTTTTCTTCAGTCTGCTGTGTTTCTTCTGCCACATGCTCATATGAAGATAGGTATTATCTTGAATTGCCTTAGCAATGTCAGCTTGCTGCTTCATTTCCTCATTCCTCTGTTTAATGTGACGGTTCAACACTTCAAGTTCATAGATTTCTTGTTTAAGTGAATCTATTTGCTGCTCATAAGGCATAACATTACTTGGGCCAGCAGTTCTTTGCTCCAATGTCTCATAATAATTGTACACCTCCTGTTGAATTGGGTCAACACTTGGTGACTTTCTTGGACTACATTCTTGTTCAATTTCAGTTTCCAACTCCGGCTGGAATGGACTGTCTTCTCTTGGAGGAGTGGCTGCCTCACGTGATGATGGACTATCCTCAAGGTCTACTTGTGTAGCACTCTTCTCAGGTGTGCTAAGATCAACAAAGAGTGTCCTCATGGCTTTCCTTTTACTTTGCAACCTACTACTCCTTCTCACAATGACATCACTTTGCATTTCCTTTTGTGCTTTCTCCTTTGGTTTTTGAACTTTTACTTCTTTAGAGTGGGCAGTTTTCTCAAGAAGTTTAGTTATCCTCTGTGCTAAAGGCTGGTTATCCTCTTCTTCACCACTAGAATGCTCCGGGGTCTGGTAAGTTTCTTGAATTATGGATTTCCCTTTATCTTGTTTTTGTTTCTTTTTGGCCTCTCTTTTCTTTTTGGCAGCTTCCTTGGCAAGGTCAGCAAGGGTTTCTGAGATGGCCTCTTGAGCATTGTCTTCAGTGGGTTCAACATCAGGTTCAGGATGATGGACTTCTAATTCTTCTACAGTTTGTTCTTCTAACACATCAGTTTCAGAGATACTTTCCCTTCTCTTCTTTCTGCTCTTTCTAGGTATGGAAGACTCCCCAGGCTCCACAAAATGATTCCTTATAAGGAATTTTTCCCAAGTGTCTTGTCTTTCTTTTAATTGATCTTCTATTAGTAACTTTACAAGACCATGGTGACAGAGGTAAGCTTCTACATTCCGTGGGTTTCGTTGAGCCATGGAGCACATCTTCCTAAGACTTTGAAATAGGAAATAAGGAAGGTTTACATCATGCTCTCCTTGAAACTGAATCATAATTTTACCATGGTAGACATACAACACTCCAAATCTTCCTTCACAGGTGAAAAACTTTTGTACTAATAGCAATAAAGTTTTCCATTCATCTTTAACATGAGAAATTGGAATGCCTTTGGTAAAAACACTTGTGTCCATACCTGGATTTTTGAAAATCCTCTTCCATTGTTGATCTTGGACTGCCCGGTTTTTGAACCAACGTTCACCGGTCTGTGGAAGAGAAGTAGCCTTTGCTACACTTCCTTCGCTGACTGTGATTGTTAAATCTCCCACCTCTGCCTGGCTTTCCTTATCCTTAAACGATCTGGCAAAAGCTTTGGTTACTTCCTTATGATAGCCCTTAAATTTTCTGATACATTGTAACCAGTTAGCTTTTTGTAGTGCCTCCTCGACCTGAGGATATGCCTCCAAAAATTTCTCACCTTCCGGTTCAGCCCTCAGAAGCTTTCCCATCGACCCCTCGGTTCTGTTTATACACAAATTTGATGGTGACCCTACACAGTGACTTCGTGACTTTACACAGTAACTTCTGACTTTACACAGTAACTTCTGTAAAACAGAGGATATACGGTGCAAAAACAGCTTCAGATACCGGGAATTTACGGATGGAATTGAGAGTTGAGCGGTGGAGTTAGCATGGATATGGTAGAAATAGTGACTGACAGTCGCAATACGACTGTATCTCGGGTTTACGGCTATATGGCAGAGGAGAAAAACAGAGGATGGTAACCGTAGTGAGTGATAATGAAACAAGGTAGATGATGGTAAGGAATAGGGAATGATGAGCATGGAGGGTTTTGAAATTATGGACGGAACGGCTACCTTCTTCGATTTCGGATATGGAGTGACACATGGCTATGGAACGAGAGCAGAGAGACGTAGTGCGGTAGGTTACGTCATTAGGGTACAAGACCTTAATGACCGTAACAGCCATATGTAATTTGAAAACCCATAGTGATTATGAACTGGTAGACGTGGAGGATTCGGAGATTTGTAGTTGCATGGGAGAAAGGAGAGTGGGTAATCATTACATTTAGTGGCCAATAAAACATAATCCAAGAAAAGTTCGCATAATGAAATAACCATAGGTTTAGGACTTTGAACATACCTTGAATCACATTTTATTTGGCTTCTGATGATTTACTAACCTTTTGTAAACTTTTATTGCTAGCATATGATCTTTCTCCTGGTCTTTGATAATTCTGAGCTGTAAATATTTTCTTCAGACACACTGTGTTTTTTTGTGCAGGTACAGAAGGCTGCAGGAAAGCTAATCAGCTGCAGGATTGTCAAATGGCTGCAGAACTGTAGTGAAGTCTTCTTAGCTGCAGAAAACACTTTAGTTGCCAAAAAAAAACTTTATTAATGAAGTGAAATGGAGTGAAGAAATGAATGGATGAATGGATGAGTGAAAAACAGTGAGGTGGAGTGAAGAAATGAATGGATGAATGGATGAGCGAAATAAATGGAATGGAAATAAAAGAGGGAAAGAGAGTTTTTTTTTTTTTTTTTTTTTTTTTTTTTTTTGGAAAACATGAGGTGTCAGGTGACCCTGATTTTCACCTTATGTTTTCTGTATGAGCCTGCCAATCAGAGATTGGTTTTCAGGCTCATACACTTATTCTTTTTTTTTCTCTTTTTTTTTTTTCTTTTTTTTTTTTCTTTTTTTTTTTTTCAAATTGAAAGAAACAGAGATTTTAGGCTGACGGAGGAGAAGAATTCTTCTCCACCAGCCTCATTTCAGAATCGCCTTGGAATAACTTAACAAACT
Organism: Pinus tabuliformis; assembly: GCA_031772625.1. Taxonomy (NCBI): domain Eukaryota; kingdom Viridiplantae; phylum Streptophyta; class Pinopsida; order Pinales; family Pinaceae; genus Pinus; species Pinus tabuliformis. The sequence continues at coordinate 844,611,684 of CM062809.1, read as the reverse complement.
CTTCTTTTGAGAGTGGCTTGTGGTAGACTTTTAACCGGTGGCCATTCACAATAAAGGGAGTTTGAAGTTCATCGATAGTCTTCACTCTAACTGCTCCGTTATTAAAGACTTCATCAATCTCATATGGCCCAAGCCAATGAGTTTGAAATTTCCCTTTGAAGTTCTTAAATTTCGAATCAAACAAGAGTGTCCAATCACCCTTTTGAAACTTCTTTTCCTTGATATGTCGATCATGCCGTTTACTTCTTTGGTGCTGAACTAGATCGGTCCTTAGAATTGCATCTTGTCTCATTTCATCTAGTTCATTTAACTGGTCCAATCTGTGCTTTTGGGCTTCTGATAAGCTCATCCCCAATTGAACTGCTGTCTTGAAGGTCTTGATTTGGAACTCAATGGGGAACAGGACTTCCTTCCCATAAACAAGTTCATAGGGAGAATGTCCTGTAGTGTTCCTCCATGTAGTTCTGTAGGCCCATAAGGCTTCAGGAAGCCTTTCTTCCCAATCTCTTCTATGAAGATGAACAGTCTTTGTGATGATTCTTTCAAGAACTTTATTTGTAGATTCTACTTGACCATTCGCTTGCGGATGGTATGGAGTAGATGTTCTATGCTTAATCTTATATTCCTCCATCAGCTTTTCCACCATCCTTGATGTAAATTGGCTTCCCTGATCTGTTACAATTTCTCTTGGGACACCAAAACGAGTGAAAATATCCTTGAAAAGAAATTGAACAACTGAATTTTCAGTAGCAGAAGTTAATGCTATAGCTTCTACCCACTTGGTAACATAATCAGTACAAACCAGTATATATTTATTTTGCTTGGATGGCGGATTAATTGGTCCAACAAAATCTAGAGCCCATTTCTCGAAGGGTTCGATGCATACCTGTGGCTGTAATGACATTTCATTTGAAAGAGTTGGTCTCCCAGTTCTCTGACAACTGTCACACCTTTTAACGTATTGCTTTGCATCCTTAAAGAGAGAAGGCCAATAATATCCTGATGAAAGGATTTTATAGGCAGTCCTCTTGTCAGAAAAATGTCCACCACAAGGTTCATCATGACATGCTTTAAGGATGTCAGGCATCTCATCCTCTCGTACACATCTTCTGATCATCAAATCTGGCCCTGTTCTGAACAATTCATTAGAAATCCAAGAATAAAGTGAACTATCCTGAATGATTTTCCTTTTCTCATTAGGAAATAAATGTAAAGGTAATTTTCCAGTAACTAAATAATTAGCAATATCAGCATACCAAGGGGTTTTGGTAGTCACTGCAAACAAATACTCATCTGGAAATTTATCCTCTACCGGAGAGTCCTCATTGGTGTTTTGGATTCTGGACAAGAAGTCAGCTACTGTGTTCTGTTTATCTGGTCGATCTAACACAGTTATGTTGAACTCTTGTAAAAGCAAAAGCCATCTTGTAACTCTACCATTAGTGACTGGTTTGTTCATGAGGTATCTAATGGCAGAGTGATCAGTGTGGACAAAGGTTTCATAGCCAGTTATATAGTGTCTAAATTTGTTTATAGCATGGACAACGGCTAAAAACTCCTTTTCAGTAACAGTATAATTTAACTCAGTAGGAGTCAAATTCTTACTTGTGTAATAAATGGCATAAGGGATCAAATCTTTTTGTCCCAAAACAGCTCCTAAAGCTGTATCTGAAGCATCAGTAGAAATATGGAAAGGGAGTTTCCAATTTGGACCTCTTAAAATGGGTGCTTCAGATATTCTAGTCTTTAAAGCTTCAAAGGCAGTTTGACATTCAGGATCCCACTTAAATTCACAATCTTTGGTAAGTAATTTGAAAAGAGGGGATGCTATTTTAGTAAAGTTTTCAATAAACCTTCTGTAATAACCAGTAAACCCAAGAAAACTTCTAACATCTCTTTGGCAATTTGGAACAGGTAACTTAGAGATGACTTCTACTTTAGATCTATCAACTTTGATTCCATCTCCTGAAATATGATGTCCTAAAACAATCCCTTCAGTAAACATCATAAAACACTTTTCATGACTTAAAGAAAGATTTGTTTCCTTACATCTTACCAGTACTTTTTCCAAATTTGCCAAAGCTTCTTCAAATGTATTACCATAGACTGTGAAATCGTCCATGTATACTTCTACACAATCATGAATCAGATCTGAAAAGATTCCTAGTACAGCCCTTTGAAATGTAGCTGGTGCATTGCACAACCCAAAAGGGAGTACTCGATAGGCAAAAGTCCCCCAAGGACAAGTAAAGGTGGTTTTGTCTTGATCTTCAGGTGCTACCTGAATCTGATTGTAACCACTAAAACCATCCAAGAATGAGAAATACTTTTTACCTGCTAAAGTGTCTAAGACCTGATCAATAAAAGGTAGAGGAAAGTGATCCTTTAAGGTTGCTTTGTTCAATTCTCGATAGTCAATGCAAACTCTCCATTTACCATTCTTTTTGGGCACTATAACCAAGGGAGAAACCCATTGGCTATCTGAAATGGGGTAAATGAAGTTTACCTTGAGCAATTTCTGAAGTTCTTCTTTCACAATTTCCCTAAGATTTGGATTCATCCGTCTTTGTGGCTGCCTAATAGGTCTGCTGTTTTCTTCAATGTAAATATGATGAATACAAGTCTTAGGGTCGATTCCTTTCATGTCGGTATATTCCCATGCAAAGGCAGTAGAATGTTTTTGCAACAGTTTAGTTAATTCTTCTTGTTGTAGTCTTTCCAAGTTTTTGTTAATGTTTAATGTTTTACCTGGAAAGATTTCAACTGTAGAACTACCAAACTCTTCCATTGAGAAGAGAGACATCTGTCTAGAGGAGAGATATTCAATATCTGCATCTAACTGGAATTGTGAGGAGTCATATTCTAAAGGTGTCTCAAAATTTTCTAATGTATTTAGAATTTGACTGTCCTCACTGATTTCAGAGATGGTTAGAACAGGTTGAAGAGTATCTTCATCATCAATCCACTCATCTTCTCCTATTTCTGTTATTGCCTTTGCGAGAGGATACAAGTTGAATTTCTTGGTGGAATTACCATCTGATATATACATGTCTCCTGACCTACAACTTATGAAAGCATCAGCTGTGGCCAGCCAAGGTCTTCCTAGAATAAGAGGATGTCCTCCTAGATTATTCTTGGGAGTTAAAATCATAAAATCAACTGGATACTCCCAAGAGTCTAGTGAGACTGGAATATCTTCCAATACACCATCAGGTTTAATGATTGATCTGTCTGCAAGTTGCAGCAAAGTAGGTGTAAAGAGAAGGTTAGGAAGTTTTAACTGATCCATGGTCTGTCTACTCATAATGTTGATAGCGGCTCCTAAGTCAATCAAGGTATTTGGGATTTCAACCCCATTAATATGAGTTTTAACAATAGGGCTACCGGGATCTACATATTTTTGCATGGTAATTTTACCCATCATAATGTCTGCAATTTTCCCAACTAAATGTATCCTTTTGGTGTCTCTGGTTCTTTTTATTGTTTTTTTCAAACTCATCTCCTTTATTGTCTTTGCTAAAATGGGAATCTCCTTAATGGCTGTTAGCAAGGGAATCTTGATACAGACATTTTTCAATTCATCTAGAAAGCTATAGTCGGGCAACCAAATCTGCTTCTCCACTCCTTTATCAATTTGCAATCTTTCAGGAAAAGGAGGAATAGATGAAGATGTGGGTTGCTCTACTAAAGGAGTTGATTCTTTTTCTTTTTCTTTAATGCTTTGGTTTTGAAGGGATACTTCAGAACCTTTATTGGCTTTGAGAGATTCTCCCTCAGAAATGCTTGGTTGTTGAGCACTTGTAGAAGGTTGGTCTAAGATTCTACCTGATCTAAATTGGACTTCATTGAGAGGGACAACCATGTAGGTAGGGAATGGTTGACCTTCCATAAGTGGTTGACCTTCCATCACATAAGCATTTTGAGGGTTCCTATTATTGGGGTTTGGTTGAGGTTGAGAGGGAAGTTGATTTGGCCTCTGCTGAGATTGTAACAAGAGTTGAGAATTTTGATTTTGCGGAGGAGGTTGTTGTTGTTGAGGGAATGGTAATGACAATTGTTGACCTTGATTTGGAAGTTGGGGAGCTTGCTGATTCGGAAAAGATTGGGGATATTGATAGAATTGGGCAAATCTCCCATAAGGATTTTGTATTTGCATGCTTTGCAACCATGCTTGGAAAGGGTTTTGTGGTTGTGACCAAGGTTGTTGCCAAGGATTCCAATTTGGTGGGGGCTGGAAATTCATAGAGTTATTAAACCCTTGACTTTGCTGCCCCTGCCAAGGACTTCTTGCAACAAAACAAAGAGATTCAAGCGTACTTGGATCTTCTTGAAAGACTGCTTTGAGGCCAGGGATTGAAGGACATTCCTTGGTCTCATGAGTTTCTGAGCAAATTACACAGGTTTCCACAACTTGTGCTTCCAAGGGACATTCCCTTAAAGCATGCTTCTTTCTACACTTCGGGCAAAAAATGGTCATAGCCTCGGCTTCTGCTTTTTGTTTATTTTGAATCTTAAGGGTATCAATTTGTTCACTAAGACTCCCTAAGATGTCAGTTTTAAATTCATCTAGCATATTACCAATTTCAACCCTACTCACTGATCCTGTTGCAGATTTATTTTCCCTCAGGAGAGAAGGATCTCTAGGCCCTTTTTGAGTTTTTGATTTGCCTCTTGAGAGATGGGTACATAGTTCTGCTATTTCACTAAGAGGAAGTTGAGAAATATCCCCTTTCCCCATCATGTTTAGGATATCTATCCACTCATCCTTAATGGCTTTTAATAAGAGGGCTTTCAAGGTCTCTTCGTCCAGGGTGTTCATTTTTGCTCTTTTTAAATTATATTGAAATCTCTCAAGTAAATCTTCTAAGCTCTCATCTTCTTTTTGCATCATTTTAAAAACCTCATCCTTATGATTAGTAGGCATACAATAGTCCAAATATCTATCCAAAAAGGTTTGTTTCATTTCATCCCAGGTCCTAATGGATTGAGTAAGTAACCCCATGAACCATTTCAAGGCTTGATCTTTTAATGTTGATGGGAACAGTTTGAGTTTCTGAGTATCATCCAGATAGTCATAAGTTCGACACACAACTTCAAATTCAAACAAGAATGTTTCAGGGTCCTCAGTTCTTAATCCATGAAAATTTGGGAGAACGGATGGTGATATGTTTTTCATGGTGGCTCGGGAGTCCTCATCAACAATGGGAAACCCAAATGTGTTATCCCCATCTCTATTTCCACCAATGGGACCTCTACCTCCTCCATTGTTATTGTTATTCCCTCCTCCTCCTCTACCTCTACCTCTATTGCCTCCTTCTTCCTCTGCCATGATGATACTACAAACCCTCTTCACTAGAGCTTATAGAATCTCTGATATAAACCATGCCGATGAAGAAATTTCCTACCTTAAAAAAACCTTTGCCAACCTTGGATACAGCAATGAAAACATATACAAAGCCATTCAAAAAGCAAAAACTAAAAACAATAAAAACAAAACTAAAGAAGACCCAACCTCCAATACCTGCCTTCCCTACATCCAAGGAGTCACTGACAAAATAGCCAAAATCCTCAATAAGAAAAATATAAAAACTGCTTTCAAACCCCTGTCTACCATTAAGCAAAGAATGAGATCTGTTAAGGATAACCAAGAACTATTTCAGCAAAAAGGAGTGTACATCATCAAATGTTCTTGTGGGGACCAATACATAGGAGAAACAGGTAGATCGGTTAGGATTAGACTCAAAGAGCATAGTGCAGACATTCGTAACGAAAGAACCAAGTCCTCAGCCCTAGCTGAGCATGTAGGTAAAACTAATCATCATATTTGCTTAGAAGACACCAAAGTCATTGCTAATGTTGAACACCAATTCAAGCGTAAAGTTAGGGAAGCTATTGAAATCATTAAACATCCTAAAAACCTTAATAGGGATGGTGGCATGGAAATTAGCAAAAATTGGAACCCCGTGCTAACCCCCGCCAATAATCTTAATAACAATGTTAGAAATTCCTAACCTGCCTTCATAATAATAAAATTAACCTGCTGCTCTTGAGAATCCGAATCAAGAAAAAACCTAAAATTTAACATAATATAATTAATCATCTAATAAAAAGAATATGAAAAACATTAATGGATGCAAATAATAGAAGCTTTAATTACATGATTAGTAACTAAATGATAAAGCTAACATTAATTCTCATCAAATATAAAAAACAGTTATAAACTATAATAAATATAATAAGCGTGTATAAAGATCATTAATAAACATCTTAATAAATAACATATATAATAATATAGATTAACAAATCATAGTAAATAGCATTAATAATAATTTAGATAATAGGAACAATATAATAATATAGAATTATAATAACATTAAACAAAAACAAATAAGAAATATAAACAAAAAAGCATTAAATGTTAATAATACTAATAAGAATAATACAAAATAGTAAAATAGATAATAGCATTAATAAGAATATAGATAATAGGAGCAAAATAATAAATGATTAAATAATAGTAGATATCATTAATAATAATACTAAATAGTAAAAAAATAGAAAATACCATTAATAAGAATATATATAATAGGAGCAATTGCCATACAAATAAAATAGTAAATATCATTAATAATAATATAGATAATAGGAGCAAAATAATAATATAGAGGTAGAATTACATTAACAATAATCATATAATACTAATTAATGAAAAAAGTATATAGTAATAAATATCATTAATAAAGAATATAGATAATAGGGGCATATGCCTTACGGAAAAAAAAACAATAGTAATATCCTTAATAAATAATATAGATAATACGAGCGAAATAATAATTTAGAATTAGGATTACATTAACAATAACAAATAATAAATAAAAACAAAAAAGCATTAAATATTATAATACTAATAAGAATAATACTAAATAATCTAAGATTTACAAAAAGAGATCTTAATAACAAATAAATTAATTTATAAAAAGAAATAATGAATAAACTTACAATAATAATAAAATCTCATGTTAATCAATTAAGTATAGCATCAAAAATATCAAGAAACATGAACCATAATTAATAAGCAAAATTTAATTATGAGACATAATAAAATAAGACAAATTATAAAATTGTAATATTAATATAAAAATTAAAATTAATTACAAAGTAGTTATTAAAATAATTAATAACAATAAAAAATTAATTAAATCATCAATGAGGCAATGAGTCGGCCATTTGTCTTCACAACCTGGGTTTTCATATTTATACCTTTCATTTCCTTCTTTTCTCCTCACTTTTCGTCCTGATGATGAGTCTAGTTTCAGACTCGAAACGTCGACTGAAAAACATGAACACTGTGGAAAATCCGAACTCCATTCAAAAATCACAACACAGTAATCTGCAAACGAAAATTTCAAAATCTTCTGGTTCTTCTACAAAGGGTGAATGAGAAGAAATTTCTCCTTCTTCTACAGATGAGTTTATTTCCTCAATTACAATTGGTTGTCTAGTAGGAGAAAGAGAAGAGTCTCTTCCTAGTTCAAACTCAATAGAAGGTATAGGAGAGTCAACTCTTGGTTTTTGAATTTCAGGACTAGGAGTTTCGGTTGGAGATAAGGGAGGTGTCTCTTGTCTATCTCTTGAAGCAGATGGACTTGTAAAAATCGAACTTCGAGTTCTAGCTAAAAACCTTCCCCTAGAATCTCTAGCTCTATGCATGTCATTTTTATTTTATCTTCAAGTTAAGTTAAATAGTTCTTTTTCTGATCTTCCAGTTCACTCTAGGTGCAAGAAGAGAGCATACTTAAGAAACTATTAGATTAATAACTTTCTCCTTTCTGATCCTCCAGATCACTTCAAAGTGCAAGAGGAGAGCATACTTAGGTAGGTTATTAACTTCTTTTCTTGAAGTTGTTTTTTTTTTTTTTTAATTTTTTTCTAAGAATATGGCTACTTAATTTCACTTCCCCGGCAACGGCGCCAAAATGTTTAGTCAATTTAGTGTTATCTAAATTGCTAGTATTTATTGTCAACCCGGGGCTCGTAAGCTGATGAAGTGAAGGTGTACTATATGTACTTAAGTAACCTCTTAGAGTTTTTCTTATCGTTGGGGTGTTGTTGTGGTTAATTATGTTCCTATATGGAATGAGAATTTATAAACAAGTGAGTGATGGTGTGTGTGTAAGTAAATTCTAAATGAGTGGAAGTGTGTGTTGAGTGATTTCTAACTATTTGCTTGAAAGGAAATACTTGGAAAGAATAAATGAAATTGAAATGACTTGAAATAACTTGAAAGCAAATGACCACTACCAATGGCACTAGACATCGTTCAAGTTGTTGCTAATTAAAGAAGAAAAAGAGTCACTTTTAGAACCCAAGAATGAAGATTATCTCTCTCTAACTCAATGCCTCGAAGCACATGTACTGTGTAAAGCACGGAAAGAAAGTAGCTTAAGTGGAATTATAAAAGTGAGAAAAATATGCTTAAAAGACTAATAATAATTTGCTATCTCTAATACTCTACTTCAGCCATATGTACTATGGGGAGCATGATTAGAAAATAGTGAGGAAATAGTCTAAGAAACACTTTAAAATCAAAACTTCTACTTTAAAGACTAGTGGTAATGATTTACTCTCTCTAACTCAATACTTCAAAGCACATGTACTGTGTAAAGTAAGGAAAGAAAGTAGTTTAAAAATAGTCCAAAAAGTACCCAAACAAGCTGCAAGTTAGTAATATTTTGATCTTGAAAGATGTTAGCTTATGATGAAGATCATTCATATATGTGAACAGCTCTTTGAGAAATAAAATTAAAAACTAACTATAAAGGCAAAAGCAACACTTGGATTGTCAACTTAAAATACCATCAGCTGTAAAGCAAACACAACACATATAAAAATAAATCCCGGGCAAAAAGAAACCTGCAAAAGATAACACTGATCAGCTGAAAATAAAAGAAGACAAGTAAATAAAACTATACATGTTTAAGAAAGCAAATAAGGAAATGATGAAATACTGCAAATGAAATACTCTACAAAGGCTGAGATGAGCAGGGGCCCTCTGTCCATTCAGCCATAAAAGACTTCAAAGATCTGGAAACTTCAAAACAGTGCTTATATTTATTCCTCCATTTGCAAACAGGTCACAAAATAGAGTGCTGGAAAAACAGAGTTTACAACCGCTCCTTAATTCAACACAGTACAGCAAAGATATCACTAATCAAAAGTCTCTTGAGCGTACACAGACGCATCAATTTATAGGATTTTCTAACCTATCTATGCGTGCAGCTAGTTAACGGAAAAACGATAACAGTCATGTGTATTAAATGCCTCTTTTGACACATCACGGTTGCATAACGAGTTTGATGGTTCCTGTCATCATGGATAATCAATCTCGGTTGGATTGCGTTCCCTGTCGTCTTCAGAACTTGGACAAATCGCCATTGGAGATGACGTGACCGAACAGCCTTCAAACACCGTTGAACCACCTTGAGTTGACCGTGGTTAAACCAGCTTTGACCATGGCTGAAGGTGACGTGGATGGTTGAAACAATAGGATAGGAACCTCGACCATGATGATATCTGGGTACCCATGTGGCCCGTCTAGCAATCTGACACGTGGATCATAGTGTTTAACAAAATGGCTGCAGGATCTTCAGATAGTTGCGGGATCATCAGATAGCTGCGGGATTCCTGCAAGTATGTCAAAAAACTAAACAAATAATCATCCATTAGCAAACTTACTTAATCATGCCTATTGACACTGAATGTAATGATCTGAGAGGTTTCATGATGAAAATGAGGCAAAAGAGAAGGAAAGGTAGGGAAAAATGAAGGAAAATGATAGAGAAATAGGTGTAGAATAGAGGTTCTACATACCCCCACTCCGAGGGTATTGCATGTCCTCATGCAATGAAAGCACAATTCAGTCCATCTGCTGGGATGCCTCAACTAGGACATCCAACCTCCTTCTCTTCCTCTGTGTAGAAAAATTAACCTTTGGCCTCTTAAACATGCATCTGAATTTTAAGTTAATTAAGGCTCTGTTCAACCTTTTGCATCTTTTCTTCAGTCTGCTGTGTTTCTTCTGCCACATGCTCATATGAAGATAGGTATTATCTTGAATTGCCTTAGCAATGTCAGCTTGTTGCTTCATCTCCCCATTCCTCTGTTTAATGTGACGGTTCAACACTTCAAGCTCATAGATTTCTTGTTTAAGTGAATCTATTTGCTGCTCATAAGGCATCACATTACTTGGGCCAGCAGTTCTTTGCTCCAATGTCTCATAATAATTGTACACCTCCTGTTGAATTGGGTCAACACTTGGTGACTTTCTTGGACTACATTCTTGTTCAATTTCAGTTTCCATCTCCGGCTGGAATGGACTGTCTTCTCTTGGAGGAGTGGCTGCCTCACGTGATGATGGACTATCCTCAAGGTCTACTTGTGTAGCACTCTTCTCAGGTGTGCTAAGATCAACAAAGAGTGTCCTCATGGCTTTCCTTTTACTTTGCAACCTACTACTCCTTCTCACAATGACATCACTTTGCATTTCCTTTTGTGCTTTCTCCTTTGGTTTTTGAACTTTTACTTCTTTAGAGTGGGCAGTTTTCTCAAGAAGTTTAGTTATCCTCTGTGCTAAAGGCTGGTTATCCTCTTCTTCACCACTAGAATGCTCTGGGGTCTGGTAAGTTTCTTGAATTATGGATTTCCCTTTATCTTGTTTTTGTTTCTTTTTGGCCTCTCTTTTCTTTTTGGCAGCTTCCTTGGCAAGTTCAGCAAGGGTTTCTGAGATGGCCTCTTGAGCATTGTCTTCAGTGGGTTCAATATCAGGTTCAGGATGATGGACTTCTATTTCTTCTACAGTTTGTTCTTCTAAAACATCAGTTTCAGAGATACTTTCCCTTCTCTTCCTTCTGCTCTTTCTAGGTATGGAAGACTCCCCAGGCTCCACAAAATGATTCCTTACAAGGAATTTTTCCCAAGTGTCTTGTCTTTCTTTTAATTGATCTTCTATTAATAATTTTACAAGACCATGGTGACAGAGGTAAGCTTCTACATTCCGTGGGTTTCTTTGAGCCATGGAGCACATCTTCCTAAGACTTTGAAATAGGAAATAAGGAAGGTTTACATCATGCTCTCCTTGAAACTGAATCATAATTTTACCATGGTAGACATACAACACTCCAAATCTTCCTTCACAGGTGAAAAACTTTTGTACTAATAGCAATAAAGTTTTCCATTCATCTTTAACATGAGAAATTGGAATGCCTTTGGTAAAAACACTTGTGTCCATACCTGGATTTTTGAAAATCCTCTTCCATTGCTGATCTTGGACTGCCCGGTTTTTGAACCAACGTTCACCGGTTTGTGGAAGAGAAGTAGCCTTTGCTACACTTCCTTCGCTGACTGTGATTGTTAAATCTCCCACCTCTGCCTGGCTTTCCTTATCCTTAAACGATCTGGCAAAAGCTTTGGTTACTTCCTTATGATAGCCCTTAAATTTTTTGATACATTGTAACCAATTAGCTTTTTGTAGTGCCTCCTCGACCTGAGGATATGCCTCCAAAAATTTCACACCTTCCGGTTCAGCCCTCAGAAGCTTTCCCATCGACCCCTCGGTTCTGTTTATACACAAATTTGATGGTGACCCTACACAGTAACTTCGTGACTTTACACAGTAACTTCTGTGGAACAGAGGATATACGGTGCAAAAACGGCTTCAGATACCGGGAATTTACGGATGGAATTGAGAGTTGAGCGGTGGAGTTAGCGTGGATATGGTAGAAATAGTGACTGACAGTCGCAATACGACTGTATCTCAGGTTTACGGCTATATGGCAGAGGAGAAAAACAGAGGATGGTAACCGTAGTGAGTGATAATGAAACAAGGTAGATGATGGTAAGGAATAGGGAATGATGAGCATGGAGGGTTTTGAAATTATGGACGGAACGACTACCTTCTTCGATTTCGGATATGGAGTGACACATGGCTATGGAACGAGAGCAGAGAGACGTAGTGCGGTAGGTTACGTCATTAGGGTATAGGACCTTAATGACCGTAACAACCATATGTAATTTGAAAACCCGTAGTGATTATGAACTGGTAGACGTGGAGGATTCGGAGATTTGTAGTTGCATGGGAGAAAGGAGAGTGGGTCATCATTACATTTAGTGGCCAATAAAACATAATCCAAGAAAAGTTCGCATAATGAAATAACCATAGGTCTAGGATTTTGAGCATACCTTGAATCACATTTTATTTGGCTTCTGATGATTTACTAACCTTTTGTAAACATTTATTGCTAGCATATGATCTTTCTCCTGGTCTTTGATACTTCTGAGCTGTAAATGTTTTCTTCAGACACACTGTGTTTTTTTGTGCAGGTACAGAAGGCTGCAGGAAAGCTAATCAGCTGCAGGATTGTCAAACGGCTGCAGAACTGTAGTGAAGTCTTCTTAACTGCAGAAAACACTTTAGTTGCCAAAAAAAAACTTTATTAATGAAGTGAAATGGAGTGAAGAAATGAATGGATGAATGGATGAGTGAAAAACAGTGAGGTGGAGTGAAGAAATGAATGGATGAATGGATGAGCGAAATAAATGGAATGGAAATAAAAGAGGGAAAGAGAGTTTTTTTTTTTTTTTTTTTTTTTTTTTTTTTTGGAAAACATGAGGTGTCAGGTGACCCTGATTTTCACCTTATGTTTTCTGTATGAGACTGCCAATCAGAGATTGGTTTTCAGGCTCATACACTTATTCTTTTTTTTTCTCTTTTTTTTTTTTTTTTTTTTTTTTCAAATTGAAAGAAACAGAGATTTTAGGCTGACGGAGGAGAAGAATTCTTCTCCACCGGCCTCATTTCAGAATCGCCTTGGAATAACTTAACAAACTCTTCTTTTGAGAGTGGCTTGTGGTAGACTTTTAACCGGTGGCCATTCACAATAAAGGGAGTTTGAAGTTCATCGATAGTCTTCACTCTAACTGCTCCGTTATTAAAGACTTCATCAATCTCATATGGCCCAAGCCAATGAGTTTGAAATTTCCCTTTGAAGTCCTTAAATTTCGAATCAAACAAGAGTGTCCAATCACCCTTTTGAAACTTCTTTTCCTTGATATGTCGATCATGCCATTTACTTCTTTGGTGCTGAACTAGATCGGTCCTTAGAATTGCATCTTGTCTCATTTCATCTAGTTCATTTAACTGGTCCAATCTGTGCTTTTGGGCTTCTGATAAGCTCATCCCCAATTGAACTGCTGTCTTGAAGGTCTTGATTTGGAACTCAATGGGGAACAGGACTTCCTTCCCATAAACAAGTTCATAGGGAGAATGTCCTGTAGTGTTCCTCCATGTAGTTCTGTAGGCCCATAAGGCTTCAGGAAGCCTTTCTTCCCAATCTCTTCTATGAAGATGAACAGTCTTTGTGATGATTCTTTCAAGAACTTTATTTGTAGATTCTACTTGACCATTCGCTTGCGGATGGTATGGAGTAGATGTTCTATGCTTAATCTTATATTCCTCCATCAGCTTTTCCACCATCCTTGATGTAAATTGGCTTCCCTGATCTGTTACAATTTCTCTTGGGACACCAAAACGAGTGAAAATATCCTTGAAAAGAAATTGAACAACTGAATTTTCAGTAGCAGAAGTTAATGCTATAGCTTCTACCCACTTGGTAACATAATCAGTACAAACCAGTATATATTTATTTTGCTTGGATGGCGGATTAATTGGTCCAACAAAATCTAGAGCCCATTTCTCGAAGGGTTCGATGCATACCTGTGGCTGTAATGGCATTTCATTTGAAAGAGTTGGTCTCCCAGTTCTCTGACAACTGTCACACCTTTTAACGTATTGCTTTGCATCCTTAAAGAGAGAAGGCCAATAATATCCTGATGAAAGGATTTTATAGGCAGTCCTCTTGTCAGAAAAATGTCCACCACAAGGTTCATCATGACATGCTTTAAGGATGTCAGGCATCTCATCCTCTCGTACACATCTTCTGATCATCAAATCTGGCCCTGTTCTGAACAATTCATTAGAAATCCAAGAATAAAGTGAACTATCCTGAATGATTTTCCTTTTCTCATTAGGAAATAAATGTAAAGGTAATTTTCCAGTAACTAAATAATTAGCAATATCAGCATACCAAGGGGTTTTGGTAGTCACTGCAAACAAATACTCATCTGGAAATTTATCCTCTACCGGAGAGTCCTCATTGGTGTTTTGGATTCTGGACAAGAAGTCAGCTACTGTGTTCTGTTTACCTGGTCGATCTAACACAGTTATGTTGAACTCTTGTAAAAGCAAAAGCCATCTTGTAACTCTACCATTAGTGACTGGTTTGTTCATGAGGTATCTAATGGCAGAGTGATCAGTGTGGACAAAGGTTTCATAGCCAGTTATATAGTGTCTAAATTTGTTTATAGCATGGACAACGGCTAAAAACTCCTTTTCAGTAACAGTATAATTTAACTCAGTAGGAGTCAAATTCTTACTTGTGTAATAAATGGCATAAGGGATCAAATCTTTTTGTCCCAAAACAGCTCCTAAAGCTGTATCTGAAGCATCAGTAGAAATATGGAAAGGGAGTTTCCAATTTGGACCTCTTAAAATGGGTGCTTCAGATATTCTAGTCTTTAAAGCTTCAAAGGCAGTTTGACATTCAGGATCCCACTTAAATTCACAATCTTTGGTAAGTAATTTGAAAAGAGGGGATGCTATTTTAGTAAAGTTTTCAATAAACCTTCTGTAATAACCAGTAAACCCAAGAAAACTTCTAACATCTCTTTGGCAATTTGGAACAGGTAACTTAGAGATGACTTCTACTTTAGATCTATCAACTTTGATTCCATCTCCTGAAATATGATGTCCTAAAACAATCCCTTCAGTAAACATCATAAAACACTTTTCATGACTTAAAGAAAGATTTGTTTCCTTACATCTTACCAGTACTTTTTCCAAATTTGCCAAAGCTTCTTCAAATGTATTACCATAGACTGTGAAATCGTCCATGTATACTTCTACACAATCATGAATCAGATCTGAAAAGATTCCTAGTACAGCCCTTTGAAATGTAGCTGGTGCATTGCACAACCCAAAAGGGAGTACTCGATAGGCAAAAGTCCCCCAAGGACAAGTAAAGGTGGTTTTGTCTTGATCTTCAGGTGCTACCTGAATCTGATTGTAACCACTAAAACCATCCAAGAATGAGAAATACTTTTTACCTGCTAAAGTGTCTAAGACCTGATCAATAAAAGGTAGAGGAAAGTGATCCTTTAAGGTTGCTTTGTTCAATTCTCGATAGTCAATGCAAACTCTCCATTTACCATTCTTTTTGGGCACTATAACCAAGGGAGAAACCCATTGGCTATCTGAAATGGGGTAAATGAAGTTTACCTTGAGCAATTTCTGAAGTTCTTCTTTCACAATTTCCCTAAGATTTGGATTCATCCGTCTTTGTGGCTGCCTAATAGGTCTGCTGTTTTCTTCAATGTAAATATGATGAATACAAGTCTTAGGGTCGATTCCTTTCATGTCGGTATATTCCCATGCAAAGGCAGTAGAATGTTTTTGCAACAGTTTAGTTAATTCTTCTTGTTGTAGTCTTTCCAAGTTTTTGTTAATGTTTAATGTTTTACCTGGAAAGATTTCAACTGTAGAACTACCAAACTCTTCCATTGAGAAGAGAGACATCTGTCTAGAGGAGAGATATTCAATATCTGCATCTAACTGGAATTGTGAGGAGTCATATTCTAAAGGTGTCTCAAAATTTTCTAATGTATTTAGAATTTGACTGTCCTCACTGATTTCAGAGATGGTTAGAACAGGTTGAAGAGTATCTTCATCATCAATCCACTCATCTTCTCCTATTTCTGTTATTGCCTTTGCGGGAGGATACAAGTTGAATTTCTTGGTGGAATTACCATCTGATATATATATGTCTCCTGACCTACAACTTATGAAAGCATCAGCTGTGGCCAGCCAAGGTCTTCCTAGAATAAGAGGATGTCCTCCTAGATTATTCTTGGGAGTTAAAATCATAAAATCAACTGGATACTCCCAAGAGTCTAGTGAGACTGGAATATCTTCCAATACACCATCAGGTTTAATGATTGATCTGTCTGCAAGTTGCAGCAAAGTAGGTGTAAAGAGAAGGTTAGGAAGTTTTAACTGATCCATGGTCTGTCTACTCATAATGTTGATAGCGGCTCCTAAGTCAATCAAGGTATTTGGGATTTCAACCCCATTAATATGAGTTTTAACAATAGGGCTACCGGGATCTACATATTTTTGCATGGTAATTTTACCCATCATAATGTCTACAATTTTCCCAACTAAATGTATCCTTTTGGTGTCTCTGGTTCTTTTTATTGTTTTTTTCAAACTCATCTCCTTTATTGTCTTTGCTAAAATGGGAATCTCCTTAATGGCTGTTAGCAAGGGAATCTTGATACAGACATTTTTCAATTCATCTAGAAAGCTATAGTCGGGCAACCAAATCTGCTTCTCCACTCCTTTATCAATTTGCAATCTTTCAGGAAATGGAGGAATAGATGAAGATGTGGGTTGCTCTACTAAAGGAGTTGATTCTTTTTCTTTTTCTTTAATGCTTTGGTTTTGAAGGGATACTTCAGAACCTTTATTGGCTTTGAGAGATTCTCCCTCAGAAATGCTTGGTTGTTGAGCACTTGTAGAAGGTTGGTCTAAGATTCTACCTGATCTAAATTGGACTTCATTGAGAGGGACAACCATGTAGGTAGGGAATGGTTGACCTTCCATAAGTGGTTGACCTTCCATCACATAAGCATTTTGAGGGTTCCTATTATTGGGGTTTGGTTGAGGTTGAGAGGGAAGTTGATTTGGCCTCTGCTGAGATTGTAACAAGAGTTGAGAATTTTGATTTTGCGGAGGAGGTTGTTGTTGTTGAGGGAATGGTAATGACAATTGTTGACCTTGATTTGGAAGTTGGGGAGCTTGCTGATTCGGAAAAGATTGGGGATATTGATAGAATTGGGCAAATCTCCCATAAGGATTTTGTATTTGCATGCTTTGCAACCATGCTTGGAAAGGGTTTTGTGGTTGTGACCAAGGTTGTTGCCAAGGATTCCAATTTGGTGGGGGCTGGAAATTCATAGAGTTATTAAACCCTTGACTTTGCTGCCCCTGCCAAGGACTTCTTGCAACAAAACAAAGAGATTCAAGCGTACTTGGATCTTCTTGAAAGACTGCTTTGAGGCCAGGGATTGAAGGACATTCCTTGGTCTCATGAGTTTCTGAGCAAATTACACAGGTTTCCACAACTTGTGCTTCCAAGGGACATTCCCTTAAAGCATGCTTCTTTCTACACTTCGGGCAAAAAATGGTCATAGCCTCGGCTTCTGCTTTTTGTTTATTTTGAATCTTAAGGGTATCAATTTGTTCACTAAGACTCCCTAAGATGTCAGTTTTAAATTCATCTAGCATATTACCAATTTCAGCCCTACTCACTGATCCTGTTGCAGATTTATTTTCCCTCAGGAGAGAAGGATCTCTAGGCCCTTTTTGAGTTTTTGATTTGCCTCTTGAGAGATGGGTACATAGTTCTGCTATTTCACTAAGAGGAAGTTGAGAAATATCCCCTTTCCCCATCATGTTTAGGATATCTATCCACTCATCCTTAATGGCTTTTAATAAGAGGGCTTTCAAGGTCTCTTCGTCCAGGGTGTTCATTTTTGCTCTTTTTAAATTATATTGAAATCTCTCAAGTAAATCTTCTAAGCTCTCATCTTCTTTTTGCATCATTTTAAAAACCTCATCCTTATGATTAGTAGGCATACAATAGTCCAAATATCTATCCAAAAAGGTTTGTTTCATTTCATCCCAGGTCCTAATGGATTGAGTAAGTAACCCCATGAACCATTTCAAGGCTTGATCTTTTAATGTTGATGGGAACAGTTTGAGTTTCTGAGTATCATCCAGATAGTCATAAGTTCGACACACAACTTCAAATTCAAACAAGAATGTTTCAGGGTCCTCAGTTCTTAATCCATGAAAATTTGGGAGAACGGATGGTGACATGTTTTTCATGGTGGCTCGGGAGTCCTCATCAACAATGGGAAACCCAAATGTGTTATCCCCATCTCTATTTCCACCAATGGGACCTCTACCTCCTCCATTGTTATTGTTATTCCCTCCTCCTCCTCTACCTCTACCTCTATTGCCTCCTTCTTCCTCTGCCATGATGATTCTCCTAGGGATTTCAAAATCTTCTGGTTCTTCTACAAAGGGTGAATGAGAAGAAATTTCTCCTTCTTCTACAGATGAGTTTATTTCCTCAATTACAATTGGTTGTCTAGTAGGAGAAAGAGAAGAGTCTCTTCCTAGTTCAAACTCAATAGAAGGTATAGGAGAGTCAATTCTTGGTTTTTGAATTTCAGGACTAGGAGTTTCGGTTGGAGATAAGGGAGGTGTCTCTTGTCTATCTCTTGAAGCAGATGGACTTGTAAAAATCGAACTTCGAGTTCTAGCTAAAAACCTTCCCCTAGAATCTCTAGCTCTATGCATGTCATTTTTATTTTATCTTCAAGTCAAGTTAAATAGTTCTTTTTCTGATCTTCCAGTTCACTCTAGGTGCAAGAAGAGAGCATACTTAAGAAACTATTAGATTAATAACTTTCTCCTTTCTGATCCTCCAGATCACTTCAAAGTGCAAGAGGAGAGCATACTTAGGTAGGTTATTAACTTCTTTTCTTGAAGTTGTTTTTTTTTTTTTTAATTTTTTTCTAAGAATATGGCTACTTAATTTCACTTCCCCGGCAACGGCGCCAAAATGTTTAGTCAATTTAGTGTTATCTAAATTGCTAGTATTTATTGTCAACCCGGGGCTCGTAAGCTGATGAAGTGAAGGTGTACTATATGTACTTAAGTAACCTCTTAGAGTTTTTCTTATCGTTGGGGTGTTGTTGTGGTTAATTATGTTCCTATATGGAATGAGAATTTATAAACAAGTGAGTGATGGTGTGTGTGTAAGTGAATTCTAAATGAGTGGAAGTGTGTGTTGAGTGATTTCTAACTATTTGCTTGAAAGGAAATACTTGGAAAGAATAAATGAAATTGAAATGACTTGAAATAACTTGAAAGCAAATGACCACTACCAATGGCACTAGACACCGTTCAAGTTGTTGCTAATTAAAGAAGAAAAAGAGTCACTTTTAGAACCCAAGAATGAAGATTATCTCTCTCTAACTCAATGCCTCGAAGCACATGTACTGTGTAAAGCACGGAAAGAAAGTAGCTTAAGTGGAATTATAAAAGTGAGAAAAATATGCTTAAAAGACTAATAATAATTTGCTATCTCTAATACTCTACTTCAGCCATATGTACTATGGGAAGCATGATTAGAAAATAGTGAGGAAATAGTCTAAGAAACACTTTAAAATCAAAACTTCTACTTTAAAGACTAGTGGTAATGATTTACTCTCTCTAACTCAATACTTCAAAGCACATGTACTGTGTAAAGTAAGGAAAGAAAGTAGTTTAAAAATAGTCCAAAAAGTACCCAAACAAGCTGCAAGTTAGTAATATTTTGATCTTGAAAGATGTTAGCTTATGATGAAGATCATTCATATATGTGAACAGCTCTTTGAGAAATAAAATTAAAAACTAACTATAAAGGCAAAAGCAACACTTGGATTGTCAACTTAAAATACCATCAGCTGTAAAGCAAACACAACACATATAAAAATAAATCCCGGGCAAAAAGAAACCTGCAAAAGATAACACTGATCAGCTGAAAATAAAAGAAGACAAGTAAATAAAACTATACATGTTTAAGAAAGCAAATAAGGAAATGATGAAATACTGCAAATGAAATACTCTACAAAGGCTGAGATGAGCAGGGGCCCTCTGTCCATTCAGCCATAAAAGACTTCAAAGATCTGGAAACTTCAAAACAGTGCTTATATTTATTCCTCCATTTGCAAACAGGTCACAAAATAGAGTGCTGGAAAAACAGAGTTTACAACTGCTCCTTAATTCAACACAGTACAGCAAAAATATCACTAATCAAAAGTCTCTTGAGCGTACACAGACGCATCAATTTATAGGATTTTCTAACCTATCTATGCGTGCAGCTAGTTAACGGAAAAACGATAACAGTCATGCGTATTAAATGCCTCTTTTGACACATCACGGTTGCATAACGAGTTTGATGGTTCCTGTCATCATGGATAATCAATCTCGGTTGGATTGCGTTCCCTGTCGTCTTCAGAACTTGGACAAATCGCCATTGGAGATGACGTGACCGAACAGCCTTCAAACACCGTTGAACCACCTTGAGTTGACCGTGGTTAAACCAGCTTTGACCATGGCTGAAGGTGACGTGGATGGTTGAAACAATAGGATAGGAACCTCGACCATGATGATATCTGGGTACCCATGTGGCCCGTCTAGCAATCTGACACGTGGATCATAGTGTTTAACAAAATGGCTGCAGGATCTTCAGATAGCTGCGGGATCATCAGATAGCTGCGGGATTCCTGCAAGTATGTCAAAAAACTAAACAAATAATCATCCATTAGCAAACTTACTTAATCATGCCTATTGACACTGAATGTAATGATCTGAGAGGTTTCATGATGAAAATGAGGCAAAAGAGAAGGAAAGGTAGGGAAAAATGAAGGAAAATGATAGAGAAATAGGTGTAGAATAGAGGTTCTACAGTGCATCGATATTATTTATGAAGAAGAAAGATGGAACTCTTAGATTATGCATTGACTACAAGTAGCTAAACAAAGTGACTATTAAGAACAAGTATCCATTACTGAGGACTGATGAATTGTTCAATTAGTTGAAAGGAGTAGCAGTGTTCTCGAAGATTGATCTGAGATTCATATATCATCAGGTACACATCAAAGAGGATGACATTTAGAAGACAACTTTTCGAACTAGGTATGGGCATTATGAGTTTGTTGTAGTTCCATTCAGATTGACTAATGCTCCAACTACATTAATGTGCTTGATGAATAGTGTGTTGCATTCGTATTTGGATAAGTTTGTTATTGTGTTCATTGATGACATATTGGTATATTCTAAAAATGAGGAAGAGCATGTCGAGAATTTAGCATTAATGTTGAGGTTATTGGGAGAGCATAAGTTGTATGCTAAGCTTAGCAAGTGTATTTTCTTTCAGATTGAGGTGCATTACTTGGGACATGTTGTCCCCAAGGAGGGAATTGCAATAGATCCAGAAAAGATAAGGGCCATCATGGAGTGGGTAGCTCTTAGGAATGTGCATGAGGTGATATCTTTCATGGGGTTGGAAGGGTATTACAGGAGGTTCTTCAAGAACTTCTCACATTTTGATTATTGTATTACATCATTGCAGAGGAAAGGTAAGGATTTTGAATGGATAGAGGAGTGTGAGACTAGTTTTAAGCAACTTAAGCATTTCTTGACACATGTTTTAGTGTTAAGTATTGTAGATCTGGACAAGGAGTTTGTAGTATGTATAGATGATTGCAAGAGGGGACATGATGGAGTTCTTATGCAAGATGGACAAGTGGTATGCTACAAGTCATGAAAAATAAATGAGCACAAGTAGAACTACCCGACACACGATCTTGATTTAGCAACGATCATACATGCATTGAATATGTGGAGGTACAATCTTCTTGGAAAGGGGTTTGTACTAATGAGTGATCACAATGGGTTGATGTATTTATTTGACCAACCAAATATGAATGCCCAACTGACTAGATGGTTTGCCACGATCAGTGAGTTTGAATTTGAGATCAAGTACATCAAAGGAAATGAGAATAGGGTGGTAAATCCTCTTAGCAGGAAGGTATAAGTAAATCACTTAGCAGTTACGATCTCCTATGGGATAGACTTATAGGATATTATCTTGCGGGCACGTCAGCAAGATGTCAAGTATATGGAGATTGTGCACATGTTGCAACAGAGTACTGGTATAGGTATAGGTGATAGTATAGCTATAGGTACAGGTGGTAGTATAGGTACAGGTACATGTGATAGTACAAGTACAGGTAGTGGTACATGTACAGGTACAGGTGGACAAGATGTGGAATATTGTATTATGGCAGACAAATTGGTTAGAATCAGAGATAAGATATATGTGCCAGACAATAGTGAGCTCAAGAAGGGGATCTTGAGAGAGTTTCATGCGAAACCATATTCAAGCCACCTAGGTTATCAGAAGGCATTGACTACAGTGAAGAAATTTTATTATTGGTCAAATCTGAAAAAGGATGTAGTAGAGTATGTGGCTAGGTGTTTTGATTGCCAACATGTGAAGGTAGAGTGTAAACATTCAGGTGGACTGCTACAGTTGATTACGATTCCATATTGGAAATGGGAGGTCATTTCCATGGACTTTATCATAGGTTTTCTGAGGAAAATGAGACAACATTACTCCATCATGGTTGTTGCGGATAAGTTGACAAAGTTTGCACACTTCATTCCAGTGAAGTCTAAATTCTCAAATAGCGATGTAGCATAGATATTCATCAGAGATGTGGTCAAAAAGTATGGTGTTCCAAAGAAGATTGTGCTAGACAGGGATGCAAATTTCACTTCCAAGTTTCGGAAGGAGTTTTCTGCAAGTTTGGGCACATAGTTGGCCTTCAGTAAAACTTATCATCCGCAGACATATGGACAGATAGAGAGGGTCAATGGGATATTGAAGGATATGTTGAGGATGTATTTGATGCATCAGTAGCAGAAGTGGGAAGAGTATCTTCCACTGGTTGAGTTCGCATACAACAATGGTTATCATGAGTCATTAAGGATGAGTCCTTTCAAGGCATTGTATGGACAAAGTTGTAATACTCCCATCAGCTAGAGTGATCCAATGAAAGGTACTTATTGGACTAGATATTCTGGTAGACACGGAACAAGAAATGCAGGTAATCAAGAAGAATCTAAAGGTAATAGAGGATAGGGAGAAGATCTATGCAAGTCAGAATAGGTTATTCAAGGAGTTCCATGTTGGGGAACAAGCGTACTTGTGCATCAAACCAAATAAGAGTTCCTTACGAATTGAATCATGTGCCAAGTTGGCACCATAGTTTTGTGGACCCTTCAATATTATTGAGAGGATTGGTCCGGTAGCCTATGGACTTGCACTTCCATTAACAGTGGAATTCCATGTTGTTTTCCATGTTTCATTGCTAAAGAAGTATGTTAAAGATGTTTATCATGTGATTAATTGATCTCTATTGTAGGTGGAACGAGATGGAGAATTCCAACCGAAGCCTTAGTGTATATTGTAGAAAAAGGTGCTCATGCTTTGGAATCGAGCAATCAGGCAAGTTAAAGTAAAGTGGAAGCACTTTGGGCTCGATGAAGTTACATGGGAGATGTCAGATAAAATGCGGGCTATGTATCCTTCGTTGTTTGTAGGTTGAGGAAAAGCAATTTTTGTATATGTTTCATGATGTTTTGGTATATGTGCATATGAATATGGATGTAAATACTGCCATGAGATATGTTATAAAGCTCCATGAGCAGTATGTTTTTTTCCTATGGTTTTGTTGAGGTATAGGTGTGACTGAACACTGAGGAAAATGTCCCCCAAGGGGGAGGGTTCTGTAACATCCCTGGTGAAAATTCCATGTAATAAAAGTTAATAAAGACAAAAATAATAACCACGGTTGATGGGACACATATTCCAAGCTAAATGTTGGGCAAGAGATCCTAGTGTGGGTGTTCATCAATTTATTATGGCTAAGGAAATTGGCAAAGGTAATGGCTAAGGATTTGGAAACGCATAATGGCATTTTTGGCACATTTATTTATGAAAATAGTGTAAATTATGATAAAATGGAGGTGAAAGGTCACAGGTTTCATGTGAGGAGGAAAATGAAGGAAAATAATGGGAAATGAAGAAAATAGAGGCCTCATTAATCAAAAGGCTTCTCAAGATCAATTGGTAACCCTTTGTCAGTTCAATTTTAGAGCTTTCTCATTATTCTCTCTCTCTCTATCTTTGTCTCTCTCTCTCTCTCTCGCTCATGGAAACTTAGAGTTTTCTTGGAGCATTTTGGCATTGGATCAAGAAAGGAAAAGAATGTAAGAGGAAGCAAAGATCAAGCAGGGAAAGGCAAGATTAAGTAGCTACAAGAGAGTTATTTGTAGGTATCAATTTGCATGTGTATTTTCCTTGCTAGATTTGGCATGTATGGCATTGCATGTATTTTTTATTTTTTTTTGGTTATGGCATGAATGTTTCCAGGTATAATAATGTTTTCAACCTAGCCTTGCCATTTCCTTATAGCCATGGTATGATGGGGTTCTCATGTTTTGGTTGAGATGAATTGCCAGATGGATTCAAAGCTGAGTGAGGGGGATCTCTGAGTGATAGAGCACATGGCTTGGTGGTCCCTGAATCGGATTGTGGATCAGAGTAAAGCCACTAGCTCAGTGACCCCTGAGCCACACTGAGGGTTGCGGTAAAGCCAAGATTGTATTACCTCAGTGGGCCTAGGAATCCTTGTCAGTGAATGGCAGGATATACGGTAAAGCTAAGAGGTGGTTTTCTCTCTGTTGGGCCTAGTAATCCTAAGTTTGGGATATGCGGTAAAGTGTGGAGAGTGGGTCTCGGTTTAGGGCCTAGTGATTTGGGTTTGGATTGTGATAAAAGCTTGAGAGACTAGGAGACAAGAAAATTCCTCACGGTGTAGGTGGACAAATCTGGAGGCATCCATGCTTGTTTGGCCTACTAATCGAGTGGAGATCATGGTAAAGCCTATTATAACATGTTTATTGTGTTTCCCTAGTGATCTGGGATGGATTATGGTAAAGCCTAATTTCTATTGACGAGGGTGATGTGGTTTAGCCTCAAAATTCCCTGGTAAGTTCTTTTGATTTGAGTCCCACATTCATGTTTGGAATATAGCACGGGGTGAATGGATGGAGAGAGATTTGGCTCAACCATTTTATGGTCAGGTGGAACATGGTAGTTGCATCCCAGGTTTGGATTTTGCATCATCAATATCAGGTTATTTCTCCTTGTATTTGTACGAGTAGTATACTGATTTATATGTGGATCATATGGCTGTGGCTTCATTGGTATTTATGATGATATTATGATGGTTATATATGTGTTTCATGATAGTGCCTATGTATTCCTTTTATCATGTTTTTACTTGTAAATGAATGGACAATATATTTATGACCTAATAGATGATAATGCAACAAATGATATGAGGGAAAAATGGTTCTTAGTGATTCTCAGATAAGTATGAGATCCATACACTTAAATTTTTTATTTACAACTGTAGATTACATATTTGTGATATGTTTAACGAAACCTCTGTCATGGATAGTAGGGGTCTAGTTAAGGATTTGTTCAACTATTTTCTTTTGCGTCATTGTTTCCCTGTTATTTTACTTTTATGAAAATGTCATTCAATTATGGGCAGTGACCTTGGCTCTGGGCCTGAAAATGTGGCTTAAATCTCAGGAATGTTGGCATAGAACTGGACAGAATAGTCCCTGGACACTAGCATGCCTAGAGCATGACAACATCTTGAGCCTTCTGGACGCTGGCAGGCCTATAGCATGAGAGCATCCAGAGGTCAAGTGATCAAAAACTTCAGTGGGACCTAGGGGCTAGCTGCCTGAAGTATTGGGATGGTTTTTAGGGGTCCTGTAGTTGATGTGGAAGGTTTGTATGTTGTGTTTCTGTTGATTCCATTCCCTTAAGGTCACATATGAGGTTGAATTTGATCATAGTAGCCTCTTGTTGCATGTTGTAAAAGACTAGATGATGATGAAAATGCGACCTCACAAAGACCAATACAAATGCTTATTAAGTAGGAGTGCTGAAATTATTAATTACTAATGGTCTTATGTGAAACTGTATTTGTAATTGTTATTATTGATCATTGTGGGATAGAGTTTTTAAGTAAAGAGTTTG
This sequence comes from Pinus tabuliformis, assembly GCA_031772625.1. Classification (NCBI taxonomy): domain Eukaryota; kingdom Viridiplantae; phylum Streptophyta; class Pinopsida; order Pinales; family Pinaceae; genus Pinus; species Pinus tabuliformis. Next base: position 844,585,771 of record CM062809.1, on the reverse strand, counting down.
TTTTTATATTTTACTAGATTGTTAAATCTAATTAGAAATGAGAGATTCTTTCTAACTATTTAGTCTCAATTTTGATAATTGATAATTTTAATAATATTCAGATAATCTCTCAACAATTTATTGAATTATTAAAAAATGATAATTTAGATTTTCCCAAAAAACATATTAATAAAAATAATTAAAGCCTGACTCGCGTCCGGACTTATCCTTTTAAAATAATTTTTGATAATTGATAATTTTGATAATGTTCAGATAATTCAACAATTCATTGAATTACTTAAAAATAATAATTTCGATTATCATCCCCAAAAAAATCTTAATAAAAGTAATTAAAGTATGACTCGCGTCCGGCCTTATCCCTTTAAAATCATATGATATTTTGAATTCATGACTGACGCAGGTCAACAGAAGCAAGATGAATCCCCGGCGACTCTTTGTTGACTTCAGTGGTGAAGAATTAACCCATCGATAATGTTCATTAGGTCAGTGCAAAATTGGAGAAACATTGATTGTTTTCCCGTGAGGATGGGAAACAATGGAGAATCACAGGTTATTTTGATTATTGGCGAGAAAGGGAAACTATGGGAGGCTTTCACTATTGTTTTATGTACAGTAATTTTATGGGAAGTTATAATGGCATGGTTGGCCCACAACATATTTACACCGTAAGGCATTCCCTCTGAGAAAGACATCCCTAAAATGTCACGTGTGTGATCCTGAGCCGTTGATTCTGTGTTAGACGATTGGGGTGTTTTCCACCGTTGGTTTAATATTTTTTTTTTCATGGAAAAATGTCTCTTTTTTTTCCAAAAGAAAAAGAGGGCAGCGCGCGCGTGCTGAGGAGGGCAGTGGACCTGTCATTGCCATAGCTGATAGCCGATGCCAGGTTCAATGGATTCTTGGTTGTTTGCAAACTGATGGATTCGAGGGCTGCAGAGCACGAAACATGTCTTTCTTCGCTGCATGAGGGCCGCGTAGGCCATTTTTTCTTGCATCTGATGACATTTGTTTGCAATGGATAGTAACCCTTCCTCGCCAATTCTTTTGGACTTGCCACTATTAAGGTGCACCTTTCTCAGTTTTCTACATGCATTTGCAACTGCATAAATACCTCAATCAGGACAATCAGACACCCTGCTCCTAACAGTCACCTAACCATCAAGGGTAACCAGCGCCACACAAGAACAGGTAATTCTTTGTTTTATGTTAATGTAATAGCGATTCTATACGGTTATTCATCTGTTGTACTTAGTTAATTAAGTTTTTTCGAAAAGAGAGTCTGTTAAATCCCAACTGTTTGATTAGATCTATAATATGTAATTTGAAATCCAGTACCTCATATTGTATTTCCATAACACTACTGTTTGTTTATGAAACTCAGTCATGTATGTTAGGGCTTTTGGATATCCATTCTTTTTCAATGCCTGAAAAGATCAACTGTGTACTTAACAGAGGATTTGAAATGGTTCCCAAATATTGATTATGATTTTGCTAGTCTACCTTTATAATCTGATTCATACCCTGTCCTCGCTCAGAAACATTCCTTTTGTAGTTAGCATATTGATGTCCATGTGTTGAAGAATTGCACTATGGTTGTAATCCTCTATTTGGATGTGGGGGTTGTATAAGGAAAGGGTTGAGATTGTGTCAAATAACAACCATTATGCGAATCCTTTTCAGACTACTAGATCAATCCCTTCTTTTTCAATCTTTTTTCTACTGTTTGGATTGGCTTATATTACTTCTGTTCTATTACTATGGTACGCAGATTGGAATTATCAATTCAGTTCCAGGAGGATGGATAGTGGCAGAGGAAACAGAGTATCTTTTTGCAACCCTAACAGTTCAACCGTTTCCTTTCATTCCTACTTCTCAGAATGCAGATTTCTTCTCTGATGCCAATTCCTCCAAGATTATTCCCATAGACTTCACAGTATACATGGGTGGACATGCCAGTGTGTTATATTTCTTCACTTCTTATGTTAAAGCTATTGTTTACTGCAACTTTGTGATTGATATCAAGTAGGGGACAAATCTTAGAATGCAATGTTCGTAGATTTATCAGTTCATTTTTTTGCATGTCAATAATGGGTTCGAGTATTGAACAAAAATAATGGGTTCCAGTATGTAACAAATAATTATTTTCAAATTCAATTCTCGCCAGTGATATGATGATATTTGATTGATAATTGGCCAGAAGAGAAGCATACCAGATATTTCACATCTCTCAAATACTGCTGCGAGTTATACTTAAGTTATTCAATGAAATAAAGCCAGTTGTGAACCATCCATTAGATCATGGTCTGTTGTAGCCTTAAAAGATCACAGGTGTATTAGAATATTTTGTTGCCTGGATCCATTAGAGCATGGCCTGTTATAGCTTTAAAAGATCACAGGTGTATCAGAATGTCTTCCATTAGATCATGGCCTCGTATAGCCTTAAAAGATCACAGGTGTATCAATGTCTTTCAGAGGAATATAAACATTGTTGTCATATTTTTTCTTCCATTAGATCATGGCCTCTTGTAGCCTTAAAATATCATAGGTGTATCAATGTCTTTTAGAGAAATATAAACTCCGGTATATCTTTTCTTCATTTTGGATGATTCTTAAAGTAGCAATATATCATTATTCAATATAATAGACAAATTAGACAAATTGAGACTGGTTGGTCCCTACCTAGGTTTCCAAGTGTTTGTACCTTGCAACATGTTTTGCTTCATGGCGTTTGTTAACTATTAGGGAAGAGGTTATATGCTTATTTGCTAGGACACCCACATTAGCTTAGGATTTTATAACATAAGAAAAACTTTAAATTCCTACAAAACCTTGAGTTTTACAGTGATGATATACACAATGATCAAGACTCAAGAACCCCAACATTGAGAGATTCAAATATGACAACAACACAATTGTGTTCTATTACTATGGTACGCAGATTGGAATTATCAATTCAGTTCCGGGAGGATGGATAGTGGCAGAGGAAACAGAGTATCCTTCTGCAACCCTAACAGTTCAACTGTTTCCTTTCATTCCTACTTCTCAGAATGCAGATTTCTTCTCTGATGCCAATTCCTCCAAGATTATTCCCATAGACTTCACAGTATACATGGGTGGAGATGCCAGAGTGTTATATTTCTTGACTTCTTATGTTAAATCTATTGTTTACTGCAACTTTGTGATTGATATCAAGCAGGGGACAAATCTTAGAATGGAATGTTCGTAGATTTATCAGTCCATTTTTTTGCATGTCAATAATGGGTTTGAGTATGGAAAAAAATAATGGGTTCCAGTGTGTAACAAATAATTATTTTCAGATTCAATTCTTGCCAATGATATGATGATATTTGAATGATAATTGGCCAGAAGAGAAACATACCAGAGATTTCACATCTCTCAAATATTGTTGCGAGTTATACTTAAGTTATTCAATGAAATAAAGCCAGTTGTGAACCATCCATTAGATCATGGTCTATTGTAGCCTTCAAAGGTCACAGGTGGATCAGAATGTTTTGTTGCCTGGATCCATTAGAGCATGGCCTGTTATAGCTTTAAAAGATGACAGGTGTATCAAAATGTCTTCCATTAGATCATGGCCTCGTATAGCCTTAAAAAATCACAGGTGTATCAATGTCTTTCAGAGGAATATAAACATTGTTGTCATATTTTTTCTTCCATTAGATCATGGCCTCTTGTAGCCTTAAAAGATCACAGGTGTATCAATGTCTTTCAGAGAAATATAAACTCTGGTATATCTTTTCTTTATTTTGGATGATTCTTAAAGTAGCAATATATCGTTATTCAATATAATAGACAAATGAGACTAGTTGGTCCCTACTTAGGTTTCCAAGTGTCTGTACCTTGCAACATGTTTTGCTTCATGGTGTTTGTTAACTATTAGGGAAGAGGTTATATGCTTATTTGCTAGGACACCCACATTACCTTAGGATTTTATAACATAAGAAAACCTTTCAATTCCTGCAAAACCTTGAGTTTTACAGTGACGATATACACAACAGTCAAGAACCCCAACATCAAGAGATTCAAATATGACAAAAACACAGTTGTGTTCTATTACTATGGTACGCAGATTGGAATTATCAATTCAGTTCCAGGAGGACGGATAGTGGCAGAGGAAATAGAATATCTTTCTGCAACCCTAACAGTTCAACCATTTCCTTTCATTCATGCTTCTCAGAATCCAGATTTCTTCTCTGATGCCAATTCCTCCAATATTATTCCAATAGACTCCACAGTATACATGGGTGGAGATGCCAAAGTGTTATATTTCTTCACTTCTTATGTTAAATCTATTGTTTATTGCAACTTTGTGATTGATATCAAGCAGGAGAAAAATATTAGAATGGAATATTTGTAGATTTATCAGTCCATTTTTTTGCATGTCAATAATGGGTTCGAGTATGGAACACAAATAATTGGTTCTAGTATGTAACAAATAATTATTTTCAGATTCAATTCTCGCTAGTGATATGATGATATTTGATTGATAATTGGCAAGAAGAGAAGCATAGTAGAGATTTCACATCTCTCAAATACTGCTGCGAGTTATACTTAAGTTATTCAATGAAATAAAGCCAGTTGTGAACCATCCATTAGATCATGGTCTGTTGTAGCCTTCAAAGATAACAGGTGTATCAGAATTTTTTGTTGCCTAGATCCATTATAGCATGGCCTCTTCTAGCTTTAAAATATCACAGGTGTATCAGAATGTCTTCCATTAGATCATGGCCTCGTATAGCCTTAAAAGATCACAGGTGTATCATGTCTTTCAGAGGAATATAAACACTATTGTCATATTTTTTCTTCCATTAGATCATGACCTCTTGTAGCCTTAAAAGATCACAAGTGTATCAATGTCTTTCAGAGAAATATAAACTCCGGTATATCTTTTCTTTATTTTGGATGATTCTTAAAGTAACAATATGTCGTTATTGAATATAATAGACAAATTGAGACTGGTTGGTCCCTACCTAGGTTTCCAAGTGTTTGTACCTTGCAACATGCTTTGCTTCATGGCGTTTGTTAACTATTAGGGAAGAGGTTATATGCTTATTTGCTAGGACACCCACATTAGCTTAGGGTTTTATAACATAATAAAACCTTTAAATTCCTGCAAAACCTTGAGTTTTACAATGACGATATACACAGCAGTCAAGAACCCTAGCATTGAGAGATTCAAATATGACAACAACGCAATTGTGTTCTATTACTATGGTACGCAGATTGGAATTATCAATCCAGTTTCGGGAGGACGGATAGTGGCAGAGGAAACAGAGTATCTTTCTGCAACCATAATAGTTCAACCATTTCCTTTCATTCCTACTTCTCAGAATCTAGATTTCTTCTCTGATGCCAATTCCTCCAAGATTATTCCCATAGACTTCACAATATACATGGGTGGACATGCCAGAGTGTTATATTTCTTCACTTTTTATGTTAAATCTATTGTTTACTGCAACTTTGTGATTGATATCAAGCAGGGGACAAATCTTAGAATGGAATGTTCGTAGATTTATCAGTCCATTTTTTTGCATGTCAATAATGGATTCGAGTATGGAACAAAAATAATGGATTCCAGTATGTAACAAATAATTATTTTCAGATTGAATTCTCACGAGTGATATGATGATATTTGATTGATAATTGGCCAGAAGAGAAGCATACCAGAGATTTCACATCTCTCAAATACTGCTGCGAGTTATACTTCAGTTATTCAATGAAATAAAGCCAGTTGTGAACTATCCATTAGATCATGGTCTTTTGTAGCCTTCAAAGATCACAAGTGTATCAGAATGTTTTGTTGCCTGGATCCACTAGAGCATGGCCTGTTATAGCTTTAAAAGATCACAGGTGTATTAGAATGTATTCCATTATATCATGGCCTTGTATAGCCTTAAATGATCACAGGTGTATCAATGTCTTTTAGAGGAATATAAACATTGTTGTCATATTTTTTCTTTTATTAGATCATGGCCTCTTGTAGCCTTAAAAGATCACAGGTGTATCAATGTCTTTTAGAGAAATATAAACTCTGGTATATCTTTTCTTTATTTTATATGATTCTTAAAGTAGCAATATATCATTATTTAATATAATAGAAAAATTAGACAAATTGACACTGGTTGGTCCCTACCTAGGTTTCCAAGTGTTTGTACCTTGCAAAATGTTTTGCTTCATGGCATTTGTTAACTATTAGGGAAGAGGTTATATGCTTATTTGCTAGGACACCCACATTAGCTTAGGATTTTATAACATAAGAAAACCTTTAAATTCCTGCAAAACCTTGAGTTTTACAGTGACGATATACACAGTAGTCAAGAACCCCAACATTGAGAGATTCAAATATGACAACAACACAATTGTGTTCTATTAATATGGTACGCATATTGGAATTATCAATTCAGTTCCGAGAGGATGGATAGTGGCAGAGGAAACAAAGTATCTTTCTGCAACCCTAACAGTTCAACCGTTTCCTTTCATTCCTGCTTCTTAGAATCCATATTTCTTCTCTGATGCCAATTCCTCCAAGGTTGTTACCATAGACTTCACAATATACATGGGTGGAGATGCTAGAGTGTTATATTTCTTCACTTCTTATGTTAAATCTATTGTTTACTACAAATTTGTGATTGATATCAAGCAGGAGACAAATCTTAGAATGGAATGTTCGTAGATTTATCGGTCCATTTGTTTTCATGTCAATAATGGGTTCGAGTATGGAACAAAAATAATGGGTTCCAGTATGTAACAAATAATTATTTTCAGATTCAATTCTCACCAGTGATATGATGATATTTGATTGATAATTGGCCAGAAGAGAAGCATACCAGAGATTTCACATCTCTCAAATACTGATGCGAGTTATACTTAGGTTATTCAATGAAATAAAGCCAGTTGTGAACCATCCATTAGATCATGGTCTGTTGTAGCCTTCAAAGATCACAGGTGTATCAGAATGTTTTGTTGCCTGGATCCATTAGAGCATGGCTTATTATAGCTTTAAAAGATCACAGGTGTATCAGAATGTCTTCCATTATATCATGGCCTCGTATAGCCTTAAAAGATTACAGATGTATCAATGTCTTTCAGAGGAATATAAACACTGTGGTCATATTTTTTCTTCCATTAGATCATGGCCTCTTGTAGCCTTAAAAGATCACAGGTGTATCAATGTCTTTCAGAGAAATATAAACTCTGGTATATCGTTTCTTTATTTTGGATGATTCTTAAAGTAGCAATATATCGTTATTCAATATAATATACAAATTAGACAAATTGAGACTGGTTGGTCCCTACCTAGGTTTCCAAGTGTTTGTACCTTGCAACATGTTTTTCTTCATGGCTTTTACTAACTATTAGGGAAGAGGTTATATGCTTATTTGCTAGGACACCCACATTAGCTTAAGATTTTATAACATAAGAAAACCTTTAAATTCCTGCAAAATCTTGAGTTTTACAGTGACTATATACACAGCAGTCAAGAACCCCAACTTTGAGAGATTCAAATATGACAACAACACAATTGTGTTCTATTACTATGGTACATAGATTGGAATTATCAATTCAATTCCGGGAGGACGGACAGTGGCAGAGGAAACAAAGTATCTTTTTGCAACCCTAATAGTTCAACCGTTTCCTTTCATTCCTGCTTCTCAGAATCCAGATTTCTTCTCTGATGCCAATTCCTCCAAGATTATTCCCATAGACTTCACAGTATACATGGGTGGAGATGCCAGAGTGTTATATTTCTTCACTTCTTATGTTAAATCTATTGTTTACTGCAACTTTGTGATTGATATCAAGTAGGGGACAAATCTTAGAATGGAATGTTCGTAGATTTAGCAGTCCATTTTTTTGCATGTCAATAATGGGTTCGAGTGTGGAACAAAAATAATGGGTTCCGGTATGTAACAAATAATTATTTTCAGATTCAATTCTCGCCAGTGATATGATGATATTTGATTGATAATTGCCCATAAGAGAAGCATACCAGAGATTTCACATCTCTCAAATACTGCTGCGAGTTATACTTAATTTATTCAATGAAATAAAGCCAGTTGTGAACCATCCATTAGATCATGGTCTGCTGTAGCCTTCAAAGATCACAGGTCTATCATAATGTTTTGTTGCCTAGATCCATTAGAGCGTGGCCTATTATAGCTTTAAAAGATCACAAGTGTATCAAAATGTCTTCCATTAGATCATGACCTCGTATAGCCTTAAAATATCACAGGTGTATCAATGTCTTTCAGAGGAATATAAACATTGTTGTCATATTTTTTCTTCCATTAGATCATGGCCTCTTCTAGCCTTAAAATATCACAGGTGTGTCAATGTCTTTCAGAGAAATATAAACTATGTTATATCTTTTCTTTATTTTGGATGATTCTTAAAGTAGCAGTATATCGTTATTCAATATAATAGACAAATTAGACAAATTGAGACTAGTTGGTCCCTACCTAGGTTTCCAAGTGTGTGTACCTTGCAACATGTTTTGCTTCATGGTGTTTGTTAACTATTAGGGAAGAGGTTATATGCTTATTTTCTAGGACACCCACATTAGCTTAGGATTTTATAACATAAGAAAACCTTTAAATTCCTGCGAAACCTTCCCCGTGAGGATTAGATTATGTGGATTAGATTATGTTTTTTTCCCGCAGAGACTATTAATTTCCATAGCACTGTACAGATTATGTTGGTTACTCACACAACAATGTTAAATACAGATACTTTGCATCACTTCCTAAAAAAAGCCTTGGCCTACTCTGTTTTAAGTTTTTTTGCAAAGAGAGTCTGTTAAATAAATTAACGAAACATACAAATCAGAAACAAAATATAGTCAATTTCCAAACATCTTTTTCCTGGAATCTTGTACATAGTCATCACACCTCATATCCACATGGATATGTTGAATTTAGGGTCTTGTTAGGGATTTTGGACTAAAACTTGGGTTTGTTTCCCTACAGATACATTAGGATTGCCTAAGGCTCTATTGCCATTATCCCATACTCCCTTTTTTTCCTTTTTATTGTATAATATATTGATTCCTATCTATTCTTTGATTACTGTTTAGATTGTATGCTTAATAGTAAGTGGGTATTATGGTGTTGCATTTATTCATTCTAAACTGGAGGGTCAACCTCTCAGTAAATGCCAAGGATTAACACCATAACAAAATTAGACTTAGAATTTTGGAGGCACTTTAAAAACAATTATTGCAAGTCATTCAAATGCTTATTTTCCTTGAAAATTCAAGACTATTCGGGGGCCGTGTTGGAGTTTTAGATTTCAGTTAACAAGTTATTGAAAAACTGGAAATGCTAATCTGTAAAAATACTTGGTACAGCCCACTGTTATCTGTCTACTTACGTAGTCTGAAATAACATGATTCATAAACAAAGGGATTTGACCATCATATAAAAATTTTAGTTAGTTATTTATAGAATAATTGGAAATGCCAATCTAGAAGAAGGGTTTGTACAGTTCATAACCTCTCTCTTGTATCCCTGTCAAGCTGTTAATTTTTCTTCCATTTCATCTACAATTTTACATTTTGTGATCACTACTGTCGCTTTGAAAGAAAAATAGTTGAGATCTGTACTTAACATTCTTTTTGTCATTCACACATTAAAAAAGCGGAAAACAAATACATGCATGTGCATTTGCATTTAGAATGCATGCGGAAATTGATTTAGGACAGTGCATCTTCGTGTGTGCTCCTTGCTCTATGTTGAAACAATTTCACTTCTCTTTCCTTAGTAGCTAGGATTTCCATTGCAAAAATAAATTAAACGGCTATTTATCATCTTAGATTGCATATTTAGGAATTGTGTATCTACATCACGCAGTCAACCTTAAAGGAAAACTTCTTAAGAAAGATCAACTGTAAAATAAATTTCAATAAACATAAAAACGCTTTCTAACTCAATGCACAACATTTAGAAGTCTAGGCTAGAGACGTATTCCGGCGTCGTAAAGCCTGCTAACTATCGCTTTCATCGTAGGTTGGGTGATTCCTCCTCTTTGAGATGACAAGTGCCAGTACGGACTTGTGCTCCCACGTACCGTCGAGTATATATTGGGAGACCACAATAGGCTATATCCTTTATCCTTAGGAAGCCGTGTCTACCGCCCTATCAATTGCAATGCCCTGAACACAGCATTCGGGAAGATTGATTGTTGTACCATAAAAAGTATTCTGCAATTTTGCGATTGGTTTGGTAATCCCCCTGTCTAGATTTCTAGAGTAGTCACTTTCGTTCCTTTTCAGACTCCTTAAAAGAAAAGGTCCATCTGAGCAGTTGTCACTTCAAGCTCATTAAAAATCGAAGGTGACTAGAGTCATCTTTAGCTTTTTCTCGACTCTTAAAAATTGAAAAAGAAAGTTGTGTCAAAGCGTCATAAAATTTATTTAAATCGGAATAAGATCACTATTCCCTCGTTGGTCTTAGGTTGAGAAAATGGAGTCCACCAATCAAGGATTTCCCCTCGGGGGAATCCTACTCCCTTTTCCTCTAGGGGAGATGTTGGTGTACCTCATATGGCTACCTTGTCCCTTCCAGGGCTTGCAATTGGCCTGCTAGTATGGCTTTTCTCGACCTCTATCGTTCAAAACACCGTGATTCTTGAGCAATCAAATTAGCACCCAAATGATACTAGAGTTACCCAAATCGAAGGCGACTAGAGTCATCTTTAGCTTTTTCTCGACTCTTAAAATTTGAAAAAGCAAGTTGTGTCAAAGCGTCATAAAATTTATTTAAATCGGAATAACATCATTGTTCCCTCATTGGTCTTAGGTTGATAAAATGGAGTCCACCAATCAAGGATTTCCCCTTGGGGGAATCCTACTCCCTTTTCCTCTATGGGAGATGTTGGTGCACCTCATATGGCTACATTGTCCCTTCCAGGGCTTGCAATTGTCTCACCGGTATGGCTTTTCTCGACCTCTATCATTCAAAACACCATGATTCTTGAGAAATCAAATCAGCAACCAGATGATAGTAGAGTTACCCCCCAACCTTCTACTTCGTTTGTTTCTCCCTCTCCTTCTTCCTCTTCGCTTGGTGAAACTAGTCAAACTAAAAACCAAGTAATTGAGAAGAAGAAGAAAAGGAAGGAGAAGAAGAAGAAGAAGCCAACGACGAAAGGGGGCAACCATGCATCATCTGACGAAAATCCACACACTGCACCATCCAAACCTAAATCTCCATGTGTCATTTGCAAAGGAGATCAGAATCATCGAGATTGTCCTTGCATCCCACGGATCTTAAGGGACTGGGGTCCCCGCTTGCCATTCCTTTCTAGCACTACTTTTGGCTATTGCATATTCCTTTACTCTTTTGAATGACATACTTCATTTTATCCTCTCATCTAGTTCCACAAGACCTGTCCTTTCTTTGTTTGTGAATATGTCAACTAAACAAATGACAACTGATCCCGAGGATTAAAAACATCTAATTCCAAGCCCGTACAACATACTAATTACGAGGCAGGTAAGCTGTTCAGAGCTTTTAGATGTTCCAGAATGGTGCCAAAGGTGAAGTTGTTTGGCTTAAAAACACTCTCCTCATTTGACCTAAAACATTTCGGACCTCACGACATTACCCAACGCAGGCCTTGACAATGGTGTGTAAGCTGAAGTTGTTTGGCTTAGAAACAATCTGCTTATTTGAGCAAAAATATTTAGGGCCTCATGGCATTACCCATTCTATGCATATCATCACATTACAAATCCTAAAATTACATAATTTTATGTAACCTCATCTAGCATAGACATTGCATTAAATAGTTTCAGTGCTTGGTCATTGGACCTATGTTGAGCTTAGCCACCTATCATTGCATTCTATGCAATTGCACAACTTCTCTCCACCATTATGTACAACATTTGTTTTCTTTGGAAACAAAAATACTCATGCAAAACCCAAATTCCACAATACAAATTTGCCCAATGTAAAACCCACAACGTAGCTCCAACGTAGCTCTGGTGTTGCTACTGCCAAATTCCCTAAAAAATGTATACATTATTTGGCACGGGAAACTCAATCATCATGCCCTATCTGATTGTTTCTAACATGTGTAGGTTTTTGAAATTGTTAATTTACAATTTTCACTATGTTTCAAAAAAAATGATCATATAAAAGTTGTTGTAATAAATATCTTTCTTCATTATGTTCACAAGCTTAGATACCCACTCATTTGGAAAAAAATTGAACATGCTTCTTGCCCTGTGCCTTTAATTCATATATTTTCAAGTAATGTTATAGGAATGTAATGAATATTAAACATCTTACGTGAAGGAAACAACATTAAATTGAACATGCTTCTTGCCCTTTGCCTTTAATTCATATATTTTCAAGTAATGTTATAGGAATGTAATGAATATTAAACATCTTACGTGAAGGAAACAACATTTTTGTGTTTTGCTTTGTACCAGAAAATGACAACAAACCTTACTCAGAATGAAATTTCCTCAATGTTATCTGGATCAACTCATATTCAACCATACCTACAAATTGTTGAACTTGAACCAACACAATCAATGCGAAATTCAACTCCACGATATCGTACTACAATTTCAGATGGAACACATAAGAAACAAAGCATGCTTCCAAAAGATTTCAATGATCTCGTAGCAATAGGCTTGCTACAAAAGGGTTCTGTTATAAATGTTAAAAGTTGGACTACCTCAGCTATCGATCCATCAACGTAAGTTTGTTATAAATTTCTTATTTCAAATTTAACATTTTTATTTATAACACATCTGCTTCTAACAGTTATTCCTATGGCTCTCATTTGTCGTGTAGGTCTATAAAGCTAATAGACTTTGAAATATCTACTTCATTTGTACCCTTAATTGGCAATCCAAAAACTATCAGTATCCCGATCACATGTGATGAAAACACTCCATCCTCATCGAACCCAAATCCTTTATCAAAAAGATACTGCCTTCTTCCAACTACTCCAACTCCATCTGTTCTATCAGTTCAAATTCCCATCAAATCGTTAAACCCTTACCACTCAAATTGGTGCATAAAAGGATACGTCCAAAGGAAAATAGCTCTTCGACAGTTTCAGAATCAATATGGACCCGGTAAAGTGTTTGGTTTTGACCTGTTCAATACAGAGGGTGGAGAAATACAACATGTTTCAACAATGTCGCAGATCATTTTTTCGACAAAATCCAAAATGGAAATGTCTACATTGTCTCAAAAGGGAATGTAAAAATGGCTAATAAGCAATACAACCACTTGAACAATGACTAGGAAATTTTGTTGAATGCAACATCTACCATAGAACATGTTGCCAACGAAAAAAACATAATCCAATAGTGCAATTCAATATAAAATAAATTAATGATATCAGAACAACAAACGTCAACTCCATTGTCGATATTCTTGGTATTGTCATATACATTTCCAGTGTATGCACTATACGTAGAAAAGACGGCTTTGAAGTTAATAAACAAACAATACAACTTCAAGACATGTCAGGGTATAACATAGATGCAATCTTTTGGGGAGATAATTTTAATACCATGTCATAGGAAATCTCCTCCCTATGTGCTACAGGAAATAACCCCATTGTTGCAATCAAATTTGCGCATGTTGGAAAATTTAATGGAAAAAATATCGTCACTACAATGAGATCCATTATTCTTGTAGATCCTGACATTGAAGAGGCCCATACGCTAAAGTCATAGTTTAAAAAAGAAGGTTCGACTGCAGCTTCTACATCTTTGACAACAATATCTCCTTTTGGCCATCAACAAAAAAAGAATAACAATTGCTGATATTTATAGTATGGATTCCTTAGAGAAACCAACATTTTTCCAATTAAAGGGCACAATAACAAAAATTGGGATGGATAGTTTTTACTACATTTCTTGCCTGTCGATCATTGGTGGGAAAAAATTCATGAAAAAACTTATTCCACAAAATACAGGGATGTGGTTCTGCCCAAAATGCAACGCTGAAGTAAGTGACTGTGATTACAGATACTTATTGAAAATCGACATACAAGATCACACTGGTGAATTAGCTTCAACTGTTGCTTTTGAAGACGCGGGCTCTATAATTCTTGGAAATAATGCCAAAGACTTCTATTTATTATCTTCAGATCCAAAAATGATCAAGGAAATTGTCTCTAAAGCTCTATGGACAGATCATATATTCACACTATCGGCGAAGACAAAAACTTTTAAAGAAGTGCCACGATTGAAATGCATTATCATAAAAGAAGAAAAGTTGCATTTCATGACAAAATGCAACAACATCCTTCGAGAAATTTAGAACATCTTGATATTGTAGATAAATATCGCAAAATGTATTCCTTGCTTTTTGACAATTCCTATTGTCCAATTTTATAAGTACAACTTTACACGATATAATGTTGCATGCCTTCTTACGAAATGTTCTTATATACCATTGAAATAAGTATTCGTCCTACATTGTATCTAGCATTATGTGAGTAGACAAATTCACATTATTTTTTTTCTTTAATCATCTTCTTCCTTTTAAAAAATGATGTAACTTGCTACATTACACATGAAACTATCTACATGTATAAAGAAAAAATACTAATATGTTCTTTCAAACACATTATTCAAATAAAAAAATTCACATAAAACTATTCAAAACTTAAATTTTTTTCCCTTCTTTCGCTTTCACTTAAATTTTTTACCATTCTTTCGCTTTCATACAATAACATGGTTGTTGTCTCCAAATAACATTCTTCTTTTCCCCTCTCTTGCTTATAGGTACCATAAACTTTGTGAATGGCTTCTTCTTCTAATAATGAACGTGCTCGAAGATACTATGCAGCAAATAAAGAACGAATAAATGCACGTCGCCGTGAGCTTTATCAAGCAAAAAAAGACATCAGAGAATGTCAAAAACATAAAAAACAGAAGGAAAACCAACATTCCTCGTCTGAAAATGGCCCACCTTGAAAACAATCCTCCCTTGCAATTATCAAACTCTTTATCTTCTCAGCAAACCTCTCAAACAAATACATCCATACCTCATTGCCCTAACCCCTCCTTCACACATGCTTTCAGCAACATTTATACTAATCAAGCACATCGAGATTTCCATGCAAAGATTGATAAAATCTCACCTAAATGCCCATGCTCCATTTGTCTTGAATCATATCCTAGAATACATATCCACAATTCCAACCACATGTATTGTTTCTCCAGATGCGTCTCTGAAACAAAGGGTCATCGCTTCTCATTATCAAACAACATGGACCCTGGTCCTCAACCAGCTATCCTTACATCTCTTTCACAAATAGAAGAAATGCTCATCGCTAG
Organism: Pinus tabuliformis; assembly: GCA_031772625.1. Lineage (NCBI taxonomy): Eukaryota > Viridiplantae > Streptophyta > Pinopsida > Pinales > Pinaceae > Pinus > Pinus tabuliformis. The sequence goes on along the minus strand of CM062809.1, from coordinate 844,570,440 downwards.
GGTTAACCCTATACTGCAAGTAACACATGCACATGGTGGCCAATATAAATATAGTGGCCACACAATTTGTTTACCTCAAGACATTACAAAAATCACAAACATGTTGCCACGACATGTTGAAAACTTGGACATCCTAATTGTCACTCGTCATAGTAATGACCATAAGGCTTATGATTTCATTGTCAGTAGACATCGTGTTCTCGTTGCATTAGAATACAATTGGCAAATGACCCATACTATAAGAATGTCTGTATTGATAACAACGCACTGGAATCCTTACCAGCAATCCCCACTGATGTCTCCTCCTCCCTTCACCATTCCAATACTACAGAAGCCACTGTCCACCTTTCACTTGAACCACCACATGAGCTCACCAAAGATTCCGCAGACCCATCTGTAAACCAAACATCATCATTCGTACCCATCATACCTAATACAAATACAGAAATCCAAGAAATCTGCCATTATTTACATGCTTACAACCACCAATCTGAGACTACAATTGAGTGGCCAACAATTGGTTTATCACCAATCAATGAATACAACATAGAAGGTCTACTCTCTATGGCTTTCCCCACCCTTTTTCCGACAGGAGGTGCAATGCCAAACCAACCAAGAATGAAAGTAGTGCAGTTACATGAATATGCACTTCATCTCATACGTTACTATGATAATAGATTTGGAAAGCACCCAAGCTTTCGTTATTACATATATAATCTCATGATGCGACATCGTAGTCAAGCAACAACATCAATTTTTGTGAAAAAGAACATCACAGATAACTTCCCAATATCTATTCAAGATCTGAACATCCGATTAGAGAAATTTCCAAATGAGCAATTGGCAGAGCAAGTCATGCGATTCGGTAGCTCTTTACGTGGAACAAGATCATTTTGGCACAAAGCTAAAAATGAACTAACGGACATGATATCTCAACTCGGTTGTCCGACGTTATTCTTCACATTAAGTGTAGCTGATACAAAATGGCCTGATATTCATGCAATCATGCCTAGATGTCTTCCTTCTGATATTGCAAAACAACAAAAGTGGAGAAATGATAACATTATCTCTAACCCACATTTAACATCACTATATATTCACCATAGATTCACAACATTTCGTGAGATTATCTTAGAGAAACACTTGAAGAAAAAAGATTACTGGTACAGGTATGCATTCTACCGCATTTTTTTTCCAAAAACTCGAAACAACATTCCTCGCCTATTACAAAATTATCTTACAAAAACGCATACTTGACAGGTATGAATGGCAACCTAGGGGATCTGCACACATCCATGGTTTCCTTTGGATAGAAAATTCACCGGATATGGAAAACCTCAACTGGGAAGACACAGAAGTAGTTGATATTACAAGGCAGTTCTTCGACAAATATATTTCCGCTTGGAACCCTCGTACTCCTTCGACTTCAAACCAACCAATTGCTTGGACAAATCCTGAAGACCCTTGTCTATTGTCCACACTGCAAATCTTCAGAACCAATCCTTTCAATGACTATGAATAGCTCATCAATTGTGTTGAACGTCACACAAAATGCTCAAAAAGAACATGCCTAAGAAAAATGGATCCTCACTCCAATGTCGTTATAAAGCACCATGGGAATTACATCCAAAATCGGCCTTACTCATTGATTCCAATGGCCAAAAAACATACACCCCTGCTCGCAATGACGATCGACTCAATAGCCATAACCCTACCATCTTATCTATTTGGCATGCAAGTGTTGACTACCAACCAGTACTATCCATACATGCTATACAAAAATATGTCGCCAAATATGCATCCAAAGCAGAAAAAAAATTTGAAAGTTTCTGTTGGGTGAAACTATGTTAGTTTAATTCCGTTGTAGTACTTAGCCAACTATTTAATTTATCAATCCGAGGTCCGTAGACTTACGAGACACATGCACTATATATGCAGGACTGAAGTGGAACTAATCTAATCTAATCTAATCTAAATTACTGAAATCAAATTAAAGCATTGGAACACTAACTAGGAAAGCTTCTATTGGGTGAAACTATGTTAGTTTAATTCCGTTGTAGTACTTACCCAACTATTTAATTTATCAATCCGAGGTCCGTAGACTTACGAGACACATGCACTATATATGCAGGACTGAAGTGGAACTAATCTAATCTAAATTACTGAAATCAAATTAAAGCATTGGAACACTAACTAGGAAAGCATGAAATTGCATAAAGGAAAATAAATACAACATGTGAAGAAGTGAATGGCAAACAACAGATATGAGCTCATAACAATAAAACTATGTCAAATTATATTACAATAACTAAATTACAAATCATGAAAGAATCAAAGTTAATCTCCATTCTCTATTATTCCTTCCTATCCCAATGAAGAGAGAGCACTCTCTTATATACATGAGGAAGATAACATTTCCATAATTACATATCCAATATTCTCTCAAGCACTCTCAACTAGTTTCCCGTTATTACAAGATGTCATCGCACAAATCTCTCAAACATGATCCCACAAATCTCTTCTTGGATAACATATGTCTTCATGATTTTCTCCTTAGGATAAGATATGCTTCCATGATTTTCTCCTTAGAAAAAGATATGCCTCCATGATTTTCTCCTTAGAAAAAGGCTTCCATAATTAACACATATTTCCTACACATCACAAAACTCACATATTCTTGAGATATATATAAAAATATGTACATTTTCTAATAATTAATCATAAATTCACTTAAAATACAAAAATGAATAAAATGCAAAATAAGAAGGTGAAACGCAAGTGTATGTAGGAAAGTGATATGACAACAGGTTAATGGGATGATGAAATGTAAGGAAAAAGGTGGATGAAAATATGACATTTCTGAGTCCCATCATCCTCCCCAACAGAACTTGTTGCATGTCCTCATGCAACCATGCATGGGTATCTTTTAAGAACATTTGGCATATTGAACTTTGGCTTTACATGATGATGTCTTAAATGTTTCCAGGGTATGTGAGAGACATTAGTAACAATTTACATTTTCTTATGGTTGGTTCTTGTGTGACAACCATGAATATGGTTGGTTCTTGTGTTACAACCATGAATACAAAGAATGTTGGTTCTTGTGTTAACAACATTCATTTCATTTTCTGTTCTCTTTTCTTCAATAATGTAAACACTCACTGGAAATCATAATGTGCATAAGAAAGCCCTTTTGTAATATTAATGAAGCATGCCAATATTGCGTATGAAACAAAGTGCAACAAAGTATCATTGGAAAATAAATGTTGGTGAATGGTAAATGGAGTGATAGTGGTGAAGAAATGGAATCATGGAAGTGAATATGTAGTGAATGTAGTTAGTTCTCCGCCCCCCTCAACTGAATTGGTTGCATGTCCGCATGCAACTTTTACTTAACATGGCGCATGAAAGGAAATGTAGCATGGTGAGGGAATTTTCCAAAATATTCAATTTAGCATATAAGGAATTGCATGATTAAAGATTAGAAAACAACATACCTCTACTTACCCAAGAATGATGAAGTATGCAATAGGAATGTAGCTGCTGTTGCTGCTGGATCGGGAAAATGTGACTGATGTAACTGGATCCTGGAGAATGAAGGAATCTGAACTGCTGATGCTGAATCATGGAAAAGATAAAAGCTGAAAGTGGTATTGTGGTATCCTCATAGATCAGAATGCATACTGCTGTAACTGCTGAGGGAGTCATGAAAAAGTGTATAGTCTTCACCCGCTACAAACCCGATGGTACAATTCTAAACATGCGAATGAATGTGTCGATATCGAGCATGAATAGAAATCATTGGATTACCGGCCATTGATGTATGTCGTTAACCAATGCGAGGCAACTCACCATTGATGTCAATGAGTGCCAAGGTACTAGAGTACATCTTGCAAAGTGCGAATGGATGTGTCGAGGTCAAGCCACTTGCAAGATCTGAAGATCAAGGGACATTGATGCATTCCCATGATCGCCAGCGAGAGAGCTTGCCATTAAGGCATGCAAGCCTCTAGGTACTCAAAATGAACTCTAGTCTATTTCCCAGATAAGGTGCTGATGTCGATGGGGCAAGACTTGTTGAAAGGTGGGCCTTAAGGAATCCCACATCAGTCAACGCGAGTTTGTACAAAAAGATTTGGTAGGACTATAGATGGAAAGAACTCACGGACAAGCAGTGTGGATCAGCATGTCTAGGAAATCAAGGTAATGTGATCATGGAAAGGGAATGAGTTTTATTCAGAAGGCAAACTAGAAGGAAAAACTAGACTGAAAAGGATAAAGGGATGTATGCGATTCAGAAAAATAGGTGTGCATGAAGTCGTGAAAGATAAGGAAATGGAAGATGGCTGCAACACAAGGATGGTCTAGGCGTTTGGAAGGAAAAAGGGAACTAATCATGACGCAAAAGGATTGTTGTGCAGTGGAAAATGTCATGATATGTGCAGTGAAGAATTAGTTCCTTCAAGCGTCCAATGATGCATGTTTCATAGTGATTTCGAAAAATCACTTTGCATTAGATTGTCTTCAACTCTTAGCACCATTCCTACATAAAAATTGTCACCTTTGTGTGCCATCTCCATCGATCATTCCTATATGAAGTGACTCAAAAACAAATTAGCGCATTTTCAAGAATTTACAAAATGTCCATTTTTTTTTAATTATTTTTCGAAATAACTCTAATTGTGGATGAAAAAGGTGTCGTATTGTAATGTTGAGTTTTCTGCATAAGCTTCTCATTGTCCTACACATAACACCAATCTCATTTCACTTGTTAGTATATGCATCCTAACTTTTGCCCATAAATTCACAAAAAAAATCCAACATACTTTGACTCCCTCCCCAACTAGAACTATTGCATGTCCCCATGCAATGTATTCATTGATTTTGCAATATTTTTTCACAATGTTTTTATTGGTTTGCAGGACATTTGAAAAGGCATTGTACTTGTTAGGGATCGAGTAATGAGTTTATGAATGAAGGCAATTTTATTTAATTATTATTTTTATTATTATTATTTTTTATTATTATTATTTTTTTTTTTATATTATTATTATTATTATTTTTTAAACTACAAGTCAGCAACTGTACATTATGCATTACATTAAGTTAGGCAAGTTTGAATAATTGAAACACTTCGTGTGTCCCGCAAACATTATATCTCCGCCACTACATCATTCATAATTTCATATAGAATCAAAGCGGTGCCATCCATTGCTACTGAAACAGTAATATAAATCATATTTTTCAAGCGCTTATGATACTTATCTGTTCCAAAATATCCTCTTTGCAGTTACTTATCTACTGCATATAATTATCAGAAAGAAAGAAAATCCATGCACTGTATATTTCAACGACAATTCCTGCGGATTTCGGCAGTGGGTGGCCAAAGGCTGCAACACAGCTGATTAAATTTCATGGAAGCTATCAGCAAGACAACAGAGATGAGCGCTTTAAAGGAGGCAAGTCTTATCAGTTCATGCTTCGAATGAAGAACCCGGCAGGGAAAGTTCCATATAGACTCTACTTGGTAATGGATGATCTTGCAGATGAGTTTGGGATTGGAACTCTTCGACTTACGACAAGACAGACATTTCAACTTCATGGCGTGCCTAAGAAGGATCTGAAGACAGTTATGAGTACCATCATCAGAAATATGGGATCCACACTGGTGATTTGAATAGAAATGTTCTAGCTCCTGCAGCACCATATTTGACGAGAAAAGATTATTTATTTGCTCAGGAAACTGCAGAAAAAGTTGCTGCTCTTCTTGCCCCTCAGTCAGGTTCTTATTATGATTTATGGGTAGATGGAGAGAAAATAATGTCAGCAGATCCACCAGATGTTGAAAAATTGCTATAAAACCATCAACAATCGACCACCCAAATCAGAAAATTCCAAATAGCATGAATGATTCACAAAAGGCACCATGTATATATAGAAGACGAGTGGAAAAAGTAAAATCAGTAAATATTGTAAACCATACTGTGCCTGGAGTCACCTGAAAGAAGCGGGATTGATTATCAGTCACAAATATATACCGAGCTACCGGTGTTTGCTTCAACTTCGCTGGCCCGCTGTCTACAATCCGTGATTGTCACTGTTGTAACGGACACATTAATCACCATGGAGCATCCATTGATATATTCAGAGCCGCTGAAACGAACTTGAGATGTGTTTGGCAGAGCTTCAATTTCGAATTAGGAAGGTGAGTCGGCGTTCAGATAAATACAAAAGACAGATCGTGTGTCACCAAAGGTCCTGCTGTAAAGATTTACATGTTCAGAGGGGACTGGCAGACTAATATTGTTATCTTATTTTACCTGAGTTAAATGTCTGCATTCGTGGTGGTGCTCTCTACCCGGCATGACCGCATTACTAAAAGGTCTCAAGATGTTCAACATATTGCGCGAATAATGTAAAAGTTCAGTGCACGAATTGGAATTGATTTCGCCCACTTTTAACCTTTTCATCGTTTATGTTGAGGAACACGTATATGTGGACAGATAGAGATCGCTATGCCGGCAAATAAATTTGGACACACAGGTGACACTCTAACAGATCCATATTGCACCAAAGGAATAAATACAGAAATCTCGTTGCAATATTTTGTCCACATTCACGCACTTCTCAAAGATTTTTACTGCCAGCAACACCCCTAATTCTCTGTACATTGATTTTAAAACCGTTTTTTATGCAGTTACCAAACCAGGGTCTCGAAGAATCGCGATTCCCTCTCAAACCGTTAGGAATTCAAGAAAACAATTTATGGGTTCTATAATTCATTCTATTAGGGAAAAAACCCATGTCTGTTTTTTTCTAAATTTGTCCTGGTTTGATCACAAACCGCTTTTGGAAACTTACGTTTGTAGGGATTGCGTATGGATTGCCTGTCAAATCCAACAAAATTCAATTGGCTTTGTCAAGCCTGTGACTTGACTAATCAGAATCAGCCAAAACCTGAACAAGATCAGCTGAAGCTGCAAATGAAAGTCAACTTAGAGACAATATCTTCTAATGTTTGGATTTAAAAGTGCAAGTGAAGCGTGGTCGTCAAGTCAAAATGTTGTTTCTTTGAATTATTTAATAGGGAGGAAGTAACTCAAGATATAGATTGATCGAATGATGAGAAAGTACTGATCCGAGTTATGAATAATGACTGCATGCGTGATGGTGGCGACAGGGATTAAAATTTCAATAGGTTATTAATTTATATGTAGAACATGTGTGAAGTGATAGTGGTAGAAGATCAAGATTTTCTCAGTGAGAGTCCTGTGACATCTGGGGACGAATTCATCAATTAGAAGTCCTTCTTCTCAGAATGAAAATTTTCACGCAGATCAATTGATCAGGACACGATTCTCAGGAAGAGATGAACTGATTGTCAAGATATTCAAGAATACTTTCCAGTCCGGTTTTCTTTCAATCCTCTACAGCCTTGGGAGCAAACCATTGCAAATATGGGACAAAGAAGTTGTAAATGGACAGATTAAATGGTTACAAGATTCAGTCTGATGTTCTGGAAATTGTTAGCCCAAATGTGAACATCACATGCCCTACAGATCTTGCTGCGACACTTGGTATTAAACTGCCATTTTTGGTGATGATTGTCAAGAATCTAAAGAAATATTTTATATTTGAGATTCAAATCCTGATGAAAAGAATGTTCATCGCTGATTTAGAGCTTCCAACTATCAAGCTATAACCCGTGTGAAACCATACATGAGTGCGCTGGTTGACTGTTTTATTATTTTTTATTTTTTTTATTATTATTTTATTTTTTATTTTATTTTTTATTTTTTTATTTTTTTTGATTTTGTTATTTTTATTATTAACAGTCTAGAAAATGAAATTAATCCTATCTTTAAAAACAAAAATGGTTAGTTTTAAATTTTCTTTTTAACAAATGGACACAAAAATTTGCATATTGAAAGATATTTTTGATGAAGCATATTGCAAAACATTTATTTATTCCTGAAATTGGTCGCCTAAATCATCCCTATTTTCTGATCCTCAAGATCGTACAAAGACGCAGGAGGAGAGCATACTTATTCTAAGCAAAACTGAAACCTATTTTCTGATCCTCGAGATCGTACAAAGACGCAGGAGGAGAGCATACTTATTCTAGGTAAAAGTAGAACTGAAAATGAAAGCAAAAGCTAAATCTAAAAGCCTCCCTACTCTATACTAATTAGAATTTACAAATTAGCTACGTGTAGTTAAACTTCCAATGAAGCCATTCGCGTAGCAGTGACAACAATAGATTCAGTAGCAATTTGTCAAATGAAAAATGACAATATTCGAGAGTGGATATGTCTAGTTGTTGTAACTGCAAATTAACTAAAAAATTAAAAAATGAATCTAATCTAGTACTTACCTGGAACCATTGTTCGATGAAGCTTTGATAAGCACAGTTACTCTCACTCAGATTATGCTGTAACTCCTGTTCTTCTTCTCCGATCTGCTGCTCTTCTTCCTCGATCTCTTGTTCTAATGATTGTTCGCCATTAGATACGCAAGATTCTTCAGATGTTGATATTTCTTGGGGAGTAGTTGAACTTTCAATTTTTGTCAAGATCTCCTTTTCCAGGGAAGAGGAGATTCCGACTTCTGCAAGGATCTGAGCGAGTAGTTCCAAGCTGAAACTCATTATAAAACCATGTTGAAAGAGAAAAGCAAATAAAAATTAGCACACTAACAATTGAATTAAAAACAAAAGGACCACAGAAATAATCTTGAATTCAATACTCAATTAAACCCTCTTACAAGGACTGCTCATTAATTGAGTAATCGAATGTTTCAATTATAACCATGAGCCATGAATTCATCAAACACTCTTCACAGTTGCGAAAATAAAAAACACTTACAGAAATTAAAATTCACACTTGCATAAATGTAAACACACCCTACATGCCCTGATCCATAAGAGGTCGAGCCCATTATGGTATCTCGAATGCGATGCGTAGGATATTCCCCACGTCTTACCACCTTAACACCTCGGAGTTAGGAACATGTCTAAACACACTTGCATGAAAAATCAAACTAAACTTCAATCCATCGTGCCTCCCCCGCAACGGCGCCAAAATGTTGGGTGAAACTATGTTAGTTTAATTCCGTTGTAGTACTTACCCAACTATTTAATTTATCAATCCGAGGTCCGTAGACTTACGAGACACATGCACTATATATGCAGGACTGAAGTGGAACTAATCTAATCTAATCTAATCTAAATTACTGAAATCAAATTAAAGCATTGGAACACTAACTAGGAAAGCATGAAATTGCATAAAGGAAAATAAATACAACATGTGAAGAAGTGAATGGCAAACAACAGATATGAGCTCATAACAATAAAACTATGTCAAATTATATTACAATAACTAAATTACAAATCATGAAAGAATCAAAGTTAATCTCCATTCTCTATTATTCCTTCCTATTCCAATGAAGAGAGAGCACTCTCTTATATACATGAGGAAGATAACCTTTCCATAATTACATATCCAATATTCTCTCAAGCACTCTCAACTAGTTTCCCGTTATTACAAGATATCATCGCACAAATCTCTCAAACATGATCCCACAAATCTCTCTCATATCTTGGATAAGATATGTCTTCATGATTTTCTCCTTAGGATAAGATATGCCTCCATGATTTTCTCCTTAGAAAAAGATATGCCTCCATGATTTTCTCCTTAGAAAAAGGCTTGCATAATTAACACATATTTCCTACACATCACAAAACTCACATATTCTTGAGAGATATATAAAAATATGTACATTTTCTAATAATTAATCATAAATTCACTTAAAATACAAAAATGAATAAAATGGAAAATAAGAAGGTGAAACCCAAGTGTATGTAGGAAAGTGATATGATAACAGGTTAATGGGATGATGAAATGTAAGGAAAAAGGTGGATGAAAATATGACATTTCTGAGTCCCAACAGCTTCCACCACATGCTATGTAGAATTGTCCTGGCTTCATCCATTGCTGACCCAACAACATCTGCATTTCGAAAATTTCTTGCAGAAACCCTTGTTGATCGTGACATTGGAGCACAAGAAACCTGCCATATGCTGCAAAAATTACCATTAACATTATGTAGTCGACCATTCATTTCTTTAAATGTAGGCCAAAAAATTCTTATGCTCCTTCCACAATCGAACACCACCTCCACTACATCCCCACACATCATAGATACATATATCCAGCACCCTTCTACCCTAGAATCCACATCACTAATAGAATTAGCAAGATCTTGGTCATATGATCCTCGTCGCAAAACAAACAAATGGAAACAAAGACCTACAAAAGCAATTGTTCGGGTCATACAACGTTACTCCTCCATACCATCCACAACTGAACCTTGCTACGTTGACTTTAGCAGAGTTGAACTTATGCTATACAAACCTTTTCGCTATATGGTACAAGATATAGGAGATTCTGCTATAGAATTCATCACAAATTGGCAAACGTTTCGTCCATTCTACAAACCTTGGCATCAACACTGCACACTATCTGATATTGAATCTGTCGCAAATGATACCTCAACTATTCATGAAACCAATCCTCCAGACACCATGGAAGTCAATGAATGGGAATTACTTTCCCAATCACACCCTACAAATGAGCTTCTCATAAATGACCTTGACATGCTTGGTCTTCGTGGCTTTGATGACACCCATAACTGGAATCATACCACTATCTCATTAGATCTACAAAATAATGTCATACAATTCATTGAGAGTAGCCGCTCCATCCACCGCATTCTTCAAACACATCAACATATCCTGGCAACCCTTACTACATTATCTCTAATGCAAAGAAAAGCTCTAAATATTATTTCTAATCATTTTGCTAAGAAAGATTATTTACCCGCTCTCAAAATGATAATACAAGGCACTGCTGGTACAGGAAAATCCCTCCTTATCAATTGCATCAAAGATATGCTCATAAGCCTTGCAAGCCCAGAACCTTCACCGATCATGCTCCTCGCCCCTACAGGGGTCGCTGCCTTCAACATACAAGCATCGACAATCCATTATGCTCTACACCTTCCTATAAAGGATCTTATGCCCTTAGAAGGTAATGCTCTTGCAAAATTCCAAGAAGAACTTAGGCATATAAGATACATAATAATTGATGAAATGAGCTTCATTGGGCCAAATCTTCTCAGCCATATTGATGAACGTCTTCGAGAGGCATTTCCACATCAAAGAAACACTCCTTTCGGTGGCTGTTCCATTATATTGGTTGGTGATCTCGGACAACTGCCACCCGTCAAAGACATACCTTTATATGTAGGGACGAGCCACAGAAGCGCATAGTGGAACACCTTCAACACAGTCATCACATTAGACACAATATTTTGTCAACAAGGCGACAACATCGCACAAGTTATTTTCAGGAACATTCTCCAGAACATTAGAGATGCAAATCCAACAATCGACGACTACAACATATATGTGTGTGTGTAAATTTTTAAATAAATATTAAATATAAAAAGATTTTAGATCGGATTTGAAAGTATGAAGGAATTTTGAATTTTGAAATGAAGATAGATTTTGGAGATAAGACAAGTGTAGTTATCATTTTGATAAGTAAAAAGTAATTTTAAAATTGTTTATATTGATTAAAATTATTAAAAATTATTTAATTTCAAAATAAATGGGAAAAAATGACAAGACATTGTTGTTATAAGAAAAAAATATATATATTTAAATGTTTAAAATATATATTCTCAAATTTTTTCATCATTGAAAAATTTTCATGAAAACTTTTATGGTATGGAATCGGAATTCAAACTTGATAACTATAACACGAAGAAAATAATGTCAAATACCATAACACGAGATTAAATTATTATTATTATAAAAAGAAGTAAACCTGATATACAACCTTCATCGTTATCGTTATATATCACTGCTCATAAATTTAGAAGAATCCGGCCTAATGGCTAATCTAGTAATTTTGAATATAGAAACTTAATCTTATATTAACGTTTCCATTATAACAGTGATCCGGATTTGCTCTTATTCTTTGAGTTTTATTAATCCCAGACTATAGGCATACACCCATCATAAAATCCTCCCCGCAATTCATGGACAGAAGGTGATCCTATAATCGGGATGGGTGCAGGTGAACAAGCTGGTACTGTCATCATAAGCGTAGCTGTAGGCCGTCGGGCAAGCAGCCTTGAAAACCTTCGAGTATTCGGTGGGAGGACACGTCTGAGCGGTGTTATGGTCGCCCGTGCAGCAGTATTCCGGACTCCCGAACTCGTCGCAAGCGCTTTTACAGGCAATCACCTGTCCATTGCTGCCCGTAACCTTAAGCTCGTCCGGGCAGGTTTTCCGAATATCGCCGACGCACCCGGCCGTCGTGCAGTTCCCAGTGCCGCCTGCCGTGCTGATCTTCAAGGGGACATTGAAGCCGTCCACGAGGCTCACGTCGTAGTAATCCAGGTCGCCGATTGTGAACTCGGCGAGGGTGGCAGGCGGGACCCCGCCGGCGCCATCGCACTTGAGGCCGCGCCCGCAGTCACCAGTGTCACACGAGCCTTTGCCCGACGCATCGAAGTTACAGCCCGTGCGGCCCCAGAAGCGGCCCGACCAGTCCGCCGGGGCGGTAACCTGTTCAGACTGTTGAGCGGTGAGGGCGAAGCCGCCGTCATTGAGGGAAGCGCCGTTCCCCGTGAGGACACCCACCCAGATCGTCTCGGAGCAGCTGTTAACTACCGTGAATACCGTTCCGTTAACTCCAACGCACCCTGCAACAACACAGCACAGACAAACTCGTCAATCACACATCCCAAAGAGCAGGAGCTTGAACATGGGGAATTTTTCACAGGATTTTCTCACAGAGTAATAGCACAATTGCCAGCGCTGCCATCAAACCCTTCGAAGCCATGTAAGCAGGCACTAACCGAACCGAGCTGAATATTTGTATTTAATATATATTCTCACAATATTGAAACTGAGCAGCTAACATTGAGATAACTCCTTGACCTGTGGATGCTATATATCGAATCTCGTCATTTGATATCAACGCTATGATCTTCGCTTAAAATCCGTTTAGCTTCGGATATATTAAGCTTTATTAATTTCGAGATAAACCACTTTAATACCAATAAGATAAGTCTTATTTTTTTTAATTATAAATATCACTTGTATATTTAAAATTTAATTAAAAAAATTTAATATTTTTCATTAAAGTTGTCATAAATTTATTAATTTATTTGCATCTTATGAATAGGGATGTGTGACTATTTGTATTATTAATTTTTTTTAAGTCACCTTGTTAGGTTCCAACCCTAAGACCTTGTTAGCTTCAAATCCTAAGATTTTGGTTTTGGGCTATTTTGTTTTCATACTGGTTTCTTTTGCTATTTTAGGAATATGTCATATTTTAGATTTTTTTTTATTACAAATATTATAGGTATGTTGAAGATTTAATAAAAAAGAATATTTTTTATCATTTAATGAGATGTTTTCACTAAATTATTAAGTCATTTTCAGTTTATAAAAGGGAAGTTGTGGTTATTTGCCTTGTTAAATTTTATTTGTTTAGTTATTTTGTTGACTTCCAATATTTAAATTTAAATTATTCCTAACCCCATTGTCACAATTGTTGGTCTTTTTTGATTACTTTGGTGTCCTAAGCTTATCCATGTTCATTCTGATTGATTGATTTTTTTATCTTTGTCTTGAGGATGAACCACATTAGTTGGTTCGAAAGATCGACCAAATAATAATGAAGTGATTAATCAAAAAAACGTTCTTCTTTACAATATGGATCACAAAAGTCTAATGGTTATAAATCAAATATGTTAGCATATTTTTGACATCTCCTCCACAAAAATTAATAAAATTTCAAATATTAATTACTTTTTTATTTCTAGATTTATATTTACAATTTTACATTTACATAATACAATTATCATCAAATACAAATAACATTTTGTGTAAAAAATAATCATTAATTTAAAAAAATAACATGATTCACATATACCAATCACATTTACCAAGAAAATCGTATCAAATAGTCATATCTACTAATAAAATTATACTAATTTATATATACTTAATTTTTTTTTATAAAAAAATTGTTAATCTTTCTTGGAATTATTTATATTACAGGCTTCTCAATTTTATAAAAACTTTGTCAATCCTTTCTTCGGGCTATTGTTTTTATTAGTTGTCCTTTTGGGTACTAAGAAAAATGTGTTTTATTTTTTTAGTATTTTAATTTATATATTTTTGAAAATTTAATTTAATAAAATATATATATTGATTTGATTTTCTATTATTGTATTTAAATTTTAATTTGATAAAATATATTGATTTAATGGTTTTTTTGGGTGGGATGTTAGCTAATGTTTTGTATGATTAAAAGGTAACCTGTTTTAATGAGTACGAATATATTGATTAATGTTTTTTTAATTATTTTCTCAGGTTGGATATTAGCTAATTTTTTATATGATTAAAGAGAAACATGTGTTAATGGGGTGGTGGCAAATGTTATGCCATGCTCTCCCTCAAAAGGTTTATAATTGTTCACGATACAACGAACACTCTCGCTCTAGCCTTTTACTTTCACCTTGCTATATTGGGATTGCTTATGGATGTAAGCATGCTATTATGTGCTCATTTTAATCCTTTCATTACAATTATGGCCAATGGTATTAAACCCCTTTGGCGTCATTCGTTTGGTCTATGTCCTCAATGCTTAAGGGCATGTTGTAGTGGCTACAACCACCCTCCAAAATTTTGGCTCGCATGCAAATTTTGGAGCCTACCTTGGATCTTGCGATCGATCGTTCCTTGGTCACTTGTTGGTAAGCTGATGATCTCAAGCTCCCCTCCTTGATCTTAAGAGTTGTTCATGTTCTCATCTTTATGCAACACGTGTCATCTTTGGGCAAAGGGAATGTTGTTTTTCTTCAAGGGAAATCTTGTGCATATGAGTTGTTTTCATTACATAGACATGTTTCACACTCACTTCACACACTCTTGTCGCGAAGGTTGTTGCATCAAGAAGAGTATGTTTTATAAATTTTGGATGGTCTACGTTGTATCACTAAGTGTTCGTGTGTGATCATAGTCGAGTCCTATCACTATTTACATTTGTTCCCATGATCTCACACTTAGCCAATTTCTTAAGCGAGCTAGCATCATCCAGCTTCCCAAAACTATGCACTTTGCTTCTAAAAACCTCAAGCTTTTTCCCTTGCCTACTAGAACTGCGTAGTGCGTAGAGACCCTAGCCTCCCTTGGAATCCAACCCTGCGTAGTGATTTCCTCCAGTGTCCTTCCCCCAACCGGAAGCCACTGTCATTAGAAACTACGCAGTATTGTCCCTCAGCTGCTTAGTCTGCCTTGCAACCTGAAACTACGCAGATGTGTCCTCTTGGAACCCATCCCGCAACAGTGCCTTGCATCCAGAAACTGTGCAGTATTTCCTCTTAGCTACCCAAGCTCACTACAGTCAAAAACTGCGTAGAGGTGTCCTCCCAAGACTCCTATAGCAGTTCCATGTGCCTCAAAACTGCGCAATGTTGTCCAAGCTATCATGTTAGTCTTGCATGTGGAAACTATGCAGATGAACCTCCCAGGGCCTCATTCCAGCAACAGTCACTGCCCGCTCAAACTCCGTTGATCTATCTTTCAATGGCTACAGGAAAAGGTGACAAGCTAAGATCACTCCCAAGGAGTTGAGGATAAGGACCAAGAGACTACACTCCCAAGGAGTTGAGGATAAGGACCAAGAGACCAAGTCATGGAAAAAGATCAGGACCGCATGCAAACTCTATCGTGTGCATAATCATCTTGAGGGTGAGTACAGTAAGTGAAGAACACCTTTCAAAGTACATCTCTTAGTTGAGTTTGCGGGACTGCTTGTCATTGTCTTATCATCATGTCTTCAGTAACATGCATGTGTGCAAACACAAAAGTAGCTTCATGTGTGCATGAGTTGTTCCAACTATGTAAACACCCATTGTACTCACACACAAAGTTGTAGAAATTGTTGTGCAAGTGTCATCATGATCATTCAATGACCCATCTTAAGTGTCGCACTTGTCGCTCTCACCTTTAAATGGTCGCACTGAGCACATTGTCTTGTTGGTTTGAGGTGTCTTGTCGTCGATTCATGCTAAGTGTGTGTTCACAAGGTCATATATACATGAGTTCGCTCGCTCACACACTTAACCATTTTCTCGAAAATTTGTCGACCAGACAACCTTCCATCAACCAAACCTCCACTGAGCTGCGTTACATAGTCTCAAACCTTAATGACCCTATATTGTTACCTAGAACTATGCATAGCTTGAGGTTGTCCTCCTGGGAAGCTTGCATTGTGCAATTCTAGAAATGAGCCAGCTGACTATCTCTTAAATCTGCACAGAAGTTTTCCAAGAAGCCATTCCAGTTTGCGCTTATCATAAGACCATCTAGCAAGCCTCCCTCTAGTCAGTCGGAAGATCTAACTTGAGTTATGACCCAGGGATGCACTCATCCCCAAAACAACACAAACTTTTTCCAGCCTGCCTGCCCACACTGCCTATAGAAACTGTGCAGGCATGAGGAATAGGCCTATGCTTCCTATCATTGTACTGTCCCAAACAATTGTGTAGTTTTTCCAGGCAGTCCCCCAGCTGGCCTGCTCTCCTCTCCTGCTTAAAACTACACAGTTCACTGACATTCCTCCTGCTCCACGACACTCTACTTAGCCCAAAAACTACACAGTCATGCACTACCTTGACTATCTCCCAGAACTGCGCAATTCTGACAAGCAACTCCCACAACCTCATCCTGGATTCCTCCGATAAACCACACAACTTTCACTACCACTGCTTCCTATTGCCCGAACTACCTTCGCAGAAAAATTTTGCAATTCTGCCTCCGAGCTGAACCCTCTCTTGCAGATGTCAATATTGTCCCAGACTGCTCAAATTAGCCTCATAGTGACCTCTACGCAATTTTTCCTGATAGTGCCCTAGAGCCCTGCATCCCAGCTCGAGCTATGCTCTGCGAAGTCTTAGTACCGTGTCCTCCCTCTTGGTCACCCAGATTGATCATGGAAAACAATGCATCAAGGTAGATTAAGATATTTCTGGATTTGATGTCATCTTGTCATGAGTGATTGTAGAAGTAGATACATGAATGGAACATGGCGCGATGACGAATGAGATGAAGAAGGGGTGCATGCTAGAAGACTTGCTCGTGGTTGGACAAACACGCGAAGCATACCAAGTAGCAAGTGAAGGAGATACATACACATGCATGAACCATCAAGCAAATACCAAGACCATCAAAGACCGCACATTTCAGCATGCGAAGGTTAAGATATGATACACCAAGATCGTACTCATCGCTCAACAACGTAGCAGCTCGACATGGACACCACAGTCATCATGTTCATGTCAGCAGTGTCATGTTGGGTTATGCCATGAGTCATCTCAGCCACATCACTACTTTGGGCCATACTTGTTGTAATCAATTTAATTTAACGTGGAAGTCTAAGAGACGCAAGGATGAAGTTGAAGAGTTATGTACATTGAACAGTCATGAGGGAAGTTTAAGAGTCGTAAGGGTCAGTTTCACCCTTAGCTATATATACCCCCTCATTTGTACATGCAGGGGACTTTTCACCTTGTCTCCTTCCACATAGCCTTAAGAATCTGTAATATTTTCTTTGAGGAGCGAGTAGTGGCTCCAACCCTCCATTGCTAGGGCTAGTGATGTATGGTGTACGAATGTGTCTTTGAAGTTTTACTTAATTCAGAAGCCTATCACAAGCCAACAAATTTTCATGCATGTGTTGTATTTGTTTGTAAGATTATTCTTTAAACGCTTGTAATGGATGTTTTCTTAACTTGTACTAGGATAGTTGAACTACTTCAGTTATTCTAGTGCATATATTGTTGAAGATGTATTGTAATGGTTTCTATTGTTGTCTCATCTGTGTGGACTAATCCGCCGGACACTGGAAAAATTCATTCTTATATGTTTCATAGAAAATTTTAGGGGCGAATCTTAGACCAAAGGAGAAATTTAAGGGGTTTTATATTTTGGAGGGGCGAAATATTTATATTATACCCATTTTCTATAGTTAGCCAAAAATTTATTTAAAAAATAAATATTTATTACATTTTAGCCCAAAAAAATAAAAGGCAATAAACAATGGAAAGCCCGATTCACCTGATTTGGGAGATTGCATTTGCTTGCAGTCGCCCGATTTCGTGGGTTGAAGGTTGGATCTAGTTGTAATCGCCCCTGATTTCCTGGTTTACAAATAGAAAATTGAGGGCAGAGTTGAATTTGGCGATTTCATGGGTTGAAGGTTGGATCTAGTTGTAATTGCCCCTGATTTCCTGGTTTGCAAATCAAAAATTGAGGGTTGAGTTGAATTTGGGGGATTCCCCAATATAATTTATACAACTTCCATTAATGCAGGTCGAAAAATGACATACAACCTCCGCAGTGCCTTCAGACTTACGATGGATGTTTCTTGCACTATGGGCTTGCTTACATAGTGGTATTGATCATCCTTCTGATATTATCGCAGAATGACTAGGCATAAATGGCAATGACACTGCAGGTGGGGTAGGCTTCCTTACGTTCCCATTCATTGATTCATGTAGAACCTGATCCTTAAAAGAGTATCCTAAGAGTTACGACCAGCTAAAGCCCTAAGTTTACATGTGTTATTGTACATTGCAGCTACAGGATTGAAGATGGAAATACCCGAACCTATAAAAACAATAGTGGTGCTCATCCAGGAGAATCGATCCTTTGACCACATGGTGGGCTGGATGAAGGAGCTAAATCCAGAGATAAACGGTGTAATAGGGGAGGCATGAAACCAGTCTCAGTAGACATTGACTTCTCGTGAACTTTGTGTTAATGCCACACAGTGGTGTGCCTTCCCTTCACAGATGGGGTGCTGGAGTTTGGTGTTACAGAGCTTGTAACTATTGAGACTATACAGAACTCCAAGTTTGAGCCACTAGTTTTATGGCCTTCCTGGGCATTCTGGAAGCTGCTGCGGTAGAGAGGGAATTCTAATGGAAGATCTGCTTGGATATTGGTGTGACTGTGTGGGATTTTGATGGTGGTGGAGTAGCGTTTTTTCTCAAAGGTAAGTAGATCCGGTTTGCACTATTTTGGTAATGCTACATGGATATTTGGCTGGGTTTGAGGAGTACTATATATCTATCTGGTAGTTTTTTGTTTTGTCTGCACTGCTCGCGATGTGGTCCTTAGATACTTCCCATTTTTTATTTGTTCCCTTGCCATAGTTTTGGGTTACTGTGGCATATCGGGGTATGGGGTAACTTTCTCTACCTATAGTGACTTCTAATATGCTCGACACATTTCTGGCTTTTGTTCTTTCCCACGTACTATCTGATATTTCCCAGATTCTGATGATATTCCTTATTGCAACCTACATCATTTTCTGCATCTTTAGAACACACATTCCACCTGGTCACAGGCAACCAGATGCCTATTTGGACTGACCTCATCTCCCTGGCATGCCCTCACTTATCTCAGAAATGAAATTGTTCCTTGCAATGAAATTGTTCATGGAAAATTGTTGTTTCTGAAGATTAGGGGTTCGAAATCAAGCTTAATTTGAAGGTTGTTTGTTATGTTAACTTTTTTGATGTGGCTTTCTCTGGGGTAATGATCTGATACATTTTACTAGTCTTTCTGTTACAACAAAATGTATTTTGGTTCTGTACATCTTAAGCAACAGAATGCTGCATTTTCTTTTGTGTTTTACACCTTTTTGGGGGAACATGATCTTGTATTCAGAACCATAGCTGCATTTTCTTTTGTGTTTTACAACTTTTTGGGGGAACATGATCTTGTATTCAGAAGCATAGCTGCATTTTCTTTTGTGTTTTACACCTTTGTTTTGGGAGAATTTGATCTTGTATTCAGAAGCCTACCTCGATTTTCTTTTGTGTTTTACACTTTTTTTTTGGGAACTTGATCTTGTATTTAGAAGCCTAATTTGAAGGTCATTTTGACTGTTATTTTTTTCAATATTCTAATAGTTTACATGATCTACTTATGTAAAACCCAAATTAGACTGCTAGGTATTGGAATCTATTGTTTTATGTTTTTTTAGTTGCAAAATTATTTGGTCAAGAATGAGTTTCATTAATATCTGAAGAAACTACATGTTCATGTATGATAATAAACACCATAATGATATTTGGATCTCTTGTTTTTTGGTTTTGAACTTTTGATATGTTTTTTTGAAGGACATACTGAAGATTACATGCTTAATAATGCAATAAAATATCATGTAGGAGACTACTGTATTAGGATATATTTTGTCTTCAATTTGGATGTTTTCTTCAGTGTCTTGTATTCAGAAAATGTCAACTTCAATGTGCAAGACGTTTACAATGCATTCTGATAGTGCAAGAAGTGCACTTTTTGGGGACTTTTTTGGTTATTCTGATCACAATTCTTTTCTATGGGTTACGATGGATGATTTTATATGTATTTTTGCAAAGGCCTTCGTTTTATGTCTTTGTTCCACTTCAAGCTCTGGTGTATGACACAGAGGATGGGCTCCTATGGGAGAGATGTCCGATTTGAGACTCAATTTTTTCTAGTTGAGGGTAGTGAAGGTTCACCTTTGAGCACTGGTGTGGGCGATGGCATTGGAGAGCCAAAAATCTATATTGTTTTCTTGCCACTGTTGGAAGGATCTTTCAGAGCAGTTTTGCAAGGAAATGAAAACAATGAGCTTGAAATATGTCTGGAAAGCGGTAAGAATTGCAGGGATTATGAATGGTATAAAATAAAATTCTTAATATGACTCAATTTTCAATTCCCTGGAGTAAAATAGACATTCTGATTTTCTCTTGAATTTACTTCGTATTTGGCATTCCAGGAGATCCTGCTGTTGAGACAACTCAAGGAGTTTATTTAGTTTTTGTTGGTGCTGGAACGGATCCATATGAAGTGATTACTAGTGCAGTAGAGTGAGAACGTTTCCATGTTTCAACTTTCTTATTTAATTTCATCTCTTTTGGAACTTTTCAAATTTCAGTATCAATTTTATATGATTAACATCAATTATTGATAACGCAGGGTTGTTGAGAGGCATTCTAAAACTTTCTTATTTAACTTTCTCTCTTTTGGAACTTCTCATATTTCAGAATCAATGTTATATGATTAACATCAATTATTGATAGCGTAGGGCTGTTGAGAGGCACTCTTAAACCTTTGCCCATCGTGAAAGAAAGACGATAATTTCTCATGGAATTGAAGCTTGGTTCTTTCCAATGGTGTCTGAATTTGTTCCATGTGCTAAAACATTTAGCTCGCCTTGACTTTTAATTGAGAATGACACATATCCATGTATTTTTTTACTAAGTCATTATAAGTTCTCGTTGGTTCTCTGTAGTCTTATGATTTGAATATTTCTCTTGCAGTTACCTGATATACTCAATTGGTTTGGGTGGTGTACATGGGACGCATTTTCCACAGATGTCACAACTGAGGGTGTAAAACAAGGTTTAGAAAGTTATATTATTTTTCCCACCCCCCTTTTATGTTCTGTAATCGTATATCAACTCTTGTCGAGATGTAGTTACACTGTGACCTTATCCTAAGGGTCTAGTTCCAAATGTTTGTGATTTTTTTGTATTTCTTTAACAGTCTAGAGAAAGGGGGCACCCCTCCAAAGTTTCTACTTCTTGATGATGGCTGGAAATCTGTTGAAATGGACTCTAATGCAAAGCCTCCTCCAGTTGGAAATACAACAAAGTAGGCTTGACCTTCTTTTTTCTTCAAATATGACATTTGAAGACAATAATTCATCTCTCTTTGAAATCTAAAGATAATTTCCTTTTGATCCTGAATCTTCTTGCAATATGAAGATAATTTCATTTTTATTCTCAAAGTTCTTATAATCTGAAGATAATTTCATTTTGATGCTCAATTTTCTAGTGGAACTCTAAACATTCTATGGGCTCATAATTCAATTTTGCAAATCGGCTGACACATGTAAAAGAGAATTATAAGTTTCTAAAAGATGGAAAGACTGGTCAAAGACAAGAGGATCCTGCTTTGGGCCTTAGATACATTGTTATAGAAGCAAAGAAGACCCACAATTTAAAGTAAGCTACCTTAGTTGTCCATTAGGAATTACTCAATTATACTCCTTATTTATCTATATGCTCCAAACCCTTCATTCTAGCACTTGCCTCCTGAATTCATAAGCTACATTCTTTGTTTAGTGACTAGTTGATATATTTAAACTATAATTTGTATATGCAGACTACTTTCCTCCATAGTTGATTTGGCATGCTACTTTGTTCTCAATTTATATTAAATTTGTATTATTCCAAGTAAATTTATTTTTGGCATGCTATCACTAGTTACTAGGGAGGAGTGAAGCCTGATGTTTCTAGAATGGAGCATTATAATTCAAAATTGTTATTCCCTAGTTAGCCTCATGGGATTCTTCTTCACCAACCAGACGAAGCATTAGAATGCATAAAATTAAATGGATTGGGCTTATTCCATCCCAAAATTGCGTTTAAATTTTATGATGACGTCCACTCGTATCTAGCAAGTGCTAGCATTAATGGTGTCAAAGTGGACATCCATAATATTATCGAGACATTAGGTGTAGGCCATGGTGGTCGTGTTAAATTGGACAACCAGTATCAGCAAGCAATGGAGGCTTCTATTGCTCGAAATTTCCCTGATAATGGGATAATTTCTTGTATGAGTCATAATCTTGATGGTCTTTACAAGTCAGTGCCATAGAATTGTGTATGCTTGCTTGTAGTAAACAAACAATTTGACCAATATTTTCTCTCCCTTGACCGTAACAGTAACAAATTTGTATTTAATTGTTTATACAGTTCCAAACAGACTATTGTTATAAGAGCCTCTGATGATTTCTGGCCAAGGGATCCTACATCACATACCATTCATATTGCTTCTGTAGCCTACAACAACATTTTCTTGGGAGAGTTTATGCAGCCTGATTGGGATATGTTCCATGTAATGCCCCTTATAATATATCTAATGTCTGTACTTCCAAGTTTATTTTCTGAGCTTCAAGTCTACGAGCAGTAGCTGATTATTATATATTTAGGCTGATAGGCCTTTCTTTTAAATCAGTTAACCTCACAATTTTGTCTACCATTTTTACTGACTTGTGACATCTGTCTAATAACTCTATCTTTATTCTCGTGATATCTATCATTACACCTATGATTTCCACCAACTCCATTTTCGGAACTTCACACTCTACGAGCGAGTTCCATGGCCGCGAATTTGCCGGGTATAGCCACAAAGAAGTTATTATTTGCTACACTTGTTGTCTTCGATGGACTCTACAATCAAACCTTTGTACATAATGCAAACCAGGGCATTCTTGGGAAAGAGAATGTTGAGAGTATTAGCGATTGTGATAATGACAGGCGAAATGGGGTATCCATCCATGGACAAAATTATACAAATGAGGACCCTATGAACCCCTCCATTGACAAAAATCAACTCACACAATCTACAGGTCAGCAGAGATGAGAAATGAAGGGTTTCAGGAATAGGAAGATGGTGAAAAACAACCAGGATTGGAGGCAGAATCTTCTTCATCCTCCTTTGAGCTACGAGTCTATCGAAAAAGTAGGATAGTAGGGAGAAGACAAATTTGGATAGATCCAGTGTACCAAAGCTAGTGCAGAAAATTGAAGAGAAGCTTAATAAAGGATATATTAAAGGTTGACTACATGATATGATATGAAATAGTTGGACGATCAATAGCCGAGGTATGAATTCTCGTCCAAAGTCTTCAACACCTTCGACGACAACACACGGCAACAACAGGCTACAAACTCTATTCAGGACTCAAGCGAATTCACGATCCACTCAGAAAATATCACTCATACAAAATCCACTCAAACAATACCTGGCTCTGATACCATTTACTACAATCAGCCAATTGCATCCTGTCCAAACTCCTATACCTCCGCAGTTTGCAATTGACCAAGCAATGTATGATTCCATCAGAAGATTATTTTCGTAACCAGGCCCTTCTCAGCTATTCAGCTCAGTCTGTGACCATCCACACTGCTATAAAACATTTTGTCAATTTTCTTCAGAACCACCCACACCACATGGTGAGTCCTTAGACCTTCATAAAATCAATATGATCAGATTTACTCCTCCATCTGATTCTTCTGAAGAAAGTTACAAAAGAGTTGTATCTTTTAATCCACAAGAAGAAATTCTTGTACATATAGTCTCTGGTTCTTCTACCTGTGGTTTAGGTTATGTTGGTTCTTAACCTATTCCTGAATATAGAAGGAACCCCATTGACAAGATTCCAAAGCATGTAGAAATTCCTTCTGATTCAGAGATAATTGCTTTTTTTAAAAATATCTAAAGGTATTAGTCCATATGATCCAGAAGATCAATGGAAAAAGAAAATGTTCAATTGGGATATGTTCACACATGAAAAAGAACATTTGTACCTCGAAGAAATAAGACTTCTTTCAAAAGATGATCGTCTTGCCTTCAACAGATAGAATGTTGAGAAATGGAAAGACTAGATGAAGGCAGAAAACCAATGGATATCATTCTATGAATGGTATTATCCTTCTGCAAATATAGTAGAACAATCCTTGATGAAGTAGTTCAGAAATCAAGCCAAGAAAAAGAGAATCAAGGACCCAGAGAAATTTGTGGAAGAAAAATTAAAAGAAAACCCTGTAGTAATTCCTCCACCTTTGAAAACCCATGTTTTCCAACCAAAACTTCAGGGTATGATGAATAAGCCAAATATTCCTAGATCTCTGATGGTTGTTCAAATATAAGGAGAGAAATTACTGAGAAAGATTTGTTCCCAGCTCCATGTAAATATGATAAGGACCGAAACTCCAAATAACACAAGTGGGAACTCCTTGATGGTAATCTCTTGGAAACAGATACAAAATTTCCCCCTTGGAAAAATTTTGTGATACAAGGTCAAGATGGAAAATTATACAAATTATTTCCATCACATTATGATGATCCTACCTTAGTAGCAAGAGACTCGATTGCTGCTACCAACTGGACTAATCTAGCTCTGTCCAGTCTTGAAAAATTTGTCAGATCTAAATTTGAGAGTATTGAAACTGCTGATTCTTAAATGAGGACTATGCTTGAAAGTATTTTGCGAAAGCAAGATTATAATACAGTTTGTCTGAATAACAGTATAACTACTCTAGCAGAAAATTATAAGGCTCTTGCTAAAAGTCTTGACAGATTATCTTTATAGATAGAAAGGAAGATCCATGATGCTGCCTCTGCCCATGGAAAAGAAATAGACAAAATCAGCACTTCACTGGATATTGTTAAGAAACAGGTATGGGAAGTATCTAAAGGAGTAGAATCTTTGAAAAAGAAGCCCCGGGTAGAAGCAAACAAGTATGCAACCTTGTTCTCTGAACCCAAGACTTATGTTCCTTATTCTATTACTCCTTCTGTGGAAAGCCTCATAAGAACGCCCAGTTCCATAACCTTTCCACCCCCTACTTCTACTCATCCCTATTCTTTATTTGCCAATCCCAGTTTCTTCAGTCCAAGCCAAGTAATCTCCAAAACCAAATAACCTGAAGAAACCAGCAAAGAAACTTCAGATTTTGTATTTGGTTCATCTTCTAAGGATGAAGAAGAAAAGGAAGATTTTGATACAAGTATTCATAAGATAGATGTTGAACCAGAAATTGAAGACCTTGAAGCCTATATCAGCAATTTCTTTGTCTCAGACAAAGAACAGTCTGATGAAAATGAAGACCAGGTAAATGCTACCTCCTCTAGATCTCGATGGGATACCACCTGGAATCTTGCTCCTAATCGCAGAGACCTTATGAAATCTGAATATCATAAGGACTCGTCTGCTAATGCTACATATTCATGGAATATAGATAATTGCACTGAAGCTGAAATTATTTATGTTCTACATTCCATGCTTGTTTGTTATAGGACCTATCTTGTAGATGATATAGGTCCCATTAATGCCACCAGGAGGATTATTGGAGGATTTGAGGGCACTTTGGATTCTTGGCTAAAAGTAGAAACCCTCAAACACCCAAACCTTTTGACATCTTGGGAACAAACTGTTGTCCTTAATGAAGATGGATCTACCCACATGGATCCCATCACCCATATGCCTCACAGTAATATGATAGGAAGTCTCCTCTATGGTATTACAGTCAATTTCATTGGTTTTCCTCAAATAACCAATGACATTACAACAATTACTTTGCTTGCCATGAAACTGCATAATATGCAGCATTTTGAAGAATACTTCAATGAGTTCCTCCACAGGCTCCACACCTTGACTCCAGATCTCATCCTTGAGCCAAAGTGGCAGGAAATGTTTGTAGCATCTCTTCCCTAGTGGGTCTCTTCTGCTATTGTTAATAAATTACCAGGGAAGGTTGGTGATTACAAATTTGGTATAATCAGGCAAGTTGTTAAAGCTATCATTGTTGAATTATGTTCACAAATGAAGATTGCTAGAGCAGCTACTAATCCTAAAAAGCCCCATGGCTATCAGCAGCTCTGTAAGCAATGGCACCTTGGAAAAGCTGGCAATTCTAAGGGGCATAAACGCAGAAAGAAAAGGCATTTCAAAAAGAATTCCCAGTTTTCCCAAGAAAAACTACAAAGAAAACATCACAAGGCTAAACCTTATAAACATACAAAGATGTTTTCTAAAGACAAAGAAATCATTTGTTACAATTGTAACAAGAAAGGCCACACAGCTCCAAATTGTCCAGAAAAGAAGAAAGATAAATCAAAGAAGAAAGTCCAGTATAGAAACAAAAAAGGAAAAATTAATTTCTTTGATCTACCCAGTAGCTGTGATGAATTGATAACCTCTGACTCAGAATCTGAATATGATTTGAATTTTGTTGATTCTGAAGACACATCTGAAGATGAATTTTGCAGGGATCCTCATTGTACAGAATGTAGGGATTGTGATTGCAGTGACCCTGATGTTTGTAAATGTAATGCAGTCAGAATGATGAAATCTGACTATGATGAGACCAGCAGGAATATATTTGCACAAATGATGAATGCTACTGAGCCTCAAATAAAGAATATGTACAAATCTTTGTTAACAGAACATTTGAAGCAAGCACCTGCTGAATCAAAGAAGTCTCCTAATAAAGGATATGTACCTCCAGCCACCTTATTCTCAGTAGAAGCTCTGACTCGGCAGTTCAGGAATGAAGATTTTGGTGAAGATCTGCCGCAAACATTGCCCGCAGTTCATCAAGCAATAAAAGAACTGAGAAGAACTATAAAAGAAAATAGAAGATTGTGCATAGAAAAACATGAAGAATTGAATGTGAGATTGATGAATGCTCAATGGGCTTCTGCCTCGACTTCACAAGGTCCTGAACTTTCAGGAAAAACAGAAAACTGGACTTTCCATTCAGAACCAGTCATCACAAAAACCCACCAGCAAAATAGTCCAGAAGAAGGAGAGG
Organism: Pinus tabuliformis; assembly: GCA_031772625.1. Classification (NCBI taxonomy): domain Eukaryota; kingdom Viridiplantae; phylum Streptophyta; class Pinopsida; order Pinales; family Pinaceae; genus Pinus; species Pinus tabuliformis. The sequence continues at coordinate 844,542,915 of CM062809.1, read as the reverse complement.
AAGAGAAAGATAGAACAGATTTTGGATGCAATACCATGAGCCGAGATGTAATGTATTGTGTCAAAATGAAGGTAAATATTGGTGGACAGTTTGAATATTGGAAGGTATTGTTGGATACTGGCTCTAGGTTGAACATTGTCAGCAATACTGTGGTCAGTATGCATCTACGAAGACCTACTGCCTGCCCCAGAGTCATTACTGCAAGTGGTGAAATTGCCACTAAACATGAAGCAGAGATAGATGTGTTCCTGACTGAAAATATTGGAGTACATCTAGTCTGTCCAGTAGTTCCAGGTATAGATTGTGCTATGTATCTCGGAACTCCTTTTTTCCAGAATTTCAAAAAGCACGGAGCAAAACTTGATGAAAATAGCCAAAGGTATGGTTATTTTTTCAGCTTAGGAAATAAAGAAATCTTCTTTCCATTCATAAACTCCAACTCGCCTAATAGAATAAAGAGAATTGAGAGATTGGAGAACCTCTTAGCAAAAATGGAAGTGAAGAAGGAAATTTTAAAAACAGAAGAACATTTGGACAATGGGAAATATGCCTCTGAAATAGCAGACCTCACTGCTAAATTCAAAGAGTGTTGTTCAGATGATCCGAATGCATTTTGGCATATCAAGAAGCAGGAAGTAGAACTTCCTCTTAAGAAAGATTTCAGCGGAAAACTGAGGAGATCTAAAGCAGTGGCAATGAACGAAGATCAGATGAAGATGTGTAAAGCAGAAATCAAGGATCTCTTAAAGAAAGGGCTCATCAGGAAAAGTAAGAGCCCCATAGCATGTTTTGCATTCTATGTTAATAAACATGCTGAGATCGCCAGAGGTAAGCCAAGGCTAGTTGTAAACTATAAACCTCTGAATAGCATATTGGATTACGATGCATATCCTTTGCCCAAACCATCCTCTATACTTGCCCAAATATCAAAGTCAAAAATATTCTCCAAATTTGATCTCAAATCTGGTTTTTGGCAAGTAGGAATCAAAGAAGAGGATAAATGGAAAACAACATTCTTTGTGCCTGAAGGACATTATGAATGGAACATCATGCCATTCGGCCTAATCAATGCCCCTTCAGCCTTTCAGAGGATAATGGACGAGACTTTTGAAGGAATGGAGGAATTCCTGAAAAAGTACATTGATGATTTACTGATTCATTCTGATAATATTGCTGACCATATCAAACATTTGAAAATCTTTCTCCGCAGGGTCAAAGAAATGGGTATAGTATTATCAGAATCCAAATTGAAGTTGTTCCGGCCAATGATAGACTTCTTGGGTTACAACATACAGTATGGTTCTTATACTGTAATCCAAAGAAGTCTGAATTTTGTTGATCATTTCCCTGATGAAATTAAAGATAAAACTCAGTTGCAGAGGTTTTTGGGAAGTTTGAATTATATTTCTAAGTTTCTGAAGCATTGTGCACAAGAAAGGAAGTTGTTAAATAAACGACTTCAGAAAGATCCAATTCCATGGAATAATGACTGCACCCAGGCAGTCAGGGCAATAAAAGAAAAGGTCAGAAGCATCCAGCCACTCTCCCCTATCAGAGAAGAATGGGAGAAGATCATAATGACAGACGCTAGCCATGAAGGATGGGGAGCAGTTTTGTGCCAGAAGAACCCCAGTAGCAAAAATGAGATAGAAGTATGCCAGTATGCATCTGGTCTTTGGGCAAAAAATCAATTGAATTGGTCCAGTCTGAAAAAGGAGCTTAGAGCAGTTTGTTTGGGAATAGCAAAATTCAGAGATTTTGTTATCTACACAAAGTTCACTGTTAGAACAGACTGCCAAGCATTAAAATTTTCCATTCACAAATGTGACTTTGAAGATGCTGCCATGGTAAGATGGATTATGCAGCTCAGTCAGTATAACTTTGATATTGAATTTGTCAAAGGAGACAAGAATAGTTTTGCAGATATGTTAAGTAGGGAATTTTTGTCTGAGCATTCAATAATGAGTCTGCAATGCAATTTCATCAGAAGAAATGAAGACACTGTGGAAATTGAAACTTCCTCTGGATGGATCTCATATGATTTGAATAAAATCCTTTTAGATCATGATGAGGATTGGCGACCAATCAAAGAAGTCAGGTATAGAACAGGCATTGATTTCCTCTGGACAGACCCTCACCAGGATGAAGTAAATGATGAAGCTCTTGAAGCTTTAGACTACCTAAGACAGATTGGAAGCATTGCCTACAGGCTTGAAAGAGATCATGAAGATGATAATAGAATCACCAGCTGTCATATAACCTTCAGAATATTTGACAATCATCTTCACAGAGAAAATTATGATCCTGACAGACAGCAAGAAGCATTTTATGCAGCGATGAATCTACAAAATTTTTCCACTAACATGTTTTATTCTTTGCAGTTTTCTTTTCTGTTTGAAGATACTCCAGTGGAAGACATGGAAGAAGATGACCCGCTCCCAGATTGGTTCATGGATTGGTGGGAAAAGTACGGCTTATCACCGCTCATCATGAAACCATACTCCTTAACCATGTTGAAAATTCCAAACTTCAGTCCCCCCAGTATGATGCTGACTGATGTTTTGTACAAAACAATAAGAGATTTGGTAAACCTAAGCAGTACAGATTTTCTGAATGGTGTCAGAAGATGTGGCCATGTGAGGTGGTTCGTAATGAACCATTACAAGAACAGAAGGATTATTCCAAGTACCAACTATGAAGAATTCCACCGACAAACTGATCCAGATTTGAATCCATTCATGAACTTAAATTATTTGGATTTACCAAACCCACATGATGATGCAACTTGGGAATCCGAAAAAGAAGTATGGGTACAATATTACTCAAATTACTTGGTTGAAAGGTGGAACTACCAGTATTACACCTATCCTCAAGTTGATTACTATACTTTTGATTGATGTCTTTCCAACCGACTATGGTGTTGGACGAGCTTTCGTGGGTTCCCTTGTCCTGGAATCTCCACCTTGTAATCTTGTACAATCAAGATTTGCATATCTCAACCTTTAGTCTTTTCAGTCTTTCGAGGGTTCTCTTTTTATGAATATCCTCTGTGTAATTACTGTTTGTACCAAGATTCGGTCCCCACATGCCTCTGGCTCTCCGTAAAAGGAGAAGGGACGAGATAACATGGGACAGTCCTCCCATGCCCGAATCTTGCTTTCGGCGATCTGTCTAGATCTGTCCAGTAATTTTACTTTTGAGTCATCAGTCTGTACACAGTCCATTCACGGGTGTTTGTTCCCTTCCGGCCTTATAAATAAGAGATGGCTGCGAAGTAAGATTCATTCGTGTCTGGAGAGAACTGAGAGGTCCTGAGTCAAGTCTGAGTCAAATTTTTCTCCTGCTCTGCATCTGCGGACTTATAGTCTGAACTGCTTGCACCACGAGAGAAGTTCAAGTCTTTAGGAGAATTGAGAAGCTTGCGCATTGGTGCTTGACGCCAGTGTGAACCTAAAGTGGTCGGTTCATAGAATTGTCTTATGATTCTAACAGTCTGTTTTAATCTCGAGACTCAGTCTGCTTGTATGACAGGTAGCCTGTAGATTTGTTACGCTTCAGCTAACTCATATCTACTAAATGCTGTAGCAGTCCATCTGAGGAAGCAATTTTCCCATTGTAATATCTGCATCCGTAAATAATATAAATCTTGTTCAGAAATTTTCCGCAAACTTTCTACATCTGTAAAAGGTCCTGTAGTAAATCGTCTTGTAGTAAATGGTCTTGTGGTAGTTTTTATTCTATTTGTCTCCTACATTGTGTAAGAAAATTGGTAAGAGCTCCATCCTCTATACATTTTTCTACTGCGCACAGTCAGGGTTCCAACTGGAGATGCCCTAGTTATCAGTTTGTGCAGCTTTCACTCCTAGATCATCTTCATTACTATTGTTTTTTTTGGAAGGTGCAAGAGCTAGAAGTAGAATATTATCTCACTCCACATTCATGTGGAGGACCATGTGGGAAGCCACTTGAAAAGGAAAAGAAAACTCCCAGTTGCTCACATAAATGTACTCTGCAATGTCATCCAGGGACTTTCCCACCTTGCTCAGTAATGGCTCCCCCCAACGTTGCCTGTGTGGTAAAACAACAATTACAAGGAGATGTTCTGATCATAAATCAATTGAATCATGTGGAAAGTGCTGCAAAAAGCCTCTCAAATGTGGACACCATTATTGTGACAATGTCTGCCATGAAGGCCCATGTGATCCTTACAAGGTTCTAATAAAAGCTTCATGCTTTTGTGGGGAAAAGGAGGAGATGATACTTTGTGGCAATATTGAGATCCAAGGGGAAATAGACATGAAAATTGGTTTATTTTCATGCAATAGCCCATGCATGAAAATCCTTTCCTCTCAGACTCATAAGTGCAACAAGATATTTCATCCTGGAAAATGTGGAGAGTGTGAACTATCACATAGGAAGATCAAATCTTGCCCCTGTGATAAAACTCGGCTGCAAAATCAGACGAAGAGTTGTATGGATAGCGTACCAACCTGCTCAGAGGTATGTGAGAAGCTTCTTCCATGTGGAAAACATTTTTGTATAAATTTCCTCCTTGTTTGGTTTCTGTTAATAAAAAATGTTGATGTGGATCATCATCTAAGACGGTCCCTTGCTGGAAGACCATGGTATCCGTCGAGGAGAACGATGAATTCACATGTGAAGAGCATTGTGAACAAAAGAAAAATTGTGGTAGACATAGATGCAGTGAAAGAGGCCGCCCTCTTGGAAATAGAGGGTGTTCAATTAATCATTTAGGTGATTGGGATCCACATTTATGTCAAATTCCCTGTGGGAAAAAGTTGCAATGTGGGTAGCATTTTTGCCAAGAACTTTTCCATAGTGGCCACTATCCACCCTGCCTTGAAACTATTTTCACTGATATTTCTTGTGCATGTGGGAAGACCTTAATTTCTCCTCTAGTCCCTTGTGGAACACCCATTCCTTCATGCTCATATCCCTGCTCCATTCCTTAGACATGTGGTCATCCTGCGACTCATGATTTCCATATCAGGGATTTCCCTCCTTGTACTATTCCTGTTGCAAAAGAATGTGTAGGGGGTCATGTAGCTCTAAAAAATGTGCCATGTGGTTCTCAGGACATTAGATGCAACAAGCTCTGTGGGAAACCACGACAATGTGGAATGCATGTGTGTACTAGGACATTCCATCTACCTCCATGTGACTTAGTTTCCAAGGAAAATTCATCATCAGTAGGTAGAATCTCATGTGGGAAACCTTTTGGAGCTCCTCGAAGAGATTGCAAGCATACTTGTACTGCTTCATGTCACCCACCTCTTCCATGCCCTGATACTAGATGTGAATTTCTAGTGACTATTACTTGTTCATGTGGTCGATTGACTACAAAGGTCCCATGTGATGCTGGAGGTAACAGTACAATAGTTGATCTTGTCTTTAAAGCCTCTGTTCTTCACAAATTTCCTTCTCCTCTTCAGCCAGTGCAGTCAAAATCAAATAGAGTGCCTCTGGGCCAGAGAAAGCTTGCATGTGACGAAGAATGTCTAAATTTGGAGAAGAAGAAGATTTTGGCAGATGCTTTTGGCATTTTCACAATAGTTGATCTGCTAGGGGTGAATGAACAAATTTCAGAACTTTTGGCTGAGTTGATCAGGAGAGAACCACAATGGGTTTTAGCTATTGAGGAAAGGTTTAGATACTTGGTTTTGGGGAAAACAAAATCCCACTCAAGCAGCATTCATGTGCATGTTTTTGGTCCTATGCTAAAGGAAAAAAGGGATATGTTGATACATCTTGCAGAAATATGGAACCTCTCCATATATTCAGCTGGATGGGAACCAAAATGTTTTTTGGTCATACAGACTACACATAAGTCAAGATCCCTGTACGTAGCATAATTCCCAAAGGGTCACTTCCTACCATAGGGTTGGTGCAAGCTCCACCTTTCAATTCAGTTGTAGATATGGATCCCAGGCTCGTCCTTGCGTTGTTTGATTTACCAAGAGAACATAAGTGAGTTCCCTGATTTTGAGATTTGGAGGTGAGTGTGAACTTGTATGGCTAAATGACAAGAATGCATTAGCCATATTTATAGATCATGTGAGGGTTGCAACTTCTCTTAGACATGTGGATCATGCTTCTATATATCGAGGTGCTATTGTAGTCCCTCATAATGGTGGATTAACCAACCACAATGCCTGGGCAACAAAAGATGGGACATCAGAAAAGGCTAATGCATGGAAAAAAATTAAAAATGAGCAATAAAGTGTGTGGATGGAGGATTCATGGGGGAGGATTGGTCAAGTGTTGAAGTATCGAGGCCAGTATGGAAATTCCAGAGAAATCCTATTTTAACAAGAATAAATCCATATGGAGCTCTTGAGAAATATAATGTAGGAGAGACTTGGTCAACTAATGTATCCCAACCATCTTCCAAGCCTCTAACATCTATGGGTTCCACTGAAGTTTCATCCTCTCAAGAGAATCAAAATAAGTACTCTTCTAGTGAAGTGGATGATTGGGAGAAAGCTTTTGATTAGGCTATTTGGTTTACCGTTTTTCTTTGGTTATATAGCTTGCGAGGAGACGCAAAACATTTTGTCTCCCTTTGGTTCTGGTACAGGATCTATAGTTCAAATGTTTCAAGCCTAGCTAGCGAGTTTTAGAATTTTAAATTAAGATGTAGTAATGGGATACATTCTTACTCACCATTCTTTTGAGATGGGTCGACAATTTCAGAAGCAAAACACAGTTTGGTCCATTGAGTCTTCTTTTCTTGGTTTACATCGATTTCACAATAATTGTGGAAAGTACACTTGTACACATGGATTCCTATTATGATAAATGTATTGGTTTTTTAGAGTCGATTCCCTTGATTTAAATTATGGATACAAATATTTTTTCATGCTTAACTGCAATATATTATGCTTTCTCAAGTAAAATAAACCTTTATTTTGTGATAAAATTTACTATCAATAAGATACACTAATAGTTTTACCATTTTAGTATTGAATTTATTAAAATTCAAGTTAATAGGGTAACCATTTCTAGTATTAGTCCTAAAGTTTAACATTACAATTTTGTTTTTGGTTATATACTAGGAACTTTCAAACAGGCTTCAAAGCCATGGATGTGCTTGAATTTTGACATGATTTTTCATCTAGCCTTGGGAAGGAACTCTAATCTCCAACTGTTTCCTACTATAATTTGTGATATTGTTGATGTCCATGTATTAATGGTAAAGATTCTAGGAAAATAATGTTGTTACAGGACTGCACAAGGAACATTGGGAAACTAAGTCTAATATCAAGTTGCCTCCAGAAGCTCTTGAACCTTGAGAAGCTTGGAATTCTAAATGAGGAGCTTTGAATTCTAAATTGAGGTTCCTGTTGTAAATTTTTTCAAGTGATTGTTTCACTCTTGGGTGTTGCAATGGAAAGATTAATTCGTGAGAATTATATGGGCAATATTTCTTCACAGGTCCTGAGAATTATTTGGGAATCTTGCTTCACTGGTATAATAACATTTCAAACACTGAAAATGGCCAACCTATTTCAGCAACCTGACATTGTCTCATGTGTTGATTGATTGTTGCAGAAATATAGGCTTGGGAAGTAGTGCCACAGAGAAGTCAACATTGATAGAAGCAATGGTGGTTAGTAGATTTCTAAATTGGAATTTAAAAAACATTGAAAAATTTTCTGGTAGTCACAGGATGCTTCCATATATCATTGTTGCAAGTTACACAACTTCACCTATCCATTTTCTCAAATAAGAGAGCTTCATCCCATCCCCATCCTCAAATTAAAGAATTTTACCTCCTACCCTCACCTTTCACCCTCCAATAATAATAGGAATGGTTGATATTTTCAGCTCAAAAAATAACCTTTTGAAGTACCTCTACATAGAAAATTATATTACCTTGCATTTCTACAAGCTCCCTGGGACCTTTGTAAGGACTTTTCTGAAGCTATATGTCTCACTTTAGTGGTTAGTAACCTCACTTCCTTTCCTTGAGTCCTCCTTGGTCCTTGGTGAAGCATCTAAAAAACTTCATGGATCAGGGCCTAGTAGAGAATGCTTCCACCCCACTAGGGAATGGAGAAGCCCAATTCTACAAACCATTCCCTGTAGTGGCACCATGACCCTACCTAAGATGACACCTTCCACCCTTAACCCCACCTCCACCCTTCTCCCACCCTCAACTCCACCCCACCCTTCCCATTCTAAGAGAGTTCTTCTTATTATTACAATTTTTTCAGGAGGAAGTTCTGATGGTGGACACTGCCTAAGCAAGATGGCTCGGGATAGCAGCATCGCACCAAATCATAAGGAGTAAGTAATAAGAAATCTACAGAAGAAAAATGGGCTAGAAACTCAAATAAGCCCTTTGGTTTTGAACTGATTTTCTGATTATCATTATGTTTATAGAGCAATGCAGATTGCTAATGCTCTGAGAGCTCAGATAGAAGTTCAGAGAAGACTCCATGACTAGCTAGAGGTATGACATTTTTTTCTGAAATTATGAAAATCGACGAACATAATATCTCTCCCCTGTTTCAGTTACCTGATGACTGAATGGAATCTATCTCTTGTAAATGTCAATGTAGGTTCAAAGGCACTTGCAGTTGAGAATAGAGGTGTAGGGTAAATATTTGCAGACAATATTAGAGAAAGCATAGAAGACATTGGCATCAGAAGCATCGACGTCAACATGCCTTGAAGCCACAAGAGCCAAGCTTGCAAATTTGTTCTCCAAGCTTCCTACAAACAGCGTGAAGCCAAATTACTCTCGAGTGAAAGTGACTCCATTGATGTACATTCATAGACAAGATCATGGGGACCTAGAGGTCAAGCCCCACCTTAGAGATTGTTGCTCTCAAAATCAGTTTGCAGGCCACGACATGGAGTAGAGTCTGAACGAATCTGAGAGTCCAATTGAGAAGAAAAGGTGGAGAAATTTTTTCCATGAGAGCAATGGAGAGAATTCCCCTACCAAGCTGCGAGAATTGGGCATTTATGCCTCTACCTATAAAATAGAAGAAGAACAAGAAGAAGTGGAATAGCTCATAAATCCCACTACTGTTGAAAGGCCTGCTGCAACTAGAGCATTAGTGGATGAGAGAATGGCCATGCTTGTACAGTAGCATTAGTGGATGAGAGAATGGCCATGCTTGTACAGTCTAATGGCCTTTCTTTAATCCAGGCTGATCATGAACCGGGACTGTACCATCCACATTCCATGTTGGGCAATTGTCGGAAGGTGGTAGAAGGATTGGATTTGAACAGGAAAGGGGAGGGATCAGTTTCCCAACAGGGAAGAGAGCTGGATATCAATGCATCTCACTCTCAAAGCAGTTGTTTTTCATGCTATTTTTGTAGATTTTGGTCTTATCCCATAACTAATCTATCTATATATATTGACCTCTTGTATGGTATGGGATATCTAGGCTGGTATCAAGCACACCCATCTATTTGAGATATGTGATCAGATAATGTTTTGGAAGCTACTTAGCTACCTATATATTTTAATACATCCTGTACTTTGACCATTATACCTATATATCTGGGTTTTCCATGCTTAATTGGTACTACAAATATCTGAAGATTATATATTCAGACAACAATCACATGAAACTCAAAGAGCTTTTATAAAGAGAACCCTGACATTGATGAAGTGTCTCTGAGTGCAACACTTAGTGAATAATTATATGAAAATATAACAATTAAGACGATAGAATTATGAAAACTACAAGATAATAACCTACTTGGTATGACCTAGAATTCATTGTTCAATTTGCTTAGGACGCAGGCATCAAAATCTAAATACATGCAACATTTTCTTTTTTCAGTCCTTTCACACACTTGACTAAATCTATAGTCTCAGTAACTGTCAATCTCTTCTCTCTTGAATATAACTTTGAAGCAACCTTTATTCCTGGAACATAGTTTTCTATCTAATTTTTAATATAAATCCTTAAAGCATTTTAAAATATTAATATTTTATATGTTGAAATTTGCAATTTAAATTTTTTAAGTAACAAAGATTTCCTTCTAAAACTATTTTTTTTTTATTTCTTTAATGGAGATCTCCCTACCCTAGCTAAAACTATACGTTACCTAGTTTCTCCCAATACAAATAATCTTCACTATATAAAAATATAACTAAGACATTGACTCTTTTTGAAGGCACACCATAGTTTCTTTGAAATGACAAAATATTATTAAACTCTGCTTAGCAACTTACTTTATTGATACAAAGTATGGTTTGTTTGTTATAGTTGATGAGTTTTGTTGTGATAGTTGATTTGATGTTAGTGAAAGCGCTGATTAAAAAACATAGTTAAGATATTGATTCATTGAAAATGACAAATATTGGAACTTTGTTCAACAGATTACTTAGTTATTTAAATATAAATATAGTTTGATGTCATAGTTGATTTGATTTTAGTGGAAGCTTATCAATCTTATAAAGGGAAAGGTATTTCAATTTTTTAATTAAAAATTAAGTTTGTTATTCAATATAAAACTCTTTGAAACCTATAAAAAGGAATCTCTAACATAACAAAAGTAGAAAAAAATTGAATACTTAAACTATGATATTTTAAACATTTAATTGGTTGGAATGTACATAATTTTTTTGGTTATAGGAAGGAGATTTTAATTTTAATGTAAACAACATTTTAATATAAATTAAAAATATAGTTTAAATGAATTAAGATTTATTTTATTATATAATATTCAGTTTGATAGATATGTTTTTATTTTTATTTCAATTAAATAAAAAATATAATTTAAATGAATTAAGATTTATTGTATTTATTTTATTATTAATATTGATATATCTTTTAATGTATATGAAAAATAGATAAGTTTTTATTTTTATTTACAATTTTGAAATAAAAGAAATTAAAAAAAAAATTGTAGTCATCGCCATCACCGGAATAGGATGAAGCATCCAGACGTGTTAGTTGTATAATGCTTAACTAAAGTGTGTCATCTTTCTTTGGAATCCCATAAATTAAGCAATGACCAAGTTTAAAAATCTTTTTTTTTTAATTTAATTTTTAAATATCTATATATAATAGGGACACTATTTTTTTTGGAAATTTGGGAAAACATATATAATAACATTTACATATGCTTGAGTGTATTGAGGTTGTAGATAGAACTTAACCTGGTACTATTTTGTGTTTAACATTTATACAAGAAAAATGCTAGACACAAATGAGGTACTGCCAATACTTGTTACAAAAGATTGCTCAAGCCTAAGACATTGTATTATAGAAAATGTAGAAATATTACATGCATATGTGCTTTATGATGTATTAGTTTCCATTTGTCACAAAAATGGGATAGGAAGGAGCATCTGCCCAAAAAATAGAAACTAGATGTTTCCTTCGAAAGTTCATTACATTTAGCATAAAGAATGACCAAAAGAGAAAAACAAGAGAAGTTTGGAAAAACTTGTTCAGATGTCCACAAGATTGTCAAACTCATGGATATAATCTTTTATCTGTTATTTTGCATTATTATGTACTATGAAAACCCGGAGATATGATTTCCTGCCTTCATTGTTTTCATTAACTGCACTCCCCTCAGATATATGACCACCATTTTATTAAAAAAAATGGTGATACACAATAGTCTTTGGAAGCTCAAAGACAATTGCATCATCCAAAATTGAATATTCCAAACCAAAGTTCACTTATTATTTTCTTGATTATGGAAACCAAAGTAAAAATTTTTCATTTGAGAATCCTATCGACCTTTCTTTGCACCTTTTGGGGAAATTTCTAGTTATAATACAAAGTCTTCATCCAATGGGTGAATACCATGCTGCTGCTCGAGTTGATGGGGGTGCTCAATTTATGTTAGGTAGATTTTTTGATTGGTTTTAGTCCTAATGGCTGCAAGAGGTATATTCGACAACCTAGATGGGGGATATGTCCATTACTTTGTGTGTCCATGCATGAGTGTATGCATAATGTTCCAAATGACAAAAAAGGGAAGATTCTTTCTTATGATGGATCCATCTTAAGCTTGGGATCTATTTAGTGCTAAGAGGAAGCAGAAAACTCAAGGCACAAACCTCAATGTGTTTGCATCTTGAAGGAATTTTTCACTACGTTGTGGTTTGCACCTTGAGTATGAGGAACCACTGCAACCAAATAGATAGGTGGATTAAGTTGTTTCTGCTTTGCACATTTGACCCTTGTTTTTGTTTTGGAGCATGTTGCTCTTAACCAATCTAGTTATCTGAGGCAGTTATGTTTCTTGCTTATTATATAGATTTTGGGGTAAACATCCACGAGGGATTTGAATTGGTGACTGAGTGTCTTAACAATGCATCTATTCACCGTCAATCCAAATCCTTGTGGGCATAGTTTTTCTGTACTATATTAATGACAATTTTTTTTTTTCCTTGGATTGATATTGGCAACGAAAAACCTAGTGAACATGAATTTGACTTTGACAAAGGTATACATTACATATAATTAATATGTATATATACATATTAATTTTTTTGTCCCCTTGTCTTATCGAAAGTTTCATCTTCCCTAGACATTGGAAATATTGATTATTGTGTGCAACAACTTCTAGAAGTTGCAAAAAATGATATCATGGGAGAAGTCGCCGAAGAAAAGGAAGTTGAAAAATTTGCGTTCAAAGTGAAGGAGACAAGGAGAACCAAATCTTTTGAAAGTTTTCACTTAATTCCTCAGAGTATTACTTTCTTTATGCATGCTAGTACATTGTTGGTAAATGTTAGATGCAACCTTCATAGAACACTTTCTCCAAAAAAATTAGGATTGAGTCCATGTTACACTATTTAGCAACCAATCTCCGGGCTAATGCATCATTAATTCAGACAAATTTATATATATATTTTTTATATGGATTGATTGAGGATGGTATGGAGGAAGAAAATATGGGTAGGAAGATTGTTTTGTTTATTAAACCTAGCCTAACATTTTCAAGATCATTTGACTCATATAAAAATTCAATGAAGGGACCCACTGATTATAATCTAGATACACCCAATAGGTATCTAATTTAGTGTTTCACTGAGACTTCTTGAGAACCATATGAAAAAACCAAAAGTAGCTAAGAGTGATTAATATTTAATAGTGATGTTAGACCCTTTTATACAACTATTACGGCATTGTCTCAAATCTAAGTATGAAGGAGTTATATCACATTTTGTGAAATGTTTGGTTTGACTATTGAGACTTCCCCTTCCATCTATTGATATTCACAGTAGTAATATTACCTCCTTAGATTTTAAATGGTCCTAACATCAGGAAAGAGTGATAGTGCCTTAATGCAGTGTTCTATTGATTTACTCATTATGCTTTTGAGACATTCAAATACAACCATCTCAAATGATCCATTAAAGATGCTTCTCCAACATCCACTCTTTATAAATTTAGAGAGTATCTCAACTATCATTGCACTATCACTTTTGAAAGAAATTGTTAGGTGGAAACTATTGGTTCCATATCTGTATGATTTAGTCACTAGAGTGGCATGTTTGATGGTAACTAGTTAAGCTCTTATGATTCTCCAACAATGTAGTCAAGTTATTTTATAGTTTCTTCTTGAATACCCTCTTGGTGCCAAGCGACTATAACAACCCTTGGATTTCTTTGTGATTCACCATTTTGTACTAGTGATTCGCCATTATTTTACAAGATAATATAATTTTGTGAGAGATTTGCAAAAAAAAGTCTATATACATATTATATTATTAATAAAATCACCTTCCATTTTTCCTATGTATTATCGGGATTTTCCAGTTTATTATACATATAAATTTATGGAGATTCTTAAAATTTTCCTTAGAATGTTTATTATAATGACCATCGCATCTGTGTAGACTACTTTGTTGGGTGTTGTACATGCTATTCATTTACCCTAGTGTTTGTAACTACCACATCCATGTGGACTACTCCACTGGAGCCTACGCAGATCTTGTTGTGTTGTGTGTCTCTCTACCTGAGTTGGGACTACTCCCTCTTGACCAAAGACTCTCTTTCACCTTCCCCCTCTGCAATGAAGGAACTTAGGCACAAGTTAAGCTAAGAACTCACTAGGCATGTACCTTGCTTTTTGAAGCCCAAGTATATCACTCTCATGTGCTGACAAGCAAGAGCTAAGACATATCTTTAAGATTTGACAACTGATCCATCATACCGGATGGGACTCCTACACCATACAGTGTGAGGTCTAGTTGGGACTTCATACCCGGGAGATCCCATGAATGTTGGCAGATCCAACATCATCAACATGGCCCTTGCATGGGTGTGTATAATACCATTCCTTCAGTGGAATTATCCTCCCCTCCCTTTGCTACCCTTCCCCTAGCTTATAACCACTCGTCTCATCTCAGATGACCCCATTCGCATTTCTAAGTGTCACTCTCACCCCATTAATCTTCCACCCAAGTCTATATGTAATTTCCCATGCCACCTTATCACACCATGTCTCTAAGGTTGTGGAGAATGGGACACAAGGGTTGTAGACATAAGGAAAAATATGCTCGAGCCACTATGGATTTACAAGAAGAAACCAAAGAGGACGTGGAATTTTATACATCTATTATGGACTAGCAAAATTAGGAAACTAGAAAATTAGAGCATCATATTAGAGAGCTAAGTTAGCTCATGCATCATGAGCAACTCAATAGTGAGGTGGTGTTCTATATGCAGGACATAGGTGTAAGCGTTTCCTCTGGTGACTGCAAAGCCAAGCTCCAAAAAAAAAATGTACTGGACAACAAGACTACGGTGGCCTAAGCCATCAATGATGTAGAGGCAGAACAAGGTTTGATAGAACACATGGATTTTTTTGATAGACATAACCATTTCAACACCACACTTCTCACTTGGTTGGTGAAAAAGCACCATGGTATTCTACATGTTATTCCTCTTAGTTCATTCAAAGAAGCTCCTGGCTCATCTAAGGAATCTCTCATCTCTCTCTCAGAGGACGTCCCCAAGGAAGCTACCTCATAATGGCTTAGTATTGGTCTTCTCTACCCTTTTGTTTGTCTACCTCATATGTTGTCATTGCTACATCACAATCATTCTGCCAATGTCTATAGACCTTTCTTGAAATGGTTTAGACATGTAGTTTGGTGGTATAAAAAAATTGATTTCCTCCTCTCGACAAGCTCATGGTTAAAGATTCTATGTCATGGAACTCAAGTCTCTATTGTTGACCATTGGTTTCCCTCTTAGGTAGAGCATATCAAGTTTGAATGCACAAGATCCACTTAGCAACTAAGACTATGGATATATAATTACAGATAGATAAATAAATTTTTTTACATACAAATAATGTTTTCTTTGTTATTATAAAAAATTTATAAATATAATTTCAATTATATCACATCAAAATAGTTCAAAATTTGATTCATAATATTAATAAATTTTCATTACCAAAAAAATAAAAAATAATAATAAGGTTAAATATAATTTAAAGATACCTTTTATAGAGATTAGGCCATATCCATGTTAAGGTTTTCTATTTTGGAATTTGCATTTT
Organism: Pinus tabuliformis; assembly: GCA_031772625.1. Lineage (NCBI taxonomy): Eukaryota > Viridiplantae > Streptophyta > Pinopsida > Pinales > Pinaceae > Pinus > Pinus tabuliformis. The sequence goes on along the minus strand of CM062809.1, from coordinate 844,527,390 downwards.
CTTTGAAATTATTGGGCTTCAAACAAGTTTTTCATTTCTTTCTAATAAATTATAATTATGGATTTTAGTTTCATTAAGTTGCATCTCTACATAAAGTATCTAAAATTAATCTATGTAACCCCTTATTTATCAGATGTCCCAGTAATCAATTATTATGGCTCTATTAAGTTGCATCATTACAAAAAGTATCTAAAGTTGATTTCTGTGACCCCTTATTTATTGGATGTCCTAGTAAGCAATGATTATGGAAGGGCTTTACCTCTTCAAACTTCATCGAAATGATTTTTACATATTTTTTTGTCTAATGATTCATTGGACAAGCTTTCAAAGATTAATATGAGAGGATTAATATGAGAGTTTTAATAGCCAAATTCATCTTTGACTCAAAATGCCATATACCCACATGATGAATATACCTCATGATGAATCTAGATAGAAAAAAAAATCCATTATAAGTTATAATCATGATGGGCCTTATATCTTTACCCACATGATGAATATACCTCATGATGAATCTAGATAGAAAAAAAAATCCATTATAAGTTATAATCATGATGGGCCTTATATCTTTAGAATGAGGATTCAAGATTTGATTGGAATTAAAATCTGTGAAGGCATTGAAGTGGCTTTTATGTGTGATAGGGTTGTTCTTGATGTAAAATTGAGGTGGGTTTTCTTTATAGAGGATTTTGGGTGAAAATGGAGGTGTGTTGTTTTAGGGGATGATATGGAGGAAGAGGATGTGAGTATGTATTAGATTCTAACAGAATATATGTATATTGTAAGAAAATAATATGGGTAAATTTTGGCAACTTACTTTGTCAACAATTTATACTAGATTTATAAAAAATATTATTATTGATTTTTTATTTTGTACAATAAAAAATTCACATGATTTTATTATTAAAATTATTTCATGTATATTTCATGAGTTGAATCTTTACCATTCATTTATTAACTATTGATAATTGAACCAAATTTTAGGGAGTTCTATTCTAAAATAAACACACTTATTAAAGTTAAAAATTTAATATTTTCTCTTATTTTCTTTTACAACTTTGCTCAATATAATTGTATTTAATTAAAACCATGGATAGTTTGGTAAATTGGTAATTAATTTATGAATTTGCTAAATATTAATGACAATTCAATAGGGTGTTGTGTGTTAGTTATTAATTAAGTTTAGGGCGTGTAGTTGAGTATAATTATTGTTATGTTTCTTACCTATATTCAAGTATCCGGTGAAAAAAAAAGTTGAAACTATATAGTTTCAAAAAAATTGAAACTATAGCATTAAAGAATAAAGACCCTTATTTTGACAATTATTATGAAAAACTTAAACACAATACCCTTAATTGAAAAACTTAAACACAATACCCTTAATTGAAAAACTTAAACACAATACCCTTATTTTGGGAATTATTATAAAAGAACTTAAACACATTACCTATTTGATTCAGTCATGGTTTAAGGATCTCATCGAGCTTGTTAACTTGGTTAGAATTAGTTTGAAGTATTTTGACTATTAAGGATCTCATATTCTGAGATTTAAAGTATTTTTACTATTAATTATATCATATTCTGAGATTTTGACTTTGTAGACAAAATTATATTTATGAAAATTTGTGTCCCATACGAATTAATTCGTATCTCATAGGGAATTTGGGATTCTTGTTTCTTATTTTGGGAATTATATGAAAAACTTAAACACATACCCGTTGGAGTCAGTGATGGTTTAAATATCTAATCGAACTTGTTAACTTGCTAGAATCAATAACGAAGTATTTTGACTATTAGGGAATTAATAGGCAATCTCATATTCTGAGATTTTGACTTTGTACGGAAAATTCTATTTATGAAAATTTATGTGTCCTATACGAAAATTTTTGTATCACATAAGGAATTTGGGATTTTTGTTTCTTACTAGGTACAAACTTTTTAAGAGGTAGGAAAAAACATTACCAATACGAGGGTTATGGAAAATAAAACCTCATATTTATACATATGTATGTGTATATAAAAAGATAAGAGTTATGTGGGTGGATTTGGAAATCCACCCATCCATAATAATAATAATATAGTTGCATAAATAATTTAACATGCGATGATGAAAGAAAAGGTAAATCTTTAAAGATTCAAATTTGGTGGGCTAGGATCACAATTTACTAAGATTCTAAAACATTTAGTAAAGTATGTGGCGTTGTGGGGTTCTTAATTATTTGGTTTTGATGATTCCCATCACCATCTTAATTACTTTCTATTTAGGTATGTAATGTAAATATTTTGCAAAAAAATCTTAATTACTTTCTATTTAGGTATGTAATGTAAATATTTTGCAAAAAAATGAAATGGTTGAGTAATGGGACATAGATTTTGTTGGGATATTTTTAAATTGTTTTTCACAATATACAAATTTGAGGAGGTACATAAAAATTGATAACTTTGGAAAATTGGACAATTTGTATATTCTTATCAGTTTTGCTTTTACAACAGTAGACAAGAAAAATGAGACAATAAATTTAAGGAAACGGGTGAGTTTTCCAACTGGTATAATGTGTTGGCCACCCACTACAACCAATTAAACAACATTTAACAACCTAGGAATATATAGGAAGGTGGAATCATCCTCATTGGTTGAAAAGATTCTATTGGCAAGAGTCACTGCCAAAAAGGAGACAATTCAAACAACAAGAAAAAGATCAATAGATAACGCAACACCTACGAAAGAGTAATTTGATTTGTTGAGGGATTGCGCAAGAAAAAAGAAAAGAAATGAGTTGGTGAGTAATGGATTAAGTTAGATTTCTTATGGACACAAGCATGCTATTAAGTGCTCATTTCAATCTATAAGGGATAGTTGGTGAGTATTAAAGGTGGGTCCCAGAACATATACTTGCCTTGGTCAGTTTATGGTTCAACGTATGCATATAACATGTAACTATTGATGCATCACATGTCAAGTAATATTCATAGGTCCTCGTCGATACCTATGGTGAGGCAAGATATATGTAGATCTAATATGTATAAATATGTTTTTTTTGAATCTAGGATAATCGGTAACTGGTGAGAGTTATCCTAAACAGACCTAGGATCAAATCTAATTGGCTACCACTATAAACCTAGGCTATGTGCAACAACCTGCAAGCCGCACAATAGTAGGAAACTTATGCCTCAACAAGAGCCGAGACGTCCTCTATGTGGTCGCCTACTCTTCTAGCCAAGACACAACAGGTCAAATATATACTCAATGGGATTTGAACCCTCATCTCGTGGGTTTCACCTAGCGAAACTCACCGCTAAACCCCATATCATTGTATAATAGGTGGTGAGCTCCAGTATTGTAGCAATAATGCTACAACTCCTGGGGCTTCCTTTCTCTCATTTTATCAACCCGGTAGTTCGTACAAACTTGGAAGCGACGGTGCTATATGCACAAGTACTAGCTCTTGTCGCAGCTGTCACTTGGTCAGCTGGCACAAGTCCGCTAGGGCTCAAGCCAACTTCTATAGGCTCTCAGAAGAAGCTTGCTAATTGATGGACGAAAGCTAATCTCAAAGGAAAGCTACTTTACTTGACAAAAATGAACTGAAAGCAAATCAAAGCATGTAAACCTAGGAAACCCTAATTTAACTAGTCTGACCTCTACAATGCAAGGAATGTAAATGCAACTTCTACCAATGTTGTCATTACCTCTAATAAATGAAAATGCATGGATCTAAACTACTTGCATCATGAAAGTTATGTTTTTTGTATTTTTCCTTTAAGTGTGTGGAATGATTGTGATCTTGTGCTAACTAGGGTTTGGTTGTGCAGATGGGATGGAGAAGGAAGGAAAGCGTGGGACAGGTTAGGGAGGCTAGGAGAGGTCCCTAGGGACCCTTAGCACCCATCCACAGAGGTTCCTCGCATTCAGATGCTCAGCAACTGAGAGAGTGGCCTCCTACAGGATGGCTGTGGAGGATCCTACAGGATACTCTGTTTTCTACAGGATGTCTACAAATGGCTACAGGATGACCTACCGTGAGTGTTTGGCGTGATGGAGGAGTGATGAAATGGTAGGGGGAGATGTGTAAGGTAGGAATGAGGCTGGTGATGGCTGTAGAAATGGAGGAATGGGGATAGGGAGTGAATGTAGGGAGTAGGTTGGAAGATAGAGGGCTAGGTCAACGAAAGGGCTAGAGAATGGAAGTATGTGAGGAGTGAAAGACTTTGGGAGATGACAGAGCGGAGCAGAGGTCAAAGATGTGTTTGCAGGTGTGATCAAGGTGGAGGACGAAGTGATGGAACAAAAGAAAGCAGTGTAGATGAAACAAATGCTTGTGACTGTTACCAAACCAAAAATGCATTACCCTAAGCGATCTGTGACATAAAATCAATGAACAACAATATAAATTGTGAAGGAAACTCATGCATGGCAGTGGAATGAAGAAGTAATGCTAAATATAAAAGTGCATGAATGGATCTAAGTAATGCCTCAGCCTACTTCCAAACAACTACAACAATTCTAACTGATAAAACCAATCTATTTGACTTCTACAGGAAATCCAAATCAGCAGCTATACTCGAATGCATGTAAAGGGAAATGGAAACGAAATGCGAAAGGAACAATATTGATACAAAGGAAGGAGGCCTGAGCTCTCAGTTTGGGCCCAACCCCGAGAGCTTTAGGCTCCTTTTAAAACTCAAAATCTGATCCAAAACTGCTTGCTTTTATTCATAATCAAAAGTCTAATGTCATGCCAAAACTGGCTTACAAAGAGCAAAAACCAAATTGACTAACTAGCTGCTACGAAATGACTAACTACTAGCTACCAAAAATGACTACCAACTATCTCACCAAAATGAGGCCCCAAGCCTTCTTATTTATACAATTTGAGGACCCAACAGTCCTCCTAAAAGTTAGGGACTTGGCTGCCCAAGACTTGTAGTTAACAGCAGTCCAACTTGACTTGCTTGGCTGCCCTTGAGCTCATTGATTTGGTGGCCTTTGAACTCCGAGCTGATGGTGGAGAATTCGAGGTAAGGGTCCATAAATGAGGGGGACACCTTCCTACAAATCCTCTAGCTTGTTCTCCCACGAATTTGGCTGCCAAGTGCTCATTAAGACCTTCAATTTTGTCTCCAAGTTGACCAACAAGGCTACACAAAGCACCCATTAGACTTGTTGGCATAATGACTAACCAAATTCACTCTATTAACATAAAAATAATCAAAAACATGCAATAAACAAATGAGAATGGTGGACTAAGCCAAATTAGGAGGTTGAATGAGCCCAAATAATTGTACATTTTTGGGGCTCATCAATAGGTATAAATATAATATAATGCACTGTGAAAATCCCCCACACTTAAATTCAAAAAGAGTCAAGGGATCTCTACTTGAATGGTTCATGAGGCACAATACTTGCTAAGGTTTTGCAAATGGGGTAGCAAGCTAAGTGGGCTTGATTGTGGGGAAAAACTCCACAGTTAAGCGCGCTTGAGCCAGAGGAGTTCTGGGATGGGTGACCTCCTGGGAAGTCCTGGTTACCGGGTGCAAGCCCCGGAAGTGATGATTGATGCTATGTGATTCGTTCTCCACATTTCACTAGTTTCAATCCCACTTCTTCACCCCTGTGAGCATCACCCGATGCAATGAGTGCTAAGTGAACTATTCAAAAATCATGAGAAATTAGTCACTTTACGACTACCTCTCATGGAAATGGTCATACTTTGAATGACTTACTTAACGCAGTTGAATCCCAAAAATGATATCTAAGGTATAAATATGTTATACATGATATAACATCCCTGAGAAGGGTTGGCTTAGTATAAGTCGTAGTCATGAGGTCAATACATATTGTTTTTCGCATACATAAATTTTTATGTTTGTGCATGCACATAGAATTAAACATGTATAATTATGAGTAATAGCACCATATGGGACATGCATTCTTAGGTTTTCAATGTTACTCACCACACGGTAAAAAGAGGAAATAATAGTTTTAATCAATGAAATTTAAAAGGAGTATAATTTAAGATTTAAGAGTTTAAATTGGACAAAAGTTTATATCACCGAAATCATCTCATCGAGACAAATAAAATGATGAAATCTATTTTCATTTTTGGGAGGTTCAAAGAAAGAATTTTCTTTTTATCCCATCTATAACAGTACATGAGTGATTGGATTAACAAGTGAACACTTCACCGAGGTTAAGGTGGGGTGTTTACAAGTGGTATCAGAGCATCCAGGTTCAATACAGACTAGACGGGCTCTATAATGGGAAAGTAACTACAAACTACTATAAAAGAAGGGGGTATCTTATGTTGATTTTTAGAAAATTAATAAAATAAATATTAGGTGTTAAAACCCGATATGAATTATTTGAATACATGCATGATTATTGCGATCACTCTATGATTTGTTTATGCAGCATAGACTAATAATTGATATGTTTTCACTGCCATTAATAAGTTAAAAGTGGTGCTAATAGATATATATTTTGTTGACTATGCAGGCATGTATACTGATGCTAATAATTTGTTGATTGACTGACGTTAATGTGCTAATATAGATTTTTTAATCCAACCAACTTTCCATAACAAATCTACAAAATCAAGATAATGGGCATGATTTCTTGTAATTTATTTATATTATAACGTCTCTAACAATTGTGTGTGAATGAAAACACATAACAAGCAGAGAAAGAAAGTAAGAGATAAATAATGAGGACTAGAATGGTGAAATATAGCTCTGATTAGTCACAATATAGATTGAAGAACCCAGGAAAAATTAAGAAGAAATATTAGTTAGACAAGCAGAGATAGAGGCAACATGAGCTAGGAACTAGTCTTAGAGACAAGAGAATCCTTCTCGAGTCACAAGAGAAAAGAAATGGGGAAAATGGTAGCATGCACAGGAAGAGACATGTGCAAGAGAATCAAGACATCTTGAGTGAAAATGCACCACTAAGTCCCCCAGAAGGAAAAGTAGCACTTATGTGCATCATTCTAGTAGATATTCCATCTCTACTACCAGGAGGCACTATCACCACTCTCATCGTCATCATCATTAAAGAAGGAGACAAAAAAACTATATTCCCAAGGAATTAAAGAAGGCCAAGCCACCCACATTTGATGGAGACATGAATAAATCTAAAGATGCAGAATCTTGGCATGAAGAATTTTTTCAAAATTCATGATTATTCTGAAAACATGAAAGACAAGATTTCCACCTATATTCTTAAGGAAAAAGCATACATATGATGGGAAGATTTGAAAAATGTGAGGCATTCCTAAAGAGGAGATGACTTGGCATGAACTGTAAAGGCTCTTCAGAAATCATTATTTATCAAAGAGATACTATGAAAAAAAAGCAAAAGAGTTCTATGAACTCAAAATTGGAAAAATGTGTTGGGTTGTGTTATATTCTTTCCACGACTAGCCCACGTAGTTAACCGGTGAGTTAGAGGGGTCGTGGAGCCCCCCCTTCATTGCGCTGATTGCATAGCCGGGGGGTCACAAGGGGTTTGAGGGGTGTAGGTAACCCCCCTCTATGGGGTCCAGGGCAGCGCCCCAGAAAATTTTGTTTTTTGGACCCTATATTAGGTTGGGCAGACCTACCTATGGTTTTGTGCATGTTTTTCACACATGGTTTTGGATGCGATGGTTTTCGGTCCATGGTATTGGATGCTTCAGCATGTATAAATATTTATTGTAACATTGAAAGGAACATAATGAAAAATCAAGCTGGTAGTCCTCGTTTTGGGATCTAGGAGAAAATCTCTGTGTATATGTGTTTTATGTGTTATGCTCTCACATTGTTTATTTTCTGTCTTTTAGAATTCATATGCAAGTAATTTATGTATGGTTTTAAAACCTACATTTGGTATCAGAGCTGTTTTGGCTTCAAGGGGACGACTTTGTCGCTGAGGGGTTTCGCTTGGGCATGTGGTAGACCCTGTTCAGTGGGAGATCTACAGGATAGATTCTGGTGGTTAAAGAAGATGGTGAGTAGTGGAAAGATAAAGATCGAGAAATTTAATGGTCTGATTTTTGAGTTATGGAAAATCAAGATGGAGGATCTATTGATGGATAAAGATCAGTGGATCGCAGTAGATCTGTGTACTAAACCAATGGGAGTGTCCGATGAAGAATGGAAGAAGTTGGATCGAAAGGCAAAGAGCATAATACGATTGTGTGTCTCAGATTCAATATTTCTTAATGTATCAGGGGAAGCTACGGTGAAGGCTTTGTGGGACAAGTTAGGGACTTTGTACCAATTTAAGTCTCTGGTGAATAAACTGTTCCTACGGAAAAAGCTGTATAACCTGAAGATGAAAGATGGAGACTCGGTGACAGAGCATCTGAACTCATTTAATATTGTGGTAAGTCAGTTATTATTTGTTGATTTTAAAATTTTCAGATGAAGGTAAGTGCATCGACTTGTTGTGTTCTCTACCAGATTCGTGGGATAGTCTGGTTATTGCAATAGGTAGCAATGCAACTGCCTTGCAGTTTGATGAAATAGTCTCATCCTTGTTGAGAGAGGAAATGAGACGGAAAATATGGAGAGCCAGAATGGTGATACCTTGTCTCTACGAGGACGTTCCTAGAACAAAAAAAAAATAAGTCATTGAGTGGGAGGTTTAAATCTAGAGGGAGATCTAAATCTCTAGGAAAACCTGTAAAGGTGGTGTGCTGGAAATGCAAAAAGGAAGGGCACTACAAACGGGATTGTAAATCTAAAGTTCTTGATAAAGGAAAGGGATCTGATGATGCTCCTTTTGTAGAGGCAAAAACAACCTCAAATGGAGGTGGGGATGTGTACTTGGATTCTTCAAGTACACATGTAGATCATGAGGCATGGCTGATTGACTTAGGTTCATCCTTTCACTTCACTCCCCATAGAGAGTGGTTTTGTGAGTATGAGAAATATGATGGTGGTGATGTCTTCTTGGCGGATGATAGGAAAGCTAGAATCATTGGTCATGGAAAAGTAAAGTTGAAGTTGCAAGGTGGAAGAGTTACAACACTTCCGAGTGTTCTACATATTCCTACATTAGCCAAAAATCTAACTTCTGTAAGCAAGCTAGATGATGCAAGTGTAAAAGTAGTGTTCGAGAAGGATACCTGCAATATGGTTTGAGGGGCATTGGTATTGATGCGGGGAGTTCGAATTGGAACTCTGTACAAGCTGTAAGGTAGCACTGTTGTTGATGGGTGCAACAGTTTTATGGTTCCTAAAAGTGGAGCAGAAAATATAGTGGTCTTTGGAAAGAAGACCATGTTGTGGCATAAAAGGGTTGGACATATTGGAGAGAAGGGCCTTTGAATACTTCATGGTAAAGGTATGGTAGAAGGTATGAGTAATAGCTCTTTGGATTTTGATTTCTGTGAAAATATTGTATATGGGAAGCAGAATCGAGTGAGTTTCCCCTCTAGTGGTAAAAGGGCGAAACATATATTAGAACTTGTGCACAGTGATGTGTTTGGACCTGTGAAGGTTCTATCACTGGGTAATTTTGTGTACTTCACATCATTTATAGATGACTTCTCAAGGAATGCATGGATATATTTCCTTAAGAATAAATTTGAAGTATTTGACAAGTTTAAAGAATTTAAGGCTCTGGTGGAAAACCAGACAGAGAAGAAGATAAAGGTGTAGAGGACAGATAACGGTGGAGAGTTTTGGAGCAAGGAATTTGAATAATTCTCTAAGAAGTGTGGTATAACACGATAGAACACTACTCCATACACACCTAAGCAAAATGGAGTTGCAGAAAGAATGAACAAGATGTTGATGGAAAGGGTAAGAAGCATTCTCAGCGGTGTCGGGTTAGGACATGAATTCTGGGCAGAGGCGGTGGAGACAGCATGTTACCTGGTCAACAGATCACCTTCATCAACATTGGAGGATAAGACTCCAAAAGAGGTATGGACTAGTAAGAAACTCTCTCTTTCACATCTGAAGTTATTTGGATGTGATGCATATGTACATGTTCCAATGGAGAAAAGAACCAAGTTGGATAGTAAATCTGAAAAGTGCATCTTTATTGGGTATAAGGATGGTTTAAAGGGCTATAAGATTTGGAACCCAGTAACAAGGAAGCTTGTGTACTGCTGAGATGTGGTGTTCAGAGAGGTGAAAGATGTTATTCAACATGAAGTCCAACCAAAGGAACCTGAGAAGATAGAGTTTGAGCTTAAGGATAAAGAATCAGACTCTACAACAAAGAAGGAAAAAAAAGATGAACAGCCACAAACTCTGGGTGTGAGAAGATCAGTTCAAGAAAGAAGGCAGCCGAAAAGGTATAGCCCATCTACTTTCTAATCAAATTTTTCTTTATCTGTTACTGATGATGATCCTAGAACTGTGAAGGAAGCAGTAGATTCATAGGATGGAAAACTCTGGAAAGAGGTAGTGGTTGATGAAATGGCATCTTTGCACAAAAATGAGGCTTGGGATCTGGTGGAGTTGTCGGTTGGAAGGAAACCCATTGGCAGCAAATGGGTGTTCAAGAAGAAGACAAATGCAGAAGGAAAGGTGGAGAAATACAAAGCTCGGTTGGTAGCAAAAGGTTATTCCCAGGTGCTAGGAATTGATTTTGGTGATATTTTTTCTCATTTTGCCAAGGGAGATTCTATTAGATTACTTTTATTTGTTGTTGCTGCTTTTGATTTTGAGGTAGAACAGATGGATGTGAAGACAACATTTCTTCACGGGGATCTGGAAGAGGAGATCTACATGAAGCAACCTAAAGGTTTTGAGGTGAAGGGTAAGAAAGAAATGGTATGCTAGTTAAATAAGTCTCTGTATGGGTTAAAACAATCACCAAGGATGTGGTATCAGAAATTTGGTACATTTATACAGGGACTTGGATTCACCAAAAGCAAAGAAGATCATTGTGTGTATTTTAAATTAATTGGTGACCATGTTATTTATCTGGTCTTCTATGTGGATGATATGTTGCTGGTTGGAAATGAAAAAGAGATTATCCAGGATTTGAAGACCCAATTGTCCTCCAAATTCGACATGAAAGATCTTGGTGCTGCAAACTATATATTGGTAATGGAAATTAAAATAGATCAAGAAAAGAGGAAGCTCTGGTTAAACCAGAGGAAGTATGTCGAGACAATAGTGCAGAGGTTTAATATGTAGGATAGTAAACCGGTGAAGGTTCTTATTCCTATAGGTGTGAGGTTATCTACTAAACAGTGTCCCAAGACACAAGAAGAGGAAGAGGACATGTCTCATGTTCCATATGCAAGTGCAGTTGGTATCCTGATGTATGCAATGGTCTATATTATACCATACATTACACATGTAGTGGGAGTATTGAGCAGGTTTATGTCAAAACTAGGGAAGGAGCACTGGATAACAGTGAACCGAGTTTTCAGGTATTTGCATGGCACTAGTGATTATGGTTAGTGCTACCAAGGAAGACCAGGATTGGATAGAGTGTTGGATATTTGTGACTTTGTTGATGTAGACTAGGATGGAGATCTCAATCAGAGAAGATCTACAAGTGGGTATGTGTTTAACCTATTTGGAGGTGCAGTGAGTTGGATGAGTAAGAAACAATCTATAGTGGCATTATCAACTACATAGGCAGAATACATGGCAATGACTCATGCAAGCAAGGAAGTAGTTTGGTTGCAGAGATTGTGTTCAGGTATGGGGTTAGTATAAGGAGCTATAAGGATAGACTGTGATAGCCAAAGTGCAATTTTCCTGGCAAAGAACCCTGCATATCATTCAAAGACAAAGAATATTGATGTTCAGTATCACCTTGTGAGGGATATGATAGACGACAAAAAGGTGTTGCTAGTAAAGGTGGACAATTTGAAGAATACTGCAGATGCATTGACAAAATTTGTGAGCTCTGAGAAGTTGTCTTGGTGTAGAGAAACAATGGGCGTTGCAAGGTTGGATAAATGACTAAGCTCTCTTATGGCCCCCTGTGGAAAGAAAAGAACAAGTGGGAGAATATTGGGTTGTGTTATATTCTTTCCACGACTAGCCCACGTAGCATAGTGAGGGGGTCATAGGGGGTTTGAGGGGTGCAGGTAACCCCCCTTTATGGGGTTCGGGGCAGTGCCCCTGAAAATTTTGTTTTTTGGACCCTATATTACGTTGAGCAGACCTACCTATGGTTTTGTGAATGTTTTTCACACATGGTTTTTGACACAATGGTTTTCGGTCCATGGTACTGGATGCTTCGACATGTATAAATATGTATTGTAACATTGAAAGGAACATAATGAAAAATCAAGCGGGTATTCCCGATTTTTGGATCCAGGGGAAAATCTCTATGTATATGTGTTTTATGTGTTATGCTCTCGCATTGTTTCTTTTCTGTGTTTTAGAATTCATATGCAGGTAATTTCTGTATGGGGTTAAAACCTACAAAATGATGGATGATGAGCATGTCAACAAGTTCTTGGAATTACTAAGATATGTGTTGTGTATTAAAGATAAGAAGGGAAAAATCCATAGATTTATCAGTAGGTTGCTTATGGCATTTAGGGATCGAATTGAATTTCTAGAAACTTAGACATTGAATGATGCCATTAAGAAACTAAAACATTGCTATGAGAAGGAAAATATCAAGCGAAAAATTAAATGCAATTGGATAACAAAGAGAAGTGTTGTAAATAAAAATAAATGGTCCAAGAAAAGTGTAGATAAGAATGAAAGTAAGCGCATACCAAACATAAATCGATTTCACTAGAAAATTAGCCTAACTGCTAAATGTAGTGTCCATCATCTAACAACAACACAGCGCAGAGATGAGACAAAATATAAATTAAAGTGTTGGACATGTGGTGAAAACCAATATAAAAGAGACTACCAACACTAGAAAAATGTAGGTCCAAATATTTACAACCCATACGAAGCTCCTATAGTGGGTGACATAGCAGAGAGCTTGCCCAAAATTTACATAGTCATGGAAAATCACCAAGAAGACGACCAGGCATCCATAATTGAGATCGAAGGTAAGTTGTGTAGTCAATTTTTTTCCATTTTAATTGATCCTAGTTCTAACTATAGCTATGTCAATCCAGAGCTCATGGAAAAATAAATATTTACTAAGGAATTACACATAGAGCCATGGTTAGTTCATTTGGAAATAGGAACAAAGATAAAAATTAATCATTAGGTGAAATCATGTGCATTTGAGCTCAACAGCACACCCATAATAGCGCATTTAAATTTTCTACCACTAGGTGTGTACTACATGTTATTAGGCATGGATTGGTTGTACACACACAAAACTAAGGTCAGTTGTTTTAAAAAAGGCGATTGAATTCTTGGATGATGTTTGAGAAAGAAATTTTTTATAATGAACGTGAAAGCCAATTTCAATGAGGATGATCACAGAAATGCAAGCTAAACACAATTGCCGAAAGGGCTATAAATTATTTGTTGTGAAAATTTCCAACAATAAGGAAGCTAATGATAGTGCTGGAAAAGAAGAAATTGAGTTTTTGAAGAAGTATTTTGTGTTGCAAGAATATGAGGATGTGTTTCTAGTAGACATTCCAGGTTTACCTCCTCATAGGGAATTTCATTTCTCTATCGAATTGGTGCCTAGAGCAACACCAACATCCAAGGAACCATACCATATGAGTAAACTAAAGTTGGTTGAATTAAAATTATAGCTTAAAGAGATGCTTAATAAAGGCTATATTTGGCTAAGTGTGTCATCATTGGGAGCTCAAATATTGTTTGTGAAGAAAAAGGATTGTACACTCTGACTTTTATTGGTTATGAGCAATTAAATAAAATGATCTTTAAAAACCAATATTTGTTTCCACCGTTTGATGATTTATTCAATCAGCTAAGAGGAGCAACAATCTTCTCCAAGATCGATTTGAGGTCTATGTATCTTCAAGTGGGCATCAAAGAAGAATATATCCATAAAAAGACTTTGCAGATAAGATACAGGCACTACGAGTTTGTGGTGGTACCAATTGGGCTTACTAATGTCATTTCCACTTTCATGTGTTTAATGAGAAATGTGTTGTCTTCTTATTTGGACAAGTTTATGATTTCCTTTGTTGATGACATATTTGTATACTCAAGAATTGAAGAAGAGCATGAAAATCACTTGAACGCAATGCTACAGTTGCTAAGGGAACACAAGATTTTTGTAAATCTTAGCCAATATGAATTCTTCTAATCATAGATACATTATTTGGGGCACGTTGTCTCTAAGGAGGGGATATCAATTGAATTCATATGCAGGTAATTTCTGTATGGGGTTAAAACCTACAAAATGATGGATGATGAGCATGTCAACAAGTTCTTGGAATTACTAAGATATGTGTTGTGTATTAAAGATAAGAAGGAAAAAATCCATAGATTTATCAGTAGGTTGCTTATGGCATTTAGGGATCGAATTGAATTTCTAGAAACTTAGACATTGAATGATGCCATTAAGAAACTAAAACATTGCTATGAGAAGGAAAATATCAAGCGAAAAATTAAATGCAATTGGATAACAAAGAGAAGTGTTGTAAATAAAAATAAATGGTCCAAGAAAAGTGTAGATAAGAATGAAAGTAAGCGCATACCAAACATAAATCGATTTCACTAGAAAATTAGCCTAACTGCTAAATGTAGTGTCCATCATCTAGCAACAACACAGCGCAGAGATGAGACAAAATATAAATTAAAGTGTTGGACATGTGGTGAAAACCAATATAAAAGAGACTACCAACACCAGAAAAATGTAGGTCCAAATATTTACAACCCATACGAAGCTCCTATAGTGGGTGACATAGCAGAGAGCTTGCCCAAAATTTACATAGTCATGGAAAATCACCAAGAAGACGACCAGGCATCCATAATTGAGATCGAAGGTAAGTTGTGTAGTCAATTTTTTTCCATTTTAATTGATCCTAGTTCTAACTATAGCTATGTCAATCCAGAGCTCATGGAAAAATAAATATTTACTAAGGAATTACACATAGAGCCATGGTTAGTTCATTTCGAAATAGGAACAAAGATAAAAATTAATCATTAGGTGAAATCATGTGCATTTGAGCTCAACAGCACACCCATAATAGCGCATTTAAATTTTCTACCACTAGGTGTGTACTACATGTTATTAGGCATGGATTGGTTGTACACACACAAAACTAAGGTCAGTTGTTTTAAAAAAGGCGATTGAATTCTTGGATGATGTTTGAGAAAGAAATTTTTTATAATGAACGTGAAAGCCAATTTCAATGAGGATGATCACAGAAATGCAAGCTAAACACAATTGCCGAAAGGGATGTAAATTATTTGTTGTGAAAATTTCCAACAATAAGGAAGCTAATGATAGTGCTGGAAAAGAAGAAATTGAGTTTTTGAAGAAGTATTTTGTGTTGCAAGAATATGAGGATGTGTTTCTAGTAGACATTCCAGGTTTACCTCCTCATAGGGAATTTCATTTCTCTATCGAATTGGTGCCTGGAGCAACACCAACATCCAAGGAACCATACCATATGAGTAAACTAAAGTTGGTTGAATTAAAATTATAGCTTAAAGAGATGCTTAATAAAGGCTATATTTGGCTAAGTGTGTCATCGTTGGGAGCTCAAATATTGTTTGTGAAGAAAAAGGATTGTACACTCTGACTTTTATTGGTTATGAGCAATTAAATAAAATGATCTTTAAAAACCAATATTTGTTTCGACCGTTTGATGATTTATTCAATCAGCTAAGAGGAGCAACAATCTTCTCCAAGATCGATTTGAGGTCTATGTATCTTCAAGTGGGCATCAAAGAAGAATATATCCATAAAAAGACTTTGCAGATAAGATACAGGCACTACGAGTTTGTGGTGGTACCAATTGGGCTTACTAATGTCATTTCCACTTTCATGTGTTTAATGAGAAATGTGTTGTCTTCTTATTTGGACAAGTTTATGATTTCCTTTGTTGATGACATATTTGTATACTCAAGAATTGAAGAAGAGCATGAAAATCACTTGAACGCAATGCTACAGTTGCTAAGGGAACACAAGATTTTTGTAAATCTTAGCCAATATGAATTCTTCTAGTCATAGATACATTATTTGGGGCACGTTGTCTCTAAGGAGGGGATATCAATTGATTAGGAAAAGATCAAGACCATAATAGAGGGGGAAACATTGAAGAATGTGAATGAGGTTAGATCATTGATGGGTTTAACAGGCTACTATGGGAGGTTCATCAGAAACTTCTTTAATATAGGCCACCCTATTACATGCTTGCAAAAAAAGGGAAAGAAATTTGAGTGGACAACTGAATGTGCAAAAAGATTTGGATAATTGAAGAAATTTATTACTAATGCACTGGTGTTGATGATTGCAGATCCAGACAAAGATTTTTTGGTTTGTATAAAATCATGCAAGAAAGGGCTCTATGGATTCTTGACGTAGGAATGATAGGTATTTTTCTATGAATCACAGAAATTTAATGACCATGAAGCAAACCATGTGATTCATCATATAGAGTTAGTTGTCATTATTCATACATTGAAAATGTGGAGACAATATATCCTCATAAAAATATTTACACTCATGCCAAATCATTGTGGACTCAAATATTTGTTTGATCAACCTAAGTTGAATATCAAATAAGTTGGGTGGCTAGCCATACTTAGAAATTTTGACATTCAGATCAAGTACGTCAAAGGCAATGAGACAAGGGTTGTCAATGCACTTAGTAGAAGGATTCAATTGAGTCATCTTGCAGTCATAAGTTCTTATGGATTAGACTTGGTATAAAGGATTAAAAATGCAGGATAAAATGATGAGAAATATCAGCAAGTGAAGGAAAAGCTACAATAAGATGGTGAGGATGAGGAATATAACCTCACAAATGATGGCCTAGTTAGATTCAAAAATAAAAATCTATGTACCAAATAATGATGATTTGAAGAGGATTATAATGAGAGAGTTTCATGTCGAGCCATTTTGGATATCAAAAGACTCTCATGACCATAATTTTTTATTATTGTCCTAATTTTAAGAAGGAAGTGGTTGATTTTGTACATAAATGCATAGAATTCCAACAAGTGAAGGTTGAATTTAAACATTCAATAGGCTTATTGTAGCCCATTCCCATTCCAAAATGGAAGTGGGGAGTAATCTCCATGGAGTTTATTAATGGTTTTCTAAGAACCTTAAGGGAACGTAATGCAATTATGGAGGTGATTGACAAATTGAGCAAAGTGGATCATTTTTTACCAGTCAAATCCACCAATTCAGCTAGTGTGGTGGCTCAAATTTTCATAAAGGATATTGTGAGGTTGCATGGACTTTCCAAGAAAATAATATTAGATGGAGATGCTAAGTTTAGTTCAAGGCTTTGGAAGGAACTATTTGTAGTTTTGGGGACATAATTGACCTTTAGTACAACTTATCATCCATATAGAACAAATAGAATCCTCAAAGACTTGTTGAGGATGTATGTTATGCATCAGCCCAAGAAGTGGGGAAATATATTCCTCTTGTAGTATTTTTATACAATAATGGGTCCCAAAAATACATAAAGATGAGCCTATTTGAGGAACTTTATGGGAGGAGCTGCAATACTCCTATCAGTTGTAATGATCTAGTGAAGAGGGTGATTATTGGGCCTCATATGATGAAAGAAATGGAGCAACAAATGCAGATTATAAGACAAAATTTGAAGGTGGCACAAGAGAGGTAGAAAAGCTATGTGAATTAGCATTGGGTGCTTAAAGAGTTCCAACTTCGTGAACATGTTTACTTGAGAATTAAAACCAAGAAAATTTTCTTAAAATTGGGTCATGTGCCAAGTTGGAACCATGGTTTTGTGGACATTTTGAGATCCTTGAAAGGATTGGACCAGTGGCCTATAGGTTGGCCTTACCTCCATCAGTGAAATTCCATGATGATTTCCATGTTTCTTTGCTTAAAATATGTGTAAATGATTTTAATCATGTGATTGATTGGTATCTTCTATAAGTGGAACTAGAGGGAGAGTTCCATCCAGATCCATTATGCATCCTAGATTCGAGGAGCATAACACTCCATACTCAATTAATAGAGCAAGTCAAAGTGTAGTGGAAACAGTTTCAACTCAAGGAATCCACTTGAGAAATCAATGATTCAATGAGGGCAGCATATCCTTTTTCGTTTGTTAGTTGAGGAAAATGTATATAAAATGTAAATATTAGACAAAGTTTTGTATATAAAGCTCCATAAATAGTGTGATGTTTGTTTTTAAGTATGTTTTCTCTTCATATGGATAGAGAACACTGAGAACAATGTTTCCCCACAGGGGCTTCATTGGGGGGGAAATACCATACCACGTGCATTCATATTGAGGGGAAAATGAAATAGTATATTGGGGAATATATAGGGGGCAAAGTGTTTTTATATTGGAAGGTATAAAAAACTAGAGCTCAAAGTTAATGAAAAAATATAATGGAGTATAAAAAATGTTAATGAAAAAATGGATATCTACAATATCTAATGAAAGTAGGGGTTTTGAAATTGGGAAGGTGTATTAGGTTTTTATTAGTAGGGGGTTAAATAACGTGATTTTTAGAGGTATAATCCAATATGTAGCCAAATTAAGGATATTGTTTAGTATGCCACAAACACATGTGATATGTCATAGGTTCATTGATTGATGCCCCTTAGTGTTCCCCCAAGGTGGAGGGGTTTCTGAAAACCCCAATTACTTTGCAGTCATCTATTCAATTTAAATATTTTGCAAAAAAAATGGTTTGAGTAATCGCATACCTATTCCAAAGGTTAGGCAGGTTACCTGTTGAGATATACTTAAATTATTCTGTACAACAGAAAAATCTCAGCTGGTACATAACAACTGATAGCTGGGAAAAATGGATAATTTGTATTTTCTTATCAGTTGTGCTTTTACATTAGTGGAAAATAAAACTAGGATAATAAATAAATAAATAAGAAAAGGGTGAGTTTCTCATCTAGTATGTTGTGTTGGCCACCCACTGCAACCAAATAAATAACATTTAACAACCTAGGAACAAGCAAGTAGGTGTCATTCTCCTCAGTGGATAACAAGATTCTATTGGCAAGAGTCATTGTGATAAAGGAGACAATTCAAACAACAAGAAAAAGATCAACATATAGTTAGGGATAGCACAACACCCAAGAAAGAGGATTTCAATTTGTTGAGAGAAAATATAGGAAAAAAAAAGAAAAAATTTTAAGATAGAAAAGACTTAAGAAAAGGGAGAAAGCAAGAACAATGGAACTGATAAACAAACAAAAATAAAAAATGAACTTTGAACTGTAGAGATAGGCATTTGAAGAGGATTGTTATGGCTATGCTGGAATAGCCACTAAGAGCTATTTCTCTATAGTGTTAGCCTTGATAAGACTACCAAAAAGAGGAGTAACTGGAATGTGACAAGAAATGTACAAACAAACATTTACCCAAACTAGAAAATCCAATCAATCATCCATGCATGAATTTCCATATCTAGGTTTTGATTTTAATACCAAAGATCCATGTGGGTTAATGGCGAGTGTTGGATCTGATGCAAAGAATCGCCGCTCTACCCAAGAGATCATGTCCTCTAGAATATATCTCAATCATGCATACAATCACCTCTAAACAAAGCACACAAACACTCTTTCATGGAGGACCTTCAACTTAAAAAAATCAACATGAACAATGGATTATAAAAAAATATTTAATGGAAGGGAATCTTCACTTCTATTAATCACGAAATGGAATCGATATAAAGAGTATTATACCATAAAATATGGATCTTCTCCTCCAAATCCCTAAAGAGTCTCCCCTTCTCCAAGCAATATGACCTTGAGGCAGAAATAGCTCACATTCTCTCATAGAATCAGAATATCATAACGACTTTCTAACTCTCCAAACTAGCCTGACCCTCAAGGATGGAGCATTATATAAAGACTCAAAGGGCTTTCAAGGAGGTTGAATGTAAAAATTGAGGGTAAAGAGAAGTGAGGAAGCTTCTCTAATAATGAACCCAAGCCAACTCGAAGAAATAAGATACCATGTGGCTTCAAATTGATCTCTTAGGGAGAGTAATCTTATAAAGCATAAGCTAGGGTTGCAGGGACTGAACTGAGAAACTTCAAACCCAATCATTATTAAGATAGGTGTTCCATGCGACTATAAGGCTAGAATTTCTATGTTAGATATTGGTTCCCATCGAATGTGGAGAAAATTAATTCAAAAGAAAAGTCAAAGCTCAAGCAAGTGGTCATTAGTAAAATGACTCATGAGTATTAACTAGAGGGGGTAAAATAGTCTCATAACAAATGTCCCCTAATGCATGAGGTCATAAGAGTAGTTGATTGTTGAATACATTATAATAAAGCTAAAAGGAAGAAATGGGAGGAAAGAGATGAAGCCAAGAAGCTAGATTAGATTAAGCCAAATTTTGAAGTCTCATTTGTGTTAATAATATCCCCGACGAAAGCATACCCATTCTCGATCATAAGAGAAACTAAACATGGCCACAAAAAACATAAATTTCGGATCCATGACATGAAATGCTAGGAGATAACCATGAAAAATACACAATGGATCCATATCAATCATCAAACAGATCATGGCCACTAGGAAATGCAGTGTGTATCTATGTCACAATATACATCAGTAGGAATATGCACACGTGATAGACAGGAGGTGTCCCAGAGTAGTCCTCAAAGGACATATTGAATACACAACTCCAATGTAGCTTGGGAAGGATGCAATATAAGAGTGATATTTCCCTAACCCACAGTTTTCGACATAACCGTGATGGTACGAATATATGGCATGAAAATATGTGAGTTGATGTTGAACATGGTAGAAACTGTTTGATTACCAGTCATTGAGGTATAACATTAATAGATGTCAAAGACCCACCAATGATGAAATGGACCCCAAGGGACATAATAAAGTTCACTAAGTGTGAATATATGAGTAGGCATTAAAAAAATTGTGTACTCGATCGATCATGGGTTAATGATGTAAACCCGTTGTCGATTGCAAGGAAACATACCACTGAGTTTTACAAGCTCTAAGGTACTATTGGTTCCTAGATCAAGCTCTTGGATAGTGTGCTAACGTCGACAAGAGAAAATATGTGAAAGAAACCCTTGATGTATCCCCCATTAATCAACATGGAACCAAAAAAGAGAAGATGCCAATTGATGAAATCATAAGATGATGAAGTACAACTCACACAGGGATGACTAAGACAAAACTTTTTATGAGGATTCCAGATGAACAACAGGGGCTTAGACTTCCCTTGAACACATAACGAAATGACACAAAAGTGACTTGGAAACATGACTAATGACCACCATATGATATCATGCAACAACATAGGAGGCATTAAATCACCCTCTATAGTGACTATAAGAGTATCAAGTTGAAGGAGTAAACAAACACATATGTGTGGTGTGACTCCTAAGAAAGCTAAAACCCAACTGTAAGATAATAATGTAGAAATGCGTCATGTTCAAGGGCGACACTTATGAACAAAAAAATTAAAGCTACCCTTCCCATTTTAGATTTTAGTCTCCTTCATCATTCAATATGCACAAAAGAGAAGACAAGTATGCTCAATAGGTTACTCTTTTGTAAAGTTTGACGAGGCTGGAATATTGGAATAGTGAGAGGGGGGGGGGGGTGGTTGAATCATTATTTCTTTAAAAATTATTACTTTACCAGTTAAGATCACTTAGATAAAACACAAAATGAACAATAACAACATAAATGATTTTATTAATAAGAACTTTGCAAGGAATCCAATCCTCTTTACTACAAATCACAAGCTCCAACTTGTACAACAATTTGTTCTAGGGCTAAAACCCTAAGGACAGCAATCCCAAAACCAAATAAAAAAAGATAAATTGTAGGGATCCAACCCTAACTAAATACACCAATATTTAATCCGCCAGGCTCCAACCTATACTTTTTCCAAGCACCAACTTGGTCTTCTTGAGGACTCAAATCCTCTAGGGTTCCAACCCTCTCAATTGGTCTAGGCTCCAACCTTGTCTTTATGAGGCTCAAAATTGAAAGGGCTCTAACCCTCTTCACTGGTCCAGGCTCCAACCCTCTTCATTGGCCCAAGATTCAACCTTTAGGGCTATAAGCCACTACTTCAATTCTTCAATAATGTGTACAAGTGGTCCTTTAAGGCTTCCCAAACACTTCTGCAACAATCCTTGACAGTTTCTTCATCACAGACCCAAGGTATCTTCAACAAATATTCAACAGTCTTCTAGTTCATCAATGACAACTTAGTCTACTCTAGAAGGTGTCTCCCAAACTCTTCATGATACCTAATAAAATTCCTTAAGAGGCTACATCAAGGTTTCAATCATACTGCCCCATGGTGAAATTATCAATGAAAACTTTGCTTCAACAAGTTAACAAAAATAAATTTGATTTATCTGCAGTGTACTATTGCAAGTATGCTTCCTCTGTTACACAAACTACTCCAAATTTTTATACTCAAAGGTGTTTTCTTCAAAGAGCTGTGATGCCAAATAGGGTCTGCAGTATAAGCACAACCTCACAATAAAATTCAACATCTTCTCCAACAATTCAAGGATATTCAATAATGTTTCTCCAAAGATATTTCAAGAAGCTTCTTCAATGTCACCAAAATGTTGCTCAAATTTTCCTCAAAGTGTCCACAAAATAAGTTGATAGGTCTACAAAAATTCTACTAGAAGGTCCACAAATAGGTCCGCAAATATATCTTCCATCAGGACACAAATTACTATAATTTTCTTTTTTCTAAGCGCTTGAGAAATTCTGAACTTGGTTACTCATAACACAGATCTCTCTTAGACCATACGTTCCTTCAACACATCTCCCATAAGCTCCTTCAACTTCCCCGAACAAATCTCTTTTTCCAACCCATACATTTGCAAGTTGTGAACCTTTTTTTTACTGAGATCTATGTGTCCCTTGACCAAATTGATTATATTAAATGACAGGTATAGGTATGATATTTGTTAAATAATTCCACACACTACTTCTTTCATGTCTGAATCCAAACCAACTTGCCGAATTGTTGATTGCCACTCAAGGCTTTGGGTCAGAACCCTAGCAGAGCTGGAGTAATCTACTGAAAGGAACAAGCATATAACTCAGGCAAAATGCTTAAACGAACAAACTATGTGATGATGTACACACCCGAGGGTCCTTCGTTCGAGTAGTTCCAACCAGGGTCCAAACCCTCTGCAACTCCTCACGATGTTTGAACCTGCAAAACAACTAATCCAAAGATGCACAACAAAATATAGATAAAGCATTATAGTGAAATCAACTTTATAAAATATAAGTAGATGGTTAGTTATACATTGAAATAATCATTCATATATAAACCTTAACAATAACATTAAATGCATGAACAAAGTTGATATCAGGAACAAGACAGTGTTTCTTTTTATTGCAAATAACTATAACAAAACATAGAAAGAGTTCACGTGAGTCTTCCTCTTCCAGCTCCAAGCGGAACTGTCCTCCAGGACCATCCAGTACCGGTCTTCAAAAGGCTCCTTCCATAACCAATACAAGGATATCTCCAACAAGTGAAAGGATATCAACTCTCAAGGAAACAAGGGTTTCCTGAACTTGGGGAAGTGCTTGAAGCGCAGGGATCTTCAGACTTGATCAGGGGATAATCTTAGCAGAGTAATTCCCTATTTTCTCTCCTCCTTAAGGCCTTCCCATTGAAGTCTTTATATACTTCTCCCAAAGTAGTTTTTTAGTTGGGAAACAGTTGGGAACAGTTGGGCCATGGGAAATAATAGGTAATCAACAGATAAAACCCATGATCTTTTCCCATTATTAAGGAAATTTAATTCTTTTAAGTGTTTTAAGACATATACGCAGGTTGGGTATATATTGACCCACATGTACACACGTTTAATATAGGTCAAAGTCGCGTACAAGGAATAAAACATGGTTTTTTAAATATTTGTACCAAGTCTGGAAGGAGGGTTTGCCCTAGGCCATAAACCAAGCATCACAAATACATAAGGTGATATTTGGAGCTATAACAGCTATGAACTGTTGATTAGGGTCAGTAAGAGGGAGATTCTGTGCACTCTTTAGACTCGAGGTTTTTGAGTGAAAATCCTGTGTAATATCACTGTTTGTTGTGTTATGGCTCTGATTGAGCTCACACCTGTAAACTCTATTCTTGAAGACATAATATAGAGGTCGACACTAAAATCTGGACCAGGAGACATAGCCAGGAAGTTTGGTGAACTCCTTGATTATTGGTTGTGTTGATGTGTGTGTCTGTTATGTTTTCTGACTGTTAATTTTATATATTATTTGCAATCTTTTCGATTCGTTGCACTAAGTAAAATAGGAATTTTCCTGCACATGAGCCTGTAATACCTTTTCTTCTTGATTTAATATCCATTTAGGATCAAGTGGTATCAGAGAATTTGGTTTTGGTTTTATTAAGGTTAGACAAGCTTGTGATGGATTTTGAATGCTAACTATATTAAAGCTCAAACTAGGAGAAGGAGAACTTGTTGAGGCTAATCTAGAGATTGGAAGAGTCTATTCTCAGAGGAGAATGGTAGAAGAAGGTCCATTGGGATTAGAATCTCAATTTATAGAAAGAATTAAGACACTCCAAGCCATGGTGGAAGAGATGTATCTAGATTTTAAGAAGGGTCAAGGTGAAAGCACTGCAACACCCAAACCAGACAAAGGAGCAGAGGAACATTTTCTAGTTACCCCTCCATAAGGCAAAGAGAAAGGGTAAATACCTCCTCCACCATCTTCTCCATCATCACCTTCATCATCATCATCATCTTCTTCGCATAACACTAGCTCTTCTAAGAAGAAGAAGAAAACTTCCTTAATCAAATCAGATGTGAAGTTTGATTTGCCAATTTATGATGGAGAAATCAATGCAGAAAAGATAGATAATTGGATAAGACAAATTGATGTATATTGCAGGGTACAGAACGTTGATTCAGAAAGGAAGAAGATTCAGCTGGCTAGCCTTCGACTTGGAGGAACTGCACTAGTATGGTGGGAAGGCAAGACACAAGTTGATCTGCAAAAACATGGTAAAATCATTTCTACCTAGAATGAATTTGTTTCTGCTATCAAAAAGCAATTCTATCCTTTAGCTTACATGCAGCAGGCAATGATGAGTTGGAAAACTCTTCGCCAATTGAAGGGTCAAAGTGTACATAGTTATACTCAGGAATTTAGAAAGAGAGCTCTAACTCTAGGTATATCATTAGACTCACCTGAGACTTTATTGATGTATATAGGTGGTCTTCATAGCTATTTAAATCATACTATTCTCATGTTTAATCCCACTAGCTTAGATGATGTATCAATTCAAGCCACACATCTAGAAGCTAGAGGTAAGAATGTAAACCCAGAGGTTGGGGAATCATCTAAATATTCTATAAGCAAGAGCAAGGAAAAGAAGAAACTGAAATGGAAGGAGAGGAAAGAAAACAATGTAAAGAAGGATAAACCTTCATGTACTCATTGCAAGAAAGAAGGACATGATGAGGCACACTGTTGGTCTTTGCATCCAGAATGGAAACCTAAGAAGTTTGGTGGAAAGAAGAAAAAGAATGTTGTTTCTATTCAACAGGACTTGGGATCAGATTCAGGCGATGAAACAATAGTTGCAACCATAGGTATTAAAGGTAAAGATTATAAAGCATCCACAAGTAATTATTCACAATCTATTGATAATGAAAGTAATGAGAGGGAAAGAAATGAGCTTTTTCGTATTAGCATAATTTCCAAGCACAATAAGATTGATACTTTATTTGATAGTGGATCACAAGTAAATTTGATTTCTGAAACAATTGTAAATAAGTTGGGATTACAAACAAAACCTCATGAGAAGCCATATCCATTAAGTTAGGTGTGTGATAAAACTTAGGTTTGCTATTGGATCAACATTTATAGATGAGGTTGAATTAGATATAGTTCCATTGGATATATGTGGTATTGTTTCGGGAAGTCCATACTTGTATGATAGGAAAGCTATTTTCTATAGAGTTGAGAATAAGTATCAACTCACTAAAAATAGAATAGAATACATTTTAAGAGCTCATAAACTCAAAGATAACTATTCTCTCATAAACTAAGGGCAGATGAAAAGAATTGTGAATTCAAGTAAGCAATTTTTACTAATGGTTCTAAAGGCAAAGCATCCTAAAAAATCCAATGCATTTGAAGGCTGTCATTCTAAACAAAACGTTGATTTAGTTAAAGTTGTTTCAGAGTATGATGTTCTATTTCAAGAACCAAAAGGTCTACCACCCAAAAGAGAAATAGTACATGATATTTATTTGCAGCAAGATGCTCCATTACCTAACATTGGAATGTACAGGTTGTTAGCTTTATAGAATGCAGAGATAAAGAAGCAGGTACAAGAATTGCTCAATAAAGGGTTTATATGACCAAGCACATCAACATGTGGATCTCCAATTGTGCTAGTCAGAAAGAAAGATGGTTCGTGGAGAATGTGCATTGATTATAGAGCACTAAATAAAATAACGATCAAGAATCGTTATCCTCTTCCTCGTATTGATGATTTATTAGATCAATTGAAAGAAGCAGTTTACTTTTATAAATTAGACTTGCGAAGTGGTTATCATCAGGTCAGAGTTGTAGAAGAGGATGCATGGAAGACTGCTTTCAAGACAAAGCAAGGACTGTATGAATTGTTGGTTATGTCTTTTGGCTTAACTTTTGCTCCTGCTACATTTATGAGAGTCATGAATGATGTACTCAAACCATTTATTGATGACTTTGTAATTTTTTATTTAGATGACATTCTTGTTTTTAGTAAGACATGGGAAGACCATGTAAAGCACATGAAGCAGACTTTAGATGTTTTAAAAAGAGAAAATCTCTATGTAAAACTGTCAAAATATGAATTTGCCAGAACATCTTTAAATTTTTTGGGTTATATTGTAGGGGGTGGTGAATTAAACATAGATCCCTCTAAGGTTGAAGTCATGGTGAACTGGCCTAAACCCAAATCTACTACAGAGGTTAGGAGTTTCCTAGGGGCAGCACAATACTGGAGAAAGTTTATTGCTAACTTTTCTTTGATTGTAGCTCCATTACATGCTTTAACAGGATTGAAACAGGGGTTTAAGTGGGGAAGCAAAAATCAGAAATCCTTCGACACCTTAAAAGAGAAAATTAGTACATCACTAGTACTAGCATTGCCATATCTTCAACATCCATTTGAAATTGACATAGATGCCAGTGACTGTGCCATGGGACCAGTGTTGATGCAACACGGAAAACCCATATGCTATCATTCTAGGAAATTTACTTCTGTAGTAGTTAATTATCCCACATATGATAAAGAATTGTATGCATTAGTACAAAGTGTGAAAAAGTGGAAACATTACCTAATGGGAAAAGAAACAATCATACATACAGATCATCAACCACTTTAATATTTTCACTCACAAACTAAATTGCAGCAATCAAGACATTATAGGTGGATGGGTTTTCTACAGAAATTTCTTCTTGTCATTAGATATAAGAAGGGCATACACAATAAGGTTGCAAACATGTTATCAAGACCAATCATAAATGCATCTACTATAATTAAGCATAACTCAGTAATGCATGAAAGTTACATTGAATAATATGCTGAAGATGTAGATTTTAAAGATGTATATGCAACTTTAAGTCATGGCAAGCAAGTAGAAGAATTGGATTATTATGTAAAGGACCAACTGTTATATCATTTGGGAAAGTTATGGATTCCACAAACTGAAAGAGTTAACATAATCCAAGAAGCACATACTTCTCTCATATCAAGTCATTTTGGTGTAAGTAAAACAATTGCACAATTGCAAAGGTTCTGTTATTGGCCAAGAATGCAGGAGATAATTTCTAGATATATCAAAGGGTATACTATGTGCGCTACAAGCAAGCCCAATAATCGGAAATTAGGCTTGTACACTCCACTTCCAATTCCTTCTCATCCTTGGGAAAGTGTTTCCATGGATTTTGTTGGGGGTTGCCAAAATCTAGGAAAGGTCATGATTATTTGTATGTTGGTGTGGATAGGTTCAGTAAAATGTGTATTTTGATACCATGTAACAAGCAGGTTACAACTAAACAAACAACAAAGTTGTTCTTTCAGAATGTATGGGTTCATTTTGGGTTACCCACTTCTATTGTATCTGATCGAGAATCTCGATTTGTTGGGAAGTTTTTGTCAAATCTATGGGAGTTGATGGACACTAGATTGAAGAAAAGCACAACATTTCATCCACAAACAGATGTTCAGACACAAGTGGTCAACAGGACAGTGATCCAGTTGCTCAGAGGCTATTGCAGCAAGCATTCCAAGCTTTGGGATGAGCATTTGTGTTATGTGCAGCATGCTTACAACCGTGCCAAGCACTCTTCTACTCAAAGATCTCCTTTTGAGACTTGTTTTGGTTTTATACCAAAGTATCCATTGGATTTTGTCTTTGGTAAAGACATAGCAGTTGATGGACACAGTGATGTGGACAAAGCAACCAAGTTCATTGAACAAATCCAAGAAATTCACTAGGCAGTACAGGAACACCTGGAAAGAAGTCAAGCCAAGTACGAGGCAAGACATGACAAGCATCGAGTTGAGCATAGTTTTCAAGTTGGCAATCGAGTCTGGCTATACATCAGCAAAGATAGAATGCAGAGTGAAGGTAAGAAGCTAAAACCAATAAGGTATGGACCTTTCAAGATACTTGATATAATTGGTGAAAATGCTTTTCGCCTTGATTTTCCAGCTTATATGTAGATCTTTTCAGTCGTTAATGTAAAAAACTTGAGATTGTATGAACCTTCATTAATTGAAGATCCTGAAGAGCAAAGTCAATTGCCTTCTATTAGGAATTTGTTTCCCAAGTATCTCAATGAGTTACAGGAGGACACATTTCTGGACAGGAAGGTAAGAATTACGCATTAAAGGGATGTTGAGTACCTAAGAGTGGGACTCAAAGGGTCAAATCCAAGCAAAGCATGATGGATAGAAGTTAGATAGGTGAAGGAGTAGTATCCTCACTTGCTCAAATGCTAAAACCAACTTTTAGTGGTCCAAAATATTTTCAATGGGAAGGCGTGATCCAAAATGGATCTTGAATAGAACCTCTAAGTCTAAGTCTTCAAATATGTTTAAAAAATCGCAAATATAGTATGGCAGAGAAATAATTACAAAATGGTGGAAAACCCAAATGCAGCGAGGAGCAAAGAAGTGCAGCCTTAATTCCCTAGAGCCGTTGGATCTATGGGATCAACAGATGAGATTGAATCACATCAGAGAAAGCCAATGATGTATTGACCTCTACCTCAAGTGAATTGCGATTAGCGATGATTTATGGACTATGGATCGAGCGCGTAGATCAACGGTGGAGCTTGCAAGTTCTATATCGCATCGCAATAATGCTAAAGGGGAGGACTTACCATAGGCCGAAGACTCAGCGATATGCGATTGCGCTTTATCGCATCGCAATATCGCATCACAACAATATATGGGAATGGACCATGGCCCATGGCATTGCGAAGGGCTGATGTGTGATAGCGATTGGCGATAGTTATCACATCGCAGATTTCCAAAGGGAAGGGACCAAGACTCGCGACCATGCGATATGTGATATGCGATGGGCCAATAGCACCGATCAGTGATCGACGATTGGTGAATCAAATACAAAGGGCCAATGCGACATGCGATAAATCTAGACCCGAAAGGGTTTATAGATGTGGCTTTATATAATTTGAGTTCTGATAATAAGATTTTTGTCGGGGTTTTATATGTTTTGCAATGTATTTCTGTTATTTCCGCATATGAACCAAATATGTATTTTTCAGGGATTTTCACCAATGCCCGGTCCTTCCGTTTGTAAACAGGGGGCCTCAATGCCTTAAGAATTTTTGCAATGATTGTTTAAATGCTCAGCAGGGAGATGAAGGGACAGTGCCGGGAGCCAGAGAGCCCAAGAAGGGGATTGAACTGACAGCGCCGATAGGTTTAAAATCCATTCAATGGCAGCACAGAGGGAGGTTAGAGATAGAGGGGGGACAAAGAGTCAGAGAAAACATGTAGCTACGAACAATTGATCAAAGGCACTAAGAGGGAGAGCTTGTGCACTCTTTAGACTCGAGGTTTTCAAGTGAAATCCCTGTGTAATATCACTGTTTGTTGTGTTATGGCTCTGATTGAGCTCACACCTATAAACTCTATTCTTGAAGACATAATATAGATGTCAACACTGAAAGCTAGACCAGGAGACATAGCCAGGAAGTCTAGTGAACTCCTTGATTATTTGTTGTGTTGATGTGTGTGTCTGTTATGTTTTCTGACTATTAATTGTCTATATTATTTGCAATCTTTTCGATCCATTGCACTAAGTAAAATAGGCATTTTCCTACACATGAGCCTATAATACCTTTTCTTCTTGATTTAATATCCATTTTAGATCATTAAGGTAGAGCCCATTGTGGGGTTAAGACAATGGATTCCTATCACAATCAGATAACACATAGGGCCCTTTCTTGAGAACACGTTCAATAACATAAGGACTATGCCACAAGGGTTCAATATTGTCTACTCCTAACTTTTCATGGTCTTGGTCATAGACCAAAACCAAATCACCTTCAGAAAATACACGGGGGTGAATATGTTTTTCATATTTGGCCTTAACACATTTCTTATGAGCTTCTTTATTAATCAAGGTGAAAAGGAATTTTTTATCTAGATGAGCAAGGTGTAACAAACATTCTTCCTCGGTCGAAGGGTGAGGAAGCAGTTCCACAAATAATTGAAGGGAAGAGATTTCATGCTAAACAAGAAGAATAAGCTCCACTTTGTAAAATAGTTGGAAAGGATTGACACTTGTGGAAAACTTGATGGAGGTTTTGTATGCCCATAATACATAAAAGAGCATAAGATTCCAATTTGACTTGTGATTCCTTACCAACCAATATAACATAGTTTTCAAGACATGATTTACTTCCTCTACTTGACCATTACCTTGAGGATAATAGGGGGTTGAGTGTTCATAATGAAAACCAAACTTGGTAGATAGATCCTATATCATATGCTTTTGAAAGTCTTTACTATGATCAATAACAATTCATTTAGCCACACCAAACCTAGAAATGACATGATTAAACAAGAATAATGCTATTGTAGCACCATCATTAGAATATGTAGGCATAGCCTCATCCCATTTGGTGAATTAGTCAATAACAAAGATAATGTAGTGATGAATGCAAGTTGAGGGTGGGTTATAATGCATGAAATCAATGCCCCATTGAGTGAAAGAACTGACAATAACTACAAGACATAAATGAGCAGTATGAGCATGCATGTTTTGAGAAAATATTTGACATGCATGGCAGTTTTGGATCACTATGATACAATCCTTAAAGATTGATGGCCAAAATTACCCATTGCACAAAATCCTCTAGCGATAGAATTCCTAGAAGGATGACTAAGACATGCCCTAGCATGGAAATCATTAAGGACTTGTTTAGCTTCATCATGGGTAAGGAATTAGCGTAACACAGTGTCAACACCACGATGGTATAAAGTATCAACTATAATAACATAGTTTTGAGATTCATGGCATATGTGTCGACGTTCATCATGAGATTGTTAAGGCTATAAATTTTGATTTTAGACATATAAAATAACATCTCCATACCATGGGTCAGAAGAGCTAATGGGGAACAAATATTTGTTGGGTAGGAACTCCTTGGAAACTACTTCCTCATTAGTTCGAGGCAACTCAATAAGAAACTCTACAAATGATAGAGATTTCTTAGATTTAGCAATGGAAAAATACAAATAAAACTCCTGAAGAATAACCACCCAATTGGATTATTTTCCCCAAATTATTTGACGATTAATTATTTTACCATGGTGTTTCACAAGAATATGTAGTGACTCAATCATTGGACATCGGCAACAGCTTCCATAGCCAACTTCTCAATATGGGAATAATGAAGCTCATGACCAAGAAGGCCTTTGACAAGATAGTAGATGGGATGTTCATTTTGCATCTCATCCTCTTAGACAAGAACCATACTGATGGTGGAATTAGAGGTTGCGAGATATAGTAATAAATGTCAGTTGAAATCAGCAGGGCTAAGTAAACGTGAAAATAACAAATTCTATTTAAGACCATGAAAAAATCATTGGGATTGTTCATCCAAGATGAAAGGAACTCCCTTTTTCAACAAATGCATGAAGCCTTGGGTAATTTGAGCATAATCGGAAACGTACCTACATAATAAATTAGCCTTCCCTTGGAGTTTTTGAAGTTGGCGGACTATGTGTGGAGGAGACAAGTTGATGATGGCCTCAACCTTAGAGGGATCAACACAAACCCATTATTTAAACATAATGAAACCTATTAATCTCTTAGACCATATAAAAAGACACATTTATGAGGATTAAGTCGGGTTTTATAATAACAACATCATGAAAATACCGCTCAAAGATGTGTAGGATGGTTCCTCATAAGAAAGAGATGGAAGTAAGGTCATCAAGACAAACTTGTAAAATGTGTTTCATATCGTTAAACACATAAAAAAAATTCTCCTAGAAAGTAGAACCAACGTTTATGAGACAAAAGGGAACTTTACGATAGTAAAATGTCCCCCAAAGGTAGATAAAGACATTATTTCGTTGGTCTTTAGGTTTGATTTCAATTTGGTTATAGCTAGAAAATCCATCCGTATAGGAAAAGATAGAATTATTATCACACAAATCAAGGATTTGGTTGATAAATGTTGCATAATAATTATCTTTAGGGAAGAATCTCAATAGTTCACAAAAATTCAAATTGTCCCTTGCTTCTTGGTAACCAAAACGGGATTTGAAGCCCCCTTAGTAAAGGGTATTGGGTAAATAAAACCAACATCGAGTAATTTTTTCACTTCTGGTTTAATAGGAACTGCCTTGTTACGGTTAAATGGTAGATTTTGTAGATCTAACCTAGAATATATGAGAAATAACAAATATACCCAATAATAATAAGATCGAAATAGATAGAAATGCTTCTTTATTATCAAAACCCTTAAGGTAGGGCAACACCATACATTCACTCCTTAAGGAAGGAGAACACTCCACAAGCCATATGCCTGTTCATACAATAATCCTTCACTATTCATCTCCTCCATGTGGAGTCTCTAGCCTTTATATAGGCCTCATACATACAATACCATGTATCATTATCATGGTTCCCTCATACTATCAAACTAATACCATGGGCCCATTACATTATTATTAAGTACTTGTGGTCCCTTACATAACATGGGTTAACCACCTTATTTATTACTATGGCCCATCCCATTATTACATTATTACCTTGGGTACCTCCCTTGGTACCCCATATTATCCCCCCTAGGTATATAACATTCCACCCCCCTAAGCATGTTTCGTCCCCGAAACATGGGAAGAACATAAATAATAAGATCTACTCAAAAGAGTAGTCCACTGATACCATGCACGTGCATCTAGCCATCCAAGAGAAAGGTGAACCCTCGATCTTGCTGGTGCCTCGCTCGCTTGAGATGGAAGTTGACCATGGCAGCTCTTCTGTGTTGATGTGTAGTAGGTGGATCTTCTCTCCTCGCTATCTGTCATGTGACTACTTGGTTTCCATCTTGATGGTTGTCTTGCTGGGTGATGTGGGTCATGATATGTTGAAGTTTTAACCCACGATGGCTTTTTCTTTACTTCACCCTGCTGTGGTGCCTGTTGTGGTGTCTTCTTTTTCAATATGACTTCAACCACTAAGCCTTTCTCTGATGTATCATCACCTGTAACGTTTTCTTCTTCAGCCTCTGTTTGTGTTTGATTGTTGATCATCAAAGGCTCACCATCTGATATGTCAGTCCCTTGAACATCTTCTGCTTCAGCCTCCATGTGCTCTACCTGTTTATGGATGGAAATATCCCATAATGTAATTTTCTTCTTTTTATACCATAGCTTCAGGAATTTCTTCTGCACATTAATATTGATAGTACCCACTAATTCCATCCAAGGGTATCCCAAAACAACATCCATGTTATCCATATCTGAAGCATAAAAATCACCATGAAACACATACTTATCCATAGAAAGCTTCAAATCCTTATAGATTTGAACATCCTTATCATCAACTTGTGTATGTTCAATTTGTTTTGCTAGGACTTGCAACTTTTTTGCCAAATTAACACCGATAAAATTATGTTTACAACTAGGATTGATAGAAACAATGATCTTCTCTTTCTGAATCAATCCATGAATCTGCAATAAGGATATACCCATAGAAATTAACCCCTTATGTGTCTCATTCTCCTTTTTTCTAGCCCGAGACCATTTGTCCAAAAAGACTTTTTCAAATTCTGCATCTGAAAGTTTGGTCAAGTATTTGTAGTCAAGTGATGAATTCCATTTTTGAGCCTCATCTCTCAGATTAATCACTATTGGAAGCCTCCAATATCTCCCATGTGAGGACTTGTATCTTTGTATGAATTCTTCAATAGTAGGACCATCATCTGTTCCTGTAAAATATAGAACCTTGCTAGAAGCCATGAAGAGGGTTTTGAAAAAACTTGGCGAAAATTTGAAATGGCCACAAATCCGTCAATATTGCTCAGAATCTCTATTATAACCTATTTTTGGAAATGGAACAACCATTCTGCATCTACCCATGTGATATAAATCCTGATTCAGACAATGGAATTTCAGATCTGCGTTGCTACTCTCCCGCCATCACCCAAAATTTCTGAAAAAAAGAGCTGATTTTAAATCAGCGATATCTCCCTCATCCGGACTCCGATTCGACTGATTTGTTTTTTGAAATTAGGTGGTTTTTCACAAAGATTCCATATCTACAATTAGATCTTGCAGATCTTGCACAAGGACGTCTAGATCTGCGCCGCCAATTCGCTGCCCTGAAAAATTCTCTGCAACCCCACTGATTTTTATATCAACAATATTTCCTTCATCCGGACTCCGATTCAACCGATTTTTTTTTTTTGAAATTGGCTATTTTTTCACAAAGAATACAGATCTGCAATTAGATTTTGCAGATCTTGCACCAAAACTTACAGATCTGATCTGCAACTCGCCGCCCCAGAAACCCTGCAAAAATGAAAAAAAAAAATTCTCCACTTTTGTGCCCAAGAAAGTGCTCTGATACCACTTGTTGTAGATCTAACCCAAAATATATGAGAAATAACAAATATACCCAATAATAACAAGATCAAAATAGATAAAAATGCTTCTTTATTATCAAAACCCTTAAGGTAGGGCAACACCATACATTCACTCCTTAAGGAAGGAGAACACTCCACAATCCATATGCCTGGTCATACAATAATCCTTCACTATTCATCTCCTCCATGTGGAGTATCTAGCCTTTATATAGGCCTCATACATACAATACCATGTATCATTACCATGGTTCCCTCATACCATCAAACTAATACCATGGGCCCATTACATTATTATTAACTACTTGTGGTCCCTTACATAACATGGGTTAACCACCTTATTTATTACTATGACCCATCCCATTATTACATTATTACATTGGGTACCTCCCTTGGTACCCCATATTATCCCCCCTAGGTATATAACAGTAGAATCTTCTACTGAATAGGTTTGGCTCTATGATAAGTCTTAACATCATGTTGAATAATATGGGGGTCTATGGTAGGAATTTCTTTGTAGGACCAAGAAAAAACATCACATAGTTCTTTGAATATGGCAGCATAAGTTTCAATCTCTTGAGGAGTATAATTTTCCCCAATCAAGATGTTTTCTATGACACCTAGTTTCATGGAAATATTAATAGGAATCATTGTTGATATGTTGGCTAGGTTCCCTTCAAAATTGATAGTGTAAACCAAAGTGGGGAGTTAGGAACATTCAACACTACGAGAGGAAACTAGGATTTTAGTCGACACATCCATGTTATCGAGCTGAGGAATGAAAGAAGACTGATGATGAATACCCACATAGGGACAATAAAAGATAAACATGACCTCCATAATATCTTAGATAGATGGAAATGCAAAATATCATAAGTCGCTAAACAGAGGATGATCAACAACCCAAGTAGGCACATGGTAATCATCAAGTGGCATAGGAGGAGTGTCACCTAACTCATTAGGTCCATGATATGTGAGTTGAATGTTTTGATAAGAAATTTATACTGGACTTAAAGCCATTTTCTCACCATATTGATCAAGTTCAGAAAGAGAAGGCACCACCTAGGGATCGCTAGGGACCTAGGGTCCACAAGTGCGGAAGGATATCATATGAATGTGAGAAATAGTAGACACATACAAAGTGATGTGTGGGGGTAAAGGAAAGACACCAATAAGGGATGAAATTTTGAATAAAACCACACCAACACTTTCATAACTCCTAGGGTTATCTCCAACAAGTGGGAGAAAATTCCCTGTAGCAGTAAGTTGGGTAAATGACACACAATAGTCCAATTGATTAATCATGACTATCTTTAATTCATGTAGAAAGAAAATAAAATGAAACTGAGTATATGATAGAGAACATAACATAAAACCAACTACGACTAAGTAGTAGGTTATAGTCTAAGGAAGCATTGATGGATTCAACATCAACATAGGTAGTTTTGACCCCTAGCACGATGGAAAACATAAGAAGAACCCCCTGAGGTACAAAATGGTGTCCATCAAATTCCTGGAGAGTGGTAGTATACTTAGTAAGTGTTGGAGAACCGAGAGCTTTCATGCATGATGCTGACATAACATAGGTAGAAGAACCTTCATCCACCAGAGTGCAATGAATATTTTTGTGAAAGATACACACATAAATATGGAAGGAAATTTAGTGGGGAATCCTGTAATGAGTAGTGTCAACATTAAAAGTAAGGATATTAGACTGTTCCACTACCTCGATCAAAATCATCAAGGATTTTCATTGTTGAGGGAGGATTTGTGAAACATCCAAGGCGAACATGGACAAAGGATCTTGGGGTAAGTCCTCGATGATATTGTAGTGGTGGGAAACCTATGTAGTGAATTATGTGTTTAATTTCGAATGACACCCTTAGGTGGGTCACAAATTAGCTCCACACACTTATCTAGCATGAGATATCTAGTGGAAGTAGTCAGGGTATTTGAGTCCTTAGAGGTAGAATTTGACTTAGGAGTATCATAAGAAATAGCTCACATAATCACATTAACTTTCTCTTGGTAAAAAAGGAAATGTATTATTAGAAGGATGAAAATATTGCCCCACATTGCCCCCTTGTGGACGCTAAGGATCCTAGGAAAGCACTTGTTGTCAAGGTTGTGTGGGGAGTGTATGAGTTAAGACAACTGGCTAGTGAGTAGCAAGTCATTGTGCAAGAAGCTGGTCGACTTCATCCATTTGAGGGCCAAATTCTCACCTTGACAAATATTACAAGGGAACTTGATCTTATGACATCATTCACTTGTTCCCCCATCCTCTTTAGATGGATTTGGTTTAGTCTCCTAAGAAGGTCGAATCTTTTGTTTATTATTTTTATTATTTTTACTATCGAGTAGTTGAGTGTTCTTGGGTGTTGTGGACTTCACCACAATAACCTCAATGGGTTTCTTATAAGAGGGTGCTTTTTAGAGCTAGGAATGCTTTCTAGGGCTTGTGATGTAATAATCAATTTCCATAGTTGGGAAATAAGTTGGTTTATGGAATTGGATACAAAACTAATCACAACATCAGAATGTGGTCCTAGGGTTGTTTGGGTGGGTTTGTAGAAGGGAAAGAAGCATTAGGAATTATTTCATAAAGTGTGCCTGACTGAGAGTGTCACACGGAATAAGTCGATCTTGCGGACAAGATAGACCTTCCTAGGATCTAAAGAAGACCTAATGACAAGCAAACCAACCAGACACTATCTTTCTCTAAATATTCTTTGATAAAAAATAGCAAACAAGTGTTTTTAGGGCCTACCTTAGGTCCAACGCAATATTGTGGATGCCCCCACTCCTTTGATCCAAATGAGCTCCTTTTCGAGAATCTGCAAACACAAACAAGGCAAAAAAATTAAATAGCACCTGAAAATCCAATTGCATAAAACATATTTAACATGAAATTCAAGGAGTCCATGAAACAAATAACATAAGATACTTGTTGAGAAAAATGAGTTTGATTGTATTAATTCAAAAGAAGAAGAACTTTACAACCTTTCCCTTGATGTTGTACAAGCTCCTCCCAGGGTCTAGCAAGAAGTCTCCTCTACTTTGACAAGTTTCACTCACTCCCCAATGAAGCCAAAAAGATGTGTGATCTCTCCTCTTAAGCTCAACTAGGAAGTCTTGATTTCACCAGCATTTACCCTAAAAAATGTTCAGCTTCTAACCTCTCTAGCAACCAGCCCAATGCCTGTATTTATAGTGCAATGGAGGGAGGTTACTAGGTCCTCCTTCAAAGGGATAAAGCCCTCCTTCAAAGGGATAACTCCTCTCATCAAGGGATTAGCTCCTTCTCTTTTGGGATGCATGAACCACCTCAGAGTGAACAATCCACGTCAAAATTCCTTCTAGAAACCTCTAGAATTAACTCAAAGTGAGTTTTTTAAGATAAAACTTGCGCCTTTTGACTTTCACAGGGGTCCACACCTACACCGTTAGGGACAAAGCGGGCAGGTCCGCAGTTTTTGTGCACAGAAGGTGTGGGACCGCAGGTGACAGTGAGAGAAAGTGGGGAATCGGATTTACATTGATTTTTAATGGCTTTCTCTCATTTCCAAAGCTTGATTTGAAGAGTTGAGGTCTGAGACTTGCTTAGGAGGACAGTGCAAGTGATGATAGACCCATACTGACTACAAATAATCATGGTGACGATATTTTTGTGTAACAGATTTCCCCCTAAAGTGCGAAGTCTGTAGTAGGTGAGGATTTCTTATCATTTAGGAAGAGTGAAGTACTTTATCATTTCGAGGATCATCTTGTGGAGAGCCCGGTTGGAACCTGTAAAAACATTCAATGCAAGATATATATATATGAGATCATATCATCGCTGAGGTAGGCATTCCCATACTCAGATCAAAACTGAATAGAAAAACTAACTACTGCTCTGATACAGGAATCATCTTGTAAAACATCACAAGTATAGACTCATGTGGACACAGTATGGACGCAGCCATCTGTTTATGAATAGTCCATTATATAATGAATACAAAATTCCTCGTAGCCTGGATTTTGGAAACTAGATCCAAGGTCTTCATTTCTACTTCCCGAAATAGTACGATTCTATCCATGCGAATGAATGTGTTGATGTTGAACATGGTAGAAACCACTTAATTACCAGTCAATGATGTAAACTGTTAACAAGTGTGAGAGAAACCACCAGTGATGTCAATGGCTCTCAAAGTACCCAGTACAATCCATGAGATGCAAATAAATGTATTGATGTCGAACATGTCACGAAATCCTTTGATCGAAAGTCAATGATGTAAACTGTCGTCAAAGGCGAGAAACCTGCCATTGAGCCATGCAGATCTCAAGGTACCAATGATTTCTAGATCATCTTTCTAGATAATGAGCCGATGTCGATAGAAAGCGATCCGTCGTAGGCAAGCCCACAACACGAAATCATAGATCAAATTGAAGAAATTTAGTTGCAAGGGCTGACTTAGGGATGGTCAAGATGGATGACAGATTTTTTGCAAATGAATGGCTTATTGGCAGTGACCTCTTGAACACATAATGACACGACAGATGGCTTGGTGACAATTGACCCAAAGTTAATACCAAGAAACCGGCTGAAGACTTTCAATGTGGTTTGATCAACTGTTAGGCAAAGGATTTCCCAACCCAGGTGAATGAAAGTGTCATGTTCAAGAGTGGTAACAAAGTATGACAAACAGGCTCATTTTTCTCTCTTTTCCCCCACCATTTCTGGCAAGTACCTCTTTATTTTTTACAAGCTTGAGGAGGATAACATTTGCTTGATTATAAGCTCATCCTTCGGATGAGTCCAACTTAGTTTAAATTCAAACCCTAAGAAGGAGTGGTTTGTTCCTATTTGTAATTGAACAGGTCCTTTACTGTGAAATTTTAACGAGTCCAATATAGGAGAAACTCGGCGT
Source organism: Pinus tabuliformis (assembly GCA_031772625.1). Taxonomy (NCBI): domain Eukaryota; kingdom Viridiplantae; phylum Streptophyta; class Pinopsida; order Pinales; family Pinaceae; genus Pinus; species Pinus tabuliformis. Next base: position 844,487,303 of record CM062809.1, on the reverse strand, counting down.
TTTTCAATTTTAGAGAGTCTGAAAAACTTAAGAAGACTCCAGGGTTGACCTTTTTCGTAAATTTGTGTCTCCCAAGCTTGAAAAAGTATAAAATAATACTTGAGAGAACCGCTTGATCTTTTAAGACCAAGGAGTACTTTTCGTCATTAGTGCCCTTGACCCGAAAAAGTAAAAAAGCGATCAATGACACATCGTTTTATGACCGATATCGAATTTGAAACGACAAAAATCCGGCAATATTTTCATGTTTTTACGGTCGGAAAAGAGCTGTAAGTGGATCGTCTTTTAATTCTGTTTTAACGAGTTTAAAAGAAACACTCGGCAATATTTTCATGTTTTAGGAGTTAGAAAAGAGCTTAAAGATGACTCTACATGTTTTTTCGTTGAAAATGATAGATTTCGCCTGAATAATCCTTTATTCTGCACAAAAACACAAAAATTACTCATACCTATTTGAAATAGATAAAAATGTCGCAAAAATACCTTTTCAAAGTGAAACCTAAACAAATTTGCAATTTATTTACTCAAAAGACTTATAAAAAGGGGTTTTGTCAATTCATTTTTACCATTTGAGTTTGGGTGAGAAAATAGTGCTTTTGCTCAGAAAACTTCTCGTGAAGATTGCGAAAAATCCAACCGTCGGAATTGAACGCCGTCTTCTCCAGGTAATCCACATCATCCCACTCTTCATTTTTAACAGTTTAATTTTTTGTTTTAGTCATTTATTTAATTTTTGGGAGGGTTTTTAGGCACAAAACCCGTGCGCAGGGACCCGCAGGTTTACCATTGCGGGCTTGCGGACCCCGACTTTTTCTCCATTGGGAAAAAGCTCGGGGTCCGCACCTTCCGTGTAGACAAAGTGTGGTCCCATGCACTGTGTCTAACTTGGAGGGTGCGATCCCCACCACAAGGGTTTTTAACCCAAAAAGTCTCAAAAATGGACCACACAAAATAATTTCTAGCAATCTAATTTGTCTTTATGCTTGATGCAAAGAGTACATCATGCCAGATTGGCGTGAACGAGAGCATGAGGACGTGGATGTTGCCACATGGAATCATCAACCTTCACTTGATGCTTTGAGGGCGTGCGGTTTGTGAAAATACTAGGCCATTCCTGGCATGAGGGCTCAGGTGGATTTCTTACAGTGGTTGGTTGACAGATGGAGCATACAGGACCAGTGCTTCTTCATTGGTGGCCACCAGCTCGAAATTGAGCTGACGGACATATATTTCTTGATTGGTTTGCCTAAGGGAGGCGAAGACTTGACTCTGTTTGGGGCTAGGCCAAGTGGCCAGTCTGTCGATAGCCTCAGGCTAGAGTACTGCAACAGCCAGGCTAGAGACAAAGGGATAGACATAAAGACCATATCCCGTCCTGAGCTCATGGTGATTGCATTCACTGTCACTTGACTTTGCTGAGCTACCGCATTACATATTGCCACCAGATCCAAGATGCGTATGGCAGTTGATTGCTTTCGAGGCACCATCTTCAACTGGTGCGATGTTGTGTTGGCCAATCTGAAAGTCCAACTAATCAGGGCCAAAAACGGACAACTAAAGACCTTTGGTTATGGGGCTTTGGTCGTGAGTTTTGGCATGGAGAGGGTTCCTATGCTGATCCCACAGCACCTTAATGTTGGAGTTGGGCTTCCTCAAGAGCCCAAACTGATGCGATGGGTCGCAGTCATGGCCTGTCACCCGGACGAGATGACAGAGGTTGCTCGATTCAAACCTGAGTATTTCCAATGGTTGGAAAACTAGGTCGTTTACATTCAAGACTTCCCTTACGCTGGGATAGATTTTCGTGGTGACCCAGACATGGTTCTTCCACCAAGAGAGCAGTGGGACGAGTCAAGTAAAATCCTTTTCAACATTTTTTCTATTTTAATTTTTTTTGTTACTTTTTCATCGTCTCAAAATTGATAGTAAAAACTTCAAATGTAGATGTGGGTCCACAGCGAATAGCCGCTCTCCAGCCTTATGAGAGGAGGCAACCAGTTGCACCTGCGCTAGCCCCATAGGATGAATCAGCAGAGGTTTTGGCCAAGTTGGAGGGTCATCTCGAGCGCTTGACAGGAGATATTCCTGAGACCACTATAGACGACATTCCTCTTCGACTTCAGCGCTATGTGATTGGGGTCCCGAGACCTTTTAGGAGGTTAATTTGCAAGGTGGCTTGTGCAGTGGTTTCTTATAGAGATCATCACTACTGATAGGATGATCGCCTATTGTGGGCACATGTGACATTTTTGTTTTTTTTACTTATCATTTTTGCCGATCATAAGGTGTTTTTCAGCCCATGATCGAGGACGATATATATTTTTTTGACACACTCCTATATATATATCACTATTACCGGCTTATCTTGTAAATCATGTTATGGAATGGTTTTAAATTTACATGTATGATTATTGCAAATGTCTATTTAACATTCAAGAAGCAATTGCATCTGCTAATGTATTTAAAGACCTTGGAATATGCTGATATTCAATATAATCAAATTCACGTTCCAAGAGACGCACTCTCAAAAATAATCTTAATAACACTGGATTTCTAATGGCATACACTCTATTAAGCTGTAATACAACGAGTTCAGAATCTAACCTCACTATCAAACTCCGAATCCCAAATGAAATAAATTCAGAGAATAACTCAATCACTGCACTATACTCGGCAATGTTGTTCGTTGTTTGACCGAGGCTTACCCCATGCATAGATACTAACTCGTCAGAGGGCGAATAGATAACCCAAGCTGCGGAAGAGATGTTACATGTATTACGACAAGCACCATCAGCGAAACCAATGTATGTTTGGAGAGGCATCGACATCTGCAATATCAAGAGTAAAACCAAGATAAGCAGGAATAATGACGAACAAACATTCTCTAAGCTAAGCACACTATTTAAACTAAAACACACCAGCTAGAAAGAAAAACTATCCTAACTAAATCTCCATAACCATTCTTTTAAGCATAATACCTCTTCAAGTAAAGGCCATTTCTGGGTTTACCCAAAGAGTCCCCGTCAAAGTCTACCAATTCATAGGCTCCTTTGGCTAGCTTTCGCTTGACAACATAGGGACCATGCCACATAGGAAAGAATTTTCCAGTGCCTAATTTATCATTAGGTTGATCATAAACTAAGACTAGATCTCCTTCCGAAAAATTTCGAGGGGTCACATTTCGATCATACTGAGCTTTCATTCGTTTTGCGTGAGTCTCGATCGCCAACGGAGCATCACGTCGATTCTTATCTAATTGAGCCAAGTATAACAAACGCGTTTCCTCTTTGGAAGTGGTTGGAAGTAACTCGATGGCCATTTGCAGTGACGGGATTTCGCATTCAATGGGTAACACAGCTTCCAAACCGTAGACTAGTTGGAAAGGAGTGAACCCTATTGATGTTTTTACTGAAGTTCGGTATGCCCAAAGCGCTGAAAATAGCATGTTGTGCCAATTCGACCGATGAATCCCAATGATTCGTCGGATCATGATAACTAAAACTTTGTTGATGGATTCAACCAGACCATTCACTTGTGGATAATAAGGGGTTGAACTATCGTGACGTAAACCAAGCTGGCCTGTAAGTTCGGTCATCATAACGTTTCGAAAATGACGCCCATGATCAGTGATTATCACTTCCAGGATACCAAACCTAGCAATTATTTGATTGAACACGAAAATTGCAGTTTTCTTGCCGTTTGCCTCAAATGTAGGCATCGCCTCGGCCCACTTAGTAAAATAATCTACCGCAAGGATGATATACGCATGCCCCCCGGCCGAGTGAGGGTTACATGTAATAAAATCGATACCCAATTTGGTAAAAGGACCAATGACAATTATAGGGTGGAGAGGAGCAGGTGGAGCGCGCATATTACGATAAAAAATCTAGCAGTTGTGGCATTTTCGGACCGCCGTAATACAATCTTTAAATAAAGACGGCCAGAAGTAGCCAGCGCGCAATATCTTTTGGGCTGTGGAAAACCCAGACATATGACCGCCACACGCTCCAGAGTGACAATCATTTAGAACCCTTTCAGCTTCCTCGTGAGTTAAGCAACGTCGAAAAACAGAATCCGCGCCATGGCGATAAAGAGTATCTCCAATAATCCTGAATTGTTGGGACTGGAATCGAATTTTCCAACGTTCTGACCTTGAAATTTTTGGCCTAAAGGATTGGGTCTGGAGATAAACGATGATATCACCATACCACGGATCTAAAGTGCTGATTAGAAACAAGGATTCGTCCGCAATGGGCTCCTCCGCCACAGTTTCTGTGTCAGCACGCAGGAAGTCACACATTAACTCCGCAAAAACTAAAGATTTCTTAGACTTAGATTTCTCAAATTCCAAGTCGAACTCCTGCAGGATAACGATCCATTTAGAGTACTTGCCCCCTAGCAATTGCTTGGTCAAAATGTAGATCATAGGGTTGCAATCCAAAATTACTGTAGTTTTACGTAGTAGAATGTAGTGACGAAAACGTTGGACAGCTTGAACAGCTGCCAATGCCAATTTCTCCACATGTGAGTATTTTAGCTCAGTTGGATTTAAAGTTCGACTAAGGTAATATATCACATGTTCAGTTCCGAATTCATCTTCCTGAACTAAGACCATTCCAATGGTGGAATGAGAGGCGGCGAGATACAAGAAGTAATCCTGGTTGTAATTGGGAGGATGCAACAACGATGCATGGGTCAACGCGTGTTTGAGTGCATCAAAAGATTTCTGAGCTATCTCATCCCAATAGAATGGAGTGTTTTGATTCAACAACCAGGTAAAACCCTTTGTAACCTCAGCGTAGTTAGGAATGAATCGTCGTAAAAAGTTTGCTTTCCCCTGCAAACTTTGGAGTTGGCGAAGACTCGAAGGAGGAGGCAATTTGATGATAGCTTCGACCTTCGAGGGATCAACGCGAATGCCAGCTTTCGAAACTACAAACCCCAACAATCGACCCATTTCTATACAGAAGACACATTTGTGTGGGTTCAACCAAATACGATAATGCCTACACCTCATAAAGATTGCTCGTAAATGGACGAGGTGATCAGCTCGATGTAAAGAATGAGCAGGCAAATCATCGAGATACGGTTGCACAATGTGCTTGATGTCATGAAATGCATAAGACATCACCCTTTGAAAAGTTACTCCGACATTCTTAAGCCCAAAAGGTAACTTGCAATAAAAAAATGTCCCCCATGGACAAATGAAAGGCGTTTTTGGTTGATCGGTAGGTAGAATCTTGATTTGATTGTATCCGGAAAAACCGTCCATGAAGGAGAATATTTCGCTGCCGGCACAATCATCAATGATTTGATCGATATAGGGAGTTGGGTAATTGTCCTTTGGACAGGCTCGATTAATGTCCCTATAGTCGATGCATATTCTTATTGTTCCCTACTTTTTGTTAACCGAAACAATATTCGATACCCAATCCGTTAACGGGATTGGATAAATGAAACCTACTTTCAATAATTTTTCAACTTCTGCTTTAATTGCAGCAACTTTTCGTGGGTGAATCTGACGCAAACATTGCCGGACGAGTTTAGCGTCCGGGTAAGTCTTGATTTCATGAACAACAATCGCGGGATCAATTCCTGGCATTTCCTCATAGGACCAGGCAAACACGTCGCGGAATTCTTGAAATAGGGCCTTATATAATTGAATTTCGTCATCTGTACACGAGGCACCTATATGAATGTTCTCAACAATTCCGGGCTTAACCGAAATGTCAATAGGAATAGTTTGAGAGATGTTTCCCAAATTTAACTCTGAATCGAGATGTTTCATTGGATTCTGAGGTTCCTTGACATATTCAGTTGTAAAAATTGATGAGAAATCATTTTCAAAACGATCATCCTCAGGTAAAAATGAAGATCTTTGATGGAGATCTTCCCATGGTAAATCATCTACACATAGGATTTCACGAATTTTCTCATCAGAGTGAACAAGTTCAGAAAACATAGTTAAATCTGAGGTTGATGTGAAAAGTGATTCCTCACGGACCACATTCATTAAGTCATTTTTGGTTGAACATGGGTCGGCAAACGACTGCACGGCTTCATAAGCAATTTCATATGGACTCAAAGGCATGGCATTACCAAATGAGTCTATCTCAGATTCAGAAGGAATGATCCAAGGATCATCATAAATAATGGTGTCTGATGTAATCATATGAATGGTTGCAAATGAAGATGATGCATTGATTGGAGGAAAAGGAAAAGTTCCCAGTAAACCGACATCTTTAACTAATCCTACTCCAACATCCTTATATGGGATAGTCATTTTACCAACATGCTGAATACTCTCCGAAGAGGCTGGGTTGGATGAAAAGTAAGCTAGCTGGTCTATTGTTACGATCTTTCCATTATGTGGAAACTTTATTACTCGAAAGACCGATGAAACGACTGTTGTCATAGCGTAAGACCAACTTCGACCCAAGAGAAGGTTGTAATCTAGAGGGGCATCAACCACCTCCACATCTAGACTAACAATTTTTCCTTCAACCCCTATAGGCAAATCCTGTAGAATGCCAAAAGGATGAAACCCACGACCATCAAAGGCCTTTAGAATCGTCGGGGATTGATTTAGCGAAGGAGAACCAAGCGATCTCCAACACTGTATCGACATAATACACGTTGAGGCTCCCTCATCAATTACAGTCCGATGAATAGGCCTGTTTTTGACTATCACTGGAATCTGGAAAGCCATTTGATGAGGCAAACACGGTGTACTATTTTCTAGATCGAAGATTATTAGGTTCGGGTCCTGAACATCAACAGCTCCTATAGCCGACAAAAGTAATTTACGTTGTGCTGGACATGATTGCAGCACTTCCAAAGCCGACATTGGTGATGGGGAAACAGTTAAATCCCCAACAATGTTATAATTCTGAGCTGCTCTCTCATGTGGATTGAAAGTTGACTTTCGAAGTATACCCTTGGCAGGCGGTTTGATTACCAAGTCTGGATTAGGTTTCTCGATCTGTAGTGGATCGGAACCGGGAGCTGAGGTTGATGGATTAGAATGAGAAGATTCTGCTTCTTTACCATCAACAGGACTTTTACTACCATAATCTTGTGATCGAGTCGCAATCCTAACATGGGACATCATCAGTATGGGTTCTTCATTGGCACTCGAGGATGAACCTATCATCTTACTGTCTTGAGCCAGAAAAGGATCCTTCAAAACAACAGGAGTTTGGGAACCCTTGACAATCTTCGCAACCTCTGCACGATGAGGGCAGTCTCTTGTAAAATGTTCATCATCACAAATGAGACAAGGATAACGAGGTTTGTGCTTTTCATCATTGGATTCCGCCTTTTCAGGTTTCTCCTTTGAACTTTTGTCCGTTTTATTCTTCTTCTTTCCTTTCTTCTTCCCACCGGATTTTGATTTGGCTGTAGATGACTCTACAACGTGAATATCGGCGGAGATCTCTGCAGAAGAATCTCCTGTTGGGGAATCAGGCAAGGTTATGATAGGGGAAGAATTCTTGGAAGACTTTTTCTTACTTTTAGTGTTAACCGTGCCAATCATGTCATCAACGGCATGAGATTCCAAAGGAACTGCAGTGATTTGATTTTTCTTGGGAAGATCAGGGATTTTTTCATGTAACATACCTAACTGAATATAGACCAAGTCAAGGTACTGTGCTTGAGCAATTACTTGCTCCTCAGTAACAACTCCGGTTTTAGAAACATCTTCAGTGATCTTTGGCAACAAAGATTTTACAAACCACTCAGCCAAGATTTGATCCGGAATAAATACCTTCACTAAACGTCGTCGACGTCTCCACTCATGAATATGATCTGAAATGTAAGTGGATTTTGATTGTTTTAGCGAAGTTAACAATTCCGTGCCATTGTCATATCGGACTGGTAACTGAAAATGAGTTAAAAACAAGGTAGCTAACTGACTAAAATTATAAAAAGTGCCTCGCGGTAACTCAATGTACCACTTGGCCACAAGACCAATTAGAGTGCGCTGGAAAAGTCTAAGACGGATTGAATCATTTGTGATGGAGTTAGACGCACACCAGAGGTGGTAAGTCATCACATGGTTCGACGGGTCCTCTCCTGATTTACCTTCGAACTTGGGAATGTCACTGGGCAACTTATTCGGCATTGGCGGCCAAAACGGAAGATAATTAATGAGTTCGTTCATTAGGCGCAACAAGTAAGGTAAGTCCAAAGTTGCAATAAACGGTAACTGCCGATTAGGATCCCTAAAACTCTGGGTCATGAGACCAGCCCCAGGAGGAGGATATCCAGGATAACTAGGAATAGGAATCGCGTTCGGGATATTGTATCCTCCTGGAAAACCAGGATTAACCGGACCATACTGGGGTTGTTGAGGTTGTTGATAAGTGTACCCAGGATACGGTTGATACTGATAGACTGGCTGCTGCATAGTGGGACCGAATTGGTACTGTCCCTGGTACGATTGATAGGTGAATTGTGGTTGACTTGTGACAACCATACTTAAACCAGGTTGTCCTACAGGCATCTGAACCAAAGTTTGAATCGTAGATCCAGACGGTGGTAAAGATGTTTGAGGAGTAGATACAGGAACAGTAGAAACCGGAGTTGTCGATACTCCAGAAGTAGGTGGGGTAGATTGAACAGATGTTGAGGCAGTTGTAGCAGTCGTTTGAGGTGGGGTACGAGGTGTACTAGGCCCAGGCTGAGAAACTACCGAAGGTACAGAAGTTTGAATGTTAGACTGGACTGGTTGCTGGGGTGAACCAGAAACTAAAGGTTGTCCAGTTTGAGATGACAACTGTACACTTGGCTGCAATACCTGTTGAGTTTGCGATGGATCCCACACTATATTCATTCCGGGTACTGACCCATAACTGGTTGAGAATACTGAGGACCATAACCGGGTTGAGGGTAGGATTGATAATTGAAAGGTACATTTCTCGTTCCTTGAACATACGTTTGACGTTGGGGTGGTTGGAAACCTTGGTTCGAGTATTGACCTTGGGGTTGATACCCTTGAGGCACATACTGATACTGGGGTTGACCTTGAGGTATAAATTGATACTGGGGTTGAACTTGGGGTACATATTGAGTCTGGGGTTGACCTTGAGGAACGTATTGTCCCATAGGTATTTACTGTCCTTGAGGTTTCCCCCCAGATGCAAATTGTGTACCTTGAGGTTGCCCCCCAGGCGTTAATTGAGGCTGCCACCCAGGCAGTAACTGGCCACCTTGAGGTTGAGGATTTGGAATAGAACTTGACATCATAAGAATGTCCTCTACGCTCAACGGCTTAGTACCATTGTTTCCAGTTAATAACCCTTGCTCAATGGGTTGAGGAGATGCTCCCGAAAAAGTACCAGAAAGTGACTGATACCCGGGGGGAACAGAAGGACCGTCGTACAAAAAATATTCGGGCGATTGAGTAAACATGGATGACTGTCCTGCCATATTGACGGGAGTGTAAAAACCTCTAGGTGTTGGGTGATAAGGAGCATGAGGTGGTGAAAAACTTAACCCTGAGTTTTCTAGAAAATTAGTCAAAGAAAGATACCAAGAACTACTCCTAGGTGGACTGTAAAAAATTGATTCACGCTCCCTTAGTTCAATAACAGGTTGATTTTCAGGGATAGGGATGCCTACTTCTTCTTCCGGAGCAAGTTATTCAATAGCAATAAGTCCAGAAGGAAGATCTTGGGTGATTACTCTTTCTACCCTAGGTGAACCAGGACCACTAGAAGTTGGAGAAACAAACCCCGATGTCGGAGTAGCAGCAAATTCACTTTCAGGCTCGGATATTTCGGGTTCTTCACCTATATCACTAGTAGATGAAAAGCTACCAGCAATTTTAGAAACAGACACTGACTGTGGATTATAGTCTACTACTAACGGTTGAAAATCAGGATGTACTATCAAAGAAGATTCTCCTTCCTCATGTGACCCAACTCTACTGTCTCTAGGAGTTACGAGGACTTTCAAGCCTTCAAGCTGGCTCGGTACTTCCTCAGGAGGTTGGCCCTAAATTCTACGGGACTTCCTCAGTAACTCAGCCACGTTTACAAACTCAGGAGGCTGGCCCCGAAGTCTACGGGACTGTCTTGGTAATTCAGCCACAGTTGAAAACTTTTAACTACTTCACACGCAAAAAAAATAAAATCTCAATGAAAAGCACCTAAAATCTCTAGAGAACCAAACAAATTTGAATCACACGCCTAAAGAATCTAGGAGATCAAACACACACAAACAGTAACTTTCAAGACTGAAAACACTAGTTGGTGATGAAATCCAACGTCGCAGAGTTCAATACAGAAATGGCGGTTGGAACAGTTACCCCGGAAACCTGCTTAATGAATAGACTGGCACAAGTTCCTCCACTTAACTGTCTCGAGTGAAGAGAACCCCCCAGAAAATCCAAGTGAGTCTAGCCAATGTCTGCTCCAGGTACAGTGGGATCTTCCCACCACTGTCACCTCAGGAAGAGTCCTAAAGAATATGGCCACTAAGGTTACCAACTGAGACAAATATACCTGGGGGAACAGTCTACGATCCGATACGCACGCAAGGGCAGAGTAGCAAGCTCAATCCCCTTGAAGGCTCCTTGACATAATCCAAGGTTTACCAACAAGTGACCCCAGGCTCCTCGACAATGGTTAATCCGAGGTTTACCGTTTTTAATACGTGAATATCTGGCATCGTTCCCAATGAGGAAGGATTGATTTCCACACTGGTTCAGACATGATCTCGTGCTTCTCCTTTAAGAGGAGATTTCCCAGAGCATAAATGCAACAATTGGATTTCTTCCCTACCACAAGATATAGCTACTTGTTTGTTTTTACTGTTTTGGAGAGTTAATTACTCTCCTACTCCAAGACACTAGCCTAAGATAAGTTGGTGTATCAGAGCCCTAGAAATAAAAATGTTACTAGGTGAATTTTACTTTAAGCGTTAATTTTAGTGGTTTTTGTTTAAGTCCAAAGGTGCGGAGATGAAACTCGTGGTATCAAGACTCGACTCAAAATCACTAAAAATGCACCTAAGATGATCTAAACAATCTTTTTCTCTTCGATGAACTTCTAAACTAAGAAAGAGTTTGAGAATGCAAATACTTTGTAAACACAAATCTTTCTCAATTCAACAAATTAAAAGAAGAGTTTTTTTCTTTTCCAAAGAACTCAAAACGAGACAACTAGTTATTTCACAAAAATTTCCCTTTTCCGTTTCAAAGCACTCAAACACTACAAAACAAACTTTTTCCAAAAGAAATTTTTATATTTTTTAATAAAACACTCAAAACTATGAAAATGACTAACTTTGAGATCTACAAACTATAAAAACCTATTTGAAGTCAAAGCCTACTAAAAGTCTTCTTTAAGGATGTTTTACTTAGCTAGATGTAAGCTAAGGACCAATTTATGCAGAATCACAAATAAGTCAAGAACAACCAATTTTGTTTTCTTTTTGAAAATGAAAATCCAAACTTTCAAACACAAGCTTTTTGAAGTTTTGTAAAGAGAAAACTCAAAGCGGATTCCTCAAACAAGGGCAGATTTCATCAATGGTCAAACTCATAAGAAGGTTGGTAGACACTAAGGTGATCTGAAGTCCCTAAAGCTTCTAAGCTCAGAGCGACTACACAACCATAATGAGAAACAAACCCAACAAGCAAAACTCCTAGGAATTTCACCTAAAACCCTAACACTAACGAAATCAATCCAAGGAAAGCTTCTGACAAGTTATATGCAGGTCTGGGCAGTGGATAACAATTTCTAAACACAAACTAAGCTAACTAACAGAGGAAATCTTAGGGTTTTCAAAATTTTGATAGGGTCCACAGGCCCACAATTAGCACAGGTGCGGTCCTGCTCTGTGCTAAAAGCCAAGCTGCGGGTAGGTACTCACTGTGTCAAACGGCTAGGGTGTGGTCCTCTCCCAAAGATATGAAAAACGAAAAATAACCCTAGATCTACAAACTCTACCCAATTTTACACACAACAAGCCAAAAACAGAAACAAAAATAGAGTTTCTCAGGTCAAAGTAAAAACAAGGAAAACAATCAATTCCCCAGCGGAGTCGCCATTTTGTCACACGGAATAAGTCGATCTTGCGGACAAGATAGACCTTCCTAGAATCTAAAAAAGACCTAATGACAAGAAAACCAACCAGACACTATCTTTCTCTAAATATTCTTTGATAAACAATAGAAAACAAGTGTTTTTAGGGCCTACCTTAGGTCCAATGCAAGCTTGTGGATGCCCTCTCTCCTTTGATCCAAATGAGCTCCTTTTCGCGAATCTGCAAACACAAACAAGGCAAACAAATTAAATAGCACCTGAAAAGCCAATTGCATAAAACATATTTAACATGAAAGTCAAGGAGTCCATGAAACAAATAACATAAGATACTTGTTGAGAAAAATGAGTTTGATTGTATTAATTCAAAAGAAGAAGAACTTTACAACCTTTGCCTTGACGTTGTACAAGATCCTCCCAGGGTCCAGCAAGAAGTCTCCTCTACTTTGACAAGTTTCACTCACTCCCCAATGAAGCCAAAAAGATGTGTGATCTCTCCTCTTAAGCTCAACTAGGAAGTCTTGATTTCACCATCATTTACCCTAAAAAATGTTCAGCTTCTAACCTCTCTAGCAACCAGCCCAATGCCTATATTTATAGTGCAATGGAGGGAGGTTACTAGGTCCTCCTTCAAAGGGATAAAACCCTCCTTCAAAGGGATAGCTCCTCTCATCAAGGGATTAGCTCCTTCTCTTTTGGGATGCATGAACCACCTCAGAGCGAACAATCCACGTCAAAATTCCTTCTAGAAACCTCTAGAATTAACCCAAAGTGAGTTTTTTAAGATAAAACTTGCACCTTTTGACTTTCACAGGGGTCCGCACCTACACCATTAGGGACAGAGCGTGCAGGTCCGCATTTTTTGTACACAGAAGGTGTGGGACCACAGGTGACAGTGAGAGAATGTGCGGAACCAAAGTTACACTGATTTTTAATGTCTTTCTCTCATTTCCAAAGCTTGATTTGAAGAGCTGAGGTCTGAGACTTGCTTAGGAGGACAGTACAAGTGATGATAGACCCACACTGACTACAAATAATCATGGTGACGATATTTTTGTGTAACAAAGAGTAAATCAAATATAGTTGTTGGGAAGCTAAAATAACATGTTCCTTGGTACCAAACATAAACATAAACAAATCCTTGCTATGGGAGGTAAAGACGATCGAATGAACCATTACGAAGAATCTCATCAGGGATCTTGGTTCAAACGAACCTCTTATGTCATCCCCACTTGCGGATATGTTCAAAAAATCGAGTGGAATTATCTTTCTTAAAGGTGATAAGAGGTCATTATCATTGTAATACCTTGTCGGTCATTGAGAATGGGTTAAACATGTTGCGGTTGGAGAAGAAAAGTCACTATAATATGTTATATCTTGTTCAATATACCATTTAGCAGTGTCTCTAGTCAGGGTTCATTGGAATAAATGCAATTTAATTGAATCATCCCCCAAGAGTTTGATGAGCATCAAATATGGTAGGTGTTGATATGTGTTGATGGGTTCTCTCCAGGATTCCCTTCAAACTTAGGGATATCATATGGAAATTTTGCAGGCATGGGTGAACACCAAGGATCATTATGGATGGGGTCATTCATTATCTTAGCTAAATAGGGAAGATAAAGAGAATATAAGAAAGGATTATGTTGTTGGTTGAATTGGTCATAGGATGGAGAATCCCCTCACCAATTACCCCCCCCCCCCCAACAAATTTTAGTTCTGAGTAACAGTATTTGTACCATGGTTATAATACATCCTATTATATGGATGATAAGGCCATTATGAATGATGTAAGGCATTTCCCCCTAGGGTAAGTTCCCCCAGAGAGTTAAGGACCCTAAGAGAATGGCTACTAGTGGGGTTGTACCCGAGACAAAAAGGACCTCCTTGCACAAAAGCACCAACACAGGAAGGATAATTCACAAGAATCGTGGTGCTAAGGGCAAGCTTGCTTCCAGGTAAACTAGCCCCTTAAGGAAAAATACTAGAGGAAGGGATCCCTCCAAAAAATAAAATATACTAGGCTTGGATAATACTCAAAGCATGGTTTCCCCCACACTGGTTAGGAGAAACAAGAGATCCCTCCGCACACATTACCCTAGGTGACTATCACCATATTATGAATAGGGACGGTAGCTTGAGCATAACCAGGAGAAAAGGTTCATGATCCTATAGGCTATCTAAGGTTTTCTCCCATGGCCAAAATAAATGAAGGAATGGGCACATAGATACTAGGGAAGCTTGTGGGAGTCACAAAAGCCCCAAGAGGATGTGACAAGTGTTGAAGGAGGTGTAGATCGTGCCACAATCATTGGTGGAAAAAATTTCATAGCAACAAAAATTGCAGATGCACAGAGTAAAGGATGATTTACCTCCTCTATAGGTGGTGAAGAAAAGGGATTATAGACATAGAAAGGTGTTTAACTATCTAAATTCAACCACAGCAATTCACGTCTTGATGGTTTTGTCAAAGGTGGATTAATAGGAGAGATATAATTGTCTACAAGTGTCTTGATACATATCAAGTCACTACCAGGAGGATTAGGAATATATTCCACAACTAGAGGTTGGTTTGGTTCTTGAGTATCTGTAGGCACCCTATGGGTAGGAGTCTACAATTCACCTCTCTCAAGGGGTAGATCCTATATTCTACTTGATTGATGATGATTGGGTTCATCCAAGTTGAATAAATGTGTTAAAACCAAATCAAGTTAGTACAGACACCCCTAAGGCCAAACTATTGAATCAGACAAAACAACACAAGTTAGAAAAGACCTAAAATGTAGTCACATGTAAACAAGTCCTAGTACTATGTTTTTGATGGCCTTCAAAGAAAATTTCTTACTTATGGGATCTCAACTCTGCAAGTAGATCGATTGAGGAAAAGGTAGGGTAGGGGCATGGTTTCTACCCACAGTCACCACATATAGGGTGTTTATCCTGGGAATGGAGACTAAGTTACCTCTTCCCAATAGGGGTAAGTGAATCTTGGGCTTCTAGGTACCATCCATTGGCATGATATTCCCAACTATGAGCTGGGTAGCTTCGAGGAGAAACGTGTGCACTATGACCTAAGCCTAGTGCCCTATTACATGAGTTTCTATTCGACTTTAGTCAGAGTTGATGGAAGCTAGAGGATTTTAAGCTCCCTATTGCAAGCTACTAAGTTGGTTTTGTGGTCTTAGAGCAATTTACTAATACACCTAGCTCATAAACCCTAGCCGAAAGCTAAAGCTGGTGTGTTACCAGAAAAAATAAAAAATGAGTCTAATGAAGTTTATTATAACATTTATTTTAGTGGTTGTTATTTAATTAGTTGGCTAGTGGAATGAAATTTAGATGGTGTGATGAACTCTTGTTAATAAATCCCTAAACATAGCTATATGAATATGTACTCTTTTTGTTTTTCCAAATTTGACAAAAACTAACTAAAGCAGGGAAAGAGTCTCCTCACTATTCAAAAGCAAAAAAATGCCCACCAAATTCACATCTCACTTATCCTAAAATGAAATCCCAAAGCTTACAGAAATATAGACCCAAAAGACAATTCAAAAAACAAAATCCAAGAAGTGGTCGAAAAGTCCCCAAGCTAGAATGAAAAGCACTCCAAAAGCGTCAAAACTTGGAATTAATGCCAAACTAACACTCCCAAGAAATCAACAAGGAAGCCAAAATGTGAAAGAGGAAGGAAATGCAAACAAGATACGACTATAGTGCAATGTATCAATGAGATGCAATGTTCTACATGGTCAAAACCAAACCCTTATACCAAGAAAGACTAGGAAATATTGAATGGGAGCGAAAAAAAAGTGAATCTAAAATAAAGAAAAAACGAAACACACCCAAATCAACTTTTCAAGTCACAATTCCGACAACCAGAAACAAGAAATACCACCTATTGAAAACAAAGGTAAGAACACAAGAAAAAATGAAATCACTTAATCATACATGACAAAGGAAAACAAATCCAAATAAAGTTGCAGTAGTAGAATCAAAAGTAGATCTTGGAATTTACTCGATCAACCAAGCATATCTGAAAATTTGGGTCTAATTATTTATGATAATATCCCCAACCAAAGCACACCAAACCTCCAAGGAAAACCCTAGAGTAGTACCAAATGAAGTATCCAACATAAACCAATAAGAGTGAACTCAGAACTGATATGTTTCACAGTAGAACACTAATCCAGAAAGCCAAGAATAGTTCAATGAGAAGGGAGTTGAAATTGAAACCAAATCAGCTAGCCAAGAAACCCTAACAAGACAAGAAAACGAATCAAACACAAGAATATAGTGGCGGATCAGATCTATATCAGATATGGACTTAGAAAAGAAGATGAAGATCATAGATGATAAAAAATATAGAGTCTTGTAGGATCTATTAGAATACCTTAAAACACCCAACAAAATTGGAGGGAAGGAGACTTGCACAGTGCAGTCCTACAAAGGTATATTCATAGGGAAGGAATGATCTGAATTGATTTCAACATAATCACTCTGTAATCCCTTCCATGCCAGTGATTATGGAGGAAAATATGGTTTTCAAAAAGGTGCACAAGAAATAAAATGAAATCAAGGTCAAATCACAAGATCTATAACTCAAAATGACTCATAACTAGATAGAGAAATTCAGGAACACCACAAAAACTAGATTCAAAGAAAAAGAGAAGATCTTAAGACAAATAGTGTAGAATCCCCAAAAAATTCACCAGTTATAGTGTGGCTATTTTTTCAGATCCATTAGGAGTTATTTCTTTGTAGTATTTTCCTTGAAAATACTACTAGATAGAGGAGTAAATGGAATGTGACAAGAAGTGTACAAACAAATAGACCCCCAAATCATACAAGACAATCAATCATCCATGCATGAATTTACTTATTTAGAGTTTGAGTTTAATACCCTATAGACAAACAAGTTGATGGTGATTGTTATATCCAATACAAATAATTCTCTTTCCAGCCAAGAGATCCTATCCTCTACAACACAAATGGTCTTCTACGTAGGATCGTCGGTTCATACAAATCAACATAAAAGAATGGATTATAAACATAGATTTGATGGAAGGGAAACTTCACTTCTATTAATCATGAAATGTGATATATACAAATATCATTATACCATAACATATGGATATTATCCTACATATCTTAGCAGAGTCTCCCCTTCTCCAAGTAATATGACCTTGAGATCAAAATAGTACACAATATCTCATAGAATTAGAATAACATAATGATTCTCTAACTCTCGAAAACTAGCTTGACCCTCAAGGATGGAGTAGTATACAAATACCCAAAGGCCTTCCAAGGAGGAAAAAAGTAGATGCTTAAGGTAAAAATAAGTTAGGAAGATTCTCTAATAATGCACCCAAGCCAACTCAAAGAGATAAGACACCACGTGGTTTCAAATTGATCTCCCAGGGAAAGTGAGCCTCTGGAACATGAACCAAGGTCATAGGAACTAAATTGAGAAACTTCATCCCCATTCCCTATGAAGATAGGTGTTCTATGCGACTATAAAGCTAGAATCTCTGTTAGACACTAGGTCCTAGTGACTGTGGAAAAAACTAAGTCAAATAAAATGTCAAAGTTCAAGCAAGTGATTAACAGTAAAAGGAATCATGAATACTAACTCTAGGGAGAAAAATAGACTTATATAAGGGAGAATAGAAGAAAAGCAAGAGAGAGAAGAAGACAAAGGAAAAGAAGTGCAAAAAGTTAGGAAAAATGCAAAGCAAGAGGGAAACAACATTTGGTTGGAAAGAGGTCAAGAGGAAATTAGTCAAGGTGAGGGAGTAATTACCTCTCTATTCATAATTGAATAGAGCTTGGTGGATATAGTGTTTATCAAAAATCCTTGAGGTCTGGGTGGAATAATTATCCCTCGGAAAATTCCTAAAATTTTTATGAGGCTTCCTTCTTGTATGTTGGATTTTTTATGGTTTTGGAATTACCAGTGTTGAGGGATTAAATCCCCTTGGGTTTTCGGTCAACACCCTTCAGAGCGGGGGATATCTACAGTAAAAAAAAAGTATTCCACACAGCCATGGTACTTAAATAAGAAAACTACGTGAAGAGAGGTGCACCTGGGGGTCCTTCGTTCAGGTAGATCCAGCCAGGGTCCAAACCCTCTTGGAGTTCCTCTTGATCCTTGAACCTGCAAAACTGCCAATTCAAAGAAGCATAGCAATATAAGGACAAAGTATCATATAGCAATCAACTTCATAACTTATTGAAAGATGGTTAATTATACGTTGAAACAATTATTCATATGTAAATCATAACAATAACATCTATGCATAAAGAAGATTGATTTCGGGAACAAGACAAATGTTTATTTATTGTAGATAACTAAAACAACGCAAGGAATGATATCACCTTAATCTTCCTCTTACTGGCTCCAAGTGCAACCGTCCTCTGGGTCCGTCCAATCCCAAGTCTTCAAAAGGCTCCTTCCATGACTCACACAAGGATATCTCAGCTAGTGAAATCATATCATAACTCAAGGAAACAAGGGTTTCCTGTAGTGGGGGAAGTGCTGGAAGCACAGGGATCTTCAGACTTAATAAAGGATAATCTCAGCAGAGTAATTCTCTCTCTTCTCTCCTCCCTTAGGCCTTCCCATTGAAGCCTTTTTATACTGCTCCCAAAATAGTTTTTAGTTGGGAATTCGTTGGGAACAATTGGGTCATGGGCACTAATAGGTAATCAACAGGTAAAACCCATGATCTCCACCCGAAATTAAGGAGATTTATTTTTCTTTAAGTGTTTTAAGACATATACGCGGGTTGGATATACATTGACCCGCATACACACGCATTTAGCTCAGGGAAATGTCGCGTACAGGGAGTAAAACACTGTGTTTTAAGTATTTGGACCAGGTCTGCAAGGAGGCGTTGCCCTAGGCCATAAATGTAGCATCACAAATTATCAATAGTGAGATTTGGAGCTATAACAGGTGCCCCTTAATATATGAGGTTGGAAGGGGTACATGATGGCCGAAATGTATTAAGTACATGGAAACGAAACTTGTCAAAAACTGAGAAGGACTTTACCAGCTTTCAGCCTGCCAAGCCACAAAAGGAGATCAGAAAGAAACATTGTCTGAGGAGGGCATACCCATGCTCAAAGAAAGTAAAGCATGTTTGCATATCAAGTACAAGCGGATCTACTAAGTATACAAGTATATAAGACTGGAAATACATAATAGATCATCTGATCACAATCAAATAAGTACATATATGAATATCACATATAAGAATGTCAATGATGCTGAAGGATGAAGCTGATCACTGATATCAAAAATTGATCCCAATAGTACCAAATGAACATGATGGAATGAGATGCTACTACACTGCAAACTCGGGTGCCAGCATATAGAATGTCACCGTGAGTGGCAGCAACATATAAGGTGGAATGGTATCAACTAGCAGCAACATGACCAACTATCAAGTGAACCAATGAATGTTGATGCAACTCGAGGTCTTCACTGACCACCGTGGTAAATTTCTACACAATGGGAATGAATGAGCTAATTCAGTTGACCATGTGAGAAATAGTTTGATTACCGGTCATTGGTGTATACCATTAACAAATGCGAGACTACTCACCGATAATGATAATGAGAGTCAAGGTACCCCAGTACAATCTAACAAGTGTGAATAAATGATCTGAAGTCGAACACCCGAAAGAATCTATTGATCAGGAGACAATGATGGTTTCCCACTATCGATACTGAAGGATCTGCCACTAATGACTGCAAACCCCAAGGTACTGCCAAATGGAATCTAGAGCTTTGCCCCAGATAAATGAGTCGCAGTCGATGGGGAAAGATCCGCTAGAAGGAAGGCATTAAGGCATCCTTCATTAATCTAGCGCGAGTGTAACCTGCAAGCCAATAATGTGGAAGGAATCAGATGAAAAGGATGTAGTAACCCGACCGAAGCACATCTTCGGCATACACAAGATGTGGCTAGCGCACGATAGAAACCCTCTGAACCAACCAATAATGAAAGTTGACATAGAGGTGAGGTATCCACCAATAGGGTCAAATGGAAACCAAGGTACTGCACGAATCCCAATGTGTGATAATGTAAGCTGACGTCGAACACAAGGTAAACCACTCAGTCAAAGACCCATGATACTGATCGATGTTGAGCACAAGGTGACCTATCAATAATGAAAATAGGGCCAAGGTGCGGCTCTAGGCTTGTCCTCAGAGTAAGATGTCGTCGTTGATAAGGACAAGACCGGCTAGCAAGAAGTCAATGGAGACCTTCTCAAACTGGCACGAGTAAAGGACCAATATAACTTATGTGATTGTTGAAAAGTGTGCAACAAGAAATGCTTGTTGAGAATGCAACAAGATGATGGAGCTTAGTGGAAAGGAGTCACCTTCACTAAGTGGGCCCGCAGGCAATTTATGGCACAAGTTCTATGTTTGATCCGAGCAGGGATGATCACAGTGTGGGTGACCACAGTATGAGTGATCACAGTGTGGGTGACCACAATGTGAGTGATCACAGTGTGGGTGACCACAATGTGAGTGATCACAGTGTGAGTGATCAAAGTCTATTTTTAGACTGGCTGTCAAAAATAGAAAAGTCAAATATTATTGTCTCATAATAATATTTGGACTATAAACTTGATCTTGTTCTCTTGGAGCACTTCAGGATGAGCTACAAATGTGGTACATGTAGATCCTAGAGGGAAATACGTGGTTACCTATGGGATGACTAATATTTGCATGCAGGACTTCAGTTAGAACTCAAGTGAGTTGAGTTTAGTGGACTGGAGGTGCAGTTGATGGAGTTGTGTTCAGTTTTGCTTTGTTAAACTAGTTGTATTTAGTCTAATTGATCAATAGACTAGAGATGAGTTGGGTGAATTAGTCATTAATTAATTCACAAGTTATTAACTCATAATGCAACTATAGAATACATCAGTTAACTCAGTTGCATGTCAGTGCATGTTCAGTTCAGCAGGGACAGGTGTTAGAGGATCAGATTGCTATCAGTTGTGACTATAGTTGTGCATGATGATTTGCACAATCAGAGGGATTGAGTATGCCAATGAATTGGCCAATATCAAGAATTGTAGCTTGTGCTCACGTCCAACAGAGTGTGAGTGATTCTTTGCAGGTGAAATACAAGTTTGATAAACCATTCTCATCAGTTCTTGAGCAGGTATTGAGCTGGAGAGGCAGGCAAGCAGTGGAATAGAATTGGAGATCAGATCTGAGCTATATTGTGTGTAATAGGTGGAGCTAGTACATGATTGCTTGTGATAAGAATTGTACTTTGTAATGTTACATGATTCAATCAATATAATATACAGATAGTGTGGGGTTTTTAGCGAGATGCTTTCCCCGGGATACATACTATGTTAATGAGTTTGATTGATGCTTCTATGTGCGCCTGTGAATGTTTCTGCTTCTGTAAATTGATGATCAATGTAGAGTAGATTATGTATTATACATGTTCCGCTTATAATTGTATGATCAGGATAATCTCTATGAATATGTGTTAAATTATTCAAAATTTCTACATGGTATCGGAGCTGCTTGATGTAGAAGAGATTTTTACAGGATATCAAGCGAGGATTGATCATCTGATCTACTATTCATAAAGTGTTTACATTTTATTTCTTTAGGTAGAGTCTGTAATTGGGCCAGGTAGCCTCTGGATTCATCCTTTCTTTTGGAAGGTGAGATATCCAGTGAATGCCCATACAGTCGATCTCTGTACAAGAAATACTTTGTTCTCACGAATTCTAGATCAGAAGTGGTTGAGTTTTTGAGCTAGTGGAATTTGAATTTAATTCCAAAGCAAGAGATAAAACTCAGAAACATTCAGTGTGAGAATGGAGACAGTATGCCCCAGTATCTCACGAAGTTCACCCAATGCCGAGATGAGCTGGGAAGTGTGGGGGTGATTGTCGGATGAGGATGGTGAGTCTAGGACTCCTTGACCTTCCTAAGAGTTGGCATAGCTACCAGGACTCGGTGAATGGAAGGGAGAAACTGCCAGGATGGGAGAGACTTTGGTCGGATCTTGTGCAGAAAGAGATTAGACGGAGCACCAAAGACGGTTCTTCATCCATGCAGGATGAGGAGAACTGTGCCTTAGCAAGTAAGGCAAAGAAGGGGAAGGGGAAGGTTTCTCTTTCCGAATCCAGTTCTTCCAATGATGGGAAGAAGGTTGACAAGGAAAAGGTGAGATGCTTTCGTTGTCATGAGTTGGGTTATTTAGCAACTAATTGCCCACAAAAGAAGTCCAAGAAGGGATCCGGGGAAGGATCTGAAGGTGAGGCACTTGCTTCACAGTTTGAGTTGGATTTCACACTCTTCGCATGCATGGTTTCATCCATGATGGGAAGTGGTTGGTTTCTTGACAGTGGAGCTTCTTTCCACATGACCGGTGACAAACGTTTGTTCAGTACTTTGGAGGAGAAAGATCTCCAGATACTCATAGGGATGGGTAATGATGAGAAGTATAGTGTCTCCGGTGTAGGCACGGTTATTTTTCAGAGGGAGCATGGAGCTCGCCTTACCTTGACCGATGTCAAGTATGTACCAGGACTTAAGAGAAACTTGGTGTTGATCGCGATGCTGGAAGACAAAGGCTATGATGTGGCCTTCAGTAAGGGAAAAGTTTTCCTTAGACACATCATCACTAGACAGGTGAAGAAGATTGGTTCATGGGTCAAGAACCTATATTCTCTTGAGTTTCAAGATGCATGCAAAGCCTTGAGCAGCGAGGCAACTGATGGAGACTTGGTGGTTGAGAGGGAGCGTATATTACCTCTCAACATGCAGAGCCAGAAGAAGTCTCAGATGGTTGTGGAGGAGCCACGATTGGTGCAGCAGCTTCAGGAGGTTGTGGAGCAGCCACAACAAGGGAAGCTGAGAGGAGATTGAGTAGAGACATCTACTCATCTAGAGACCTCCAGTAGTGGGAAACTTCGAGCCAAGTGGGCTGAGGGATCGCATGCATCCATACCTCCAGGTAGGAGGTGGGGTGATGTGGATTAATCATCCCACAGAGGAGGGGCAGGATCCTTGAGGTACCCAACCTCTTGGATGAGACCTTGCTATGGGAGCCCCAAATGTGTAGTAGCAGGAACTGACTGATTGGGTAGAGACAGATGCGGATGGAGCGGTAGAGAGAGCATAAGTGCAAGGAATCCCAGGACAACGCATAGCTAGCAGGCTGTAGCAATGTGAGAGGCACAAGTGTTTTGCACAGTGCTAGGTGGCACAGAGAGGTGTGAAATGGTGTGAGATGCATGGAGATGTTGCAGTAGCACAGATGTCAGAGAGGGAGCACTTGTCAACAGCAGGTAGAGCTTCAGCATCAGAGGATGTTTCTATCCCAACAGGGAGGTCAGTTGGGAGGTGCAGTGCGGATGCAATGCTGGGAGATAGAACCAACAGCAGCACGGATGCAGTCAGAGATCAAAGTGACAGAGGCTAGAGCAGTCAGATACTGAAGAGCACAAAGATGCAGAGTTTTCAGTCAACAGAGGCAATAGCAGTCAAAGCCTTTGATGACAGAACAAGTGGACCAACCAGATGTGTTGCATGGAGAACATTCCAGAGTTACATGATCGGGTTTGAGAGGAAGCCTTTCTTGTTGAGAGGGAGTGTTGAAAAGTGTGCACCAAGAAATTCTTGTTGAGAATGCAACAAGATGATGGAGCTTAGTGGAAAGGAGTCGCCTTCACTAAGTGGGCCCGCAGGAAAATTATGGCGCAAGTTCTATTTTTGATCCCAATAGGGATGATCACAGTGTGGGTGATCATAGTGTGGGTGACCACAATATGAGTGATCACAGTGTGGGTGACCACATTGTGAGTGATCACAGTGTGAGTGATCAAAGTCTATCTTTAGACTGGCTGTCAAAAATAGAAAAGTCAAATATTATTGTCTCATAATAATATTTGGACTATAAACTTTATCTTATTCTCCTGGATCACTTCAGGATGAGCTACGGATGTGGTACATGCAGATCCCAGAGGGAAATACGTGGTTACCTATGGGATGACTAATTTTTGCATGCAGGACTTCAGTTAGAACTCAAGTGAGTTGAGTTTAGTGGACTGGAGGTGCAGTTGATGGAGTTGTGTTCAATTTAGCTTTGTTAAACTAGTTGTATTTAGTCTAACTGATCAATAGACTAGAGATGAGTTGGGTGAATTAGTCATTAATTAATTCACAAGTTATTAACTCATAATGCAACTATAGAAAACATCAGTTAACTCAGTTGCATGTCAGTGCATGTTCAGCTCAGCAGGGACAGGTGTTAGAGGATCAGATTGCTATCAGTTGTGACTATAGTTGTGCATGATGATTTGCACAATCAGAGGGATTGAGTATGCCAATGAATTGGCCAATATCAAGAATTTTACCTTGTGCTCACGTCCAAAAGAGTGTGAGTGATTCTTTGAAGGTGAAATACGAGTTTGGTAAACCATTCTCATCAGTTCTTGAGCAAGTATTGAGCTGGAGAGGTAGGCAAGCAGTGGAATAGATTTGGAGATCAGATCTGAGCTGTATTGTGTGTAACAGGTGGATCTGGTACTGGATTTCTTGTGATAAGCATTGTACTTTGTAATGTTACATTATTCAATCAATATAATATACAGATAGTGTGGGGTTTTTAGCGAGATGCTTTCCCCGGGATACATATTGTGTTAATGAGTTTGATTGATACTTCTATGTGCGCCTGTGAATGTTTCTGCTTCTGTAAATTGATGATCAACGTAGAGGAGATTATGTATTATACATATTCCGCTTATAATTGTATGATCATGATAATCTCTGTGAATATGTGTTAAATTATTCAAAATTTCTACAGTGATGATAGACAAGACACTGACAACTAGGGATGGATGACTAAAAAATGAGTCAAGAGACACCGGAAAGAGGCTGACTCAGGCTTACTTCCCTTGAACAAAAGCATGACTCAACTGATGAATTTGTGGCAGCATATGATAACTTTGTATAAGTTCGCCATGCAGGAGGCATGAACGAAGTCTCCATATGACTGGAAGAGATAGCCAATCCGAGGAGGACTAACTCAATAACAAGGTTAAGGCATACCTAAGCCAAACTAAATCCAACCCAAATGGAGGAGACTTTCGTTTGAGTGCTTTGTTCAAGGGCAACACGTCTGACTCTAGCTGCCAACAATAAATGGAAATATTGTCTCGTTCCCACTCTTTTTGGAATATATAATTTTTTTTTGTCCTTTTCTTTAAGCTGGAAAAAGAATAAAATAATGTTATAGTAAAGTGGAAAGAACAAGTGTCGGTGAAGTAGATGATCCAGTTCCTGGGATTGGAACAATCCTATGCTCAATGCAGGGAGGCAAAAACTGGTCAAAGACACTCAAAGTTATGTTCCTTCCACGGGTCATTGCATGTCAAGTTGCAGAAGTCAAGGGGATGCAAGTTTGATTTTGCAGACGTCATGGTCAAAATTTGGCTTAAACACGAGTCTAAGTGAAGCCGACTAAAGGCCAAAAGGTGCAAATAGTCAATATGCAATGCAGTAGTACAACTCAACACGAAGGAGCCTCTAGGATATACAGCGAGAATGAAGCGAAGAAGAAAATAAGAATGAGTCTTCAGTGCATAAGTCATAGCAGGACTAAAGAGGACTCCCGAGCCTACTCAAATGAAGCAGCATGGGCCACAAATGTCAGTGAGGTGCTAACTATGATGCCCATGAAAAGGATGGCTTTACCATCATGTCAAAGTTTAAAAATCAGTGAGTGAAGTTGGCTTACTAACAATGAAAGAATGGGATCGACCCTATGGCAAGTATATCAATAGATGGAGGCTAGTTATGCAAAATGCAACAGAAGAATGGCTTCACTAACATATATGCCAGTAAGTAAACGATACCTGCCATGACGGGTTAGTAGTCATGGAACCGACTTGAAATCTTCGAAGAGGCATCCAAAAATTCCTGAAAAACAACCTATCCTCGACAATTCGAGCTCCAAGTTAAAATATACATGAGAGGGAAAAAAATCAAATTTTGAAAAAAAATTTGACATTTTCAATATCTATAAAAGGATTTTTTGACTCACCATTGTTACTGTTTGAGTTGAGAGCACAAGAAGTGGAGAAAAAGAAGCAAGCTTTGCCTATTTCCAAATCCTACTGTTCAAATCTTCCCAAAATCATCAAGTAAAACCTGTGATCACTGCCCGAAATTAAGGATATTTAATTTTTTTAAGTGTTTTAAGACATATACGCGGGTTGGATATACACTGACTCACGTACACACACATTTAGCTCATGGCAATGTCGCGTACAGGGAGTAAAACACTATTTTTTAAGTATTTGGACCAAGTCTAGAAGGAGGGGTTGCCCTAGGCCATAAATGTAGCATCACAAATATCAAGAGTGAGATTTAGAGCTATAACAACCAGACTACGTGGAACCATAATGTTGAATTTTTGAAGGGTGAAGAAATAGAGTCTCTAGACTCCTTATACAATTTGTTGTTCGCAACATAATTTGTGGGTGGAGGTGGAAGAATCTCTAGAGTCCCTATTTCAACTAGCAATTTGTGTTTAAATCCCTAAGAAAAATACCCCTCAATCACTAGAATCTAGCTCGGAGGTGATAACTGAAAGTGTGGAATGGCTATTGTTAGTGTCCATTAGTCTCAGTGATCAAATTTCCTCTTTTCATATTGTTAATAGAGTCTTGGGTCAAGTTATTATGTTTTCAAATAAAATTTGACATCTTTTG
Organism: Pinus tabuliformis; assembly: GCA_031772625.1. Taxonomy (NCBI): domain Eukaryota; kingdom Viridiplantae; phylum Streptophyta; class Pinopsida; order Pinales; family Pinaceae; genus Pinus; species Pinus tabuliformis. The sequence goes on along the minus strand of CM062809.1, from coordinate 844,460,490 downwards.
GTTGTTAAAAAGGTTCTGAGTCATTGTCTAGGTGTAATTATTATTGGTTTGTGATCACCATATCTCCATTTAACGTCATATCATTCATCATTTAAAATTAGCAAGGTGTCATGAGAGTTAGCAAGTTAGGAAATATTTGTTTTTAAAAAATAATCAAAGGTACATTCATGTCACATGGACATATATCTTTCCTATTGAAGAAAGATGTTGCAGTACAAGTCACATCACCAAGGCATCCAATCAAAGTACATATGATGTCATTTCACTATCTAAGGTGAAAATACAATTCTTGAGTTATAAAGGAGAAACCAAGCATATAAAACACTTCATTCTATCTTTCCAAGCTTCTAAGAGCTCCTCTCCATCAGTTTTATTCATGAATAGCTATCACAAGGTATAAATTCTCTACTGCTACTATTCACATTCAGTTGTTGTGCTTTTGGAGGTCCTGCTGCGTTTCAAGCCAACTTGTTGCGCTTTTACCTTGGAGGGTAAAAGGGACCACAAACAGCTCAATTCTTTCTTCAAATTTCTTTCATAACCTCTCTATACCAATAAGTGAATCTATACAAACCTTTCATGTTAAATTTTCCCTCACAAAATCATGAAAATTGTATGCTTAGGGTTTTTGTTGCGTTTTTGCTAGTTTCTCATCCATATTGTCATTTCATTGTTTTAAAGACAAATTTACTAGTTTCTAAATATAGACACCTTAATTAGCCTAAATACACATTCCCTGTCACTCTCCATATTCAAATCCCTCATCCCATAATTTTTCTCCTCAAGCCTAGCTACTCGCTGCACTTCTAGCCAAGGACTCTTTTTTGTCCTTGTTACACATCAATTTGTCGCCATGACACTTGATCAGTTTATGGATACTATTACCATCTGTGAAAGTGTTGAAACCATCTCCCTTAGAAGTCCAAAAACTCAAAATATGTTAAAGTCCACAAGAAATTTGGGTCAAATAGCTCTCACACTTTGTGAAGTTCAACCTCTGCCGATGTCTCTAGTTTTCCCCATGCATGCATCAAAATTTACTCTGAGAATAGTGCAAAGCTACACTTTGTCTGTAACTATTAACCCACGCACATGAATTCTACAAAGTAAAACTAAAATGTATATTCTAGAAACCTAGTTGGTCGAATATATCCCAACTGAAAGCTTTGAGGTGATGACTATTCAAGCTATAACCCTCATAAGATGCATCTCCATCCCTTTTCTCATCGTAACCTAATACTTACCTAAATGAGGTTCATATTCTTCTTAGGGATTTCAAGCTTCCCCCTCTCTGATCTATAAAAGGACTAGAGGGGTGAGGGATGAAGGAGGTCAGAATTCAGAGAATACAAACTTATGCTACTAGTTTGAGATTGGAGAGCTTGTTATCTAAGGAGGAGACTGAAGGCATTTGGGAGGGACCTCACGACATCAAGGTGAAGGTTGTAAGGTTCATCTTGTCTTCTGATTAATACAAATGAGCACTTTATCCCATTGACTTTTGTCTTTTGTGAATAATGAATAGGTTTCAATTGTTTATTATGTTCATTGAGGCAAATTTAATCCCTAATTTACTTTATCATTAGGGTAAGTTATTTAAATTACTATATCAAATGCTCTTTTGATCCTTTTTATGGTTTATGTTTGTAGGTTCTACTAAGCATTTAAGAGCTGCATCAAGCCACAACTGGGGATCTACATCAGACATTTCGTGAAATCGGTAAGAGGTCTATCTATCAGTTAGACTTCTTGTAATTCGATTAAATTCAACTTAGGGAAAGATTCAGTTCATTTATCATGATTGTTTCTAGTTTCCATTTAGGATATAGGGAGATCGCTCTTATCTGCAAGAGGGATTGTCTAGTGTAAAAAACTGGTGACTATACTGGGGAACGTCACTGTTCTCGTCTCTTTTCTTAGCCTCACTTTCTAATTTTTCTGATTTATCTAGTACTGGGTCTTCATAAATTAATGGCCTTTTAGATCTGATTGGTTGATTTTTGAGATTTTTATATTTTCTTTAATTTTTCTTCCTTGTGCCATTTCTTTTGTACACAGAGTGCAAATCTCAACCTTTTTTTTCCATAGAAACTAAGCAGATTTGCAGTGTTGCCTATTGGAAACCCGTGCTATCCCTAGATGTTTTTGAAAATTTCATTATGGCATCAACCCCGGACCAAATTTGTATTTCTAAAAGTGTCATTGTGTTTTTTTGGACTCTGTGTTGTCTTTTCTGAATTCAATTGATTGCTTTGTTGATGATTTCCTGAAGATTAGGTATTTTTGGAAGAATAACTTAGGGTTTTGACTGGTTGATTTGAGAATTGATCAAAATGAGTTTAAATGTCTTTTTTTCATTGATATTCTTATTTTGTTCTGTCAAATACAAGGGATAAGATTTAAAAATTGTTTATTTGTGGTCAAAATTATTTTGAATTACAAGTTAGGGTTTCTGAAAACCTTGTCCTTTTGTGAAAGAATCATAGTTATTTTTGCTCGATAAAAGAAGTTGTTGCTTTCATGTTGGAAAAAATTTTGTGATTGCAGTGTTATCATCATCAAATCAAAGAATTTGTAGGAGAATATGCCTTTTCTCCATCTTCTTGATTAATTTCTGTGTGCTTGAAAGTTTCAAGTGATTAGAAGAAAAGAGTTTGTTAGTTTATTTTGATAATTAGGGAAATCTGGAAATTAGTTAATTGGCTACATTTTTCATTACAAAATAGTGAAATTGGTTGTTTTGAGAAAAGTGAAAAGTTGTGAGTTGTTGCATTTAATTTCTCAAAAATCAAACAAAACTCTTTCTTTTCTCTAAATATAATTTCATTGAAAATTTAAAGTTGCTTTTGCATTTTAGATTGCATTAAGATTTCGAGTCATCACAACATCGTAAGTTTCACCTCAATTATCCATTGAGTAAAAAAGATAGATTAATAGTACATCGCTAATTAAAATTCACTTAGAGTTTTATATTTTTTAGGGCTCTTTTCACCTACATTAGCTTAAGTGTAGGGCTTTTGAATAGGGAAGGAAGTAAACTTTCCCAAGTTACAAGCAAACAATGCAATCTTGAGTTAGGGAGACAAAATTCAAGTATTTCTATTTTGCTCCAGGAAGCTCTTCTTATACATGAGTTAAGCACGAGGTCGTGTCGACTCTGGTGAAGTGATCTGACCCACTTCATTGGCTTAGATACAGTGATTTACACATATTACAATGGTGCCAAAAGGTACTTGGGGTCACTCGAAAGTAAACCTCCAATTGATCATGTCGAGGAGCCTTCAAGGGGATTGAGCTTGTTACTCTTCCCTTGCATGTACATCTGATGTATGACTATCCCCCCAAGTAAAATTGTTGTATTTGGTGAACATAGTGACCATAATCCTAGGGTTGTACCTAAGGTGGTGGAAGGAAGGTCTTGTTGTACCTAGGACAGATGTTGGCTAGACTCACTTGGACTCTCTGGAGGGCAATCTTTGCTCAAGATGGTTTATAGCAGAGTTACTTGCACCAGACCGTTTCATTAAGCAGGTTGTCAGGGTAACTAGTCCAAATACTCATTTTCTATAAAAATATTCACCTTGATCTCTTCGATGTTGGATTTCATCACCAACTAGTATATATTGATCTCTATGAAGAGTAAGTTTGTGTGGTTTGAACTCCTAGATTTTTAGTGTGTGTTACTTTCTGTGTTGTTTTTTTTGTTTTACTTTTTAGAGACTTTAGGTGTAATTTAGATATTGTGTTATTAATAATTTAAAAAAATTCATTGTGGCGGAACTACCAAGACAATCACGTAGGATACTCAGGGATCCCCTTGAGTATACACCAAGTCAGTTAGAAAAGATTAAAGCAGAAAAATCTAAATCATCTGAAATTGGAACTGCAATAGAAACTAAAACTTATACTTTTATATATTTTGATGTAAGAGGAACTGAAGTTAATCAACCTATAACATCTATTGATTCAAGCATTGAAGTAACAGGAACTGAATTTGATCTAAATCAGAATTTAACATCACACTAAGCCACAATTGATTTACAAATTACTGAAATCATTCAAACTGAATCAGATACCATATAATCTTATGATAGAAACCTCGTTTCCAAACCAGATATTAACGAACCTGAGTCTAATATCTCTGAGCTTGACATTCATACATCTACTATAGCACATATTCCCGAAACTTATCATTACTGATAGTATTCCTCTAGCCTTATTGACATTGAAGAACTTGTTTCAAACGAAAAGGAAGAACCTTTAGATTCTATCAGTGAACCTGTGGATATCTCAGAACTTTTGTTTTGATCTCTTCACCCTGACCCTTGGTATTTAAAACCCTTAAAATTTTTAGGGAAAGGGATTCTGTGTTATATGATCTTATTCTACCGTACCCAGTTTTGACTGGTCCACAATGATTCCTAGAAGTGTCGTGACAGATACATCCATGTATTCCACTTCTCCGGAGTCCACATTGTTTGGTGGTGTTTTACCACCTGGATACCACTCTCTTTCAGGAGCTTCTTCCTCGAATCCATCTTGAAACATGTCAACTGGTGTAATTACCCTACCAATGAAGGTTTGGCATCTAAACAAGCCATTAACATGATTTCTGGTAATGTTGGTAATCCACAAGCTAACCCAACATGTGGTTATTATTCTCCTGGGGGGCAACCATCATATCCTCCACCTAGAGGAAAACCTTGTGGTGGACCTTAACCTGTAGATGGGGGCAATCGCCCACAAGAAACTACTTTAACCATGCTCAAATGCCTCAAAACATTTTTGGTCATCTTGTTATGCCTCAATCTGCCTCTAGAATGCCTTACCCTGGATTGAATACAATCTAGAACCCTTCTCAATAGTCGATTCCTGTTGCTTATCAAGTGTCTTTGTATCAACCTAGAAAACCTTTTGAAAAACCTATTAGCCCTGTTGGTATGTGGCCCAAAATGGATTCAAAACACTCTCGAAGTCTTCAAGAGTCTTCATAAAAGATCATTCAAAAGATTAAACAACTGCATGCCAAGAGCCCTTAGAATGACGGAAAAGCACTATTGGGAGGAAAAAACTAGAGAAAACCATGAAAAAATAGAGTATTGGAGGTGTGAGCAATGAATTCACAGTACCCATCAGATCTAGATGATCAACGATCTAGATCTGATTGGTAATCGCAATCAGCATAGGCAGACATCAGATATCGGCGCAGACTATGTGGAACTTGTGATGGCGATTGGTGGAGTCAACGTGGACTGTCGATCAAGCGCACAGATCGATGGCCCACGTTGCATCACATAATCGCAATCGGCCAACACAACAGAGTGCTCACCATTGGCTCGGGGCATGAGCGATATGCGATTGTGATCAATCGCATCGGCGGATCGCAATCGGGGAAATATTATGGAGCGGGGCCTTTATACATGTATATGTGCGATGTGATTAGCCAGACCCGATGGCTATATAAGCATTATTGCATAGATTTTCAGATCCGTAGAAAAGCTATTTTTAAATGCATTTTCGTAGTTTTAATGTATTTCCAAAAAAAAAGGGACAGGCCATTTACGACAGGCGACAGCGATTGGGAATGGACCCGATAGCTCTGTTTGGCTCTGTTAATATTTTTAACAGTCAACGGTTGAACTGAAATAACAGAATATATGGCCATAAGGGGAAAAACAACAGTGCAACACAGCCAAACTAGTAGAAATTATCATGGAGCATCGCTGGCACGAGTGAGCCACCTGACAACAAGGAAAAATTACAAGAATTTGGTTACTACTATTAGAAAAATAAACCTCCGAGCTCATGCGTGTCTATTCATGGCATCAAGCCATTAAAAAGAAAGAGAGGATAGATTAGACACCTTGAGCCTTTGAGAGCCCGAGGGCATCATAAAAGGCCTATAAATGGCTGAAAGTTAGAGGTAATAGAGGTTCAACTTTTGGAGGCTGTGGATACTCTGTTCCTTGAAACGTCTCATGTTCATTCCAATAATACAAGCTTCTTTTATTGTTACATGTTCAATTCCCATTTCCTCCTCTGTTCTAAACTTGCACTTGAATAGATTATTCATGTTTTCTTCTGTGTCTAATGCCATATAATTGTCATCTTATCTTTGCGTTGATAAATTAGATTTGCAAGTTTCATCTACTTTTTGTAGCTAGCCATTCATATGTGTTTATGTATGCATCTGCCGGTATAGTTGGTATTCTCCATCTATCCATTGAATCTATAAACTATTGAGCATTAGTGGTCTAAAGCATTATCAAGATGAGGGTGTTCATGCATGTCTAGAGTGAAAAAGGAGTTGAAAGCGTCATCTGAATTGATCCAAACCTTAATCCATTCAAATAGTTCAGAGAACAATATTGAAGATTTATATGTTACCAGGCATCTCTGAGCTACAACCTAGGAGAGCTTCCTGGAGTGCTAACATAATTGGTGTCATTGTTGGGGAGAGGAGACTGAAGCTCAACTTCCCTGGAAGACGACACAAATATAGCTTTGATGATAGACAAAGTCTGGAAACTTTTTCAGTTGTAATCATCTATCTGGCGACTCTACTGAAGGACGAACCTCTTGGCGACTCCACTCCATAGTGTTGGCTCGGTTTGTGAGGCATAGTAGGAGAAATCCTTAGAAGCCACTAGCTGACCCGGTACCTAACTCTGAAAAAATCATCAAAGCAAGAAAGGCATTGCAGAAAGGAGCATCAGTTTCAAGTAACTCTAAAAAATATTCTATATGTCTGCAAGAAAATCTTGTAACATAGCAAATACATGTTGAGAGTATAACATCTAATACTAGTAGTGAAGAAAAAATCTCAAAGACTCGTAGAGCTCCTTATTCTTTAGTTTATCCTTTTGTTGCAAGCCTAAAGGAAACCTCCCCTCCTATCCATCATACTCCTTTAGGCCTATCAGTCACTCCTCAACCCTCTTTCATTCAAACTTACAGTACCCTTACAGCCACCACAATTATGGCAGCACCTAACAAAATGGAAAGAATCATAGCTGCTAGGTATAGTACTACCCACTCCTATAGATGCCATGCATACTAGAGAATATCATAAGTATATGCCTAATTTCATTAGGAATGAAGGTGTTACAACTAAAGAAAATCTTGAATCATTCTATAGCTATGCTGATAACCTAGACATTAGTGAAGATGATGTGTGGATGAGAGTCTTTGCCCAAAGCCTAGATGGAGAGGCTGGGAAATGGTTCAGAGAACTAACCCCAAGGTCTATAGTAGATATTGAGGCTTTAGATTATGCATTCCTAAAGCATTTGGGGGATAAGAAGGATCTACTCTACTACCACACCAAGTTTGGCAGCTTAAAGAGGGAAAATGGTGAGTTGTTATCTGATTTTAATAAGAATTTTAACCGTATGTACAGCAAGATACCAGCTGAAGTAAAACCCACTACAACCTCTGCTAAACTCACCTGTGCCAATGCCTTTGATTCTGACTTCTGTCTACTATTGAGGGAGAGATGATGTGCTACCTTGGCTAATATGCAGGATGAAATCTTGGAAGTAGAATCAAACATCATGGTTGCAGAGAAGCTCAAGGGGAATGTTGATAGAAGGAGACAAAGGGGTGCATCCTAATCATCCTCAAATTCCAAGATAGATAAAATGGCCAAGATGATATAGTTATTAGCCTATGAAATATCCAAATTAAAGGTTGAGTAGCACCCCGAGAAAGGGAGAGTTCCTAACACCTTTTCTCTTAGAAATCCAAATCCATATGGGAGAACTAATGAGCAGTTGCAGATTCTGCAAAGAAGCAAAGATGCCAATGAAGACCAAAGGGTGAAGACCCCTTTCCAGAATGTAATCATGGAAGAAGAGCAGTTTGAAGAAGATGAGGAGATCCATTGTCTAGAAGACAAAGGCAGTGCCTCCTTTTTTACCTTAGGTGCCCATGAAAAATCATTATTAAATGACCAGATCAACCAAGAGTGGGATGGTGAAGCTGTTTTGCAAACTGATGATCAGCGCAGATATGATATGAGGTCGAAGATGAATAATGCCAAGGAAACTCTTGTTCAGAGAGCTATTGTCCCTACAATACAACAAGCTAAAAAGGAGAAACGACCGATAGTTGATCTCATCATCCTCAAAGCTCTAGTTCATGAGGTAAGAGGCCTTGACAAGTCTCCTTCTCCTTTCAGTTTTAAATCAAAAATTCAGAAGCTAAGAATACTTATACCTCTAATTGAACTAGTGAAGAATGAGTCCTTCAAGAGATCTATCCTTGAGGCCCTTGAGCCTAATTCCATCCAGGCCTCCACTGACTATGTAAATCTATAAGATGACAAACCAACTGTTGTTCTCAACCCAATGATTGAAAACTATGATGACAGCTCCCCATCATTCTATGTCTCTTTGAATATTCATGACAAAATCCTCCACAACTGCCTTCTAGACACAGGAGCCAGCCATAATCTAATGCCCAAGGTTGTCATATATGAGTTGAGTCTTGACATTACCAAGCCTTATCGTGACAGATTTTCTTTCGACTCTAGAAAAGTGAAATGTTTGGGACTAATCAAAGACCTAGCCATAACCTTGTCTCAGATGCCCATGAAGAGCATGATGATGGATATTGTGGTTGTAAATGTACCCCCTAAGTTTGTCATGTTTCTTTCCAGAGGTTGGATCAAGAGATTACGTGGAACATTGCAAAATGATCTGTCCTATGCTACTGTCAGATTTTTTGGAGGTAAAAGTCAGAGATTACACAGAGAGGCTCAGTTGCCTTATATCATCAGTGATGAAGGGAATCCCACTAATCATCCCATATACGCTATTGACACTGATTTTGGAGCCTGTATTCTTCAGATTGAAGAATCCCAGTTGGCCTCCATGCAGCTTAAGAAACCAGTTTGCCAGATCACAGAGGAAGAAGGACCACAAATTTGGGACATGTTCTTTGATCGAGCCTGCTCTAAGGAAGCTACAGGGGCAGGTTTTATGAAACTAGCTCAAGAAAAGATAGAAAATATAGATCAACGCCTTAGAATTCAGCCTCTTCGAGGGGGAAACCTCCTTTACATTACATAAATGAACAATTCTTGGATGATACAAATGACAAAACCTCCTTTCTATATATAGGAGTCTAAGGAGTCACAATATAATCCAGCCGACCCAACAATAATAATATAAAGCCACAAAAATAACAATAGAGGGATTCTATGGGGCACATAAATAACAATATGGGGGTAATAGGGGCACAACAATATAAATAAGGGGTATAACTACAATAGTAATGGGGTAATCACTAGTATTATAGGGACCCAACATGCCCCTCTCCTTCAAAAAAGTGTTGTCCTCAACGTTTGAGTAGTTCTGGATACTTCTGCATAAAATTCTCATCCTCCCATGTGGAATCTTCAGCGGATAAGTTCTTCCACTTGATAAGATACTCTGAAATTGATCGATTTCGTAGCTGTCGAGTTCTTGTTTCTGTGACTGCTTCTGGTTCCAATATAATTTTTCCTTCCTCGTCAAGTTCTGGCAATATTGTTTGAATTGGGAGCTTGTCACCTATAACCTTCTTTAAACATGAAACATGGAAAACTGGGTGCAATCGAGAAGCTGCAGGAAGCTCCAATTTGTATGCCATAGTACCAATCTTTTGCAACACCTTGTACGGACCATAATACTTTGGTGATAATTTATTATCCTTCTTAGCTTGCTTTAGGGACATTTGCTTATATGGTTGTAGCCGTAGGAATACCCAATCACCTACATCAAAACTTCTTTCACTGCGATGTTGATCTGCCTGTTGTTTCATTCTATTTTGTGCCAACACGAGGTTATCCTTTAAGAGTTGGAGGACTTGTTGTTGATGTTCGATGTGATGTTCCACTGCCTGAACCTTAGAATTTTCTCTTAAATATGATGTGATGGATGGTGGTTGATACCCATAAAGTGCCATAAATGGGGTCATTTTTGTTGCTGTATGGAAGGAAGTGTTATACCACCATTCAGCCAGAGGCAACCATTTGACCCATTGTGTCTGTTTATCAGATACAAAGCAACGAAGATATCCTTCCAAACATTTGTTTACTATCTCAGTTTTCCCATCAGATTGAGGATGATAAGATGAGCTATGAGCTAACTGAGTACCAAGACAAGAAAATAATTCTGTCCAAAAATTTCCAGTGAAAATGGGATCTCTGTCACTTACAATAATCTTTGGGTTTCCATGTAGCTTTTGATATGTTTCCATAAATGCAGTAGAAACTGTACTGGCTTTAAATGGATGTGATAATGCACAAAAGTGTGCATACTTGGTAAGTCTATCAACTACCACCATGATGACACTCTTTCCCTCAGACTTGGGTAAACCTGTGATAAAATCCATTGAAACCTCCTCCCAACGTTGGCTTGGAATGGATAAAGGTTGTAATAGACCCGGTGTCTTAATTGTTTCAACTTTATTTTGCTGGCAAACCAAACATTCCGCCACAAACTTTTGAATATCTGATTTAAGGCCATCCCAAAAAAATTCCTTCTTAACCCTGTGGTAAGTTTTTAAAAATCCTGAGTGCCCTCCTAAGGGAGAAGTGTGCAATTCCATAAGAATCTTTTGTTTTAGCTGGGAATTCTTACAGAGGTATAAGCGATCTTTGTACCATAACGAATCATTTTGCCAGCTAAATGTATCAGAAGTACTGGAATCTTGTTGTAGCTTTCGAATAAGTGCCCACACTTCTTCGTCATTCTTCCATTCCTCCCTTGCTTCGTTTATCCAATCTGGTTGGATAATAGAAATGGCACACAACAATGCTTCCACATCCTCATCCTTTCTTGAGAGTGCATCTGCCACCACATTTTGCTTCCCTTTTTTGTAGATGATTTCAAAGTCATAACCCAACATCTTTGTGACCCACTTTTGTTGCTCTTCAGAGGATAATCTTTGTTCTAAAAAGTATTTAAGGCTATCATGATCCGTTTTTACCTTGAAGTGTCTTCCCATTAGGTAGGGTCGCCATTTCTTAAGTGCATGGAGTATTGCCAACATTTCCTTCTCATAAATAGCTTTTCTTAAAAACTTTCCCTTGATTGGACGACTTTCAAAAGCAATGGGTCTTTCATCTTGCATTAGAACAGCACCAATTCCATTTCCTGAAGCATCACATTCCACAATAAAGGTTTTTGTGAAGTCCGGTGTAGCTAAGACCGGTGCTTGGCACATTGCCTCTTTAAGATGTTCAAAGGCCTTTGTTGCTTCCGGAGTCCATGAAAATGAATCTTTCTTCAATAATGTTGTTAGAGGTGCTGCTATTCTCCCATAATTCTTAACAAACTTGCGATAATACCCTGTCAACCCAAGAAATCCTCGCAGATGCTTTATGGATGTGGGGATTTTCCATTCCTTAATGGCTTTAATTTTGCTAGGGTCTACCTTAACTCCTTCATGAGATACAATATGACCCAAATATTCCACCTCCTGGACTCCAAAGAAACATTTGGATCTTTTTGCATATAATTGTTTCTCCTCCAATAGTTGTAGCACCCTGTCAACATGTTCAACATGATCCTTCCAAGACTTGTTGTAGATTAGTATATCATCAAAAAATACTAACACAAATTTTCTAAGGAATGGTTTGAAAATTGAATTCATCAAACCTTGAAATGTTGAAGGTGCATTGGTAAGGCCAAAAGGCATGACCAAAAATTCATAATGACCCTCATGAGTTCTAAATGCCATTTTCGGAATGTCTTCAATCTTCATTCTGATTTGATGATATCCCGAACGAAGATCCAACTTGGTGAAGTAAATTGATCCATGCAATTCATCCAGTAATTCATCAATAACAGGAATGGGGAACTTATCTTTAATAGTGAGCTTGTTGAGCTCCCTATAATCCGGACACATGCGCCATGATCCATCCTTCTTGTGCACCAATACTACTGGAGCTGAGAAAGAACTTTGACTCGGTTGAATTATACCAGCCTCTAGCATTTCTGCAACCATACGTTCAATTTCACTTTTTTGGACATAGGGATATCTGTACGGCCTGATGTTTGGAGGAACACTTCCTGGAATCAGATGAATAGCATGATCATGATCACGCATAGGTGGGAGACCTTTGGAGTCTCAAATACCTTGGAATGATTGTCCAGGACTTTTTGGAGATCTGGAGAAATAGATGATTCCAATGTGGAAACATCTAGCGAACATAATTGTGCAATTACACCTCTTTGCTCCTTTTTTAGAAGCTTTGTCATGCCATTAGAGCTGATTATCTTTCCTGGTTTCCCTGCAATACCCCTTAATTCAACTTCCTTTCCTTCCGTAGAAAATTTGATGAAAAGTTCTTGAAAATTAAAAGCTATTGTACCCAAGGATTGTAGCCATTGGACTCCTAGTACAACATCAGCACCTCCCATTGGAATGGAAAGCATTGGGCTAGTCAATACATATTCTCCCATGGATAGCTTGATATTATGGCACTTTCCAGAGCAATTTATTGTTCCTCCATTTGCAATCATCACTTGACACTCTGGTGCTGGATATAGGAAGCAATTCAATTCTTTTGCTACCCTACAATGAATAAAATTGTGGGTGCTTCCTGAATCAATCAACACTATTACCTTTTTCTTCTTGATTTGTCCTTCTATCTTGATGGTTTGAGGAGTGGTAATTCCCGCCAATGCATTACAAGATATGGTCGGATTTATTTGTTCTTCATCTAGGCTTTGTTCCTGGAGTATATCTTCTTCTTTTGACCTTTCTTGCTCCTTTTCTTCTTCCTCTTCACAATCTATGTAGAATAATTTCTTCTCAGCACACTTATGACCTTTAGTGTATTTGCTATCACAACTGTAACAAAGCCCTTTTGCTCTTTTTTCTTCCAATTGTTGTGGTGTCAACCTTATAGGTTGTGGAAGACTAGGGGCAACAACACTTCCGTCTTTATAGTTGTGAGTGGTATGCTTCCTGGTTGCCATAATTTTGCTTTCCATTTTTCTTGCTAACCTGAATGCCTTCTCTAATGAATCAGGTTCCCAAAGGCGAACATCATGTTGGATATTATCCTTTAAAGACCCTATGAACACATCAATCCTATGCTCTGGAATATCTTTTACCCTTATGTTCAATTTTTGGAACTCCTCAATGTGCTCCATTACTGAACCCTTTTGTTTGAGACTTATCAATTGGCTAAAAAAAGTGTTGCTTTTTGTATCTTCATAATGTGCTATCAATTCTTCCGTAAAAATTGCCCAAGTGATAAATTGTTTACGAGAGAAAAGCCATTGATACCATACAAACTGATTTGGTTCCAAATATACAGTTTCCATACGTACCTTTTGTGTGTTTTGCACATTATTGAGATCGAAGAATTGCTCCATCTGTAATATCCATGTGGCGGGATCCTTGCCATCAAACTTCCTCATATCGATTTTTGGAATATGGTGATTCTTCGATCCAACATTAGCGTCTATGGAATCATGATTAACATTTCTTTTGTTCTCATCATGAGTTTCCTTTACTACCTTTTCACCATTAGTGACCCTTTCTTGTAGCAACTTCTTCAATTCTTCCATGTCTGTCTTCAAATCTATCTTCAAATCTACCATGTCTCTCTTCAAAACTGTCTTTGAATCATCCATCTTAGCTTCCATGCCCTTTATCTTAGATTCCATGCAATTTATCTTAGATTCCACACCACTTATCTTAGCTTCTGTTAGCTTTTGTGAGCGTGACATTTGTTGCACTTGTTCTTGTAATTTTGATATATCATGTAGCATTTCTTCCTCTTCTTCATGAGTCATGCTAGAGCTTTCAGGTTCCTTACTAGGTGTTTGCATTTTCTTTCCTCGGGGCATCAGTTACCGATAATAATGCTTTACTATGCCCTTTGAATTCCGTTAAACCAAGCTTACACAAAAATTAAAAAAAAAACTACACACCTTTTTTCACTTTATAGAAGCCTGATATTGAATCTGATGTATCTCTGTAATTTCGGATCATCCAGTTCTAAAATTTCTACCTGTAGTAGCCTTTTGTGTCCTCTTTCCAATGCCACAAGTCTGAGCCAAATTGGATTCTCCAAGGAAGAGTTATGTGAAATCTCCCACAGTGACTTTCTTTTAGACTGGTTCAGTAGAGCGAACTTGTACGACGTGCCACGAGTCACTGTTTCAACCTTTGAATCTGAAACACACACACAAGAAACTACAGTCTATCCTCTTTCTGTACCTTCTTACGAAATTTCAATTTGATCCCCAGAGAGAAAGTTATGATGATTTTCCCCAGGTCACTTGTTTTGAATGTAATTCAGGAGTCTGCAAAAAGACCAACTTCCTCAGATCATATCTCCACAAATATCGCGCGAAAAGCTTTGAAATTTGGACCCAAGGTTCAGCGCGATTTCTTCTCAAATGAGTTTTTTTTGCAACTTTTGAAACGCCACAGGAAAAAAAGTTATAGCGAAAATGCCACGATGACCTGTTTGGAGCAACGAAACCCTAGAATCCAAAGCTCTGATACCAAATGTTATGAAACCAGCTCAAGAAAAGATAGATCAACGCCTTAGAATTCAGCCTCTTCAAGGGGGAAACCTCCTTTACATTACATAAATGAACAATTCTTGGATGATACAAATGACAAAACCTCATTTCTATATATACGAGTCTAAGGAGTCACAATATAGTCCAGCCGACCTAACAATAATAATATAAAGCCACAAAAATAACAATAGAGGGATTCTATGGGGCACATAAATAACAATATGGGGGTAATAGGGGCAAAAAAATATAATTAAGGGGTATAACTACAATAGTAATGGGGTAATCACTAGTATTATAGGGACCCAACAGCAGGTGTATTCCTGGTGTCCCCCACACAAGAATGCATTCATTTATCTTTCAAACTAACTTTTCAGGTCACAAATAACATAGTGGAGTACGAAGCCTTGATATTAGGCTTAAATGTTGTTAAAGAGATGGGCATAAAAGGTCTGAAGGTGTTTCGATATGCAGACCTTATCATTCAGCAGGTCAGCAAAATTTTCCAAGAAAAGAATCCAAGGCTAAAAGCATACAGAGATGAGGTATGGAAGCTTAAGGGTTCTTTTAATAGTTTCAACATTTCTTACATCCCTAGAATGAAGAACCAACTTGTTGATTCCCTTCTTGTGTCTGCTAGCACGTTTATTCCTCCTTTGCCTCCTAAATTTGCTTATGAAGTTTAGGTGAAATATAGACCATCTCTGCCTAACAATGTCGAATACTGGAAATTTTTTGAAGATGATGATGAAATTAATAGGCTTCTACAAGTCTTTGATGAATTTGTTGAAATGCACATTGATCAAGAAAATGAATCCACTGAATAAAATGGCATGGCAAGGAGAATGAGTAACCTGATTGAATTACAGCAGATCAGAGAGCAGTTGGTTGAGAAGTCAAAATTTCATCAGAAGAAAATAAAAGACACCTTTGACAAGAAGGCAAAAGTGGAAAATTTCCAAGTTGGTGACTGGGTTCTCAAATGGGATGAATTGAAGGAAAAGAAAATTAATCATGGTAAGTTTTACTCCTTATGGACAGGTTCGTTTGTCATAGCTCAAATTTAGCAGAACAATACCTTTATTCTGCACAATCTGGAAGGAGAAGATGTATTTGGTGGCCCAGTCAATGGGCAGTTCTTGAAACTTTATTTCATTTAAGGCTTTAAAGCCTTGATATTGTAAATATGCTTTTTAGTTTTTATTTTTTATGCAAAATAAACTCCATGCCCAAAGGAACACTAGAAGATAGATTTGATTTTGGTTTTACAGGAAAGGCATTGGTCTGTGGCTCTTGAAACCTTGTAGGGAGGCTTTCATCCCCAAAAGGAGCTAGTGTTAGCCCTGTTGGTATGTGGCCCAAAATTGATCCAAAACACTCTTGAAGTATTCAAAAGTCTTTTGAAAAGATCATTCAAAAGATCAAAACAACCGCATGCCAAGAGCCCTTAGAATGACGGAAAAGCACTATCATGAAGCAAAAACTAGAGAAAACCATGAAAAAATAGAGTATTGGAGGTGTGAGCAATGAATGCACAGTAGCCATCAGATCTGGTCGATCAACGGTCCAGATCTGATTGGCAATCGCAATCGGCACATGTAGACATAAAATATCGGTGCAGACTATGTGGAACTTGCGATGGCGATCGGTGGAGTCAACATGGACCGTCGATCAAGCACACAGATCGACGACCCATGTTGCATCACAGAATCGCAATTGGCCAACACAACAGAGCACTCACCATCGGCCCAGGGCATGAGCGATATGCGATTGCGATCAATTGCATTTGCTGATTGCAATCAGGGAAACATAATGGAGCAGGGCCTTTATACATGTATATTTGTGATGCGATTAGCTGGACCCAATGGCTATATAAGCATTATTGCATAGATTTTGAGATACATAGAAAAGCCATTTTAAAATGCATTTTTGTAGTTTTAATGTATTTCCAAAAAACAAAGGGATAGACCATTTGCAATAGGCAACAATGATTGGGAACGGACCCGATAGCTCTGTTTGGCTCTGTTCGTATTTTTAACAGTCAACAGGTGAATTGAAATAATAGAATATATGGCCGGAAGGGGAAAAACAATAGCACAACATAGCCAAACCAACAAAAATTATCATGGAGCATCTTTGGCACGAGCAAGCCACCTGACAGCAAGTCAAAATTACCAGAATTTGGTTACTGTTGTTAGTAAAAGAAACATAAAATCTAATGCATGTCTATTCATGGCATCAAGTCGTTACAAAGACAGAGAGGATAGATTAAGACACCTCGAGCCTTTGAGAGCTCGAGGGCATTGTGAGAGGCCTATAAATGGTTGAAAGTTAGAGGTAATAGAGGTTCAACTTTTGGACACTATGGATACTTTGTTCCTTGCAGCATCTCATATTCATTCCAGTAATACAAGCTTCTTTTTCTGTTACATGTTCAATTCCCATTTCCTCCTCTATTCTAAGCTTGCACTTGAATAGGTTATTCATGTTTTCTTCTGTGTCTAATGCCAGATAATTGTCATCTTATCTCTGTGTTGATAAATTAGATTTGCAAGTTTCATCTACATTTTGCAGCTAGCCATTCATATGTGTTTATGCATGCATCTTCCGATACAGTTAGTATTCTCCATCTATCCATTGAATCTATAAACTATTGAGCATTAGTGGTCTAAAGCCTTGTCAAGCTGAGGGTGTTCATGCATGTCTGGAGTGAAAACAATGTTGAAATAGTCATCTAACTTGATCCAAACCTTAATCCATTTCAATAGTTCAGAGAACAGTATTAAAGATTTATATGTTACCAGGCATCTCTGAGCTACAACCTAGGAGAGCTTCCTGGAGTGCTAACACAACCTATGCAACAACTACCTCCTGCAGGTATGTCTTCTCAAGTTCAACCAACTGTCCGGACTACATCATCGACACCTACCCAGGAATCAATTCAACAGTTTACCCAAAGTATCCAACAAACTGTAGGGCAGTCTTCTATGGAAACGTTTGTTTGAAACCGAGGTTCAAGTTTGTCTAGAACTCCCATTCCTAGAGTATCGCAAATAATTTCCCCATGTACATCGCAGTTTACTATGCAACCTCTTGTTCAATATTTACCTTAGGCATCTGGTGTTCAATCTATTCCTACAATTCCATCAGCACCTCAAATACTTGTTGTTAAGCTTAGTGTTCCTTATATGCAAGTACCTTTTCAAGGGCTATCTTTCCAAGGTTTACCCCAGAGTCAGTTTGTTCAAGCTACAACTTTTCAAAATCAATTTATCCAAGGTCAACCCTTCCAAGGACAGTTTGTTCAAGTTGAAATGGGTGAGATTCTCCCCTTCTAGAATCATCCATACACACATGATATGTTTCAACAACCTATTCAACTGCAATATTGTATGGCTCATCCTGGATACCCAAGAGGTATGCAGATTCCAACTACTCTGGCTATTCCAAGATATCCTAGATATCATCCCCCTGGTATGGGACTTGCCCCTCAGGGTTATCAATATCCATTGTAGGACCCCAATCGCAAGTTGCCGTTCATTGTAACCTTGGATTTTCTTGACCTGTCTTGGTTAAATAATGGTCCACTTCTTTATTTAACCTATTGGTCGGCTATCCCTACTAGTTGCCCAATGACATTCCTAAGTTTGAAGGTAAGTCGGGTGAAGATCCATCGAACCATGTCATGACCTACCATCTTTGGTGTGCATCAAACTCGTTAAATGACGATTCTATTAGATTAAGAATTTTCCAACGAACCCTAATCAGTTCGTAAACCAAATGGTAGGAGGAATTACAGCTCGCTTCCTTCAACATGTTCAATGCCCTTTCAGTAGCCTCTTTGACCCATTTTCAGTTATCCATTCAATATGAAAATGGAACTGAACTTTTGACTTCTTTGAAGTAGTCAACATCTATCCATATCTTAGATCACATTCACGAATGGATACGAAGATGTCACCTAGTCAAAGTTTACATTCCAAACCAGATTCTAGCTGAGTGGTTTATAAAATCACTTTTACCAGTAATAACTGAACATGTGGCCAAAGGGGGAGTTGTAACTGAAGAGAAGGTAATTGCTCGCGCTCAATATCTCGATCTTGTTTATACTCATTCTGGTACTTTGTATGAAAAGGTACCATATTTACCCTGATCTACTCCAAATAATCCACCTCTTCCAGGATCACATGCTGCAGATGGCATGACTGGTTCTGTGAGCTAGAGACTAAGAACAAAAAGAAAAATTATAAGAATGTTTAAGTTTCCACTCTATCTAATTCACCTTATGAAGATCCTTCTCCCAGAATTAATTCCAAAATCAATGTCATAGATTCAACTACTGGCAAGGTTAAGTCATCGAAAAATAAGAAAAATGGAAAAGGTAAAACTAATCAAGACAACTGCTCTAAAGAGAAAGCATCCAAGAATGAACCATCTAACGAAAAGAGGAAGCCTCGATATCCTTGCTTTATTTTTGAGGAAGATCATTACACTAAGGAGTTCCCTCATCAAGCCGAAGTTTCAAAATTCATCAAAGGTTCACCCACACCCGCTGTTTAGAATGATCATTTTACTCAAGGTAGTAAAATGGTCTCTCACAACCAATCCTCCTCATCCTTGTTGACAGATATCATGATGATGTATTCCAAATTTATGGTAGCAACGAGATCCAAATATTATGCATCAAAGAGTCCTGTTGAAAATGGAGATGACTCCAATTCATCTAGTCAAAATTTTGCGTCTACTCCTCCTTCTTCTGAACCATTACACATTGAAAAACCAAATCCTGATATGGAAATTTTTTTGCCTCCTAAGGGTATGCTTCATATGTCAGGCTTCAATCCTCATGCGAGGGCTACCCAAAATTATAACATCGTCGAATATTTGGAGATGTAACCTTCTGCCATGTCTTCCCTTGAAGTGCTGCAAACTTGTCCAACGCAAAGGAAATTATTGTTATCACCGATAGGAGTTGTAGATCCTCAAGACTCCCATTTCATTGTTTTTTATCTCTAGAATCATGTCCAGCATCTCCCACACCAACTGGATTTTCAAATACTAGTTCACGTCAAAACTCGACGATTTTTTCAAACAGTGATTGACGAAGGAGCATCGACATGTATTATGTCCATTTCCTGTTGGAAAAATTTAGGTTCTCCAAAAATCAATCAATCTCCCACAACTTTGAAAGCCTTCTATGGAAGAGGTTTCTGTCCGTATGGAGTTTTAAATGATTTTCCAATCGAGTTAGAGGGGAGAATAATTTGACAGATGTTGACGTTATTGATGCTCAACTTGATTACAACCTTTTTCTTGGTTGGAGTTGGACTTCTGCCATGGTGGAAATAGTATCATCACATTTTAGGATGATTATTTTTCTTCACAAAGGAATAATTGTGAAAGTAGATTAATTATCCTACTATACCTCTAATCCTAATTCTACTGGTAGTATCCCATTTGTTGGGAAATCAACGACTCCATATGAGGAAGTTGGCGTTGGCGTGCTCAAAGATTCATCTTTGATGGGAATTTTCGTGTTCCATGCACCCGTTATTCTTCATAATGAAGCACAGATCAACATGATCACATTAAATACTTTCGAAATGGGAAATCCATGGAAAGTACCATCAGAATTAGAAATTATCTTATATGGTGATGAAATGCTTCATAGTCCTTTTGAATTAGCCTATGAGGCCATCCAATCTTTTTTGAACCCATCAACATCTTATGATCAAATGAATATGATCATTGATGAATATTCTCATTTGTCACGCTTGGAACCAATCTCTATGCCTAATCCTTTTAACAAATATTTCTTAACTGATGAAGGGAATATGGAAGTTATGACCTTGGACGAAATGCCATGGGATGATACTCATCATCATTCAACTTTCTTACCATCTTTTGATAAAATTAAGAATAATTTTTCATCATTATTTTCGTTTCGGTTATGAAACCAGCTCAAGAAAAGATAGAAAAGATAGATCAACGCCTTAGAATTTAGCCTCTTCGAGGGGGCAACCTCCTTTACATTACATAAATGAACAATTCTTGGATGATTCAAATGACAAAACCACCTTTCTATATATAGGAGTCTAAGGAGTCACAATATAGCCCAGCCGACCTAATAATAATAATATAAAGCCACAAAAATAACAATAGAGGGATTCTATGGGGCACAGTAATAACAATATGGGGGCAATAGGGGCACAACAATATTAATAAGGGGTATAACTACAATAGTAATGGGGTAATCACTAATATTATAGGGACCCAACATGCCCCTTTCCTTCAAAAAAGTGTTGTCCTCAACGTTTGAGTAGTTCTGGATACTTCTGCATAAAATTATCATCCTCCCATGTGGAATCTTCAGCGGATAAGTTCTTCCACTTGATAAGATACTCCGAAATTGATCGATTTCATAGCTGTCGAGTTCTTGTTTCTGTGACTGCTTCCGGTTCCATTATAATTTTTCCTTCCTCGTCAAGTTCTGGCAATATTGTTTGAACTGGGAGCTTGTCGCCTATAACCTTCTTTAAACATGAAACATGGAAAATTGGGTGCAATCGAGAAGCTGCAGGAAGCTCGAATTTGTATGCCATAGTACCAATATTTTGCAACACCTTGTACGGACCATAATACTTTGGTGATAATTTATTATTCTTCTTAGCTTGCTTGAGGGACATTTGCTTATATGGTTGTAGACGTAGGAATACCCAATCACCTACATCAAAACTTCTTTCACTGCGATGTTGATCTGCCTGTTGTTTCATTCTTTTCTGTGACAACACGAGGTTATCCTTTAAGAGTTGGAGGACTTGTTGTTGATGTTCGATGTGATGTTTCACTGCCTGAACCTTTGGATTTTCTCTTAAATATGATGTGATGGATGGTGGTTGATACCCATAAAGTGCCATAAATGGGGTAATTTTTGTTGTTGTATGGAAGGAAGTGTTATACTACCATTCAGCTAGAGGCAATCATTTGACCCATTGTGTCTGTTTATCAGATACAAAGCAACGAAGACATCCTTCCAAAAATTTGTTTACTATCTCAGTTTGCCCATCAGATTGAGGATGATAAGATGAGCTATGAGCTAACTGAGTACCAAGACAAGAAAATAATTTTGTCCAAAAATTTCCTGTGAAAATGGCATCTCTGTCACTTACAATAATCTTTGGGTTTCCATGTAGCTTTTGAATTGTTTCCATAAATGCAGTAGAAACTGTACTGGCTTTAAATGGATGTGATAATGCACAAAAGTGTGCATACTTGGTAAGTCTATCAACTACCAACATGATGACACTCTTTCCCTCAGACCTGGGTAAACCTGTGATAAAATCCATTGAAACCTCCTCCCAACATTGGATTCGAATGGATAAAGGTTGTAATAGACCCAATGTCTTAATTGTTTCAACTTTATTTTGTTGGCAAACCAAACATTCTGCCACAAACTTTTGAATATCTGATTTAAGGCCATCCCAAAAAGATTCCTTCTTAACCCTCTGGTAAGTTTTTAAAAATCCCGAGTTCCCTCCTAAGGGAGAATTGTACAATTCCATAAGAATCTTTTGTTTTAGTTGGGAATTATTGCAGAGGTATAAGCGATCTTTGTACCATAACCAATCATTTTTCCAACTAAATGTATCAGACGTACTGGAATCTTGTTGTAACTTTCGAATAAGTGCCCACACTTCTTCATCATTCTTCCATTCCTCCCTTGCTTTGTTTATCCAATTTGGTTGGCTAATAGAAATGGTGCACAACAATGCTTCCACATCCTCATCCTTTCTTGAGAGTGCATCTACCAACACATTTTGCTTCCCTTTTTTGTAGATTATTTCAAAATCATAACCCAACATCTTTGCGACCCACTTTTGTTTCTCTTCAGAGGATAATCTATGTTCTAAAACGTATTTAAGGCTATCATGATCCGTTTTTACCTTGAAGTGTCTTCCCATTAGGTAGGGTCGCCATTTCTTAAGTGCATGGAGTATTGCCAACATTTCCTTCTCATAAATAGCTTTGCTTAAAAACTTTCCCTTGATTGGATGAATTTCAAAAGCAATGGGTCTTTCATCTTGCATTACAATAGCACCAATTCCATTTCCTGAAGCATCACATTCCACAATAAAGGTTTTTGTGAAGTCTGGTGTAGCTAAGACTGGTGCTTGGCACATTGCCTCTTTAAGATGTTCAAAGGCCTTTGATGCTTCCGGAGTCCATGAAAATGCATCTTTCTTCAATAATTTTGTTAGAGGTGCTGCTATTCTCCCATAATTCTTAACAAACTTGCAATAATACCCTGTCAACCCAAGAAATCCTCACAGATGCTTTATGGATGTGGGGGTTTTCCATTCCTTAATGGCTTTAATTTTGCTAGGGTCTACCTTAACTCCTTCATGAGATACAATATGACCCAGATATTCCACCTCCTGGACTCCAAAGAAACATTCAGATCTTTTTTCATACAATTGTTTCTCCTCCAATAGTTGTAGCACCCTGTCAACATGTTCAACATGATCCTTCCAAGACTTGTTGTAGATTAGTATATCATCAAAAAATACTAACACAAATTTTCTAAGGAATGGTTTGAAAATTGAATTCATCAAACCTTGAAATGTTGAAGGTGCATTGGTAAGGCCAAAAGGCATGACCAAAAATTCATAATGACCCTCATGAGTTCTAAATGTTTTTTTTGGAATGTCTTTAGTCTTCATTCTGATTTGATGATATCCTGAACGAAGATCCAACTTGGTGAAGTAAATTGATCCATGCAATTCATCCAGTAATTCATCAATGACAGGAATGGGCAACTTATCTTTAATAGTGAGCTTGTTGAGCTCCCTATAATCCGGACACATGTGCCATGATCCATCCTTCATGTGCACCAATACTACTGGAGCAGAGAAAGAACTTTGACTCGGTTGAATTATACCAGCCTCTAGCATTTCTGCAACCATACGTTCAATTTCACTCTTTTGGACATAGGGATATCTGTATGGCTTGATGATTGGAGGAACACTTCCTGGAATCTGATGAATAGCATGATCATGATCACGCATAGGTGGGAGACCTTTGGGAGTCTCAAATACCTTGGAATGATTGTCCAGGACTTTTTGGAGATTTGGAGAAATAGATGATTCCGATGTGGAAACATCTAGCGAACATAATTGTGCAATTACACCTCTTTCCTCCTTTTTTAGAAGCTTTGTCATACCATTAGAGCTGATTATCTTTCCTGCTTTCCCTGAAATACCCCTTAATTCAACTTCCTTTCCTTCCGTAGAAAATTTGATGAAAAGTTCTTGAAAATTAAAAGCTATTGTACCCAAGGATTGTAGCCATTGGACTCCTAGTACAACATCAGCACCTCCCATTGGAATGGAAAACATTGGGCTAGTCAATACATATTCTCCCATGGATAGCTTGATATTATGGCACTTTCCAAAGCAAATTATTATTCCTCCATATGCAATCATCACTTGACACTATGGTGCTGGATATAGGAAGCAATTCAATTCTTTTACTACCTTACAACGAATAAAATTGTGGGTGCTTCCTGAATCAATCAACACTAATACCTTTTTCTTCTTGATTTGTCCTTCTATCTTGATGGTTTGAGGAGTGGTAATTCCTGCCAACGCATTACAAGATATGGTCGAATTATTTGTTCTTCATCTAGGCTTTGTTCCTGGAGTATATCCTCTTCTTTTGACATTTCTTGCTCCTTTTCTTCTTCCTCTTCACAATCTATGTAGAATAATTTCTTCTCGGCACACTTATGACCTTTAGTGTATTTGCTATCACAACTATAACAAAGCCCTTTTGCTCTTTTTTCTTCCAATTGTTGTGGTGTCAACCTTATAGGTTGTGGAAGACTAGGGGCAACAACACTTCCGTCTTTATAGTTGTGAGTGGTATGCGTCCTGGTTGCCATAATTTTGGTTTCCATTTTTCTTACTAACCTGAGTGCCTTCTCTAATGAATCAGGTTCCCAAAGGTGAACATAATGTTGGATATTATCCTTTAAAGACCCTATGAACACATCAATCCTATGCTCCTCTGGAATATTTTTTACCCTTATGTTCAACTTTTGGAACTCCTTAATGTGCTCCATTATTGAACCCTCTTGTTTCAGACTTATCAATTGGTTAAAAAAAGTGTTGCTTTTTGTATCCTCATAATGTGCTATTTGTTATAGACATTTTTGTGCCTTACAGCTCTAAGAATGAAATGTCCATAAACCAATGGCTCCTAAGTCCCTAAAAGTGTTGTTCTAACTCCTAAAGGAACAAGGTCAACAAATTGCAGCTTCTCCCAGAAGTTCTCCACCAGAAACTGCTCAGAACTAGTCAAATCAGGATCATTTCAGTTGCTCCACTGGCTAGTTGCGTTGCATAGCACCCAAATACATTAGCTAGGTGCGTTGCAACGCACCTAAATGCACTACCAGGGTGCGTTGAGTGGGAAATGACAAGTGGCAGAGTCATTCCACAAGGGGGAGAGACAATGGAAGCTTCCAGAATCTTCTCCAATGACACTTGCCTCACTGAATTCGACCAGGGATGAGTAAGAGGCTCTCAGTCTCCAAGTGGAAGCAAGAACTGACAGAGAGAAGCCACTAATCAATTCATGAGCTGACTCATCCTCCTTGCATACATGTATATATGGATCCCTCATCCAAGAGATCCAGAGGCTGGAATATTGTACATTGCAAAGAATTGTTGTTGGTTTTGAGATAGATATCAGAGTATTGAGTGATTTATGCTTTGTTGGAGGTGAAGAGGGGCTTCTTTGCTAGTTGTTGGCATTATGATTCAAGTGTTGTCCTTGATGGCAACTCACTCAAAGGATGGTACAGGTGCTCAGAGGTTGGTACAGGTGATGGCAACTTAATCAGAAGACAGATCTTAGTACAGCATGCCAAGGAAGTTCATATACGCAAGTTCGTTAAGCCCAAGTCGCGTATACACGCTAGTTGGATTCAGAAAAAGCGCGTGTATGTGGAAAAGTGTCTTTGGTCCATGGTGGTTAGTCCTTGGAAGTTGTGCCTATGATTTCGGACCATTGTGTCTCGACGGGCGTGTCGATCCCTAGTTTTGAAGTTGATGGTATTATGTTACTATGGTTTTGGCTCTTGGTATTGAGCTAGGCCTAAGACTATATAAGGAGAAGAAGGTCATTAGGCAAGATCATCTTTTGGACAAGGCTTGAATATCTAAGAGAGAGAGAGATCTGATATGCAGGTTCTGGATTGCTTGATCTAAGCCAAGGAGAGATCACATCGGTTGATGGAAGACTAGATCTAAGGATAGATCGGGATCTAATGGTTTGAAATGCTCTATCATGATATGGTTGATTATGCATACTTCTAGATCTGCATATTGTCGCAATACTATGTTCTGGGTCTAACTAATGTCTGGTACAGTTGCAAATTGAGAAAGTTTATTTTTAGATCTGTACGCAGGTTGGCTTCGGTAAAAGCGCGTGTATACGCGGGTTTTGCTCATTGAAGCAGCGTATATCTTTTGAAGCTTGATTTTGGGTTTACAGTGGGGTCTGACTGTTATTGCAGAGTTCTGCAGTCTGCTCTGTGTTCTGGTAACTGGTGATTGACAGGGTTCAGTGGTTCAGTGATTCAAAGTTTGGTTGTTTTATGCTTCAATGATCTGTTGTGGAAATTGAATGAATTGTGGTCTTCAGATTGTAATGTTGTGCTTCAGGAATATCCAAGTCTGAAAATGTATGAAAAGTGATACCTGAAAGAAAGAAGATTGTAGGTCAGCACCTACGTACTAGTATCTTGGCTAGTACAAGAGCAAAGGGGGTTGGAGCTCCCTTCCAAGGAAGTTTGGAGAACGAGAGAAGGTTGTAGCCTTCTGCAGGTTGTAGCCTGCGTACTGGTATAAGGCTGCACCAGTACAAAATATTGTAAACTGAAGTTTCATATTAAAGAAAGATAGAGACAACTTGCAGCAGGTGGTTTTCACCCACATTGGGTTTCCACCTTATATCTTGGTGTTCATGTGTGTGGCTTTTGATCTGTTCTGTTATACTGCACATGTTTACTGTTAATAATGTCCTGATGCACTTAACTGAAGAATAAGCTAACTAAATTGTGAGTTTTCTTCTTATACGCTGTTTTACTTAGTCACAGTAGCGTGTACACGCTGGTTCACTTAACTGAAGTAGCGTATATGTTTCTGAGCATTGAAAAAGTTTGATTGATCTGATAATACTGATTCACCCCCCCTCTCAGTATTATTTCCAACAATTGGTATCAGAGCAGGTCCTTCAGAGAAGCTTGATCGCTTGAAGGTAGATCATTCATCATGAGCAACTACGAGAAAGAAGCATCAATCAGGCCACCGGTTTTTGATGGAACAAATTTCAATTATTGGAAGGTAAGAGTTACTGCATATCTTCAATCTCTTGGTACAGAAGTTTGGAACATTGTAGAAACAGGCTATGCTTTTCCTTCAGCTACTCCTACAGATCCAGCTGAGAAAAAGACATATGAAACAAATGCAAAAGCAGTCAGTACTCTATTAGGAAGTATATCCCAAACAGAATTCATGAAGGTCATGCACTTCAAATCAGCAAAAGAGATATGGGACAAAATGATCACTAGCTATGAAGGAGATGAACAGGTAAAGGAAGCTAAACTTCAGACTCTCAGGATTCAATATGAGACTCTCAAGATGTATAATGATGAAAGTGTGGCTAATTATTTTCTTCGGGTAGATGAGATGTTTATTGTATGAAAAATTTGGGTGAAGAAATAAAAGAGACTATAGTAGTTTCAAAGATTCTAAGATCATTATCCCCCAAGTTTGAATCTAAAGTATCTGCAATAGAAGAAAAGGAAAATCTCAAAGTTCTCACTATGTCTCAGCTACATGGAATTCTAACTGCTTATGAAATGAGAAAGGGAGGTCCATCAGACAGAAGGGAAGCTGCTTTTAAGGCATCGGAAAAGAAGATTACTATGAAGCAAGCCATGTTCCAGAAGAAGAGGAAGAAGAATCAAATTTTGTCAGAAATCTTCAAAGGGGTGCTGGAAGGTTCAGAGGTAAGCTACCTTTCAAATGCTTTGCTTGTGGAAGAGTAGGTCATTATGCTGCAAAATGTCCTTATAAGGATAAAGGAAAAGAACCTGCTAGATGGAACAAGAAACAAAGTGCAAATAAGAAAAGCTACTACACCCATGAAGATAGTGATGGCTTATCAAACAGTGATGAAGATGAACAAGGTAATAAATATAAGCTGTTAATGGCATTTGAAGATGATGATTATGAGGATGCTGTAGATGTGGATAATCTCTATAATGAAATTACTAGACTCAAGAGATGCATAGAAGAAAAGAGTGTGATCATTGATACTTTGCAATTTCAAATTGATGAAAAAGAAAAACATCTTGAAAAACTAGAAGGTGAAATTGTTGGTCTCAGAAAAGAAATTGAGAAAACAAAAGCTATTAATCTTAAGTTTGTCAAAGGATCTGAAACTTTGGATGAGATTATCAATGTGCAGCGGTCTCCTCTAAACAAGACAGGTTTGGGCTATAATGGAGAAACCTCTCAAGCATCCACCTCAAAAAGTTATCTTGATGCAGCAAGAAGAAATGAGCAGAAGAACAATGAAGATAATCAGGTAAAGCAGGGACGAATTACAAACAAAAACTATCAGGGACAATCCTTCTTAAGGGTGAACAAAAGCTACAACCAACCACAGGTAAAATCTTCTCAGTTTGGCACAAGAATAGATGAAAATAGAAATTACAATCAGTTGGCTGGTAGATTCAATAACCGCAGAAGCTTCTTCAATGGACAATGCTTTTCTTGCCATAACTTTGGTCACAAAGCAGCTCAATGTGTTGCATATAAAACAATCATGACTAGGGAAGCTCAAAAACAAAGAAGTATGACAGGGATTACAAAGAGGACCTATAACAACTTTTCGGTTCTTGAAAATGAAGTTGAATGTTCTATTTGCAATAATTTTGGTCATAAAGAATCTGAATGCAGGAGCAGGTTTCAGGAGAAAAAGGAACAAGCCACGAGCACCAAAAAATGGAGAATAAAGGAACCTCAGACAGAAAGATGTGGGATAGCTTTTTATGCAGAAGGACAGGAAAATCTATGGTACATTGACAGTGGATGTTCGAAACATATGACAGGTGATAAAGAAAAACTTGAATCTTATTCTACTTTAGAAAAAGGAAAGAAAGTTTCTTTTGGAAATGATACTCCTGCAACTATAAAAGGAAAAGGTATTGCTCCTTTGAAAAAAAAGGTCAAGGCTGGAAATGTTTTGTATGTTGATGGATTAAAGCATAATCTTCTAAGTGTCAGCCAGATGTGTGATCAAAAAACCGAGGTTATTTTCAGATCGAATGGATGTCTTGTTCGTGATCTTGATACAGGTAAAACAGTTCTCAAGGGCAAAAGAACTCCAAATAATCTGTA
The DNA here is from genome assembly GCA_031772625.1 of Pinus tabuliformis. Classification (NCBI taxonomy): domain Eukaryota; kingdom Viridiplantae; phylum Streptophyta; class Pinopsida; order Pinales; family Pinaceae; genus Pinus; species Pinus tabuliformis. The sequence goes on along the minus strand of CM062809.1, from coordinate 844,431,488 downwards.
CATATTTGAAGAAGGACAACAACAATGCTATCTTAGCAAGGATGAAGAGCACTTGTTATGGCATCGAAGGTTGGGACATCTAAGCTTCTCACAAATAAGGAAAGCATGCAAATATCAGGCAGTTCGCGATGATATCAAAATTCCAGATAACACCATATGCAAATCTTGTCAGTTTGGAAAGCAAACCAGAACTAACTTTCCAGAGAAGGAAGGATCAGCTAGCTTGCCTCTTGAGCTAGTCCATACAGATGTATGTGGTCCATTTAGGAAAAGGACACCTCGAGGAGAAGAATATCTGATATTATTCATTGATGATTTCTCAAGGTTTGTTTGGTTAGGGCTTATGAAGCACAAAGATGAAGCATTCGAAAAATTCAAATCCTTCAAAGCATTGGCTGAAAATGAATCAGGACACAAAATTAAGTGCCTCAGATCTGACAGAGGTGGGGAGTTCACATCAAATGAATTTTTCGATTTCTGCGATGAACATGGGATAAGAAGAGAATTCTCTACAGCTAGAACTCCTCAGCAAAATGGGGTTGTGGAAAGAATGAACAGAACTATCCAACAAATGGCTCGTGCTATGCTCGATGAATCAGGTACTCCTGCAACCTTCTGGGGTGAAGCTGCACATGCTGCTGTTATCATTCTTAACAAAACAAATGTCCGAGTAAACAGCACTCAAACACCTCATGAGCTTTGGAGTGGTAAAACTCCTTCCGTGAAGCATTTCAAAATCTTTGGGAGCAAATGTTATATTAAGAATACTGATGAGCAACTTGGCAAACTTGAACCTAGAGCAGATGAGGGCATTCTTCTTGGTTATTCTCCACATAGCAAAGCATACAAGTGCTACAATAAAAGACTTGGCAGAATTGTTGACAGTATTGATATAGTGGTTGATGAGAAGGGATATATTCCTAGGCAAGTTCATCATGAAGAAGATGAAGGTTACTCTCAAAGGCGAAATGATGAAGAAGAAGAACCTCAAGAAGAAGAAGAATCTCAAGAAGAACCAGAGGAGCAGACAAGAATAGAAGAGAAGACTCCATCCAGATATGTCCAAAAGAATCATCCAGAAACTCAGATTGTGGGGCAGAAAGAAGCAGGAGTACAAACAAGAAGGACACTTGCAGAAGCTTCAAGCTACTTGGCTCTACTCTCCTCCATTGAACCACAAAATGTGAAAGAAGCATGCAAAGATGAATGTTGGGTCAAAGCAATGGATGAAGAACTTGAGCAAATCGAAAAGAACAACACTTGGGAATTAGTTCCTAGACCAAAAGATAAGAATGTAATAGGAACAAAATGGGTCTTCAAGAATAAATTAAATGAAAATGGAGAAGTAATTAGAAACAAGGCCAGACTTGTTTGTAAAGGGTATGCACAGCAAGAAGGAATAGATTTTGAAGAGACCTTTGCTCCTGTGGCAAGACTAGAGGCCATCCGAATGTTCCTTGCTCTCTCAAGCTTTCAAAACTTCAAGGTATTTCAAATGGACGTGAAATCAGCCTTCCTGAATGGAGACTTAGAAGAAGAAGTATATATTGAGCAGCCAGATGGTTTCATTCTTGGGAATGATCCAAACCTTGTATGCAGATTGAAAAAGGCACTCTATGGACTCAAACAAGCTCCAAGGGCTTGGTACTATCGGTTGGACAAATATCTTCACCAACAAGGCTTTTCAAAAGGATCAGCAGATAGCAATCTCTATATAAAAGTTGAAAATAACAAATTGCTAATTCTTGTTGTTTATGTAGATGATATTATTTTTGGCAGCAATGAAGAAACTATGAGTCAAAACTTTGCCTTGGTTATGCAGAAAGAATTCGAAATGTCACTTCTTGGAGAATTGACATATTTTCTTGGATTGCAAATCCAACAAAATGAAGGAGGTATCTTCTTGTCTCAAACAAAATACCTCAAGCAGATCTTGAAGAAGTATGGCATGGAAGAGTCAAAGCCAGTATGTACACCCATGGTTACAGGATGCAGCCTCAGTGCAAATGATGAATCAGCAGCAGTTCACCAACCCACTTATAGATCCATGATTGGGAGTTTGCTTTATTTGACAGGTACTCGACCAGATATTACACATGCAGTAGGAATGGTTGGAAGATTTCAAGCCAACCCAAAGGAAACTCATCTTCAGGCAGTCAAAAGAATCTTCAAATATCTTCAAGGGACCCAAAACTATGGCTTATGGTATCCTAGAAATACAGATCTCACTCTTCATGCTTACACAGATGCAGATTGGGCTGGAAGTGTGGATGATAGGAAAAGCACAAGTGGAGGTGCTTTCTTCATGGGTTCCAGATTAGTATCTTGGTTCAGCAAGAAACAAAGTTCGATTGCCTTATCTACAGCTGAAGCAGAATATGTGGCTGCAGCATCTTGTTGCACACAACTTCTTTGGATGATGCAGACCTTGCAGGACTTTCAAATCACTTGCACTCCACCTATCTCTATCTTATGTGATAATACAAGTGCAATCAGCATTTCAAAAAATCCAGTCATGCACTCAAAGACCAAGCACATACCAATCAAGTACCATTTTCTTCGGGAACAAGTGCTTGAGCAGAAGGTCAAGTTGGAGTATGTTCCTTCTAAGGAGCAAGTTGCTGATATTCTCACAAAGCCACTGCCCAGGGAAATTTTTGAATATCTCAGACAAAAGCTGGGAGTAGTTGATGCTTCATCCTGTTGTTGAAGTTTGATTGTTCTACAGAAAAGTTGGTATACGCAGGTTACAGAAGGGATATGCGCGTATATACGCGGATTCCTGCTGGGTAAGTCGCGTGTATGTTGAACGCTTGTTGCAGAAAGAATATCCGCGTACATACGCTGTTTTATACAGGAGAAATCACGTATATGAAGTTCTGAACAGAAAGGGAAAACTCTGAAGTTCTGAACAGCAATGGGAATGTCAGAATTCTTCAGGCACAGTTTCAGGCAGCGCAACAGGCACAGGTTCAGGGGGAGCAGCTTAAAAGTCTCATAAAGCATTGTTGGCATTCAGATGTTTTGGTTGTTGGTTTCAGGAGAAGGAGCTCAGGAAGAAATCCCAGTTGCTGATCTAACAAGATGTTTATCAGATGCTGCTGGTGCCTTTTCTAAGTCTTGGTCTAGATCTGTTGTCTCTATGTCATGTATCTCTCTTGTCATATCTCTTTTATGATGTCAAGGCCATGTAACGGCCTATGTTGGTTTCCCCACTATGCCTGGGATGAATGTTGTAATATAATTGGTTGTTTCTGATATGTCCCCTCTTGGTAGGGAGTATGGATGTATGTATTGAGTCTTTTGGTGATAGGAAGATCCCTTATGATGTATAAGTCTTGGTTCTTGTTGAAGAACATCTTTTGCAGATCTGGCCTACTGTCAGGGGGAGCACGAGTCAGCACAGCCAAGCAGAGATATCAGCATGTCCTCAGGGGGAGCACAGCCCTTTGCCCTTGATGTCAAAGGGGGAGAGTGACTTGGTGTGGTGGTTGCCATCAAGTCCAAAGGGGGAGATTGTTGGCATTATGATTCAAGTGTTGTCCTTGATGGCAACTCACTCAGAGGATGGTACAGGTGCTCAGAGGTTGGTACAGGTGATGGCAACTTAATCAGAAGACAGATCTTAGTACAGCATGCCAAGGAAGTTCATATACGCAAGTTCGTTAAGCCCAAGTCGCGTATACACGCTAGTTGGATTCAGAAAAAGCGCGTGTATGTGGAAAAGTGTCTTTGGTCCATGGTGGTTAGTCCTTGGAAGTTGTGCCTATGATTTTGGACCATTGTGTCTCGACGGGCGTGTCGATCCCTAGTTTTGAAGTTGATGGTATTATGTTACTATGGTTTTGGCTCTTGGTATTGAGCTAGGCCTAAGACTATATAAGGAGAAGAAGGTCATTAGGCAAGATCATCTTTTGGACAAGGCTTGAATATCTAAGAGAGAGAGAGATCTGATATGCAGGTTCTGGATTGCTTGATCTAAGCCAAGGAGAGATCACATCGGTTGATGGAAGACTAGATCTAAGGATAGATCGGGATCTAATGGTTTGAAATGCTCTATCATGATATGGTTGATTATGCATACTTCTAGATCTGCATATTGTCGCAATACTATGTTCTGGGTCTAACTAATGTCTGGTACAGCTGCAAATTGAGAAAGTTTATTTTTAGATCTGTACGCAGGTTGGCTTCGGTAAAAGCGCGTGTATACGCGGGTTTTGCTCATTGAAGCAGCGTATATCTTTTGAAGCTTGATTTTGGGTTTACAGTGGGGTCTGACTGTTATTGCAGAGTTCTGCAGTCTGCTCTGTGTTCTGGTAACTGGTGATTGACAGGGTTCAGTGGTTCAGTGATTCAAAGTTTGGTTGTTTTATGCTTCAATGATCTGTTGTGGAAATTGAATGAATTGTGGTCTTCAGATTGTAATGTTGTGCTTCAGGAATATCCAAGTCTGAAAATGTATGAAAAGTGATACCTGAAAGAAAGAAGATTGTAGGTCAGCACCTACGTACTAGTATCTTGGCTAGTACAAGAGCAAAGGGGGTTGGAGCTCCCTTCCAAGGAAGTTTGGAGAACGAGAGAAGGTTGTAGCCTTCTGCAGGTTGTAGCCTGCGTACTGGTATAAGGCTGCACCAGTACAAAATATTGTAAACTGAAGTTTCATATTAAAGAAAGATAGAGACAACTTGCAGCAGGTGGTTTTCACCCACATTGGGTTTCCACCTTATATCTTGGTGTTCATGTGTGTGGCTTTTGATCTGTTCTGTTATACTGCACATGTTTACTGTTAATAATGTCCTGATGCACTTAACTGAAGAATAATCTAACTAAATTGTGAGTTTTCTTCTTATACGTTGTTTTACTTAGTCACAGTAGCGTGTACACACTGGTTCACTTAACTGAAGTAGCGTATATGTTTCTGAGCATTGAAAAAGTTTGATTGATCTGATAATACTGATTTACCCCCCCTCTCAGTATTATTTCCAACAAGGTTGATGCTGGATCGGGAACCATCGGTTGTAACTCCTCCTGGATCTTCTTTTTATATCAATAAAACTATTTGAGTTTCTCCTACATGCTTGTGTATCATTGATGCTTGTTACATTTGTATGTTTAGCTTAAATCTGATCCTAAGCTATTTATGAATATAAATCCATGTCTTTGTGTAGTTTTCTTCTTCTGTGATCTTACAGGAACTTGGTGAAGCTGGGAAAGTAAGGAAGCAGGTAGCTGGAAGCTGTCAAAGAAGAGAGAGATTGGATCAAAGGACTAGCGCAAGACACAGGTTGGTTCATCCTATTCCTCTTTATTTATAGTTCATAAAGAAGAATACAAAAGTAGTTTTCTCTGTTTGTTTCTAAGGTCACTGTCACACCTTAGTGGGATAGAGTCGTTCTGAATAGACACTTATCCCGATAACAAAATGGTGACTCCACTGGGGACGATTGTCTAGTTGGTTTGTTTGTGTTTCTCTTGTTGTTTGTTTCATAAACTTAGTAGCGAATCGAACTGCATTTGCCATTAACAAATGCAAAGTAGACATCTACTGCTTCAATCCATTCATTGGATCTGGTTATGATTTGAACAGCTGATTCACAAATGATCTGATTTCCCTTTGTGATAGCTCTTAGACCTTCTTTAAATCTACCCTCTGATTGTGCATTACTGATTGCTTTTACTCGGCCAAAAACCAAAGATTAAACTGCAAACCGTGACCCAGAACCCGGATAGAATTCTCGTTTCTACCCTAGCGTAGGTACTGTGAAGAGTTCCTGCATTTCAGCACAATTCCCGAGAGGGAAACCTACGTTGCAATCCAGTTTCTCTGTGTAACAGGTGCGCTCATCAGCCTAGCCTTCTGCAGCTGAGGTTCTTTGCTTCATTTTTTCCAGTTTTGTCTCTGATTTTTGCAGCCTGTGATCAGTGTATGTGTCTGTTTAAAAACCCCTTTTCTTTGTTGTAATTCTGCCTCAGTTGTATAAAAGAAACTGTAGATGTTTTTGTGTGTTTGTTACGTCATTTATAGTTTCCCATTGCAAAAGTATAATAATCGTATTGTCGTCCTTTGATTTAGATCTGTCGCAAGTGTCGATTTTGATCATAGGAGAAATTTTATTTGCTGTTGATAGTCGATTATGCTTTTACTTTTGCCTTTGGCTTGAATTTGTCACTTTCTAGTGTCAAAACGAGTATTTACTTCAAAATCATAAAGTGTCGTAATCATCTCTACCTTTTGATTTCGAAAATAAGCTTGTTTGTGTTTGTCACTTGAAAGAAAATTCAGATTTGTACAACAACTTTCTTTTTAGGAATTAATATTAAGAAAGTGAAAAACAAGACACATGCATGTGCATTTGCAGATTAGCAGTCTGTTTGGCTTGATTTAGGAAAAGTGCATTTACAGTGTGCTCTTTGCTCTTTGCGAAAAGATTGTGTCTTTCTTTTCCCTTAGTAGCTAGGGTTTTCATTGCTGAAAAGAGGTAAAAGCTTGTTTATCATCTTTAGATTGCATTTTAGGAATTACATATACATATCATGGTGATCCCAAAAGGCAAACTTCATAAGAAAGATCAACTTAAAATAAATTCAGTGAACTTAACAACGTTTTGTAACTTAACGCACAACATTTAGAGGTCTAGGCTAGAGACGTATTCCGACATCGTAAAGCCTGGTAACTGTTGTCCTCACTGATGGTTGGGTGATTCCTCCACTTTGAGACGATAAGTGCCAGTACGGACTTGTGCTCCCACGTACCGTCGAGTATATATTGGGAGACCCCTATAGGCTTAAAACCTTTATCCATAGGAAGTCGTGTCGGCCGCCCTACTGATCGCAATGCACTGAACACAGCATTCCGGAAGATTGACTGCCATACCGTAAAAAGTATTCTGCAGTTTTGCCATTGGTTTGGTACTCCCTCTACCTAGACCTCCAGAGCAGTCCCTTTCGTTCCTTTTCAAACTCCTTAATGGAAAAGGTCCATCTGAGCACTTGTCACTTCAGGCTCATTAAAAATCGAAGGAGACTAGAGTCATCTTTTGTTTTTTCTCGACTCTTTAAAACTGAAAAAACAAGTTGTGTCAAAGCGTGTTAAAATTTATTTTAAACGAAATATTCATACCCTTTTCCTACGTTGATCTTTGGGTTGAGAAAATGGAGCCTACCAACCAAGGAATTCCCCTTGGTGGAAATCCTAGTCCCTTCTCCTCTTGGGGAGATGTTGGTGCACCCCATATGGCCACATTTTCGCTTCCAGGACTGACAATTGGCTTGCCAGTATGGCTCTTCTCAACCAATCTCGTTCATAACACCACTATTCATGAACAATCGAATCAGTAATTAGACGAGTCCAGAGTTACCCACCAGTCTTCTACTTCCTCTAATTCTTCCTCTCCTCCTTCCTATTCGCTTGATGGAACTGGTAAAGCTAAAAGCCAAGTTCCTAAGGAGAAGAAGGGAAAGAAGAAGAAAGAGAAAAAGGAGAAGGAGCCAAAGGCGAATGGGGGAAAACGAGTGTCGTCTAACGAAAACCCACACACAGCACCGACCAGGCCTAAATCGCCATGTGTCATTTGCAAAGGAGACCACTTTCACAGAGATTGTCCTTGCATCCCCCGGATACTAAGGGACTAGTCTCCTCGTTTGCATAATCCGATGTCATCAACCTCTGGAGATCATGTTGAAAGCACACCGTCAACTAGTGAAAGTGAAGCCCCAGGACAAAAAGGGAAAGCTAGATTTCCTTGTAAATTGTGCGAAGGCGACCATGCCCTCCACCGTTGTCCCTTCTTAGACGAAGCTAAAAGAGTTTTGGATGCTCGTTCGGTTTCACCGTTACGACTTCCTCCTGGATATAAAAAAACTCTTGCCGAGTCCGTCACTAGTTGAGAATCCAGCTGGCCTGCTCAGGTGGTCGGCTGAAGTGTTTATCATTGAAGATAAACCAACTGAATCCATACCAGACGAAAGTCAAAAGGTCGAGGCGGAAGTTGACCCGGTCTTGCCTTCAGAGGTTTTATCTTCGGATGATACAGTCACTGAATAGAACAAGGATGACACCGTCCAAATTCTCTTCATCAACACACACTCCGATGAACATGGGGGCAATCCACTCATTCCTTTACCACAGGAAGGAGTTCGTCAAAGCCATACCCGGCCGTCTACTCGGTCCCACCTCCAAGCAACCTAGTTGTCTCCTTCGACTGGAATCAACTAGGCATACCCCGCTTACCAGCGAGTGTACCATTTCGAATTATCGTTCAAATATATAGAATGGTCATGGCTGGTACCATCATAGATGAGGGGGCTTCTGTGAGTATCCTTTCCTCTATTGCTTGGAAAGCGCTTGGTTCGCCATCGCTTTTGCCTGAGATGAGAAATCTGACAGGCTTTGATCAAGGAACCAGTCGACCTTTAGGGATCCTTCCCAATGTGCCCATAACATTGAGAGGGAAGACAGTTCACATGAACATCATGGTAGTCCAAGGACCCTTGGATTATAACCTACTCCTTGGATGAGACTATATTTATTGCATGGGAGCCATCGTCTCCTCACTCTTTACAGTAATGTGTTTTCCGCACGAAGGAAGAGTGGTCAAGCTCGTGGACCAGCTTTCATTTCTCGGATCACGCATAGCAATTAGTCATATACCGTCCCTAAATGGTCTCTTCACGCAAGAAATGTCTCGATCCCCAGTCCATCCTCCCGATGAGCGCGAGTAATTCGGAGGGATATGACTGAAACCCAGGGGGCATGCATCTTGGTCTGCTTCGGCAGGAAAACTTCGGGTATAGGGTAGGTTTCCGCGGGAGAATATGACTAGTCTGTACCCCGTCCGTCGGTGGAAGAGGGGTTATTCTAGAATAAGATTCTCTTGTCAAAGTTATGTGAGTTGGCAGACGTCGTCACTCACCTTTGTTTATCTCGGTAGACATCGCCGAAGAAGTGTTTTATTTGCTGTGTGAATAGAACAATCTTTGGGTAACCTGTAAGAGGTAGGCCTCTCCTGATAGAAAAAATGTTTTGTCTGCAAATTGAGGGGTAACTTTGAAACTCTGTTTTATACCTGGGGGCATGCTAACCTTTTGGCATGCAAGCAAGGGGCAGCTATTTACTTTTTAAATTTTTAGGACCTCTAACCCTTTAAACTCGTAGGATTAGTCGTCACCAAACTTGCATAAAGAAAGGATGTGTGGCAATAATCTAAAAATTTCCGTTTTTATATGAGACATTCTTATCATATGACTAGATTAATCGAGTAGTTTTAGCACATAGTTCAAGCTCGTTAAAAAATAAACATAAGACCGAGCAAATGTTTCCACCCGCTTTTAAGCTCGTTAAAAAATGAACTATCCCCCCGGTAAATAACCACCGTGAATGAAACATTTCAGCCATTAAAGCCTTGGTCGTGTTTGCACCGTCACCTGCACTTTTCCATTGGCCGATCATTCACCTCCATTTGATTGTTTACCCATTTTGAGGAACAGTTGTGAAGAGTGATTTCACTAGCCATCCTTGTGACACTGCCGTGATTGGAAAATTCCAAACCTTACCTGGAATCAGCTGCTACCTTTTTTTATCACTCATTCCTCAAAAGACAAGTCTTCTTTAAGCTCTTTTCAACTGACTCGTAAAATATGAAAAGATTGTCGAGTTTTGGCCTTCCAGCTCTTTAAAGCGACCGGAAGTGCTATCCCTCCTCTAGATTTTAATCTTTTTGGACCTGAGGGATTATTGCACAAAAAGATCGAGCGCTTGTTTTGTTCGGCTCATTAAAACGATCGAAAATCCATCCCTTCTGTATTATTTTATAATTTTTCAGACTTAAGGGATTAGATGACGAAAAAGGAATTTCGGAGTTACCTTTACATACCTTTTCAGACTCTCTAAAAATGAAAAGGACCGAGTTATCTTTGTCCCTAGACTCGTTAAAAAGATTAATAGCGACAAACTTGTCTTTAGACGAGAATGAGTTTCACTATCGCTAGGCTCGTTAAAACATAGCGATGGGTTTGCCCGAAGGGAAAATTATAGAACAAGCATATGTTATCCTCCTCAAGCTTGACAAAAATAAAAAGGTACTAGTCAGCAATGACTGGGGAAAAATTGGGAAGAAAACTCAAAGAAACTTTATTGGTAGCAAGTCGCTCTTGAACATGACACTTCCACTCCGTGCCTGAGTCGGGTTGGGTTGTTTCATTCACCGGTCACATCGCCATGGTTTCGCCATACCATCCAAATTTGGGGTAAACGCTACCAATCCATCACATAAGTGTCACCAACATGTTCAAGAGAAGTCATCCAGAGAAGTCACCTGTGTCCCATCCACTACCATACATCATACTTCATTCTTTCATAACCGCCACCCTGAACCATATATCATCAGATCGTTTTCACCTCCATCAAAATCATTTGCTCCATTCCGTGTCATTGATGTGGGATTCATTAAGGCCCTCCTTTGACGGATCGCTTCTTGTCGACATCAGCTCATTATCCAAGAAGTTGATCTAGGAACACCCCATTCAGTACTTTGAAGCTTGCATGCCTCAATGGCAAGTTTCTCACTTCCGGCGACAGGTATACATCAATGACCTTCGACCGAAAGGTTTTGCGTGGTGTTCGACGCCAAGTCCTTTATTCACACCACGTGAATTGTATTGCAGTACCTTGAGGGTCATTATCATTATCGATGATTCCTCTCGCACTTGTTAACAGTTCACATCATTGACTGGTAATCAAGCGATGTCTTTCCATGTTCGACTTCAAAATATTTCTCACATGGATTGACTTGTACTTCGAGTGAAGATCAGATTAGATTGAAGACCCTGGATCTAGTTTCATCCATCCGGGCTGCGATATATATTCAGGAAAATAAAGACATTAAAATGTACAGCATTGCAGCACAGATAATCATCCTACCAAAAGGATGATGGCTCTATTAGAATCATCAGTCTACCATCAGACAATTATCTGTCCTATGTACATGAAAATGAATTTATAAAGCTGAGCATGGGAATGCTCGCCTCAGCTAGATCATGAAAACAATATGAAGATAATGTATTGTATTGTATCTTATTACAGGTCTCCTCCCAGCATTGAAAGAACTTCGGATCCTCCTAATAAAGCATTTCACCCGATAAACAGCCTCATACTTTAGGGGGCAACTGTTATAGACATTTTTGTGCCTAACAGCTCTAAGCATGAAATGCCCATAAACCAAGGGCTCCTAAGTCCCTAAAAGTGTTGTTCTAACTCCTAAAGGAACAAGGTCAACAAATTGCAACTTCTCCCAGAAGTTCTCCACCAGAAACTGCTCAGAACTAGTCAAATCACGATCATTTCAGTTGCTCCACTGGCTAGCTGCATTGCATAGCACCCAAATACACTATCTAGGTGCATTGCAATGCACCTAAATGAACTACCAAGGTGCGTTGAGTGGGAAATGACAAGTGGCAGAGTCATTCCATGAGGTGGAGAGACAATCGAAGCTTCCAGAATCTTCTCCAATGACACTTGCCTCACTGAATTCGACCAAGGATGCGTAAGAGGCTCTCAGTCTCCAAGTGGAAGCAAGAACTGATAGAGAGAAGCCACTAATTAATTCATGAGCTGACTCATCCTCCTTGCATACATCTATATATGGATCCCTCATCCAAGAGATCCAGAGGCTGGAATATTGTACATTGCAAAGAATTGTTGTTGGTTTTGAGATAGATATTAGAGTATTGGGTGATTTATGCTTTGTTGGAGGTGAAGAGGGGCTTCTTTGCTAGGAGGTTGATGCTGGATCGGGAACCATCGGTTGTAACTCCTCCTGGATATTCTTTTTATATCAATAAAACTATTTGAGTTTCTCCTACATGCTTGTGTATCATTGATGCTTGTTACATTTGTATGTTTAGCTTAAATCTGATCCTAAGCTATTTATGAATATAAATCCATGTCTTTTGTAGTTTTCTTCTTCTGTGATATTACAGGAACTTGCTGAAGCTGGGAAAGTAAAGAAGCAGGTAGCTGGAAGCTGTCAAAGAAGAGAGAGATTGGATCAAAGGACTAGCGCAAGACACAGGTTGGTTCATCCTATTCCTCTTTATTTATATTTCATAAAGAAGAATACAAAAGTAGTTTTCTCTGTTTGTTTCTAAGGTCATTGTCACACCTTAGTGGGATAGAGTTGTTCTGAATAGATACTTATCCCGATAACAAAATGGCGACTCCACTGGGGACGATTGTCTAGTTGGTTTGTTTGTGTTTCTCTTGTTGTTTGTTTCATAAACTTAGAAGTAGCGAATCGAACTGCATTTGCCATTAACAAATGCAAAGTAGACATCTGCTGCTTCAATCCATTCATTGGATCTGGTTATGATTTGAACAGCTGATTCACAAATGATCTGATTGCCCTTTGTGATAGCTCTTAGACCTTCTTTAAATCTACCCTCTGATTGTGCATTACTGATTGCTTTTACTCGGCCAAAAACCATAGATTAAACTGCAAACCGTGACCCAGAACCCGGATAGAATTCTCGTTTCTGCCCCAGCGCAGGTACTGTGAATAGTTCCTGCATTTCAGCGCAGTTCCCTAGAGGGCAACCTGCGTTGCAATCCAGTTTCTTTGTGTAACAGGTGCGCTGATCAGCCTAGCCTTGTGCAGCTGAGGTTCTTTTCTTCATTTTTTCCAGTTTTGTCTCTGATTTTTGCAGCCTGTGATTAGTGTATGTGTCTGTTTAAAAACCCCTTTTCTTTAGTGTAATTCCGCCTCAGTTGTATAAAAGAAACTGTATATGTTTTTGTGTGTTTGTTACGTCATTTATAGTTTCCCATTGCAAAAGTATAATAATCGTACTGTCGTCCTTTGATTTAGATCTGTCGCAAGTGTCCATTTTGATCATAGGAGAAAGTTTATTTGCTGTTGATAGTCGATTATGCTTTTACTTTTGCCTTTGGCTTGAATTTGTCACTTTCTAGTGTCGAAACGAGTATTTACTTCAAAATCATAAAGTGTCGTAATCATCTCTACCTTTTTATTTCGAAAAGAAGCTTGTTTGTGTTTGTCACTTGAAATCAAATTCAGATTTGTACAACAATTTTCTTTTTAGGCATCAATATTAAGAAAGTGAAAAACAAAACACATGCATGTGCATTTGCATATTGGTAGTCTGTTTGGATTGATTTAGGAAAAGTGCATTTACAGTGTGCTCTTTGCTCTTTGCGAAAAGATTGTGTCTTTCTTTTCCCTTAGTAGCTAGGATTTTCATTGTTGAAAAGAGGTAAAAGCTTGTTTATCATCTTTAGATTGCATTTTAGGAATTACATATACATCTCGTGGTGATCCCAAAAGGAAAACTTCATAAGAAAGATCAACTTAAAATAAATTCAGTGAACTTAACAACGCTTTGTAACTTAACGCACAACATTTAGAGGTCTAGGCTAGAGACGTATTCCAGCGTCGTAAAGCCTGGTAACTGTTTTCCTCACTGATGGTTGGGTTATTCCTCCACTTTTAGACCATAAGTGCCAGTACGGACTTGTGCTCCCACGTACCGTCGAGTATATATTGGGAGACCCCTATAGGCTTAAAACCTTTATCCATAGGAAGTCGTGTCGGCCGCCCTACTGATCGCAATGCACCGAACACAGCATTCGGGAAGATTGACTGCCGTACTGTAAAAAGTATTCTACAGTTTTGCGATTGGTTTGGTACTCCCTCTACCTAGACCTCCAGAGCAGTCCCTTTCGTTCCTTTTCAGACTCCTTAATGGAAAAGGTCCATCTGAGCACTCTTCACTTCAGGCTCATTAAAAATCGAAGGAGACTAGAGTCATCTTTTGTTTTTTCTCGACTCTTTAAAACTAAAAAAACAAGTTGTTTCAAAGCGTGTTAAAATTTATTTTAAACAAAATATTCATACCCTTTTCCTACGTTGATCTTTGGGTTGAGAAAATGGAGCCTACCAACCAAGGAATTCCCATTGGTGGAAATCCTAGTCCCTTCTCCTCTTGTGGAGATGTTGGTGCGCCCCATATGGCCACATTGTCGCTTCCAGGACTGACAATTGGCTTGCTAGTATGGCTCTTCTCAACTAATGTCGTTCAGAACACCACTATTCCTGAACAATCGAATCAGCAATTAGACGAGTCCAGAGTTACCCACCAGCCTTCTACTTCCTCTAATTATTCCTCTCCTCCTTCCTCTTCGCTTGATGGAACTAGTAAAGCTAAAAGCCAAGTTCCTAAGGAGAAGAAGGGAAAGAAGAAGAAATGGAAAAAGAAGAAGGGGCCAAAGGTGAATGGGGGAAAACGAGTGTCGTCTAACGAAAACCCACACACAGCACCGACCAAGCCTAAATCGCCATGTGTCATTTGCTAAGGAGACCACTTTCACAGAGATTGTCCTTGCATCCCCCGGATACTAAGGGACTGGTCTCCTCGTTTGCATAATCCGGTGTCATCAACCTCTGGAGATCATGTTGAAAGCACACCGTCAACTAGTGAAAGTGAAGCCCCAGGACAAAAATGGAAAGCTAGATTTCCTTATAAACTATGCGAAGGCGACCATGCCCTCCATCGTTGTCTCTTCTTAGACGAAGCTAAAAGAGTTTTGGATGATCGTCCGGTTTCACCGTTACGACTTCCTCCTAGATATAAAAAAACTCTTGCCGATTCCGTCGCTAGTTGAGAATCTAGCTGGCCCGCTCAGGTGGTCGGCTGAAGAAGCTGAATAAAATTATGTATTCTAACATTGTTTGACTCTTGAAGAAGCTGAAAATAATTTCAATGACTGTCACTCTAGAGCATGTGGTGGTCACATGTCTAGGTATGCTACTGCCAAAAACATATTATGTGCTAGATATTTTTAGCCATAAATGTTTAAAGACTACATCACTACAGTCCAAAAATGCCATAATTTCCAAATTTATGATCGCAAAATGCGAGCACCTCCCGCTTCTCTTCACCTAATCATAGCTGTCGGCCCTTTTTCCAAATGGGGCATCGACTTCGTCACTTGTAACCCTCACTCAGCCGAGGGGGCATGTATATATCATCTATGCATTCGATTACTTTACAAAACGGGGTGAGACAATGCCTACATATAGAGATGACGACGAAGCTACAACTATTTTCATTTTCAATCATGTCATTGCTCAGTTTGGTGTCCCACAAGGTATTGTCACAGACCATGATAGTCTTTTTTTCAAATTTATGATGGTCAAACTGTCCACATAACTTGGCCTCCACCATAACAGCTCTACTCCATATTATCCACAACCTAATGGTCATGTCGAAACTATCAATAAATTTTTAACCAATATGATTAAACAGATAGTTGGCATCCATAAAGGAAATTGGAACTTTATGCTATTTTCAACACTATGGGCTTACCGAACTACTGTAAAAACATTGACCAGTTTTACCCTTTTTCAACTTGTTTATGGTTCGAAAGTCGTATTACCTATTGAATGTGAAATTCCATCTCTTAAATTAGCTATCGAATTATTATCTACTACCTCTGCAAACGAAGAATGATTTGTACACTTAGCCCATCTAGATGAAAATCATCATAATGTTGTATTGGCTAGTGAAGCTCACCAGAAACATGTCAAAGCCCAATACAATTAGAACATTAATCCTCGTACATATTCAGAAGGTGACCTAGTCTTGGTATATGATCAAGCTCATGACAAGCTAGGTGCAGGAAAATTTGAACCCATGTGGCATGGCCCTTACATCATAAAACACGTATTAGCTAAAGGTGCCTATGAGTTGATTGATTACAATGGTGTTCCTTTGGGAAAACCCAAAAATGGTATTTACCTAAAGAAATATTTTTCATAAATTTTTGGTGAATATTTGTACATTATTTACCATTTTTAGATATGTGTGGTAGATTAGTGTTTTTTTACTACTTCTGCTTCTCTCGTTTTTACACTTGATTTGCAGATTTTGACATTTTCTCTTACTTACATTGGCTTTGTTGATGGTGCTAGTCGTAGTACTCAGAATTTATCCTCCGCTTCCTAGGTTATCTATTCACCTTGTAACGAGCTAGTTTCTATTCACGGAATATGTCTCGGTCAAACAACAAATAATATAGCAAAATATATCATAGTCATTGAGCTATTGGCTGATGCCATTACATTTGGCATTCGACATTTGATTGTTAGGTTAGATTCGCAGCTCGTAGTAGTACATTTAAATGGTGTCTATTTGGTTAGGACTCCAACGATGTTAAGTATGTTTTTACGAGTCCGTCTCTTGGAAATATGATTTGATTATATCAAATATCAACACATTCCAAGATATTTAAACACATTGACATATGCACTGGTGAATCATGTGTTAAATAGACATTTGCAACATTTGTAAATTAAAAGCAATATTCATTCATTCATTCATTGAAATAAACATAAATAGAAGTAGTAGATTTTTCATTAAAATAGAGTTTGCGTGTGTCTAAAAAATATGTCATCAGAGGACATAAGACCCTGTGGCCTTTTATTTTCTGAATAGTACTAACTCCAAAAGGAAAAAAAATGGTCCTAGAAACTAGAAAAACTAGGCATGATGATGCTCATGATAACACACGATAACATGAGCAACTCAACGCAGCATACATCTGAGCGGTCTGGGAACCCCAACTACATGCCTCTGATACACATGTGGAATGTCATTAACTACATTCTTTAGGATGTTGGCAGTCAACCTCTCAAGGTTGTGCTCCAACTCTGTCAGGATGTCATCTGCCTCTGGGTTTGCCTCTGCAGCAACTATAGCATTCTGATCTCATCTATCATACCATCGCATCTGTGCTGGTTAGGTTAGACCCACATCTATACATACATTTTGAAAAATTAGCCTCTAAAGACAAAAAACACTTAAAATCTAAAAAATTTTGAAAACATGCCAAAATGAGAAAATCCTACCTAGATCACCTCACTGAG
The DNA here is from genome assembly GCA_031772625.1 of Pinus tabuliformis. Classification (NCBI taxonomy): domain Eukaryota; kingdom Viridiplantae; phylum Streptophyta; class Pinopsida; order Pinales; family Pinaceae; genus Pinus; species Pinus tabuliformis. The sequence continues at coordinate 844,414,551 of CM062809.1, read as the reverse complement.
TCCTAGCTGGAAGTGGGGTATCAGGGTCACCTCTGTAATCTATCCCAGTATATGGGAGGTCATCAATTAGAACAATCTCCTCACTCAGCCAATCAAAACACTCTGTTGTATACCTCCGTGTAGGATGATCGCTACCATGGCATGCCATTAGTGCAACCCACCTCATCAAGCATGGATCCTTCGGACCCCCTTCATCTGCCCGAATCTGTTGTGGCCAAAGAATAGGAACCCTTTCTAGGGGAAAAACAACTAGAATAGCACCATAGCTTAAAGTTGTCCTTTTACCATTCTTGCACATAATGATCTGCCCCTTCATATTTACCACTACTTCCTCGCACCAATTGTATACCGTGGACTCCAAACATTCCACGACCATATGCATCTATGCTTGGGTGGCTAGATGGAGGGCAGCACTACCACACAGATTGGTAACAATGAAAGCAATGGTCCTCAAGGGTAAAAGTTCAATGGCCTGAATTCCAATCCATCCATCTTTGGGTAGTGCACCCCTGCAAAAGGTCTACAAGTATCCATCAGTAGTGTCTCCCCCTACTCTCGATCCAAAAAGTGAAAGATCGGCTCCCTGATGAGATAACCCAGTCAGGAAATATATGTCATTGAAATCCATGATGAGGTGGTAATTAGCAATAATGAAACACTATTCCTGGACATTCCAGGTCATCACCAACCATGTCATCAGATCTAGCTGGGCTTTCATCCCAGAGATTAGCCAGTATTTTAGGAGGTGGTAATTCCTGAGAGCCTGCAAAGTGGTCAGATCCACCAAAGAAGCCACATCATTGGATTCGTGCTCTCTCTCCCTCCATTCCATTTTTGAGCAAGAAAATGACCTGAAATGACCATTTTAAAGGAGTTAGAGTCTTTCTTGAAATTCATTTCATGTTTTTTGGGGCCCAAAAGTTCGTTTTTGAAATAGACCATAGTGCCTGCATGACTGCCATTTTATGGACAGGGCATAGTTGTGCGGAAATTTTCAGTAGAATTCCACAGAGGTTGAGAATTTTCGTATGGAAAAATTTATTAAACTACGTGGGCTCGATTGATAAAAACCCGTGCAGGGCCGAGGACGCATTTTTTTGTCAAATATTTGTCCCAAAAAAACCAAGTTCAAGCTTAAAATTGAAAAATAAATGGATGGAAAGCTAATTTATGGAAAGATATTCTACGTGGAGGAAACAACAGATGATTTCATCCACTGGTTGACTCAGAATCAGTCCTGGAAGTTTTACGATAAAAACCCCTCTCCTGGCGTTGAATTGGTGAAAAGGCAAATGGTAAAAATAAATTACTTTTTCCATTTTTATAAGTTTTTGGAGCTTTAAAAAATATTATTTTTTATATTTTGAATCTTTTTAAGAGGGAAAACATATGTTTTAGCAGTTATAATGGGTTATTGAGTTTGAGTGTGCAGGATCGTTTATGGAGTCAAGATAAATCATTTTTGACATCTCAACATACTTTTATCACTTTTTATGCTCTTTAAAAATTACGAAAAGAGGAAAATCATGAAGTCTTATTTTAAGCCCTTTTCAGACTTTTTCAAAACAGAAGAGATTGTCAAGTACTTGCTTGTTCAAACTCGTAAAAGTAAACAAACAACCATCCACTCAGTATAAGTTTACCCCTTCTACAGACTGAGCCAGGACTATTTACAAAAAAGGTAAATGTTGATCGAACATGGTCAATAGAGCTCTTTCTTGTATTAATTTATCCTTTTTTGGACCTGAGAGACTAAACTAACGAAAAAGAACCTGATGGAGTCTACTTATGTTTTTCTTCTGACTCTCTAAAAATGAAAAACATCGAGCTTTACTTTCTCCGAGCTCGTTAAAGTTTTACAGTTAAAGAGCTAAATTATTTTTCTTTTTGTATATTTTTCAAATATCTTAAAAGAAGATGACATCGAGATATGCCTTTACAGGACTCATTAAAATTAAACAGTATAGGACTCGTTAAGCATGACGAGACCGAACCATTCCTTCTTAGGGTTCGTTACTTCAATAGACTCATATGAAGGATGAGCTTACAGTCCAATCATATGTTATCCTCCTCAAGCTTGTAAAAAATAAAGAGGTACTTGCCAATAATGGTGGGGCGAGAATTGGGGAAGGTGTCCATTTTACATCGTCAATTAAAAGGTATCATGTTGCTCTTGAACATGCCACTTCATCACATTCATGTATGGGTTGGGAAATCCATTTTCCTTATAGTTAATCAAACCTCATTGAAAGTATTCATGGTTTTGCATATTACTGTTGAGTCAAAGGTTGCCAAATCGTTATAGTGTTGTTATGTGTTCAAGAGAAGTCCAGCCTTGGTTCAAATCCTTTTGCAAAATCTTTTCCTTCATTTGTGTCGGCCATCCTTGAGTCAGTCCTTGCAATTATTTTAAAAGCTTGATACCGTGTTTCGTATTGTAGGCTTCCCTACGACGAATCACTTCCTATCGACTTCAACTCATCATCTAGGAAGTTGATTTAGAAACCTTCAGTACCTTGAAACCTGCTTGCCTTAATGGTAGGTTTTTCACTTTCGACGACAAGTTCTCATCATTGGCTTTTGATCGAACAATTCTATGAGTGTTTGAATTTAGATCACATATTCACACTTCATATATTGTATTGGGAGTACCTTGAGAACCATTGTAATTATTGGTGGTTTCTCTCGCGCTTGTTAATGGTTAAAATCATTGGCTAGTAATCAAGTGGTTTATGCCATGTTCAACTTCGAGCCATTCACTCGCATGGTTAGAATCGTACTGTGGATTGAGAGATGGAGATCAAGATCCTAGATCTAGTTTCATCAATCTAGGTTGCGAGGAGATTTTATATTCATCATTATGTGGACAGATGGTTGTGTCCATGTTGTGTCTACCATCTGTATGATCTTAGTTTTTCCATGCTTGTTCATTGAGTTCGATTTACTCTGAGTATGGGAATGCCTACCTCAAAGATGATTTTTGATATGTGTTTGCGTTATGTTCCCTTGAATGTTCCTTGCAGGTTTCCAACAATTTCCTCAAATCCGATCCTTGGAATGATAAAGCGCTTCAATATTTTAAACTTATTTTTCAGACTTCACACTTTAGGGGGAAATCTGTTACACATCAATTTGTCACCATCACACTTGATCAGTTTGTTGATATTATTACCATCTCCTTTAGAAGTCCAACAACTCAAAATATGTTAAATTCCATGAGAAGTTTGGGTCAAATAGCTCTCACACCTTGTTAAGTTCCACTTGCGTTGATTTCTCTAGTGTTTCCCACGCATGCGCTAAAATTTACTCTGAGAACAGTGCAAAGTTGTGCTCTATTTGTAACTATAAGCTCGTGCAGGTGAATTCTAGAAAGTAAAAATAAGAAGTACATTCTAGAAACCTAGTTGGTCAAATATATCCCAACTAAAATCTTCCAGGTGATGACTATTGGAAATATAACCCTCATAATATGCATATCCATCCCTTTTCTCATGGTAACCTAATACTTAACTAAAGGAGGTTCATATTTTTCTTAGGGATTTAAAACTCCCCCCTCTTTGATCTATAAAAGGACTAGAGGAGTGAGGGATGAAGGAGGTCAGAATTCAGAGAATACAAACTTATGCTTCTAGTTTGAGATTGGAGAGCCTGTTATCTATAAAGGAAATTGAAGGCATTTGGGAGGGACCTCACGACATCAAGGTGAAGATTGTAAGGCTCCTCTTATCTTCTGATTAATACAAATGAGGACTTTCTCCCATTGACTTTCGTCTTTTGTGAATAATGAATAGTTTGCAATTGTTTATTATGTTCATTAAGGCAGATTCAATCCCTAATATCCTTGATCATTAGGCTAATTTGTTTAAATTACTATATCACATGTGCTTTTGATCCTCTTTATGGTTTATGTTTGCAGGTTCTACTAAGCATTGAACAACTGAATCAAGTCACAACTGGGGATCTACATCAGCCTTTTCGTGAAACCGATAAGAGGTCTATCTATCAGTTAGATTGCTTGTAATTCAATTAAATTCAACCTAGGGAAAGAGTGAGTTCATTTGTCATGATCGTTTCTAGTTTCCATTTAGGATCTAGGGAGATCGCTCTTGTCCATAAGAGGGAATGTCCGGTGTAATATTCCTTCTTCACCCCTTTTCCTCATCCATTCTCCGAAATTCTACTTCCCTCCTCTTCCTAACACTCATCCCCATCGCTCAAAATGTCCGTACAAACTATTTCACTCCCCTTCCCCTTCATTTCTCTCCATCAACTTGTTGCGCTTTTTCCCCTATTTTGTAGCCTCATTCCCTTTCCATTTCCTATTTATAGCTAGGGTTTCTTATCAAAATCAAAGTCAAAACATGGAGAAAACTAATGACAAAAGAATATTCAAGTGAGGAGAGATATCTAGATATGAGCCAACACATATCCAAGAGATCAATGCATCATACTTCATTAAAAGGTCATTTGAACAAGTAGGCTGCCTAGGGTTTTGCCTAAAAGTACAAGAGATAGGCTACCATCATCAACTAACAAGCCTTTTTTCCACTAATTTCAAGAAATATCATGTCATCATAGCAGGTTTCAAATTCTTAGTGTCAGAGGAAGCTATAGTTGTAGCAACATCTATCCCTAATCAAGGTGAGGTATGTTTTAAGGGCATGGACTTAGACTTGGAGAACCAGAAACTGTTTTTGAAGCCTCGATATCAAAAGTCACCCTCTCATATCTTTCCTAGTAGGTAGTTATTGGACAAGTACACAACTCTAATGTAGACTATCATGAGGTATTTCACTTGTGACGGTAGGTTCAGTAGGTTGTATCAGTACAACATCAGATTGTTAATGCATTTTACCTCTCAAAAGCCCCTAAACCTACCTAATTATTTGTTGAGAAGCTGAATGAAAATGACACAGAAGGTGCAATCTAAAGGGAGGATTCATCAAGGTAGCCTCTTTCATCATGAATTGATCAAAATGATAGTCCTCCATCACCTGACACAAATCAATATGTCACGGGAAAAAAATTTGGAACCAGCTACTCTTCCACCTACTTCAAGCCACTCAAAGGGTCTAGATACACCCTCATCATCTAGGCCACAAGCAGCTAAAACATCAAGCAAGCCATCAATGTCAAAACCTCAGCCTAGTGTGTGGATTTCAAAAACATAGAAGAGAGGTAAGATGTTAGTGTTTTCTCCTGAGGTAGATAAATACATGTCTAGAGTTAAGCCTACAACTAGGTCTTAGGCTAAGAAATTACCCAAGGAGGTTGCTAATGAAGAGACCATTCATGCTAAAACAATGGTTGAGCAAACACCTAGGAGCATACATGATTCACCCATGCCTAATGAACCTCCTGCAGCTGAGATGACTAACCTAGGAGAAAAGCATAGTGATGACAAAGTAGTTGATGACATGATGAAAGAGAAAGATGCACAAATTAAAGAGTTGAAGGATGTGTTAGAGCCTAGATCGACCTCAGGCTGAAGGGAGGAAATCCAAGGATAACCATAAACCACGCTTAACCTGATAGCTAGCCCTACCAGGTTGGGAGAGGGCTCTCTCCTTGTCAATCTCAGTTGATATGACTGATTATAACTTGGATTTTAGGCTAGGTATAGTAGCTTTAGGGTTTATGGGTTGATTTTGAAAATTTTGTTGCTAGATCCAATGAAGTAGGCATGTTGGGTCTAGAAAATTAAATCAAGGAAACAGAAATGTTCTATGGGGAGACATATATAAGTGCTTATGTACTAATACTTGGATGAGATGATTGATTTAAGACCGTTGAGGAGCTGATGAGGGCATGAAGAAACCATGAGTCCTCTTCAGACTGTTGAAAACATAAAAAACCAAATGCATTCCCAAGACAAAACACTGTTACTAGTTGTTGAGCCATTAATATGTCATTATTATTATCACTTTTGAACGCCTATTCCACCCATTTCTACTCTTTTTTATCATGGTTTATCATATAATTCCATCTTATAATGATTTATGCTCTTATGGAAAAATATCATTTATTGTCCTTTATTTTTAATAAATTGATGATTATGCACGATTTTATCAATGATGGTTTATTAATAAATTGGTTGTAACATTACTCACCATTTTTAGCCTCCAAGATAATTTCCAAATTGAATATTTGATCATTAAATGTGCCAACTCAAAAATTCACTGGAATAAGAAGTGATGATTTTGTATTGAACATTTTGGGCAAATGGAGAAGAATCTAGAAAATCTGAAACATGGGTTTTGTTCAGAACAGACCAAATTAGTTTTGCATTGAACAATTTTCCCAAATTTGGCCCATACTAAGAGAAACAAAATGTTCTCTGAAGACATTTTTCTCAGATTTGTTGTGTAGTCATTTTCCAAATTATGCCAGTTGCAATGCCAAATTCGACCTATTCCTGTTGAATGTTTATCGACAAATATCTTAGAGATGATCTTGCCTATCAATTTGTTGAGAACAATCCAATTTTGTAATAGAAATCATGTTGTAATTATCTCTGTTGTAACTGCTCTCTGCTTTCTCTCTATTTAAATGAAAACAGAGATCAAAGAAAGGAATTCAGAATTATGATTTCAGAATTAGAGATTCAAAATTAGAGATTCACGATTCATGATGGGATAGGAGGAAAAGGAGGTTGTGGCATTACCATTGTAATTCTCAAAGCTTTTGCTGTTGTAATGATTTCATAGTTTGATGATGAATAAATAAAAGGGTTGTTGTTCATTCGCCTTATCTGAAGTAGCCCAGCAACATCCACTAGCGGCTAAGGGCCCAACCTCTGGTGGATTAAGGTGCTTCTCTATATTATATCTTTACAATTTCTGTTGTGTGATGGTTTGATTTCCTTTTCATTTCTTTAAATTGTTTTATTCAATAATATTTTGTTTATGAACATTTCACATAAATGCTCTGTTATATTGAAATCATAATTGGATTGCGTTAGTGACAAAATTATTAATTATAATTTGAAATGTCCTACTGTTAATTTTGATCTAATACTACACTGTCTAATTAAGACTATGGTTCATTTAGTTGCTGCTCATTTGTTATTGCAATTGTTGTTCAATTAAGTTACTATTCAATTATACTGTGATTGATGTTGCTTCAATAACTGCGATTAATTTTCATGTTGCTGGATTAAGGTTGCTGATTCAATTACAATTGTAGTTGCTGTGTATTTCTATTTAATTAGCTTTGCTGTTCAGTTTTCCAATATATTTAGTTATTGTTCATTTTCTGCAAGGATTTGTTTTCGCCTTTTAAATGTTATTGCAGAAAGTGTGTTTTAGTGATCATTTCCAATTGAATTGCCATTTCCAGTTCTTTTCTTTAGTGTGGATTGAAAAATCAAAAACTATAAAGGACACTGACTACTGTTGTATAAGTTCTCAGATTGGAGATCTTGCATATGATTGATTTTCATTTGCATCAGTTTACAGGGGAGAGAGTTATCATTACTGAGTCCTCGACTGATGGTTGTTTGAGTGAATGATTTAGTTCAGAACATTTCAATTTCTTGTTGTTCCGATTATATTTTGTTTCCAACATTCATTTACTTTTGCATTTTAAGCACTATACTGCAAAACATTACTCTTGAGTAAATAGCCACCTCAGACTGAGTACACTCTTGAAATAAAAAATCATCCCTGGGTTGACAATTAATGTGAAGATAATTAGGAGTTAAAAAGACACCTTTTATCGCTCAACATTTTGGCGCCGTTGCCGAGGAGAGTGTAGCCATTTCTAAAGAGTAGTGTGCATCTGATGAGTGCCTGTTAGGAAAGAATTGGGTATTAAAAATGAAAGGTAAGAACCTACGTATAGGAGCATGTAAAAGCCCTGCTCCCCCGCCCGCTTTCCAGCATAATTGTTAAAGAACTTAGGGTAGAAATAAATGTTTGAATTTCTGTGTGAATGACTAAGAAAAAAAATAGAAATTTTGAAAAACAAATCTCATGATTTCACTTAAGTGGTGATGTAAGCACCACCCATTTCACTAACCAATTGACAGGAACATTTGAAGGAGCCTCAAAGAAACACATGAAGAACATCTTTTATTATGCTAAGAAATGGCTCACATTTCTACTTTTGAATTCCCTATCAAAGATCTAGGAGGAGTGACGCAAATGCACATAATTCCCCCATCTTATCCACCAAATTTTCATGGCTTGGCAAATGAAGATCTCGATACATTCTTATTTGAGTTTGAAATACTTTGTAGAGGATATGATTATTGTACTAGCTATCAAAGGTTGAAAGTGTTTCCTCTTACTTTAAAAGGAGCAACTCTCCGATGATTCATGAGCCTCGGTGGGAACTGCATTTAAACATGGGAGGACATGAAGAACATATTCTTGAAGAAGTACCAAGACTACTACAAATCCAATGAAGATATTTTCGATATGATACAAGGGGAAGATGAAAGCTTGGAGGACTATGTGGAGCAATTTCAATATAACCTTCAAAAATCAAAGCATAAGTATTTGGTAAAAGAGACTTTAAAAACACTCCTACTCAAAGGAATCAAAGATGAATTTTTAGAACTCTTAAATCTGATAGGAAAAGGTGATGTTTTTCAGTTGTCATATGATGATTTTTGTGAATTGTGCAAAAGGTATTCAAGAGGAATCTCCAAGGCTGGTAAGAATCCTAAAGATATTTGTTCTTTGTTTTCCAAATCTGCTACAAGAATAGGAGACATAAGAGCTCAAATCAATGTTTTATTTGAAAATTTTAAAGTTGATTTTATTAGCTCTCTAAGTTCAAAATTGGATGTTTTGCAGGTTCATAAAAATCAAGAATTTGATGAAGTGTTTTGCCCTCATGACCGAAAGGAGCATCTCATAGATACTCACTCTTCCTTATCCAAGATGGAAGTAGCATATCAAAAAGATGAGGAAGCTGCAACAAGGTCAAAACTATGGAAATCATGGCCTACAGGTATGGTTCAAAACACTTCTTCTCCATTCTCTTACATGCATAATCCATTATGGAATACTAATGTGTTAGGGCAGCCATGTCAATCTCAATATGTTATGAAACCAACTCACAAAAAGATAGAAAAGAGAGATCAACGCCTTAGAATTCAGCCTCTTCTAGGGGGCAACCTCCTTTACATTACACAAATGAAAAATTCTTGGATGATTCAAATGACAAAACCTCCTTTCTATATATAGGAGTCTAAGGAGTCACAATATAACCCAGCTGACCTAAAAATAATAATATAAAGCCACAAAAATAAAAATAGAGGGATTCTATGGGGCACAGTAATAACAATATGGGGACAATAGGGGCACAACAATATTAATAATGGATACAACTACAATAGTAATGGGGTAATCACTAGTATTATAGGGACCCAACATGCCCCTCTCCTTCAAAAAAGTGTTGTCTTCAACACTTGAGTAGTTTTAGATGCTCCTGTATAAAATTCTCATCCTCCCATGTGGAATCTTTAGTGGATAAGTTCTTCCACTTGATAAGATACTCCAAAATTTATTAATTTCATAACTGTCGAGTTCTTGTTTCTGTGACAACTTCTAGTTCCAATATAATTTTTCCTTCCTCGTTAAGTTCTGGCAATATTGTTTGAACTGGGAGCTTGTCGCCTATAACCTTCTTTAAACATGAAACATGGAAAAATGGGTGCAATCGAGAAGCTGCAGGAAGCTCCAATTTGTATGCCATAGTACCAATCTTTTGCAACACCTTGTACACACCATAATACTTTGGCGATAATTTATTATCCTTCTTAGCTTGCTTGAGGGAAATTTGTTTATATGGTTGTAGCTGTAGGAATACCCAATCACCTACATCAAAACTTCTTTTGCTGCAATGTTGATATGCCTGTTGTTTCATTCTATTCTGTGCCAACACAAGGTTATCCTTTAAGAGTTGGAGGACTTGTTGTTGATGTTTGATGTGATGTTCCACTGCTTGAACCTTAGAATTTTCTCTTAAATATGATGTGATGGATGGTGGGTTATATCCATAAAATGCCATAAATGGGGTCATTTTTGTTGTTGTATGGAAGGAAGTGTTATACCACCATTCAGCCAGAGGAAACCATTTGACCCATTGTGTCTGTTTATCAGATACAAAGAAACGAAGATATATTTTCAAACATTTGTTTACTATCTTAGTTTTTCCATCAGATTGAGGATGATAAGATGATTTATGAGCTAACTGAGTACCAAGACAAGAAAATAATTATGTCCAAAAATATCGAGTGAAAATGGGATCTCTCTCACTTACAATAATCTTTGGGTTTCCATGTAGCTTTTGAATTGTTTCCATAAATGCAGTAGAAACTGTACTGGCTTTAAATGGATGTGATAATGCACAAAAGTGTGCATACTTGGTAAGTCTGTCAACTACCACCATGATGACACTCTTTCCCTCAGACTTGGGTAAACCTATGATAAAATCCATTGAAACCTCCTCCCAACGTTGGCTTGGAATGGATAAAGGTTGTAATAGACCCGGTGTCTTAATTGTTTCAACTTTATTTTGTTGGCAAACCAAAAATTCCGCCACAAACTTTTGAATATTCGATTTAAGGTCCTCCCAAAAAAATTCCTTCTTAACCCTGTGGTAAGTTTTTAAAAATCTTGAGTGTCCTCCTAAGGGAGAAGTGTGCAATTCCATAAGAATATTTTGTTTTAGGTGAGAATTCTTACAGAGGTATAAGCGATCTTTGTACCATAACGAATCATTTTTCCAGCTAAATGTATCCAACGTACTGGAGTCTTGTTATAACTTTCGAATAAGTGCCCACACTTCTTCGTCGTCCTTCCATTCCTCCCTTGCTTCGTTTATCCAAACTGGTTGGATAATAGAAATGGTGCACAACAATGCTTCCACATCCTCATCCTTTCTTGAGAGTGCATCTGCCACCACATTTTGCTTCCCTTTTTTGTAGATGATTTCAAAGTCATAACCCAACATCTTTGTGACCCACTTTTCTTTCTCTTCAGAGGATAATCTTTGTTTTAAAAAGTATTTAAGGCTATCATGATCCGTTTTTACCTTGAAGTGTCTTCCCATTAGGTAGGGTCGCCATTTCTTAAGTGCATGGAGTATTGCCAACATTTACTTCTCATAAATAGCTTTGTGTAAAAACTTTCCCTTGATTGGACAACTTTCAAAAGAAATGGGTCTTTCATCTTGCATTAAAACAGCATCAATTCCATTTTCTGAAGCATCACATTCCACAATAAAGGGTTTTGTAAAGTCTGGTGTAGCTAAGACTGGTGCTTGGAACATTGCCTCTTTAAGATTCTCGAAGGCCTTTGTTGCTTCTGGAGTCCATGAAAATGTATCTTTCTTCAATAATGTTGTTAGAGGTGCTGCTATTCTCCCATAATTCTTAACAAACTTGCGATAATACCCTGTCAACCCGAGAAATCCTCGTAGATGCTTTATGGATGTGGGAATTTTCCATTCCTCAATGGCTTTAATTTTGCTAGGGTCTACCTTAACTCCTTCATGAGATACAATATGACCCAGATATTCCACCTCTTGTACTCCAAAGAAACATTTGGATCTTTTTGCATATAATTGTTTCTCCTCCAATAGTTGTAGCACCCTGTCAACATGTTCAACATGATCCTTCCAAGACTTGTTGTAGATTAGTATATCATCAAAAAATACTAACACAAATTTTCTAAGGAATGGTTTGAAAATGGAATTCATCAAACCTTGAAATGTTGAAGGTGCATTGGTAAGGCCAAAAGGCATGACCAAAAATTCATAATGACCCTCATGAGTTCTAAATGCTGTTTTCGGAATGTCTTCAGTCTTCATTTTGATTTTATGATATCCTGAACGAAGATCCAACTTGGTGAAGTAAATTGATCCATGTAATTCATCCAATAATTCAACAATGACAGGAATGGGAAACTTATCTTTAATAGTGAGCTTGTTGAGCTCCCTATAATCCGGACACATGCGCCATGATCCGTCCTTGTACACCAATACTACTGGAGCAGAGAAAGAACTTTGACTCAGTTGAATTATACCATCCTTTAGCATTTCTGCAACCATGCATTCAATTTCGCTCTTTTGGGCATAGGGATATCTGTACGGCCTGATGTTTGGAGGAACACTTCCTGGAATCAGATGAATAGCGTGATCATGATCACGAATAGGTGGAAGACCTTTGGGAGTCTCAAATACCTTGGAATGATTGTCGAAGACTCTTTGGAGATATAGAGAAATAGATGATTCCAACATGGAAACATCTAGCGAACATAATTGTGCAATTTCACCTCTTTGTTCCTTTTTTAGAAGCTTTGTCATACCGTTAGAGCTGATTATGTTTCCCGGTTTCCCTGTAATACCCCTTATGTCAACTTTCTTCCTTCCACAGAAAATTCCATGAAAAGTTATTGAAAATTAAAAGTTGTTGTACCCAAGGATTGTAGCCATTGGACTCCTAGTACAACATCAACACCTCCCATTGGAATGGAAAGCATTGGCTAGTAAATACATATTCTCCCATGGATAACTTGATATTATGGAATTTCCAGAGCAATTTATTGTTCCTCCATTTGCAACCATCACTTGACACTCTGGTGCTAGATATAAAAAGCAATTCAATTCTTTTGCCACCTTACAATGAATAAAATTGTTGGTACTTCCTGAATCAATCAACACTATTACCTTTTTCTTCTTGATTTTTCCTTCTATCTTGATGGTTTGAGGAGTGGTAATTCCCACCAATACATTACAAGATATGGTCAGATTCATTTCTTATTTATCTAGGCTTTTTTCCTGGAGTATATCCTCCTCTTTTGACCTTTATTTCTCATTTTCTTCTTCCTCTTCACAATCTATGTAGAATAATTACTTCTCAGCACACTTATGACCTTTAGTGTATTTGCTATCACAACTGTAACAAAGCCCTTTTGCTATTTTTTCTTCCAATTGTTGTGGTTTCAACCTTATAGGTTGTGGAAAACTAGGGGCAACAACACTTCCATCTTTATAGTTGTGAGTGGTATGCTTCCTTGTTGCCATAATTTTTCTTTCCATTTTTCTTGCTAACTTGAATGTCTTATCTAATGAATTAGGTTCCCAAAGGCAAACATCATGTTGGATATTATCCTTTAAAGTCCCTATGAACACATCAATCCTATGCTCCTTTAGAATATTTTTTACCCTTATGTTCAATTTTTGGAACTCCTCAATGTGCTCCATTATTGAACCCTTTTTTTTGAGACTTATCAATTGGCTAAAAAAAGTGTTGCATTTTGTATCCTCATAATGTGCTGTCAAATCTTCTGTAAAAATTGCCCAAGTGATAATTTGTTTACGAGAGCAAAGCCATTTATACCATACAAACTGATTTGGTTCAAAATATAAAGTTGCAATACGTACCTTTTATGTGTTTTGCACATTATTGAGATCAAAAAATTGCTCCATCTGTAATATCCATGTTGCAGGATCCTTGCCATCAAACTTCCTCATATCGATTTTTGGAATATGGCAGGTCTTCGATCAAACATTAGAGTCTATGGAATCATGATTAACATTTCTTTTATTCTCATCATGAGTTTCCTTTACTACCCTTTCACCATTACTGACCATTTCTTGTAGCAAATTATTCATATTTATCTTCAATTCTTCCATATTATCATCCATGCAATCCATCTTAGCTTCTAAGCCTTTCTTTAAACAATCCATCTTAGCTTCTACACCTTCTTTAAACCATCCATCTTAGCTTCTACATCTTTCCTTAAACCATCCATCTTAGATTTTGTTGCCTTTTGCGCAAGTGACACTTGTTGCACTTGGTCTCGTAATTTTGATATATCATGTTGCATTTCTTCCTCTTCTTCATGAGTCATTCTAGAGCTTTCAATTTTATTACTAGGTGTTTGCATTTTCTTTCCTCAGGGCATCAATTACAATTAAAACTAATTTTTCAAACCAAGCTTATGCAAAAATTTAAAAAACTACACACCTTTTTTCACTTTGTAGAAGCTTGATATTGAATCTAATGTATCTATGCAATTTCAGATCATCCAATTTTGAAATTGTGACCTGTAGTAGCCCTCTGTGTCCTCTTTCCAATTCCACCAATCTGATCCAAATTGAATTCTCCAAGGAAGAGTTATGCACAATCTCCCAAGATGACCTGATTATAGACTAGTTCAGTAGAGGGAACTTGTGCGACGTGCCACGAGTCACTGTTTCGACCTTTGTCTCTGAAAAATATATACAAGAAACTATAGTCCGTCCTCTTTCTGTACCTTCTTACGAACTTTCAATCCGATGCTTAGAGAAAAGTTTATGACGATTTTCCCCAGGTCACCTGTTTGGAGTGTAATTCAGGAGTCTGCAAAATGACCAACTTCCTCAGATCATATCTCCACAAATATAGCGCGAAAAGCTCTGAAATGCAGACCCAAGATTCAACACAATTTCTTATCAAATGGATTTTTTTTAGCTTCTGAAATGTCCTGTCAAAAAAGTTGTAGCGAAAATGCCACGATGACCTATTTGGAGCAGCAAGTCCCTAGAATCCAAAGCTCTGATACCAAATGTTATGAAACCAGCTCACAAAAATATAGAAAAGAGAGATCAACGCCTTAGAATTCAGCCTCTTCGAGGGGGCAACCTCCTTTACATTACACAAATGAACAATTCTTGGATGATTCAACTGACAAAATCTCCTTTTTATATATAGGAGTCTAAGGAGTCACAATATAACCCAGCTGACCTAACAATAATAATATAAAGCCACAAAAATAACAATAGAGGTATTCTATGGGGCACAATAATAACAATATGGGGACAATAGGGTCACAACAATATTAATAAGGGATACAACTATAATAGTAATGGGGTAATCACTAGTATTATAGGGACCCAACACAATATAACCACCACCAATCTTGTCTACAAGTTTGGCATGGTTCACCTTATGATTGCATGACTAATCTCCCTCATATTATAGCAAAAACACATTCTCCATATTCTTCAACATCTCTTCCACATCATCTTTCTTGCATATCAAAATCATTCACTCAACCCAATCATCTACATCATCAAAATGCTTCATTTCGTACACAATTTCCTGTTCAACTAATTCCACACCCTCACCACAATAAACCAGTACAACATGATTACAGAGTTGAACTGCAAAATTTATCCACCCTTCCCACCCATTCTATCTCATATGCGCCACTAGAAAAAACTTACAATGAGATTTATAATGTTTCAAATTCAAAAATTGTAGAAGTTATGGAAAAAAATGAGGTTTCTTCTAGTTTGCATCAACAAGCCATTTTAAAAGCTCAAGAACTTCATGATATGATGGATATGGGAAATCAACAAAGTAAAGGATATATTGAAGATTGGTTTCACTCCATCATTTGTTTGCAGCATCACTCCATACTTCAACAATTTTTGACACCATCTTTTGAAGGGAAGTTGACTTCTCATACCCTAATATTCATTAACATGCATTCTTCAAATTTGGGTATGTGCATACTTGAAGCATTATTTCAAAAATGGTTCCAATGGAAGTACTCATATACTTAATCATATTCATTTTTCAAATCAAAATAGGTTAGTGTAGAAAATAAAATAAAAAAAGACATAAATAAATACATTTTGTTTTAATGTAAAACTATTTTTTTTGCTACAACATGCTATGGAAATCAATATCGGTGATAATTTTTTTTAATTCATTTGTGTATGTAGATGAATTATAATGGAAATAATAGTTCTACAAGAACTCATATTCATTTCTATCACCAATTTGGAAAAAATGCTTGAATATCATATTTTTGGCTTGTGGGCTTGATGGAATTTCTGAAAACACAGTCGAGACAGTCATGTTTTGAGGGACCAAAAGGCAATATTCTTAAAATATATTTCTACTCTAATTAGCCCTTGATTTCTACTTTCCAACCGAATTTGAATCACTCAATTTGGATTTGAAACGAAAAAGTTAGAACCGAAACATTGACAGGGTGTCTAGCAGGAAGCTCAGGAACAGAGTTGGGACAGTCGGTTTTTGGAGGCCTAAATGACCATATTTTTAAAAAAAAATTCTATGGTGGATTTCCATATGAATCTAGTTTACAATTCAATTGGAATCACTCATTTTAGATATCTTATGGGGAAGTTATGATCAAAATACTGACTGTCTATCGTAAATCAGCACCCTTAAAACTCTGTCTTTCCGCCTGTTCCTCAGAGTATTTGACTTATCAATTCTTCTTGTATTCAAAACCTGTTTCTATTGGAAATAAATAAATGAATCTAATTTCATTTCCAATTTAAATCATTTGAATCCACATCAAACGAAGAATCTATGCTTAAAACATTCACTGTTGTTCTAAGTGGGGTAATCGAAAATGACTCTGTTATGCAGGTTGTTCCAAGTAAAATTGACATATCATGTCATTGAATTTTTAAAACATGTTTCTATTGGAAATATAAATTTGAATTAGATCTCATATGGCTTTGGAATCACTCAATTTGGATGAAAAACAAAGAAGTTGTGATTAAAACACTGCTGGTTAGTATGGTCGACCACTGCTCTCCCGTAGGTGACAAATAAATTTTACTTTGTTATTTTCTCAGTGGATTTGTTATACAGAGTAACTACTTGTTGTTTTTTTGCATAATTCTTGGATTAGGAGAGCCCGATCACCTCTCTTTCTCCATGATTTAATGTTTTATTGCAGGTAGACACTCGTTTTTTTGCAGGTCCTAGGAGAAAAAGAAGGTCAATTTATGGACGAGTGATTCTTGAAAGAAATTTTAATGAAACAAGGGAATTTCATCCAACTCATTACCCAACAGATTCATAATAAAAGAAATGAAGAATTGATTTCCATTTGAAGATTCATGTCTTGTCATTGTTTCTAAAACATTTTTCAAAGAGATCATTTTTTTACATCATAGTTGTTGTAACTTAATTTATTTATTTACATATCGTTTTTAAATAAAATGTTGTTTCTTTTTTTATTTCTCCTATATTTTGTGTTTCAGGTGTTGCTTCCTTCAAATTGTAACCCATCCTCAGCATCAATGTCGTGAACAGCTAGTTCATTTTTTGCGTGCTTACATTTTATGATTGTGCATTTTGTTGTACCTTTGGAAATGAGCATCACTTCCGCATTTTGTTGTTCATTTCCAAAGGGACAACACTTCCGCATTTTTCTATTCCTTTTCAAAGGAACAGCACTTCCGCACTTTTTTTTTCTTTTCCAAAGGAACAACACTTTCACATTTTTGCTGTTCCTTTCCGAAGGAACAACACTTCTTCACTTTCACACTTTTTCTATTCCTTTTCGAAGGAACAACACTTCTGCACTTTCACACTTTCGCTGTTCCTTTCTGAAGGAACAACACTTTCACATTTTTTTTGTTCCTTTCCAAAGGATCAGCATTTTCGCATTTGTATTTTTCCTTTCAGGGAACAACACTTTTTTACATGAATTTTTTTGTTGTTCCCTACAGGAACAACACCTTTTCGTGTGTATTTTTGTTTTTTGGCGTGCATTTCCTTTGCTGTTCCCTACAAGGAACATCACTTTTTCAAGTGTTTTCCCTGTTCCTTCAAGGGAGCAACACTTTGGGAGTATTTTCAAGAACAACCCTTCCTTCCTCTTGTGGGATTATTCCTAGTTCATCTCAACCACATTTTACTGATTCCCTTTCATGGCATAAAGTACACTACTTTTATGAGGACAAGAATTATGGATTATATTGAAGCAAGTTAATATCATTCACGTTATGATTTTTAACATGACAACTCCTTAATGATAGATTCTTTTCAAAAGGGACACAATTATTTATATACTACTTTACTGCATTGTTTTTTGTTGAACATGATGTTAATTGATCATCTTAATACCATGTTGGTTCCACCCTTACTGGTTATAATCTTCTCTATCTGTAATAAATGAGATTAAGTGTATATTTTTTTCCATTGACATGTTCAACTTCTTCCACCATCCCTACTCTTAAGGAGTACTTAGGCTCCTTCTTTTTATCATAAAAATGTGTAATAACAACAAAATTTTGTTCGTAGATAGAGGATAGGGAGTCTCATTACGAGCCAGCCTACCATGTTCATAAGGTTGTAACAAAGTGACATTCCCATTGTGGCCACCACACCAGGGTTATGATTCATTGGATAGCCAAATTATCCTTGGAATAGGAGGTATCATCACGAGCCGGACTGATCACGTTTTCTACATCCCAGTGAATGGCAGTGTGGTTATCTGGTTACCACACCACCACACTGATCTCCTCTATAGAACAGCACTGGAACTCTCCATTTATAAATTGAGGATCTTGGCTCATATGGGTTAAAAAGCAACCCTGTTGAGGCTATGGACGCTTACTAGAAGTAGAGGCTCTACTTATGGTATTGAAGTTATATCTTATCGTCAATTATTACTATAATACCCTTTTCTTATTTTTTCTTTTCATTGGAAAAGTTATTTCCTTAATTTTTTCCCTATTTCGAACCTTTACGCATGAGAACTCTTTTTTGATCAATCACATCATTTTTCAACTAGAATACCATCAGCAAAGCATCTTTTTGACATATTATTGTCCTTTTTCTTTTTCACATAACTTATCATCAATCCAAAGTGTCCTATCTTTTATTCATAACTATCTTTACACACTTTTCTCTCATTATAACCATAACTCTCGATGTCCTATCATTGATATGTGTACTCTGATTCATTTACTGTTGTATTATTCATTCCCTTGCCTTGTCGTCAGCACACCACCTTTCATATGCTTTATGGTCATGGAATCCCTTTTCCAATTGGAAAGGAGAATGCATGCATTATAGGATAGCATGCGATATGATTACTGCACTCTGCCATAACTTGTTGATTTGACAAAATATTAGTATTGCATGTATACAAAAGTTTTTATGATTGAAATTTTTGCATGCATCTTAATCTATTGCTATTAAAAACTAACACTATGGATTCAAGAACATTGTATGCAAAATAGTGATTTGTTTACAGAAGAACAACAAGTATGGGGGGGGAATTCTATCGTAGCATGACCACACTATTGCAACTAACAAAAGAGGCTCAAGCAACTCGTGAACGTGAACAATTGTTCAGACATGATGTGCTTGCCTGAATTCCACCTTTTGCATCACTTTCAACACGAACTCTACCTACATCAGCTTCAACAAATGCCAGTACATATATGTCATTCCACATTTTTCTTTCTTGAGGTAAAACTTGAGGTAAAATAGCATAATTTTCTGATTTATTACGAATTTAGGAGAATTTAATGAAAATCCATTTTGAGCATTATTTATCATCCTTCATTCCACATCTTTACCATTTCCCATTTTCCGGTGGCATATCATCTTTTAGTTTGCGGGAGTGTTTCTTTCATTCATTTCTTTCTTATGACCATGTCATTCATATTCTTTATCATCCATTGTTATTCTTATTCATTTTCAACCCCTCCCTTATTCCATGTCGTTTTACACCAAACATAGAATTCAACAGATGGTAGCAACCACCTCAATTTTTATTTTCTAGAATTGCATGAGGGCATGCTAATTCTTCAGGGGGGGAGGAATTGCTATGCATGATGGATGTTTTCTACTTTCTTCCTCATTTAAGGCATACAATTTCATTTTTATACAGTGCAGAAATTGATTTCCATAATACTTTTAAAACTATGAAATCTATTCTTGTGATTTCTAGAAAACACAAACGTATCATTAAAATACACAAACCCAAATAATTTCAAGTTAAATTGGCTCATAAAATTTCGAAAATCATGCACTATCACCTACAGCCATTTTGTTTATATCTCATGATCCGTGCATCAGAATGATCTGATTTTTAGATCATAGAAGTATTAATATAGTAGAAATATACTTCCCAAATTTCAACAAAATCTGGTTTGTAGTTTTTGAGAAAATGGTTAATGAAGTTTGTTGTTACTTATATCATATTTTGTTGCAACTTCATATACACATAACTTGAACATCAATGTAAAAATTGTTACGTCTTCATCAAGATTGCTAAAATTGAATATTCATTAATTAAGGAAGAATTCATTTGTTCTATTCATTTCATGAGCTGGGATGAACAAATTTTTTATTGCTTGGTTAACACATGGGTTTTGTCTTTGGGTTGCATGAGAACATGCAATATATTCAGTTTTTTGTTGCATGAGGACATGCAATATATTCAGTGTGGGGGTGTGTTGGGCCGTTAATATGTCATTATTATTATCACTTTTGAACGCCTATTCCACCCATTTCTACTCTTCTTTATCATGTCATTTATCATGGTTTATCATATAATTCCATCTTATAATGATTTATGCTCTTATGGAAAAATATTATTTATTCTCCTTTATTTTTAATAAATTGATGATTATGCATTATTTTATCAATGATGGTTTATTAATAAATTGGTTGTAACATTACTCACCATTTTTAGCCTCCAAGATAATTTCCAGATTGAATATTTGATCATTAATGTGCCAACTCAAAAATTCGTTGGGATAAGAAGTGACGATTTTGTATTGAACATTTTGGGCAAATGCAAAAGAATCTAGAAAATCTAAAAGATGGGTTTTGTTCAGAACGGACCCAATTAGTTTTGCTTAAGCAGTTTTCCCAAATACGGACCATACTAAGAGAAACGGAAGGTTCTCTAAAGATGTTTTTCTCAGATTCATTGTGTAGTCGTTTTCCAAATTATGCCAGTTGCAATGCCAAATTCGACCTGTTCATGTTGAATGTTGATGGAAAAATATCTTAGAGATGATCTTGCTTATCAATTTGTTGAGAAAAATCCAATTTTGTAATAGGAATCATGTTGTAATTATCTATGTTGTAACTGCTCTCTGCTCTCTCTTTATTTAAATGAAAACAGAGATCAGAGAAAGGAATTCATAATTATGATTTCAGAATTAGAGATTCAGAATTAAAGATTCATGATTCATGATGGGATAAGATAGGATAGGAGGAAAAGGAGATTGTTGCATTACCATTGTAATTCTCAAAGCTTTTGCTGTTGTAATGATTTCACAGTTTGATGATGAATAAATAAAAGGGTTACTGTTCATTCGCCTTATCTGAAGTAACCCAGCAACATCCGCTGGCGGCTAAGGGCCTAGACTCTGATGCATTAAGCTGCTGCTCTGTATTATATCTTTACAATTTCTGTCGTGTGATGGTTTGATATCCTTTTCATTTCTTTAAATTTTTTTATTCAGTAATCTTTTGTTTATGAACATTTCGCAGAATTGCTCTGTTATATTGAAATCATAATTGGATTGTGTTAGTGACAAAATTATTAATTATAATTTGAAATTTCCTACTGTTAATTCTGATCTAATACTGTGTTGTCTAATTAAGACCATGGTTCATTTAATTGTTGCTCATTTGTAATTGCAATTGTTGTTCAATTAAGTTACTATTCAATTATAACTGCGATTGTTGTTGCTTCAATAACTGCGATTAATGTTCATGATGTTGGGTTAAGGTTGTTGATTCAATTATAATTGTAGTTGCTATGTATTTCTATTTAATTAGCTTTGTTGTTTAATTTTCCAATAGATTTATTTGTTGTTCCTTTTCTGCAAGGATTTGATTTCGCATTTTAAATGTTATTGCAGCAAGTGTGTTTTAGTGATCATTTCCAATTGAATTTCCATTTCTAGTTATTTGCTTTAGTGTGGATTGAAAGATCAAAAACTGTAAAGGAAACTGAATACCGTTGTTTAAGTTCTCAGATTGGAGATCCTACCTATGATTGATTTTCATTTGCATCATTTTACAAGGGAGAGAGTTATCATTACTGAGTCCTTGACTGATGGTTGTTTGAGTGAATGATATAGTTCAGAACATTTCAGTTTCTTGTTGTTCCGATTATATTTTGTTTCCAGCATTCATTTACTTTTTCATTTTAAGCACTATATTGAAAAACATTACACTTGGATAAATAGCCGCCTCAGATTGAGTACACTCTTGAAATAAAAAATCATCCCTGGTTGACAATTAATGTGAAGATAATTAGGAGTTAAAAAGACACATTTTATCACTCAACACTAGTGTATTTTGCCTATTTATCTTGATCCATTTATTTTAGAAGAAAAAGAAAGATTTGGAAACATATAACACATAAGAATAAATCATTACAGAAGAAGAAACAATACATAAACTCATTATCACAATAATTACACAAAAATAGCTGCGAAACCTAGTTTTATTCCTTGCCAAACTGCTGATACAAGTACACAATGAGTGCACCACTTCCAAAGTCCAACCTTTGCTATTGACTGAAAAAACACATCATATAGACATCAAAACCATCTAAGCTATACATCAGGGATTGAATCCAAGAGTTAAGGAGTTGTTTCAACTACATCTAAACTAAGAACAAGAAAATAGGCAGTGGAACAGCTTGCCTCTAAAACCAATGAAACTGATACATTCACTTCCAAACCACTTTTAACTGATGTATCGACCCCCTCAAGTCATTTTACATTGCATTACATCATTTACAATCATAAATTTACCAAGGAAGAGAGAAAAAGTCAACTGGTAGTCAAACTAGGAGAAATTCAAAGTTCTGAGCAAAACTAGCAAAATCTGCCCTATGCACAGCGCTATCAGCCCAATGTGCAGTGCCGCTTCAAGCCTACTTTTGGAGGGCTTCCACTCCACCAAATCAGGCCTAAGATCGCTTGTTGGAAAATTCTGCCTGTCTATTTTCTAAAACATCTTGAATTTTCTGATTTGGAGGTGATTTTCCCCCTCAAAAGTGGATTCTCCCAAGATTGCTTCCTGTGTGTCCAAAAAGTGGCAGAGAGGGCATTTTTTGAGGGATTTATTTACCTCTAGGTGACCAAGATTTGCTCCAAATTTGATGAAACTTTCAGGGATTGATGTACTCTTAATGATGAATCCAAATATATAAGCCATTTCTTCAAAAGATTTCCCAATCAAAAGCACGCATATACCACAATTTCCTGTGTTGCAAAAATTCAAAAATTGAAAATGACAAAATTTGCTCAAAACTTTCCCAGATTTGGCACAAGGGTCCCTCATTGGTTGCTTTGTTGGACTAGTTTGAAATCAGCCAAGATTTTAAGCTTATCATCCCTCTTTTTTCTCTTCAAATCCCTCCTTAATCTTGCCTTAAGTTTCTTTATCCTCATGTTGCATATCTTGTTCTGGGTTATATAATGGTGGGCCATATGCCGAAGCATATTTTTGTCTCTATTTGCTTTCTTGAGAAGCCCCTCAAGGTGTATGTTGACCCTCTCAAACCATGTCTCCCATTCATGCTCAATTTCTTGTTCAACAAGAGTTAATGGAACATTGGCCTCTTTGATCTTTTGCCTGCCTTCCATTATCATTTGTAGTTCCATGAGGACTTGCTTATCTTCCAATTGCTTGTTCTCTTACTCTATATAATTGATAATATATCTATCTCTAGCCAAATTATCATTTAACATGTGAATATGAGCCTCTTTCTCTTTCAAAAGCATGCTTTGATCTAATGATGGATTTTCAAGATCAATTACCTGAGTGTGATGAGGTGGCACATCATCATCATGCTCCTCAAGCTAAAACTCCCTCTCAACATCATCATCAATCTTTTCTCCTGGGACCTTTCCTTTCCCTTTGTCTACCTGCTGCAAATTCATTTCCCTAGAACTGTCACTAAGGGTGTCCTCCTCATAATCATACTCACTGTCCCTCTCCATGTTGAAGATTATCTCTCTTGTGATAATTGATTAGTGGTGGGTTAATGAGTGATGGAAAGATAAGTATGAAGAGATTTACAAAAAGATAAAACAGTGAGGGTGTGAGGTAAGGGAATGAGTAGGGTTTGTAATATGAAGGTTAGGGTTTTATAAAGGGATTAGGTTTTTGGGAAAATGGGGGAGGGGAATAGGACTTAGGGAAGATCGGATTAAGGGGTAGGTTTAGGGAAAATGAAATTAGGAAATAGGGAATAAGCAACTATAGTTTGTAGTGTATGAGGTAGTTTAGAGACAAATTAGGGTTTGATATTTAAGAAGCATAAACCATTAAACATGCATGAAAAACCTAGCTTAAACTGAAGGAGGGGGTATACTTACTTGAAAAAAGGTGAATGAAGCAATGGAAATGAGTGAAGATGAGTTTTAAGGGTTTGGAAGCCTCACGGACCAATGCGTAGCGCCACCAGTCCAATGTGCATAAGAACGTAACACATTGCTCATGAGGCACATGAACATGACAAGGGAATTAGTAATCCCAAGGGTACCACTACAAACTCATAGTGCCTATATCTTATCCTAAAAGTAATTTTATGAATGTCTTCCTCCTTGATCCTTACCTGATGGTAGCCTGACTTCAAGTCAATTTTGGAGAAGACTACTTCTCTACTCAACTGATCAAAGACATCGTCAATCCTTGGTAATGGGTAGCTATTATTGATGTTTGACTTATTTAACATTATGTAATCAATGCATAATATAAGTGTTCCATGTTTATTCTTTACAAACAATGCTAGTTCTCCCCATGGGGACACACTTGGCCTTATGTAACCTTTTTCAAGCATTTCCTTTAGCTGCAATTTCAGCTCAACCAATTCTGAGGTGCTCTTTCTATATGGAACCTTGGATGTTGGTCCTACTCAAGGTATCAACGCAATAGAGAAATCTATCTCTCTATGAGAGGGTAATCTAGAAATCTCCACTAGAAAGACATTTGCATACTTCTACAAAACATGATACTTTTGTAGCAAGTCAACTTCCCCGTCTTCTATTTCTCTGTCAGTTTCCTCATTCTTGGAAACTTACACTGAAAATAACATGCGTCCTTTCCTATTGTTTCATTTGGATTGCATGGAAGTAAAAAACCTTATTTTAATGGGATTTTTCTGTCCCTACAACACTCTTTTTACTCCTTTCCCGTCCAAGCACTCAATTTCCTTTTCAGAACAATCTACCTTGGTATGGAGTAAGTATAACCAATCCATGCCCAACAATATGCCATGTGCACACAATGGAAATACATTTAAATGGGCTTGTGTGGGCATGTCATTGAGTTCAAATGCACACGACCTTATCCAATGGTTGATTCTTCTATTTGTCCCAGTTTTCAACTGAACTAGCCAAGGTTATTTATGAAATTCCTTGCCCAAACCAAACTTATCAACAGGCTCTAGGCTGACATAACTATAATTAAAATTTGGATCAATTAAAATAGAAATGACTTTCTCTTGTAACTTACCTTCCATCCCAATGAGAGATGCATGGTGATCTTCTTGGTTGTTTGCCATTGCTGCGTAAATTCTTGGCATATTCTGAGTTACTTCACCCACAATGCTCACCTCTTGAGCACTGTAAATATTTAGTTGGATATCATGCTAGTGTGGATAGTCTCTCCTCCTATGGTTCCCACCACATGTCCAACACTTGAGTCACTCTCGGCCTTCAAACTTGGGTTGTGCTGATGTCCATTGTTGCACATTTTTCTTAACAGCGACATTGGTTTTTTGTTGAAGTTTTCTTGTCTAAGCAGGGTGCTTACCCTCTTTCCTTTTTGATATTTTATTGGTGCAATTCTTCTCAGGTCCATTGTTTCTTTTGGCCTACCAATTACTTGTAATATCAGGCCTACACTTTTATTGCTCATAGATATGTTCTAGATTCTTGATGGAATCCTTCAGAGTTTGGGGCTCAAATAACTTAGTTTTATCTCTCAATGGCATATATATCCCATTGAGAAATCTATGAATTTTGTCTTTTTCATCCTTGATATATGGTACATACCTCAACAGCTCCAAAAACATGGTGACATACTCATCACTGGTTAACTGACCCATTTTGATCTCATATAACTCATTTTCTTGACTATCATAATAAAATTCAGAAAAGTATTGCTCTTTGAAGAGCTTCTCAAACTCATCCCAAGTCAATACCTTTTCAACAATGACTCTAACATTCTTCAAGTTCTCCCACCACATATTGGCTTTTCCTTTTAAGTTGTAGGTGGAAACTCTAGCTTTCATATTCTCAAAATAGTCATGTATTTTAAAAAACCTCTTTATTCCTAGCAACCATGCTTTTGCATCCTCTTCTTTCTTCATATCCCCATAAAATGTGGGTGGCTTAGGCTTCTTAAATTCTTTAGGCATATGATCCTTTTATTTTCTTTCTAAGTGATGATGATGGTGATGATGAGAATGGTTGTGTGTTCAGGCAACTAATCTATATGGTTTTCTTGAATAATTCAACTGTGTGCTAGTTCCCCCTCTTGGAGTGCTCAAAGGATCACTTCTTGGCATACTTTCCTCACTTCCTTTCTCGTGCCTCTTTTTGGCCCTACCAACATCTGCTCCATTGGTTTTCTCTTTTGACCTATGAAGGCTTTTCCCATCTCTATGACTATCCCTCAATTCATTTTTCCTTTTCCTTTTCCAATCTGAGAGACTTTGTAGGATGATTACATTGATTTATGCTTGTCTTTCTTGGGTCCTTACCAACCTCTAATTTTTTGCCTTAAAGCTTCTCACCTTAGTCCTCAAGCTTCTCAAGGTGTTCATCCTATCTGGGAGTGATTCCCCCCCCTCCTTCGCCAACTGATCTCTCTTCTTAATTAGCTCTAACACCATCACTTCCATGTTGTGATTGATCGGAACTATACTCAACCATTCCATTCCTCATTGTTGTAACTTCTATGTTTTATGTTGCTTGTGATGTGTTGTCAACCACACACATTGTTAGCAATTTCATGAGAATAAATGAACACATAATTATGACCATGATATTGCATTCATGTTTCTCCCATGGAATTTTCTACTTTAACAAAACAACCATGTTAGTGTACAACATATTCACAAATTATATGCATAAATCATTCAATCCTACAATCTATCATGAGTGCATAATTAATAATAAACACATATTTATGGCCATGATCCTGCTCTCACAGAACTATTGTCAACCAAACAATTCACATTAGCACAAGTTTACCAGTGAAGTAGCAATCAATAATTCAAACGACTTTTAACACCTAAACAATTAATTTTTGAATTTCTAAAATCATCGTTGGCATGTGAGAAAGCCCATCCAGTCCATGTGTTGAACCTAAATGTTTTGATACCACTTTGTAATGTAACCCAACCCCACATTTGGCCATTAGAGGAATGGGGTATATATATATATATATATATATATATATATATATATATATATATATATATATATATATATATATATATATATATATATATATATATATATATATATATATATATATATATATATATATAAAGATATATATATATATATATATATATATATATATATATATATAGATATATTCATGAAGCCCACCATAGGCCCAATGACCTCTTCTCTCTGCATCATCCAATGCCCTCTAGGTGGGCCCCACTAGACAAGTCACCTCACTCACCCTCTCTTGGCAGTTCACAAACTCCACGATTGGTTACCCGTCGCCTTCTCAATTCAGGGATTACCTATACAATGATCCCCTCTATTGTATCTTCATTGGCACTGGGTTTGTATGCCAATCACTTCCAACGTTTCACATTATCTCGACGACTAATAGCAAGACATATTCAGTTGAGGCGCTTTTATATATCTATGGGCTCACAACATCTAGTTGATCTAGCTGTGGGCCATCCCTCTGCTAACAAGAAATTTTCTGAGCTTCCTTTGTGGTTAGTGTTGTTGACCCACGTCATCTCATTAAGTCCCTCTCGACACTCTACCACAAGCACTCTTTTCTACTTGCCAAGCTTTGCCTACTGGGCTTGCATGGATTGTGGAGCCATGTGGCCTCTCTCCCCATTAGTATTCCACTCCCAACTCTCGACTGCCACAACAATTGCTCCCACTTCATCCCTCTTACCCACATCTTAGCTTCTACGATAACTGCCAAATTTAATATCTTCTAGGGTTATGGTGCTGGAATAACTTAGCCGACATGACCCTCCTACACAAATTATAAGGGCGCGTCTAACCTCATGGCAATACTTATGTCATCCTATTGGCTTACCTCTTAGTGCTTTAACATTGAATTCAACTTTGAAGTTCTTAGTGGACCTTGTCAAGCTGACTTAACAAGTGAGCCAACCTCTGACTAATAGCACTACAATAATAGTGCGGGCCCAACCAGATTCCCATTTTTCGTATCCTACTAGGATTTTCCCAACATATTCTATGTGCCTCCTCATTTCTTCTTTCGAACTAGGTGTCCAAGCCAACGTGGTTGTGGACTAACCTTGCAACCAATGGCTATACATTCGTGTGCATGTCACTATGACGAATCTCGCTTCCCTTTTCCTTACTCTCTATTGCATGTTCCCATGGATCAGTCCGGGTAAAAATATCAGGGTCTCACCTCCAGCCCACGTAATTTATTTGGTCACACCCTTACATGATCATTGTTCCCGACTAGGATATATGGTGACATTTTTATGTTATCCTGCACTTCTTAAGCCTCTCTTTTATGCCTGTGCCCCTTGGCAATTGCTTCGAGTTGTATCTAACAGGATGACTTGTCATGGAGGTCCATATTTGACCAATAATGAAACTCTCGGGTTGGTGTGGCTTCCAGCTCATCCAAGCTACTATCATGCCAGTTGGTTCCCATTGCCTCCCATGATAATCTTCTAACGTATCCCATTCAAGCCACATCAATGCTCCGCAACCAATCGCATAAGGGGAAAATCGACCTCGCCAATAGAAGGATTTCCCATCTAGGGTTTTGATCTATAACAAGACAAGGTTGTCTGATCATTTCTTATAAGTTTATGGTTTTATCCTTTACACCATGACTCTTATAAGTTTAGGGTTTTATCCCTTTACACCATGATTCTTATAAGTTTTATCATTCTCCTTCTCTACCATGGTTCGACGAAGGGACTTGGGCCCTGCCTCATGTGACATCTTAGATGGGGATCTCCATGATCACCCCAAAAACAATCTTTGCTATTTCACACACTTCCTCGAGCCAGTCTTCTTGACCATGAATCTATTTGAGAGGTTCGACATACCTCTAGATCATCTCCAAGGATTTGTGTCAACACAAATCTCTTATTAACATGTATCATGGTGCTACCCCTCCTAATTTGGGGAGATGGACACCCCAATGTGTTCCCATCCTGTATTCCTTCCATGCTCTCAGACAAGAAATTCTATGCATGGCAACATAGGCACTCCTATGTCCATTACCTACCACGAGTTTACCACGAGCTCCTAAGAGGTTTACACCTTGCCTGCCACACACCAACAGTGCCAAAATCCACGTCAGGATTGCAAGCGACTCTATAGCAGTATGTAGAGCCTTCTGGTGCCTCACTGACATCACTATGGTGCTAGTGGAAGATATCCAACATGCTAAGGATACAAGGGTGGAAGGCCATTTAGGCAAGGCTTATTGTCTCGATTGGCCCAAGGGAAACAACCCTCATCAATGATGCAAAGCTTTAAATGCGGAACAAAAACTTGTAGGTTAGGAAATAAGTTGATGTAAGTGAATGCATACCCTACTAGATAGAGGGTCCCCTATGAAGCTATTTCATAGAAATAAAAAGGGTCTTTGAATCCACTATTTTCAAGTTTCAGTTCAAGTTCTTATGGCTTTTCTATGGCTTGTAACATGGCCTACTATTCCTCTATTATTTACTTGTGTGCTTCTTACATCATAGTTAAACAATTGTTCAAAGTAATGTTTAGCTTAATAGTATAAAAGGTCCCTATTATCATGTGTTTTATTTACACATTAATGCATCAAAGGTTTTGTGCTTAACACCAATGAGTTAACCACACAACATTTTGTTTCTAGTTCAATGCATTGCATTGTTTATTCATCAATGTCATTCATTCAATGGATAAGACATGCACAGGGACATTCAACACATTTGTTAGTGACATATATGCATAAAGGTTTAACCACATGCTTAAGAATATATAGCTGAAATATAGTCGCTAAATTCAGAACCATCACAAACAACAATGCATCACGATTCCTCAACATGTAAACAAGCATACAAAAATACTTATCTTTGAACTTTTAGGAAAAATAGGTCTAGTATAAGGACTCTACTCCCAACGATATACAATCATAACCACACTTACTTGTAGTTGTCACCTCCAAACCAGATTCTAGATTATGAGGTGGATGCTTGCTTGATAACTTGAATACTAGTTCCCAACTGAAACAAGTACTCTAGAGGACCACCTTCCTCAATCCCACCAGTTGACTACCACTTATTTGTCACACATGGAGTCCAAAGGTATCTCACCTCACCCCTAGGTGTTCATAGTGATTCGCCCCCTTCTAGGGGGTATAGAATCGAGTGCAATGATGATGTAGTCACCACAAGTCTTCAACCAAGTCTTCCTTTGATGGTGCTTCAGGATGGCCTCTTCCAAAGTTGTTACAGGGCCCCAGAGTCTTTTATTTCAACCCATAGCCTCTAGGGGACCCAAGTTGTAATAAGGATCCAGAGTCTGCTATCTCAACCCACAACCTCAAAGCGACCCAAGTTGTTACAAGGCTCTAGAGATTACTTTGCAACCCACAACCTCCAAGGGACCCAAGTTGTTGCAAGGCTCTAGAGATTACATCGCAACCCACAACCTCCAGGGACCCAAGTTGTTACAAGGATCCAGATACCTCTATCTCAACCCATAGCATCCATGGACCCAATTTTTTATAGAGATATATGGATCCTATCTCAATCCACATCCTCTAGGGACCCAAAGCTATTATAGGGATCTAGAGACTAGAAACTTAACTCATAGCCTCCAGGGAATAGAGAACCAATCCCCTTCCCTTCTCTTCTCTTCATAGCTACATGATGAGTGCTCTTTTTGGATGCTAAAACTCTTCTATATTCTCTATCTGTGTCTAGCCTACATGAGTTTGATGCCTCCTCCTCCCACTACCCTCCAATGGTCTCTCCTTTTTGTTTTTCATTTATTATTGCATCCTTGCTGATTTCAATGCATAGTTCCTCTGTCGAGATTCTTGTCCTCTTTTATTATTGTTTTTTCTCAAGTAACATGGGCCTTCATACTTTCTCTCACAACCCATTTAATTTCAAGAACCGGTTCATTTAATTCATGCATCGACCAACCTTTAATGGTTCTCTAAACAATTCAGGTTTCCTGCACAAGAAACCATAACATCCCAAGCAATCCTCCCCAACTCTGGACTCTGTGTACCTTTGACTAAGTCCCTTATTTTATTCATTTTTATTTCCACATTATAGAATATTTACAATGTATTTTGTGAGAATACCATGGATGGGGTTATCACAGATCATCCAAGACTTATGAGGAAAGTGAAGACTTAGAATTTAGGTTCTCCAAAATAGAGAAACAACTTAAAATGAAATGGATACTTGTATACTAAAAAGGGTAGATTTATTAGGTTCTCAAGAAAAATTAAAATATAAGTGATGGATGAAATGGAAAAGAAGATGAATGAAAATAAGGAATAAATGATGAAGGTAATGGAAAGAAAAATCAATGAAATCAAGGAAGAAATACAAAATTCCACAAAAAAAATTGCAAATTATCCTATTAAAGTATTTCCCAAAATAGGATACAGAGATTCAATCATGAACATAAGGAGACTCAATTACATATGTGAATTTCTTTATCATAATTGAAGAGCACAAATACTTAAACAAGTAACCATAATGATGAGTTTTCAACCCAAGATCTACATCATCAAGGTTTCAGGTCAGCACCAAGGAACTACTATATTCCAAAGATTTATATGAGGAGGTTGGATGGTAATGATCATATAACATGGATATTTTAGGTTGAGAAATACTTTGATCTACAGCAAATGTCATCTTTGCAAATGGTAAATATTGCATCCATATTCTTAGAAGAAGACCAACATGTATGGTATCAATAACTTTGTGAAAGTAAAAAATATTCTATTGTATCTTGGTCCATTTTTTCAAAGTAATTGATAACACATTATGAGAATATTAAGATAAAAACATTTTTTTGGTCAATTAGTAAATCCTAGACAAAAATGTCCAATCATAGAGTACATTCAAGAATTCCAAAAATTGAGTCTCAAGATAAAAAAACATTCTAGAAAATCATGTGTTGTGCCTATTTATGGGAACTTTAAGGGAAAGAATCCAACATGAGGTGGATATATTTGAACCTAAATACCTAATGCATGCTTTTAGTCCATGTAAGAAGGTTGATAAGAAAAAAATGGTTACTAGGAAATTGGTCACAAATAACTATAGAGAACAACATGCTTGCTCTCCTAACTTCAGTGAACCAACATGGTGGACACTTCAAAAACTAACTGAATGAAAGAAGAGAAAAAAAAAAACTATCTTTAAAATAAATACTACGTACCAAAGATTGATATGAAATTTTTTTGGAAAGTATTAAAACTAATGTTTAAAAATGCATGGCCAAATATGTGTTATATGATAGTGTGTGTTTTGGAAGACCCCTACCACAACCTCACAAATGTATTTATACCTAGCGAAGAAATTCAAAATTTTGTGGAATTTAGGTCACTTTGCTCATCTCCCATTATTTTCATAAATTAGGCGACTTTGCTCATCTGCCATTATTTTTCAGAATTTTCATAAATTTATTCATCTACTCAACTCTTACAAAGGATTTCATATGTTACACTATCAAAGAATAATCACACCCAATTTTTTATGTACCTTTGTATCGCACTTACCACCTTTCGGAGTCTTACGTCTCATTTATCAATGATGGCACGTTGGCACCTTCCATATACCACTTTGATTTTTGTGTAGGAAAGCATTGTCAATGTCGGCCACTATACCTTTATGTACCATCAATTCGGCCATTTATTATTTCTCACGTTATTGGTTGACAATTTCTTAATGACAGACATTTCATTTACATTATGTCCATTCATTTTTCAACCTAAACATTTTCCACATTATTACATTGCAATTTCGAGCTCACATGCAAAGGACTTGATATGAGAGTTGTCAAATCTATCCAATTACATGAAGATTTAAACTCACAACCTTTCAAGAGAGTACCGTCAAAGAAAACCACTATCCCTCTTATGCCTGCTCGATTCAACCATTTATTTTTCACGTTATTTCATTGCAATTTATCAAGACGGCAGTCATTTAACTTACCTTTTTGTCCCTGTCAATGCCCATGAAATTGACCCTTGCATACAACTTCTTAACTGGCTCCATGGTATCTTGTAAAATCTTCTGAACTTCCTCCATGTTCAGTTGAAATTGATGTCTTTTAGAAATTCAATTCTCTGGCCATTATTCCAAGCCTGAAACCAAAGAATAAAAAATTATCGTGAAAGTTTGCATTGATATTCCTTGAATGAGCAATATAAATATGTATTGACTTGATCTGATTTGATTTGTGTGTTAGACACTATTTTCCAAAACCTCCACAATAGTAGCATTGTAATTTTCAGTGCAGCTCTTGGTTTCATTTTATACACTTGTGTTAGAGTCAATCATAAGTGTGATTCTGAAAAATTTTAAGATATATTCATGGCTTTGAAGGAGCAGTTTATTGTGTTACATAGGAGATTACATATATCTTGGTGTTAGTAGCCGAAGGTGATTTTTTGTAAAAAAAAACATGTATGATCCTACTTTTGTCTCTAGATTTATTGATGTCTTTATTGAAAAAGAAATCTAGGAGATCCTTGATCACATAGACATCGCAGTTCATTGCAAGAAAGAATTGTTGTCTCTTAAATATCTAATAATGAAAATAGATCCTATCGTTAAGTAGATCCAGAGATACCGTCAGCCAATAAACAAGAGGAGGAACAATAAGGTTTCCACTATGAGCAGATGGCTTAAATATTTGGATGCCCTTCTCTAAGAAGCATCAGAGATGGCACAATGTTGCACAATACAAACATATAATGTTGTTATTCATTATCAAACGAGCATGAATATCTCTGGTTCTATTTTACACATCAACGAACATCTCAAATCATCCCCTTCGATTGAGTTGGCCCAACATCCAGAGTTGTTAGAGGAGAAAACTCAGAAGCTTCAACAGGACCTTGGGTAGGTTAAGAAAGCCATAAAAGACTTTGTTTCTTCAAGCATTTATGCAAGAACTTCCCATGGTGGTCCTCCTCAAACTAGCTATGCAGAGATGGAGCTTATTAATGAAGCCTTTCTAGTGGGACAACAAGAAGGATTTTCGGTTCTTGAAAATTTAGTGATTGAAGATACAGAGGCTAAGAAGATTGGCAAGGATGGATCCGAGAAAAGTCTGATTCTCAATACGCTCTTCAATAGTGAAAAGATGCGCAATCACTCCAATGAAAATTTATTACTTTGGTTGATTGTTTCGCAAATTTCGTCTATTTAGAGTCTTAGGAATGGGATCTGTGCACAAACAGTTTTACAAAAAGGTGCAGATTCACACCAGAATTTGGATGAAGAAAGTGTAAAACTAGCACAACCACATTTACCAATGTGGTTGATATACACTGATAGGCGTATATGAAGTACATCTATAATCACATTAGTAAATGTAGTTGATATACTCGAATAGGAATATATTAACCACATTCTAATTATAAGGTGTATTTGTGAAAGGCTAACTATTTTTATTATTAATAACTATACACATAATAACAACCATATTATTATATTAATATATTATCTAGTTGTATTATATTATTATATTATTATATTAATATATTACAAAAAGGTGCAGATTCGCATCAGAATCTGAATGAAGAAGGTGTAAAATTACTATTGAATAAAACATTATAGCAAATTCATAGTTTTTCCATCTTCTTCAATGATGTATGGGGAGAGGATGCCATGGAATTGTTAGAGAAATTGGGTTCACAGTGTCCTGTAAGAGAGCACTTCAAGTCCAAAATTATAATCAGTTCCTAGGATTGCACTACCCTGTTAAAAATGGGAATTGCAAATAAATACACAATAACAATGGGGGACTTGATTAAGGAGCATATTTGGAAATTGATTTCTTTTCACGATTTTCCCTATAATAATGGATTTTTCACTACAAATATTGATGAAGATATAGGCAATCATGTGTGCCATAAGTGTCGAGGGCTTCCCATTGTAGTGAAGGTGGTAGGGAGGGCAATGGCCGATAGTAATTGTCCAACAGAGTGGGAATTGACCCTAAACAATCTGCCAGGTACCGACAGCATCTATGGTTGCTTGTTGTTGAGTTATGACGCTCTTGGAAATGTGGAAAGTAATATGTAATTATGCTTTATATATGTCGTCACTTATTTCTTTAAAGGCCATGTTGTTCATATGTAATCAATCATTTTTGGTTGGCTAGGGGAAGGGCTACTAGCAATGAAGGCAGTGGTAGATGTAGACAACCAATACTAGATGTGTCGAATTTATCTTGATTGTAGATTCTTTTCTACTTGTCAACATGGTTAACGGCTCCCTCCATCTCTGTTACTATCTCCATCTACGACGAACATTATTAGTGCATAAAAATTTCCAGAGACTTTCCGATGATTTGCATAACGGCCTAATACAGCAAAATTCCATCAATGAAGGGAATCTACCACCACCGTTCTTCCTGGACCATGCAATTAAAGAAAATTGCAGACCCTCCGATTTGAAATTTGAAATTTGAATTTGGACCGCATTGCTTCAATTTTTAGTGCGTGCTTCAATATAAAATAAGTGTTTTCCATGCTTCAATGCCAAATTTGTGTTGTCCACGAGAGTTGGGGATTGTGCACACTTCAATACAAAATCTATGTTTTCCATGAGAGTTGGACCCCAATGCCCAAAATTGATCTAGTTTTGCAGAACAATATTACATGGAGAATTTTTGGAGTGAATTCCATCTTTAAAGTGAGAAATGGAGCACTATCCACATCCCTTTTTTCTCATAGAATTCAGCATGGATAGAAATTAGGAGGAAGTTGTATCTTCATACCAATAAAGGTTTTCATCTATGGGGAAAAGAATAGCAGCAGAGATGTTGAAGGAAATGTAACTAGGTTCGGTCTTAATAAATGTACTATTGATATTTGTATTTACTCAAGAAAAGAAATATTATTTTTATAATATATGTCAATGAGTTTCTTGCTCATTGAAATAGGTCTAGCACATGTTAAAGTGTTATAGGCGATTCAAATAGTCAAAAGAAAATATTGAAGACCTTAAGGGCATGTTGCACCATGTATATGCTTGTATAAGTGTCAAAGAATACTCCTCTAAGCAAAGTCAAGTCTCCTCCAAAGAAAATGAACCATCAAAGTGTCTCCTCCATAGCAAAGACACCATCAAAAGAAGCCAACCGAAGCTAAGACATCAAGGCAGCCTACAAATAGCGAGTCGGCCTAAAAGGAGGGACAGTCCTCTATATATAGAGGTTGTCCACATCTCCAGTGTCAATCATCCATTCTCTTTGAAGTTAGTGAAGTAAGGAGGAAATAAAATGGTGAACAAAGGATGAAGAATAGGTCTCCATGTGCAGCGAGGAAGGTGAAGCCTAGACCAAAGTCAAGAGGATTGTTTTCTAGGGTAGAAAATATTCACACGTGTGAGAAATAGAAGCATTCCTACAGGCATAACCTCAACAACATAATAACCTTATATATATATATATATATATATATATATATATATATATATATATATTTGTTTGGGCTAGAAAATAAGCCTAAAAGGGCCTCCCACTCAAGTGAAGGAGGAGGAAGAGTGAAGGTAATAGGATTGTTATAAAGCCTATTACAGTCACACGTGTGAAGAGGAGGAGGTTGTCTCTGTTGTTATAACAACCCTCTCATTACAGTCATAGAAGTTCATTGGTTGCTGAAGGAAGGGATCATCATAAGGAAAGGGTCTCATCAAAGGTATCTCTTCTAGAGTAAGTGCAACAAGATCTATGTGATCTACAATAATTTCTAAAAGAAATTGGTAATAAAGATTATTCAATTACGATTAGAAGCGAATCCATTTTAACAATAAACGTTGCGTATAAAAAGTTAGCCGAAACGATTGTGAGAAATATATCGCATAAAGAGTTACTCATATATTCAGCATAAAATAAAGGTCATCATCATACATAAGTGCAATAACGATAATCAAAATTCAAACTTTCATACATAAATAATTCAAAAAGAAAGGATTACTTAATACATCAGTAAAAAGGATTACGAGATAAAAGTACCATTTATAATACGTCCTACTCATTTGTTTCAACAATATTGATTTATCTTCAATCCATTCAACATCATCTAAGAGTACAAAAGTGAAATTTCAGTATAAGATGCTAAATCAGATAAAAATAAATCATGTTCCATATATTTCACCAGAACTTCTTCAAAGGGACGGAAGTGTATGTTTTGAGAGAGTTTCTGATAAAATTATGGACCCCTCTCTAAATGCATGAGAGGGGTTTAAATACTAAAACTATAAAACTAAAAATAGATTATTACAAAAATAGTTGAGGAGGTTTAAAGGACTTGCCTCAATTTATGCAAAAATAAAATCAAAATTAAAGTAAACAGGGTGACTAACTATGTTGCATTCAATCCTTTAGATCTCAAATATCCACCATAGGCTTCAGATGTGTAGGCCAGCCGACTTCAGCTTTCTTCTGTCCATTGAATATGGCATCGGTCAATTTTGTTGCCATTTTCTCAGTAGAATTGGTTAGGCATCACAGGGTCATCCATTGGCTATGAGGCTTGACCAAATGTTGTCAATATGCCTCCCAGTCTAGCCTGGTCATTTGCCTTATCAATTACGCTTTTTTCTCCGCGACCTGTTTCCATTATTTTCCGATTCACATCTGGAAGGAACCCTGGAATGGACTCTGCTACTAGATTGGCACCATGAGAATTCTCATTGATATTTTCTATGATAATGTTTACTGCTGTCGTCGCGTCCGCTGTTGCTTTTCTGCTTCTTTAAGCCGATAATCCCAGCTTGCAAATAGAATTTCCTTATATGATTCTTCTAGCTTGGACAGGTCGGCTTTTCTCCCCTCTGTATTTTTCCAAGCGATGTGATCAGAAACCATTTTAAAGATCTCATCATATTCAAGTCACATTTATACGAATTGACTTGTCAATTTATCACTTGTTTCATAATAAGATTTCCAGTGTGAAATCTTCTGGCACAGTAATTCTACCTGACGTGTCAACTGGGAATTAAGTCCGAGAGCTTCGGTAATAAATTGATCGATTTTTGGATTGTCTTTATGAAGATCAGTTATTGCCTACACCTGTGCCTCTTTCTCGGCTAAGCTAATTCTATGTTCTATTTGCATCTTTTCAAATTCCTATTGAAGCTTGGTTAACTATATCTCTACCTGCTAGTCGGATTTGACTTTTTGTAATTGTTGCTCAAGCGACATTATTTTATTTTCCTTTTCTTTAAGCAACATTTGGACTTTTGTTGCTTTGTCTATGGTCGATGTAGCATAAGAATTTGCAAACTACGAGAATCTAGTTAATTTGGCAGATGGATCGACGGTTGAGTCCTTCCATAGAACATCCATTAATTCATTTTCAGGGCTAGCAGCAACTATAGAGTCCAATTTTCTTTTCTTTCTTTGCATTTTCACCATGGCCTTATGTTGTGGGCCATAGAATACATCCAGAGGGAGTGTTTCTTCAATATTCAGAATTATTTCGAAGGTGGGGATAACAAGGATATGCTCTACTTCTAGTTCTTTTGCAGTTTCTTCCACTATAATTTCCAAAGCTATCTTCTATTGTAGCGTTTGTAGCTCTGGCACCTGTTCCTCTATATTGAGACTTTTATTAAAATTATCCCACTCTTCCTCTAAGTCAATTACCGTGGGTTTAAATGGTTGCACAGAGGTAGTAGGTATTTCAACCTACTTGCTAGTTGAAGCTTCTTCAGCTATCTTTCGTGTAGATTGGGCTGTATCCTCGATGCTCCTGCTTTTGCAATTCTGTGATGAATGTCGTGATTCCTTGATAGATTTTTCTTGAGACTCTACTCTAGAATCAGATTTAGAATTTTCTTTGGAGTCACCTTCTATAGTCACACTAGGAGTAGGCTCCCTTATTGGTTCAATTAACAATTGGTCCAATGTAACCATTGCCAGCCTTCTTTCTGTGTAACTGTAAAACTTTTCCAGATCTTCTTGGTCAAAACGTGGTTGTTCCATATGTTTCACCTTTGCAAAGGTGTTTTTCAACAAAAATATATCATCAAAAGCATCCTCCTCATTAGTGAATACTTTTATTTTCAACATAGTGGTGAAATTCTTGACTGTGCCAAAGGGGTCATACTGTCGTCCAAGGAATTTGGGTGATTGCAAAGATAGCATGTTCTCTGCTTCTTTGAATGCATGTCCCAGGTTGTGTAGTGCAAATGCTCTGCATTGTACAGGGAATGCAGGCCAAATGGCCTTCTTTGACTCTTTCAGTGTATGGCTCATTCCTCCCTCACTAGCTGTCTGGTAGGCTATCTCCCTAGCCATCAATTTATCTGGAACATAGTATGGGAGGATGTGGGGGGAGGTGATGCTACCAAAAACTCTGATATATGTAAATGTTTCCTCCCCAAACCATCTGGCCACTGGGAGGATG
Source organism: Pinus tabuliformis (assembly GCA_031772625.1). Taxonomy (NCBI): domain Eukaryota; kingdom Viridiplantae; phylum Streptophyta; class Pinopsida; order Pinales; family Pinaceae; genus Pinus; species Pinus tabuliformis. The sequence continues at coordinate 844,374,929 of CM062809.1, read as the reverse complement.
TCAACTTTAGCTTCTTGGGAAAATCTGGGGGCATCTCAATTATAAAGCCGCTTATGAATAGGGAGCATAACTCCATGGCAAATATTGAAAAAATGTGGTTGAAAATTGGATTCCCACATGACCTTGTGGTACACGTGAATGGAGAGTGGATTTCGGATAGTCCATTTCCATCCCATGATGGGGAACTTTGAACTAAACCAAATAGCATCCATAACATAGGCGCTCATAAAAAATGGAGGGTAAACCCTCGAAGCAATACTTCTTCTCCTTCTATATTCGATAATTATTTTTTCCAAATTGTCTGACAAGATTTAGGCCTAATTCATAATAGTATCATTAACGACTGCGTTTATTAATGGCAACCACTCCAGGGAGAACTTGGTACTATTAGGTTTGCCAAACATTCTGCACAACATAGCCGCAACAAAACTATAAGGGGGACAAATAGATGCAGTAGTGTACATACCATTTTTGTCTTTCTTGATTTTCTCTTCATTATAGGTGCAATCCACTAGGTCCCTATTCTCTTTAGCAATCTTTTCTATGAATTTCCTATTGTAGGTGATTTGGGGCTCTGGTAGGTGGTACATAAGCCATAGGTTTTCCGAAGTAAAATATTCGATGACCCCTTCACTTCTTGTCTTGAATTCCCTGTCTGAGATGTCTGCTTCATCGATAACCCATTTTACCATGTCGGTATAAGGGATTAACTTTGGCCGAGCAGCTATGTAGTGAAAAAAAGAGCAAGCTGTCTCTAGCATGGAAGCGTCTAAGGAATCTCATTCGTCAAATATAACATTTGTTTCCATAATCCTCGGTTATTCCTCCTCCAGTATGTTGTACATAGTCTCCCATGTAGAGGTTCCTCCCTCTCTACTGCATGTGGTGTCTGTGAACAAGGGAGTCATCTCAGTCTTCCCAGAGGCTACATCCTTGCCTTTCTTCCCCATTTTTCTCAACACTTTGCTCTGTGGGTTTTTCCTTAAATGGAGAACAATAGCTATTGGACACTCAAAGATGAATGTGAAAATGAAATAATGCAGATAGCTTGTAAAGGTGGTAAAAGAAGAATTATTTGAACACGTGTAACAAGATATCGTATCAAGCTAAATGGCTTTTCACTCATAAATGCAGTTATTTCCCACTAAAGCCCACTACTGATTTGTTAGCCCTTAGCTTATTGCTCATAAATGTTTGCATCAAAAAACGGGATGAAATCTTCTAGGGTGGCGAGCCATTATGCTGCAATGATAGCGATTGTGCGATTTGCGAAGCAATATCGCAAGATGTGCCTTTTGGCATTGTTACCTCTTGATGTGTGTCTGCGAGATGTGAGCCATCCATTAGTTGTTTCACGTATGGTTAATTTCTAGGTTTATCCTATGCAAATAGACTTTACGGACTCGAAATATTTTCTTTTAATACTCTAATGTGTGGGTCCGGGCGCGAATCACATTTCGCGATATCGACTTATGGTAAGTGCAAAGTGTTTGCTTGAATACTCGAAATGTGATGCGATAAAAGTCAAAGCGCCATCGTAGTTTCGCAACTCGCAAATCTTGCTATATCGTTTTTAAGAGAGTTCTTTATAAGTCATGATATGCAATGCATGACTTAAGCCTAAAAATCTTAAGGACTTCCATTTTCATTGGATTTTATGATAATTTAGCCCATGGAGCCTTTATTTAATCATTTTGCTTGATTTTCAAGGTTTTTAAAAAGGTCCTTTATTGGGTTTTAGACATGCTATATATGAAAAGGTAAGTCTTTAGTAGTTCCCAGAAAGGTTTTAATTGTTATCTTTGCTTTATTCAAAAATGAAAGAAATGACTAAACGCTAAGTTTTGTTTTTTGAATGAAATTTTTTAAAAGGTCCCCATTTAGTTAATGTAACATTTGACTACTATCATTAAGAAATGGGGGGTTTTTGAATACCACAACATAACCATAGTTGGAGAAGTGATATCTCTACGAAATGAATTGTATAAGATGAAGATATCAAAGGAACCAATAACTCCCTACTTCATGAAGATCTATGATATGAGGGATCAAATTCAAGAGCTAGGGGAAATCACAAAAACTATATTACTCAATGCTCTACCTGAGGATTGGGGAAAATTCACATCAAGCATATATTCCAAGAAGGAAGCCAACCCACTAAGTAAAATGTGGTCTCTATGCAAGATAGAGGAAACAAGACTCAAAGAAAAGGAAGATGTGGGATCAAAGGAGAAAGAATTTGCTACCATGGCCAAGAGAAAGGGAAAATTTGGCAGGTTTGGTCCATGAATAACAAACAATAAAGATATGTCCAAAATCCAATGCTATGGATGCCAATAATATGGACACTACAAAAGGAATTGTCTTAAACTAAATAAGGACAACAACAACAAAATAAAAAGGGAAGAAGCTCATGTGACTTGAGAAATGAAAGAATAGGACAAGAAGAAAGATAAGGAAGATCCTCTAGATCTCTACTATGACTAAGTCTACTTCTTTACTTAAGGTATTCTTTCAAAGTTTTAATTAGTATAGGAGCATGTAGGAATAGAATAAAATTGCATGGCTAGAAACATCTTCTAGAATCTAGAAGCATGATGTACATAGAGTTCAAAATAATCATGTAGAAGGAGCATTTATAATAGAACAAAATACATGGTTAGAAATATATTCTAGAATATAAGAGCATCATATATATATCTCAAGATATTCATATAGAAGGAGGATACCTAACATAGTACCTCAAGCACAATGAAATAAAATTGATCATGATTAAGAATCTTAGAAGACCTCCATCATCAAAAGGAAAGAAACATTTGCAGGGTAAGGATCTTTAAGATCCTATGATGAAATATTCAAAAGAAGATTAATAGACAAAATCAGATGTCTCATTGGGAATCCCATTCATGGGATTCAATAAAAGGATGATATGCAGACAAGCTAATATGAAGCAAGAAGGGCCAAGCCAAGGACAACCAAATGAAGCTAAGATGATCAAAGGAGAGCCAAGATGAGGTACGTATGCATCAAAGTTTAATCATTGTTGGCATTATGATGCATGTGTTGTACTGGATGGTAACCCACTTGTAGCAGAACAAGTATATGGTAACTACATGAATCTACAGGACAGATTAGAGGTGACAAAATGATGGAACAGAATAATGGTCAAAGGTTTGATACAGGGAGATTGTTAGTGTGTGTTGTCCTTGATAATATTTATTCTTTGATGAATGAACTAATTGATAAAAGTATAAACATGATGTGACAAAATGCATGGCAGTTGTGTTTACAAATGTGACAAAATGCAGGGCAGTTCAAAGGAATCGGTTCAAAAGTAATTTACAATGACAAATCACATTATAACAATTCTATTTAGAGGTAACAGAGTAATGGTACAAAAGAACAGGATGATGGAACAAAGGACTACAAATCAGAATCAATCAATTGAGGAAAAAGAATGTTTTTAGGTATGTTAAGTTGTATATGTGGTTTCAGCTAGTTTAAGTAGTGTATACAAGTGGGTTCACTGTACAAAAAGTGTGTATACATATGCATGCACTTTCACAAGAGGGAAAGAACATATGGGATGAAAAGTTAAGGAAAATTAAAGTTAAAGAATACCAAGGGTCCATACCATGGTATTAGCCCACAATATTGAGAAAGGCTAAATCTATATAAGGAGGAGAAGAACAAAGGGCTAAGTGTGGAAGTGAAAGGGTTTTTCATGAATACTTTTATCTGAAGTATATCTTATGTTGTAAGGGTTATGGTTATGATATGATCTAAAATATCTTTTGCACCTTTTGTTACAATGTTGGATCAGGATCATGAGACCTAAAATTACTTATCATTGTATGATCTGATAATTGTTGGGTTAGGTCTGAATGTTAACACGTGTTTATCCTGTAAATGTTGGTATCTGGTATGACTGAAGTTAAGAATAGTTGTGAATTTTTAAGTTAGTATTTGTAGATCTATTCGTGGGTTCACCTTGATGAAGGCGCGTATACACATCGATTTTACTCTTCCAAGTAGTGTATGTGAAAAAAAAACATTGTTCAGAGATGACTGATCTAGCTAATCAGTGTTGTTGTTTTATTGTTGTCTGTCATTGATGTCTTAATTAGATCTGAAAGTAGAACTGAATGTATAAGGATATTCATTCTAAGTGATTGATTGATTAAGTGAAAAGGGTGATCTTTGTTGCTGACTGTTTAGAACTTAGTAATTTGACAATAGATCTTCAGAATGTTACTGGTTGGTACAATTTTGATCCATAGGTTTTTGTGATTCAGTATTCTTGGAGGTATACACAGGTTTGTTTAAAGGAAGTAGCATATACAAGTAGGTTGGCCTCACTAAAGTATTGTATACATTCTAACATATGAGTTTGAGCTTGTAGTTGGTTCTGGTTGATTATGCATGTTTCTGGGTTTAGCACAGTGCTATGGTGATAATGATCTAACTTTTCAAATTGACTGATTGTTGGTAGATGCAGTTATTGCAGTGGTGATTTTTTTTTAGCTTCAAAGTTATTGATGGGTCCAGTATAAAAAATTGATGAAATGTGGCCTACATATTGTGTTTTTGTATACCAGGAGTATCCAGTATGAAAATTTATGAAACGCGGTCCCTAGAGGATACTGAGGGTTGGAGCCTTCAGTGAGGAAGTTGAAGCTTCCTGCCAATAGTGGTTGGTGATTAGATCAGAGAGTTGGAGCTCCCTTCCAGTAGAAGTTGGAGAACGAGAGAAGGTTGTAGCCTTCTACAAGTGGGTGCCTGCATACTGGTATGAGTTTGCACTAGTACAAGATTGTAAACAACTTATTCTTTATATTAAAAAGAAGACAAAGACAACAACAACAGGTGGTTTTTCTCTCGCATTGGGTTTCCACCTTAAATCTTGGTGTTCATGTGTTTTGCTTATGTGTGATGCTTTATTATGTTATTACTGCACATGGTTATTGTTTAATGTTTAATAAAGTATTGATGCACTAATTAAATATCAACATATGATGAATTAATTGAATCATAAGTTCATTGGATATATGCTATTTGCCTTAAGAACAACTTTGTGCACACGTGAGCTCCCTTCACTGAAGTAGCGTATATAAATCTCATTATGAAATGAAAAAGTTATTGGTTTTTAAATACTAATTCACCCCAGCCCCCCTCCCCCTCTCAGTATTATTCCCAAAAGTCATGTTACCTTTTGTATATTATTGAGTCATGGGAATAGTTCTATGACATGATCAAGTATGAAAGAATCTCTTTCACCAATGACATGTTTGAAGGCATGTACTACAATGCAATGGAGGTCGACAAAAGGAAAATACTCACATAAGGAGTATAAGATTGTTGACTAAGAAGCAAGAAGAAATGTTGACTAGTCCAAGATGAAGAAGTGCTCCCACAAGGAATAGAAGGTGGTTGACCTATCTATCCAAGAAGAAGCAAATGAAGAAAGAGATCAAGCATGTGAAAAACATCATGATCACAAAGAATCACTATCTCACAAAGATAATTTGAATACATCTCCCGAAAGAAGGCATAACAACTATGAAAAAGTAAGAAAAGTATCAAAGGACCCTTGACACTTGTGAAGGCCATGGAGATATGAAATATTCAGATAACTAATTCTACTTTACGAATATATCATGATGAATAATCCATCCAAAAGAAGAACCATTTAATGTTGAGGCAATATCAGGATGCATTCATCAAGGGATACTAAATCGAAGCATGTAAAACAAGCAAGTACGATGAAGCATCCATGAGAAGAGTATTTTGAAACATGGACAGATGATGTAGGAGTAGCCAAGATGACAAGAGAACCTGATATATGACAAGAAGGCCACTTTCCATGAAGGAGGCAATGACATGACAAACCAGGAAGGAAAGTGATCAATGGATGGTTCCCTAGCAAGAATAAGTTCGAACAAAGATTTCATGACATCAAAGGAAGGAAGGAAATCAAGTAGTTGGAAGACCTATAAAGACGAAGTTGTTGATAAATGGACAAGTCCCTAGCTAAGAGGGAGTTATAAAAAGTTCCCAATTACAAAGGAACTTGGACAAGAACCTTGTCATAAGATACTTGTGTATGTCTTCCTTAATTGAAAGGAAGTGATAGACATAGCATTCATGTCTTCACTTGGGAAGAAAGAATGGGAGGATTGGGTAATCATCTAGCATCTGATACTCTTTGAGAATGTGTAGGGCATCCAAGAAAAGAGTAGGCAAGAGGACCAATATTATTTGAGGGCTGGGAACCCAATATAATAATAGTCCTAGAAGGTCATACTCAGTGAACACCCGGGTGGGTATGTACCTTGAGAGACAATGACTAAAGTGTCTATAAGTTATTCGTCTCGCCAACATTGTGCTTTGATCTATTGAGAGATAGATTTGTCAGTCAAGGCCTTGTTATGGAAACAATTTTGGTTACTATGATGCTATAACAGATGGATTTCCAATCCGGTTTCTCTTATGTGAATTCTTCACAATTGAAATATAGCCAAACACCTTGTATTGTTGTATGAATACCTCCCTAGTTAAGATGGAGTGTTCAAAGAAATGTAACTATGTTCGTCTTCATAAATGTACTTCTGATATTTTTATTTATTCGAGAAAAGAATTGCTATTTTTATAATATATTTCAATGAGTTTCTTGCTCATTGAAATATGTCTAGCACATGTTAAAGTGTTATAGGTGAGTCAAATAGTCAAAATAAAATATTGAAGACCTTAAGGGCATGTTTCACCATGTATATGTTTGTAAAAGAGTCAAAGAATACTCCTCTAAGAAAATTAAAGTCTCCTCCAAATTAAAGGCACCATCAAAGAGTCTCCTCCAAAGCAAACACACCATCAAAAGAATCCAACCGAAGCTAAGACATCAAGTCGGCCTACAAACAGCTAGTCAGCCTTCAAGTTGGCCTAAAAGGAGGGACAATCCTCTATATATAGAGGTTGTCCACTCCTCCAACGTCAAGAATCCATTCTCTCTTAAATCAACAAAGTAAGGAGGTAAGAAAAGGGCAAACAAAGGATGAAGAAGAGGTCTCCATGTGTAGCAAGGAAGGTGAAGCATAGACTGAAGTCAAGAGGACTATTTTCTAGGGTAGAAAATAGTCACATGTGTGAGAGACATAAGAATTCCTACAAGAATAAACACAACAACAGAACAACCTTATATATATCTTTCTTTGGGCTAGAACATAGGCCTAAAAGGGCCTCCCACTCAAGCGAAGAAGTAAGGAAGAAGAGTGAAGGTAATAGGGTGGTTCTAAAGCGTATTACAGTCACATGTGTGAACAGAATGAGACTGTCTCTGCTGTTATAATAGCCCTTCCATTAAATTCATACAATTTCGTTGGTTGGTGAAGAAAAGGAAGGGATCATCATAAGGAAAAGATCTCATTAAAGGTATCTCTTCTAGAGCAAGTGCAACAAGATCTAACAACAATTGGAAGGAGGACGAAGTGCTAGGAAATGAAGTGTTGGGGAACAAAGTGCAAAAAGGAGGAAGGACTTGACTTGTGCTTGGAGGAAACTCTAGTCAAGGGTCTAGGGTTTGGCATTGATCAATAAGAATCTTCAATAAGAGAAACTTACTAAAGGATTTTCCTCTCAAGAGAAGAGAGGTTTTGGCCCTGGAAGAGAGCCAACATCTTGTGTTCTTGTTTTTATGTTTTTGGTAACAGTTTGATGAAGTACACACACATGTATTAATAAGAAGAAGAAGATTAAGCTAATAAGAAAAGTAAAAATACTCCACAAATTGTTATCAAGTCAAGAAGAATCACACTACATATAATTTCCCTTGATTCTTAAACAGGAGAGAGACACAAATGACATGAAGGAATGAACTAGAATCTCTCTCCGATAGCTCCACAATCAAATGCAAAAAATGAAAGGACCAATAATACATAAGAGAGAAGTTTCTCTAAAAAAAAAATCATGTTTTATTTATACACTTGCAGATCTAATGAGCCTTTTTTTCTAGCTGATGAAAATCCCATTTTGAAAAGGATCAGGTCAGAAAACCCTGTAGCCCCAATCCTAATCTCCTTTGTGGTCTCTACATGGAAATGAGATAGAAGGAGGAGTGACAAGGATGACTAATAGTATAAGAGAAGTTCATGGGCTAGACGAAGGAGCAACAAGGATGATGGATAGTACAATAAAAGGTCATTGTTATAGTGAAAATGGAGGGTAAGGGATGGGAGACTAACTACCAAGATAGGATCAAAGAAATCTTGAAACTCTTTGTGCTTTGTAACTCATACTTTGTCCCATTCTTCTCCCAATTAATGTGAGTGGAGTATTTTTAAACCCTATAAAGGGATTTTTTTCTCTAGTTTAAAACATGTGTATAAAATATGTTGTATTCTTCTAGTGTCAATCATTTTGGCTTAGCATTTTCATTTTTTGGTAGAATTTTTTATCCAAATTTCTTCAGCTACCAAAATTATCCAAGATCTTTTACTTTTGTGATGTTGTTAGAATTGCATTTAATAGAGAATAAAGAACCACATGTGCATGCTTAAACAATAGGAAACATGACAATAATTAGCAAATCAAGAACACGATACGTTTGATAACAGAGTTCACCCAGTGTGCTTACATCTCTAGGGCCAGTTTCAAGGTAGTGGAGGTCGCTTCATATAATGTTGTAAATGGCGTTGATGTACATTGACTATTATTTGTCATAACAAGTTCATATGCCCTCAACAAGAGTGGTTTGTCTCTCCACGAGATCTCCCTACAGGAATTCTCACTCAAAATGGATTTCCTTCAGCATGATAAACTAACAAGATCTCACATAATGTGGCAACGAGTATCCCCTCAACATAGTTACAAAAGTGTCTCAACAACAATACATAGCATGAAAAGCTAATGAAATCTCACATAATGTGACAATAACGATCCCTCGACATGGTATCAATAGGGATATCAAGAATAATACATCATCTCAACAATAATGAAAGGAAACATAACATGACTGCTTCATGTACCTTCACTTCTGAAGATGGACAAAAAATGAAAGGATCAGTTGCTGAAACTGACTGCATCGCTGAATTTCTAGTGTCGAGAAGTGTAAAATCGACTATACATTGGTCAAATTCTGACACCATCAAAATATGGGCCTTCGGGAATCTTTTAGATTCCCTATGATTCTCCAAAGATTTTGCTCCATGGGCTGACTAGAGATCTACTCCTCAAATGGAAAATCTGACTTCACCATTGCATTCCCTGCAAAATTTCATGAGATTTGACTATAAACTTGACATCATTATGATGAAGTGAAATTTTACCTCCCAAGGAATCTTTCAGGTATTTTCATCCCCTGCGTCAAAGTTCCACACCCTCTCCTAGGAAAGGTTCCACCTCAGCCTTCATGCACAGTTCCACCATTGTTTGTCTGCTCTGAGTTTCGTTCGTACTCCATTAAGTCCAATGGAAAATGAGCCCAGTTTAAGTATATTTTTGCAAGTAGAGTTTACAAAGGTTGGGCATATTGGCACATTGGTTAGCATACCCAAGATAGGCCGTTGGCCTCCCAGTAGATCATGCGTTCAAATCCCTGGCCTGGCATTATTTTTTGCCTTATTGTTTAATTGGCGCTGGCCGTTATGGTGGTTACGGTTTGGAGAGTCATTCGCATGCAGTGGCATAACGCTTATGTGATTAGTTATGGAGGTGCTCGAGAGGCTGGCTAGGTAGGTTCAAGCCCCCTCGCCTCCAGTATGTCGACAAGTGGCATATGTCATCGGGAGGAGGGGTGCCCCGCCAACACCCATATTAATACATAGTTTTTTTGCCTTATTGTTTAATTGGCGCTGGCCGTTATGGTGGTTACGGTTTGGAGAGTCATTCGCATGCAGTGGCATAACGCTTATGTGATTAGTTATGGAGGTGCTCGAGAGGCTGGCTAGGTGGGTTCAAGCCCCCTCGCCTCCAGTATGTCGACAAGTGGCATATGTCATCGGGAGGAGGGGTGCCCCGCCAACACCCATATTAATACATAGTTATGTTTAGCAGAGGCATGGAGTGTGGCGGGGGTCATGACCCACCACTCAATTTGAATATATTTTTGCTACATATGACGAATGTGATGGGGGTGGCGGGGATTATGGCTCGACCCCCATTTTTTTGTTTTTTTGTTTTAATAACAATGGTTTTTTCCGAATTTACCGAAAGTTTCGAATTTGCCGAAAATAAAGGACGTGGGGTAAATCAAGTAGGAAACAATTTCACCCGCTCAATTGCCGGATTCCATGCACCGGGCCTTGGTTAATTTGTAGGATTATTAAGCCTACACTTGGCCAAGTTTGTCCAAAAATTTGACCAGTTCTATCTCCCTCATACAAATTCGGATTGGAGTGTCGTTTTCACCCTTGGAATCAAGGAGACAAGCGCTATGCTCTAGTTTTGGTTCAAGAGAAATCTGACCACTTTGAATTTTGGCCTATTATGAGTCTTCTTTGACCTTTGAGTGTCTCTAAAGCCACCTGGATCAGTTTTCCATTTACTTTTTACTTTTCTGAACACATCAAAATTTCAATGATTATGATTATAACAATATGGTTGTAAATGTCACAAAGAAATGAAAATTCAAGTTTTCACAATAGGTGTACAATTTTTTTTGAAAAAATGAAGCTCTGTTTTTTTATTCTAGAACTTTGTTGTAGTCCATTGGAAATTCTTGTTTTCTCCTGGAAAACAATTTCAAATCAACCATCTTAGGATCCTAATAATTGGTGAATTGCAGTTTGGTTTCAAATCTTGTTAAGAACTAAAAATGTAAAAGACAATGAGTTTCACAACATAGAACCAGAGAGTGATTCACAGCAACAATAACAAGACAATGAACACTATGGATCAGTCTCTCGTTCTACATTCTGCAAATTCCAATCACAATAATTTACACGCAGTGATAAATTAGTTGAATTTCCACTGGATCCATATGAAAATAGAATAAAGTATTTGGATTAAAGTATTTGGTTTAAAAGTGTAAAGGACTTACCATAATTAATTGTTAATAATGATTATGACCAAATTACAGGGAATACTCTCTTTGAGAAGCTGAGATCCGAGAGTAAGAAATATCAATGAGATATTGCACACAAATAATTATACTTCATAAACTAAATTTATGATTGGTGAAGTTCAATGGTATACAACATGACTCACACAAAAATAAGGATACCTTAAAATACCTCTCGACTACTTTGGGAGTTTTTCGTGCATCATTTTGAATGAAAACCAAGTTGTTAATGCTCAAAACTTTGTGAATAATTTACTACATGGCATAACATAGTTTTGAGTTAATTGGATAGTTTTGTTTGACAGCGTAGAATTGACTAACATTACAATTAATTTGTCCAATTAAAAAGAATGGTCATTGTTGTCATTTTGGCAAAGATAAATTGAGATTGTATACGAAGGATGAATGTTCAAAGTTTGATAAGTTTATATTAGAGATGAATTTAATTTAATTTGTAAAATTTTATGTTTTTTATTGTGAAGACTTAAATCTTTACTCTCTTTTATGTTATCTTAAAGTAGAGAATGTGTATAATTGTCAAATTAACTTATTATTTTCTTAATTTTCAATTTATTATTGTTATTTATTTACTTTACTTGCAAAAATCAAACAAAATATTAGATTATTTTTGTTATATATATATATATATATATAACAATTTAGAGGGACAAAAATAAAACATTTTGAAGTAACAAGAGTGGACAGTGGACATTTCACAATTCATGTAATTTGAGAGTAAAAGAAATATATAAGAGAGGACCTTCCACTATGCATGTCCTTGTTAGAAAAAATACGCTAGTGTAAAGTTGCGAAGAGGAATTAGACAACGATAGGAAAATAGAAATAAATTACTTTGTTAACCTTGTTTTTAGAATTTCTTTCTAAGTAGATTATCTTAGGAAGATTATTTTGAGGAAGTGAAAATACACACACACACACACACACATATATATATAACAGTTTAGAAACCCATGAGGTGTAGACTAGTTGGGTTGTGTGAGGTTTAGTCCTGAAAAGTCTTAGCCAGGTCACATGTTCAAAGCTCATAGGGAGGGGTTGAGGATGGAAGCCACTTCGGGGGAATTAAACTTCCCAATGGGAATTTCTAGTTATATTATCTCATACTCATGCTCAATGTTATTTCACTTCCCTAGGGTTATGTAATCTATAGAATCCCAATACCCTAGGGTAGAGATATTATCTCATACCTACGTTCAATGTTATTTTGCTACCTTAGGGTTATGTAATCTATAGAATCTTAGTGCCCTAGGGTAGAGACATTATCTCATATCCATGCTCATGTTATTTCACTATCCTAGGGATATGTTATATGTAGAACCCCATCGCCCTAGGGTAGAGATATTATCTCATACATATGCTCAATGTTATTTCACTACCCTAGGGTTATGTAATCTGTATAATGCGAGTGCCCTAGGATAGAGTTATGTAATCTGTAGAATCCTACTGCCCTAGGGCATTGAATCATTTTAAATAACAAAAATCACAATCATGCTCAAACCCATATTACATAATTTTATTTTTAGAACAATATTAACATATCATAATAAAATTTTGGCTTTCTATTTATATTCTATAGTTGAAAAATATTGTTTCTCCTTGTTTTGCTTTTACAAGTGGAAAACGATTGTGCTTTAACAATCTCTTTGTGAGATTTCACCCAAAAAAAAATGTTCAAGTACCAAGGTTACAAGGGCATCATATTGCAATATATGATTACTATGGTATATATTTGGGAAAATATTCAAATGTTATTGATAGATAATTATGTAATATTTTTGTTGACATTATTATTTTGTTACCTTTTTCTCAAATAAAATATTGATCTAAGTCCCAATAAATGCATTTTGTCATTATCAATCCATGATTCATGTCAATTTCATTAAATATTATTATATGAAACGATAATGATAAGAATTGAATAGTAAGTTTGACTTCCTATATGTATTCCGATAATGGAATTGAATTGAATTGAATTAGGAAATTTTAGCTTTTGATAGATATTTTCTAAGTGCATGCATGAGTGTATATGGGATAGAAAATTTGAGCTAGTCATGAAAATGTAGGGTATATTTACTAATGTTAAACATATATGTTGAAAATGTAATTGAATTAAATTGAAATGAACTATGAAATTTCAATTTTTGAGATCATGTTTTCTCAATACAAGTATAATATAAGTGAATATGGAATAGAAAATTTGAGTCGGAGGATGGAAATGTGAGATATCTTCACTAATGTTGAATATATATGTTGACACTGGGAGGTGGTAGCAAGCGTTAGATCAAAGATGAAACACCGTGGGGTGATCAAAAAACTAGAATGCAATTGGATTGGGATTAGAAACGAAGTTCATCTTTTATAGGGAATGGATTCACCCACAATCAAAGAAAATCTATATGATATTAGATAGCTTTACCATGAAGATAAAGAATGTATAATATGTGTCTTATAAATAGTTTTTTATGTTCACAAGGTTAATCAAAGTTAGTTTTTATACCTTATAATATTTATATAACATAAGCTTCGCTCTCTTTATTTATAACAATCAATTAAATGTTCATCAAATGAATCAAGGCTTTATACCTTATAATATTTATGCAATTAAATGTTCATCAAATGAATAAGGCTTTATACCTTATAATATTTATGCAAACAAATTATTTCATGTCTTCCAATATCAATATAAATATCAATAAATAAATATATCTATATATATATATATATATATATATATATATATATATATATATTCATGGTCAGTTAATTACACATATAACATGAATGGAATAAATAATGGCTTTAGAACAAAAATACTAAAGGAAAAATTTATTTAATTAATTTATATTTTAATAAAAAAATTTAAAATTTGTTTAATTTAATTATCAAAATTTAATAGTTTTTGAAAAAAAAATTTACATTTTTCAACCATACATATATATATATAAGTGAAAACAAAATCAAATAAAAAAATAACTTAGGCTTAACAATTATTTTTAAATAGTAATATATTTAAAATACTATTATAAAAGTACATAATTAAATGTGAAAATAGTGAAAATAGCTTAAACGAAAGTGTTTAAATATTCTAATGGGGTTAAAAATATTAGAATGAGAGTAGTTGTTTCAAGTTGTTTGCTCTTTGTAATATTGTGAAGTCCAATGATGGGTTGCATAATGTGATGGTTGATCACTGAACTAGTAATATGATTTTAAGAAATTTGAGTACTTTACAGGAAGGTTTAACATATAAATAAAAGTTGTGATAGTACACACCTATAAATAAAGACATTAATAACATGAATGCATTCTTCATAATTATTGGTTCCATGTGGAATAACATATTTGATATAGTTATGTTTTAATCTTCAAGAAAATAGATCTACATAGATAGCTAACATTTTAAGCACCTAGTATAGGACATAGGGAATTTGAAGGAAATCATGCCTTAGGACTTATTGAAAGCTTCCAAAAATTCATGTGATGTCTTGAGAGTACCATATTCTTCTTCTTTGTGATATGAGCATCATTTGAAGTTTTGAAATATAGGTATGATCGTCATTTCCTTAACCATGGTTGGGTTTGGAAACTCAAGCCTCGATCCATTAAGGTAGATTATTGGGTTAAAGGGACGTGAATGAGGGTTTGAACCACAACATAGTACCTTTCTATGTCATGAACCATCATACATGCCATATTGAGTGTATCATTGGCCTATGATTGGGAATGTCAATACCAATAGGTGCTTTTCAGTAATAAGTGTGTTTCTCGAGATCGTGAAAATGATTTAGGGAAGAAGGTCATGCATTTAGTCCTAAATAAGTCTTTGAGTCATTTAGAGCATGGCATTTTTTATATGCTTAAAATATTTCTTAGAGTTATAAATGCCTCAAATATTTCTTAGGGCATAATACATGGACTTGTTTCTTAGATCATTTCAAATGTTTTGGTAAATATATCTTTTACTCAAAACCACCTATTGGCATTGAAATCCTTAATCGTATGCCAATGATTTCCTCAGGATGCCTTGTGTGGTTGTTTTAGATTTTCTTCTCGGACCAAAAAAGATAGAGACCTTTATTAAACCCTAAGGTTTTTTTTTCCCATGATCATGTCTAGGGCCATGTTTAGGGCCTCAAGACCCATGTTCAAAGTGATATTATTGTCCCAAGATGAATAGAAACTTTCCTTATGGCATAAGGCTAAGGTTTCCTCCCTAGCCATGTTCAAGGAATCATGACCCAAATCCTCAATAGAACTCATCACCACATGCTAATTAATCAAAGTGTAATTTGATCCACTAGATATAACATTAGAGAAATCTAATATTGGTCATACAATGAAACAAAATTTTATCTATTTGAACTTTATCCATCAAGTTATGTTATATTATGGTCATTATTTCCAAAATTTTCATTATGCATATAATGGACATGACTAACTCCACATTTCCTCCAACAAATTTACATATTGCATTGCATAACATTAAAGTAAATTTTCTATATGTTTTTTACTGTGGACCCTAAAGGTTGTTTGGCTAGATACCATCAACCATGGGGACATTAAGGTATCCCTTGCCTAAAAAAATATCAATCTAATCAAAATACAATCTAATATACACTAGATATTACAATTAAGCAACCCAATCTTTTTCATAAAACAAAACATTTTTTCCTTTGTGTGAACTATAACATATAGGTTCATATATGTAGAAAATTTTGAAGAGGATAAACGGATTTGAAGCAGAGGTTGAGACCCTTAGTGTGATTCAACATGCCAATATCCTAAAGCTCATGTTTTGCATCTCAAGTGTAGAATCAGATTTCAAGTTATTGGCATTTGAGTACATGAAAAATGGTAAAATGTTTGAGTTCTTTCATGGGGGATCAGAATCAATGCGGGAACTGGCATCGCATGTCCAAATTTCTACTACATGCTATGGATACCAAATAACTATGGCCATGCACTAAGTCAATGATTGGCCTAGTACATGGCCCTTAGTGTTTACCCTCAGTCCATAATTCAAACTCAAGTTACAAATATTTATTTACTTTTTGAAACAACTTGTAAAAAATAAGTTAGGGGTCGAGGTCAATTTTTACATTGTTAATAGGCCAGATGAAATGGTAATAATTATTTGACATTAGAGAAGTTGAGTTGGCCCACTCTGAAGCTATGTCCAAAAAAAAATGGTAACTATGAAAGAGGGAATCATTTTCAAACGTTATGTTATCACTTAGAACTAAAATTGATATATGTAACTTTTCATCCTAGCCCGATGACAAAGGTCAGTGCTAGTTTATTTTTGTTTTAATTTTCTTCCCTTAGAATCTGAAGTTTTGAAGAGTTTTTGAGTCAAGTTATTCTCAGCTCCCATTGGTTCCCCTCCATCTACCATTGTTTTATAGCCACCTGTTATCTTATGTCAGTCACCGTGCCTTTTTGTAATTTCGTAGCGCAATCCTGATTAGGCAGTTTCGCAGCGCAATCCTGATTAGGCAGTTTCGCAGCGCATCATTCAAATTTAAAACTGACAGCACTGCGAAATCATGGATTCGTACATTTCGCAGCGAATCTTTCCCGAAATGTCAAATCCGTTAGGTGAGTCATAGGCCGTGTCTTCTCATGTCAGCTCATGTACCCCTCTTATCACATTTTACCACTCATTGCCACTATCACCACCACTAGATCTGTTGATATGCATGAATCACCATTTCCAAGAAAGACCATCGTGCATAAAACTTAATGATGGTCGTAAGTCTTTCATGAAATGACAAATCTGCAAGATTACAACTTGAAAGATTTTAAACGGCAAAATTTAAAATTTAACTGCAAAGATAATCAAGCGAGGCTGAATTCAAATAGAAGCTGAATCACAATTCCAACCGGAGCTGGTAGTCATTGTTTGCGAAGATTTGGAAGAATCAATGGAGAAAAAGGAGCACAGATCCGGCAAATGTCTAAGGACTGAGCCTGAAGGCTTACATATAACGCTGAGAAATAAAGAGGTGGAGAAAGCATTTAAAAAGGTCGGGTGCTGGAATTTTTGCAAAAAGTTACAAGGAGGGCACGCACATGTAACTAAAGAATTTGCACTTAACTTCACAGGCTTGAATTCAAAAGTAGCCATGATAGAATTGCAGGTTTCGCCAGAAGTGATATCTACTGCGACAGAGATCCCACGAGGACAAGAGCAATGGTTTAAAAATTTCAAGTTTGACATGAATCCTTGCAAGGAGTTTTTGAAGGATGAATTTATAAATGAAGATTTAAGGCAGTGCCCAGGAGTTATGTCAAAGAATATTATGCTCATTTACTCACCTGCATACAGAAATATCTGACTTGTGAAGGAAGGTATAACAAGGTTTACTCTTACCATTTTAAACTCCTTTTGCATTTCACCGGGAAGGTCTCCATAGACTTACCTTTTTATCTTTTCCGTAGTTTGAGTAAGATGTGTGATAAGGTACAGCTGAGGAAAGAGGATTGTGAAACCTCTTTGTTTCATCATGGTTTGATCAAACTACTGGTTTTAGATGGGCTCCAAAAGATAGACAAAGATTGGAATTCATTCATTTTTATGGTTGGCTTCAAAAGCCAGACTGGCCTCACTCCTCTACCTGTTAGAGATTCTACAATAGCTGAGCTCCAAATAGAGGCAAGAGATAAAATAGTTCCAAATTCACAAGTAAGAAAACAAGTGAAGCCACTCATCATCCAAGATCAACCTCAGCAATCAACTAAGGAAAAAGCTCATGGTAAAAAGACTTTACCTGAAACAAGCACATCTAAAGTAGTCTCAAGGATAAGAACAAGAAGCCATATGAATAAGGAAAAATATAAAGTTGTAGCAGTCGAAGAAAGTCCAGTGTCCAAGGGAAGTTTAAATGCCTTATTACAGGCTATTGACTTTGAGCAGTCTCTACCAGTTCAAATTGAGTTGATACAGTCAGAACAAGAAAGCACCAAGAAAGCCAAGGCCTCAAAAAGGCTTAAATTTGATGAGCCAGCTGAAGAGTTTTTTTTTAAACCTAGAAGACCTATGACAAGGAGATTCCAACAAGTACAGGAAGCACTGTCAAGAACAGAGGAAACAGGGGAAGGGACACAACGTTGGCAAAAGAAAAACATAGGCAAAACAGTCATCACATCTAAAGAATATAATATAGCAGACCTGAAGAGCCAATTAGAATCAGCTAAACATGAGATCACCAAATTGAAGAAAGCTGCTAGAAGACATGCAGTCATACAAGCAAACTATTATAAAACTCTATGGAAAGGGAATGAAACTGTAGAAGCCTAGTTGAATTCAGTGGTTGATGGCCATTCACAATTTCACACCTGGACAGTACCAGCAATCAAAGAAGCCAAGTACATCAGAAGGATCAATATGCAACTGAGAGCTGGGAATAAGGTTACGAAGAAACAAATTGAAGATCTGAAGGCACAGCTAAGCCAGCTTAAAGGACCTGCTAAATGAGTTTTCATTTCAAGTAAGATTCTGTTTCAAAAATTTTGATAAGTTTGCTTGATCTTATCTTTCTGAAGAAATCTAAATCCCTATTCAGCCTTTGGAAAGTCTAAAGAAGTTTTTGGCAATCAAGCACTCGGTTAATAAAGGTCTCAGGTTAAAAACAAGCTGTTTTAAATAACTCAGCAGTTTCGTAGCGCGCTACGAAACTGCTGAAAGTGATGATTTCAACATAAATCAAGCAGTTTTGAAGTTGAAGCGGGAATTTTGAAAATGAAATATATATAAGGCATATAAGGCATCATCTAAAACTATTAACATTAAACCAGGACAAGACAGGTGGAGAAGATATGTATTCGAATCCAATTTTAAATTTTTTGTCATAAAGTGAACATATTTACCACAGTTCAAGATATTTCATAACATCTTGGTGCCTTCACACATGAAAAGGGTGGCCAGCAAATCATGGACGTGGCAATCTGTTCTATTTGGGTAATCAAAGATAAAAGGAATGCTTCTTTGGATTCGAACATTTTGAGGCAAACCAAGGACCGACAAAACAGGGGTAGTTTCCTATGTTTCAGGGCAATGGAAAAGATGTTTCATTGAATATCAAACATGGAGCCTTGAACATCCATTACAGCCAAACTAAAGGGGAGCATATGTCAAAGAACGAGAACCATTGTAATCAAGGCTATTATTAGCATAACACGGTGTTAGAATCCTACTTGATTTAGATCTCTAAAAACTCCAATCAACACTTTGTTGTATTTATTAAGTTGTTAGAGTTTAAGAGTTGTCAGTAATAGAAGTAGTTTTCGAATTCCCCTCATGCTGGAGGAGGAATCTCGATCAGTTAGAATAAGAGCTCTATATATAGCTAAAACAGAAATGTAATCAGGGTTGGAAATTTTATGGAAAAGCTTGTATTTGGCCTATGTAAGACTCATTTTTAGTAATACATGCTTGACTTTACTTCTCAGGATTCATGAAGGATTTTTTATGTTCAGAATATGTGATGTTGTCCTTTCCTTAATTCTTACAGTGGTATGGATGTATAATCACTCAGAATTCACTGAATGTGCTCTGACTTCCTGTATACATTTATAAACTGTGTGGTCCCATATGAGTTTATGTTCTGAATGTTTAAATGCTGAATGCCCTGACTTCCATGTAGGGTTGATTTCATTGTTATATTGAGGTGTTGTTGACTCCATAATCCCAATGGATAGTTTTGTTTAATGTGTTTCCACCATTCATATTTTTCACAGTTGTTCTATAAGAGTTAGCCATCTTATCTTTAATCAAAATCATTAATCCATCAAGAGAGAGCCCTCTCAGGTTGAGGAGGCTAAGCCTCAGCCTAAAGTAGGTTGAAATAGTTACTTGAAGTCTTCCTGGTCTGCAGCCTTCCAGGGCCTGATTTTGAGATAACACATTATATTGGTCGTTTATGGTGATCCCGACATAATAATTCTCAGCCCTGGCTAATAAATCATATAACAATATATTCCTTCAAACCTATGCAAATAAAAATTGGCTGAAGATGTTCTAAATAAGCAATCTCTTTACAGATTTAAATGTTATTGTAATTGGGAATATCTCCCCAATGATATTCATTGGTACTGTTGTGGCTAATTCTAACACCTGTAGCAACAGTTCTTCAGGGAGTAAGAAAAGAATCCTAAAGACATCCTCTGGGTTGATTATACACTAGTGCCTAGGACATCTTATGCAGTTCTAGAAAATTTATCTTGAGATCTTGCACCATTAACAGTTTTATGTCACGAACAGTTTGAAAATGGTTGGTCCATAGCCACTCATGAAATAAACAATGTAAGAAATAACATGTGTGTAGAACAGGGAGTAATAATAAAACAATTGTGGCTAAAGCAGATTGAAACTCACAACAAATCATTTGTTAATGGAGATGGAATAGTACAAGACAATAGAGGTAAAATCCATCAAAACAAAGCTTATACTTTAATAATTTTGTATCTCTGGATTTAGAGGAAAACGGGAGAAATGAAAGGTTTATGAGATGCTGAGATGCATGGAGCACCTTTTAAATACCTTATCACCATATCAATACATGTATTCTTTATCAAAGACCTGACTGAAATGAGTCTGCATATAATGGAAATATATCTAGTTGCTACTTACATGAAATTTGAGGAGAATGTCAAACACATATGGAAATACTAAGAGAGAAAAACATATTGTAAATCAAGGAGTTGGAATTGTAGGTTTTAACCCTGTACAGAAATTACCTACATACGAATTCTTAAACAAAGAAAATAAACAATGCGAGAGCATAACCCATAAAACACATATGCACAGAGATTTTTCCCTGGATCCCAAAACCGGGACTACCAGCTTGATTTTTCATTATGTTCCTTTCAATGTTACAATACATATTTATACATGCCGAAGCATCCAATACCATGGACTGAAAACCATCGCGTCCAATACCATGGACCGAAAACCATCGCGTCCAAAAAAAACATGTGCGAAAATCATGCACAAAACCATAGGTGGGTCCGCCCAACCTAACATATGGTCCAAAACCAAAATTTTCTGGGGCGCTGCCCTGGACCCCATAAAGTGGGGTTACGGGTGCCCTTCAAACCCCCTATTAACTACGTGGAAAGAATATAACACAACCCAACAATCTCCCACTTGTTGTTTTCTTTCCACAGGAGAGCTTAGTCATTTTTTCAGCCCTGAGATTCCCATTGCTTCTCTACACCAAGAGAACTTCTCAGAGCTCACAGATTTTGTCAATCCATCTGCAGTATTCTTCAAAGTGTCCACCTTTACCAGCAACACCTTTCTGTCTTCTATCATATCCCTCAAAAAGTGATACTGAACATCAATGTGCTTTGTCTTTGAATGATAAGCAGGGTTCTTTGCCAAGAAAATTGCACTTTGGCTTTCACAGTCTATTCTTATAGCTCCCTGTACTAACCCCATACTTGAACACAATCTCTGCAACCAAACTGCTTCCTTGCTTGCATGAGTGGCTGCCATGTATTCTGCCTCTGTAGTTGATAGTGCCACTACAGATTGTTTCTTACGCATCCAACTGACTGCACCTCCAAATAGGTTAAACACATACCCACTTGTAGATCTTCTCTGATCCAGATCTCCAGCCCAGTCTGCATCAACAAAGCCATGAATATCCAACACTCTGTCCAATCTTGGTCTTCCTTGATAGCACAAACCATAATCACTAGTGCCATGCAAATACCTAAAACCAGCTTCACTGCTGTCCAGTGCTCCTTCCCAAGTTTTGACATAAACCTGCTCAATACTCCCACTGCATGTGCAATGTCTGGTCTAGTACAGACCATTGCATACATCAGGCTACCCACTGCACTTGCATATGGAACACGGGACATGTCCTCTTCCTCTTCTTGTGTCTTGGGACACTGTTCAGCAGATAACCTCACACCTACAGGAATAGGAACCTTCACCGGTTTACTATCCTGCATATTAAACCTCTGGAGTATTGTCTCAACATACTTCCTCTGGTTTAACCAGAGCTTCCTCTTTGACCGATCTCTTTTAATTTCCATGCCCAAAATATAGTTTGCAGCACCAAGATCTTTCATGTCGAATTTGGAGGACAATTGGGTCTTCAAATCCTGGATAATTTCTTTGTCATTTCCAACCAACAACATATCATCCACATACAAGACCAGATAAATAATACGGTCACCAATTAATTTAAAATACACACAATGATCTGCTTTGCTTCTGATGAAGCCAAGTCCCTGTATAAATTGTTGGAAATAATACTGAGAGGGGGGGGGGGGGGTGAATCAGTATTATCTAATTCTTTTAATGAACCTTCCTTATTTGATCTTTGAATTATATTTGCATGTCAGTACCATAAAATAATGTGCATGAACAAAGAAAACAGATAGTCACACCAAAGAACACAAGATGTAAGGTGGAAACCCAATGTGGGTGAAAACCACCTGCTGCAATATGTCTATATCTTCTTTCAAATTAGAAACTTCTTTTACAATGGTTTTGTACTGGTGCAGTCCTTTACCAATACGCAGGCTGCAACCTGCAGAGAGCTACAACTCTCTCTCGTTTTCCAGTCTCTCCTGGAAGGGAGCTACAACCCCCTACTTCTTTTCTTACAAGGACCACTTTTCATAAATTTTCAAACTGGATCCATAAGCATCAATTGATCATCAAGTATGAGAGAATCACCCAATCAACTGTAGTAACTAGATCAACAGTAATAGGACCAAACCCAGAACACAACAATGATAAACAAAGATTTTAAGAGAAGGAAGCACCCTGCTCCACTGCTAGCCTGCTTCCGGACTCACCCTGCTCAACTGCTAGCCTGCTTCCCGGACTCACCCTGCTCAACTGCTAGCCTGCGTCCCGGACGCACCCTGCTCAACTGCTAGCCTGCGTCCCTCGCTCTGAGTCTATTGAACTGCCTGCGTCCCGACGCACCTGAACCCTTCTGCGCCTGCGTCCCAACGCACCTGAACCCTTCTGCGCCTGTGTCCCGACGCACCTGAACCCTTCTGCGCCTGCGTCCCGACGCACCTGAACCCTTCTGCGCCTGCATCCCGACACACCTGAACCCTTACTGCACCTGCGTCCCTCCGGGCATAGATGATTTCAAGACTTTAGAAGTAACCCAGACAGTCAGATGTATAGATCTGAACATGCGCCGAAGAGATCTCGGTCCATCAATAGATTCGCCTTGTTTAGATCTAGACCAGATCTAGCCCTCATAAGATATTCAACCAAAACCATGCTTAAACCAAATGATCTCCTTTGCTTTATATAGGCAAGCTCCTCCTCAAATCATGGAACAATACCACGAGCCGACACCATAATAACACAATACCATCGGCTAGATACCAAGAGTAAAACACAAGAAACCCCCACGTGAGCTTTTCTCTGCCTTGAAATGTGTGCACTGGGTGGACACACCTCCTGAATGGCTGGCCTACGTCTCTGGACGCGGTCCCTGCAAGGTGTACCTGCGGGTACGCACCTTCTGAACTGATATCCTGCGTCCTTCTTATTTTTCAATAAAATGAGAGCCTTGTCATGGGAGTTGCCATCAAGTACAACATCTGTAACATATAGCCATACCAGAGAACATAATGCCAACAATATCCCCCTTTGGACTTGATGGCAACCTTACAATCTTCAGCTTCATTCTCCCCCTTTGACATCAAGGGCAAAGGGGTATGCTCCCCCTAAGATCATGATCCTCCTGAAAATGAACCAGATCTGCAACAAAGAACCATAATCCACCATGAAAGAGATAGAGACATATTGCAGCAAGATCTCCTTCTGACCATCCTCCATAATGCCAACAATGCATTATATGCTCCCCCTGAACCTGTGAGCCAACCATGACTGAACCATTTCCTGAGTCTATTATGCTCCCCCTGAGCCTGAGCCAACCATGACTGAACCTGAGTCTGTTCTGCTGCCCTTTTTTCATATACGTGACTTTGCAGCCTATAACTCGCGTATATACGCGACTTGTCTTCATTATATCAGCGTATGCAAGATGGAATACTGAATTTCATCACTTTCAGATTCCCCTGTGTCTGTTATGTCCGCTGTCTGAATTATGCCACACCTTTCTGTCTCTGTCTTCTTCAATTCCTGCAACTGTGATGATGTATGGTCCTTTTGTTTTGAATTTTGAAATCTGCTCCTGCATTCCCTTGCTTTATGCCCATAGTTGTTGCATGTATAACATCTTACATTTTTCATGTTCCTTCTATCACAATCAATTTCTTTGTGTCCATATGCATTGCAGGCAAAACAATATCCTCTGAAATACCTGGGATGCGATGATCTGTCTTGAACCATTCTACTTCTACATCTGGCTGCAACATGTCCAAGATTATGACATACATAACATTCAACATTTTTTAGTGGAGGAAATAATCGTCTATCATAGTTAGGAGTAAAGGATCTTCCTTGAGGAATTTCTTTCCTTGGTTGTTCCTTGTTGAGCATTTCAGATTTCTCATTAGAGTTTCTTGCCTCACCTTGTGAACTAGATTCACCTTCAACATATTCATGAAAACCAAGACCAGTCTTGATAGCAGGAGACCTTTGACTATTAAGAATATCATCCAAGACTTTAGTACTATCTTGAAATCGTAAAAGCTTATCCTTTTCTTCTATTTTACCTTTCAAGATATTTACCTCAACTTGATGTTGTTCTTCCTTTTTCAGATATTGATTCCTTAGGTCTTCTTCAGCTTTTCTTCCTTCTTCCACTTGTCGCTTTAGTTTGATCACTTCATGTTCTTGATCTTCAAGATCTTCTTTGTTCTGTTCTCTTGATTTTTTAAGATCTTCTTTTAGAGAGAGGATCCTTGATTCAAGTTTCTGAATAGTTGTACTCTGATCCTTTACTATATCCTGCAATTGCTCCCTTACCCTGATTTCTGTCTCCAATTGTTCTTTTAATTTGGCAACTTCTTCAGTTTTTGCATTCTTCTCTTCATGTGCCATGAGACTTTTAATATCTTCGCTATTATTGGATGAAGCATTCTTCTTCTTATGTGCCATGAGACTTCTAATATCTTCACTATCATTGAATGAACTTTTAATATGGGTATAATAGCTTCTACCATCTTCTTCAGATATCTTTCCTTTGTTTTGAGGACATGTAGCAGCATAGTGACCAACCCTACCACATAGAAAACATTTGAAATGTAGCTTACCTTTGAACCGTCCAGTTCCCCGTTCAAGATTCTTGACAAAATTTACCTCATCTTCTTCCTCTGACACTTCGAATGCGGCCTCTGGTGGTACCTCTTGTCGCATTTCAAAAGCAGTTAAGATCCCATGAAGTTGTGACATGGTGATTTTCTGCACATTCTCCTTTTCTTCTATGGCAGATACTTTAGAGTCAAATTTAGCAGACAGAGATCTCAAAACTTTTTCAACTAAGACAACTTCCTCAAATTCTTCACCCAGATCCCTCATACAATTCACAATCTCATCCATACGCAGGAAATAATTAGCTATGCTTTCATTATTACGCATCTTAAGAGTTTCATACCGGATTCTGAGAGTTTGAAGCTTTGCTCTTTTTACCTGATCATCTCCTTCGTAGCTTGTGACGATTTTGTCCCATATTTCCTTAGCTGATTTGAAATGCATGATCTTCATAAATTCTGATTGAGTCAAACTACTCAATAGGACAGTAACAGCTTTGGCATTGAGCTCATATTGCTTTTTCTCTGCTGGATCTGTAGGAGTTGCTGATGGGAATTTGTATCCTCCTTCTACGATTCCCCAAACTTATGCTCCAAGTGATTGTAGATATGCAGTGGTTCTTATCTTCCAGTGAGTAAAATTGTTCCTGTCAAAGACTGGTGGCCTGATGTGTGCCTCTCTTTCTAGATTAGCCATTCTGATGGATCTTTTCCTTCAAGCGATCAAGCTTCCTCAGAAGGACCTGCTCTGATACCAATTGTTGGAAATAATACTGAGAGGGGGGGGGTGAATCAGTATTATCTAATTCTTTTAATGAACCTTCCTTATTTGATCTTTGAATTATATTTGCATGTCAGTACCATAAAATAATGTGCATGAACAAAGAAAACAGATAGTCACACCAAAGAACACAAGATGTAAGGTGGAAAACCAATGTGGGTGAAAACCACCTGCTGCAATATGTCTCTATCTTCTTTCAAATTAGAAACTTCTTTTACAATGGTTTTGTACTGGTGCAGTCCTTTACCAATACGCAGGCTGCAACCTGCAGAGAGCTACCACTCTCTCTCGTTTTCCAGTCTCTCCTGGAAGGGAGCTACAACCCCCTACTTCTTTTCTTACAAGGACCACTTTTCATAAATTTTCAAACTGGATCCATAAGCATCAATTGATCATCAAGTATGAGAGAATCACCCAATCAACTGTAGTAACTAGATCAACAGTAATAGGACCAAACCCAGAACACAACAATGATAAACAAAGATTTTAAGAGAAGGAAGCACCCTGCTCCACTGCTAGCCTGCTTCCGGACTCACCCTGCTCAACTGCTAGCCTGCTTCCCGGACTCACCCTGCTCAACTGCTAGCCTGCGTCCCGGACGCACCCTGCTCAACTGCTAGCCTGCGTCCCTCGCTCTGAGTCTATTGAATTGCCTACGTCCCGACGCACCTGAACCCTTCTGCGCCTGCGTCCCGACGCACTTGAACCCTTCTGCGCCTGCGTCCCGACGCACCTGAACCCTTCTGCGCCTGCGTCTCGACGCACCTGAACCCTTACTGCACCTACGTCCCGACGCACCTGAACCCTTCTGCGCCTGCATCCCGACGCACCTGAACCCTTACTGCACCTGCGTCCCTTCGGGCATAGATGATTTCAAGACTTCAGAAGTAACCCAGACAGTCAGATCTATAGATCTGAACATGCGCGAAGAGATCTCGGTCCATCAGTAGATTCGCCTTGTTTAGATCTAGACCAGATCTAGCCCTCATAAGATATTCAACCAAAACCATGCTTAAACCAAATGATCTCCTTTGCTTTATATAGGCAAGCTCCTCCTCAAATCATGGAACAATACCACGAGCCGACACCATAATAACACAATACCGTTGGCTAGATACCAAGAGTAAAACACAAGAAACCCCCACGTGAGCTTTTCTCTGCCTTGAAATGCGTGCACTGGGTGGACGCACCTCCTGAATGGCTGGCCTGCGTCTCTGGACGCGGTCCCTGCAAGGTGTACCTGCGGGTACGCACCTTATGAAGAAAGGGCAGCATAACAGACTCAGGTTCAGTCATGGTTGGCTCAGGCTTAGGGGGAGCAGAACAGACTCAGGAAATGGTTCAGTCATGGTTGGCTCACAGGTTCAGGGGGAGCATATAATGCATTGTTGGCATTATGGAGGATGGTCAGAAGGAGATCTTGCTGCAATATGTCTCTATCTTCTTTCAAATTAGAAACTTCTTTTACAATGGTTTTGTACTGGTGCAGTCCTTTACCAGTACGCAGGCTGCAACCTGCAGAGAGCTACAACTCTCTCTCGTTTTCCAGTCTCTCCTGGAAGGTAGCTACAACCCCCTACTTCTGTTCTTACAAGGACCACTTTTCATAAATTTTCAAACTGGATCCATAAGCATCAATTGATCATCAAGTATGAGAGAATCACCCAATCAACTGTAGTAACTAGATCAACAGTAATAGGACCAAACCCAGAACACAATAATGATAAACAAAGATTTTAAGAGTAGGAAGCACCCTGCTCCACTGCTAGCCTGCTTCCGGACTCACCCTGCTCAACTGCTAGCCTGCTTCCCGGACTCACCCTGCTCAACTGCTAGCCTGCGTCCCGGACGCACCCTGCTCAACTGCTAACCTGTGTCCCTCGCTCTGAGTCTATTGAACTGCCTGCGTCCCGACGCACCTTAACCCTTCTGCGCCTGCGTCCCGACGCACCTGAACCCTTCTGCGCCTGCGTCCCGACGCACCTTAACCCTTCTGCGCCTGCGTCCCGACGCACCTGAACCCTTACTGCACCTGCGTCCCGACGCACCTGAACCCTTCTGCGCCTGCGTCCCGACGCACCTGAACCCTTACTGCACCTGTGTCCCTCCGGGCATAGATGATTTCAAGACTTCAAAAGTAACCCAGACAGTCAGATCTATAGATCTGAACATGCGCCGAAGAGATCTCGGTCCATCAGTAGATTCGCCTTGTTTAGATCTAGACCAGATCTAGCCCTCATAAGATATTCAACCAAAACCATGCTTAAACCAAATGATCTCCTTTGCTTTATATAGGCAAGCTCCTCCTCAAATCATGGAACAATACCACGAGCCGACACCATAATAACACAATACCGTCGGCTAGATACCAAGAGTAAAACACAAGAAACCCCCACGTGAGCTTTTCTCTGCCTTGAAATGTGTGCACTGGGTGGACGCACCTCCTGAATGGCTGGCCTGCGTCTCTGGACGTGGTCCCTGCAAGGTGTACCTACGGGTACGCACCTTATGAAGAAAGGGCAGCAGAAGAGACTCAGGTTCAGTCATGGTTGGCTCAGGCTCAGGGGGAGCAGAACAGACTCAGGAAATGGTTCAGTCATGGTTGGCTCACAGGTTCAGGGGGAGCATATAATGCATTGTTGGCATTATGGAGGATGGTCAGAAGGAGATCTTGCTGCAATATGTCTCTATCTTCTTTCAAATTAGAAACTTCTTTTACAATGGTTTTGTACTGGTGCAGTCCTTTACCAGTACGCAGGCTGCAACCTGCAGAGAGCTACAACTCTCTCTCGTTTTCCAGTCTCTCCTGGAAGGGAGCTACAACCCCCTACTTCTTTTCTTACAAGGACCACTTTTCATAAATTTTCAAATTGGATCCATAAGCATCAATTGATCATCAAGTATGAGAGAATCACCCAATCAACTGTAGTAACTAGATCAACAGTAATAGGACCAAACCCAGAACACAACAATGATAAACAAAGGTTTTAAGAGAAGGAAGCACCCTGCTCCACTACTAGCCTGCTTCCGGACTAACCCTGCTCAACTGCTAGCCTGCTTCCCGGACTCACCCTGCTCAACTGCTAGCCTGCGTCCCGGACGCACCCTGCTCAACTGCTAGCCTGCGTCCCTCGCTCTGAGTCTATTGAACTACCTGCGTCCCGACGCACCTGAACCCTTCTACGCCTGCGTCCCGACACACCTGAACCCTTCTGCGCCTGCGTCCCGACGCACCTGAACCCTTCTGCGCCTGCGTCCCGACGCACCTGAACCCTTACTGCACCTGCGTCCTGACGCACCTGAACCCTTCTGCGCCTGCGTCCCGACGCACCTGAACCCTTACTGCACCTGCGTCCCTCCGGGAATAGATGATTTCAAGACTTCAGAAGTAACCTAGACAGTCAGATCTATAGATTTGAACATGCCCCGAAGAGATCTCGGTCCATCAGTAGATTCGCCTTGCTTAGATCTAGACCAGATCTAGCCCTCATAAGATATTCAACCAAAACCATGCTTAAACCAAATGATCTCCTTTGCTTTATATAGGCAAGCTCCTCCTCAAATCATGGAACAATACCACGAGCCGACACCATAATAACACAATACCGTCGGCTAGATACCAAGAGTAAAACACAAGAAACCCCCACGTGAGCTTTTCTCTGCCTTGAAATGTGTGCACTGGGTGGACGCACCTCCTGAATGGCTGGCCTGCGTCTCTGGACGCGGTCCCTGCAAGGTGTACCTGCGGGTACGCACCTTCTGAACTGATATCCTGCATCCTTCTTATTTTTCAATAAAATGAGAGCCTTGTCATGGGAGTTGCCATCAAGTACAACATCTGTAACATATAGCCATACCAGAGAACATAATGCCAACATAAATGTATCAAATTTCTGATACCACATCCTTGGTGACTATTTTAACCCATACAGAGACTTCTTTAACTTGCATACCAGTTCTTTCTTACCCTTCACCGCAAAGCCTTCAGGTTGCTTCATGTAGATTTCCTCTTCCAAATCCCCGTGAAGAAATGTTGTCTTCAGATCCATCTGTTCTACCTCAAAATCAAAAGCAGCAGCAACAGATAAAAGTAATCTAATAGAAGCTACCTTGGCAAAAAGAGAAAAAATATCACCAAAATCAATTCCCGGCACCTGGGAATAACCTTTTGCTACCAACCGAGCTTTGTATTTCTCCACCTTTCCTTCTGCATTTGTCTTCTTCTTGAACACCCATTTGCTGCCAATGGGTTTCCTTCCAGCCGGCAAATCCACCAGATCCCAAGCCTCATTTTTGTGCAAAGATGCCATTTCATTGACCATGGCCTCTTTCCAGAGTTTTCCATCCTCTGAATCCATTACTTCCTTCACAGTTCTGGGATCATTATCAGTAACAGACAAAGAAAAATTTGAACTGAAAGCAGATGAACTATACCTTTCTGGTTGCCTTCTTTCTCGAACTGATATTCTCACAGCCGGAGTTTGTGGCTCTTCATCTTCTGATTCCTCCTCTGTTGCAGAGTTTGATTCTTCCTCCTTTGGCTCAAACTCTATCTTCTCAGGTTCCTTTGGTTGGACTTCATGTTGAATAACATATTTTACCTCTCTGAACAACACATCTCGGCTGTACACAACCTTCCGTGTGACTGGGTTCCAAAGCTTATAACCCTTTAAACCATCATTATACCCAATAAAGATGCACTTTTTAGATTTACTATCCAACTTGGTTCGTTTCTCCTTTGGAACATGTACATATGCATCACATCCAAATACCCTTAGATGTGAAAGAGAGGGTTTCTTACCAGTCCATACTTCTTGTGGAGTCTTATCCTCCAACGCTGATGAAGGTGATCTGTTGATCAGGTAACATGCAGTATCCACCGCCTCTGCCCAGAATTCCTGTCCTAACCCGGCACCACTAAGCATGCTTCTTGCCCTTTCCATCAACGTCTTGTTCATTCTTTCTGCGACTCCATTTTGCTGAGGTGTATATGGAGTAGTCTTTTGCCGTGCTATACCACACTTCTTACAAAATTCTTCAAATTCCTTGCTGCAAAATTCTCCACCATTATCTGTCCTCAACACCTTTATCTTCTTCTCTGTCTGATTTTCCACCAGAGCCTTAAATTCTTTAAACCTGTCAAAGACTTCAGATTTCTTCTTAAGAAAATATATCCATGTATTCCTTGAGAAGTCATCTATGAATGATACATAGTACACAGACTTACCCAGTGATGGAACCTTCACAGGTCCAAACACATCACTGTGCACAAGCTCTAATATCTATTTCATCCTCTTACAACCAGAGGGGAAACTCAACCGATTCTGCTTCCCATATACACAATTTTCACAAAAATCAAAATCCAGAGAGCTATTATTCATACCTTCTACCATACCTTTACCATGACGTATTCGAAGGCCCTTCTCTCCAATATGTCCAAGCCTTTGATGCCACAACATGGTCTTCTCTCCAGAGACCACTAGATTCTCTACTCCATTTTCAAGAACCATAAAACTATTGCACCCATTAGCAACAGTGCTACCTTGCAGCTTGTACAGAGTTCCAATCCGAACTCCCCGCATTAATATCAGTGCTCCTCGAACCATCTTGCAGGTATCTTTCTCGAACACCGTCTTTACACCTAAATCATCCAACTTGCTTACAGAAATTAGATTTCTGGCCAATGCAGGAATATGTAGAACACCCGGAAGTGTTCTAACCCTTCCACCTTGCAACTTCAACTTTACTTTTCCCCGACCAATGATTCTAGCCTTCCTATCATCTCCTAAGAAGACAGCACTACCATCATATTTCTCATACTCGCAGAACTACTCTCTATGGGGAGTGAAGTGAAAGGATGCACCTGAGTCAATCAACCATGCCTCATGATCTACATGTGTACTTGAAGAAGCCAAGTACACATCCCCACCTTCATCTGAGGTGGTTTTCGCCTCTGCAGAAGGAGCATCATCAGATCCCTTTCCTTTATTAGGAGATTTAGATTTACAATCCCTTCTGAAGTGCCCTTCCTTTCCGCATTTCCAGCACACCACCTTTGTAGGTTTTCCTGGAGATTTAGATCTCCCTCTAGATTTAGATCTCCCACTCGATGACTTATTTTTGTTTATGTTCTGGGACCGTCCTCGTACAGACAAGGCATCACCATTCTGGTTGTCCATATTTTTCCATCTCATCTCCTCCGTCAGCAAGGCTGAGACTATTTCATCAAACTGCAAAGCAGTTGCATTGCTACCTATTGCAATAACCAGAATATCCCACGAATCTGGTAGAGAACACAATAGATTGATGCACATATCTTCATCTAAAATTTTAATATCAACAGATAATAACTGACTTACCACAGTATTAAACGCATTCATATGCTCTGTCACCGAGTCTCCATCTTTCATCCTCAGGTTATACAGCTTTTTCCGCAGGAACAATTTATTCACCAGAGACTTAGATTGGTACAAAGTCCCTAACTTGACCCACAAAGCCTTTGCCGTAGCTTCCCCTGATACATTCAGCAATACTGAATCCGAGACACACAATCGTATTGTGCTCTTTGCCTTCCGATCCAACTTCTTCCATTCTTCATCGGTCACTCCCGATGGTTTAGTACCCGGATCTACCGCGATCCTATGATCTTTATCCACCAACAGATCCTCCATCTTGAGTTTCCACAACTCAAAATTCTAACCATTGAACTTCTCAATCTCTATCTTTCCACTGCTCGCCATCTTCTTTCACCACCAGAATCGATCTCGCAGATCTCCCACTGAACAGGGTCTACAACAGGCCCGAACGAAACCCCTCAGCAATAAAGGCGTCCCCTTGAAGCCAAAACAGCTCTGATACCAAATGTAGGTTTTAACCCTGTACATAAATTACCTGCATACGAATTCTTAAACAAAGAAAATAAACAATGCGAGAGCATAACCCATAAAACACATATGCACAGAGATTTTTCCCTGGATCCCAAAACCGGGACTACCAGCTTGATTTTTCATTATGTTCCTTTCAATGTTACAATACATATTTATACATACCGAAGCATCCAATACCATGGACTGAAAACCATCGCAACCAATACCATGGACCGAAAACCATCGCGTCCAAAAAAACATGTGTGAAAATCATGCACAAAACTATAGGTGGGTCCGCCCAACCTAACATATGGTCCAAAACCAAAATTTTTCGGGGCGCTGCCCCGAACCCCATAAAGTGGGGTTACGGGTGCCCTTCAAACCCCTATTAACTACATGGAAAAAATATAACACAAACCAACATGAATCGCCACAATTCTTCCATTAATTTCTCTGATAGAGTGCATACACCAATTTTCATATAATACCTTTGTGGATACACTAAGGAATTTCTTTCAAAAAATTCTCAACCTATGTTAAGTGTTGTTTCCCTCTATTTACCTAGAGAGGGGAGCTTTGAACAGTGATTTACAAAAAATATCTTAGCCCAACCTCAACTGTTAGATCGGCTAGTTGTCTTGACCTGAGATGGCTGTGTGGCCCAAAAAAACTAAAAAAGATTAATTTCCTCATTAAATTGTGACACAATACATGATAACAAAACAAGTCCATAACATATGAAAACTTCAGCAAAATATCTCCATGCCCATTCTTGGGATCGCCTTTTCTCAGGTCACTACTTGGCCATGATCTGCCTCCTCTTCTACTTAGTTTATTCCCATCACTTCTACCTTTACTACTTGAACCATTCATTCTCCAGAGTTGGGAGTTATAAACTATCAATTTTAATGCCATAGTATAGAAGCAGAGGTCATCTCTACAATACTTCATCTTCCCTCTGCATAGAGCTCCATGTTGAATCATTAAGTCCTCTCGAGCTTCCATACATTCATTTACTTTGTTTGTGTTGACCCTGATTTATTGTCACAAGGGGCTTTATAGGGTCAGCCCATGTCGATTTCTAAATGCTCCATATCCTTCTTAAATGTTTAAACTGCCAACCCAATACCTATTTAAATCTCTACGTTACCCTATTTTGGTGCTATTCCATTGGGATTTTATATTAAAATACCTCACAAAATGACGCCTTACGATCTACTTTAACCCCTTTTACTTTGAGCACCTTCCCCCTTTTCCATCATATGACAAGGCGCTTGGTCCTCGAGTGCTAAGGCCTTTGGATGCGTGTCTGGGGGGCTCATTCCTTTGTTAAGAAAAATCTTTCATATCGACGAAATCCTCAACCTTTACACTGTACAACCTTCACAACATTGGAAACATTGATCACCATTTGGGCCCACCTAGGATATTACAATTGGCACATCGGAAATTCCCGAGTGGTGCCACTAGTGTGACCTCCATAACCTTTAATCGCTAATTGTTGGATCCCCCCTTAACACTTAGCTCTCGATTTCTTGCTCCTCCCATGATTATGGACAAGCCCTTGTATCAGAGCCCCCCAGTAAAAGGTTCACTATCGATGAATTCCATTTTGATGCACCATGCGCTGCTACCCCTAAACGTTGATCATCGACTGGAAATGTCATCAGTGCCTTGTCTCACTTCTTGAGAGGTGACACGTGTCACCTAGATATATCTCCATAGGACCCTGAAAGTGCCAAATTAGCATGCCACATGTCCTTCGTACTACCACATTATGGTGACATGAGCACGACCATGTCTTTGTTGGATCCAATCATATTCTTCCACATGCCCCCCCTGGAGGGGAGAGAAAGGGCTCGCCTGCCCCTAGTTTTGTGTCGATTTCCTTTGTCACGCTTTACAAGGTGATCCCCAACACTTTACATTGTTATCTCTTTTCTCATCTATTTCTTTAGGGTGTTCTTTTGTGGACCATTGAGACCTCCAATTGTCGATTCGTGAGATTCCCCCTTAAGACATTTTCTCCTTGGCTTCAAGTTTTCAACGACACCTTTGATTTGTTATAACTTTTGATTCCAGGGTCCATTTCAGGAGTTCCATATGTCATTGGATATCTAATTCTGATTTTTACCCTTGGAGGAGGTCTAACCAATCTTTGACTGCTTTTGTGACCTTGTAGATGGTTGCAAACGTTTCTACCCAATTGCACCTTTTTAATAGCTGAAGACAAGTTTTGCAGAGGGTGACAACACTAGCTCCACCTAGGGACAGTGCCTTGCTGGAAAGGTGGTGATAACCTGTAGACTAGTGCCCTTCTATCCATTGGGCATGGAGTTATTTTATTAATGTATGTAAAATAAAAAACAGAAATGTAAAGGACTAAAAGTATAACTGATTTTTTACAATGTCTCACTGGTATGTACAATGGGTAAGGGATATAACTTTTAGTGATGGAAGTATAATTTGAGGAACTTCCCATTTACAGGCAACTCAAGCATTTCACCCTCCAAGTTCTCCAGTAAGAAAGCATTGTTTCCCTTTGTCTCAACAATCTTGAAGGGCCCAAACCACAAGGGGTCAAATTTTCCATGTTTGCCTTTATCTTCTCTTCTTGCATCCCACCTTAAAACTATATCTCCTGGCTGAAGAGGTCTATATTTGGCCTTGCTATCAAATAAGGACTTCACCTTTTGCTAGTAGTTATCTAGCCTATGATTCACCTGTTCTCTGGTCTCCTGGAGCTCCACCAATTAACGTATCCTTCCAGTTAAAGAGTTGGGTTCCTCTTGTGCATCTTGTAGCATCTTAACCACTAATGTAGAAAACTAAATGGGGAATACAACAACTTTCCCATAAACCAACTCAAATGGCATTTACCTGTGGATATTTTCAGAGTGACCCAAATTTCCTATAGTGAAAATTTCAGCTGAGAATCCCAATTCCTCTGACTTTCTGCAATTGTTTTCTTGAGCATTCTCACCACTTTTTTTTGGAAGACTCAACCAACCCATTTCCTTGGGGATAGTAAGTGGTGGAATGGCCAGTTGTGACATTATATTTCTGATAATAGGCATTAAACTTTTTAGACTTGAAATCCTAGGTGTTGTCAATTACGATCTTTACAGGGCACCCAATCCTGGCCAAGATATTCTCCTCCATAAACTTCATAACCACATTGTCAGTTGCATTCTTGGTTGGGATTGATTCTACCCATTTGGTGTAGTTTGTGGCAGTGAGGATACACTTGTGCTGGCCACTGGAAGGATGATGTATTTACCCAATGAAGTCTAGTCCCCATTGTTTGAAGGGTTCTTCTATAATAATAGGGATCAAAGGGAGTGGAGCCAATTTTGCTTCTCAGCAAATACTTGACACTATTGACAGGCCCTAACATATGAATGGATATCTCAAAATAGTGTGGGCTAATAGAACCTTGCTTTAAACACCTTATGTGTAGTGGTCTTCCAGTTGTAGTGCTCCCACAAATGCCATTATGGAACTCATATATCACTCTTTGTGTTTCTGTTTCAACCAAACACAACAAAAAAACTCCCACCAAGTGTTTCCAGTATAGTTTCCCATTAGATATAACAAACTTCTAGGCTTGAGCCCTTAATGCTCTGTACTTGGATCTCTTCAACTTTGTTGGGAATCTTAGAAATAGTAAATAGTGGATGATATTTTGATACTAGGCCGAAGTTTCATATTTGATATGAATATTTAGAATTGCAGCTTGGATCATGGGATATGTACCCTCTTCACCCTCTTCTTCTAATAGATTTATCCCCAATGCCTGACAATTTGACTTTGATAGGATTTTAGCCAACCCTTTTCCTTTAATGAGCTTTGTGGGTCTTGCCTCCATGTCATACTCCTAAATTCTTGCAATCCACTTACCCCTTTTACCCTCGTTGTCTCCTTGTACTAGTATGTCCTTCACCGCTGTTGTTGGGACATAAGCCATGATGCTCGAATGTAGCACATAGAATCTGAAAGCCTTCAAAGTTTTGACTAGAGCATATGCTTATTTTTCCAATATATTATATTTTAGTTCAACATCCTGCAGCACCTGGATGAAAAAATCTATGGGCTACTCATGGCCTTCCTTATTTTTATGAAGTAATACAACAACGATAGTTTGGGTGGAGGAAAAGGAAAATATATACAATGGCCTCAAATAGTTCAAGCTGACTAGCACCAGAGCCTCTGCAAAATCTCTTTTGATTCTAGAGAAGGATTCTCGAGAATCTGGGCCCCACTTTACTTCATTTTCCTTTTTCAACATTTCAGTAATGCCTTTCACCATTTCTGCGTAGTTAGGCACAAACCTTCTTAAGAAATTAATCCTCCCTAAGAAGATTTGGACCTATTTATTATTCCTCGGCAGGGAAATATGACTGATAGCCTCCACTCACTTAGGATTGATCTTGACCCCTTCCTGCATTACAATGTGCCCCAATAGCTTGCATTTTCTCAAGGCGAATAGAGATTTATTGGGGTTCATGGAGAGCCCATACTTTTTTCACTTTTCAAAGGTAAGCTTTAGGTGTTCAATGTGTTCTTCATCTGTTTTGGAGAAAACAGTGATGTCATCCAGGTATACCACCACAAACTTATCTTTATCTCCCACAAACTATATGTCCATTACCCTCTAGAACGTTGCTCATGTGTTTATTAAGCCGAATGGCATCCTAGCATACATGAAAGTCCTGTAGTTTTATTTTGATCTTCAAGTTACACAACCACTTGGTTATATCTAGAAAAGCCATCCATCATTGACATCCTGGCAGATCTAACTACCGTCTGTAAAATGTGGTCCATTTTAGGCAATGGGTATTTTTCCTACAAATACGCTTTTTTCAGGTTCGTGAAGTCCATGCATAGTCTAATTTCTCCACTCTTCTTCCTAACAAGAACTAGATTTTCCACCCATTCTGAGTACCTCATAGGTACAATAATATTATCTTGAAGCAACTTCTTCACTCCCTTCTCGATGGATGAGAGGAGAAATGGATTTATTTTTCTAAGTTTTTGCTACAGGGCTTCACATCATTCTTTAGGGGAATCTTATGTTGCTAATATATACATCAAAGGTTTTCAAGTGATCATAAGACCAAGTAAAAACATCTTTATAAGATTTCAAGATATTTAAGTACCTTTGTTTGTAGTGTTAGAGGATCTTGGTTGATAACTTGATCAACTGAGGTTCTTCCTCTGAGCCTATGTTACAGTCCTCCATGTGTTCCTTAGCTCCCTATTCAACAAGCTTTGAAGCTACGTCGTTTGGTTTGAATATATTTTCCAAAGGAGTTAGACCCCATGGAATGGCATTTCCCTTCAACTGTAGAACCCTTTGTCTTGCGATGCTTTCCTCCCATGTAGTCGGTTTGTCTTTTGTTGCTTCTTCCTCTTCTCGATCAATCACAGAGTTTGAGAATCCCTTGATGACCTCCATGAAATGATTGATCTGCTCATCATCCTCAAATACTTGCCATTGTTTCACATTGTCAGGAACTAAGGGTCTATATTTGACTTCATTTTCGTACTTGAGCAGAGGATTTTGTGGTGGCTTGAAGTTGCTAGCAGCAATGGCTAAAGAATTAGCCATTCGATTTCCTTCTCTTGGCAGGAATTGTATGCTAAAATTTGAGAAGAACTTTTTGAACCTCATTTATATAGGCCCTCAGTCGGGGGTGTTTAGTTTGGCATTGGTCCTTGATCTGCTTGACTACTAGTTGAGAGTCTCCAAATATGAAAAGGCAGTCAATATTTAGATTCTTTTCCACTTGCAAGCCTAGTAGTAGTACCTCATATTCTACCACATTGTTGGTCACCTCAAACTATAATTTGAAATATAGAGGAATTAAGTTACCTTCTAGAGATATCAGCAATACTCCTGCCCCGTTTCCTTCTTTTGAATTTTCCCCATCAAAATACAGCTTCCATACCTTGCTACACTCTTTGAGCTATCGGTCCAATTGGATTGTAAGTTGTATCTATGTTTCTTCTAGGATGAATTCATCTTCTTCTAGCATCAAGAAAGATATGTCTCTTTCTGTTCTATACACAGGAGCATTGTCTGGACAATTAGCTCTTGTGATTGTTTTGACGAATATGGATTCCCTGTACAGTCTCCTTTCCTCTCCACCAAAGGTAGGAACGGTAGCGTAAGTTAGATACAGCTTGATGGACCCTCCAATCTTAGATCCCCAAGACCTGTACAAAAGCATACCAAACCTTGTTTCGATGTCAGCAACTACAATATCCATTACCACACTTTTTGTTGGGATCTTGGCCAAATTAACCACCATGTCCTTGATCATCCCCAAGCACCTAACCCTCTTATTCAAAGGAATATAGATCCTTATAAGTCGTGGTTATCTCTAGACCCAGTTGCTCCATTACGAATAATGGCATCAAATTATGAGAAAATCTAGAGTCTAACATGCAATTATGAAGCAGGAGGTCGTGTACTACCAAAGTGACATAAAAAGGTGGCATGGAGGGATCGTGTGGTTCAACATGGGGCCCAAAGGCAACGATTGGCCTTTCTTCTTGGAGGTTCAAGCTATTGGGTGATTCATCAGGAAAAATGGAAACATAAACTAGGAAGCTTGAGCCCTATATGTGGGTTGTTTAAAGAGCTCCAATAAAGGCACCGAGATTTTGACTTTCTCCAGCTTGTTTTGAAGATTAAAGACAGCATGGCCCCTTTCTGTAGAGTTAACCTCCATCGATTCCTTCCTCTTCTCATGGACGGGTCTAGGAGGAGGAGGTCATTTCTCTTCTTTGTGAACTTCGGGCTTATGGCAGCTCAAATCTAAGGACTCCTTTTTTCTTTGAATGTTTGGATCTAACTATCCTTTCCCCTTGTCTGCTAGCTTGGGAGGCTCTTGGGAAGAAGCACCATCATCTTGGTCTTGTGCCCTCGATCTCTTTTTTAATGATCGAATATCATACCAGTTGTGTAGCTGAGCATGCATGAGATTAGTGACCCATTTTCCGTAATCAACGATGTCATCATCGCTCATCGTTGCATCAAGATCCTCCCCTTCCTCTTCTTGTAATCTGTCCTCTTTCTCTTCACTGGAGATAGAGGCATATACATTCCCCTGGACTTCATTGGCATCTGCTCCTCTAGATCGTCTTCTATATATAGTGGGGAATGGATGTGATCTTATTGTTCTTTCATTTCCCTTTGTATCAACTATAATGGAGGCCTTCTATACTAGGGATTGGAACTCCTTTTGGCAGTTGGAAAGTTCTGTCTCTAAGGGATTTTATTCTCCACCTCCATCTTTGTCAGTTTGTTGGATAAGCTCCTTATTAACCTATCCATATCCTCTATCCTTTGTTCTTGAAAGTCTCTTCCACTTGGGGAAGTTTCCTCCTCTTTTCCATTTTTCTTCTCTCTAGGATGAAATGTGCTCCGTGACTTCCCTGTGGAGGTAAAATTTGCTTCTACGTCAAGGGAATCAATTTGGACTTGATCCAAGGTAGCAGACCTTCTCTCTTTGAGAGTAAAGCCAAATTCAGAATCAAATGCCCCAACAAAGACTACTCAGGAAGCAACCCGTGGAGGTTTGATTTTAGCAATCATCTTATTTCACAATTTATTAAATCTTTTAATAAAATCAGAGATATCCTCGTTGATTTTCTTCTTGATAGCATTGAACTCAGTGAGGATGTACCCTTTACCTCTCTTCTCACCCCATTTATGCAAAAAGGAGTTCTCCATTTCTTCCCAAGTGTTAATGTAAGCATTTGGAAAATATTTAAACTATTTCCTAACCTCCTCATCCAAAGATTGGATGAAAAGCCTCAACGCTATGTCCTGATGCTCAACATTTAGAGCCTCTGCAAAGGCACAAAAAAATTCTATGTTTTCTAGGTTGTCACATTAACTTCTTCATTATACCTTGGCAAGAGCTTAAGATAGTCATGTGGCATATCATTTGGAGGTTGAATTAGGTTTAGGGGGGCATACTTGTTTAGCAATAAATTTGGGACAACCATTTGGATTAGGGGCGGTGGTGCTTGAACTCCTGAAGGAACTTGAGGTATTATTAGTGGTAAGACAACTTACTGACAGTGGAATAAGGGACTGTTCACACTATGGGAAATCTACTTTGGGGTTTGTCTTTTATCTCCTCAACTTCTTCTTTGTCCTCTATGGAGGTGGCACTAAGGGATTGACCACTCTCAGGAGGATATACCAGAACTCTAGGAGGAAATTTAGAACAATGGATTACACCCTTATGTGAACTGGATAAGGGTTTTTCAGAACACAAGGACACATCAACATCAATATCGGGGATTGTTTCCCTGCTAGTGTTTCTAGATATAGGCTTCTTTAGGTCAGAGACAACTAGTGGTTTTTGTTGAGAGGCAGTTGTACGAGCATGGGGCCTCTTAGGAGCCAAAATGGTGAGATAAAAATACAAGTTGTGGAGTCGCCATGGTGAGATATATTCAACCCACACTTCCCTTTCTCACCCGACAGAGGGAATGTAAGTAATTGTCATATCCAGGGAAAAATATTCTATATGTCCCCGAAATCGACGCAAAAAAGATGTTGTTGTTAATTATAGCATCTATAGCAACAATGCTTTAGGGGATAAGAAATGCTTCCTAGAGACAACCTCTGGGTTGATTATAGACTAGTTCCTAGGACATCTTAAGTAGTGCTAGCAGATTTATCTTGATAGCTTGTAGCACTAATAGTTAGATGTCACGAATATTTTGAAAGTGGTTGGTTCAAAACTGCTCATGAAAGCACACTGTAAAAAATAACATGTGTGTAGAATTACACAGGGAGTAATAATAAAACAATGGTGACCAAAGAAAATTGAAACTCACAACAAATAAATTGTTAATGCAAATGAAATAGTAGAAGACAATAGAGAGAAAATCCATCAAAACAAAGATTAGACTTTAAGAATTTTGTATCTCTAGATTTAGAGGAAAATGAGAGAAATGAAAGTTTTATGAGATGTTGAGATGCGTGGAGTGCCTTTTAAAGACCTTATCACCATATCAATACATGCATTCTTTATCAAAGACTTGACTAGAATGAGTTTGCATATAATGGAAATACATCTAGCTGCTACTTACATGAAATTTGACGATAATGTCAAACACATATGGAAATACTAAGAGAGAAAAACATACTGTAAATCAAGGAGTTGGAATCACCACAATTATTCCATTAATTTCTCTAATAGAGCACATACATCAATGTTCATACAATGCCTTTGTGAAACAAGAAAAGGATCCACCCAGGAGTTTCTTTCCAAAAATTCTCAACCCATGTTAAGTGTTGTTTCCCTGTATTTATTTGGAGAGGTGAGATTTGAACAGTGGTTTACAACAACTATCTCAGCCCAACCTCAGTTGTCAAATCAACTAGCTATCTCTTCCTGGGATGGTTGTATGGCCCAAAAAGACTACAAAAAGGTTATTTTTCCTCATTAAATTATGACATAGTACATGACAACGAAACAAGTCAATAACAGATGAAAAATTCAGCAAAATATCTCCATGCCCATCCCTAGGATTTCCTTTGCTTAGGTTGCTACATGGCCACAATCTGCCTCCTCTAGTACTCAGCTGGTTCCCATCGCTCCTGCCTTTATCGCTTGAATCGTTCGTTCTTCGGAGTTGAGACTGATAAACTATTAGTTTTAATGCCATGGGACATAAGCAAAGGTCATCTGGAAAGTACTTCGTTTTCCCTCTACATGGAGCTACATGCTAAATCATTAAGTCCTCCAAGCTTCAATACATTCATTTACTCTATCTATGTTGACCCTCATTTCTTGTCACAAGGGGCATTATAGGGTCAACCCATGCCGATTTCTAAATGCTCCATATCCTTCTTAAATGCCTTTGCTGCCAACCCAATACCTATTTAAATCTCTTCATTACCTTATCGCAACGCTATTCCATTGGGATTTTATCTTAAATGACCTCACAAAATGACACATTCTGATCCACTTTAGCCCCTTTTATTTTGAGCCCGTTTACCCTTTTTCATCATATGGCTGTGGGCTATGACTAGACGCTTGGTCCTCGGGCGCTAAGGCCTTTGGATGCATGTCTGGGGGGCTCATTCCTTTCTTAAGTAAAATTCTGCATATTGGAAGAATCCTCAACCTTTACACTGAACAACATTTACAACATTGCGAACGTTGACCGCCGATTGGGCCCACCTGGGATATCGCAATAAACACATCAGTGATTCCCGATCCATGCCATTGTGTGACCTCCATAACTTGCGATTGATGATCGTGGGATCCCTCCTTAACACTTAGCTCTCTATTTCTTACTCCTCCCATGACTATGGGCTAGCCCCTGTATTAGAGCCCCTAGTTGGAGGTTCGATATTGGCGAATTCTATTTTAATGTACCATGCACTACTACCCTCGATCATTGATCGCCAATTGATGAAG
The DNA here is from genome assembly GCA_031772625.1 of Pinus tabuliformis. Classification (NCBI taxonomy): domain Eukaryota; kingdom Viridiplantae; phylum Streptophyta; class Pinopsida; order Pinales; family Pinaceae; genus Pinus; species Pinus tabuliformis. Next base: position 844,331,552 of record CM062809.1, on the reverse strand, counting down.
TCATCAATACCATGTGTTGCTTCCTTAGGGGTGAAACGTGTCTCATAGATATGCCCCCAAAGGAACCCTGCAAGTGCCAAATCAGCATGCCACATGTCCTTCATACTTCCACATCATGGTGACATTAGCACCACCATGTCTTTATCAGATCCAATAATATTCCACCACGTGGCCCCCCTAGAGGAGAAAAGAAGGGACCACCTGCCCCTAGTTTTGCATCGATTTCCTTTGTCATGCTTTTCAAGGTTCTCCTGACACTTTACACTATTAGCTCTTTTCCTGGATATTTCTTTAGGGTGGTATTTTGTGGACCGTTGGGACTTCCAATTACCAATTTGTGGGATCCCTCCTTAAGACATTTTCTTCTTGCCTTCCAGTTTTCAAGGGCAACTCTGATTTGTTATAACTTCTATTTCTAGGGTCCATTTGAGGAGTTCCATATGTCGTTGAAAATATAATTCCAATATTTATCCATTGGAGGAGGTTCAATCAATCTTTGATTGCTTTGGTGACCCTACAAATGGCTACAAACCTTTCTGCCCAATTACACCTTTTTAACAACTGAAGACAATTTTTGTAGGATGACAACAGGTACATAAGTTAAAAAGAGTTGTGATTTGCTGCCTATGTTAATGATCAACGAGGGTCTCCTTTTCAACAAATTGTTCAAAGGGAGATGAGTTTATTTAACACCAAAATGGTAGAATTTGATATTTTTTTCCATAGTCTCTAGAAGCCATCTTCAAGTTCAAGTAGACTTTTGTGCTTCACCTTATAGTAGGTTTCAAGGAAACACACATGCTGTAATATTCCTAACCTAGAATATTCCTCAAACCCCAACAAAAACTCCAACCAAATATGTGAAAATGATATAATAACCCAGAAGTGATAAGATAACAGTGGAACAACATATAATAATGGAAATTGGGAATATAAGCAGATACACAAGAAATGCAGCGAGAAATGCTAGCCATTTTATTATATTGAGCAATAAATGAGTACAAGAGGTGATTATACAGATGGCACCTTGACTTGCAGAAGGCAAGTGAAGAAATACTCTCAGAATGACAAGAATGGCCTCTCTGCGTGGATGCTGCTGCTAGAAAACAAATGATGATTTGGGGTTGCTCCCCTCATCGGAAAAAGCTGAAACTCTGGATTCGGGCTCTACCCAAGAAACCCAGAAGAACCCAGAAAGCTTTTCTGGAATGGCCTCAAATTGATCTGCGTCCCAGCTGCTAGGAAATTGCCGTGCTTTTGTTGTTGCTGGAAATTGAATGAGGATTTCGGGCTACTCCCCTCCTCAGGAAAGGCTAAAACTCTGGAATCAGACTCTACTCAAAAAACCCAGAAAAACTCAAAAATCTTTTCTGAAATGGCCAACCCCTGAAAATCACCCCCTTGGGGCTCTGTGCAGTTCCTCAAAGATGTTGATGAAACTGCTGTTGAAATGCTGATGAAACTGCTATTGAAATTCTGATGAAACTACTGTTCGAATGCCAATGGAAATACCTTGCCTGAGCAGGCACTCGAAGTCCCATGGGGCTAAGTGTGAGATCTCTAAACGGAGACACTCAATGCACTAAACAATGTTGTAGACTAGCTAAAAAGCCAGCGTGCTTTAATTCGAAATGACTATCACAAATGCTCATAACCATAATGATCCCAAATGAGGGGGTTCCTCTCTATTTTATAGCCTCTGCCTCTCACAATCCCTAGGCTGTGTGATCTCCTTCTTGCCATGTGTTCCTTCCCTCCTGCGCAGTCCCTCCATGTGTCTACGTGGGCCCCATTTCTGCATCCCCCTTTGGCCCCCTTGGTTCCCCTTTAAGTCACAACGTTGTGCTACCTAGGAAGTGACTTTTTATTCCAAAGTGAGTTATGTTCCCCCTTCCTCACTTTCTATTTACAAATAACTATAGAAGGCAAAAATTGAACAAAATTGAATATTCCAATTAGCCATGGCTAATTAGGAATATTACAGTCTCCCCTGGCAAAATGTTGCTTGTCCTCAAGCAACTGAAGTTATGGATGTTGTAAGATCTTCTCGCTCTCCCAAGTGGCATCCTCATCCGGAAAATTCTTCCACCTCACTAAGAATTCCTGGACCGTCATGCTCTGCAGCTGCCTCTCCCTGGTATCAATATAGCCTCCGACTGCAATACCAAATGCCCCTCATCATCCATGGGTGGTAGCTCATTTCTCACTGTCACCTGCTGCCCCAATGCCTTTTTCAGGAATGATACATGGAAAACGTTATGAATCTTGCTGCCTTGGGGCAACTCCAACTCATATGCAACCTATCTGACCCTGCGTATCACCCTATACGGCCCATAAAAGCGGGGCTTGAGGTTCTCAGCCCTCTTCTGCTTCAGTGATGACTGTCGGTATGGCTATAATCATAGGTAGACCATGTCCCCTACCTCGAACTACCTCTCCACCCGCCCCCTTTCGGCATACAACTTCTGCTGGTTCTGCGTTGTAGCCATGTTATCCTTGAGAGCTCGGAGGATATCCTGACTCTCTTGGATCCAAATCTTGGCTTTATGAGCCCTGCTATCACCATACATCACGTCGACAAAATATAAAGGATGATACCCATATAAGGCATAGAATGGTGACATACCAATGGACATGTGATGCGAAGTATTGTAGCAGTACTCCCCCAGATGTAGCCACTTCATCCATGCTCGCCACTGCCCACTGACATAGTTATGCAAGTAGCCCTCTAGCCACTTGTTAACTATCTCTGTCTGCCCATCTGTCTGTGGGTGATAACTGGTACTCGGTGTCAACTCCGTCCCCACCAATCGGAAAAGCTCCTGCCAAAACCCGCCCATGAAATGACTGTCCCTGTCACTGACGATGGTCTTAGGAAGACCATGTAGCCTGAAGATCACCCTGAAGAACAACTCCGCCACCTATGCTGCTATATAGTGTGCGGATATGGCACAGAAATGTGTGTACTTCATCAGTCGATCAACGACGACAAAGGGGCAATCCTTGCCCTGCACCATGGGCAACCCCGTGATGAAATCCTCGAAATACTCTCCCATTTCCTCTCCAGAATGGGAAGAGGCTGCAATAATCCTGTGGGATGGCTCATCTCCCCCTTCATCCTCTGGCAAACATCGCACTCCCGGATGTGTTGGAAGGCTCTTCCATGAGAACCTCTCCCTAATGGCCCTGTAGGGTTTGGTAAAACCTTGATGTCCTGCCAATGGGGAATCATGTGATGCCTGGAGTATCTTCTTCTTGAGCTGAGACCCCTCAGTCAAGAAGATCCGGTCCTTGTAGTAGATGATCTCATCAACCACCCTGTACCTGTCATCTGCCACCTGCCCATCCAGAACCTCACATGCAAATCTGTCCTTGGAGTACTCTAATAAGATTCGAGCCCTCCAATCTGTATCCAAGCTCATAAGAGACAACATGGCTGGTCTACGTGAAATGGCATATGCTACCATGTTGTTCTTACCTTTGACATAATCAATGTCAAAGTCATATGCTTGGATCTTACTGATCCACTTCTGCTGCCTCTCCTATAGTTGCTTCTGCTCCAAAAAGAACTTGAGGCCATTGTGATCAGTCCTCACCCTGAAACTGTTGCCTACCAAATACTACAGGTACTTAGCCAATGCATGCATGATGGCTAGCATCTCCTTGTCGTATATGGAATACAACCTCTCGTGCGGAATGATCTTTTGGCTCTCAAATGCTATAGGGTGACCTCCTTGCATCAATGCTACGCCGATCCCCTCTCCCGACGCATCACACTCCAAAACAAATGGCTGCGTGAAATCTGGTAATGCAAGCAACTCCTGGATAGCCCACTCAATCTCATCCCGATAGGCCTTGGGGTGCCTATAGGGGGTGGTAATCACGACCTGTATGCCCTGCTCAAGCTCGATGGTGTGCTCAAACCCCCGATCTGGTGGCTGTCCTGGTGGAATCTCCCCAAACACTATGGCATATCGATCAAGGATAGACTGTATCTCTGGGTGTACTGTCTACCCTGTAGTTCCTGCCTCTGATGCACGTAACTCCACTGCCCACTCTATGTCTCCCTTTTGGAATACTGCCTCCATCCAATGAGCTGAGACAGTCTGAGGCGGATATGTGTGTTGTCCCTGTATCTTCTCATGCCTCCCTGTCCTCTCATCATCCCACTCCATCTCCAGGGTCTTCCAATCTATCATGGCCTTTCCTAAAGTGATAAGCCACTAAACACCCAGTATCATGTTGGTGTCTGGAATATCGACCATGAAAAAGTGGTTAGTCAATGTGTAGGTGCCCATCGTCACTGAAAGCTCTAGAACATAATGAGCACACATCATAATTTGATCTCTTGGGACCAAAAGTGAAAACCCATCGAATCTCTCTGTCTATATACCTCTCCGCTCAACCATCTGTGCATTGATGAAGTTGTGGGTGGCCCCACTGTCAACCAAAACTGATACGTGTTGGCCACGTACTATCCCTCGTACGCGTAGCATTAGATACTTGGGAACTCCTTGCAATGCTGCAAAGGCCCCTCCGGTGGGTGAAAAAGATGCAGCACCTCCTGCTGGTGGTGGAGGTGGCATAGGTCCTTGTATGGCATGGCTATCTCCTGCCTCCACATCCTCCTCGCCATCCTCTTCTCCACTGCTCTTGGAGAAGACCTCAATAAAATGTGCTTTGCCAGCAACACATCTATGTCCTAGTGCCCATGGCTCCTGATAGGTGAAGCATAATCGCTTCTTCTTCAGCTCCCTCCTGGCATCTTCGTCAAGCTGTACTCGTCCTGGATTCCCCTATGGAGGAGGAATCCTCACATCCTTCCCCTTAGACTGGAAAGTTTTTCTCTGGGGGCAAGGTGTCCGGGTCCTAGGTAAGACATCTTGTAAGTCCCAAGTCCTACTGATAGCGTCCTGGAGTGTGGCTAGTTTAATGGATCGGACTAAACCCCGAAGTGGCTCTGCTAACCCCTCAACATACATATAGACCCTCCGTGCCATGGATAGGTCTGGCACCATCACGAAGACCCTCAAGAAATATACAATGTAGGTCTCTAGGCTCCCTGTCTGCTTGAGCCTCGTTAGCTCAACAAAATGTTGCTCTGGATCCCTACAATCAAATCGCTCCATCAGTCTCCTGGTAAACTCGGCATACGTCATCACTGTGGAGTGTCCTAGTGTAACCATCCCATGAAACCACCAATCCTGGGCCTCGCCATCCAAATGCAATGTTGCCACCTTGATGGCCTCTGCCTTTGACATCTGGTTAAGCTGAAAATAAATGTCCATCTTCTCCACCCAAGACTTTGCCGAACTATTTGATGAGCCATCAAACGTAGGCAAGTGGAATCTACTCGCTGCACGGTGGGTGTCGCCATCATGGTAATGCCAGTACCCTCTGTGATGGTTGCAGGGTCTAATATCGCACTGGCGCTGAACAAAATCTCTGAATGAGAGGGCTTCGTTGAACTCCTGCTCATAGGCCTGGTACTCTGCAAAATAATCGCCCATATGTCCGGGCTTTGCCTGCTGCTGGGCTACGGTCCCCATGTCGGATCCTAAGAAAGTGGGCATGGTAGAGCGTGTAGGGGCATGTGAGGCCACCTGCTGCGCATTATCACGCTACTTTGGCAAATGATGGGATGCACATGATCCCTCACCGATCTGAAAAACTCGTGGGCTCTCCCGCTGTCTGGCCTCTACTGCAGTGAATCTCTGCCCCATCAACTCAATCTGCCTTGACAAATCCTGCACTGATTTGAGGAGCATATCCGCAAATCTCTTCTCGTCCTCGTCTGCCATCTGCTCTGCGTCCAATACTAGCTCTCTCTATTCTACGTCTACCACAGGAACACAATCTCCCTCTCCGTAGGTATTCTCCAACCTACACCCAGTTTCTCTGTATCTCTAACATCTATAACAGATATAGGGTTTTCCCCCCAGTATCATAGATTGCCAGCTCCACAGGCTGAGCCAGATCTATGCTCTGATACCACTGTAATATTCCTAACCTAGAATATTCCTCAAACCCCAGCGAAAACTCCAACCAAATATTTGCAAATGAGATAATAACCCAGAAGTGATAAAATAACAGTGGAACAACATATAATAATGTAAATCGGGAATATAAGCAGATACACAAGAAATACAATGAGAAATGCTAAGCCATTTTATTATACTGAGAAATAAATGAGTACAAGAGGTGATTAGATAGATGGCACCTCAACTTGCACAAAGCAAGTGAAGAAATACTATGAGAATGACAAGAATGGCCTCTCTACGTGGATGCTGCTACTACTGCTACTAGAAAACAAATGATGATTTGGGGCTACTCACCTCCTTGGAAAAAGCTGAAACTCTGGATTCGGGCTCTACTCAAGAAACCCAGAAAAACCTAGAAAGATTTCCTGGAATGGCTTCACACTGATATGCGTCCCCGCTATTGGGAAACTATCGTGCTATTGTTGCTGCTAGAAATCGAATGAGTATTTGGGGCTGCTCCCTTATTCAAAAAAGGCTAAAACTCTGGAATCGGACTCTACTAAAAAAACCCAGAAAACCCCAGAAATCTTTTCTGAAATGGCTGACCCCTGAAAATCACCCCCTTGGGGTTCTGCGCAGTTCCTCAAAGACGCTGATCAAATTGTTGTTGAAATGCTGATGAAATTGTTGTTGAAATTCTGATGAAACTACTACTGGAATGCCAATGGAAATACCTTGCCCGAGTAGGCACTCGAAGTCCCTCAAGGCTAAGGGTGAGATCTTCGAACAGAGACACTCAATGCACTAAACAATGTTGCAGACTAGCTAAACAGCGAGCGTGCTCTAAGTCGAAATGACTATTACAAATTCTCATAACCAGAATGATCCCAAATGAAGGGGTTCCTCTCTATTTTATAGCCTCTCCCTCTCACAATCCCTAGGCTACGTGATCCCCTTCTTGCCATGTGTTCCTTCCCTCTTGCGCAGTCCCTCCATGTGTCTGCGTGGGCCCCATTTCTGTGTCCCCCTTTTGGCCCCCTTGGTTCCCCTTTAAGTCACAACGTTGTGCTATCTAGGAAGTGACTTTTTATTCCAAAGTGAGTTATGTTCCCCCTTCCTCACTTTTTATTTACAAATAAATATAGAAAGCAAAAATCGAACAAAATCGAATATTCCAATTAGCCATGGCTAACTAGGAATATTACACATGCATTAAATTCAAGTGTTGGTTAGTTTGGAAGTGGATGTGGTAGTGCCTTTCAATTAGAATAGTGTAAGCCCATTTGCTTTTCGTTTTAAAAACCATAATATGATTTTGTAAATCGACCTTTCAATTGGAATTGTGCAAACCCATTCTCTTTCCATTTTAAAACATATAATATGCTTTTGTAAATCTACCCAATCTTCCTTTCACGTGCTTGACAAGGATTCTGGTCGTCTAAACAATTTTACTACCCAACAAAATATCAGATTTTCTATAAGTAGTTTTGATGCTACCATTTCAACATTTGAAGTATTCAGACCTTTTGAACCTTGAATTTCTAGTGAGAAGTCCATTTGGAAAATTAAAGAGCATGAAAATTTTGAATTCCCAAAGTAGTGACCGTCCTTTAAGTGACAACCCTTTTTCCTTTGGTGCAACAAATTCAATGTCCGTCTAGATTTTTGGGAATATTTATACAAGAGTTCAAAAAAAAATATTTGATGGCATTTTAAATAGAAAAAATATAGGGGGAGTTAGAGTTTCTTTTGGCGAGCAATTATTCTGGAAATCATGTATAGTGGGAGATATACTACTACATCCAACACATTTTAACAATAAACCATAACTCGTTGTCAAACCAGGGAGTTTGATTATCTAGTGTTCATTGTTTTTAGAGATAATTTTGATTTTGTTTCTGCGTTAGTTGAGGAACTCCGTGACTTGTTGGAAAATCTTAAACTCTCAAGTTTTCAAAAAATTATGAGTTTCCATAAGGCCAATGTCATGGGCCCAAATGCAAATGTTCCAACATAGAGAGATTATTAGCAATGATACTACCAAATTCTCTTAAATTATTAAGATTGGTTCACTTAGTGATTAAAGGTATTGAACTCCTTCAAAACACTTAATCTTCCATTTTATTCTTGGAAAGTAATTACATTAAAGGAGGTTGGAAATTAGTATTCAAGACAAGATAAAGGGAAACGTTGAAGACAGGGAGGAGAGGGGGAATACTTAATGCCTATACATTAAGCTTTACGAAAACCTAATGGCCCGTTTTATATTCTAGCAGATTCAAGAGTCTACCAAATGATTGACCATGATTATTGTAGAACTTTATTTATTTATTTATTTATTTTTGTATATTTTTCTATTTTGCACATCTCCCTTCTTCTCCTAGTTCATTTTATTAGTTAGTTAGTTAGACTTGTATTCACAACCATTAAGAAGAAATTTATGTTAGAAAAATCCTTATTATGGTTGTAAACATTTATGAATTTCTTGAACAAGTAAATGCACTTCAAGATATTCATTATTCCTTTGTACTTTGCAATGGTGCTTATAAATTTTTTTAAGCCTATGTCTAAAGGATTATAATCATGAATATATAGATATTATGATATCTATTGTCGATCTTTATTATGAGATGGAATTTCTTCTGATATATATTGCTAATCTATTTATAAAATGCAATCTTTTACATGTCTTGAATGAGGTTAGCCTATAATCATTATGAACTAAGCTAAATTACTGGACTGAATTCCTAATTCCCACTATGTTTGATGTCCTACCAATAAATGTTAAGGACCGTCACTCTCATTAAAATTTCTGATATTTGTGGCACTTGGTGTATATGTTATCTTTAAAATTCTTATGTATATCATACTCAATCAACTTTATGTTTCTGCAACATGGGATAATGACTCCTAATTACAAGCCTTTAATAATTTTCTCAATCAAAATAAACATTCATTATTTCCCCACATGCCTATTACTACAAAGCATTTATGGGTTCATTCTACCTTGAACCATTGAATAAAATTAAATCTTGGTTGCCTAATCAAAATTCGACCCACCATTTAATATACCTCATTGTCTCCCAACCTCCATGGGTCTTTACTCAAAATAAATCGTCTTTATTGCAAACTATTTCTTGTTATAATGGAATTTCCCTTCCTCAAATAGGCATTTCGAACCTTCTCATACTCTTGTGGCCAAGATTACTAGAAATCACATGGTTCTCTACTCTCACACTCTATTTTAGGAAATAAAGACACATGCAAATCCATTCATACTATAGAGACATGTAATTTCTCTTAGAGGCAGGGATATTCATGGAAGCAAATAAACACACCTTTCAATAATCCATACTTTATACACATGAGAATGACCTAACTATACAACATGGGCATACTTTTCCCCTCTTTTGACCTTTGTTTCACTTGTAGACTCACAAATCCCATGTTGTTTGTCTTCCTATTCCATACAGACTTATCTGTCAAGCCTGCTCGATTGCCTATTTCAACTTGTTCCTATTTTTTCCTTGCACAATTCCACATTTTAGAAAATATCTAATTACAAGTGGGAGTTCTTAACTAATAGCTACCTCAATCAAGTTACACTTGTCCCTCTCTCTAGAAGATTTAGGACACGTACCATTTACAACATGCCACATGGATAAGTGCTAGCTCACCAAAATCCCTAACAATCTAGATTCCTTCTAGAACTAAGACACACGTATTTACATAAAAAATCCATTATTCCTAATTTTATACAAATTATATTTGAGGTAATCCATTCCCATTTGAAAAATTTCATGACATCCTTGGGTCTAGGTAAAATGATAATATAGGGGGTTGATGCTCTTGCATCATGTGCACAATGGTGAAATTTCATTCCTGATTTTTTGAAATATAAGGCCAAGTGTCTACCTCTCAGTGCCAATTAAGTGAAAATTTAGTGAGGGAACTGTTAGCTCTGCTATAAGACGAAGTTTTTCTAAGGTTAGAACAGGCTTGGCCACGTGTTATGCTCAGAAGGGAGCCCGCAACAGTCTGTTTCCTCCCCCTCCTTCATTTTTTCTACGTTTCTATAACCCCCCGTTATCCCTGTTTTACTCCAAAATTCAGTATAAATATGTGTTTCCTTAGCTCCCCGGGCACCGAGTTAAAACACCATGTGACCGCAATCACATGACCGCGCATTTTGCACTGCCCTTTCCCGTCACATCCGCGTAAATCCGTGCAATCACATCCACGTCATCCAATCAACCCCCACCGCGATCAAACGGCATTCGCACCTCCCGTGCCCGTAATATGCACGCACATTAATCGCGGGGAAAGTGGTTTTCCGCCGGTCCCATCTGCCACGCATCACCCGCTGATTGCGATCGCGCGACTTTGTACTGCCGCAACTCCAAAGGCGGTGTGATAAATACTGCCCACCGTCAAAACCACCCTTCCTGCTCGCTATCTCCCGTGCATCTTTGTCATCCGGTCACCATCGGATCTATTCGCCCGAGATCCGACGGCTCATGACTGTCCACCTCCCGTTTCCGCCCGATTCTTCCCGCCGATAGGTCTCTGCCATCCATCTGCCAGATTTGACGGCTCACAATCATTTTGCCTCTGTTCTTCCCTATGCTCCGTGCCAAGAGATCCCTGTCATCCATACCTGTGATCCAATGGTCGATTTCCCTTCTCCATCCTTCCCGACTATCCACATCCATAGCCGTTGCAGACTCCCGAAGGACGAAGGTGGCCTGCATTCATGTACTCGGTGCAGTAACTCCTCAACCACTGCATTCAAGAGATAGAATGGCCGAGAAGAAAAGGACAGCCTCGAGCAGATAAAAACATTTACCAACTATGGAAATTCTTCCATACGGCACTCCACCTGCTCGAGAAGGATATCAGAATACCTGAAAATGTCAAATTCATTCATTGAAGCAATCAGATTGCAGCAGAGACTCATATCAGATAGTTAAGGTGGTTTGTGGTCCATTATGACCCCTCCACGCATAGAATAGCAGATCATTTTTGTAATCAACCTCTATATATACCCAGAACACAGATGTGATGAGGGTTGATGGTTGTAATTTTGATGTAAGGTTCAACTTCTGGAGACTGTAACTACTGTGATACTTGGAACGTCTGGTCTTCATTTTCAACTAATACAAGCTTCTTTTGCTATTAATTGCTCACTTTCCATTTCTACTCTGTTCTAGGTTGTGCCTGTTATGTATTTTCATGTACTCTTGATGTTTAGCATTAGAGGGGTTGTCATCCCACCTCTGTGTTAGAATCTAGCATGTATCATTGAATGTGCTATGCAGGTTTCTGTTTACTTAGTGCCAGAGAGCTGCCATCTTGTCTGTGCATTAGGAAATAGATTTGTAGACCTCTTTACTGGTTGCAGCCAACCATCACATGTTCTTGTGCATCTACTGGTGTGGTCAGCATTCTCCATGTTCACTTAATCCTCAAAATGTGAGTAATTAGTGGTCTAAAGCCTTGTAGTCTGGGGGTGTTCACCCATGTCTGGAGTTAAGCATAGTAGAAGTGGTTAATTGAACCTGCTGATAATAGTTCTCCATCATTTTATGTCTCCTTGACCATTCATGACAAAATCCTCCACAATTGCCCGCTAGATACAGGGGCCAGCCACAATTTGATGCCTAAAGCTGTCATGGAAGAGTTAAGCCTTGACATCACCAGACCATATCATGATTTATTATCATTTGATTCAAGGAAGGTGAAATGTCTGGGATTGATTAAAGATCTGGCCATTACCCTAACTCAACTACCCATGAAGAGTATGATGATGGATATTGTGGTAGCAGATGTCCCTCCTAAGTTTGGCATGCTGCTGTCTAGAGGGTGGATTAAGAGACTAGGTGGGACATTACAAAATGATCTATCTTATGCCACTGTCCCAGTTTTTGGAGGAGAAAGCAGGAGATTGTACAGAGAAGCACAACTGGCACACATCATCAGTGATGAAAATAATCCATCCATTCATCCCATTTATGCTATGGACACTGATTTTGGAGCATGTATTCTCCAAATTGAAGAATCTCATAAGGCCTCAATACAGCTCAAGAAACCATTAGTTTAGGTCGAGGAAGAGCAAGGAAGTTAGGTTTGGGAGATGTTCTTTGATGGAGCATGTTCCAAGGAGACTGCAAGAGCAGGGATGATATCTCCAAAACAAGAAAGCACCCATCTGTCTTTCAAGATGGCTTTTCAAGTCATCGACAATATAGCAGAGTATGAGGCTTTGCTATTGGGCCTTAATGCGGAAAAATATAGAGGAATCAAGAACATAAAGGTGTTTGGAGACGTTGATCTGATCATTCAGCAAGTAAACAGAACATTTCAGGCAAAGCACCCAAGGCTGAAGGCATACAGAGATGGGTATGGAGACTCAAAGATTCCTTTGATAATTTCTGTATTTCATATATCCCTAGAGCCAAAAATCAGCTCGTTGATTCCCTTGCTGTGTTTGCTAGTCTATTTATCCCTCCCATGCCTCCCAGACTAGTTTATGAAGTCCAAATGAAATACAGACCATCCTTGCCTGATAATGTCTAGCATTGGAAAGTTTTTGAAGATGATGACGAAATAAATAGGTTTCTGCAAGTCATTGATGAGTTTTTTGAAATACAAATTGACCAAGAAAATGAAGCCTTGGAAGAAAGCCCCTAATCCCAGCTTAAAAATAAAATTGGCAGAGATAGCATTGTCCAGCTTCCCAACAATCATATTCCTAAGGGTTTAATTCCTCTAGAAAGACTATTTGACCAGAATGATGAGCCTTATAAGGCTGCCCAAAAAGAATACCAATCTGCAGTCTGTAAGCATAATATAGGGAGCCCAGGTCAACCTAGATACATAAATCTGTCCACTCATCTATCTGTTGATCAATGTTCTAAATACTGTAATTTAATGAAGCAATTTGCTGATGTATTTGCCTGGGAATGTAGTGACCTGAAAACCTAAGATAAAAAGATTATTCAGCATAAAATCCCTTTGGAGAAAGACACCATACCTTTCAAACAGAAGCTGAGACCAATAAATCCTATGCTCCTCCCTCTGATTGAAAAAGAAATTAAAAAGTTGTTGCCTGCCAAAATCATAGTCCCTCTCAGATATTCAAAATGGGCAACCAACCTAGTGGCAGTGAGGAAGAAAAGTGGAGAAACCAGATTGTGTGTTGATTTCAGGAACTTAAAAAAATGCTCTAAGAAAGACATCTATCCTCTACCCATGATGGATCATTTGCTGCAAAAGGTCTCAAGAGCCAAAGTAATTTCTTTCTTGGATGGATTTTCAAGGTTTAATCAGATTTTTGTGCATCCAGATGACCAAGAGAAGACTGCATTCACCACTCCTTGGGGAACTTTTATGTATGCCAAGATGCCTTTTGGGCTGATGAATGTTGGAGCAACCTTTCAGAGAGCTATGGATATAGCATTTGTAGGAGAGAAGGATAAATTTGTCCTTATCTACCTTGATGACATAATAGTATACTCTAGCAGCCATCAAAGCCATTTGCAGCATTTGAAAAAGGTGTTTCTGAAGTGCAGAAGGTTTGGGATTTCAGCCAATCCTAAAAAGTCACAGTTTGCTTTAGAAGAATGCAAGTTGTTGGGACATATTGTTTCTACTGCAGGTGTCCGAATTGACCCAGAAAGCATAAAGGCAATATAGACCCTGTGTGTTCTGAGATCAAAGAAAGATATCCAGTCATTTCTGGGCAAAATAAATTTTGTGAGGAGGTTTATATCAAATTTTGCAGAATTGGTGAAGCATATTACCTCCATGTTGAAGAAGGGGTCAGAGATCAAATGGACTGATATAGCAAGAAGATCTTTGAGTCCATTAAGAAGGCTATTATGGAGGCTCCCACTTTAATAAGTCCAGATTACAGCAAGGAGTTCCATATATTTTCTTTTGCCTCTAATGACACCCTTGCAGCAGTTTTATTGCAAGCAGATGAAGAAGGCTCAGAGCATCCAGTGGCATTTTTCAGCAAAAACTTAAGGGATGTTGAACTGAGGTATGATATTATTGAGAAACAAGCATATGCTCTTATCAAATCTTTGAAAGCTTTCAGAGTTACATTCTGCATTCCAGGATAATTGCATATGTACCCTCTGCTGCAATAAAAGATATCTTAACACAACTTGATGTTGATGGAAGAAGGGCTAAATGGATTGCAAAGTTGATTGAATATAATATAAAATTAAAACCCACCAAGATGGTCAGAGGTCAGGGTCTTGCCAAGTTATTGGCTGAAGAAAATTGCAGATCATTAGATATAGATTTCCCGTGCACAATTGCAGAAAATGGTCAAAAAAAAGAAAGGGAAGCAGCTGAACCAAAGAGAAAGCAGCTAGTAGCAGAAAATCTAGCTTCTTGTGATTGGTATTTTGCAATAATTAAATTCTTACTGAAGCTAGAAATCCCTCCAGGCCTTACTCAAAGTCAAGTCAGAACTGTTAAACTTAGGGCAGCTAAATATTGCATTAATAAAAATCTGCTCTATTGGAGGGATCCATCTGGAATGCTTTTGAGGTGTCTAGACAAAGAACAATCAATAGAAGTTAGGCAACAATTTCATTCCAACATGTGTGGAGGACACACTTATTGGAAAACCACTACCCATAAGATCCTCAGAGCTGGGTATTATTGGCCCACCTTGTTTTCTGATGTATTTTCATTTGTTAAATCTTGTGACAGATGCCAAAGATTTGAAATGAAACAACAGTTGAAGTCCCTGCCCTTAAAACCAATACATGCAAAAGGACCTTTCTAGCAGTGGGGCTTGGATTTCATTGGAGAGATCAATCCACATTCCAATGGCCAGCACAGATGGATATTAGTGGCTACTGAATTTTACCAAGTTGATTGAAGCAATCCCTACCAGAAAGGTTGATCATAATGTGGTCATGAAGTTTTTAATTGAAAATATCTTTACCAGATTTGGTTGTCCACATAAATTGGTCACAGATAATGTAGCAGCCTTCAAAGCAAAAGAATTGGTGGATATGTGCAATTCAATGGGTATTAAACTGGTTCATTCCACCTCATATTATCCTCAAGGCAATGGTCTAGCAGAATCCTCTAATAAAAGCCTGATAAGGATAATTAAGAAGTTGCTGGAGGACAATAAAAAGAATTGGGATTCCAAGCTCAAATATGCACTGTGGGCTGACAGAGCGACCATTAAGAAATCCACGGGGAATTCTCCATTCAAATTGGTGTATGGCACTGAGGCTGTATTCCAATTCAGTTAACTCTCCCTATGGCAAAGTTCTTGCAAGATGAATGTAATGAGGAAGAAGACATGGCAAAAAGGATCACTGATTTGGCAGAGGTACATCAAATCTGAGAACAGCTGGTTGAAAAGGCTGCAGCACATCAGAAAAAGATCAAGGAAGCTTTTGACAGAAAGACAAAATTAGATTGTTTTCAGGTTGGAGATCTAGTTTTGAAATGGGATGCATTGAAAGAAAATAAAGGCAACCATGGGAAGTTTGATGCTTTCTGGACAGGGTCTTTTATCATTTCTCAGATTCAAGGGAACAATACCTTCATGCTGAAAAGCATGGGAGGAGAAGCAGTTTTTGATGGCCTAGTTAATGGGCGTTTTTTGAAAATTTATGTGATTTAAGGTCTTTTGGCCTTAAATTGAAAATATGTTGTTTTATCAGTTTTAGTTAGATTCCATCCCAATGGAGCACTAGGAATTTTGCTAATCTATTTTCATTGGAAAGACATTGATCTGCAGGTTCTTGAGACCTCACAAGGAGGATCTCATCCCCAGAAGGATTTAGTGTTAGCTCTGGTATAAGACGAAGTTTTTTTAAGGTCAGAACAGGCTTGGCCGCATGTTATGCTTAGAAGGGAGCCCACAGCAGTCTGTTTCCTCCCCCTCCTTCATTTTTTCTACACTTCCATAACCCCCCGTTATCCCTGTTTTACTCCAAAATTCAGTATAAATATGTATTTCCTTAGCTCCCCGGGCGTCGAGTTAAAACGCCATGTGACCGCAATCACATGACCGCGCACTTTGCACCGCCCTTTCCCGTCACATCCACGTTAATCCGTGCAATCACATTTGCGCCGTCCGATCAACCCCCGCCCCGATCGAACGACATTTGCACCTCTTGCACCCGTAAGATGCACACGCATTAACCCGCGAGGAAAGCGGTTTATCGCTAGTCCCATCCCCACGCATCACCCGCTGATTGTGATCGCGCGGCTTCGTACGAATATCGCCGCAGCTCCAAAGGCGGTGCGATAAATATCGCCCACCGCCAAAACCACCCTCCCCGCTTGCTATCTCCCGTGCATCTTTGTCGCCCGATCACCGTCGGATCTGTCCGCCTGAGATTCGACGGCTCACGACTGTCCGCCTCCCGTTTCCACCCATTTCTTCCCGCCGATAGATCTCCGCCATCCATCTACCAAATCTGACGACCCACGATCATTTTGCCTCCATTCCGCCCTGTGCTCCATGCCAAGAGATCCATGTCATCCATCTCTGTGATCCAATGGATGATTTCCCTTCTCCATCCTTCCCGACTATCCACATCCATAGCCATTGCAGACTCCCAAAGGACAAAGGTGGCCTGCATTCATGTACTCAGCGCAGTAACTCCTCAACCACTGCATTCAAGAGATAGAATGGCCGAGAAGAAAATGATAGCCTCGAGCAGATAAACACATTTACCAGATATGGAAATTATACCATACGACACTCCACCACTCAAGAAGGATAGCAGAATACCTGAAAATGTCAAATTCATTCATTGAAGCAGTCATATTGCAGTAGAGACCCATATCAGATAGTTAAGGTGGTTGGTGGTCCATTATGACCCCTCCACGCATAGAATAGCAAAGAATTTTTGTAATCAACCTCTATATATACCCAAAACACAGATGTGATGAGGGTTGATGGTTGTAGCTTTGATGTAAAGTTCAACTTCTGGAGACTGTAACTACTGTGATACTTGCAACATTTGGTCTTCATTTTTAGCTAATACAAGCTTCTTTTGCTATTAATTACTCACTTTCCCTTTCTACTATGTTCTAGGCTGTGCCTGTTATGTATTTTCATGTACTCTTGATGTTTAGCATTACAGGGGCTGTCATCCCACCTCTATGTTAGAATCTAGCATGTATCATTGAATGTGTTATGCAGGTTTCTATTTACTTAGTGCCAGAGAGCTGTCATCCTGTCTATGCATTAGGAAATAGATTTGCAGACCTCTTTACTGGTTGTAGCCGACTATCACATGGTCTTGTGCATCTGCGGGTGTGGTCAGTATTCTCCATGTTCACTTAATCCTCAAACTTTGAGTAATTGGTGGTCTAAAGCCTTGTAGTCTGGAGGTGTTCACCCATGTCTGGAGTTAAGCATAGTAGAAGTGGTTATCTGGCTTGAATATGCATCATTCCTTCCATTCATCCATTTCCAACATTTTGTTGAGTTTGTAATGTTCTCGAGCATCTATGAGATACAACCTAGGAGAGTTTCTTGGGGTGATAACAGGAACAACTTGGAAGTCTTGCTCGATGGTTTGGTACCACCTTCATTTAAACTTCCATATTTTCCCATACTTTCTACCATCCTCCTTACCATATAGACTCTTTGGAAATTAACTAACAAGATCTTTGGGTGGGGGAACATGACATTGGCCTGTGCACTTTGCAAGAGAAGTGATAATTTTTTAAGGGGTTAGGCTGCCACTTCCCATTGGAATGTGGGCTAGTGGAATGACAACAAGCCTCCCTCTTATTCTCTTCTCTTCTTCTTTAGGCTTCTCGATTTAGATGTTTTTTTTTCCTCATGGAAAATTCACAATTTTCCATTAATATGGGAAATTACATGTAGTAGATGCCTGTATGGCATATGCTGTAAGCTTGGCCATAGCCATCAAAAAATATAAGTATGTACTGAAGTAGGTAAAGTGAAGCGACCATCGAACTAAAAGGGACCCACCCATTAAGCGACCATAAAGCGGAAGGGTAAGGTGATCCTCCTATATAAGAGCACTCACTATAAGGGAAACGAAGACGAGCGAACAACCCCTGGCATTTTCCTATAGCCGGGGTTCGAGCGTAGACTGAAGTGTGACCGTCTGTCTGGGGCTTAAGCATTGTTTTGTGTATTATGGGTCTAAAGAGGCAATTGAATCAATGCCGCGCTCATATCATTTATGAAATGGCAAAATGGAGTAATAATCACTTTCTTTTATTCCCCGCGATGATTCCCTCCTCATATTTACCATGCAAGGTATACTGTAATTGTTCATAGAAAAAATGTTTACAATGTATAAAACAAGTACTGATAGTAATCCCTGCTATATACTGCAAAAATTAGGGCCTATCACTCCGCTAGTAGAAGTGATCTACGTAGGGACGAGTATAATATTGAAAGTGTTAATTCCTTACTGCTCCTGTATTATCCATAGTCCTCTGGGTTGCACCGTGGCCACCTTGGAAAGTTGGTCGACAACCATATTACGCTCCATGTAACTATGTTGACAAGAGATAAATTATGATCCAAAGTGTTTCTAAGAGAGTGCATATGACATGCAGATGAGTTGTTGAACCAGTTTATGATTATTTTATAGTCTCCAAAAATCTGAATATGACTACATGCATGTGTAAGAGCAAAATGGAGGAGATGTCTGAGAGAGATCAGTTCAACATAATTGTTTGTGCCCATCCCCAAGCCCATCCGGATTCGGAAGAGATGATTTTTAGATTTATGCAATAGTATACCCCCCCCCCTCTTTCGCCCCCGCCGCCCCCACATCCTTGTTCTTGAGTTGCACCATTAAAGTACACCTAAGAGAGATTATGATCAATGACTTCAGGTGTCACAATGCGACTAGAAGGTGTGGGATCATCTTCCGGGATATCATGATAGGAAGATAGATGCTGGCCATCAAGCCACTATGTCCCTGAATATGATCCTGTTCCTATTGAGCCAGATAGTCCAGCATGTTATCAGAGGAAGACAATGAACTTTTTGGTTCGAGGACCCCTCCCTCCATCGATTCCAGGCCTCCAATACATTATGCTCGTGCCATCTGTTGGAAATGGATAATGTTGATAGAACTTGTTCCCATAAATGGATCACTGAAGGCCAAAGTAGAAAAAGATGATCATTTGTTTCCTCTACTTGTTGAGAGAGAACACACCAAGAGGGCCCGAAGAAGGATTTTTTTATCAAGTTAACCCCAGTTGGTGTCTTATTCATTAAGACGTTCCACATGAAGAGTTTGGTTCGAGGAGGAGCTTTAAGCTTTCTTGATTTAGATTTTATTATTAAAGGAACTTAGATATTTATACTATTTTTTTAAGTATTGATAAAATGAAATTATGCATATATATATATATATATATATATATATATATATATATATATATATATATATATATATATCTTAGATGTAGTTAAATTGTACATAAAACATATATTCATTTGCATAATTTTCAAGGAAACTCTCCAGTGAAGCAAATATTTTTTTAGTGGATTTTCAATTTATCTTCATATTAATTTTTTTTGAAATAAAAATAGTGTATACATGTTTTACATCTAAATTTAAATAAATTATTAAAAAAATAAAAATTACTCTTAAAAAATTAATTTTATTTTCCCAAAAGAACTAACCTTAAAATTGGCTTTAAGCTTTTAGGTTGATTATCACTAATATTTTATTTAACAATTAAAAATAATATTAAAAAAAACAACTCAATCTAAGGAAACATATAATTTATTATATAAATATAAAATTATCTTAAATTTTAAAAAGATAAAAACTAAAATATTTAAAAAATAATACTAAAATAACTTTAGTTTCTTTTAATTAAAAATATTTAATATAAGATTAATTTTCAATCTATCGTAAAAATAAAATAAACTATGTAAAGTTTTAAAACTAGCCTGAATCTGGGCAAAAATTTTCAAAAAATCTGGTAGAGGTAGTGTTTGAATCGTGTTTTTGATGGTGGAAATAGATTCAGCACCATCAAAAACATTTAGGACACCTAAAATTTTAAAGTTTAACAACTATAACTTGGATTTACAAAAATCTTTGCCGAATTTTCTCTAAATATGACTGGAATTTCCATAACTTTCCGGGCAACTCCTCCCCTATCTGGTTAGACTACGCATTTTGTTTTTTATTTTTATTTTTATTTTTTTTTTATTTAAAAAAATCATACCAAATTTTAAATATAAAATTAATTTTCAAAATATTATAAAATTTTAGAAAATAATCCAATTTTTATTATAATATTTTTTTTAAATTACTAAAATTTATTACAACTAAAAATATTAGGTTATTATGTAATGTTTTTCATTAATTGATTAATTTATAATAAAGATCATCATTATTAATTATTAATAAATATTCAAAATATATTGACTATCATTATCATAATAAAAAACAATGCATAATGATGTGATGTTATCATAGTAAAGGAGTAAGTTTTATTTTAACATTTAACATAAAAATTTGCATAAAGGAAGACCTAAACTTAGAACGCTAGGCTAGATGGTTTTTCCTTATTAAAAGTTAGAAATTTCGTGGATTTAAAAATAGATTTCCTTTGGTGAGGCAAAACATTATTTTTTTCCTTATAAAATTTTCATCATAATGAAACGTATTTATTTATTTTCATAGAATTTGTATTCATATTAAAATTACGATCATGCCTAAAAATTTTAAGCAATTTGATTAGATTATGAAAAACATAACCCATAACCCTTAAAATACATGATTAGTTTATGAAAACTAAAAAATATTATTAGCTTAATTATTAAAATTCATTATTTCAAAGTACGAAGGAGAAATAATTAACATGAAATGTGTTATTAAAACTGCCTCGAACTCCTCACTCCCGCACGAGGACAATGATAAAAAAAAAATTAACACGATACAAAATAGATTTCCGGCTGCAAAACTTTTCGCGGGATAAAAGGTTTCAGTACGCCGACGTCCGTCTATGTAAACGGAGAGAGGCGGACCCGAGCAAACACGTAAGGTTTCAGTAAGCCAACGTCCGTCTATGTAAACGGAGAGGGGTGGACCCGATCACACACGTAATCAGATTTCAAGAATCTACAATCGCCATAAGGGTTGCCGTCAAGATGGGAAAGATTTATCTTTTGATAGAAGGGCAAGTGGTAGTCTTCAGGATCCACAACTTGCTGCAGTGAATGAAAATGAATTGAATGGGAACAAATTCACATCGCAATGTTATCCAAGTATTTGAGTTGTGTTATTTAAATTTTAATATAAATCATATATTGTTTTATATAGTGTTAGTATTGGATTTAATTGTAATGGAAAATGGGTAAAAATTAGTAATTATATAAATATGCACGTTTATTTTGAAATAGGTAGGTTTGATTCATATATTAATTATTTTAATAATAATAATAATTATTATTATTATTATTATTTAAAATAAAATTATAATTTAATTAGTTTTTAATAATTTTTAATTTTGGTAATGTGAGATGTATTATAAATTAAGTGTTTAGATTGGAAAAAATGAAATGTTTTTTTTTTCCTTTTTCTTTTTCTTTTTAATATATATTTTTAAAATATTAAAATTTGTATATTACAACTAGTCCAAAAATTTAACTTAACTTAACCCCTTGACAGAGACCATTTGACTTAACCTATATTTCTAAAATATTAAAATTTGTAAATAACAACTAGTCCAAGAACTTAACCCCAACGTAACCCCCTGAAAGAGACCACTTCACTTAACCCACATCACTCCATGCATTTTCATTTATGTTATATGCACTATTAATTTTATCATTTTGAAACTCAATCCAAAGCTTCTCACCATTTTTTTCTGAATTTACAAGAACAAGCGTGCATTACTAAAATGCACACTAATCATACATTACTAACATGCACACTAATCATATATGTATTGTTTTTTATTAGATAAATATGCAAAACTTCCATCACTTTTACATGTTTGAAAATCAAATATTAGCGTTAGAACCTATTTTTACTAATCATATATGTATTGTTTTTTATTAGATAAATATGCAAAACTTCCATAACTTTTACATGTTTGAAAATGAAATATTAGCATTAGAACCTATTTTCAAGTATGGGAATGCCTGTAGGTTCATCCCCTTTGTGCAAGACTGCTTAGTAATGCCTTAGAGTACTTAATGGTTGGTGCATTTTACTTAACCATCCAAGATAATCCCAATTGACTATTTATTTTTAATAAAATATTAAAAAATATAACATAATTATGATACATATATCTCCATTAATTACAATTGCTTACTAATATAATTAAAATTAATTAAGTGTAAAAATATAACTCAAAGTAAAAACATAACTCCCAACTCTAAAAACAATGTACGATACTCCTTAAAGATAAATGACACAAAATTTAGGATTAATTATAATTCTTTATTTTTTATATTGAATGTAATTGAAGATAAAAGTAAAGAAATAACTTTGAACCTAAATACAATTATTTTATAACATGTTCTTATTACAAAAATTAAGAAATTCAATTTTATACCATGCTTTTATTTAGGAAAAGAAAGAAACATGGAATACAATTTCGTTTAATACAGAAATGGAGTAACTTTCTATAATCACATGCATTAAATCCCTCCCTTTACTATAATTCCTTTTTAAAAGAGAAAGGCCAAGACTACACACAAGTAGAATATAATTTTTTTCAAAAGAGAAATGGAAGAAGTTAGGAAAATATAATATTTTTTTAGAGATAGTTCTCTAAAATAAAAAAGAGGCATTATTATACATATAAGGGTATATAGGGGTTTTAAGACAATATTGAGATAAATTTTGGGTAAGTTGTCTTAACTTGAGACAAAAAACAAATTGTGTATTGTCTTAAATATTGTCTTTAAGGGGGTGTCTCAAATTATTGCCTTAAAATATTCTCTATGAAGACAATATATATCACAAGCATTATTGTCTTTTAAGAGGCAATTTCATTTTTGTCTCTCCAAAGAGACTTTCATTTTTGTCTCTCACGAGGCAATTTCAAAAAAATGTTTTTTGTCTTAAATAGTGTCTTTAGTGGGTGTCTCAAGTTACTGCCTTAAAATATTTTTTCTATCAAAACAATATATATCACAAGCATTATTGTCTCTTAGAAGACAATTTCATTTTTGTCTCTACAGAGACAATAGTTGAGATTAAAGAATAATGTATATATAGAGACAATATGTCTTTAATCCCAACCATTGTCTCTCTAGAAATAATAAAAAATTATAGTTAAAGACAATAGAATATTGCTAGAAAAATATCTCACCATTGAAATAAATAAATGTCAAAAGTATTTAATTAAAAATAAATTACAATATCATTGATTGATTCATGCTAGGGCGGAGTGTAATCAAACCACCAACCTCCTGATTATAAGGCAAGCACTCTTCCATTGAGCGAGAGCCCTTCAAAAAATTACATGAGAAGTTATGGCGGTCCTTGAAATTAAATATATAAACATTGATTTTAAAAAATGCTCAACACATAATAACATACTCTTTGTAAAGTCTACAATCATGCATCTCTTATTTTTAACTCAATAAAAAATAATTATCTATGTCTTAAATAACTTATCAGATCCATAAACCAGCAAACCATCAATGCATCACCATGTGGGAATCATGTTTTGCATTAATAAATTATCAGATCCACAAACCAACAATGCATTACCATGTTGGAATTTTATTTTGCATTAATAACTTATCAGATCTGAAAACCAAGAAACCAACAATGTATCACCATGTTGGGATTTTGTTTTGCATAAATACTCACCTTTCTAATCCATTATTTTGTTACAGACAAGTTTGTGTAAACACAAGGAATTTGATTTTAATATTAACTTTGATTTGGAAAATTGTAAGATTTGTTTGGAATTTTGCACCTTGTAAGTCACAAGAGAACTTGAATAAATGGTCACCTATCTAAATAGACAACTTTAGAAGCATTCAATTAGACAACATGAAAACATAATTTGCAATTGGATTTATAGTTCGTCACAAGTAATCATCAAAGACCATGGAAAACATCACAAAATTTATGAACCATCTATACCATTGTTGCAAATGTCTTCTATTTCTCTCCAAGTTTTCAGGCTAATTTGTTCATTATTTACAAATCTTCATGTCTAATTTTTTTTCATTTCCAATATTTTCCTGCAATTTCTATCATTTGATATTTCCTATAAGTTTATTTCTGGACCCTCTTTGATTTATTCCACAAAACGATATTTGCAACAATGATCTATATTATCATTATGAGATGTAATATTGCCAGGTTGGCATTCTTCCAACAAGTGGAGGTTCCACCCAGTTGGTTGGGAGGTTGAAGGGGTGGAATAGGATTTATGAATATTTTGTTTTCTTAGCTTGTCCTTACCCACATTAGTCAATGTCATAACAGTGACAACACTAGTTACTATAACCGCACTATTTGCTGCCAAAAAAACAACATGACATACTGGCTTTTCCAATTTGTCTATGATATGCCATAGAACTCCGAAATGTTTTCCATTAGCCTCAAATTTGGTCATTTTGGATGCATACATCAAGAGCCACTCCCTTGCCTTTTAGATTTTCTAAACCACAAACCATTTCTTCCTTAGCCTCTTCTCTCCATCCCAATGACTTGATGTCATCATTCTTCATGGTATTTGGCATGTTCCTTATCTAAGTGAGCTAATGAAAGTGTTTCAAAATAGAGGAATAAACAAAATAAGGAAACCACACACTAAGTATGTGTGAGTTTCAAGGCCCAAAACAGAGGAATGGCTAAACACTACACATATCCTAATATTGTAACCATCAGATGGAAATTTCAAAATACCCTCTAGAGACTAAGAGAGGCTCTTACTAGGCATATTTTTGGTAGAGCGGCCTTGCTCCATATGATGATGGTAGCTTCTCCCACAAGGTGATTCATTATCCCACCTTGCCAAACATGAAACGTTTCTTCCTTGGCCTCTTCTCTCCATCCCAATGACTTGATGGCATCATTCTTCAATGATTGTTCCATATATTCATAGTATTTGGCATGTTCCTTATCTGAGTGAGTGAATGATGCATTTTCTGGTGAGAACATTGGGTGAGATGGTTGGTGTGAGTTATCATTTTCATGCACAGGCTCCCATGTCTCTACACAACTTCCCTAATGTTACCTTAGTTGTTCCAAGAAAATTATTTTTCTATCCTCAAGATCAAGCATAGTTGCCTCCCTATCAACTTGTTACTATTGTTGCAAAATCTAGAAAAGAAACAAAATATATTATGTGCATAACAAGGAAATAAACATAAACAGCGAAAGCCATGTTTGATGAATAAATATGTGAGCACTGCTTGATTTTAGTCCCCTATCCAATTTATTTCAAGTCCTTTCCAATGCTTTCTTTTATATAAAAACTGAAGATTGAAACTCACTTTACTAAGAAATTTGCCCCAATTTGTTGAGATTTTTGGTTTTATTAAATTGGGCAGAAATCTCATGTATGTGACAACAATAGGATTAGTTGCTATATTAGCTCCAGTATTTTTTGAGGAGGAGTTAATGCATCCTATATTTGTTGTGAGGGAATTTATGATTCAGTTTTATGCTCCAGCTATATAGAAATGTAATCCGTAAAGGATTGTAAGAGTGTGTAGAGAAAATAGGGAAAATAGGGGAGAGCTGAGAGCATGTGTGAATTATTAGATTTGTTGTAATCTTTTTTTTGAATAATAAGATTGCCGATGCCTCTGTTCTGGTGGACGTAGCCCAGATTGGTTGGGTGAACCACGTTAAATCTCTGTGTTATGGTTTTATGAGTTTTTGTTTGTGTTGTGTATGTTTCTATTATTTCAGTTGCGCTTTGTTTAGTCTAACAAGTGGTATCAGAGCGGCGCAGCGGAGCGTGGAGGGCCCATAACCTGGAGCTGGTGCGTGTGACAGATCGGCTGAAGGTGGAGTTTCAGCGATTGGCGCAGTTTTAGCAGAGACAGTCGCGCCAATTACTAGCAGAACGGGTTGGCGCGTTTTATTTTGGAATAGACACGCCAATTGGCGTGGATCCAAGTTTGATACTCGCGCCAGAGATCCAATGTTCAGATTAGCATGGAATCGACGGGATTAAGTGCGCCAATTTTGCGACACTTAAATGGATTTTGCTCTGGCGCGGTTGATCGGCTGTTAGAGGAGCACCAAGCAATGGATGTGTTTTAGGTGTGGTTTTTTCGCTGTCCAGGTGCGCTCGGCAGATTTTCCCTCTGGTAAACTTGCAATTTTGTTTTTTTTCTTTTAAAATTGTGATTACACAGTACGACAGAGGTATTTTTTTAATTCGGAATTGGATATTGTTTGTTTGATACAACATGGCAAAAACTCAAAGTGCTCATTTTGAGATCGAGAAGTTTAATGGCAAAAATAACTTCGAGATCTGGAAAGTGAAGATGCATGATCTGCTTGTGCAACAAGGCGTGGAAAAGTGTTACTGGGAAAAGTGTCTATTTAGAACTGCTCTATCCCACTAAGGTGTGACAGCTGCCTTAGAAACAAACAGAGAAAAACTACTTTTGTATTTCCTTTATGAACTATAGATAGAGAGGAATAGAAAGAACCAACCTTTGTCTTGCGCTAATCCTTTGATCCAATCCCTCTCTTCTTTGACAACTTCTAGTTACCTGCTCCCTTACTTGCCCAGCTTCACCAAGTACCTGTAAGATCACAGAAGAAGAACACTATACAAAGACATGGATCTATGTTCATAAACAACTTAGGATCAGATTTAAGTTAACCATACAAATGTAACAAGCATCAATGATACAAAAGCATGGAGGAAAAACTCAAATAGTTTTTATTGATAAACAAGAAAAGATCCAGGAGGAGTTACAACCGATGGTTCCTGACCCAGCATCAACCTCCCAGCAAAGAAGCCCCTCTTCACCTCCAACAAAGCATAGATCACCCAATACTCTGATGTTTGTCTCAAAACCAACAGCAATTCCTTACAATGTGCAAAATTCCAGCCTCCGGATCTCTGTGATGAGGGATCCATATATAGATATGTGTAAGGAGGATGAGTCAGCTTGTGATTTGATTAGTGTCTTCTCTCTGTCAGTTCTTGCTTCCACTTGGAGACTGAAGGCCTCTTACTCATCATTGGTCGAATTCAGTGAGGCAAGTGTCATAGGAGAAGATTCTGGAAGCTTCCATTGTCTCTGCACCTTGCGGAATGACACTGCCATTTGTCATTTCTCTCCCAACGCACCCTCACAGTGTATTTAGGTGCATTGCAACGCACCTAGCCAGTGTATTTAGGTGCTATGCAACACACCTAGCCAGTGGAGCAGCTGAAATGATCTTGTTTTGACTTATTCTGAGCAGTTTCTGGTGGAGAACTTCTGGGAGAAGCTGTAATCTGTTGACCTTGTTCCTTTAGGGGTTAGAACAACACTTTTAGGGACTTAGGAGCCCTTGGTTTATGGACATTTCATGCTTGGATTTGTAAGAAACAAAAATGTCTATAACACGAAGGCGCTATTGGGAAGAGCCAAACAGCCTTACCCCATGACAGATGATGAATGGAATGAATTGGATGGAAGAGCTCTGAGCAGTATTCGACTGTGTTTGGCGGATGATGTTTTGTTTAACATTGTGTCAGAGAAAACTGTTGCTGGTTTGTGGAAAAAGCTGGAGAAGCTGTACATGACAAAATCCTTGACCAATAGGATTCTTCTGAAGCGACAATTGTACAGTCTGCGTATGAAGGAAGGTACAACTATTACTAATCATTTGAATGTCTTTAATACTCTTATGGTGCAATTAGAAAGTATAGAAGTAAAATTTGAATCAGAAGATAAAGCTATAACTTTATTGTGCTCGTTGCCCGAGTCATGGGATCATTTTGTTACTTCTATCAGTCTAAGTATATCAGAAACCCTTGAATTTGATGATATTGTTGGAGCTTTGTTGTCCGAAGAGACAAGGAAGAGGTCAAATGCCGACACCTCTACATCAGAAGCAATGATGGCTAGAGGTCGTTTGAGAGAAAGACGCTCTGGTAAGCACAGCGACTCACGATCAAAATCGAAAGGGAAGAAGAGTAAGGTAAAGTGCTGGTTTTGTGGCAAATTGGGACATTTGAAGAAGGACTGTTGGAAGAGACAGCAAGCATCCAAAGAAGACTCTTCGACAGCAAAGCAAGAAGCAAACACGACAGATACAGGTTCGGCATCTGGTTCAGGTATGAGTGATGAAGTGTTATCAGTTAATTTGTCAAATCATGATCAACATTGGCTGTTAGATTCTGGGGCATCAAACCACATGTGTATTCATAAGAATGGTTTAAGACGTATAGATCAATTAATGATGGAGTCGTGTACATGGGTAATGATGTCACATGTAATATTGTGGGAATAGGGAGTATACAGCTGCAAATGTTTGATGGGACAACCAAAATGTTAACTGATGTAAGACATGTACCAAGATTTAAGGAGAAATCTAATTTCACTGGGAGCACTTGACACAAATGGATATAAAACTGTAATTCAAGGTGGAGTAATGAAAATTTACAAAGGTATTTTACTAGTCATGAAAGCTAATAAGGTAGGAAATCTATTTCAGTTAGAAGGAAGAACAGGGTCAGATCATGTGTCTACGGTGTCTGAACATGACAATAGTTCCATTCGCTTTTGGCATCAAAGGTTGGGCCATATGAGCGAAAGAGGGTTAAAAATTTTGGCTGATCGCAAGTTACTTCCTAATCTAAAGTCTGGAAAGTTAGATTTCTGTAAACATTGTCTGTTTGGAAAATAAAGTAAGAAAAAGTTTAAAACAGGCAAATATACTAGTAAAGGAATACTTGATTATATCCATTCAGATGTTTGGGGTCCAGCCCCTACAACTTCATATGGTGGCTCGTCATATTTTGTATCGTTTATTGATGATTTCTCTAGGAAAGTGTGGGTCTACATGTTAAAGAAGAACTCTGATGTGTTTACAGTTTTCAAACAGTTTAGAGCATTGGTAGAAAACATCACTGGTAGAACTATAAGATGTTTAAGAACTGACAATGGTGGTGAGTTTACTTCCAAGGAGTTTGAAAACTATTGCAAGGATGCAGGGATAGAGAGACATAAGACCACTGTTTATACTCCTTAGCAAAATGGAGTTGCTGAACGCATGAACAAGACTCTTTTAGAGAGAGCAAGGAGTATGTTGAGTAACGCCGGTTTGCAGAAGGGATTGTGGACAGAAGCGGTGGCTACAACTTGTTATGTGATAAATCGATCACCATCCACGGCGATAGGTTGTAAGATTCCTCAAGAGGTATGGAAAGGTCACCTTTGTGATTATTCTAAACTCAGAGTGTTTGGTTATGATGCATATGCTCTAGTGCCTAAACATCAGCGAACAAAATTAGATCCAAAGTCAAAAAGGTATATCTTTGTTGGATATGGTGATGGAACAAAGGGATATAGATTGTGGGATCCTACTACCCGCAAGATCATCATCAACAGAGATGTAAAGTTTAATGAATCCTCTCTTGTACAGTTAGATGTAGATAATAGATTGAAATAGGATGATGTATCTGATTTTCAGCACATTCACTTTGAAAGCACTTCTAATGATAGTCATGATGACCATAGTTCACATACTAGTCATGAACAGGTTTCAGAATCAGATCATGGACAGGGTTCAAATGTAGATCATGAACAGGTCTCAGATGTTGATCATGAAGAAGTTCCTACAGATGGTAGTCAGCCAATTGTGGAAGCACCAGAAACACCTTTAAGGAGGTCCATGAGAATTAAACGTTCTCCTAGAAGGTATGATGATTATGTTACTTCAGTTGCTTTAACCGCTAACGATGATGAACCTTTGTGTTATCAAGAAGCTGTAGAAGGTTCGAAAAGTGAAAAGTGGAAAGAAGCTATGAAGGATGAGATGATGGCATTGCACAAGAATGGCACATGGGATCTGGTTGAACTTCCGAAAGACAGGAAAACTATGGGATGTAAATGGGTTTTGAAGTTGAAACGGGGTGCAAATGATACTGAGGACAGGTACAAAGCGAGGTTGGTCGCAAAAGGTTTTTCTCAGAAATCAGGCATTGACTTTCATGAGATTTTTTCACCAGTTGTTAAAATAGTTTCAATTAGAATTTTGTTAGCATTAGTCACTTTGCTTGATTTAGAATTGCAGCAACTAGATGTTAAGACTGCATTTTTACATGGAGACTTAGATGAGGAAATTTATATGGAACAACCGGAAGGGTTTGTTCAGCATCGCAATAAGAAATTTGTATGCAGGCTCAAGAAATCATTTTATGGCCTGAAGCAGTCGCCTCGGCAATGGTACAAGAAGTTTGAGTCTTTCATGTTGAGTTAGAAATATATAAGAAGTGAATATGATCATTGTGTTTATTTTAAGCAATTAAATGATGGCATGTTCATTATCTTAGTGTTATGTGTTGACGATATGCTTTTAGAAAGCAAAAGCATAGTGGAGATCAACAAGTTAAAGGCTCAGATGGCAAGGACGTTTGATATGAAAGATCTGGGAGCAGCAAGACAAATTTTGGGCATGGAGATTTTCAGAGACAGGAGTAATGGTAAGTTGTGGCTATCACAACAAAAGTATATTGAGAAAATACTCTTAAGGTTTGGTATGAACAATGTGAAGCCTGTGTCAGTCCCTTTAGCTTCCCATTTTAAGCTTTATTCCAGTTTATGTCCTAATACAGATGAAGAAAAGGAATATATGTCTCGAATTCCATATGCCAATGTAGTAAGATGTTTGATGTATGTGATGGTTTGTACTCGACCAGATATTTCACATGTTGTTGGGGTTGTCAGCAGGTATATGGCAAATCCAGGTAAAGAACATTGGTCAGCAGTGAAATGGGTGCTTCGATATTTGAGAGGCACAAGTGATTATTGTATCACTTATAATAAAAGTAGTGAATTTGTTTGCGATTATGTTGATTCCGATTTTGCAGGTGATTTGGACAAGAGAAGGTCAACTTCAGGGTATGTCTTTACTCTTGTAGATGGAGCTATTAGCTGGATGTCAAAGCTACATAATATTGTTGCTTTATCCACTACTGAAGCAGAATACATAGCTGCTTCACATGCTTGCAAAGAAGCGGTTTGGTTGAAAGGTTTGATTGGTGAGTTTGGGAGGTTAAAGGACAACATCAAGTTATTTTGTGATAGTCAAAGTGCAATTCACTTAGCCAAGAATCCAGCCTATCATAGTAAATCAAAGCATATACCAATCAAGTACCATTTTTTAAGACATGTTATTACTGAAAGGGGTGTTTCTCTTGAAAAGTTGCATACGAAGGAAAACTATGCAGACATGTTCACGAAACCAGTTTTGTTAGAGAAGCTGCGTTGGTGTCTGGCTTCTCTTGGCTTGCAGAAAAGATAAAAATAATAAATGAACAAGGCATCAGGCTAATTTTTGTCAAGGTGGAGATTGCTGAGATTTTTGGTTTTATTAAATTGGGCAGAAATCTCATGTATGTGACAACAATAGGATTAGTTGCTATATTAGCTCCAGTATTTTTTGGGGAGGAGTTAATGCATCCTATATTTGTTGTGGGGAATTTATGATTCAGTTTTATGCTCTAGCTATATAGAAATGTAATCCGTAAAGGATTGTAAGAGTGTGTAGAGAAAATAGGGAAAATAGGGGAGAGCTGAGAGCACGTGTGAATTATTAGATTTGTTGTAAGATCCTTGCTTGTATCTGAGTTGAAGATCCTAGATGTATGCCTTTTTGTGAAAATGTTCAGATTGGTGATAGAAAAAATTGTTATCCAAAGAATTAGGGTTTTGGTGTTCATCCTTGCTTGTATGTAGAAGTGAGTACCTTCCTACAGAGAATAAAAAGAAAAATTGTTGTGGTAAATGGAGAAATGATTTATTAAATTCGATGATAGGCAGTACCTTTTTCAATGATAGGTTCTCATCATCTACAACATGGGAAGTAGAATAGATTATCAGTAGAAAAACTAGGATGGACCCAAGGCAAACTTTGGCTAGCATGACTTCTCTTAGTATAAACACCAGAGATGAGATTGGATCCCTTGTGCCAAACAACCTTTTGCATTCAGACCTACAATCTATTTTAATAAATGGATATACTTTTTAATAACGTTCAATATACTTAAAAATAAACCAAGCTTATGTAGGAATCAATTGAAAACTTGCAGAGAAAAAAAATCCAGTTCAGAAATTAATTTTCGTGTGGGGTTTCTAAAGATGGTGATGGACAGACCATCAGAAAAAAACTATACTCACCTAATATTACTAATCCTCCATGCTCTTAATAACTATTACAACCATGCTCCCAACCATAATCTACAATATTACATTAACATATTATTTTTCCATGAAACTAATTCCAAAATTCTTTACATATCCATGCCCAGAAATTAAGGATTTTATCTGTCCTGAAATCCTCATCATCCTTTTGAACATAAGTTTCCAGTGGGTCTTTTGTGGAATAATTGATCTTCTAATATTGCAATTGAAAAATCTTTTTTTTGCATTGAATGAGCAACTTCAATGGACCAATATAATTGCTCTCATTTGCAGGCCAGTTTTGTGTCAAAATTGTTTAAGTAGATAGCAAAGGAATGGAAAGTAAATAATGGGTAGTGATAGCCCATGATGGTACTATCACACATCCCCTGAAATTTAGGCACCAACACTGTAACTGCTCATGCCATCTCAATGCCTTATTTTTCTCAATGAAAGTGGTACATTGCTTTCAACATTGATTCGAATTTTTGATAATATAGAGCTACTATAACCTACATAGGTTTATTTGGAAAAGGGTTAAGGAAAATGATTCATCTCATCATTGAGGAAATTCATCCCATGAGCAAGAAGTCAAAAAAAATTTGAAGGTTTTATTGTTAATCAATATAGAGTGAATGGACTGTTCTAAATTCTTTTTCATACAAGTCAATACATCCATATTATCTCATAGTCCTAAACGTAGTTCCAACACTTCTACTCAATGAATTTTATGGTGGTTATCACCTCTTATTTGAACACTATTATTAAAATCTGAGTCCTGATACTTCTCAGCCAATCTTAATGACAAGTTATATATTGTGTTGCATTGGAATCTATTGCGAAAGAAGTTATGTATTAACCACCTTTAGATGTATGGGCTGAACTTTAAATGGTATCATATTGGTAACTAATTTAGAAAACTAAAGAAATATTACAAAATTCAATTCAGAGGGATTCCTTCAGCCTCTATAAAGATATTAAAAAATAATATCCATGGAATGGAAGCTAGGAGTGATCTAATGAAGTTGTAGGCCAAAGTCAAGAAATTAGCAAGAGTGCTCCAATCAATCCAAAAACAACATTGCAAACAACATATCATTGTAAAATAGGGCACTTGAACAAGGAAGGAAAAAGGGTTTTCATCAAAGCAATCAAGAGAACTCAAGTGTTGACGATAAAGAGGATCATATCAGTACATAAAAAAGAAAAAGTATAATAATGATCGACATAATTGCTTTAAGTAAAAAATTGTGTTGGCTGAGTAAATATAATTGTAAAAAGAGTTTTTTTTAATAAGAAAACACAAGACTATCAATATGCTTAAAATGCTGAATTTGAAGAATTTAAATATAAATACATAAGAAAATGCAAACTCACCCCAAAATGACACTTAATATAAAATTTACAATACTAGAAAATTGAATACATATATTGTTGTCTTTACTCTTTTTCAAATGACTAGTGAAGAATCAGATGTATATAATGCTTACAACTTATTTGGAAATTTAACTATAAATTGAGATGTTGGAATTTGAAAGGGAGGTATTCACCATTTTTTTCAACTCACCCCAAAATGATACTCAATATAAAATTTACAATAGTAGAAATTGAATACATATATTGTTGTCTTTACTCTTTTTCAAATGACTAGTGAAGAATCAGATGTATATAATGCTTACAACTTATTTGGAAATTTAACTATAAATTAAGATGTTGGAATTTGAAATGGAGGTATTCACCATTTTTTTCAAATTTTTAATATTTCTTTTCAATAAAGGTTGTCTATACAATATATATTTTTATTTTATTTTACTCATAAAAAGAAAGAATGAAGGAAGGTAATTTAAGAAAGAAGGAAGGAAGTGACTTAACTTACAAGACTAAGATCAATATTTAAGAAAATGAATATGAAACTCATACAATAATTTTAGATTCTTATATAATTCCTAAATATAAACATTTAAATCAAAAATTAAAATTAACTTATGCTTTGAACTATCAATCCATAATCCATGAGATGACTAACATATGTTAAGGAATCCCCAAACACACAAAGTGAAGGAATTACAAGGTGATTTCGAAGTGTAAACCTAAGGAAAACGTAACAAAGGAATGATAAAAGAAAGATGTGATGGAGGATAAAAGACTAGTGCCTTAGCTTACCAATATTTTATTTTTGGGTGGAATATGAGGTCAAGGATCAATATGTTTGAAATTATAAACCTATGTGGAAGTACATTTTTGGCTTAGAAAACAAATTCTATAATTATTTCTCTATTTGCAGGAGCATAACTACCTCTTTTATGAGTTTAGTTTTTTCTTTTTTTTCTTTTTTAATTTAATTTAATTTTACCTATATTAAAGAAGAGAGATAGAACCCTAAAACTCTTAAAGGAAAATATAATATTCATTTCATCAATGCATGGTCATACATCTAGCTTCCTTACATCATTTTTATTTCCCCCTTTCATTTGGTTGGTTCTAGCAAGTTGATAATTAATGGTGAAAATCACTAAAGGTACCTTCATATCAGATAGACATGTAGCATGCTCTAAATGTCAATCATTGAGATCAATCATCATTAAAAATACCTAGAAACCATACTAAGAAAAATTTTCTATAGGTTTCTTAACATCAACGTTGGATATGGATGTGATAAGGAGCGTGTGTGCATTAAGGATGGATTTCAAGGCCTTGACCATGATTGAGGGAGGGAAGAAAACACCTCATGATATTATTGAACTTTCTCAGGGTCAATATCCTTAATTAATGAGTCTTTGAACCAACACATGAGTCCTTTGTAGACATTGTTTGGAAGACTTGAAGTGGGATATGGCTTCCATGAGTAGGTTTTGTTTAGTGGAAATGGATCTAGATGCTCAAATATGGTAGAGGGGATAAACAAGGTCCTTTATCCTTAATTTAACCTTCCTGAGTTCAAGTGGTATGTACAATATCTAGTCATAGTAGCACAATCCCTCACTAGAGTGTATTTTCCCTAGGAGTAGGATATTGGTGTCATTAAGACATTTCATGCATTGTAGTTGGGGGTTGAGGTCTTCTCTATATAAATGACACATAAACAATAGAATCAATCCATTAACACTAATTAGAAAAATAAAACAAAAAGCATGTGATGTGTAATGTCCCTTAATAAAAAATAAAAAATAATAAAAATAATAAATAACAAGTAATATAATATAATATTAAATAAATAATAAACCATAAATAAAAAAATAGTAATAGTAAATAAATAATAAAATAATAATAAAATAATTTAATTACATGTTCTAAATAAATATAAGTAAGAAATAAAACAAGAAAGCAGTAAAAATTAGTAAAGCTATCAAAAAGTAAAAACAAAAGAATAAAACAAAAAGCAGTAAAGTTGCATGTTGACACATGGAGTGTGTGCATGTAGTTCCCCTTCCAATGTTTGCTCTATTTAATAGATGGGGAGGAAGATGAGAGGCATTCCATCATTCCATGGTTCCACCATCCATTCTCTTGGGAGAATAGTGTTTTGAGACCAAGGATTCCCTGGCAATAGTACGTTGATTGAGGGTTTGAGGGTGGCTAGTTGTAGCAAGTTTTTGTGCAACTAAGCCTATGGTTGGGTGGAGAGTCATACCCAAGACTTTGTTGCAGTTAGCAGAATTCAACTAGAGTTCAACTAGCGTTCCATGGGTAAGTTGTCTCTCCTCACACTCATTTATTGAAATTTAATGTTAATTAGTTGATAAATTGTGTATTGATTATAAATCGCATGATTAATCTAATTAATTACATGTTTTTATTTCGGTTCTGTTACATGATGTCAACATATCTGCTTAGGCTCAAGAACCATGAATCCATCCATTGGAAACTACACTAAAGCATGGATGGCTTGTTGGACCTTAACCATCATTAAATATTCAAAACGAGTCCTTTTGAGATCAAGATATTTAAGCAAGTACTTTAACCAACATGTATGAAATTTATAGAAGGTATTTTGACATTTGAGTGGGATACAAGCACAATAATAAGTTTTGTGCATTGATAATTTTTGCTAAGGAATAAACATCCTCTAGTGAGGAATGTTGACCTTAATCTCTCATTGAGAATTCTTAAGTCCAAGCACTATGAACAACAACTAGAAATAATGTCATGAGCCCCTTCAATGAGTATTTCACATCTAAGTTAAATATGTATTTCATTATAAGGTCTTAAGAATCATGGATAGGCCTTATGTTCATGATCACATTTAGGAAAGGGAAACATGAGCCTTTGGCCCTAAACATTTCCTCTCAAACTCAAGTGTCGTGGACAAGTCCTTTAATTGCCACATTAACATATGTTGGTTATCAATTTTCTCCAAGGATGTTGTGTGTGCCATGATTAGGCTACTTGTGCTCTAAGAATGGATCTATAGCTATAACAAAGGTAACATGATAACAAGAATGATCATGTTTTATACATGATGCTTCCTCGACTCACTGAACTTGAAAAGTACCTACAATCCACAAATGCATTACATCTCTGGGTCATCTTTCGACTATGAGTTGTTTACTCCGGGACAATATGATGCTAAATTACTAACAGTAATGGGTATTTCCAACTTAACAATGGTTAAAGAAGTATAAGAAGGTCATCTAGGATTTAACAAAGGTTTTTGGGCTAAAGCATGGTTAAGGATGCATTGAAACACCACATAAGACCTTCTCATAGGATCTTTAGTCTCTAATTGGGATATGGTCATCTTTAATTGGTTTTGGATAGTAGTGATGGGTTTAATGTCCTAGACCACGGTAAAAAAGGAAAACAAGGAACATACATATGAAAATGAAGATTCTAGGCTTCATCCAGTTCGAACAAGGCCTCCACCCATGAAAATTCGCCTCTTTATGGGTTCTTTGACCCCCAAATGGTATCTCATGAATCACTAAGTAGTTTTGCAATAAAGAGTTGAACTTAGGGGCATTTGCCATGTTTGAGAGAGGAAGATAGATGCTAATGCTAAGATTTCATTTCCAAACATGTAAAGGTAAGGTTATGGCTTTATGTAATAAAAAACACCATGCATGTTGGTAGTGTGAATGTTAGTAGCCCATGTATATTCTTGTTAATTTAGAAAAAATGGTGAGAAACTTTGATTTAAGCTTCATAATGACAAACTTGGTAGTTCATACTACATAAATAAAAGCACATCCAATGTAGTGAGTTAGCTCAAGGGGTTCAGTGTTTGTGAATTATAAGCAAAAAAATCATAGAGAAATTAATTCCTTGGACCAATTGTTATTTACAATTGTTAAAATATTGAAAATATACATTATAATTTAGAACATTCCAATTATCCACAAATAAAAATTATATATTACAAAAGTCAATAAAATTTTACATCATACTCTAATAAATGATGCATATATCTCTTATCATTTTTCTTCCTTAACACATTAGTATTTTGGCCAATTTTCCATTATAATTTTAAATCCAATTATAACATTAAAAATAAATAATAAATAAAAACTTTTTAATAATATTACATCATTTTCTTCCTTAATAAGTCACTATCTTGTCCTACAAAGTAATATACTAGCAATTTTCCCAAAGGTACAAAGAGAGGCCGATAGGATTATTAAATTAGAATTGTTGATTTTTTCTAGAAGAGTTAATTGGTTTGTGGAAAACCTTGTTTTCATGAACTGGATCATTGTCCAATTACTTTTCTTTAGATGTTTTGTTTATATCTATATTACAAGTAACACATTGAATGTCTTATTTCATTTCTGCTATCCTTACTAATATCTTTTTCGTGCTTTTTCTTGATCAATTTGATGAAATATTCCATTATCCTTTGGTCAAAGTCCTCACCTACATATTAGTGTACATCCTGGTAAGTTCAAAGCTCGAAAGCCAACCCATCCTCTCCACCCCACACGCGTTCATGCATTCTTCTGTTTCTATCAATTCATTCATATTCACTGCTATAATCTTTGATCTCTGCACATCATCAATTACCCTATCAATTAAGTGGAAAGTTAGGTAGAAGCAATGGCGAAAGATGTAAACCTGGACATTGTCATCACTCAAGATGGATTGCTCAAGCACACAACGTGTTCCAGAAGACGACACAGAAAACGCGCAAACGTCTATGGGCAGCTTCTCGCATACTATCTTACCTGATAATTAGTATGATATATGTAATTTTGTTCGTCCATCATCAGAGTTCAAATTTTGTTCATATAGATCTAAATAAATAAAAATCTAAAAAAAAATTAAATAACATTTAAATGTGATTCATACAAAAAAAATTACAATTTACATATGAAAAAATTGAATCGCTCTCGACTCATATTAGATCCATATTTATTTTAAAAATTATTAATTCCATTACCATTTACAATGATCCCGATGATAAAAAATGGTTAACCAAACCAATTATAGATTCTTTATGAACATATCCAACATTAAATGAAATCAATTGTACATACCACCAATTATAGATTCTTTATGAACATATCCGAACATTAAATGAAATCAATTGTACGTACCAGAAACAACTTGCAAACTTATAACTGAAATAAGGGCAAAGATTGTGAAAACAAGCCTCGCAACAGCCATTTCTGTATTGTTCTGAATATCTACCAACGATGTTGAGATAATTTAGAGAAGCAATAGCAGAAAACGGGCAGTACAATATTAGGAGATGCGTGGTTGATGAGTCTGCGGCCTTACTATATAGGGGTAAAAAGTGGAGACAAAACAACCAACTATGTGGAGACTTTCGAACGCGGAAACCGCCTTGTCGAATTCGGCGATGCCCGGTGGAGCCACCACAGAACTTTCTTGCAAATATATTTCACTAAAGTATTTTCTTGCAAATATATTTCACTAAAGTATTCGTGAACACCGCCTTCATTAATATCTACACCCGTAGTGTTGCAATCCATGGGGAGTATTCTAAATATTATGCCTTACTTAATATTCCTTTTTTTAATTTTATTCTTTTCTTGATTGTAATCTTCCACAATCAGTCATATGATAGTCATGTTATTGATAGTTTAGAATATTAATTTTATTTTTTTAAAACAAACTGCGTGCATTCATTTATTTCAATAATAATTTTATAGTTAGAATATAGTTAGAATAATAATTTTATTTTTTTTAAAGCAAACCGTGTACATTCGAGCGTATATATCGATTGAACAAAAGAATAACGAAATAAATAAGCAAAAAGAGTCCTTTAGCTGGGACTTTGGTTTCTTAGGTTTCCAATTCATTTTGTCTTTTGGGAAACATATATAATATGCTACACGCCTAAACAAAGAAAAGAAGCATTTAAAACCAAATATAAGAATTTCTAACCCTGCCCGTCCAATCCTGTAGAGGCTAAAATAGTGTCCCGAAAGCTGCGGGGTCAAAAAACGTAAACCTTGGAGTTGGTGTGTGAGGTTCAAAATGATCGGGCACGACCCTGAGACAAACGATTGCTCCATTTGTCTATTGACTTATAATGCGATGGGCGACTATACGCATTCTTTTCGGCGTTTTAAATGTAAATGTGGCATCTAACGACTCGATGCCGAAATGAGAGGAGGCCGTGACTTGACTTGCCAGTAAGTCTGTCACAATACGCAAGATGTTTCCAAAAGGCATATTCGAGGAAGGCTGGAATTTGGAAAATGGAGTGGTCTGGGGAGGTCGAGGAATTGTTTGGAGGATTAAAAGTGGTTGAAATTTGGATAAAAAATGTTAAAAGATTTTGTAGAGAGGTAGTTAATCATATTTTTTGGGTGAAAATGGATTCACCATTATCAAAAACTTCTAGAGCACCTAAAATTTTGAAATAACTTAGATTTACAAAAATCCTTGTCAGATTATTTAAAAATTAACCAGTTTTCCATAACTTTTAAAAAAACACAGTTGATTAGACTACTGTTTGGAAAATTATTTATCTAATATTTTAAAATCAATTAATTTTAATATTACTATTTGTTTACTTTAATTACGATTCTAATAATTTATTTCGAATTAAAGTATTTAATATTAATAGTAATAAAAAATCAATTTATATATTTATTAATTAATTTTAATATTATTATTTGTTTACTTTAATTGTGATTCTAATAATTTATCTCGAATTAAAATATTTAATTTTAATAATAAAAAATAATATTATAATATAATCAATTGGTCTTATAATAACTTCAAGATAAATATCATATTGTCGGAATTAAAGAAAATCACAAAAATCATAAAAAAATAAAAATGACATTGCCAAGTATCCCAATGGTACTGAAAACAATGCAAAAGATTTTGCCGTTGTTATATGTTTCGATTCATGATCTCTATGATGATGTACTCGTGTAGTCTGTATATATGCAGAGTTGTAGTAGATAGGTTTGGTTTTTTTAGCAGTTGATATATTTTGTTTATACATTATGTCTACGAGTGGTCAATAAATATGGTTTTTTTGGTGTAGAAATCGCTAATAATAAATATGGTTTTTTGTGTAGAAATTTTTTTCAGAAGAAAAAGCATAAAATATTCATATAAAAGAGATTACATAATGCAAATGCAAGAAGTATATGCAGAAACGTGGACTGAGGCACATATAAATCTGCTTAAATAGATCTCAAATAAAGTCCCGAAAGGCAACAAGGCAAAACCCATCTATAAGGTGCAGAAGTGGCACCAAGCAGACAAGCATCAGAGGACAACACAAGATCTGACCGCCCAATACAAAAGGAGAGGCACGAAATGAGGAAGAGAGCAGCAAAAGAAGCCACTCCTTCCCCGCCCCCTCAAACTCTCCACCCGAATCAGTCGAGAAACAGAGGAAGAACACTGCCTCAATCATCCACAACTGCCTGCAGAAAAGACCAACGGAAACATCCATAGAAGCAGCACGAAACAGAGCAAAGCACCCATATTCCATCAACGCTCCAAAGGATTTTCCGCGGCTAGAACAAACCTAACTGTTGGCGAGAAGGAGAAGACCCATCGGAGCAGAGGCGACACCGGGGGCAGAGACGACAAGGGTAGCCACCTTGCCCCCACTCAGAGAGAACTAAAGAAACAGAAAATGAAACAAGCCTACAGGACGAAACCCCCTTTGCTTGCCTCTCCCCGCTCGACTCAGGAGAGCCCGCTCCTCACGCCGTTCGCCGCTCGCCTATGGAGAAACCTCGCGGATTTGCCGGAGAAACCCTTGCAAATCCTCGCTCGCCTCTGGAGATGCCCCCGCTACCTGAGGAGAACCCTTGCTGATCGCCGCTCTGGAGAAGCCCTCGCCGCCTGTGGAGAAAACCCCGATGCTATCCGCTGTCGCGGCCTTTAACCGCTATGCTATCCACTGCCCTCTGTCTGCAAAAACTACTTAGCTAACCCCTGACCGCTATGTTGTCCGCTATCGGCTCCCTTGCTCCTGCTCCTCGCCGCTCCTGCGCTCACCGCTCCTGCTCCTGCCGGTTTCCCTGCTCTTGCTCCTCCCGGTTCTCCCGCTCCTGCTCCTGTTCCCTCTTGCTCCTGCAGGACGAAACCCCCTGGCCGCTATGCTGTCCACTACCGGCTCCCCCGCTCCTGCTCTTCCCAGATCTCCTGCTCGCCACTCCTGCGCTCACCGCTCCTGCTCCTGCCAGTTTCCCTGCTCGTGCTCCTCTCGGTTCTCCCGCCCGCTTATAGATGTTTAGATGAACTATGGAAATCTGAAAATCTGACTTATGTATAAGTTTTTATTTTTTTTTGGAAATTTAGCTAATGTATGAGTTTTTAATTTTTTTTTTGAGGAAACACAAAATTAATATAAAAAAACACGTTTATTGTTCAAACTTCATGGGAAAGATTGACTATAGAAATTATTTTGGGTAACTAAAACTATTCTAAGAGAAGCCTAAGTTTCACCAATCTTTGTACAATATCGGTTATAGAGATTTCATTGTGGTTTTATCATACTTTTTCTATCCAATAAATTAGTTGACTATGAGGGGTTCATTTGAGATGCACACAGTGCCATAAGTATGGTCATTTAGTTAATCATTGCAGTTTGATGATCCTAGGTAATTTCTCCCCAACCAAAAGTCATTGGGGGTGATGCTTCATTTTTTAGGAGGTCATTGGGGGTGATGCTTCATTTTTTAGGAGGTCCGTGAGAAGGATACAAGGGTGGAAGTTACTTAGAAAATTTCAAATTCGGATGCCCAGAAGGATCCTTCACCTCCAACCATGGAAACTGATGTCGCTGTGGTTACCAACAAAAATTTGGAAAGCCACATCCCTCTAGGATACCACAGTGAATCAACTATCTAAAGCAGGCTTGGATTTCGGACAATGGCAATGTTTAATTGAAAAGTGCAATGGATTGGACCATTACAAATATTATCATAGACCTTACTTTTCCCACTACATGATGCATATTTTTGGACACTACTTTTGTCTATCATATGCAACAAATATAATAGAACAAGCACTTTTTTGTGTATGTATATGGATGCATATACTTTTGATTCATTGTTTTATGCAGCATAAAAGGTTTCTGCGAAAAGTACATCTGATCTTCGGTGAACTCTTTCGATACACACATGTTATGTATATGAAAAAAAGGTAATTTTGTATATTTCTTTAATAAAATAAAATTATTGGTTTTTTAATAAAAAAAATAGTAATGTGTTTTGTGTTTATCTATAAATTTGTAGTGTAAAAAGATACAAACAATATAAAAACAAGTTTTATCATCAATTTTAGTTTTTGATGAGATTACTAGAATTACAAGCAAGTAATCTCATCAATATCATATCCCCTGAATTGCTAAACAAAACTAAGTGCCAAAGTAACATTTTTAAGAATATATATGCATTCTTAAGAAGTTGTAATCTCATCAATATCATATCCCCTGAATTGCTAAAAAAAACTTAGTGCCAAATTAACATTTTTGAGAATATATACGCATTCTTAAGAAGTTGTGTGCATATTTTTAAAAGCACCAATTCTATTAAAATATAAAGCATATGTTTTCAATCATTTCTTTCATATTTTTTCTATGTTTTAACTGTTTTTTAATATTTTCTAATCCTTTTAATCTTTCTTTATCCTTCCGCTGTCTTATGTTTTTCTTTCTCCGTTACTACGTAGAATTTAAGAGAGATGCTTTCATTATTCTTCCCCTCTTTTATGTTTTTCTATCTTCATTCTATACGTAGGGTTTAAGAGAGTTGTTTTTGCTTTTCTCAAAGTCGTTGAAAGATGTGGTTACTTAATGCAATCTATCTGTGAATTTCTTTTGATTGATATGATTCAAACGTGCAACCCGTAATTTATAAGTTTATTATATAGTCAAGGGTAATTATTTCATAAGACCCGAATGTGCTGACCGGAAAAATTCAGAAGAGTGAATTATCGGACTCCAAATTTGTCTTATAAACCGTGTTTCCACAAAGTCCCAAAGCATATCATCACACCATATACTGATGCAAAATACATGGATTATTCCAAATAAATTTATACGAAATTTTATTTATCGAAGGAATATTTTGAGAAGTTCCAGCTATTCACATAGAGCTCTGCAATATGAGCCGATATAACCCCTGCACAACCAATCTGATTGTACGATTGATTCACACTACTACAAGCTACAAAAATTACTCGACTACACAATCTGGTTCGTAATTTTAAACAATGGGCCCGTCCCTAATGCTAACACATCTTATCCCAAACATAAGGAACCATCAATAGCCTTCTCCGTCGCTGCAACTAAAACAAGGCCTAACATTTATGTAGTTACGTTTCTGCTTCAGAAATGGCGTCCAATCGACGAAATTAAAATCCTGAAAAAATAAAATAAAGCATAAGATTGCTTGCACGTAAAAACAATGATTCAGACTATGGTAGTTGTGTATGAGAAGTGAGAACTTACTTTAATGATTTAACTATGAAGAAGCGGGAGATGGAGCCGAAGTGGGAGAAATTGTTGTGACTCCAGAACCAATTGTTGCAGGAGCGACAGCAAATGATGCAACCTCGCTTATCATTCGCCGTTGTCCACTTCTGTGAGACTCGCACAGACGGGGCAAGTA
The DNA here is from genome assembly GCA_031772625.1 of Pinus tabuliformis. Taxonomy (NCBI): domain Eukaryota; kingdom Viridiplantae; phylum Streptophyta; class Pinopsida; order Pinales; family Pinaceae; genus Pinus; species Pinus tabuliformis. The sequence goes on along the minus strand of CM062809.1, from coordinate 844,287,174 downwards.
GATACCTGCACAAATTATATACAAATAAATCAATCATGGGCTAACTTTAGGTATACATATACATATTCATGGCCGTAGCTATATTTCATGTAGTATATCAGTCAATATACTATTTTACATCTGCGACACTAGTGGCGTTAACAGTGAGAAATAATGAAGTACCTTCCCCTGCGGCAAGATAACACAACGAATGCTGCAAAACCCATGTAAAAACGAGGGCGATCTGCTCGTTTTGCTGGCAAAGGCGATCAGGAAAGTGACGCAGAAGAACTCTATGTAGTAAGACTGAGGGCCTGACTGGGATCAGAGTTTTTGTATAACAGGGCCAGGTTCAATGCACAGCAGAACTTGGAAGTGAAAAGAAGGCAATTTAACTGATATTTGGAAAAAGCAGTGAAAGCAGTGAAAGTGCACTGCATGCTTCCCAGATGACACTTCAAATCAACCGTTGAAAGTGTCTTAATGGAGCAGGGTAAAAGTGTTGACGATTGTTGATGCATAAAAAGACTTATAGACATAATTATTTATATTAAAATTTAAAAAATACAATTGAAAATTATATTGCAAAGTCTAATTATTTATATTAAAATTTAAAAAATACAATTGAAAATTTTAATAATATTACAATTTGTAGTAGTGATTAGTTTTTGCGGTGAAATCATGGAAATTTTGACAATATTTTGATAAAACGTGGTATAGATTTTTGTAAATAGAGGTTACCATTGTCAAACTTCAAGATTATGGGTGCCCGGTAGGTTTTTGATAATGCTGAATCCATTTCCATAATCAAAAGTATTATTCAAACACTGCAATTACAAGATTGAAATATTTTTTGATAATGCTGAATCCATTTCCATAATCAAAAATATTATTCAAACACTGCAATTACAAGATTGAAATATTTTTTCCCAAATTCCAATCACTTTTAACGGTGGAAGCAATTCCTCGCCCTCCCCTCACCTCCCCTTGCAGATTAACCCTTACAATTTACACTGAAGAATTAATAAAAACTAAATTTACAGTTAAAAAGTCTGATACAAAATATATTTTCAAAATCTCTCGCAACTCATGACTGATAGGAAATCTTCGTTTCCCCAAGTATCCGTACCATAAAAAAAAATTCCAGTAATATCTTCACCTTCCGCGAAATTTGTCATGAACATTGCGAGAGTTTCCATAACTTTTTGGATGGTGTGCTCAGACGCTGTCACCACTTTTAGTTTACTGTTTTCTTTACAATTGTTTAAATTTTTTATTAATATCGAGTCACTGTAAATTTTTACTATTTGAAGTGCTTTTAAGTTTAAATAACTCTCCGATAATGTTTTTAAACAAGGACACATCATGATAATAAAAACTTGGAGTAGAGGCATTGCTTCCACTTCTACCACCGGTAACTCTTCCAGACGAGGTAAAAAAGCAAGCGAAAATATTTCCAGGGAAGGAAATGCGCCTCTGCCACCAAATTCTTTGGGAAGCTGCCTCAACATAGGACAATTACTAATCCCCAATTTCCTCAAATTCCTCAGCATATGCAAAAGTGGAAGTTCTTCGAGCTTATTGCACCCACTCAATTGGAGATACCTCAAATTTTGAAGGTCACAAAAGTTGCTCCCCATTTTAACCAAGTGAGAGCATTGCAGTGAGAGTCTTCTCAACTTTGACATCTTACTGATGTCACCTGGTAAATTTTCCATCTCTGTGAGTCTAAAAAATAATGTGTCCATTTCAATCATACTACCTAATGTTCCCTCACTGATAACTTTCCCATTATTTTGTAAATGCAATGTTTTTAGTTGCTTTAGGCTCGCTAAATCATCAATGCAAGCAACTTTTTTCCGTCCATTTCCAACGGGTTTTGTCCACAAGCTTTCACAGCCTGTGATGAGCAAGGATTCCAAAGAGGTAATCTTTGAGATGCTGGAAGGTACATATTGCAAATCTTTACAAAGCCGAAGGTCAAGAAACTTGAGGGATGCCAATTTATGAAGACCATAGGGTAATTCTGTAATGCTGCTGTCGGTAAGATCAAGAATCTCCAGGTTTACAAGATTTGTAAGAGATTGAGGTAGTGCTTTTATGGGTGTGTCGCTTAAATCCATGCATACTAGCTGTTTCAAACAACCCACACTATGTGGCAATGACTTCAGTGACGTCCCACTCAAATCCAAAAGCTTGAGAGAGACCATACTTCCCATCACCCTTTTTGGGATTTTAGTAAAGTCTTTGTTCATGCTCATTACCAATGAACGGATTTGTGGAGCTCTCAAAGTCTGGGGAAGCGATGTCAATTTATTGCAGGTCAAAAATATCCGGGTGCGTTCACTGATCTCATGTTCATTCAATGCTGACAAATTCCTACCCATACGGCAGTAGAAATTTTCTTCTTCCTCGGCAACTCTGGTTGCCAAATCCTGCAGCAAGTCGTGGATCCTGAAGAGTACTACTTGCCCTTCAAAGTCTCTCGTGATCGGTTCTATCAAACAACGATCTGCTAAAATGTTGACATAAATCTTTCCCATCTGGAATGGGTCGTCTTGAAATACCTTCATTGCTACTAGTCCTTCCCCTACCCATGAATGAATCGCTGATTGCATATCAAGAACCTCGCCATTTAAGCAGCCAGAGGCGACGTATAGAAAGCACAATTGCATATGAACATCCTCGTTGGCGAGAGCGTCGTAACTTAACCGCAGGCAGTCATAGACGTTCTCTGCATTTGGCAAGCTTTGGAGGGCACATTCCCACTGCTTTCTAAGAGTACTGCCAGCCATTGCCCTCCCCACCACTTTTATTGCAATAGGAATCCCTCCGCATTTACGACACACAGACTTGGCTATATCTTCATCAACATTTGCGGGCAGAATTCCTTTATTATAGGGAAAGGCGTGATAGGAAAACAAGTTCCAACTCTCGTCTTCAATCAAGTCCTCCATTGTTATTGTGTATTTATCTGCAATTCCCATTTTTAACAAGGCACTGCGATCCCGGGAGCTGACAATAATTTTGGACTTGGAGTGCTCCCTTACAGGGCTCTGTACACCCAACTTCTCCAGCAATTCCGCAGCATGCTCTCCCCATACATCATCCAAGAAGATGGCAAAACTCTGACTTTGCTGCAATCTTTTATTCAACAATAATTTTACACCTTCCTCATCCAGATTCTGGCCCGAATCCGCACCCTTTTGTAAGGCTATTTGTGCACGGAGTTCATTCCTAAGACTCTTAACAGACGGACAGTGCGAAACAGTCAACCAAAGTAATAAACCGTCACTGAAGTGATTGCGTACCTTTTCGCTATTGAAGAGTCTCTTGAGAATCAGAGTTTTCCCGGATCCACCCTTGCCAAGCACGCCAATATTCCTAGCCTCTGCATCTTCTATCACCAAATCTTCGAGAACTGCAAATCCTTCCTGTTGTCCTACTATAAATGGTTCGTCGATAAGCTTCATCTCTGCGCCATAGCCATGGGAAGTGCTTGAAGAAGACAAGGCTTCTATGGTTTCTTTAATCAGCCCAAGGTCCTGTTGAAGCTTCTGAGTTTGCTCCTCTAACAGCTCTGGAAGTTGGGCCAACTCAACCAAAGGGGACAATTTCAGATGTTCGCTGATGTGTAAAATCAAACCGGAGAGCTTCATGCTGGTTCGATAACGAAGAACAACATTATACTTTGGTATTGTGCAGCGTCGTGTCATCTCTGATGCTTCTTGGAGAAGGTCATCCAAATCTTTAAGCCATCTGCTCACAGCCGAGACCTTCTCTTTCTTTTTCTTGTTTATTGCCTGGCGGTATCTCTGGATCTGCTTAACGATAGGCTCTATTTTCATTACGAGATCTTTAAGAGACGCCAATTCTTTCCTGCAGCGAACAGCAATGTCTATGCGATCAAGGATCTCCTGGATTGCTTTGTCAATAACCACACCGATAAATCCAGGGACAAAACCAGGATCAGACATGTTTTTTTCCTTTCAAAAATATCCCCTTCTGCTACTGACAGCGGAATATATGCAATCCCCTATATAACACAACAAACCACTCCTTCAAACCGATAAATGAATATATCTTGAAAATATTCAGAATGACACTTATGTTCGACCACTAACACAAGTGCATAGAATCTCTAACACACAAATCAAATCAGATCAAGTCAGTCCAGACTCCAGATTTATATTGGTCATTCAAGGAATAGCAGTGCACATTTTCTCGGTATTTTCTTTCACGTTTGGAATAAAATGGCCATAAAGCTTTCTTGACTATGGAAGAAGTTAAGAAGCTCGTATCACTTCCACGAAAGCTTTTTAATTTGAAGTCAGCATCTTGTAAAGCTAAGGGAAGATAGTAGGCAGTGGGCACATCTACTTTTAGTTTTAAGAGTCTTTCTTTTTTAGGTGTTTGGTTTGACCCACACGACGTGGTAAAACAGTCCGCACATCTACATCCTACATTATTTTTAGTCCTAGGAGTCTATTTTTAGTCCTAGGAGTCTATTTTTCGGTGTCTGGTTTGATCCATCGGACGGGGGAAAAGAGTCCGCACATCTACATCCTACATCTACTTTTAGATTTAAGAGTCTATTTTTTTGTCGCGTTCGTTTGAATTACGGGGACTTGAATTTAAAATTTCACAGAACATCATTTTGAAAACTTATTCCATCCGCCGGTAGTGTGAGAAATAAATTTTACTATTTTTATTTTTTTTAATTAAATTTTACTATTTTTTAATATTCGATCCTATCTAATTTATATCTAAAAAATGAGATATAATAATCGTGATAGCCAAATACTAAGATAAGTACATAATAATAACTTATTAGTAGAGAGAACCATTGACGTGGTAACAAACCAACGAAACCATACAAACAAGAGATTCCAACTCTTGAGCAATGTTCGCTATGCAAAAAGAGGATGATAAAATGTTGTGGTGATCATCAATTATAAAACGCTATACCAAAAAGAGGATAACAAGAACACAGTAACAACCATCTACTGTGAACCCATGAGCTAAAGACATACATTGAGAGGGACTTATTCGTCTAGGATAATCACCGGTGGATTTGGAGAGGTGTCTGCACTAACTATATTGATTGCTTGAGCATTTATAACCGCTTCATCATCTAGAGGAACATTAGAATCTATATCTGAGTTAGAGATGATGTAGCATTCGATTTTGCTCAATCTGACCATAATCTCGCCCATGTCATAACAAAGATCCCTGAGAATCCGCTTCAAGTCCTCCTAACCCATAAAGAGCTTAAAGTTATCAACCTACTTCTCTCATATCACCATGTTAAGGAGAGTTTCCATCTGCGTATATGTAAATATGGAAATATGGAATTCATGAAGTATAATCTCTCTTCCGGAGATTGCCAAGGTCTCACACCCATTTGGTGCTACCATTGCAAACCTCAGAATCAGAAAATACATGCGGTCTCAAAACTCTTTAGCTTCCAGAGTTCAGATTTCCTTCCTGACTTCAAAGGGAACTTCTTCCAAAAAATTTGCAACAAACTCCCAACCAAAGAGTCTGCAGTGCTTAGAGGAGGACTCCCATGTGCTCCTCCCTTGCGATTGAGTAAACGTTGACGAGGGGCAATGATAGACCAATGCTTGCTAGAAGATAGAACCTTAGCAAATTGGGACAACCAGGGGAAGTGAATTGGACTGAAGAGTGGACGTGTTAACCTAGTAAGAACTGTAAGCATTGAATGTGACTTATCACAAGGGTTGTGCTCATGAACAAAAGAGCCAAGATATATATTTTTGATAAACATACACAGACAAGATGTAGCTTTAAACCCTTTAGAGACTAAAACCCGAGAGTGCGCGAGAGGATTCTTCAGGGAAGCTTGAAAGAGCACAAAGTCAAAACCAAATTGAAAAGGATCCATTATACCAAACACCCACAACCAGAACCGGGCAATTGAACAAGATACCTGATGGCTCGAATCATTAAAGCTCAACAGAGGGTAAAACAATGACAAACTCAAACGAAGGCTCAAATGAATTATTATGAAGAAAACATACAAAGAACATTGAAACCGTTGTCGTTACTCGTTACCCTTAACCAAGAAAAACCTTATGATAACACAATGGAACAATGAATTGTGAACAAACTTCAGATAGCCTAAACAACAAAATTTCACGACAAATGGAACCAAATTCAGTGCATAACAACGATACGTGACCTAGCCCAAACCACTAGTAACATTTAATAATAGCCCAGAACAAAATTTAGGGTGACTTCGCCTAAAGACATTAAATAAGGATAAAAAACAGAATTAGGATACCTTTCTGCACACAAGCAATATCAATTAGATGGATAATGTTGAAAGGACGATGAACCAAAGCAATCCCTGAATGCAAGAGGATAGAATGTCGCCACCCTATCATCACATGAAATGTTTGCCACCCTACTTCATGTTTAAAACGGTTATATAACATAGCAACCTCACTACAATGTTTATGAGTCATAAGGCTAAGTTGAAACAAAAAGCTGACCAAGCGCAAAGTGTAATACTTCTCCCACAAAACTAGTATCCCCAAAATACATACAATAGTGAGGTCATTCGTTGGATATCGTGTTGCCTTTTTCTTTAAGAAAGGTCAATTAAAACACAGGGTAGAGATGTGATGCATTAATATTGAAAAATTATTATGTATTTAATGTAAATTTTTATTTTGCTTTGTTTTTTATCTTTAACCAGTGTTACATAGTAGTTTTTTTTGAGACTTAGTTTAAATATAGTTATGTTAAAGTAAAAATATTGAATTCAAATTATTGTTAAGGTTTGTAATCCAGACTAATAAGGTTGTCATGGTTAGAAGAAAGATAACATGGGATGAAAACCCAATGCTCTCGACAATCACTATCAAGGGGCAAAATTCTTCTAACACAATAAAATTGTACTATCTTCAAGACAATGTTAGAGAGATTAATTCAGAAGGACAAAACTAGTTTCAAAAGCTTCAACAATCATGAGTTAACAAATATAATTCAAATTGCACTTGAGAAGTGCAAAAGAGCAAAAAATAGGAAATCAGAATCAAATTGTTTTCTTGTAAATGCTTGGTTTGATGAGGAATGAAAAATGGCAAGGAGAACCTTGAAAAACGCAGGAAAGGATAGGATTTGGTGTCCATTTGCCCCTTCAAAAATCAGTTCTCCCAAGACTGCTTCCTGTGGGTCCAAAAAGTGGCAGAAATGGCATTTTTTAAGTGTTTTTTGCCCTTTAGGTGACCCAGATCTCCTCCAAACTTCATGAAACTTTCTGGGTTTTCATATTTTTTCATGAGAAATCCAAAAATGTAAGCCATTCCTCAAAATTCCCAACCAGCACTGTGCATCAGAGGAAATTTCATGTTTTTTCAATTAAAATTTAGGAAATGACAAAAAGTTCTCCAAAATGCTTCAAAATTGGCAAGAGGCAAGATTATCAATTGCTTTGCTGAGCCAAGGAAGTTTCAGCCAAGATTCTAAGTTTATCTTGCTCCTTTTTGGCTTTTAAAGCTCTCCCTAACTTAGCTTTTAGGTTTCTTATTCTTGTCTTGCAAATTTTGTTCCGGGCGAGATAGTGATAGGCCATGTGGCGCAACATGTTCTTCTCCTTATTAGCCTTATCAAGAAGCTTCTCAAGGTGGATATTCACTCTTCCCAACCATGATTCTCGATCAACCTCTATTTCTTGCTCTAGTGAAGTCAGCTTGATTTTCCTTCTTTTTGCCAATTGTCGGTTTTCCCTTATGGTTTGCAACTCCATGATTGTTTGTTTGTCCTCCAATTGCTTGTTCTATTGCTCAAGGTAATTAATGACCCATTTAGCCCTCTCAAGGTCAAGAGATAAGGCTTGGATCTCAGCTTCTTTCTCCTTGATGACCACATCCTTGAGTCTTGAGCTTTGGGAGCCCAAATCAGTGTCCTCTTCCTCAACCAAAATAAAATCCTTGTCTTGGCCTTCAGAAGGCCCTTCATCATGCAATGGTTGCTTTCCTCTGTCCTGTACCTGTTCTGCTGAAGAATAAGGCAAAGCCCCTTTCACCCCAGGTGAAGATAGCATTTTCCTGTTGTCCAGTGAAGAGAACGAGACCCCTTCCACCCCTGGTGGAGATAATACTTGTTTGGTAGTTGCAAAAAGTCTTCTTGTGCCTTTTTCATAAGTTATAAACACAGGAATGTGAGCCTCTTCAGTTCTGCTTTCATGCTCTCTTTGTTGCCCGGAAGGTCCACCTTCCTCTTGAGGTTCTGCAAAAATTTGAGGCCCCTTGAAAATCTCATGGGCAATGAAGGTTTCCCATGGCACTCCCAACTGAGTGAGCTGATGTACAACAATAATCTTGATGACAGCAAAGTGATAAATGCTATTAAGTTGTTGTGGTTATGGTTTTCTCTTTGTAAGCACAGTCACCCTCTCTATGTTTTTGCAAATGAAGTATGGTATACTCATCATTCTAACCCTGGTAAAATGCATAAGCAATCTGTTATGATAGGCATAGAGTCTGGAGAACCTTCCCTCACATGTGAAGTATTTAATGATGAGTTTCATTAGTGGCACATATCGGTCCTCCAAAAACTTAAAAGGAAACACCCTGCCCAATTGACTATGATATTTGGCTTTAATTTAGGGTTCATAGTTTTGCTTGCTGATATTCTGTCTTTTGTTCCATCTTTTCCCCCACATCTGGCATCCTAGTTGCTTCTGTAATAATGACTGGTGAAAGAGTGAAATTGATGCCAGCAAGTTGTATCATATTGTCCTCCATGTTGATGACAAATTTCCTAGCTAATTCATGATGATACTTAATCCTCTCAACCATATCACAAAACTCAAAGCAAGATTGGTATCTGAAACAAGTGGTAGCAAGGGGACAAGCAAAAAGTTCAGCAATGCTAATAGGATCCTCTCTGATTATTTTCCCACCCTCGTGAGGTCTCCTAGGCTGTACATTCCTTTCTCTTGCACTGTCACTTTATGTTTCCTCTTCATAGCTTGAGTCACTGTTTCTTGCCATGATGCTTAGTGTTGCCTTAGGAAGATGATGTGATGAAGGTATGGTGAAAAATGGTGATGAAGGGGGACAATGGTGATGAGTATGAAGAGATTTTACTCTTGGGAAATGGAATTGGGGAATGAAGGGAATAGTTTTGGGAAACTAGGGTTTAGTGAGGGAATTAGTTATTTTAGGGGAGTGAGATATGGGAAAATGGGATATTTTGGAGTAATTTAGGGTAATGAAAGGGTGAAAAGGGTTTAGTAATGCTTTTAGTGATGGTGGAGTGAAAATTGCACAATAGAATGGCAAACAATGAAGAGAAGCTAGGGTTTCATTTTAAACTTACAAGACTCATGAAGGACACAAGAGTGAACTCAAATTCAGTGGTAGGATGTTGTTTACTTACTTGTAGAATGCAAATGTAGCAAATTTGAGGGTTGTGGCACGATTTGGAATGATTTAGAAAAATCTGGATTGATGCGCAGCGCACTGGGCCCAATGTGCAGCACCCTCCTGATGTGCAGCGCCAATTCAAAATAACACTGCAGGTTTTCCTCTTATGCGCAGTGCCTGCCTGATGCGCGGCGCACTGCCTCTGATGCGTAGTGCCAGGCCAAGTTGCCTTGAAAAACAGGTTTTTTGTCTCCTTGGCTCCCAAATCACGATTTTTGCTCTCCAAGAGTATTTTGCACAATGAAATGATAAAGTGGACCTCTTTCACTTTAAATATGAATAGCTTTAAATTTTTACTCATCTTGAACCCACTTTTCTAATGTTAAAGTCACTTTTGGTCTTGAACTCTGTTTTTCCATTGAAATTGACTTTTCGTAATCATTTGATAAACTGATGCATTGATGTTTGTGTTTTTGCTTGCAGTGACTGGAGTTGGCAAGGTGAGCTAGGGTAGCAGCTTTGAACTTATTACATATAGAAAAAATTGAAATTACATAAAAATTTTATACATAGGAATAAAAACTCTGTTTTCACCTCAAAACAGAGTTTTGAGGTAAAAACCACTTATTGTGTATATCATCATTGAAATTTTGATTTTGTGAATTTATTAGACCTCCTCATGTGCTTGCTGACCCTTTATTGAGCTTTTCATGACCATGGTGGCAAACCCTAGACCTAATGAGACCTAAAACCTTAAAAATGATTTTTGCAAATGTAACAACAAAAAATGACAGTAAATGACTAGAACATGTGAAAATAGGCCAGCAGGTAAAGACCATGAGGGAAAATGACAATGAACCACTACCATCAGTTGATCCATGACCTAATGGAATGTAGTTGATCGAATGGGACACCTAAAATGCATGCAAAAAGAGAAATTTTGATCACTGATGGAGGGATGAAGATACCGACACTAACAGGAACAAAGGACTACAAATCAGAATCAAGCAATTGAGGAAAAAGAATTTTTCAGGTATGTTAAGTTGTATATGTTGTTTCACATAGTCTAAGTAGTGAATACAAGTGGGTTCACTGTACAAAAAGTGTGTATACATATCCATGCACTTTCACAAGAGGAAAAGAACATATGGGATGGAAAGTTAAGGAAAATTAAAGTTAAAGAATACCAAGGGTCCATACCATGGTATTAGTCCACAATATTGAGCAGAATAACGGTTACCTAATCCTGTCTAAGAATACCATAGATGTTGTTTTTGTCCAAGGTATTGAGAAAGGCTAAATCTATATAAGGAGGAGAAGATCAAAGGGCTAAGTGTAGAAGTGAAAGGGTTTTTCATGAATACTTTTATCTGAAGTATATCTTATGTTGTAAGGGTTATGGTTATGACATGATCTAAAATATCTTATGCACCTTTTGTTACAATGTTGGATCAAGATCATGAGACTTGAAATTACTTATCATTGTATGATTTGATAATTGTTGGGTTAGATCTAAATGTTAACACGTGTTTATCCTGTAAACATTGGTATCTGGGTATGACTGAAGTCAAGAATAGTTGTGAATTTTTAAGTTAGTATTTGCAGATCTATTCGTGGGTTCACCTTGGTAAAGGCACGTATACACATCGGTTTTACTCTTCCAAGTAGTGTATGCGAAACGAACAAAAAAAAAAAACACTGTTAAGAGATGACTGATCTATCTAATCAATGTTGTTGTTTTACTCTTGTCTGTCATTGATGTCTTAATTAGATCTGAAAGTAGAACTGAATGTATAAGGATATTGAGTCTAAGTGATTGATTAATTAAGTGAAAAGGGTGATCTTTGTTGCTGACGATTTTGAACTTAGTAATTTGACAGTAGATCTTCAGAATGTTACTGGTTGGTACAATTTTGATTCATAGGTTTTTGTGATTCAGTATTCTTGGAGGTATACGTAGGTTTGGTTAAAGGAAGTAGCATATACATGCAAGTTGGCCTCACTAAAGTATCGTATACATTCTGACATATGATTTTGAGGTTGTAGTTGGTTCTGGTTGATGATGCATGTTTCTGGGTTTAGCACAGTGTTCTGGTGACAATGATCTAACTTTTCAAATTGATTGATTGTTGGTAGATGCAGTTATTGCAGTGGTGATTTTTTTTAGCTTCAATGTTACTGATGGGTCCAGTATAAAAATTTGATGAAACGTGGCCTACATATTATGTTGTTGTATACCAGGAGTATCTAGTATGAAAATTTATGAAACGTGGTCCCTAGAGGATACTGAGGGTTGGAGCCTTCAGTGAGGAAGTCGAAGCTTCCTGCCAGTAGTGGTTGGTGATTAGATCAAGGGGTTGGAGCTCCCTTCCAGTAGCAGCTGGAGAACAAGTGAAGGTGGTAGGTCGGCGCTTACGTACTGGTAAACATATCAACCAGTACAAGAGCCAAGGCATTGTAACTCCCTTCCAGTAGAAGTTGGAGAACGAGAGAAGGTTGTAGCCTTCTGCAGGTGGGTGCCTGCGTATTGGTATGAGTTTGCACCAGTACAAGATTGTAAACAACTTATTCTTTATATTAAAAAGAAGACAAAGACAACAACAACAGGTGCTTTTTCTCTCGCATTGGGTTTCCACCTTAAATCTTGGTTTTCATGTGTGTTTCTTATGTGTGATGGTTTATTATGTTATTACTACACATGGTTATTGTTTAATGTTTAATAAAGTACTGATGCACTAATTAAAGATCAACATATGATGAATTAACTGAATCATAAGTTCACTGGATATACGCTAGTTGCCTTAAGAACAATTGTGTGCACACGCGAGTTCCCTTCACTGAAGTAGCGTATATAAATCTCATTATGAAATGAAAAAGTTATTGATTTTTAAATACTAATTCACGCCACCCCCCCTCCCCCTCAGTATTATTCCCAAAAGTCTTGTTATCTTATGTATATTATTGAGTCATGGGAAGAGTTCTATGACATGATCAAGTATGAAAGAATCTCTTTCACCAATGACATGATCGAAGGCATGTACTACAATGCAATGGAGGTCGACAAAAGGAAAATACTCACATAAGGAGTATAAGATTGCTGACTAAGAAGCAAGAAGAAATGTTGACTAGTCCAAGATGAAGAAGTGATCCCACAAGGAATAGAAGGTGCTTGACCTATCTATGCAAGAAGAATCAAATGAAGAAAGAGATCAAGCATGTGAAAAACATCATGATCACAAAGAATCACTATCTCACAAATATCCTTTGAATACATCTCCCGAAAAAAGGCATGACAACTATGACAAAGGAAGAAAAAAATCAAAGGACCCTTGACACCTGTGAAGGCCTTGGAGATATGAAATATTTAGATAAATGATTCTACTCTATGAATATATCATGATGAATAATCCATCCAAAAAAAGAGCCATTTAATGTTGAGGCAATATCAGGATGAAGTCATCAAGGGCTACTAAATCGAAGCATGTAAAACAAGCAAGTACAATGAAGCATCCATGAGAAGAATATTCTGAAACATGGACAAATGATGTAGGAGTAGCCAAGATGACAAGAGAACCTGATATATGACAAGAAGGCCACTTTCCATGAAGGAAGCAATGACATGACAAACCAGGAAGGAAAGTGATCGATGGATGGTTCCCTACCAAGAATAAGTTCGAACAAAGATTTCATGACATCAAAGGAAGGAAGGAAATCAAGCAGCTGGAAGACCTATGAAGACGAAGTTGTTGATAAATGGAAAAGTCCCTAGCTAAGAGGGAGTTATAACAAGTTCCCAATTACAAAGGAACTTGGACAAGCACCTTGTCATAGGATACTTGTGTATGTCTTCCTTAATTGAAAGGAAGTGATAGACACAACATTCATGTCTTCACTTGGAAAGAAAGAATGGGAGGATTGGGTAATCATCTGGCATCTGATACTCTTTGAGAATTTGTAGGGCATCCAAGAAAAGAGTAGGCAAGAGGACCGATATTATTTGAGGGCTGGGAACCCAATATAAGAATAGTCCTAGAAGGTCATACTCAGTGAACACGCGGGTGGGTATGTACCTTGAGAGAAAATGACTAAAGTGTCTATAAGTTAGTCGTCTCGCTAGCATTGTTCTTTGATCTATTGAGAGATAGATTTGCCAGTCAAGGCCTTGTTATGGAAACAATTTTGGTTACTATGATGCTATAACAGATGGATTGCCAATCCGGTTTCTCTTATGTGAATTCTTCACGATTGAAATATAGCCAAACACCTTGTATTGTTGTATGAATACCTCCCTAGTTAAGATGGAGTGTTCAAAGAAATGTAACTAGGTTCGTCTTCATAAATGTACTTTTGATATTTGTATTTATTCAAGAAAAGAAATGCTATTTTTATAATATATTTCAATGAGTTTCTTGCTCATTGAAATATGTCTAGCACATGTTAAAGTGTTATAGGTGAGTCAAATAGTCAAAATAAAATATTGAAGACCTTAAGGGCATGTTTCACCATGTATATGTTTGTAAAAGAGTCAAAGAATACTCCTCTAAGCAAATTAAAGTCTCCTCCAAAGTAAAGGCACCATCAAAGAGTCTCCTCCAAAGCAAACACACCATCAAAAGAATTCAACCAAAGCTAAAACATCAAGTTAGCCTACAAATATCTAGTCAGCCTTCAAGTTGACCTAAAAGGAGGGACAATCCTCTATATATAGAAGTTATCCACTCCTCCAACATCAAGAATCCATTCTCTCTGAAATCAACGAAGTAAGGAGGCAAGAAAAGGGTGAACAAAGGATGAAGAAGAGGTCTCCATGTGTAGCAAGGAAGGTGAAGCATAGATTGAAGTCAAGAGGACTATTTTCTAGGGTAGAAAATAGTCACATGTGCAAGAGACATAAGAATTCCTACAAGCATAACCAAAGCAACAGAACAACCTTATATATATCTTTCTTTGGGCTAGAACATAGGCCTAAAAGGGCCTCCCACTCAAGTGAAGAAGTAAGGAAGAAGAGTGAAGGTAATAGGGTTGTTCTAAAGCCTATTACTGTCACATGTGCGAATAGAAGGAGACTGTCTCTGCTGTTATAATAGCCCTCCCATTAAAGTCATACAATTTCGTTGGTTGGTGAAGAAAAGGAAGGGATCATCATAAGGAAAGGGTCTCATTAAAGGTATCTCTTCTAGAGCAAGTGCAACAAGATCTAACAACAGTTGGAAGGAGGACGAAGTGCTGGGAAATGAAGTGTCAGGGAACAAAGTGTAGAAAGGAGGAAGGACTTGACTTGTGCTTGGAGGAAATTATAGTCAAGGGTCTAGGGTTTGGCATTGATCAATAAGAGAAACTTACTAAAGGAATTTTCTCTCAAGAGAAGAGATGTTTTGGCCTTGGAAGAGAGCCAACATCTTGTGTTCTTGTTTTTATGTTTTTGGTAGCAGTTTGATGAAGTACACACACATGTATTAATAAGAAGAAGAAGATTAAGCTACCAAGAAAAGTAAAAATACTCCACAAATTGTTAACAAGTCAAGAAGAATCACACTACATATAATTTCCCTTGATTCTTCAACAAGAGAGAGACACAAATGAAATGAAGGAATGAACTATAAAATCTCTCTACGATAGCTCCACAATCAAATGCAAGAAATGAAAGGACCAACAATACATAAGAGAGAAGTTTCTATAAAAAAATCATGTTTTATTTATACACTTGCAGATCCAATGAGCCCTTTTTTCTAGCCCATTAAAATCCCATTTTGAAAAGGATTGGGTCAGAAAACCATGTAGCCCCAATCCTAATCTCCTTTGTGGTCTCTACATGGAAATGAGATAGAAGGAGGAGTGACAAGGATGACTGATAGTATAATAGAAGGTCAGGGGCCAGACGGAGGAGCAACAAGGATGATGGATAGTACAATAGAAGGTCATTGTTATAGTGAAAATGGAGGGTAAGGGATGGGAGACTAACTGCCAAGATAGGATCCAAGAAATCTTGAAACTCTTTGTGCTTTGTAACTCATACTTTGTCCCATTCTCCTCCCAATTAATGTGAGTGGAGTATTTTTAAACCCTATAAAGGGATTTTTTTCTCTAGTTTAAAACATGTGTATAAAATATGTTGTATTTTTCTAGTGTCAATCATTTTGGCTTAGCATTTTCATTTTTTGGCAGAGTTTTTGATCCATATTTCTTCAGCTACCGAAATTATCCAAGATCTTTTAATTTTGTGGTGTTGTTAGAATTTTATTTAAAAGAGAATAAAGAACCACATGTGCATGCTTAAACAAGAGGAAACATGATAATAATCAGCAAATCAAGAACACGATACGTTTGATAACAGAGTTCACCCAGTGTGCTTACGTCTCCAGGGCCAGTGTCAAGGTAGTGGAGGTCGCTTCATATAATGTTGTAAATGACGTTGATGTACATTGACTATTCTTTGTCATAACAAGTTCATATACCCTCAACAAGAGTGGTTTGTCTCTCCACGAGATGTCCCTATAGGAATTCTCATTCAAAATGGGTTTCCTTCAACATGACAAACTAACAAGATCTCACATAATGTGGCAACGAGTATCCCCTCAACATAGTTACACAAGTGTCTCAACAACAATACATAGCATGAAAAGCTAATGAAATCTCATATAATGTGGCAATAATGATCCCTCGACATAGTATCATAGGGATATCAATAATAATACATCATCTCAACAATAATGAAAGGAAACATAACATGACTGCTTCATGTACCTTCACTTCTGAAGATGGACAAAAAATGAAAGGATTCGGCTGCTGAAACTGACTGCATCACTGAATTTCTAGCGTCGAGTAGTGTAAAATCGACTATACATTGATCAAATTCTGATACCATCAAAATCTGGGCCTTCGGGAATCTTTTAGATTCCCCATGATTCTCCAAAGATTTTGCTCCATGGGCTGACTAAAGATCTACTCCTCAAATGGAAAATCTGACTTCACCATTGCATTCCCTGCGGAATTTCATGAAATTTGATTATAAAGTTGACATCATTCTGGTAAAGTGAAATTTTGCCTCCCAAGGAATCTTTCAGGAATTTTCATCCTCCTGCATCAAGGTTCCACACCCTCTCTTAGGCAAGGTTCCACCTCAGCCTTCATGCATGGTTCCACTGCTATCTATCCACTCTGAGTTTCGTCGATACTCCATTCGGTCCAATGGCAAATGAGTCAGGTTTAAGTATATTTTTGCAAGCGGATTTTACAAAGGTTAGGCATACTGGCACATTGGTTAGCGTACCTAGGATAGGTTGTTGGCCTCCCAGTGGATCATGGGTTCAAATCCCTGGCTTGGCAATTTTTTTTTCCTTATTGTTTAATTAGCACTGGCTGTTATGGTTGTTACGGTTTGGAGAGTCGTTCACATGTAGTGGCATAACCGTTATTTAATTTGGAATGTCATGTGATTGGTTAT
Source organism: Pinus tabuliformis (assembly GCA_031772625.1). NCBI lineage: Eukaryota > Viridiplantae > Streptophyta > Pinopsida > Pinales > Pinaceae > Pinus > Pinus tabuliformis. The sequence goes on along the minus strand of CM062809.1, from coordinate 844,270,350 downwards.
GGAGGTGCTCGAGAGGCTGGCTAGGCAGGGTCAAGCCCCGTCACCTCCGGTATGTCGACAAGTGGCATATGGCATCGGGAGGAGGGGTTCCCCCCCCCCTCCCCCAACACCCATATTAATACATAGTTATGTTTAGTGGAGGCATGGAGTGTGGTGAGGGTCATGATCCGCCACCCAATTTGACTTTATTTTTACTACATATGACCAATGTGATGGGGGTGGCGGGGTAATCCAGGTGGATGTTGGTGGCCACCCACTTATCCCACTTGGACCCCCACAACTGTCTCTTTCAGTTTTTGAGTTTCCTTAATTGTAGCACAATTTACTATTTTTAGCAGTTTTTCGAGTCCTGAACTTCCAGAGCCGTTTTGAGGCCCTAAACGACATTTTTTGGGAAATATGGGAGCAACATGGGTCCATGGACTGATGTTGCTCTTCCTAAAGTTGTAGTGCTCGAACGGGACCCACAATTTGGTGTTTCATATTCTAGGGTTAGGTTTTGGGATGTTAAGGGTTTTCCATTGTTTCTCAATAATAAATAGGTCTTCCAGCCTCATTGTAACATAGTTCAGAGGCATGTAGCCACCACATCTCTTCTCAGAGATACGTTGCCATCGCCCTAGCTGTTTATTTCCATTTTCTGTTTGTAAGCATATCTCAGTATTTTACATTAATGAAATGAAGTATTATTTTTGCTACATCTTTGTGTTTATGGTTATCTCTGTAATTTGTTGCATTCCTATTTAAATCTGGATCAGTGGTATCAGAGCGGTCTGCTTTTTCTCTGTTTTTCTTTGCATGTCCCCAACGAGGTTGGGATATAAGGAGTTAGGGCTTGAACTGGTCGAACCTTTGCAAGACCTGCCTCGCAAATCCTGACGGCCTCCCATGGCGGATGAAAAGAAAGACGAAGAGGTAGGAGATCCTATCAAAATCTTGCTCGAAGAAGCCCTCGAGCGGCAAAGGAACATGATGATGGATAGCTTTGCGCAGATCCTTCAGCGGCTACCCAGAGGCGATGCATCGGCTTCCAATAGCTACTTTGGAAACGCCACACCCTTTAAGGTACAAGTTAATTTTGAAACCCCCATCTTCGAGGGTCAAATAGACGCAAATGCCGTAGATAAATGGTTAAATCTGCTAGATGGGTATTTTTCTGTTCATGAATTTTCGAGTCGGGAAAAGATTGCTTTCGCTCTTCTCAAAGCAGCCCCCCACGTCAAGGACTGGTGGGAAACCTACTATGAGCAAAAGAATGAAAGTACGGGCTCACTATTTTCAGCCGCACCCACTTGGGATTCATTCCGAGATGTCGTTAAGGAGCAGTACTACCCTGTCAAAAGCTATGAGGACAAATACATCAAATGGACCACACTGCGATAGGGAAGGGACCAATATGTGTCGGAGTTCACAAACATTTTTCATACCCTTCGCACACAGTTGGGTATCAAGGACTCTGAGCTACATTTGGTACTCAAATACCGCAACTGCCTACACAAATACATCCAAGAATTGATGGAGTTCCTTAACATCTCCTCGCTTGGCACGGCGTACCGATACGCTGTCAAAATCGAGCAAAAGTTCAAACAGAAGAAGCGAGACTTTGGATTTGCAAATCCGAAGACTAAAGGACAAAGCCAAGGCGGGGTGACCCAAGACAACCCGTCGAAGCCGCAAGAAAAGAACAACACCACGAAGTCGAAGAAGGACACAGGAAAGTGGTGTGAGTTCCACAAGAGTCCCACTCATAACACAAGTGAGTTTCGGACCAAGCAGTCACTGGTGGCCGAGTTGAAGGCTTCAGAATCAGATGCATGTTCTGACCCTGAGTTAGAACCCAACAAGGGGAATGGCAAAGGGAAGCAGATCATTGATGCGGAGCCCAGTGTCACTGTTGCCACTACCAAGATCCAAAAGAATGAGCCCGAAGACCCAGAGGAGGGGGAGCGTCTTTTCCACTCACAGATGTGGGTGAAGGGTTCTGTTAAACACACATGGATAGTAAAGACAATAGGAAAGATAAATCAGTGAGTGCATATTTTTATTAACATCAGATATACATTTATAGTACAATGTGTGACTCTTGGGTTTCAGATCCCAAGGTCTCTTGGACTGCTTAGTCTTTTCGGCTTCCACACTAACCCTTTAGGATTAGGTGTCCAACATTCCCCCCCTTAATTCGAAGGGTTAGGTATGAGTCCAAGAAGAGAGCTGTAATACAAAATGTGCAAAAAATGCATGGCAGCACTAGGCTGAATGTGCTCTATGAAATGTTGGTAAAAAAGGGCGGTGGTTTAAAGATGACCACCAACACTGGAACGCTTAGTGCAGTTCCCGGAACTCTTCCAAAACTGGCAAGAAACTGAAGTTTTTCTGCTAGAGGAAGTGTTCTCAATCTGTGATGGTTTAAGGATGACCAACAACTCTGGAATGCTTAATGCAATTCCCGGAACTCTTCCAAAACTGGCTAGAAGCTGGTGTCTTATGCTAGAGGAAGTGTTCTCAGATCGCCAACTGAAGGCATGTTCAGGCATCTTTGTCTCTGGCTACAACTCTGAAACTGGTGTGGCAGGTTGTGGCTCAGGCTCGCTTGATGTGACTTTGAAGCTTGTAGATGACCATCATTTCCCCCCCTGTCAAATACAAGGTGAGAAGATGGAGATAACTCAACTGCAAGACTATTCAATATTCTGGAACAAGTTTTGACATGTGTTTGGAATATCTTCTTGGCTGTTGATGCCCATTGCCAAGAAGCGATCCATCCAAGATGAATCTTTGTTCTTGCAGGACGTTTGTTTTTGAAGCACCTGTGTGAAGAATGGCTGGTTTTATGACAGTGCTCACATGGATGAAGATCAAAACAGTGATCTTTCAGATGGCCAACTCGGTCACAGTGTTGGCATTTCACGATCTGTTGTTGTTGTTGTTGTTGGTGTGAAAGAGGGGCAGAATCTGGAACAGCTGAAGCTGAACTGTCATGAGGAGCAGGTGAACTGTCATGAATGAATCCAGCACTCTGAAACTGAATGGGCTTGGCATAGTCTGGAATATGAAAGGACAAGTCCTTGTCATATCCAAGACCAGTTTTGTGCTTGTTGTGGACAAGCTGTTCCCAAGGTCTGATGATGGGCTTGGGAAGTGCAGATTGAGTTTCTGCATCTGCATGTACAATTGCTGCTTTATCTGTAACATTATTAACATGCTGCTGATGGGTGGTTGTCTCAATGTTCTGAACAAAAATAGGTTCAGAATGGTGTCTATTTTGATGTAGCTCTTCTTGCTGTAGCTGTGATTCAAGCTGCAAAAAATCGATCTTTTCTTGTGCATTTTGTAGACATGTCTGAATTTCTGAGAGAAAATCCTTACTGATTTTGACTGTCCCATCAGGAGTGGAATGAATTAGGATATTCAGTAACTTTAATGCATCTTCAAGTCTGGTCATTTCCTTCATCATCTTATACATTAAAGAAACTGATCACGACTATCAACCAACAACAATCACTCACAATTTAATGTCATTGCAATATCCTGGGTAGATGTACTTCTACTGCATCTTTCAGAGTCTTCAAATCTGATTCTTATTTCAGGTGGAACGAAAAATTCATGAGAAACTCATCAACTCAGCAGGGACGGTGTTCAGTTACATAGACGAGCAGAATAAATTCGCCGCAAAAGAGCAGACAATAATTGATGGATTTCAGTCGATGACACATATGAATGAATCCCTTGCAAATATTACGCAGAAAGAAAAGGACATTCTGGCGAAAACAGTAAATGTCTTGAACTCCATGCACAATGCTGTGGATCCGGCTACAATTATCATGTTCGACTCTCAACTCACCGAATTCCAGCGTGAGATGGAGAGAGTTAGAGAACAACGACTGAAATCAATCCAGCAACGCAAAGATCTGAACATTCGCAGAATAAAAATGGCAGAAGAGATTCTTGAAACTGTCAAGGCGGCGAGAGCGGCTGAGGATAAGTTCAATCGTCAACACTATGGGGAGCACAGAAATGTAATGGAAGAACTTTGAGCCGCACGAATGAAACGAGAAGATGTCCAACGAAAGTTGAATGCTGCATTCCTTGATTATTCAGCAAATACCACAAAGAAGGAAAAGAAAACCCAAAGTTGTATGAGAGAGCGATGTTACATAGACTTCTATGTTTGATGCTTGATGATGGGAGATGTCACAAGTTCGAATAGTCAACCGTGGAGAAGAACAAAGCAATTGTACCAATCCTCAAACGAGGTGAGCGGTCCCTTTCACAAATGCAACACATAATTTTCACTCCACATCAGTGTTAGATTGCATTATAATTTATCTTGATATCGGTTGATTTTGTTGTTAGACACTCTCAGAATTGTGGCAATTGTCGCCATGATGAAGCAAATTGTATTCCACCATATCAGGAGCGAGATTAAAAAGAATGCATCATGGAACACTAAAACGCACCAACCATAATCTCTACCATCATATATGATATGACCTTTAAAAAAAACTTCAATGCATGTACGCCCACCATAATGCATATATCGGCCTTCAAGAGTAAGTTAACGCGGAATGTATATAAGTTCAACGCATATACCACATATACATACCATTACCTAGTCTCCAACGCATAATATATATCCGTAGCATACCATACCATACCAGCAGCTGTATGTAATCAACCTCTCATTACAGGGGTTTCGACCGAGTGCATAGTTCATGATCTTCGACACCGAATATAATATATATGCTAGGAGGAGTCTTGAACACAAAGACTCATCACTATTTCACAGGTAATTCGCACTGTACATATGATATACCTATTCTCTTGCAGGAGCACACGCATCATTGAAACCACAGTTATGTCTTGCAAATATTTGACTAGTGTACATTCCAACACATACGAACCAGCTTGCATGGCAATGTTTTAACGAACACAGAGAAGGGATTGCTTGCACCATTCAACGTAGAGAAGGAACATTACAGGTGGGTAACGTGCAGATGGACTAGTCAACAGTTTTTAGGAATCAACGCGGAGAAGGAATAATTTGAGATATAAGCACACTGTCAGAGTCGATTTAGAGAATTACATTTACAACTTGGGAAGAGACGTAGGACTTGTGCCCGGCAGGTCGCGGGTTCAAACCAAGGACCCGACTTTCTCCATTTTGCAATTAGATTGCGATCTTCATAGTCTTAGTCTAGACAGAATTTATACAGCTCCTTGGATATTTCCTTTCGGCAGTAATACAAATCAAACACATATCACCTTATACAGCTCCGACCATCATTCGTATTTGGGTATTCCCAGGCGTTGTACAGCCGATGCGTTATTCCTTAGCTGTTCAACTTTCTCCATCAGGCTCAGCCGAGATATTAGATCTTCCACGCGCACTGTTATGGGTTTTGAAGAGTCACAAAACGCGTAAGATCGTGTCGCTGGATTACTGCTATCGCACGCAAAAGGAGGCTCTTCGACTTCACACTATAACCGACAACGCACCTGGGCAGCGAATTCTCCATACAGGCCACGGACAGCAAAATCTCAAACGCCACGCCACAGCAAAATCTCAGGCCACGGACGGCATGATCTCAAATGCACCATACATAGTCTTTGGAGTCACATACATTTTAAACACATGTATCAGTTTAAAATGCACCATTATGTAAGCGCAGTCACCATAATAAACGCAGTCACCAAAACGCACTGCAATTATGAAACTATAATAAACGCAGTTCAAATGCACCAGGTTCAAACACAAGCAGCGTTTCCAGCGAAAATGAGGTTCAACGCATTGATAATTCAAACATTCATGCGCAGAGAATGAAACGTTCACACAGTCAGGATGCGCAGAGAATGAAATGGCCAGGCATGTCAGAGTGCCGAAGGCATCTCCTTTTCCAACGCACTCTGCAGTAACGTCAATAATAAGTGCGCAGCGTTGTCAACCCTTATGCAGGTCAGAGACAAGCGTTAGCGCTGGCAGAGGCAGAATATGGGACAGAGGAGTGCTCAGGAAAAAACTGATGCGCAGATAATGTCAGAGGCGCTCAGGACAGAGGGCGATAGACTCAGCAGTGGCAGCGCTATGTCAGGCATATGCGCAGAGAATATTGTGGACAGATGCCTTTATGCAGACAAAAGGGTCAGGACTGCCAGGCACATAACAGGCCACAGAAACACAACTTGGCTCTGATACCATGTTAAACACACATGGATAGTAAAGACAATAGGAAAGATAAATCAGTGAGTGCATATTTTTATTAACATCAGATATACATTTATAGTACAATGTGTGACTCTTGGGTTTCAGATCCCAAGGTCTCTTGGACTGCTTAGTCTTTTCGGCTTCCACACTAACCCTTTAGGATTAGGTGTCCAATAGGTTCGCTGCTGCAATTAATTGTCGATAGTGGCAGCCAAAAGAACCTCATTTCAGCAGAGGTCGTGAAGCGGTTGGGCCTACCAGCTACACCACACCCGCAGCCGTACAATATCGGGTGGCTTCATGAAGGACAAGATCTCAAAGTTCACTAGCAGTGCCACCTTCCCTACAGCATCAAGCCCTTCACAGACCAGGTATTGTGTGATGTTACACCTCTGGATGTTTGTGATGTACTATTAGGCCAGCCATACTTGTGGAGGTGATATGCTATGTATGAGTCAAGGCCTCGCGATGTCATTATTTCTTTGAATAATTCATTATACAGGATACCGGAGGTAGCCCCACCTACCGCCACTTCTTTGATCACTGCTAAGAAAGGCAGCAAGCTCATCTCACAGACTAGGAAATTTATTTTTTGTTTGGTTCGCTCCCAAAGTAAGGGGAAGATCGTTGCTACATCCATGACCCCCATGAAGGGTTCCTCCACGCAGCAGCAACAACAAAGGGATACGATCATGATAGAACACAGGAACAACTTCTCCTCACCCACAGGGGTACCACACAAGCTTCAAGTGGGCAACAAAGTCTAGTTGCATCTACAGAAAGAACGCCTTACAAGAGCCCATCAAAAACTTAGACCACTCCGACATGGTCCTTACACTAGTACCAAGGCTACGGGAAATAGTGCTTTGGAGCACAGAATTCCTCCATTCCTTCGCCTGCACCAAGTGTTCAATGTGTACCGCCCTCGACCATCCTTCCCACCATTACTGGACACATCAGAGATTGCAGAACAGCTTAGCAGAAGCTTCTTCATCTCAGGGAGGAACTCAACACAATGGGGACCATTGCTTCCTAAGGGGGGAGGAATGATCCAGGTGGATGTTGGTGACCACTCGCCTATCCCACTTGGACCACCACAACTGTCTCTTTCAGTTTTTGAGTTTCCTTAATTGTAGAACAATTTACTATTTTTAGCAGTTTTTCAGGTCCTGAACTTCCGGAGCCATTTTGAGGCCCTAAATGACGTTTTTTGGTAAATCTGGGAGCAACATGGGTTCATGGACCAATGTTGCTCTTCCCAAAGTTGCAGTGCTCGGATAGATCTTTCTAATGAGCTATTGTACGCGTCAAACGAAGATCGTATGCCAAAGTTATGACCCCGGGAAATTGATGTACCAATTTACCTAAACGGGGCCCACAATTTGGTGTTTCATTTTCTAGGGTTAGGTTTTTGGATGTTAAGGGTTTTCCATTGTTTCTCAACAATAAATAGGCCTTCGAGCCTCATTGTAACACAGTTCAGAGGCATGTAGCCACCACATCTCTTCTCAGAGATAAGCTACCATCGCCCTAGCTGTTTATTTCCATTTTCTATTTGTAAGCATATCTCAGTATTTTACATTAATGAAATGAAGTATTATTTCTACTGCATCTTTGTGTTTATGGTTATCTCTGTAATTTTTTGTGTTCCTGTTTAAATCCGGATCAGTGGGTTATGACTCGACCCCCATTTTTTGTTTTTTTGTTTTAATAACAATGGTTTTTTCCGAATTTGCCGAAAATAAGGGACATTGGGTAAATCAAGTAGGCAACAATTTCACCCGCTCAGTTGTCAAATTCCATGCACTAGGTCTTGGTCAATTTGTAGGATCATTAAGCCTACCACTTGGCCAAGTTTGTCCAAAAATTTGACCAGCTCTATCTCCCTCATACAAACTCGGATTGGAGTGTCGTTTGGACCATTGGAATCAGGGAGACGAGCACTATGCTTTAGTTTTGGTTCAAGAGAAATCTAGCCACTTTGAATTTTGACCTATTATGAGTCTTCTTTGACCTCTGGGTGTCTCTAGAGCCACCTGGATCAGTTTTCCATTTAGTTTTTACTTTTTTGAACCATCTTGATGTGTGTGCAAGATTTTAATGGTTATGATTGTACCAATATGGTTGTAAATGTCACAAAGAAATGAAAGTTCAAATTTTCACAATAGGTGCACAATTTAAAAAAAACGAAGCTCAGTTTTTTTATTCTAGAACTTTGTTGTAGTCCATTGGAAATTCTTGTTTTCTCATGGAAAACAATTTCAAATCAGTCATCTTAGGATCCAAATAATTGGTGAATTGCAATTTGGTTTCAAATATTGTTAAGAATTATAAATGTAAATAACAATGAGTTTCAGAACATAGAACTAGAAAGTGATTCACTGCAACAATAACAATACAATGAACACTATGGATCAGTCTCTCGTTCTACATTTTGCAAATTCTAATCACAATAATTTACACACAGTGATTAATTAGTTAAATTTCCACTAGATCCATATAAAAATACAATAAGGTATTTGGTTTAAAAGTGTAAAGAACTTACCATACTTAATTGTTAATAATGATTTAAATTTAACATTTTCCTTGAAGAAATTACCAAATTACAGGGAATATTCTCCTTGAGAAGCTGAGATCCCAAAGTAAGAAATATCAATGAAATATTGCACACAAATAATTATACTTCATAAACTAAATTTATGATTGGTGAAGTTCAATGGTATACAACATGACTCACACAAAAGTAAGGATACCTTAAAACACCATAAGGATACCTTAAAACACCTCTCGACTACTTGGGGAGTTTTGCGTGCATCATTTTGAAAGAAAACCAAGTTGTTAATGCTCAAAACTTTGTGAATAATTTACTACATGGCATAACATAGTTTTGAGTTAATTGGATAGTTTTGTTTGACAGCGTAAAATTGACTAACATTACAATTAATTTGTCCAATTAAAAAGAAGGGTTATTGTTGTCATTTTGGCAAAGATAAATTGAGATTGTATACGAAGGATGAATGTTCAAAGTTTGATAAGTTTATATTATAGATGAATTTAATTTAATTTGTAAAATTTTATGTTTTTCATTTTGAAGATTTTAATCTTTACTCTCTTTTATGTTTTCTTAAAGTAGAGAATATGTATAATTGTCAAACTAACTTATTACTTTCTTAATTTTCAATTTATTATTGTTATTTATTTACTTAACTTGCAAGAATCAAGTGAAAGCAAAATATTAGATTATTTTTGTTATATATATAACAATTTAAAGGGACAAAAATAAAACATTTCGAAGTAACAAGAATGGACAGTGGACATTTCACAATTCATGTAATTTGAGAGTAAAAAAAATGAAGAGATAAAAAAATATATAAGAGAGGACATTCCATTATGCATGTCCTGGCTAGAAAGAATACGCTAATATAAAGTTGCGAAGAGGAATTAGACAATGATAGGAAAATAAGAATAAATTAATTTGTTAGCCTTGTTTTTAGAATTTCTTTCTAAGTAGATTATCTTAGGAAGATTATTTTAGGAAGTGAATATATATATAATAGTTTAGAAACCCATGATGTGTAGACTAGTTGGGTTGTGTGAGGTTTAGTCTTGGAAAGTCCTAGCCAGGTCACATGTTCAAAGCTCATGGGGAGGGGTTGAGGATGGAAGCCACTTTGGGGGAATTAAACTTCCCAATGGGAATTTCTAGGTATATTATCTCATACTCATGCTCAATGTTATTTCACTTCCCTAGGGTTATGTAATCTATAGAATCCCAATACCCTAGGGTAGAGATTTATCTCATACCTATGTTCAATGTTATTTTGCTACCTTAGGGTTATGTAATCTATAGAATCTTAGTGCCCTAGGGTAGAGACATTATCTCATATCCATGCTCATGTTATTTCACTATCCTAGGGTTATGTTATATGTAGAATCCCATCGCCCTAGGGTAGAGATATTATCTCATACATATGCTCAATGTTATTTCACTACCCTAGGGTTATGTAATCTGTATAATGCGAGTGCCCTAGGGTAGAGTTATGTAATCTGTAGAATCCTGCTGCCCTAGGGCATTGAATCATTTTAAATAACAAAAAATCACAATCACGCCCAAATCCATATTGCTAAATTCCCACCAAAAAAAGAAAAAACATCTATTAGTTAGATTGTGTCGTATTTATCATGGAAATTGTGACATAGAGAGTATTTAGGATATCTACCATTAACATGTGTCCTTTAGTTTCCAATTACATAATTTTATTTTTATAACAAAATTTACATATCATAATAGAATTTTGACTTTCTATTTATATCTATAGTTGAAAAATATTGTTTCTCTTTGTTTTGGTTTTACAAGTGGAAAACGATTGTGCTTTAACAATCTCTTTGTGAGATTTAACCCAATTTTTTTTTTCAAATACCAAGATTACAAGGGCATCATATTGTAATATATGATGACTATGGTATATATTTGGGAAAATATTCAAATGTTATTGATGGATAATTATGTAATATTTTTGTTGACATTATGATTTTGTTACCTTTTTCTCAAATAAAATATTGATCTATTTACTTAGGACATGAAAATCCCAATAAATGCATTTTGTCATTATCAATCCATGATTCATGTCAATTTCATTAAATATTATTATATGAAATGATAATGATAAGAATTGAATAGTAGGTTTGACTTCCTATATGTATTCCAATAATGGAATTGAATTGAATTGAATTAGGAAATTTTAGCTTTTGATAGTCATTTTCTCAGTGCATGTATGAGTGTATATGGGATAGAAAATTTGAGCTAGTCATGAAAATGTAGGGTATATTTACTAATGTTAAACATATATGTTGAAAATGTAATTGAATTAAATTGAAATGAACTATGAAATTTCAATTTTTGATATCATGTTTTCGTAATACAAGTATAAGTGAATATGGAATATAAAATTTGAGTTGGAGGTTGGAAATGTCAGATATCTTCACTAATGTTGAATATATATGTTGAAACTGGGAGGTGGTAGCAAGCGTTAGATCAAAGATGAAACACTGTGGGGTGATCAAAAAACTAGAATGCAATTGGATTGAGATTAGAAACGAAGTTCATCTTTTATAGGGAATGGATTCACCCACAATCAAAGAAAATCTATATGATATTAGATAGCTTTACCATGAAGATAAAGAATGTATAATATGTGTCTTACAAATAGTTTTTTATGTTCACGAGGTTAACCAAAGTTAGTTTTTATACCTTATAATATTTATATAAACATAAACTTCGCTCTCTTTATTTATAACAATCAATTAAATGTTCATCAAATGAATCAAGGCTTTATAACTTATAATATTTATGCAATCAAATGTTCATCAAATGAATAAGGCTTTATACCTTATAATATTTATGCAAACAAATTATTTCATGTCTTCCAATATCAAAATATGTATATATATTCATTGCAAGTTAATTACACATATAACATGAATAGAATAAATAATGGATTTAGAACAAGGATACTAAAGAAAAAATTTATTTAATTAATTTATATTTTAATAAAAAAAATAAAAAAAATGGTTTAATTTAATTATCAAAATTTAATAGGTTTTGATTTTTTTTTACATTTTTCAATTTTATATATATAAAAGAAAACAAAATCAAATAAAAAAATAACTTAGGCTTAACAATTATTTTTAAATAGTAGTATATTTAAAATATTATTATAAAAGTACATAATTAAATGTGTAAATAGTGAAAATAACTTAGACGAAAGTGTTTAAATATTCTAATCGGGTTAGAAATATTAGAATGAGAGTAGTTGTTTCAGGTTGTTTGATCTTTGTAATATTGTGAAGTCCAATGATGGGTTGCATAATGTGATGGTTGATCACTAAACTAGTAATATGATTTTAAGAAATTTGAGTACTTTATAGGAAGATTTAACATATAAATAAAAGTTGTGATAGTATACACCTATAAATAAGACATTAATAACATGCATGCATTCTTAATAATTATTGGTTCCATGTGGAATAACATATTTGATATGGTTATGTTTTAATCTTCAAGAAAATAGATCTATATAGATAGCAAACATTTTAAGCACGACCTAGTATAGGACATGGGGAATTATGAAGGAAATCATGCCTTAGGACTTATTGAAAGCTTCCAAAAATTCATGTGATGTCTTGAGAGTATCATATTCTTCTTCTTTGTGATATGGGCATCATTTGAAGTTTTGAAATATAGGTATGATCGTCATTTCCTTAACCGTGGTTGGGTCTGGAAACTCAAACCTCGATCCATTAAGTTATATTATTGGGTTAAAGGGACATGAATGAGGATTTGAACCACAACATAGGACCTTTCTATGTCTTGAACCATCATACATGCCATATTGAGTGTATCATTGGCCTATGATTGGGAATGTCAGTACCAGTAGGTGCTTTTCAGTAATAAGTGTGTTTCTCGAGATCATGAAAATGATTTAGGGAAGAAGGTCATGCATTTAGTCCTAAATAAATCTTTGAGGCATTTAGAGCATGGCATTTTTTATATGCTTAAAATATTTCTTAGAGTTATAAATGCCTCAAATATTTCTTTAGGGCATAATACATGGACTTGTTTCTTAGATCATTTCAAATGTTTTGGTAAATATACCTTTTACTCAAAACCACCTATTGGCATTGAAATCCTTAATCATATTCCAATGATTTCCTCGGGATGCCTTGTGCAGTTGTTTTAGATTTTCTTCTCGGACCAAAAAGGATAGAGACCTTTATTAAACCCTAAGGTTTTTTTTTTCGCATGATCATGTCTAGGGCCATGTTTAGGGCCTCAAGACCCATGTTCAAAGTGATATTATTGTCCCAATATGAATAGAAATTTTCCTTAGGGCATAAGGCTAAGGTTTCCTCCCTAACCATGTTCAAGGCATCATGACCCAAATCTTCAATAGAACTCATCACCACATGCTAATTAATCAAAGTGTAATTTGATCCACTAGATATAACATTAGAGAAATCTAATCTTGGTCATACAATGAAACAAACTTTTATCTATTTGAACTTTATCCATCAAGTTATTTATATTATGGTCATTATTTCCAAAATTTGCATTACACATGTAATGGACATGACTAACTCCACATTTCCTCCAACAAATTTACATATTGCATTGCACAACATTAAAGCAAATTTTCTATATGTTTTTTACTGTGGACCCTAAAGTTTGTTTGGCTAGATACCATCAACCATGGGGACATTAAGGTATCCCTTGCCTGAAAAAAATATCAATCTAATCAAAATACAATCTAATATACACTAGATATTACAATTAAGCAACCCAATCTTCTTCATAAAACAAAACAATTTTTCCTTTGTGTGAACTATAACATATAGGTTCATGTATATAGAAAATTTTGAAGAGGATAAATGGATTTGAAGCAGAGGTTGAGACCCTTAGTGTGATTCAACATGCCAATATCCTAAAGCTCATGTTTTGCATCTCAAGTGTAGAATCAAATTTCAAGTTATTGGCATTTGAGTACATGAAAAATGGTAAAATGTTTGAGTTCTTTCATGGGGGATTAGAATCAATACGGGAACTGGCGTCGCATGTCCAAATTTCTACTACATGCTATGGATACCAAATAACTATGGCCATGCACTAAGTCAATGATTGGCCTAGTGCATGGTCGTTAATGTTTACCCTCAGTCGATAATTCAAACTCAAGTTACAAATATTTATTTACTCTTTGAAACAACTTGTAAAAAATAAGTTAGGGGTCGAGGCCAATTTTTACATTGTTAATAGGCTAGATGAAATGGTGATAATTATTTGACATTGGAGAAGTTGAGTTGGCCCACTCTGAAGCTACGTCTGAAAAAAAATGGTAACTATGAAAGAGGGAATCATTTTCAAACATTATATGGGTCGGTTTATGGTGATCTCGACATAATAATTCTCAGCCCTAGCTAATAAATCATATAACAATATATTCCTTCAAACCTATGCAAATAAAAATTGGCTGAAGATGTTCAAAATAAGCAATCTCTTTATAGACTTAAATGTTATTGTAATTGGGAATATCTCCCCAGTGATATTCATTGGTACTATTGTGGCTAATTCTAACACCTGTAGCAACAATTCTTCAGGGAGTAAGAAAAGAATCCTAGAGACAGTCTCTGGGTTGATTATAGACCAGTGCCTAGGACATCTTATGTAGTTCTAGCAAATTTATCTTGAGAGCTTGCACCACGAATAGTTTTATGTCACGAATAGTTTGAAAATGGTTGGTCCATAGCTGCTCATGAAAGAACAATGTAAGAAATAACATGTGTAGAATTCCACAGGGAGTAATAATAAAACAATGGTCGCCAAAGCAGATTGAAACTCACAACAAATCAATTGTTAATGGAGATGGAATAGTACAAGACAATAGAGATAAAATCCATCAAAGCAAACCTTATACTTTAAGAATTTTGTATCTCTGGATTTAGAGGAAAACGAGAGAAATGAAAGGTTTATGAGATGCTGAGATGCATGGAGCACCTTTTAAATACCTTATCACCATATCAATACATGAATTTTTTATCAAATACTTGACTGAAATGAGTCTGCATATAATGGAAATATATCTAGCTGCTACTTACATGAAATTTGAGGAGAATGTCAAACACATATGGAAATACTAAGAGAGAAAAACATATTGTAAATCAAGGAATTGGAATCACCACAATTCTTCCATTAATTTCTCTAATAGAGCGCATACATCAATTTTCATACAATGCCTTTGTGAAATAAGAAAAGGATACACTCAGGAATTTCTTTCAAAAAATTCTCAACCTATGTTAAGTGTTATTTCCCTCTATTTACCTGGAGAGGGGAGCTTTGAACAGTGGTTTAAAAAAAATATCTTAGCCCAACCTCAACTGTCAGATCGGCTAGTTGTCTTGGCCTGGGATGGCTGTGTGGCCCAAAAAGACTAAAAAAGATTAATTTCCTCATTAGATTGTGACACAATCCATGATAACAAAACAAGTCCATAACATATGAAAACTTCAGCAAAATATCTCCATGCCCATTCTTGGGATCGCCTTTGCCATGATCTGCCTCCTCTTCTACTTAGTTTGTTCCCATCACTTCTACCTTTACTACTTGAACCATTCATTCTCCAGAGTTGGGAGTGATAACAATTTTAATGCCATAGTACAGAAGTAGATGTCATCTCTGCAGTACTTCATCTTCCTTCTGCATAGAGCCCCATGTTGAATCATTAAGTCCTCCGAGCTTCCATACATTCATTTACTTTGTTTGTGTTGACCCTGATTTCTTGTCACAAGGGGCTTTATAGGGTCAGCCCATGTCGATTTCTAAATTCTCCATATCCTTCTTAAATGTCTAAACTGCCAACCCAATACCTATTTAAAGCTCTACATTACCCTATCATGGTGCTATTCCATTGGGATTTTATATTAGAAGACCTCACAGAATGATGCCTTCCGATCTACTTTAGCCTCTTTTACTTTGAGCGCCTTCCCCCTTTTTCATCATATGACCAGGCGCTTGGTCCTCAGGTGCTAAGGCCTTTGGATGCGTGTCTGGGGGGCCCATTTCTTTGTTAAGTAAAATCCTTCATATCGACGAAATCCTCAACCTTTACACTATTCAACCTTCACAACATTGGAAACATCGATCGCCGATTGGGCCCACCTGGGATATTGCAATTGGCACATCAGCGATTCCCGACTGGTGCCACTAGTGTGACCTCCATAACTTTTGATCACTAATTGCGAGATCCCTCCTTAAAACTTAGCCCTCGATTTCTTGCTCCTCCTGTGATTATGGACAAGCCCCTGTATCAGAGCCCCCCAGTAAAAGGTTCACTATCAATGAATTCCATTTTGATGCACCATGCACTGCTACCCCTGATCGTTGATCATCGACTGGTGACGTCATCAGTGTCATGTGTCACTTCTTGAGGGGTGACACGTGTCACCTAGATATGTCCCCATAGGACCCTAAAAGTGCCAAATCAGCATGCCACATGTCCTCCATACTACCACGTTATGGTGACATGAGAACCACCATGTCTTTATCGGATCCAATAATATTCTTCCACGTGCCCCCCCTGGAGGGGAGAGAAAGGGCTCGCCTGCCCCTAGTTCTATGTCGATTTCCTTTGTCATGATTTACAAGATGATCCCCAGCACTTTACACTGTTATCTCTTTTCTCATCTATTTCTTTAGGGTGGTCTTTTGCGTACTGTCGGGACCTTCGATTGTCGATTTGCGGGATTCCTTCTTAAGACATTTTCTCCTTGGCTTCAAGTTTTCAACAACAGCTCTGATTTGTTATAACTTCTGATTCCAGGGTCCATTTTAGGAGTTCCATATGTCATTGGATATCTAATTCTGAGATTTACCCATTGGAGAAGGTCTAATCAATCTTTAACTGCTTTTGTGGCCCTGTAGATGGCTGCAAACTTTTCTGCCCAATTGCACCTTTTTAATAGCTAAAGACAAGTTTTGCAGAGGGTGACAACACTGGCTCCACCTAGGGACAGTGCCTTGCTGGAAAGGTGGTGATAACATGTAGATTAGTGCCCTTCTATCCATTGGGCATGGAGTCATTTTATTCATGTATATAAAATAAAAAGCCGAAATGTAAAGGACTGAAAGTATAACTGATTTTTTACAATGTCTCACTGGTATGTACAATGGGTAAGGGATATACCTTTTAGTGATGGAAGTATAATTTGAGGAACTTCCTATTTACAGGAAACTCAAACATTTCACCCTCCAAGTTCTCCAGTAAGAAAGCATTGTTTCCCTTTGTCTCAACAATCTTGAAGGGCTCAAACCACAAGGGGTCAAATTTTCCATGTTTGCCTTTATCTTCTCCTCTTGTATCACACCTTAAAACTATATCTCCTAGCTGAAGAGGTCTGTCTTTAGCCTTGTTATCAGATAAGGACTTCACCTTTTGCTAGTAGTTATCTAGCCTATGATTCACCTGTTCTCAGGTCTCCTGGAGCTCCACCAATTAACATATCCTTTCAGTTAAAGAGTTGGGTTCCTCTTGTGCATCTTGTATCATCTTAGCCACTAATGTAGAAAACTAAATGGGGAATACAACAGCTTTCCCATAAACCAACTCAAAGGGGATTTACCTGTGGATCTTTTCAGAGTGACCCAAATTTCCCATAGTGCGAATTTCAGCTGAGAATCCCAATTACTTTTACTTTCTGCAATTGTTTTCTTGAGGATTCTCACCACTATTTTTTTGGAAGACTCAACCAACCCATTTCCTTGGGGATAGTAAGTGGTGGAATGGCCAGTTGTGACATTATATTTCTGACAATAGGCATTAAAATTTTTAGACTTGAAATCCTAGGTGTTGTCAGTCACGATCTTTACAGGGCACCCAAACCTGGCCAAGATATTCTCCTCCATAAACCTCATAACCACATTGTCAGTTGCATTCTTGGTTGGTACTGATTCTACCCATTTGGTGAAGTAGTCTGTGGCGGTGAGGATACACTTGTGTTGGCCACTGGAAGGATGATGTATTTCCTGAATGAAGTCTAGTCCCCATTGTCTGAAGGGTTCTTCTATAATAATAGGGATCAAAGGGAGTGGAGCCAATTTTGCATCTCAGCAAATACTTAACACTGTTGACAGGACCTAACATAAGAATGGATATCTCCAAATAGTGTGGGCCAATAGAACCCTGCTTTAAATATCTTATGTGTAGTGGTCTTCCAATTGTAGTGCTCCCACAAATGCCATTATGGAACTCATATATCACTCTTTGCGTTTTTGTTTCAACCAAACATAGCAACAACACTCCCACCAGGTCTTTCCAGTATAGTTTCCCATTAGATATAACAAACTTTTGGGCTTGAGCCCTCAATGCTCTGTACTTGGATCTCTCCACCTTTGTTGGGCATCTCAGAAATAGTAAATAGTGGATGATATTTTGATACCAGGCCGAAGTTTCATATTTGATATGAATATTTAGAACTGCGGCTTGGATCATGGGCTATGTACCCTCTTCTCCCTATTCTGCTAATAGATTTATCCCCAATGCCTGACAATTTGACTCTGATAGGCTCTTAGCCAACCCTTGTCCTTTAATGAGCTTTGTGGGTCTTGCCTCCATGTCATACTCCTGGATTCTTGCAATCCACTTACCCCTTTTACCCTCGTTGTCTCCTTGTACTAGGATGTCCTTCACCACTGTTGTTGGGACATAAGCCATGATGCTTGAATGTAGCACATAGAATCTGAAAGCCTTCAAAGTTTTGACTAGAGCATATGCTTATTTTCCAATATATTATATTTTAGTTCAGCATCTCGCAACACCTGCCTGAAAAAATCCATGGGCTAGTCATGGCCTTCCTTATTTTTATGAAGTAATACAACAACGATAGTATGGGTAGAGGAAAAAGAAAAGATATACAATGGCCTCAAATAGTCCGAGCTGACTAGCACCAGAGCCTTTGCAAAAGCTCTTTTGATTCTAGAGAAGGATTCTCGATAATCTGGGCCCCACTTTACTTAACTTTCCTTTTTCAACATTTCAATAATGCCTTTCAACATTTTTGCGTAGTTAGGCACAAACCTTCTCAAGAAATTAATCCTCCCTAAGCATGTTAAACACACATGGGCAGCAAGAGAAAATATGAAAGATAAAACATGCAGTACAATTTTTATTGACAAATGATATACATTTATAGTACATTATGTGACCGTTGGGTTTCACATCCCAAGGTCTCTTGGACTACTTAGTCTATTCAGCTTCCACACTAACCCATTTAGGATTAGGTGTCCAACATTCCCCCCCTTAATCCGAAGGGTTATGTATGAGTCCAAGAAGAGAGATGTAATACAAAATGTGCAAAAAATGCATGGCAACACTAGGCTGAATGTGCTCTATGAAATGTTGGTATAAAGGGTGGTGGTTTAAGGATGACCACCAACACTGGAATGCTTAGTGCAGTTCCCGGAACTCTTCCAAAACTGGCAAGAAGCTGAAGTCTTCTGCTAGAGGAAGTGCTCCTATTGTTTTGAAGAGGGAAACCTTCAACCAATAAAGGGAGGTCTCACCCCACATAAAAGGGAGAACTTCAACCTGAAAAGGGAAGTCTCAACCTGTGATGGTTTAAGGATGACCAACAACTCTGGAATGCTTAATGCAATTCCTGGAACTCTTCCAAAACTGGCAAGAAGCTAGAGTCTTCTACTAGAGGAAGTGTTCTCAATTTTGTTCCTGGAATTCTTCCAAAAGTGGCAAGAAGCTGAAGTCTTCTGCTAGAGGAAGTGTCCCAGATTACCAATTGAAGGCATGTTCACGGGCGTCTTTGTTTCTGGCTACAACTCTGAAACTGGTGTGGCAGGTTGTGGCTCAGGCTCGCTTGATGTGACTTTGACGCTTGTAGATGACCATCATTTCCCCCCCTATCAGATACAAGGTGAGATGATGGAGAAAACTCAACTGCAAGATTGTTCAATACTCTGGAACAAGTTCTGACATGTGTTTGGAATATCTTCTTGGCTGTTGATACCCATTGCCAAGAAGCGATCCATCCAAGATGAATCTTTGTTCTTGCAGGACGTTTGTTTCTAAAGCATCTGTGTGAAGAATGGCTGGTTTTATGATAGTGCTTACATGGATGAAGATCAAAACAATGATCTTTCAGATGGCCAACTCAGTAACAGTGTTGGCATTTTACGATCTGTTGTTGTTGTTGCGGTGGAAGAGGAGTAGAATCTGGAACAGTTGGAGGTGAACTGTCATGAGGAGCAGGTGAACTGTTATGAATAAATCCAGCACTTTGAAACTGAATGGGTTTTGAGTAGTCTGGAATATGAAAGGACAAGTCCTTGTCATATCCAAGACCAGTTTTGTGCTTGTTGTGGACAAGCTGTTCCCAAGGTTTGATGATGGGCTTGGGAAGTGCAGACTGAGTTTCTGCATCTGCATGTACAACTGCTGCTTTATTGGGCACTAGATCTGAATCAATTGTAACATTATTGTCTTGCTGTTTATGGGAGTCTGTTTCATTATTCTGAACAGAAACAAGTTCAGAATGATGACTCCATTGTCGTAATTCTACTCGCTATAGCTGAGATTCAAGCTGCAAAAAATCAATGCTTTCTTGTGCATGTTGTAAAGATGTTTGAATATCTTTGAGAGTGTCTTTGCTGACTTTAACTGTGCTTCCATCAGTAGATAATATTATAGTGCTTAAAAACTCCAATAATCCATGAATTTTCTCCATTATTCAAACAATCAAATCAATAAATGACCAAAAATGCACTTGTAAAAAACAATAATGGTTTTAGAACATTAATTTTCCAAATTTTCAACACGAATTAATTTGCATTGATGTCTACTCATGTTCTCACTTCACAGCAATCCCAATATTGTTGCTTTAACAGAATGTCCATCTTAACAGGTTTGCAGCACACAGGCTCTTCTTTTCCAGTGATAACAGGACCCCAACATAAATGAGATTAGCTTCTATGATTCATCGACCATAGACCATATAAATTTTGGACACAAACTCAAGGCCCCATATAACTCATATAAAACCACCTCTCCTACTTTCGTACCAAACCAGAAATCCGACTTGTAGAGCTCCAAAATTTTTGTAACCTCAATAATTGAGACAACATATGGTTAACGCTGCGATATCACAAGAATGGCCTCAAACTCTGTCCATCATCTCCTACTCTGGGTTTCTTGATAACAAAAATATCTGTTGGAAATTCAACTAGAAGAACAAAACGCAGAAACCTGGTGAAGATGCAAATATGCTACCACCAAATCCAGGTGGTTTATTACCAAAAGGAATGGAAGACGATGTAACTGGTGTAGATGCAATAGATGCTTGACCAAAGGCAATTGTCTGACCAAAGGCAAGTGTTGAAGTAGATCCAAATGCAGGTGTGCTAGTTGAACCAAAAGCAGGTTGACTGCTTGCACCAAAAAGTTGACTCCTAAAAGCTGGCTGTGTCTGTCCAAAAATGCTTCAATGAAGATCAAACTACACCACTGCAAGCAAGAATAGACTATACCCTTTTGAACAAGACTTCAACAGATGGACTCGGCTACCTTCTGCAAATTAATGTGGCTACAATAAGTTAATGTGGCCTCATCAAATGGTTAATGTGGCCTCAGGTGATAATGAACAGATCATCCACGCTCACATTGACGGAAGGCCGACTGTTCGGAAGGCCGCACGGTGGAGTGGAGTCGCCAGCATTCAATGCACTAGAGTATGCCTCTCAAATGAATTATGACCACATCTACCACACAATTTACATTTCCATGTGGAGTCTTTTTATACTCTCCCCGAAGCAATATGAAGATGATACATGCTTCTTCTCCTGCAAGCTTTACGCCCATCACCATTTTTCTGATACGAGCCGAAACCCATCAACATTCTGAGACTCTTCTTCCATGACTGTTTTGTAGAGGGCTGTGATGGGTCTATATTAATTTCATCCACCAGAGGTAATCGGGCCAAGAGAGATGGGTTTGATGTAGTTGTCCAGTCTAAGAAGGCATTGGAAAAAGCACGCCCAGGGATTATCTCTTGTGCAGAGATTCTGGCTATTTTGGCTAGAGATGCAATAGTTCTGATGCACAGACCATCATGGCATATACTGAAAGGCCATGGAGATAGGTGTGTCTCTCTAGAAGCCAATGTCGTTAACAAATTTCCCAGAGGCGATTCTAATGTCACTCAACTATGCAAAATCTTTGAATCTAAAGGTCTCTCTTTACTTGATATGATTGCACTTTCAGGTGGTCACACAATTGGCAAATCCACTACAGTGCATTCACAAACAGATTATACACATTCACTCACTTCAACACTATCGACCCTTCCATGGATAAGGCCCATGTAGGCCTTCTCAAATGAGCGTGCCCTACCACTGGACGTGGTAGTCTAAATAGGGTCGTGCCAATGGATCGTTTGAGTCCTTTGAGGTTTGATAATTTGTATTACATGAATCTTGTGAGGCACCGGGGCTTTCTTGGACCAAACAGGTACTCTTCTCCAGCAGCCGGACTCGAAAATTGTTCTAATATTGCAAATTCGAGAGATGTTACTACTGAGTGAATGAAAAACGAGAGGAAGACAGGTATGGCAAAACAAGGAGAGGCAGGATTGGAAGATTCATCAGAGTGGCGTAGAGAGAATATAGCTGACAGGAGATAATATGTGGGAGCTTATGTGTTTACAGTGTTTGAAGCGTGGAGTATGGAACCACCTCCGATGGGAATGGGAGCGTTCAATGTAAATGGAATTTTAGTGTGATAGAGACATCAGATTGGAGGGTGGTATTGAGGGACTCGGTGGAGAGGAGTATTCAATGTAACTGCAGTGCTGCAGAGCGTTATTAAAGGCTAGCGTTATTAATTGTGGAGCATGAGTATTTAATGGCTAACATATGGAGGTCGAGTATGGTAGTGTATAGAGGCAAAGTCGGTATATTTTATATGGACCTGGCGATGGAGAGTTCAGCGTATGTATGGCCCGGGGGACAACCCAACAAATAATGAAACAAATCTTAGCGTTATGACTGAAACTTCATTGCAAAAAATCATCCAACTAATCTACTCATATAAACCATCCAATGAACCACTATATATGAACTAGTGCACGAGAAATGAATCAATGCACAAGATTTCAAAGTTCAACCATACATAACTCAGCGTTTAATGCAAAACTCAAACCACATATAATAAAACCCACAACTAAAATTTGAACGCACATCCATGCCATCAATGCAATTCAAAATGCATACCATTGCAGTCTTCGAAAATGGATCTTAAGGCAAATCCTTAGCTCTGACACCATGTTAAACACACATGGGCAGCAAGAGAAAATATGAAAGATAAAACATGCAGTACAATTTTTATTGACAAATGATATACATTTATAGTACATTATGTGACCGTTGGGTTTCACATCCCAAGGTCTCTTGGACTACTTAGTCTATTCAGCTTCCACACTAACCCACTTAGCATTAGGTGTCCAACAAAGCAGATTTGGACCATTTCTTATTCCTCGGCTTGGAAATATGACTGATAGCCTCCACCCACTTAGGATCAATCCTGACCCCTTCCTGCGTTACAATGTGTCCCAATAGCTTGCCTTTGCTCAAACCGAATAGAGATTTATTGGGGTTCAGGGAGAGCCCATACTTTCTGCACTTTTCAAAGGTAAGCTTTAGGTGTTCAATTTGTTCTTCATCTGTTTTGGAGAAAACAGTGATGTCATCCAGGTATACCACCACAAACTTATCTTTATCTCCCGCAAACTATATGTCCATTGCCCTCTAGAATGTTGCTCATGTGTTTATTAAGCCGAATGGCATCCTAACGTACATGAAAGTCCTGCAGTTTTATTTTGATCTTCAGGTTGCACAACCACTTGGTTATACCTAGAAAAGCCATCCATCATTGACATCTTGGCAGAGCCAACTACCTGATGTAAAATGTGGTCCATTTTAGGCAATGAGTATTTTTCCTTCAAAGACGCTTTGTTCAGGTTTGTGAAGTCCACGCATAGTCTAATTTCTACACTCTTCTTCCTAACAAGAACTAGATTTTCCACCCATTCTGAGTACCTCAGGGGTACAATAATCTTCTCTTGAAGCAGCTTCTTCACTTCCTTCTCGAAGGATGGGAGGAGAAATGGATTGATTTTTCTAAGTTTTTGCTTATAGGGCTTCACATCATTCTTTAGGGAAATCTTATGTTGCGTAATATTTACATCAAAGGCTTTCAAGTGATCATAAGACCAAGCAAAAACATCTTTATAAGATTTCAAGATATTTAAGTACCTTTGCTTGTAGTGTTGGGGGATCTTGGTTGATAACTTGATCAACTGAGGTTATTCCTCTGAGCCTATGTTACAGTGCTCCACGTGTTCCTCAGATCCCTATTCAACAATCTTTGAAGCTACATCGTTTGGTTTGAATATATTTTCCAAAGGAGTTAGACCCCATGGAATGGAATTTCCCTTCAACTGTAGAACCCTTTGTCTTGCGATGCTTTCCTCCCATGTAGTCAGTTTGTCTTCTGTTGCTTCTTCCTCTTCTCGATCAATCACAAAGTTTGAGAATCCCTTGATGACCTCCATGAAATGCTTGATCTGCTCATCATCCTCAAATACTTGCCATTGTTTCACAGTGTCAGGAACTAAGGGTCTATATCTAACTTCAATTTCGTACTTGAGCAGAGGATTTTGTGGTGGCTTGAAGTTGCTAGCAGCAATGGCTAAAGAATTAGCCATTTGATTTCCTTCTCTTGGCAGGAATTGTATGTTAAAAGTTGAGAAGAAGTTTTCGATCTTGTGCCAAACCTCATTTATATAGGCCCTCATTCATGGGTGTTTGGTTTGGCATTGGTCCTTGATCTGCTTGACTACCAGTTCAGAGTCTCCAAATACGAAAATGCAGTCAATATTTAGATTCTTTTCCGCTTGCAGGCCCAGTAGTGGTGCCTCATATTCTACCACATTATTGGTCACGTAAAACTATAATTTGAAAGATAGAGGAATTAAGTTACCTTATGAAGATATCAGCAATACTCCTTCCCCGTTTCCTTCTTTTGAATTTTCCCCATCAAAATACAGCTTCCATACCTTGCTACACTCTTTGAGCTATTAGTCCAATTGGATATAGGCTGTATCTATGTTTCTTCTAGGATGAATTCATCTTCTTCTAGCATCAAGCAAGATATGTCTCTTTCTGTTCTATACACAGGAGCATTGTCTGAACAATCAGCTCTTCTAACTGTTTTGACGAATATGGATTCCCTGTACAGTCTCTTTTCCTCTCCACCAAAGGTAGGAATGGTAGCATAAGTCAGATCCAGCTTGATGGACCCCCCAATATTAGCTCCCCAAGACCTAGACAAAAGCATACCAAACCTCGTTGGGGTGTCAGCAACTACAATATCCATTACCACACTTTTTGTTGAGATCTTGGCCAAATTAACCACCATGTCCTTGATCATCCCCAAGCACCTAACCCTCTTAGATTCAAAGGAATAGAGATCCTTATAGGGCCTAGTTATCTCTAGACCTGGTTGCTCCATTACGAATAATGGCATCAAATTATGAGAAGATCTGGAGTCTAACATGCAATTATGAAGCAGGAGGTCGTGTACTACCAAAGTGACATAAAAAGGTGGCATGGAGGGATCGTGTGGTTCAACATGGAGCCCAAAGGCAACCATTGGCCTTTCTTCTTGGAGGTTCAAGCTATTGGGTGATTCATCATAAAAAAATGGAAACATAAACTAGGAAGCTTGAGCCCTATAGGTGGGTTGCTTCAAGAGCTCCAATAAAGGCACCGAGATTTTGACTTTCTCCAGCTTGTTTTGAAGATTAAAGACAGCATGGCCCCTTTCTATAGAGTTAACCTCCATTGATTCCTTCCTCTTCTCATGGACAGGTCTAGGAGGAGGAGGTCATTTCTCTTCTTTGTGAACTTCAGGCTTATGGCAGCTCAAATCTAAGGAATCCTTTTTTCTTTGAATGTTTGGATCTAACTATCCTTTCCCCTTGTTTGCCAGCTTGGGAGGCTCTTGGGAATAAGCACCATCATCTTGGTCTTGTGCCCAAGATATCTTTTTTGATGACCAAAGATCGTACTAGTTGAGCATGCATGAGATCAATGACCCATTTGCAGTAATCAATGATATCATCATCGCTCATCGTTGCAACAAGATCCTCCCCTTCCTCTTCTTGTAATCTGACCTCTTGCTCTTCACTGGAGATAGAGGCATACACATTCCCCTGGAATTCATTGGCATCGGCTCCTCTGGATCATCTTCTATATATAGTGGGGGATGGATGTGATCTTATTGTTCTTTCCTTTCCCTTTGCATCAATTATAGTGGAGGCCTTCTATACTGGGGATTGGAACTCTGATTGGCAGTTGGAAGGTTCTATCTCTAAGGGATTTTATTCTCCACCTCCATCTTTGCCAGTTTGTTGGATAAGCTCCTTATTAACCTATCCATCTCCTCTATCCTTTGTTCTTGAAAGTCTCTTCCACTTGGGGAAGTTGCCTCCTCTTTTTCATTTTTCTTCTCTCTGGGATCAAATGTGCTCCGTGACTTCCTTGTGGAGGTAAAATTTGCTTCTACATCAAGGGAATCGATTTGGACCTGATCCAAGGTAGGAGACCTTCTTTATCTGAGAGTAAAGCCGAATTCGGAATCAAATGCCCCAGGAAAGACTACTCATGAAGCGACCTGTGGAGGTTTGATTTTAGCGATCATATTATTTCACAATTTATTAAATCTTTTAATAAAATCAGAGATATCCTCGTTGATTTTCTTCTTGATAGCATTGAACTCAGTGAGGATGTACCCTTGACCTCTCTTCTCACCCCATTTATGCAAAAAGGAGTTCTCCATTTCTTCCCAAGCGTTAATGTAATCATTTGGAAAAGATTTAAACTATTTCCTAACCTCCCCATCCAAAGATTGGACGAAAAGCCTCAACGCTATGTCCTGATGCTCAACATTTAGAGCCTCTGCAAAGGCACAAAAATTTTCTATGTTTTTCTAAGTTTTCACATTAACTTCTTCATTATACCTTGGCACGAGCTTGAGATAGTCATGTGGCATATCATTTGGAGGTTGAATTAGTTTTAGGGGGGCATACTTGTTTAGCAATAAATCTGGGACAACCATTTGGATTAGGGGCGGTGGTGCTTGAACTCCTGAAGGAACTTGAGGTATTATTAATGGTAAGACAACTGACTGACAGTGGAATGAGGGACTGTTCACACTATGGGAAAATCTACTTTGGGGTTTATCTTTTATCTCCTCAACTTCTTCTTTGTCCTCTATGGAGGCGGCACTAAGGGACTGACCACTCTCAGGAGGATATACCAGAACTGTAGGAGGAAATTCAGAACAATGGATTACACCCTTTTGTGAACTGGATAAGGGTTTTTCAGAACACAAGGACACATCAACATTAATATCGGGGATTGTTTCCCTACTAGTGTTTTTGGATATAGGATTATTTGGGTTAGAGACAACTGGTGGTTTTTGTTGAGAGGCAGTTGTACGAGTATGGGGCCTCTTAGGAGCCAAAATGGTGAGATAAAAATACAGGTTGTGGAGTCACCATGGTGAGATATATTCAACCCACACTTCCCTTGCTCACCCGACAGAGGGATGTAAAGAATTGTCATATCCAGGGAAAAATATTCTATAAGTCCCCAACAACGACACAAAAAAGATGTTGTGGTTAATTCTAGCACCTATAGCGACAATGCTTTAGGGGATAAGAAAAGCCTCCTAGAGACAACCTCTGGGTTGATTATAGACCAATTCCTAGGACAGCTTAAGTAGTGCTAGCAGATTTATCTTGATAGCTTGTAGCACTAATAGTTATATGTCACGAATAGTTTGAAAACGGTTGGTTCAGAACTGCTCATGAAAGAAAAATGTAAGAAATAACATGTGTGCAGAATTCCACAGTGAATAATAATAAAACAATGGTGACCGAGGCAAATTGAAACTCACAACAAATAAATTGTTAATGCAGATGGAATAGTAGAAGATAATAGAGAGAAAATCAATCAAAACAAAGATTAGACTTTAAGAATTTTGTATCTCTGGATTTAGAGGAAAATGAGAGAAATGAAAGGTTTATGAGATGTTGAGATGCATAGAACACCTTTTAAAGACCTTATCACCATATCAATACATGCATTCTTTATCAAATACTTGACTGAAATGAGTCTGCATATAATGGAAATACATCTAGCTACTACTTACATGAAATTTGATGATAATGTCAAACACATATGGAAATAATAAGAGAGAAAAACATATTGTAAATCAAGGAGTTGGAATCACCACAATTATTCCATTAATTTCTCTGATAGAGTGCATACATCAATGTTCATACAATGCCTTTGTGAAACAAGAAAAGAATCCACCCAGGAGTTTCTTTCCAAAAATTCTCAACCTATGTTAAGTGTTGTTTCCCTCTATTTATCTGGAGAGGGGAGATTTGAACAGTGGTTTACAAAAACTATCTTAGCCCAACCTCAGCTGTCAAATCAACTAGCTGTCTCTTCTTGGGATGGCTCTATGGCCCAAAAAGACTACAAAAAGGTTATTTTGCCTCATTAAATTGTGACACAGTACATGATAACAAAACAAGTCAATAACAGATGAAAAATTTAGCAAAATATCTCCATGCCCATCCCTAGGATTGCCTTTCCTCAGGTTGCTGCATGGCCACGATCTGCCTCCTCTGGTACTCATCTGGTTCCTGTTGCTCCTACCTTTATTGCTTGAATCATTTGTTCTCCGGAGTTGGGAGTGATAAACTATTAGTTTTAATGCCATGGGACATAAGCAAAGGTCATCTGGGAAGTACTTCGTCTTCCCTCTACATGGAGCTACATGCTAAATCATTAAGTCCTCCCGAGCTTCAATACATTCATTTACGAAAACTGTGTTGACCCTCATTTCTTGTCACAAGGGGCATTATAGGGTCAGCCCATGCCGATTTCTAAATGCTCCATATCCTTCTTAAATGTCTTTGCTGCCAACCCAATACCTATTTAAATCTCTTCATTACCTTATCGCCACACTATTCCATTGGGATTTTATAGTAAATGACCTCACAAAATGACGCATTCTGATCCACTTTAGCCCCTTTTATTTTGAGCCTGTTTCCCCTTTTTCATCATATGGCCGAGGGCTATGACCAGATGATTGGTCCTCGGGCGCTAAGGCCTTTGGGCGCATGTCCGGGGGGCTCATTCCTTTGTTAAGTAAAATTCTGCATATTGGCAGAATCCTCAACCTTTACACTGGACAACATTTGCAGCATTGCGAACGCTGATCGCCGATTGGGCCCACCCGGGATATCGCAATAGACACATCGGTGATTCCCGATCCATACCATTGTGTGACCTCCATAACTTGTGATTGACGATCGTGGGATCCCTCCTTAACACTTAGCCCTCTATTTCTTACTCCTCCCATGACTGTGGGCTAGCCCCTGTATTAGAGCCCCCAGTCGGAGGTTCAGTATTGGCGAATTCTATTTTAATGTACTATGCACTGCTACCCCCGATCACTGATCGCCAACTGATGACGTCATCAATACCACGTGTTGCTTCCTTAGGGGTGACACATGTCTCCTAGATATGCCCCCAAAGGAACCCTGCAAGTGCCAAATCGGCATGCCACATGTCCTCCATACTTCCACATCATGGTGACATTAGCACCACCATGTCTTTATCAGATCCAATAATATTCCACCACGTGGCCCCCCTAGAGGAGAGAGAAAGGGACTACCTGCCCCTAGTTTTGCATCGATTTCCTTTGTCATGCTTTCCGAGGTTCTCCCGACACTTTACACTATTAGCTCTTTTCCTAGCTATTTCTTTAGGGTGGTCTTTGTGGACTGTGGACTGTTGGGACCTCTGATTGCCAATTTGCAGGATCCCTCCTTAATACATTTTCTCCTTGGCTTCCAGTTTTCAAGGGCAACTCTGATTTGTTATAACTTCTAATTCTAGGGTCCATTTGAGGAGTTACATATGTCGTTGAAAATATAATTCCAAGATTTACCCATTAGAGGAGGTTTGATCAATCTTTGACTGCTTTGGTGACCCTGCAAATGGCTACAAACCTTTCTGCCCAATTGCACCTTTTTAACAGTTGAAGACAAGTTTTGTAGAGGGTGACAACAGGTACATAAGTTAAAAAGAGTTGCGATTTGCTGCTTATGTTAATGCTCAACGAGGGTCTCCTTTTCAACAAATTGTTCAAAGGGAGATGAGTTTATTTAACACCAAAATGGTAGAATTTGATAATTTTTTCCATAGTCTCTAGAAACCATCTTCAAGTTCAAGTAGACTTCTATGCTTCACCTTATAGTAGGTTTCAAGGAAACACACATGCATTAGATCCAAGTGTTGGTTAGTTTGGAAGTGGATGTGGTAGTGGCTTTCAATTAGAATAGTGTAAGCCCATTTGCTTTTCGTTTTAAAAAACATAATATGATTTTGTAAATCGACCTTTCAATTGGAATTGTGCAAACCCATTTTCTTTCCATTTTAAAACATATAATATGCTTTTGTAAATCTACCCCAATCTTCCTTTCCTGCACTTCACAAGGATTCTGGTTGTCTAAACAATTTTACTACCCAACAAAAAATCAGATTTTCTATAAGTAGTTTTGATGCTACCATTTCAACATTTGAAGTATTCAAACCTTTTGAACCTTGAATTTCTAGTGAGAAGTCCATTTGGAAAATTAAAGAGCATGAAAACTTTGAATTCCCAAAGTAGTGACGGTCCTTTAAGTGACAACCCTTTTTCCTTTGGTGTAACAAATTTAATGTCCATCTAGATTTTTGGTAATATTTATACAAGTAAAGACTTCAATAAAATATACTTGATGGCATTTTAAATAGAAAAAATATAGGGGGAGCTAGAGTTTCTTTTGGTGAGCAATTATTCTGGAAATCATGTATAGTGGGAGATATACTACTACATCCAACAAATTTTAACAATAAACCATAACTCGTTGTCAAACCAGGGGGTTTGATTATCTAGTGTTCATTGTTTCTAGAGATAATTTTGATTTTGTTTCTGCGTTAGTTGAAGAACTCCATGACTTGTTGGAAACTCTTAAACTCTCAAGTTTTCAACAAATTATGAGTTTCCATAAGGCCAATGTCATGGCTCCAAATGCAAATGTTCCAGCATAGAGAGATTATTAGCAATGATACTACCAAATTCTCTTAATTATTAAGATTGGTTCACTTAGTGATTAAAGGTATTGAACTCCTTCAAAACACTTAATCTTCCATTTTATTCTTGGAAAGTATTTACATTAAAGGCAGTTGGAAATTAGTATTCAAGGCAAGATAAAGGGAAATGTTGAAGACTAGGAGGAGACGGAGAAATTTTGTAGCCTAGACATTAAGCTTTACCAAAGTCCAATAGCCCATTATATATTCTAGCAAATCCATGAGTCTACCAAAGAACTCACCATGGTTATTGTAGAATTTATTTTTATTTTTTATTTTTTATTTTTTTTATTATTTATATATATATATATATTTTTCTATTTTGCACATCTCCCTTCTTCTCCTAGTTCATTTTATTTGTTAGTTAGTTAGACTTGTATTCACAACCATTAAGAAGAAATTTATGTTACAACTTCCTTATTATGGTTGTAAACATTTATGAATTTCCTGAACAAGTAAATGCACTTCAAGATATTTATTATTCCTATGTACTTTGCAATGATGCTTATAATTTTTTTTAAGCCATGTCTAAAGGACTATAATCATGAATATATAGATATTATGATATCTATTGTCAATCTTTATTATGAGATGGAATTTCTTCTGATATATATTGCTAATCTATATTATAAAATTCAATCTTTTACATGTCTTGAATGAGGTTAGCCTATAATCCTTATGAACTAAGCTAAATTACTGGACCCAATTCCTAATTCCCACTATGTTTGATGTCCTACCAACAAATGTTAAGGACCGTCACTCTCATTAACATTTCTGATATTTGTGGCACTTGGTGCATATGTTATCTTTAAAATTCTTATGTATATCATACTCAATCAACTTTATGTTTCTGCAACATGGGATAATGACTCCTAATTACAAGCCTTTGATAATTTTCTCAATCAAAATAAACATTCGTTATTCCCCACATGCCTATTACTACAAACCATTTATGGGTTCACTCTACCTTGCAATAAACCATTGAATAAAATTAAATCTTGGATGCCTAATCAAAATTTGACCCACCATTTAATATACCTCATTGTCTTCCAACCTCCATGGGTCTTTACTCAAAATAAATCGTCTTTATTGCAAACTATTTCTTGTTATAATGGAATTTCCCTTCCTCAAATAGGCATTTCGAACCTTCTCATACTCTTGTGGCCAAGATTACTAGAAATCACATGGTTCTCTACTCCCACACTCTATTTTAGGAAACAATGACACATGCAAATCCATTCATACTATAGAGACATGTAATTTTTCTTAGAGGCAGGGATATTCATGGAAGCAAATAAACACACCTTTCAATAATCCATACTTTATACACATGAGAATGACCTAACTATACAACATGGGCATACTTTTCCCCTCTTTTGACCTTTGTTTCACTTGTAGACTCACAAATCCCATGTTGTTTGTCTTCCTATCCCCTATGGACTTCCCTGTCAGGCCTGCTCGACTGCTTATTTCAACTTGTTCATATTTTTTCCTTGCACACTTCCACATCTTAGAAAATATCTAATTACAAGTGGGAGTTCTTAACTAATAGCTACCTCAATCAAGTTAAACTTGTCACTCTCTCTAGAAGATTTAGGACATCATGTACCATCTACAATATGCCACATCGATAAGTGCTAGCTCGCTAAAATCCCTAACAATCTAGATTCCTTCTAGAACTAAGACACATGTATTTACATAAAAAAATCCATTATTCCTAATTTTATACAAATTATATTTGAGGTAATCCATTCCCATTTGGAAAATTTCATGATCCCCTTGGGTCTAGGTAAAATGATAACATAGGGGGTTGATGCTCTTGCATCATGAGCACAATGGTGAAATTTCATTCCCGATGTTGAAATATAAGACCAAGTGTCTGCCTCTCAGTGCCAATTAAGTGAAAATTTAGGGAGGGAACAACTTGGAAGTCTTGCTCAACAGTTTGGTACCACCTTCATTTAAACTTCCATATTTTCCCATACCTTCTACCATCCTCCTTACCATATAGACTCTTTAGAAATTAACTAACAAGATCTTTGGGTGGGGGAACATGACATTGGCCTGTGCACTTTGCAAGACAAGTGATAAGTTTTTAAGGGGTTGTGCTGCCACTTCCCATTGGAATGTGGGCTAGTGGAATGACAACAAGCCTCCCTCTTATTCTCTTCTCTTCTTCTTTAGGCTTCTTGATTTAGATGTTTTTTTCGTGGAAAAATCACAATTTTCCATTAATATAGAAAATTACATGTAGTAGATGCCTGTATGGCATATGTTGTAAGCTTGGCCATAGCCATCAAAAAATATAAGACTGTACATATTTACTATGCAGGGTATATTGTAACTGTTCATAGAAAAAATGTTTACAATGTATAAAACAAGTACTGAGAGTAAACACGTATTGCAAAAATTAGGACCTATCGCCCCGCTAGTAAAAGTGATCTATGTAGGGACGAGGATAATATTGAAAGTGCTAATTCCTTAATGCTCCTGTATTATCCATAGTCCTCTGGGTTGCACCGTGGCCACCTTGGAAAGTTGGTCGACAACCATATTATGCTCCCTGTAAATATGTTGACAAGAGATATAAGTAAATTGTGCTTTTAAGAGCATGATTTCATCCAAAATGTTTCTAAGAGAGTGCATATGACATGCAGATGAGTTGTTGAACTAGTTTATGATTATTTTAGAGTCTCCAAAAATCTGAATATGACTACATGCATGTGTAAGAGCAAAATGGAGGAGATGTCTAAGAGAGATCAGTTCAACATAATTGTTTGTGCCCATCCCCAAGCCCATCTGGATTCAGAAGAGATGATTTTCAGATTTATGCAATAGTATACCCCCCCACATCCTTGTTCTTGAGCTGCACCATCAAAGTATGCCCAAGAGAGATTATGATCAATGACTTCAGGTGTCACAACGCGGCTAGTAGGTGTGGGATCATCTTCCGGGATATCATGATAGGCAGATACAATTTGGGCAATAGATGCTGGCCATCGAGCCACTCTGTCTCTGAATATGATCCTGTTCCTATTGAGCCAGATAGTCTAGCATGTTATCAGAGGAAGACAGTGAAATTTTTGGTTCGAGGACCCCTCCCTCCATCGATTCCAGGCCTCCAATACATTATGCCCGTGCCATCTGTTGGAAATGGATAACATTGATAGAACTTGTTCCCATAAGTGGATCACTGAAGGCCAAAGCAGAAAGAGATGATCATTTGTTTCCTCTACTTGTTGATAGAGAACACACCAAGAGGGGCCGAAGAAGGATTGTTTCATCAAGTTAACCCCAGTTGGTGTCTTATTCATTAAGACGTTCCACATGAACAGTTTGGTTTGAGGAGGAGCTTTAAGCTTTATTGATTTAGATGTTATTATTAAAGGAACTTGGATATTTATACTAATTTTTTATTAAGTATTGATAAAATGAAATTATGCATTAAAAAATAAATATTCATATATATATATAAAGAAAGATCTTATGTGTAGTTAAATTGTACATAGAACATGTATTCATTTGCATAATTTTCAAGCAGACCCTACAATAAAGCAAATATTTTTTTAGTGGATTTTCAATTTTTCTCCATATTAATTTATTTAAAAATAAAAATATTGTATACTTGTTTTACATCTACATTTAAATAAATTATTAGAAAAATAAAAATTACTATTAAAAAAATAATTTTATTTTCCCAAAAAAACTAACCTTAAAATTGACTTTAAATTTTTATGTTGATTATCACTAATATTTTATTTAACAATTAAAAGTAATATTAAAAAAAAACAACTCAATCTAGTGAAAAATATAATTTATTATACACATGTAAAATTATCTTAAATTTTAAAAATAATAAAAAAATAAAATATTTAAAAAATAATACTAAAATAACTTTAGTTTCTTTTAATTAAAAAATATCATATAAAAAATTTAATATAAGATTAATTTTCAATCTATCGTAAAAATAAAATAAACTATGTAAAGTTTTAAAACATTTTGTTTTTGTTTTTTTAATTATACCAAATTTTAAATATAAAATTAATTTTCAAAATATTATAAAATTTCACAAAATGATATAATTTTTATTACAATATTTTTTTTAAATTACTCAAATTTATTACAATTAAAAATTATAAAATATTAAGTTATTATTTAATATTTTTTTAATTAATTAATTTATAATAAAGATCATCATTATTAATCATTAATAAATATTAACTTATCATTATTATAATAAAGAACAATGCATAATGGTGTGATGTTATCATTGATGTTCAGTAAAGGAGTAAGTTTTATTTGAACATTTAACATAAAAATTTGCATAAAGAAAGACCTAAACTGAGAACGCTAGGCTAGATGGTTTTTCCTTAGTAAAAGTTGGAAATTTCGTGGATTTAAAAATTGATTTCCTTTGGTGAGGCAAAACATTATTTTTTTTCTTATAAAATTTGCATCGTAATGAAACTATAATAGTATTTATTTATTTTCATAGAATTTGTATTCATATTAAAATTACGATCATACCTAAAATTTTTAAGCAATTTGATTAGATTATGAAAAAAATATTATTAGCTTAATTCCAAAATGTCTAGTACTGAAGTTTTGGTTTCTTAATCATTAAAATAATAATGCACAAAAGTTTTTATTTTTAAAATAAGTCCAATGAACAAAATTCATTACAGAAAACAGACCTGTGTAGGCAAAGTACAGGCGAATGACCGAAATTCATTATTTCAAAGTACGAAGGAGAAATAATTAAAACTGCCTCGAACTTCCGCGCGAGGACAATGATAAA
Organism: Pinus tabuliformis; assembly: GCA_031772625.1. Lineage (NCBI taxonomy): Eukaryota > Viridiplantae > Streptophyta > Pinopsida > Pinales > Pinaceae > Pinus > Pinus tabuliformis. The sequence goes on along the minus strand of CM062809.1, from coordinate 844,234,521 downwards.
AAAAAATAACACAATACAAAATAGATTTCCGGCTGCAAAACTTTTCGCGGGATAAAAGGTTTCAGTACGCCAACGTCCGTCTATGTAAACTGAGAGAGGTGGACCCGAGCAAACACGTAAGGTTTCAGTACGCCAACGTCCGTCTATGTAAACGGAGAGAGGTGGACCCGATCAAACACGTAATCAGATTTCAAGAATCTACTATCCTTTAAGAATTTTTAATTTTACTAATATGAGATGTATTATAAATTAAGTGTTTGGATGGAAAAAATGAAATGTTTTTCTTCCCTTTAATGTATATTTTTAAAATAGTAAAATTTATATATAATAATGAGTCCAAAAACTAACCCCAACTTAACCCCGTGACAGAGACCACTTGACTTAACCCACATCACTCGTTATGTAAACTATTAATTTTGTCATTTTGAAACTCAATCCAAAGCTTCTCACCATTTTTTTCTGAATTTACAAGAACAAGCATGCATTACTAAAATGCTCACTAATCATACATTACTAACATGCACACTAATCATACATGTATTGTTTTTTATTAGATAAATAGATAACTATGCAAAACTTCCCTCACTTTTACATGTTTGAAAATGAAATATTAGCATTAGAACCTATTTTCAAGTATGGGAATGCCTGTAGGTTCATCCCCTTTTGCAAGACTACTTAGTAATGCCTTAGAGTACCTAATGGTTGGTGCATTTTACCTAATCATCCAAGATAATCCCAATTGACTATTTATTTTTAATAAAATATTAAAAAATATAACATAATTATTATACATATATTTCCATTAAGCGGGGCACTCTAAGAGGAAGTGATTTTCATCCTTTGTATAATTCCTTACTAATATAATTAAAATTAATTAAGTGTAAAAATTAACTCAAAGTAAAAACATAACTCTCGACTCTAAAAACAATGTTATATGATACTCCTTAAAGATAAATGACACAAAATTTACGATTAATTATAATTCTTTATTTTTTATATTGAATGTAATTGAAGATAAAAGTAAAGAAACAACTTTGAACCTAAATACAATTATTTTAAAACATGTTTTTATTACAAAATTTAAGAAATACAATTTTATACCATGCTCTTATTTACGAAAAGAAAGAAACTTGGAATACAATTTCATTTAATACAGAAATAGAGTAACTTTCTATAATCACATGCATTAAATCCCTCCCTTTACTATAATTCTTTCTCAAAAGAGAAAGGCCAAGACTGCACACAAGTAGAATATAATTTTTTTCAAAAGAGAAAGGCCAAGACTGCACACAAGTAGAATATAATTTTTTTCAAAAGAGAAAGGGAAGAAGATAGGAAAATATAATATTTTTTAAGAGATGGTTCTCTAAAATAAAAAAGAGGCACTATTATACATATAGGGGTATATAGGGGTTTTAAGACAACATTTGAGATAAATTTTGGGTAAGTTGTCTTAACTTGAGACAAAAAACAAATTGTGTATTGTCTTAAATATTGTCTTTAAGGGAGTGTCTCAAATTATTGCCTTAAAATATTCTCTATGAAGACAATATATATCACAAACATTATTGTCTTTTAAGAGGCAATTTCATTTTTGTCTCTCCAAAGAGAGTTTCATTTTTGTCTCTCAAGAGGCAATATCAAAAAATTGTTTTTTGTCTTAAATAGTGTCTTTAGTGGGTGTCTCAAGTCACTGCCTTAAAATATTTTTTCTATCAAAACAATATATATCACAAGCATTATTGTCTCTTAGAAGACAATTTCATTTTTGTCTCTACAGAGACAATAGTTGAGATTAAAGAATAATGTATTTATAGAGACAATATGTCTTTAATCCCAACCATTGTCTCTCTAGAAATAATAAAAAATTATAGTTAAAGATAATAGAATATTACTAGAAAAATATCTCACCGTTGAAATAAATAAATGTCAAAAGTATTTAATTAAAAATAAATTACAATATCATTAATTGATTCATGCTAGGGCGGAGTGGGATCGAACCACCAACCTCCTGATTATAAGGCAAGCACTCTTTCATTGAGCTAGAGCCCTTTAAAGAATTATATGAGAAGTTATGGCAGTCCTTGAAATTACATATATAAACATTGATTTTTAAAAAATGCTCAACACATAATAACATAATCTTTGTAAAGTCTATAATCATGCATCCCCTATTTTTAACTCAATAAAAAATAATTTATCTATGTCTTAAATAACTTATCAGATCCATAAACCAACAAACCATCAATGCATCACCATGTTGGAATCATGTTTTGCATTAATAACTTATCAGATCCACAAACCAACCATGCATTGCCATGTTGGAATTTTATTTTGCATTAATAACTTATGGGAAACCAACAAACCAACAATGTATCACCATGTTGGAATTTTGTTTTGCATTAATACTCACCTTTCTAATCCATTATTTTGTTACAAACAAGTTTGTGTAAACACAAGGAATTTGATTTTAATATTAACTTTGATTTGGAAAATTGTAAGATTTGTTTGAAATTTTGCACCTTGTAAGTCACAAGAGAACCTAAATAAATGGTCACCTATCTAAATAGAAAACTTCATAAGCATTCAATTAGACATCACCAAACATAATTTACAATTGGATTTATAGTTCGTCACAAGTAATCATCAAAGACCATGGAAAAGATCACAAAATTTATGAACCATCTATACCAGTGTTGCAAATGTCTTCTATTTCTCTCTAGGTTTTTAGGCTAATTTGTTCAATATTTACAAAGCTTCATGTCTAATATTTTTCATTTCCAATATTTTCCTACAATTTCTATCATTTGATATTTCCTATAAGTTTATTTCTAGACCCTCTTTGATTTATTCCACAAAACGATATTTGCAACAATGATCTATGTTATCATTATGAGATGTAATATTGCTAGGTTGGCATTCTTCCAACAAGTGTGGAGGTTCCACCCAGTTGGTTGGGAGGTTGAAGGGGTGGAATAGGATTTACGAATATTTTGTTGTCTTAGCTTGTCCTTACCCACATTAGTCAATGTCATAAAAGTGACAACACTAGTTACTATAACTGCACTATTCGCTGCCAAAAAAACAACATGACATACTGGCTTTTGCAATCTCTGTATGCTATGCCATAGAACTCTGAAAAGTTTTCCCTTAGACTCTATTTGGTCATTTTGTATGCATACATCAAGAGCCACTCCCTTGCATGTTAGGTTTTCCAAACCAGAAACCATTTCTTCCTTAGCCTCTTCTCTCCATCCCAATGACTTGATGGCATCATTCTTCAATGAATGGTCCATATCTTCATAGTATTTGGCATGTTCCTTATCTAAGTGAGCTAATGAAAGTGTTGAGAAATAGAGGAATAACCAAAATAAGGAAACCACACACAAAATATGTGTGAGTTTCAAGGCCCAAAACATAGGAATGGATACACACTACACATATCCTAATATTGTAACCATTAGATGTAAATTTCAAAATACCCTCTAGAGACTAAGAGATGCTCTTACTAGGCATACTTTTAGTAGAATGGCCTTGCTCCATATGATGATGGTAGTTTCTCCCTCAAGGTGATTCATTATCCCACCTGGCCAAACATAAAACATTTCTTCCTTGCCCTCTTCTCTCCATCCCAATGACTTGATGGCATCATTCTTCAATGATTGTTCCATATATTCATAGTATTTGGCATGTTCCTTATCTGAGTGAGCGAATGATGCATTTTCTGGTGAGAACATTGGGTGAGATGGTTGGTGTGAGTTATCATTTTCATGCACAGGCTCCCCTGTCTCTACACAACTTCCCTAATGTTACCTTAGTGGTTCCAAGAAAATTCTTTTTCTTTCCTCAAGATCAAGCATAGTTGCCTCCCTATCAACTTGTTGCTATTGTTGCAAAATCTGGAAAAGAAACAAAATATATTATTTGCATACCAAGGAAATAAACATAAACAGCTAAAACCATGTTTGATGAATAAATATGTGAGCACTGCTTGATTTTAGTCCCCTATCCAATTTATTTGAAGCCCCTTCCAATGCTTTCTTTTATATAAAAACTGAAGATTGAAACCCACTTTACTAAGAAGGGTCTAACTAGTAAAAGAAAAACTCCATCTACACCTTCACATTTCTATCATGGAAGAAATTTGCACCAAATTCTTTGTTTGAAGCATCCCATATTTATAATAAGTAGTTGATGCAAATTTCTGCCACGATAGAAATCGAAAGTATTTGAATGCCAGTGAGTGCTCACAATGCGTGAAGGAAGTTACAGGACGAGCCAAAGCACTGTGTTCTCAATCTAATTGCGATCAAATACATTTGGATAGTTGTCTTCTCTGTTGTGAGAATTTTCCTTTTTATTGTTAGGATGTGGATCATCGAGATTAGTTTTATTGTGCTCCCATAAATTTCAGCTATCCACAGACATTCCTTAAAAGAGCAAAGGACTTATCCACACAGCCAACGCTTGGTTAAGGGAAACAGGTAAATATTCTTGATGCAAAATGGCCAACCCTTCCACAATCAAAACATTTGAAGGGGAGTTTTGTTGTATATTTTCCAGATCCCCTTTCCAACCTCCTAGCAAATTGAGAAAATTCTTAATCTGATTCATAGTTGGAATATTCTTCCTATTCCTATTCTTGAGAAACTCCTAACGAGTTTGGGTAGAGAACAAATTATAGTATTCTCATCATAGCAGTCGAATGACCATCCCTGCACTGAAAAACAGTCGATTGACTGTTCCTTTAACATTTTAATTAACATTAATTCATCTGTGAACCGATTCAAAAACTGAATCTACAAACCTCATTTCTCAATCACAATATATATAAAATAAAAGCAGTGGTACAATGAACATTTTCACCAAACCGGGAGTAGAGTTTCTCTGGATTTCATTGGAAGGCCAACTATATAATTACCTTCTTAATAGCCAAGGCATCCAATAGACAAACCACGTCTTCAATGTTGGGTATTTTACAATGGGGAAAATACCAAAAACCAAATAAACAAACACACAGAGGCAATGCTCTGTTTTTACTTTGCTCCAGGATCTTTTATGCAGGGAGACTTAAAAAAATTTCACTGAGAGACATAGTATTTCAACATCATAAAAGATTTCTGAGAAATTACTGGGTTAACTGCTGTAAATCCCTTTTTACATTCACTGCAGTGAAAACATATTACTTACTGGTGTAAAACCTTCATTCACATTTACTGGTGTGAAACTATTTTTTTACACACTGCTGTAAAAACAAAATTTACACGAACTTACAAATGCGCTCCACCATTTTCTTTATGCACTTGCAAAACCACACATGGTTTTCCTTCACCTCTGTTTTTCAATACCCACACAAAAACATTACAACATATTTGTGCACTGCTGTGCATACACCCTCTGGTTCTTCACGCTGCTGCGAAACACCAGATTGTATTTTTCTCCCATGTGCCATGCGTTATATTTAAAAAGTCAACACACAAAACATAAAACTTATTACATACGATTTCCTATTTAATACATGCCGTATATAAATATATATAAAAACATATATTATAACATGCCCATGCTCATATTAAAAGAGCCTCACCAAAATCTTCGTACCACTATTAAATTCTTTTACCTACGGCGGTCAACCATAAACCTTTTACTCCACGCAATAGCTTTAATTTGATGTTGGTCGTATGCAGGTGTGCAACTTTAATCAATCAACGGCGGAAAAAGGTGGAGCAGATCCGACGGTGGATAACCATATCGGAAGACCAACAAGTGCTGAACTTTATCACCCGAGATTCTTACGTTGCGTTACGTCAGGGGTGAACCACGTGTCATCACCAAAATTTCTCGGGTTCAAACATCGGAAAAGTACCTTTGCCTGAAATCAACCCGAGAGCTTTCTGGCTGGTTGGCTGAACGTTTTCTGGCAGTGGTCTGGCTGCGTTGAAATTACATTTTCAACACTCCCCTTTAATTTCAACAGCTGGGCATTCAGTCATACCCAGACACTTTCTCAAAAATTCAAAGCTCTTCTGATCAAGTGGCTTTGTCAAGATGTCTGCAACCTGTTCTTGAGTCCTGCAATGTTCTAGGACAATTTCTCCATTGTTCACCAATTCTCTGATGTAGTGAAACCTTGTATCAATGTGTTTCGTTCTCTTATGAAACACTGAATTCTTTGACAATGCAATAGCAGAGCTATTGTCACAAAAGATCACTGTCGCTTTTGCCTGCTCTTAGCCTAAGCTTCTCAACACTCTTCTCATCCAAACTCCTTGACATGCTGCTGCTGTAGCTGCCACATATTCAGCCTCTGCTGTAGACAATGCTACAATGGACTGCTTCTTAGAAGCCCATGAAATGGCTCCTGAACCCATATTAAAAACATAACCGGAAGTGCTCTTCCGATCATCTACACTTCCAGCCCAATCGCTGTCTGTGTATCCAACCAAATCTGAATGTTCTGAGGCATGATATAAAATTCCAAACATTTTGGTGCCTTTGACATACCTCAAAATTCTCTTTGCTGCCTGCCAATGTGCCTCCTTTGGCCTCTCCATAAATCTGGAAATTAAACTAACAGCATACATTAAATCAGGCCTAGTAGCTGTTAAATACATAAGGCTGCCTACAATACTTTTATACAAGCTAGGATCAAAATCCTTGCTGCTGTCCTCTCTGCTGAGCTTTAATCCCATTACTGTGGGAGTGATGGCTGCCTTGCACTCTTGCATGTTAAATCTGCCCAAAACTTGATTTACATATCTTGCTTGAGATATAAAAATTCATTTTTCATTTTGATCTACTTCTATGCCTAAGAAGTATCTCAACAAACCCATATCAGTCATTTCAAATTCATCCTTCATGACTGATTTAAAATTCTCAATGAGCTGATCATCATTACCTGTGAAAATCCCATCATCAACATATAAGACAACAATTAAAATCTTACCATCATTTTCCTTGATGTAGACTGTGGGTTCTCCTTCACACTTGTCGAATTCATTATCCAATAGATATGAATCTATCCTGTTGTACCATGCTCTTGGCGCTTGCTTCAGCCCATAAAGAGCTTTCTTCAATCGGCACACTTTGTGCTCTTCACCTTTCTTCTCATATCCGAGAGGCTGTTCAACATAAACCTCTTCCATTAACACTCCATTTAGGAATGCTGACTTCACGTCCATTTGGTAGACTTTCCATTTGTTTTGAGCTGCTATGGACAACACTGCTCTCACGGTTTCCATTCTTGCAACCGGTGCGAAAGTCTCCTCATAATCTCTCCCATACTGCTGCTTGTACCCTTTGATAACCAGCCTTGCCTTGTGCCTTTCTATCTTGCCTTCAGCATTGCTCTTGGTCTTGTAGACCCATTTCACATCAATGACTTCTTTGCCTTTTGGTAGCTCAACCAAATCCCATGTTTTGTTTCTCTCTATGGCATTCATCTCCTCATCCATAGCTTCTATCAATTTCCTATCTTTAATTGCATCTTCGAAATGAATAGGATCATCAACATGACAATACAAGGCAAATAAGGAATTCATTCCTTCTTCATAAATTTCACTTAGATTTCTAAATTTCTTACCTCTTTCATTTGGTGTGCAAGTGCTTGATGATGCACTTGAGTTTCCTCCTTGTGATGTGCTTGGAGAAGCACTCTCATTGATCCTTAATGGTGTACCTTGCTGTCCTTGTGTTGTCCTCAATGGTGTCCCTTGCTGTCCTTGTGTTGGTGCTGCTATTTGGGGATTCATTTCAGCCACTTCCTCTTCATCTTCATCATGAGACAAACAGTTCTTGACATTCACTGTTTTCTCTATGCTTCCATCCCAAGCTTCTTCCTCAATGAATTGAACATCCCTGCTTACAAAGAACTTCTTGGTAGATGGGATGTACAGCCTGTAGGCTTTGGATTCATCACTGTATCCAATGAAGATGCATTTCTCCCCTTTGCTGTCCAACTTCCTCCTTAGCTGATCTGGTATGTGTGCATAGGCCACACACCCAAAAACTCTCATGTGGGTGACTCCTTGCTTTCTCCCACTCCATGCCTCTTCCGGCACTTTGTTCAAGACTGCTTTTGTAGGACACCTGTTCAAAATATACACTGCACAATGTACAGCTTCAGCCCAATACTCATTTGGCAAATGCTTTGCCTTCAACATGCTCCTTGCCATATCCATGATGGTCCTGTTTTTCCTTTCAGCAACTCCATTTTGCTGCGGAGTGTACCGAGTTGTGAACTGTTTATGTATTCCATTTTCTCTACAAAACTTTAGGAATTCATTTGAGATATACTCACCTCCTCTATCAGTTCTCAATACTTTTATGTGCAGCCCGCTTTGGTTCTCCACAAGTGCTTTGAAATTTTGGAATTTCTCAAAGACTTCACTTTTGTTCTTGAGGAAATATATCCAAGTCTTTCTTGTAAAATCATCAATGAATGTCACGAAATATAGGCTGCCAGCTAATGATGGAGCTTGCACTGGTCCACACAAATCTGAGTGGATAATCTCTAAGGGTGTCTTTGCCCTTATGCTTTTCCCTGATGGAAAACTTTCTCTGTGTTGTTTTCCCAATATGCAGCCTTCACAAAGGCTGTCCGGTTTCTCTATCAATGGTAATCCCTTTACCATTCCTTTTCTGCTCAGTAAGTTTAGACCTCCAAAATTTAGATGCCCGAATCTCAAGTGCCATAACCAGTTCTCATCCTTTGGCACGCTTTGGAAGGCCTCTTGGGTGACTGCTGCAATTTCACCTTTGTTTTTCATGTCTGCCCTGATCCGGAGAGGGAACATCCTGTTCCTTGTCATCTTCACTTCAGCAATGCATCTTTTGCTGGGTGGTATATCCATGATGGTGCACACATCATTTACAAAGTAAACATTGTAACCCTTTTGGATAAGCTGTCCAACACTCAATAGGTTACATCTCATTCCGGGGACATAGTAGACATCTGCTATGGTTTTCCTTTCTCCTTGTTTTGTAAATATTTTTATCTCCCCTTTTCCCATAACAGACACTTTACTATCAGTTCCTAGTGTGACCTCTGATTTCAAATTCTGATTTAAGGCTGAGAAGAGGGCAATGTTTCCTGTCATATGGTTGCTGCAACCTGAGTCTAAAAACCATATGTCCTCACTATGTGTTTCAGCCATGTTACAAGCTAACAGAACATTATTTTGACTGTTGTTTTCTCTTGTAACATTTGCATTTTGTCTACTGTTCATATCATGCTGTTTCTTTCTACAATCACTTGCATAATGTCCATACTTTTTGCAATAATAGCATTGAACATTAGATTTATCATACCTTTGTCCTTGAGCCTGATGTTGTCCTCCTTGTTGGCTGCTGCCTTGACCTTGGTTCTGATTTGTATTGCTGCCTCTTCCTTGTGCATTTGATGGGTTGTTCCTTCCACCTCTGTTCTGGCTTCTGCCTCTTCCTCTCTTGTTTCCTCTTCCTTGACCTCTTCCTCTTCCAAAGGACATCTGGGTCTTGAAGACTTGCTCAAGAGATGAGTTTTCATTCCTACTCAACCTCTGCTCATGTGTTATCAGTGATGCATGTAGCTCATCAACTGAATAGTTTGAGAGATCCTTTGTCTCTTCAATGGTGGTGACTATTGCATCAAACTTTGAGGGTAAGACCCTCAATATTTTCTCCACAATCCTTCTGTCTTCAATGGTTTCTCCATGAGTTCTCATTTGTGTGATTACACCAATCACATGAGTGAAGAATGAGTCAATGTTATCTGACTCCTTCATGTTCAGATTCTCAAAATCCTTCCTCAGCAATTGTAGTTTTGCTGTCTTCACTCTCTCCATGCCTTGATAGGCTGTCTTGAGGGTTTGCCATGCTTCATTTGCTGTCTTAGCTGCTACTAACCTTGGAAACACACTCTGGTCTACTGCTAGATATAACAACATACGGGCTTTCGAATCCTTCTTCCTATTGCTCTTCAGCTGATCTCTCTCTCTCCCTGAGTTAGTGCATTGAACTCATTTTCATCTGCTACTTCTTCAAACCCAGATTCAACTATTTCCCATAAGTCTTGAGAGGCAAACAGGGCTGTCATGGTTATTGCCCAGTAGTCATAGTTTTTCCCATTAAACTGTGGGAGCTGGGTGCTAAACAAACCCATACCAGTGCTTGTGCTGGCCATTCCTTGTATTCTGATCTATGCCTCTAAATCCTTGACTGTGTGTTTAAAGCAAATCACTGCTTCTTCAACAACACAAAAAAAACTTTTGAAATACCTGAATCCTTTGATGTCTGAGTCTTCTGTCTGCCTGAGAAGTTTTGCTGCAGCAACAACCTTCTCCCTTCAGCTTCTTTGTCTCCTTCAAAGAGCCTAAGCCAGCTTTGATACCACTGTTGGGTATTTTACAATGGAGAAAATACCAAAAACCAAATAAACAAACACACAGAGGCAATGCTCTGTTTTTACTTTGCTCCAGGATCTTTTATGCAGGAAGACTTAAAAAAATTTCACTGAGAGACAGAGTATTTCAACATCATAAAAGATTTCTGAGAAATTACTGGGTTAACTGCTGTAAATCCCTTTTTACATTCACTGCAGTGAAAACATATTACTTACTGGTGTAAAACCTTCATTCACATTTACTGGTGTGAAACTATTTTTTTACATACTGCTGTAAAAACAAAATTTACACGAACTTACAAATGCGCTCCACCATTTTCTTTATGCACTTGCAAAACCACACATGGTTTTCCTTCACCTCTGTTTTTCAATACCCACACAAAAACATTACAACATATTTGTGCACTGCTGTGCATACACCCTCTGGTTCTTCACGCTGCTGCGAAACACCAGATTGTATTTTTCTCCCATGTGCCATGCGTTATATTTAAAAAGTCAACACACAAAACATAAAACTTATTACATACGATTTCCTATTTAATACATGCCGTATATAAATATATATAAAAACATATATTATAACATGCCCATGCTCATATTAAAAGAGCCTCACCAAAATCTTCGTACCACTATTAAATTCTTTTACCTACGGCGGTCAACCATAAACCTTTTACTCCACGCAATAGCTTTAATTTGATGTTGGTCGTATGCAGGTGTGCAGCTTTAATCAATCAACGGCGGAAAAAGGTGGAGCAGATCCGACGGTGGATAACCATATCGGAAGACCAACAAGTGCTGAACTTTATCACCCGAGATTCTTATGTTGCGTTACGTCAGGGGTGAACCACGTGTCATCACCAAAATTTCTCGGGTTCAAACATCGGAAAAGTACCTTTGCCTGAAATCAACCCGAGAGCTTTCCGGCTGGTTGGCTGAACGTTTTCTGGCAGTGGTCTGGCTACGTTGAAATTACATTTTCAACATTCAACAAGGTCATAAATTACAACTTTCTCTGGTTCAAAGGGCTGATCAAAGCGTCCATAACCTCGAAGCTCAAGAGAAAAAACATGAAACCCCGCTTCTGCCAATGCTATCATATGTTGTATCCGCCCCGAAATAACAACACATGCTCACATATATGACATTGTGACAACTAGATTAATTCAAATAGAAAAAATATAAAAGTCCATCTCCACTCTAGCTTTATTGAGCATGAGGATTAAAAAAAATTTGACATCCGAATCTCTCCACATTTATTTATATAGGATTAAAAAAATTGACATCTGAATCTCTCCACATTTATTGATACATAATTTAAGATCTAAATGCATGAAAATACATCTTTCCCACCTTGATTACTGTATAACAACACCTCGCTTGGCTTCTGTAATGGCAACAAAGAAAATACTTGACATTGTTTGGTATAGGAATCAATACCTGCTCCAATTTCTTCAACGTTATAACTGATCCAGAGCCCTCCAACATCAACTCACGTGTATTTTGTTTGCTCCATTTCTTATGGCTATGTAGGTATTACATGATATTACTAATGAGGTATGAACTTCTCTAACGAATAGATGAATATTGAAGGATTATTATGTTGGGTACTTTTCATGCACATGCATGATAGTGGATAAAATTATGGATTCAATACTTTACAGATATGAAGAAAAATGTTTAATTGAATTTAACCAATTAAAATGAACAAAAAGTTCAAATTTCTAATATTTTTAAAATTTAAGACTTTAAAAAATGCAATAAGATTCATAAATTTACTGGTGAACCGTTAGTGTTTAACTTATTCACATTGAAAAAATATATTGGAAACATAAACATAGATCAAACAAATGACCTGGTGTTATCTAGCAACCATCAAATTCCAAAATATTCCAGCAATGTGTAATAAGATTCTCATACTTTTTACATTTATATGACGAACTTCCACTCTATCTCTGAGTTGAAGATCCTAGATGTATGCCTTTTCGTGAAAATGTTCAGGTTGGTGCTAAAAAAATTTGTTATCCAAAGAATTAGGGTTCTGGTGTTCATCCTTGCTTGCATGTAGAAGTGAGTGCCTTCCTACAGAGAATAAAAATTGTTGTGGTAAATAGAGAAATGATTCATTAAATTCGAAGATAGGCCGTACCTTTTTCAATGATAGGTTCTCATCATCTACAGTATGGGAAGTAGAATAGATTATCAGTAGAAAAACTAGGACGGACCCAAGGCAAACTTTGGCTAGCATGACTTCTCTTGGTGTCTTGGTATAAACACCAGAGATGAGATTGGATCCTTGTGCCAAACAACCTTTTGCATTCAGACCCACAATCTATTTTAATAAATGGATAGGGTTTTTAATAACGTTCAATATACTTGAAAATAAACCAGGCTTATGTAGGAACCAATTGAAAACTTGCAGAGGAGAAAAATCCAGTTAAAAAATTAATTGCCATGTGGGGTTTCTAAAGATAGTGATGGACATACCATCAGAAAAAAAGTGTACTCACCTAAGATTACAGCGCCTCCATGCTCTCAATAACTATTACAACCATGCTCCCAACCATAATCTGCAATATTACATTAACATATTGTTTCCCAGGAAACTAACTCCAAAATGCTTTACATATCCATGACCAGAAATTAAGGATTTTATCAGTCCTGAAATCCTCGTCATCCTTTTGAACATAAGCATCGAGTGGGTCTTCTGTGGAAGAATTGATCTTCTAATGTTGCAATTGAAAAATCTTATTTTTGCATTGAATGAGCAACTTCAAAGGACCAATATAATTGCTCTCATTTGCAGGCCAGTTTTGTGTCAAAGTTGTTTAAGTAGATAGCAAAGGAATGGAAAATAAATAATGGTAGTGATAGACCATGATGGCACTATCACACGTCCCCTGAAATTTAGGCACCGACACTGTAACTACTCAAACTGCTCATGCCATCTAAATGCCTTATTTTTCTCAATGAAAGTGGTACATCGCTTTCAACATTGATTCGACTTTTCGATAATATAGAGCTACTATAACCTACGTAGGGTTATTTGGAAAAGGGTAAGGAAAATGATTCATCTCATCATTGAGGAAATTCATCCCATGAGCAAGAAGTCGAACAAAATTTGAAGGTTTTATTGTTAATCAATATAGAGTGAATGGACTGTTCTAAATTCTTTTTCATACAAGTCAATACATCCATATTATCTCATAGTCCTAAAGGTAGTTCCAACACTTCTACTCAATGAATTTTAAGTCAATACATCCATATTATCTCATAGTCCTAAAGGTAGTTCCAACTCTTCTACTCAATGAATTTTATGGTGGTTATCATCACTTATTTGAACACTATTATTAAAATCTGAGTCCTGATAGTTCTCAGCCAATATTTATGGTGGTTATCATCACTTATTTGAACACTATTATTAAAATCTGAGTCCTGATAGTTCTCAGCCAATCTTAATGACAAGTTATATATTGTGTTGCATTAGAATCTATTGCCAAAGAAGTTATGTATTAACCACCTTTAAATGTATGGGCTGAACTTTATATGGTATCATATTGGTAACTAACTCAGAAAACTAAATAAATATTGCAAAATTCAATTCAGAGGGATTCCTTCAGCCTCTATAAAGATAATAAAGAATAATATCCATGCAGTGCAAGCTAAGAGTGATCTAATGAAGTTGTAGGCCGAAGTCAAGAAATTAACAAGTGTGCTCCGATCAATCCAAAAACAATATTGCAAACAACATATCATTGGAAAATTGGGCACTTGAATAAGGAAGGAAAAATGGTTGTCATCACAGCAATCAAGATAACTCAAGTGTTGATGATAAAGAGGATCATATCAGTACATAATAAAGAAAAAGTATAATAATGATCGACATAATTGCTTTAAGTAAAAAGCTGTGTTGGCTCAGTAAACATAATTGTAAAAAGAGTTTTTTAAAAACTAAGAAAACACAAGACTATCAATATGCTTAAAATGTTGAATTTAACGAATTTTGAATATAAATACATTAAAAAAACAACAAGAAAACCCAAACTCACCTCAAAATGACACTCAATATAAAATTTACAATACTAGAAATTGAATACATATATTGTTGTCTTTACTCTTTTTCAAATGACTAGTGAAAAATCAGATGTATATAATTCTTACAACTTATTTGGAAATTTAACTATAAATTAAGATGTTGGAATTTGAAATGGAGGTATTCACCATTTTTTCAACTCACCCCACAATGATACTCAATATAAAATTTACAATACTAGAAATTGAATACATATATTGTTGTCTTTACTCTTTTTCAAATGACTAGTGAAGAATCAGATGTATATAATGCTTACAACTTATTTGGAAATTTAACTCTTACAACTTATTTGGAAATTTAACTATAAATTAAGATGTTGGAATTTGAAATGGAGGTATTCACCATTTTTTTCAACTCACCCCACAATGATACTCAATATAAAATTTACAATACTAGAAATTGAATACATATATTGTTGTCTTTACTCTTTTTCAACTGACTAGTGAAGAATCAAATGTATATAATGCTTACAACTTATTTGGAAATTTAACTATAAATTAAGATGTTGGAATTTGAAATGGAGATATTCACCATTTTTTTCAAATTTTTAATATTTCTTTTCAATAAAGGTTGTCTATGCAATATCTATTTTTATTTTATTTTACTCATAAAAAGAAAGAATGAAAGAAGATAAATTAAGAAGGAAGGAAGTGACTTGACTTACGAGACTAAAATCAATATTTAAGAAAATGAATATGAAACTCCTACAATAATTTTGGATTCTTATATAATTCCTAAATATAAACATTTAAATCAACCATTAAAATTAACTTATGCTTTAAACTATCACTCCATAATCCATAAGTTGACTAACATATGTTAAGGAATCCTCAAACACACAAAGTGAAGGAATTACAAGGTGATTTCGAAGTGTAAACCGTAGGAAAACGTAACAAAGGATTGATAAAAGAAAGATGTGATGGAGGATAAAAGATTAGTGCATTAGCTTACCAATATTTTATTTTTGGGTGGAATATGAGGTCAAGGATCAATATGTTTGAAATTATAAACCTATGTGGAAGTACATTTTTGGCTTAGAAAACCCATGTTATAGGGAATTTTTGGGTTAACAAATTCTATAATTATTTCTCTATTTGTAGGAGCATAGCTACCTCTTTTATGAGTTTAGTTTTTTCCTTTTTTTCCTTTTTAATTTAATTTAATTTTACTTATGTTAAAGAAGAGAGATAGAACCCTAAAACTCTTAAAGAAAAATATAATATTCATTTCATCAATGCATGGTCATATATCTAGCTTCCTTACATCATTTTTATTTCCCCCTTTCATTTGGTTGGTTCTAGAAAGTTGAATAATTAATGGTGAAAATCACTAAAGGTACCTTTGCATCAGATAGACAGGTAGCATGCTCTAAATGTCAATCATCGAGATCAATCATCATTAAAAATACCTAGAAACCATAATAAGAAATTTTTTCTATAGGTTTCTTAACATCAACGTTGGATATGGATGAGATAAGGAGCGTGTGTGCATTGAGGATGGATTTCAAGGCCTTGACCATGATTGAGGGAGGGTAGAAAACACCTCATGATATTATTGAACTTTCTCAGGGTTAAGATCCTTAATTAATGAGTCTTTGAACCAACACATGAGTCCTTTGTAGGCATTGTTTGGAAGACTTGAAGTGGGATATGGATTCCATGAGTAGGTTTTGTTTAGTGGAAATGGATCTAGATGCTCAAATATGGTAGAGGAGATAAACAAGGTCCTTGATCCTTAATTGAACCTTCTTGAGTTCAAGTGGCAAGTACAATATCTAGTCATAGTAGCACAAGCCCTCACTAGAGTGTCTTTTCCCTAGGAGTAGGATATTGGTGTCATTAAGACGTTTCATGCATTGTAGTTGGGGATTGAGGTCTTCTCTATATAAATGACACACAAACAATAGAATCAATCCGTTAACACTAATTAGCAAAATAAAACAAAAATCATGTGATGTCAACATATCTTCTTAGGCTCAAGAACCATGAATCCATCCATTGGAAACTACACTAAAGCATGGATGGCTTGTTGGACCTTAACCATCATTAAATATTCAAAACAAGTCCTTTTGAGATCAAGATATTTAAGCAAGTACTTTAACCAACATGTATGAAATTTGTAGAAGGTATTTTGACCTTTGAGCGGGATACAAGCACAATAATAAGTTTTGTGCATTGATAATGTTTGCTAAGGAATAAACATCCTCTAGTGAGGAATATTGACCTTATTCTCTCATTAAGAATTCTTAAGTCCAAGCACTATGAACAACAACTAGAAATAATGTCATAAGCCCCTTTCAATGAGTCTTTCACATCTAAGTTAAATATGCATTTCATTATAAGGTCCTAAGAATCATGGATAGGCCTTATGATCATGATCACATTTAGGAAAGGGAAACATGAGTCATTGGCCCTAAACATTTCCTCTCAAACTCAAGTGTTGTGGACAAGTCCTTTAATTGCCACATTAACATATTGTTGGTTCTCAATTTTCTCCAAGGATGTTATGTATGCCATGATTAGGCTACTTGTGCTCTACGAATGGATCTATAACTATAACAAAGGTAACATGATGACAAGAATGATCGTGTTTTATACATGATGCTTCTTGGACTCATTGAACTTCAAAAGTACCTACAATCCACAAATGCATTACATCTCTAGGGCATCTTTTGACTATGAGTTGTTTACTCAGGGACAATATGATGCTAAATTACGAATAGTAATGGGTATTTCCAACTTAACAATGGTTAAAGAAGTATAAGAAGGTCATCTGGGATTTAACAAAGATTTTTGGGCTAAAGCATGGTGAATGATGCATTGAAACACCACATAAGACCTTCTCATAGGATCTTTAGTCACTAAGTGGGATATGGTCGTCTTTAATTGGTTTTGGATAGTAGTGATGGGTTTAATGTCCTAGACCACGGTAAAAAAGGAAAACAAGGAACATGCATATGAAAATGAAGATTCTAGGCTTCATCTAGTTTGAACAAGGCCTCCACCCATGAAAATTCCCCTCTTTATGGGTTCTTTGACCCCCAAATGGTATCCCATGAATCACTAAGTAGTTTTGCAATAAAGAGTTGAACTTAGGGGCATTTGCCATGTTTGAGAGAGGAAGATAGATGCTAATGCTAAGCTTTCATTTCCAAACATGTAAAGCTACAAATTATGGCTTTATGTAATGAAAAACACATGCATGTTGTTAGTGTGAATGTTAGTAGCCCATGCTTATTCTTGTTAATTCAGAAAAAATGGTGAGAAACTTTAATTTAAGCTTCATAATGACAAACTTGGTAGTTCATACTACATAAATAAAAAGCACATCCAATATAGTGAGTCAGCTCAAGTGGTTCAGTGTTTGTGAATTATAAGCAAAAAAATCATAGAGAAATTAATTTCTTGGACAAATTATTATTTACAATTGTTAAAATATTGAAAATATACCTTATAATTTAGAACATTCCAATTATCCACAAATAAAAATTATATATTACAAAAGTCAATAAAATTTTACATCATACTCTAATCCATTTCCACCATCAAAAACATGATTCAAACACTACATCTACAAAAAATTTTGAAATTATTTTAGCCAGATTCCGACTACTTTTAACCGCCCAAACAATACTTGCACTTTTATAGACGACTCCTTTACAATTTTATCATTCCTCAAATTGTAAATTAAAAAGTTGATTATAGGTACATGTTAAAAGGATATGTCATATGATGGTATCTGCCTCATGAGGCTTTTTCAGATGCTGCCTATTAAACTGCAAGCTCTTTCAAGCTGTTTTTGAGCCATATGGTGTTCAGGTCACCTGAACTTTTTATCTGTATATCTCCTCAATATAATATCAAGATTTTCTTTCTAGAAAAAAAAAATAAAAAGTTGAAATACAAAGAACAATCTCCAGTTCAGACCACAAAAATCGTTTATAAAACCATTAGTATTTTGGCCAATTTTCCATTTTACTTGCCACATTAACATATGTTGGTTATCAATTTTCTCCAAGGATGTTGTGTGTGCCATGATTAGGCTACTTGTGCTCTAAGAATGGATCTATAACTATAACAAAGGTAACATGATGACAAGAATGATCGTGTTTTATACATGATGCTTCTTGGACTCACTGAACTTGAAAAGTACCTACAATCCACAAATGCATTACATCTCTGGGGCATCTTTCGACTATGAGTTGTTTACTCAGGGACAATATGATGCTAAATTACTAACAGTAATGGGTATTTCCAACTTAACAATGGTTAAAGAAGTATAAGAAGGTCATCTAGGATTTAGCAAAGATTTTTGGGCTAAAGCATGGTGAACGATGCATTGAAACACCACATAAGACCTTCTCATAGGATCTTTAGTCTCTATGTGGGATATGGCCGTCTTTAATTGGTTTTGGATAGTAGTGATGGGTTTAATGTCCTAGACCACGGTAAAAAAGGAAAACAAGGAACATACATATGAAAATGAAGATTCTAGGTTTGAACAAGGCCTCCACCCATGAAAATTCCCCTCTTTATGGGTTCTTTGACCCCCAAATGGTATCCCATGAATCACTAAGTAGTTTTGCAATAAAGAGTTGAACTTAGGGGCATTTGCCATGTTTGAGAGAGGAAGATAGATGCTAATGCTAAGATTTCATTTCCAAACATGTAAAGGTAAGGTTATGGCTTTATGTAATAAAAAACACCATGCATGTTGTTAGTGTGAATGTTAGTAGCCCATCCTTATTCTTGTTAATTCAGAAAAAATGGTGAGAAACTTTGATTTAAGCTTCATAATGACAAACTTGGTAGTTCATACTACATAAATAAAAACACATCCAATGTAGTGAGTCAGCTCAAGTAGTTTAGTGTTTATGAATTATAAGCAAAAAAATCATAGAGAAATTAATTCCTTGCACAAATTGTTATTTATAATTGTTAAAATATTGAAAATATACCTTATAATTTAGAACATTCCAATTATCCACAAATAAAAAGTATATATTACAAAAGTCAATAAAATTTTACATCATACTCTAATAAATGATGCATATATCTCTTATCATTTTTCTTCCTTAACACATTAGTATTTTGGCCAATTTTCCATTATAATTTTAAATCCAATTATAACATTAAAAAAAAAAAAAAAAACTTTTTAATAATATTACATCATTTTCTTCCTTAATAAATCACTATCTTGTCCTACAAAGTAATATATTATTTATATTAAAATATAAAAAATACAATTGGAAAATTTTGATAATATTACAATATGAAGTGCCCTGAAAATCATGGAAATTTTGATAATATTTTGATAAAACCTGGTAGACATTTTTGTAAATAAAGGTTTTTCAGAGAGAAAAAAGCATCATAGTATTATATTGAGTAAATATAAAAGATCAGACGGTACAAAAAAGGCTCAAAAATAGCCAGTAGACCGAAATATATGAGACAAGAAACCTGTAGGAATAGGACTTCCCAAAGGACACGGAAGCCAACATCATCAGTCCATAATCAGAGCTAACAATCTTCAGATAAAAGAGCATCAGATGACTAGACACATATTAAAAACAGAGATAGTGTATAAGGACAGCCAGAAGACATAATATATACTAAAAGAAGCAGAAAAGATGAAGAGAATGACGATGTATTAAAAACCAAAGAGACTCAAAACCCAGGAATAGAAAAGTCCTGGATGAAGCAGGAGAACTCTCCATCAATAACCATCATGAACCATGAGCCAGAATCTAAAATCAGCCTCTTTTTTGACAGAGAATGGGTGTCCCAATGGCGCTATTGTAAATAAAGGTTACCATTGTCAAACTTCAAGACTATGGGTGTCCCATAAATAAGTTTTTGATAGTGCTGAACCCATTTCCATCATCAAAACTATTATTCAAACACTGCAACTACAAAATTGAAATTTTTTTACCCAAATTCCAAACACTTTGAACAATGGAAACAATTCCTCCCCTCCCCTTGGAGATTACCCCTTACAATTGACACTGAAAAATTAATAAAAACTAAATTTACAGTTAAAAAGTCTGATACAAAATATATATTCAAAATCTCTCGCAACTCATGACTGATAGGAAATCTTCGTTTCCCCAAGTATCCGTACCATAAAAAAAAATTCCAGTAACATCTTCACCTTCCGCGAAATTTGTCATGAACATTGCGAGAGTTTCCATAACTTTTTGGATGGTGTGCTCAGACGCTGTCACCACTTTTAGTTTACTGTTTTCTTTACCATTGTTTAAATTTTTTATTAATATCGAGTCACTGTAAATTTTTACTATTTGAAGTGCTTTTAAGTTTAAATAACTCTCCGATAATGTTTTTAAACAAGGACACATCATGATAATAAAAACTTGGAGTAGAGGCATTGCTTCCACTTCTACCACCGGTAACTCTTCCAAACGAGGTAAAAAAGCAAGCGAAAATATTTCCAGGGAAGGAAATGCGCCTCTGCCACCAAATTCTTTGGGAAGCCGCCTCAACATAGGACAATTACTAATCCCCAATTTCCTCAAATTCCTCAGCATATGCAAATGTGGAAGTTCTTCGAGCTTATTGCACCCACTCAATTGGAGATACCTCAAATTTTGAAGGTCACAAAAATTGCTCCCCATTTTAACCAAGTGAGAGCATTGCAGTGAGAGTCTTCTCAACTTTGACATCTTACTGACGTCACCTGGTAAATTTTCCATCTCTGTGAGTCTCAAAAATAATGTGTCCATTTCAATCATACTACCTAATGTTCCCTCACTGATAACTTTCCCATTATTTTGTAAATGCAATGTTTTTAGTTGCTTTAGGCTCGCTAAATCATCAATGCAAGCAACTTTTTTCCGTCCATTTCCAACGGGTTTTGTCCACAAGCTTTCACAGCCTGTGATGAGCAAGGATTCCAAAGAGGTGATCTTTGAGATGCTGGAAGGCACATATTGCAAATCTTTACAAAGCCGAAGGTCAAGAAACTTGAGGGATGCCAATTTATGAAGACCATAGGGTAATTCTGTAATGCTGCTGTCGGTAAGATCAAGAATCTCCAGGTTTACAAGATTTGTAAGAGATTGAGGTAGTGCTTTTATGGGTGTGTCGCTTAAATCCATGCATACTAGCTGTTTCAAACAACCCACACTATCTGGCAATGACTTCAGTGATGTCCCACTCAAATCCAAAAGCTTGAGAGAGACCATACTTCCCATCACCCTTTTTGGGATTTTAGTAAAGTCTTTGTTCATGCTCATTACCAATGAACGGATTTGTGGAGCTCTCAAAGTCTGGGGAAGCGATGTCAATTTATTGCAGGTCAAAAATATCCGGGTGCGTTCACTGATCTCATGTTCATTCAATGCTGACAAATTCCTACCCATACGGCAGTAGAAATTTTCTTCTTCCTCGGCAACTCTGGTTGCCAAATCCTGCAGCAAGTCGTGGATCCTGAAGAGTACTACTTGCCCTTCAAAGTCTCTCATGATCGGTTCTATCAAACAACGATCTGCTAAAATGTTGACATAAATCTTTCCCATCTGGAATGGATCGTCTTGAAATACCTTCATTGCTACTAGTCCTTCCCCTACCCATGAATGAATCGCTGATTGCATATCAAGAACCTCGCCATTTAAGCAGCCAGAGGCGACGTATAGAAAGCACAATTGCATATGAACATCCTCGTTGGCGAGAGCGTCGTAACTTAACCGCAGGCAGTCATAGACGTTCTCGGCATTTGGCAAGCTCTGGAGGGCACATTCCCACTGCTTTCTAAGAGTACTGCCAGCCATTGCCCTCCCCACCACTTTTATTGCAATAGGAATCCCTCCGCATTTACGACACACAGACTTGGCTATATCTTCATCAACATTTGCGGGCAGAATTCCTTTATTATAGGGAAAGGCGTGATAGGAAAACAAGTTCCAACTCTCGTCTTCAATCAAATCCTCCATTGTTATTGTGTATTTATCTGCAATTCCCATTTTTAACAAGGCACTGCGATCCCGGGAGCTGACAATAATTTTGGACTTGGAGTGCTCCCTTACAGGGCTCTGTACACCCAACTTCTCCAGCAATTCCGCAGCATGCTCTCCCCATCTTTAAAAAATGACATATAATAATCGTGATAGCCAAATACTAAGATAAGTACATAACAATAACTTATTAGTAGAGAGAACCATTGACGTGGTAACAAACCAACGAAACCATACAAACAAGAGATTCCAACTCTTGAGCAATGATCGCTATGCAAAAAGAGGATGATAAAATGTTGTGGCGATCATCAATTATGAAACGCTATACCAAAAAGAGGATAACAAGAACACAGTAACAACCATCTACTATGAACCCATGAGCTAAAGATATACATTGAGAGGGATTTATTCGTCTAGGATAATCACGGGTGGATTTGGAGAGGTGTTTGCACTAACCATATTGATTGCTTGAGCATTTATAACCGCTTCATCATCTAGACGAACATTAGAATCTATATCTAAGTTAGAGATGATGTAGCATTCGATTTTGCTCAATCTGACCATAATCTTGCCCATGTCATAACAGAGATCCCTGAGAATCCGCTTCAAGTCCTCCTAACCCATAAAGAGCTTAAAGTTATCAACCTACTTCTCTCATATCACCATGTTAAGGAGAGTTTCCATCTGCGTATATGTAAATATGGAAATATGGAATTCATGAAGTATAATCTCTCTTCCGGAGATTGCCAAGGTCTCACACCCATTTGGTGCTACCATTGCAAACCTCAGAATCAGAAAAATACATGCGGTCTCGGAACTCTTTAGCTTCCAGAGTTCAGATTTCCTTCCTAACTTCAAAGGGAACTTCTTCCAAAAAATTTGCAACAAACTCCCAACCAAAGAGTCTGCAGTGCCTAGAGGAGGACTCCCATGTGCTCCTCCCCTTCGACTAAGTAAACGTTGACGAGGGGCAATGATAGACCAATGCTTGGTAGAAGATAGAATCTTAGCAAATTGGGACAACCAGGGGAAGTGAATTGCATTGAAGAGTGGACGTGTTAACCTAGTAAGAACTGTAAGCATTGAATTTGACTTATCACAAGGGTTGTGCTCATGAACAAAAGAGCCAAGATATATATTTTTGATAAACATACACAGACAAGATGTAGCTTTAAACCCTTTAGAGACTAAAACCCAAAAGTGCGCGAGAGGATTCTTCAGGGAAGCTTGAAAGAGCACAAAGTCAAAACCAAATTGAAAAGGATCCATTATACCAAACACCCACAACTAGAACCGGGCAATTGAACGAGATACCTGATGGCTGGAATCATTGAAGCTCAACAGAGGGTAAAACAATGACAAACTCAAACGAAGGCTCAAATGAATTATTATGAAGAAACATACAAAGAACATTGAAACTGTTGTTGTTACTTGTTACCCTTAACCAAGAAAAACCTTATGATAACACAATGCAACAATGAATTGTGAACAAACTTTAAATAGCCTAAACAACAAAATTGCAAGACAAATGGAACCAAATTCAGTGAATAACAACGATACGTGACCTAGCCCAAACCACTAATAACATTTAATAATAGCCTAGAACAAAATTTAGGGTGACTTGGCCTAAAGACATTAAATAAGGATAAAAAACGGAATTTGGATACCTTTCTGCACACAAGCAATATCAATTAGATGGATAATGTTGAAAGGACGATAAACCAAAGCAATCCCTGAATGAAAGAGGATAGAATGTCACCACCTTACCATCACATGAAATGTTTGCCACCCTGCTTCATGTTTAAAATGGTTATATAACATAGCACCCTCACTACAATGTTTGAGTCACAAGCCTAAGTTGAAACAAAAAGCTGACTAAGCGCAAAGTGTAATACTTCTCCCACAAAACTAGTATCCCCAAAATACATACAATAGTGAGGGCATTCGTTGGATATCGTGTTGCCTTTTTCTTTAAGAAAAGTCAATTAAAACACAGGGTAGAGATGTGATGCATTAATATTGAAAAATTATTATGTATTTAATGTAAATTTTTATTTGCTCTGTTATTTATCTTTAACAAGTGTTACATAGTAGTTTTTTTTGAGGCTTAGTTTAAATATAGTTATGTTAAAGTAAAAATATTGAATTCAAATTATTGTTAAGGTTTGTAATCTGGACTATTTAGATTTTATTGATTCATAAATTGAGATATTTCTTTATTTTGGAATGTCGTCTTGATTCGTAAATTAAGATATTTTATTATTTGTAATTTAGCATTGTGTAGTGGAGTATCTAGTCCTATCCAACAATCATAATGATGTTTTATTAGTCCTTATCATGAAGTATAAAATTCTATTTCCATGAACATTTTCATTATTATTTGTAATCTAGCATTGTGTAGTGGAGAATCTAGTCCTATCCAACAACCATAATAATGTTTTATTAGTCCTTATCATGAAGTATAAAATTCTATTTCCATGAACATTTTCAATAACTATAGCTGTTTTTTTTTAATATATTAGATATTTTATAGCTTATCATTTTATTTTGAAAAATTAAATAATTATGAAAATATTTTAAGAAAATAATTTTTAATTTAAGAGAATATAATTAGTAAAAAGATATAACTAATTGTAACATGATAGAAACATTTAATATAGTGATCAATAAGTGAGTTCCATGCATGTATTTGAATTTATGGGTTTATTACAAAGAAATCTTTACGTAACTAAGGTACTATATAATTTTTTGTTTTTTTTTTAATATTTATTGTAAGATATTATTAAGTTTTACTTTTAGTCCTAGGAGTCTATTTTTCTTCGGTTGCTTTTTTTTGTGTTTGGTTTGATCCACCGGACGGGGGAAAAGAGTCCGCACATCTACATCCTACATCTACTTTTAGATTTAGGAGTCTATTTTTTTGTCGCGTTCGTTTGAATTACGGGGACTTGATTTTAAAATTTCACAGAACATCATTTTGAAAACTTATTCCATCCGCCGGTAGTGTGAGAAATAAATTTTACTATTTTTAATTTTTTTTAATTAAATTTTACTATTTTTTAATATTCGATCCTATCCAATTTATATCTTTAAAAAATGACATATAATAATCGTGATAGCCAAATACTAAGATAAGTACATAACAATAACTTATTAGTAGAGAGAACCATTGACGTGGTAACAAACCAACGAAACCATACAAACAAGAGATTCCAACTCTTGAGCAATGATCGCTATGCAAAAAGAGGATGATAAAATGTTGTGGCGATCATCAATTATGAAACGCTATACCAAAAAGAGGATAACAAGAACACAGTAACAACCATCTACTATGAACCCATGAGCTAAAGATATACATTGAGAGGGACTTATTCGTCTAGGATAATCACTGGTGGGTTTGGAGAGGTGTTTGCACTAACCATATTGATTGCTTGAGCATTTATAACCGCTTCATCATCTAGAGGAACATTAGAATCTATATCTAAGTTAGAGATGATGTAGCATTCGATTTTGCTCAATCTGACCATAATCTTGCCCATGTCATAACAAAGATCCCTGAGAATCCGCTTCAAGTCCTCCTAACCCATAAAGAGCTTAAAGTTATCAACCTACTTCTCTCATATCACCATGTTAAGGAGAGTTTCCATCTGCGTATATGTAAATATGGAAATATGGAATTCATGAAGTATAATCTCTCTTCCGGAGATTGCCAAGGTCTCACACCCATTTGGTGCTACCATTGCAAACCTCAGAATCAGAAAAATACATGCGGTCTCGGAACTCTTTAGCTTCCAGAGTTCAGATTTCCTTCCTGACTTCAAAGGGAACTTCTTCCAAAAAATTTGCAACTCCCAACCAAAGAGTCTGCAGTGCCTAGAGGAGGACTCCCATGTGCTCCTCCCCTTCGACTAAGTAAACGTTGACGAGGGGCAATGATAGACCAATGCTTGCTAGAAGATAGAATCTTAGCAAATTGGGACAACCAGGGGAAGTAAATTGCACTGAAGAGTGGACGTGTTAACCTAGTAAGAATTGTAAGCATTGAATTTGACTTATCACAAGGGTTGTGCTCATGAACAAAAGAGCCAAGATATATATTTTTGATAAACATACACAGACAAGATGTAGCTTTAAACCCTTTAGAGACTAAAACCCAAAAGTGCGCGAGAGGATTCTTCAGGGAAGCTTGAAAGAGCACAAAGTCAAAACCAAATTGAAAAGGATCCATTATACCAAACACCCACAACTAGAACCGGGCAATTGAACGAGATACCTGATGGCTGGAATCATTGAAGCTCAACAGAGGGTAAAACAATGACAAACTCAAACGAAGGCTCAAATGAATTATTATGAAGAAAACGTACAAAGAACATTGAAACTGTTGTTGTTACTTGTTACCCTTAACCAAGAAAAACCTTATGATAACACAATGCAACAATGAATTGTGAACAAACTTTAAATAGCCTAAAAAACAAAATTGCAAGACAAATGGAACCAAATTCAGTGAATAACAACGATACGTGACCTAGCCCAAACCACTAATAACATTTAATAATAGCCTAGAACAAAATTTAGGGTGACTTGGCCTAAAGACATTAAATAAGGATAAAAAACAGAATTTGGATACCTTTCTGCACACAAGCAATATCAATTAGATGGATAATGTTGAAAGGACGATAAACCAAAGCAATCCTTGAATGAAAGAGGATAGAATGTCACCACCTTACCATCACATGAAATGTTTGCCACCATGCTTCATGTTTAAAATGGTTATATAACATAGCAACCTCACTACAATGTTTGAGTCACAAGCCTAAGTTGAAACAAAAAGCTGACCAAGCGCAAAGTGTAATACTTCTCCCACAAAACTAGTATCCCCAAAATACATACAATAGTGAGCCAACTCCTATTTCGTACACCATAGCAATATTAATGCGGTCTGACATGGGGCCGATATAAGCCGATACAAGATGATACAACACGCTGCGCGGTGATGAGAGAGAAAAAAAAATAACGGCGTGTTGTATCGTCTTATATCGGCCCCATGTCAGACTGCATTAATATTGCTATGGTCTACGAAATAGGAGTCGCCCAATAGTGAGGTCATTCATTGGATATCGTGTTGCCTTTTTCTTTAAGAAAAGTCAATTAAAACACAGGGTAGAGATGTGATGCATTAATATTGAAAAATTATTATGTATTTAACGTAAATTTTTATTTGCTCTGTTCTTTATCTTTAACAAGTGTTACATAGTAGTTTTTTTTTAGGCTTAGTTTAAATATAGTTATGTTAAAGTAAAAATATTGAATTTAAATTATTGTTAAGGTTTGTAATCTGGACTATTTAGATTTTATTGATTCATAAACTGAGACATTTCTTTATTTTGGAATATCGTCTATTTATATTTTATTGATTCGTAAATTAAGATATTTTATTATTTGTAATTTAGCATTGTGTAGTTGAGAATCTAGTCCTATCCAACAACCATAATAATGTTTTATTAGTCCTTTTCATGAAGTATAAAATTCTATTTCCATGAACATTTTCATTATTATTTGTAATTTAGCATTGTGTAGTGGAGAATCTAGTCCTACCCAACAACCATAATAATGTTTTATTAGTCCTTATCATGAAGTGTAAAATTCTATTTCCATGAACATTTTCAATAACTATAGCTGTTTTTTTTTAATATATTAGATATTTTATTGCTTATCATATTATTTTGCAAAATTAAATAATTATGAAAATATTTTAAGAAAATAATTTTTAATTTAAGAAAATATAATTAGTAAAGAGATATAACTAATTGTAATATGATAGAAACATTTAATATAGTGATCAATAAGTCATAGTTCCATTCATGTATTTGAATTTATGGGTTTATTACAAAGAAATCTTTACGTAACTAAGGTACTATATAATTTTTTGTTTTTTTTTTTAATACTTATTGTAAGATATTGTTAAGTTTTACTTGTATTTAAACTTAAATTTTATATAAATTTAGATATTTTATAATTAAATTTTTGACTTATGTAATTGGAATTTGTGTCAATAGATTTTTTAAATGGTTAATTATAAAAAAAAGATCAAATAAGTTTAATGGACCATATTTTATGATGGGACATGTGTACTTTTGGCTCATTAATCCATGCATTGAGCAATAACATGTTCATTTTCATAGCCAATCAAATTATAGAAAAATAAATTAAAATAATATCAAAAAATAATAAATTTCAATATTCAAAGTTAAACTATGGAAATTTGATAAAAAAATTAAGTCAACCCCAAAATAATATGAGTTTGACCATAAACTCAATGCAATATCCTCTGCTTACAACAGGGATAATAAAAAGCATGGTATAAACTGTATTTAATTTAAGAGTTATTAAAATAGTTTTAATTTTTTTCAATAATAAATCATAATCAAGATATTTAATGAATATACATAATAATTATTTTATATTTTTAATATTTTATTAAAAATAGTTAATATATATTTATTAAAATAATTAAAAACGTGATAAAATTTTATTTTTTATTATATTATAAATAAATGAACATATATGGTATATAAGTTATATATTTGATAAATATATTTTTGTTTTTATTAAAGTGAGATATATAAGTTATATATTTGATAAATATTTTTTTTACTAAGGTAATATATTTATTTTAATGGATTGAATTATTTTTTCCTTTTTATAAATTGTTAGTTGAAATAACAAATGTAATGATTAATTTTCTGGACCAAATTTGTAATATCACATTCACCAAAATTGGTGGATGGTGTTGACAGGTGTGTTAAAGCTTTGGATTTTAATTGACCATGGAGGGGAAGTTAAGAAGCTTTTTAATTTTGAAGTGAACAGCCTAAACATTAGGGAAAGCAGTGGGCACATCTAACTTTGTTTTTAAAGTCGTTTGATCTGGAGCGTGAGGGATACGTTATTGAATTTACAAATTAGGAGTAATATTTAGAATGAGTATTATATATAAATTAAATTTGAGTAGGAATTGAATTTCTAAAAGCTTTTCGTTTTAATTGACCATCCACGAAGTTAGGAAGCTTTCTAATTTGAAGTGAGCATTTTGTAAAGCTTACCGAAAACCATGGGAAAATTTTCTGCTAATTTTTACAAAATTTTGTTAATTCTTATTATTTTAAGGCAAAATTACCTGTTTCCCAAATTTCCATTATTTTTTAAACAAAATTGACCCCACAAAATTTCCATTATTTTCTTGACAAAACTGACCTCACTTTAGACTACGACGCTACGTGAGTATCTTATAAAGCATATGGGAGACTGGGCACATCGACTTTTAGTTTTAAAAGTCTCTTTTTTTTGTTTGTTTGTTGGTGTTTGGTTCGACACACGTAACGGGTTAAACAGTCAGCACATCAACATCTACTTTTAGTTTTAGGAGTCTTTGAGAATTAAAATTTACAATTTAGTTAGAAGCATTTATACATATTGAATGTATTTTTAATGGAATGTATTGGTACATTTTTTTAATCAAATATTTATTTCCAATTTATCATGATATATAGGGATGAAAACAACAAGAGTAGTATGGACGAAAAGGGGTGAAGACTAAATTTGAGTTATATTTGCCAAACTGCGTAACAGTCAAATCTTACGCAGGTCTACCTAAGTTTGGTTTGTTGGAATTGTAGAGGTTATCCTTGGAGGAGAGGCCCTGAGTTAGGGCCTATTGCGGAAGGTAGAGACATAATTTGTCTCACGGAAACTCATAAGCATGATGGTTGCAAAACTCGGATATTTGACAGTTATTTGAAGTTGGCAATTTGGAACAAGGTAGCAGAAAATGGCAAAGGGTATGGGGGCATACTAGTTTTAGTGAAAAAAAAAAGAAGGCCGTCACATTCAGTTAATTAAAGAAGGTGCAAATAAACAATATATATGGTTGAAAATACCAAAGAATGAGAATCACATAAGAATTGCAGCATGCTATTTTGCCCCTCAAGTCTCAAAAACTTACAGAAAAAGGGGCTTGATAGCAAGGATCCGTATGCAACTTTAAAACAAGATATTGTTGTGTACTCTCAGTAGGGAGAATTTCTTCTAGTAGGAGATTTCAATGCTCGAACAACAAATAATCAAGCTAGCATTCTTTGTTGCAAGGAGGATAGCAATCCTATTTGGCTCACTGAAGAGGAGAATCCCCAATGGGTGAGGTGTTCAGAAGATGTCAAAGTTAACAATCATTTTGGAGAGGAGTTGCTTACACTATGTGGGGCTTTCAACTTAATTATTTGCAATGGTCTAGATAGATTGAAAAGGTCTGGAAAATTCACTTGCAACACATACAATGGGGTAAGTGTCGTTGACTATGTGATGTATTCACAAAGCTTGATAGAAAAGATAGAAGGAGTTAGTATCAGAGAGCATATTTGGGACTCAAAATCAGACCATAACCCAATTTATATAAGGTTGTCATGGTTAGAAGAAAGACAACATGGGATGAAAACCCAATGCTCTCGACAATCACTATCAAGGGGCAAAATTCTTCTAACACAAGAAAATTGTACTATCTTCAAGACAATGTTAGAGAGATTAATTTAGAAGGACAAAACTAGTTTCAAAAGCTTCAACAGTCATGAGTTAACAAATATAATTCAAATTGCACTTGAGAAGTGCAAAAGGGCAAAAAATAGGAAATCAGAATCAAATTGTTTTCTTGTAAATGCTTGGTTTGATGAGGAATGAAAAATGGCAAGGAGAACCTTGAAAAACGCAAGAAAGGATAGGATTTGGTGTCCATTTGCCCCTTCAAAAATCAGTTCTCCCAAGACTGGTTCCTGTGGGTCCAAAAAGTGGCAGAAATGGCATTTTTGAGGTGTTTTTTGCCCTTTAGGTGACCCAGATCTCCTCCAAACTTCATGAAACTTTCTGGGTTTTCATATTTTTTCATGAGAAATCCAAAAATGTAAGCCATTCCTAAAAATTCCCAACCAGCAATGCGCATCAGAGGAAATTTCATGTTTTTTCAATTAAAATTTAGGAAATGACAAAAAGTTCTCCAAAATGCTTCAAAATTGGCAAGAGGCAAGATTATCAATTGCTTTGCTGAGCCAAGGAAGCTTCAGCCAAGATTCTAAGTTTATCTTGCTCCTTTTTGGCTTTTAAGGCTCTCCCTAACTTAGCTTTTAGGTTTCTTATTCTTGTCTTGCAAATTTTGTTCCGGGCCAAATAGTGATAGGCCATGTGGCGCAACATGTTCTTCTCCTTATTAGCCTTATCAAGAAGCTTCTCAAGGTGGATATTCACTCTTTCCAACCATGATTCTCGATCAACCTCTATTTCTTGCTCTAGTGAAGTCAGCTTGATTTTCCTTCTTTTTGCCAATTGTCGGTTTTCCCTTATGGTTTGCAACTCCATGATTGTTTGTTTGTCATCCAATTGATTGTTCTATTGCTCAAGGTAATTAATGACCCATTCAGCCCTCTCAAGGTCAAGAGATAAGGCTTGGATCTCAACTTCTTTCTCCTTGATGACCACATCCTTGAGTCTTGAGCTTTGGGAGCCCAAATCAGTGTCCTCGTCCTCAACCAAAATAAAATCATTGTCTTGGCCTTCAGAAGGCCCCTCATCATGCAATGGTTGCTTTCCTCTGTCATGTACCTGTTCTGCTGAAGAATAAGGCAAATCCCCTTTCACCCCAGGTGAAGATAGCATTTGCCTGTTGTCCGGTGAAGAGAACGAGACCCCTTCCACCCCTCGTGGAGATAATACTCGTTTGGCAGTTGCAAAAAGTCTTCTTGTGCCTTTTTCATAAGTTATAAACACAGGAATGTGAGCCTCTTCAGTTCTGCTTTCATGCTCTCTTTGTTGCCCAGAAGGTCCACCTTCCTCTTGAGGTTCTGCAAAAATTTGAGGCCCCTTGAAAATCTCATGGGCAATGAAGGTTTCCCATGGCACTCCCAACTGAGTGAGCTGATGTACAACAATAATCTTGATGACAACAAAGTGATAAATGCTATTAAGTTGTTGTGGGTATGGTTTTCTCTTTGCAAGCACAATCATCCTCTCTATGTTTTTGCAAATGAAGTATGGTATACTCATCATTCTAACCCTGGTAAAATGCATAAGCAATCTGATATGATAGGCATAGAGTCTGGAGAACCTTCCCTCACATGTGAAGTATTTAATGATGAGTTTCATTAGTGGCACATACCGGTCCTCCAAAAACTTAAAAGGAAACACCCTGCCCAATTGACTATGATAATTGGCTTTAATTTAGGGTTCATAGTTCTGCTTGCTGATATTCTGTCTTTTGTTCCATCTTTTCCCCCACACCTGGCATCCTAGTTGCTTCTGTAATAATGACTGGTGAAAGAGTGAAATTGATGCCAACAAGTTGTATCATATTGTCCTCCATGTTGATGACAAATTTCCTAGCTAATTCATGATGATACTTAATCCTCTCAACCATCTCACAAAACTCAAAGAAAGATTGGTATCTGAAACAAGTGGTATCAAGGGGACAAGCAAAAAGTTCAGCAATGTTAATAGGATCCTCTCTGATTATTTTCCCACCCTCGTGAGGTCTCCTAGGCTGTACATTCCTTTCTCTTGAACTGTCACTTTATGTTTCCTCTTCATAGCTTGAGTCACTGTTTCTTTCCATGATGCTTAGTGTTGCCTTAGGAAGATGATGTGATGAAGGTATGGTGAAAAATGGTGATGAAGGGGGACAATGGTGATGAGTATGAAGAGATTTTACTCTTGGGAAATGGAATTGGGGAATGAAGGGAATAGTTTTGGGAAACTAGGGTTTAGTGAGGGAATTAGTTATTTTAGGGGAGTGAGATATGGGAAAATGGGAAAATGGGATATTTTAGAGTAATTTAGGGTAATGAAAGGGTGAAAAGGGTTTAGTAATGCTTTTAGTGATGGTGGAGTGAAAATTGCACAATAGAATGGCAAACAATGAAGAGAAGCTAGGGTTTCATTTTAAACTTGCAAGACTCATGAAGGACACAAGAGTGAACTCAAATTCAGTGGTAGGATGTTGTTTACTTACTTGTAGAATGCAAATGTAGCAAATTTGAGGGTTGTGGCACAATTTGGAATGATTTAGAAAAATCTGGATTGATGCGCAACGCACTAGGCCCTGTAGAAATTTTGAATAATATGACACATATTCAACAGAGATTATCCTGATCATACAATTTAAGCGGAACATGTATAATACATAATCTCCTCTACGTTGATCATCAAATTACAGAAGCAGAAACATCCACAGGCACACATAGAAGCATCAATCAAACTCATAAACACAGTATGTATCCTGGGGAAAGCATCTCGCTAAAAACCCCACACTATCTGTATATTATATTGATTGAATCATGTAACAATACAAAGCATAATACTTCTCACAAGTATCTCCACCTGTTACACACAATACAGCTCAGATTTGATCTCCAAATCTCTCCCGCTGCTTGCCTGCCTCCACTGCTCAAACCTGCTCGAGAACTGATGAGAATAGCTTCCCAAACTCGATTTTACACTGCAAAATAGTCACTCACTCTTTGTGGACGTGAGCAACAGCTATAATATCATGAAGATACGTGAGCAAACTCATTGGCATACTCAATCCTTTGATTGTGCAAATCATCATGCACAGCTATAGTCACAACTGATAGCAATCTGATCCTCTAACACCTGTCCCTGCTGAACTGAACATGCACTGACATGCAGCTGAGTTAACTGATGTATTCTATAGTTGCATTATGAGTTAATAACTTGTGAATTAATTAATAACTAATTCACCCAACTCATCTTTAGTCTATTGATCAGTTAGACTAAATACAACCAGTTTAACAAAGCTAAACTGAACACAACTCCATCAACTGTACCTCCAGTCCACTAAACTCAACTCACTTGAGTTCTAACTGAAGTCATGCATGCAACAACTCAACTGACTCATAAGAAAAACGAATTTCCTTCTGACAGCTGCATGTGCCACTTCCGTAGCTCAAACTGAAGTGCTCCAAGAGAATAAGATTAAGTTTATAGTCCAAATATTATTGTGAGATAATAATATTTGACTTTTCTATTTTTGACTTTGATCACTCACACTGTGATCACTCACACTGTAATCACTCACACTGTGATCACTCACACTTTCATCAAAAATAGAAGTCCATCTATTTTTCCCAACTTGATCAATCATCCATAGACATGATCCATATGTCTAAAAATAGACATAGTCTAAAAATAGACTTGCGCCAAAAATAGCCTGCGGGCCCACTTAGTGAAGGCGACTCTTTTCACTAAGCTCCATCATCTTGTTGCACTCTCAACAAGCATTTCTTGTTGCACACTTTTCAACACTCCCTCTCAACAAGAAAGGCTTCCTCTCAAACCCGATCCTGTAACTCTGGAATGTTCTCCATGCAACACATCTGGCCGGTCCACTTGCTCTGTCATCAAAGTCTCTGACTGCTATTGCCTCTGTCAACTGAAATTCTGCATCTCTGTGCTCTTCAGTATCTGACTGCTCTAGCCTCTGTCACTTTGATCTCTGACTACATTCGTGCTGCTGCTGGTTCTATCTCCCAGCATTGCATTCGCACTGCACCTCCCAACTGACCTCCCTGTTGGGATAGAAACACCCTCTGATGCTGAAGCTCTACCTGCTGCTGACAAGTGCTCCCTCTCTGACATCTGCGCTACTGCAACATCTCCATGCATCTCGCACCATTGCACACCTCTCTGTGCCACCTAGCACTGTGCAAAACACTTGTGCCTCTCGCATTGCTACAGCCTGCTAGCTATGCGCTGTCCTGGGATTCCCTGCACTGTCGCTCTCTCTGCCGCTCCATCCGCATCTGTCTCTACCCAATCAGTCAGTTCCTGCTACTACACATCGGGGCTCCCGTAGCAAGGTCTCATCCAAGAGGTTGGGTACCTCAAGGATCCTGCCCCTCCTCCTTGGGACAATCAATCCACATCACCCCACCTCCTACCTGGAGGTATGGATGCATGCGATCCCTCAGCCCACCTGGCTTGAAGTTTCCCCCTACTGGAGGTCTCTGGATGAGTAGATGTCTCTACTCGATCTCCTCTCAGCTTCCCTTGTTGTGGCTGCTCCACAACCTCCTGAAGCTGCTGCACCAATCGTGGCTCCTCCACAATCGTCTGAGACTTCTTCTGGCTCTGCATGTTGAGAGGTAATATACGCTCCCTCTCAACCACCAAGTCTCCATCATTTGCCTTGCTGCTCAAGGCTTTGCATGCATCTTGAACCTCAAGAGCATACAGGTTCTTGACCCGTGAACCAATCTGCTTCACCTGTCTAGTGATGATGTGTCTAAGGAAAACCTTTCCCTTAGTAAAGACCACATCATATCCTCTGTCTTCCAACATCGCGATCGACACCAAGTTTCTCTTCAGTCCTGGTACATACTTGACATCGGTCAAGGTAAGGCGAGCTCCATGCTCCCTCTGAAAAATAACCGTGCCTACACCTGAGACACTATACTTCTCATCATTACCCATCCCTATGAGTATCTGGAGATCTTTCTCCTCCAAAGTACTGAACAAACTTTTGTCACCGGTCATGTGGAAAGAAGCTCCACTGTCAAGAAACCAACCACTTCCCATCATGGATGAAACCATGCATGCGAAGAGTGTGAAGTCCAACTCAAACTGTGAAGCAAGTGAGGCTGCCTCACCTTCAGATCCTTCCCCGGATCCCTTCTTGGAATTCTTCTTTGGGCAATTAGTAGCATAATGACCCAACTCATGACAACAAAAGCATCTCACCTTCGCCTTGTCAACCTTCTTCCCATCATTGGAAGAACTGGATTCGGGAAGAGAAACCTTCCCCTTCCCCTTCCTCGCCTTACTCGCTAAGGCACAGTTCTCCTCATCCTGCATGGATGAAGAACCGTCTCTGGTGCTCCGTCTAATCTCCTCCTGCATCAAATCCAACCATGGTCGTTCCCAATTTGGCAGTTTCTCCCTTCCATTCACCGAGTCCTGGTAGCTATGCCAACTCTTAGGAAGGTCAAGGAGTCCTAGACTCACCATCCTCATCATCAACAGTAACCCCCACACTTCCCAGCTCATCTCGACACTGAGTGAACCTCGTGAGATACTGGGGCATACTATCTCCATTCTCGAACTGAATGTTTCTGAGTTTTTATCTCTTGCTTTGGAATTAAATTCGAATTCCACCAGCACAAAACTCAACTGCTTCCGATCTAGAATTCGTGAGAACACAATATTTCTTGTACAGAGATCGACTGTCTGGGCATTCACCGAATATCTCACCTTCCAAAAGAAGGATGAATCCAGAGGCTACCTGGCCCGATTACAGACTCTGCCTAAAGAAATAAAATGTAAAATATTTTCTGAATAATAGATCCGATGATCAATCCTCGCTTGATATCCTGTAAAAATCTCTTCTACAAATCAAGCAGCTCCGATACCATGTAGAATTTTTTTTCTACAAATCATCTAGCTCCGATACCATGTAGAAATTTTGAATAATATGACACATATTCAACAGAGATTATCCTGATCATACAATTTAAGCGGAACATGTATAATACATAATCTCCTCTACGTTGATCATCAAATTACAGAAGCAGAAACATCCACAGGCACACATAGAAGCATCAATCAAACTCATAAACACAGTATGTATCCTGGGGAAAGCATCTCGCTAAAAACCCCACACTATCTGTATATTATATTGATTGAATCATGTAACAATACAAAGCATAATACTTCTCACAAGTATCTCCACCTGTTACACACAATACAGCTCAGATTTGATCTCCAAATCTCTCCCGTTGCTTGCCTGCCTCCACTGCTCAAACCTGCTCGAGAACTGATGAGAATAGCTTCCCAAACTCGATTTTACACTGCAAAATAATCACTCACTCTTTGTGGACGTGAGCAAAAGCTATAATATCATGAAGATACGTGAACAAACTCATTGGCATACTCAATCCTTTGATTGTGCAAATCATCATGCACAGCTATAGTCACAACTGATAGCAATCTGATCCTCTAACACCTGTCCCTGCTGAACTGAACATGCACTGACATGCAACTGAGTTAACTGATGTATTCTATAGTTGCATTATGAGTTAATAACTTGTGAATTTAATTAATAACTAATTCACCCAACTCATCTTTAGTCTATTGATCAGTTAGACTAAATACAACCAGTTTAACAAAGCTAAACTGAACACAACTCCATCAACTGTACCTCCAGTCCACTAAACTCAACTCACTTGAGTTCTAACTGAAGTCATGCATGCAACAACTCAACTGACTCATAAGAAAAACGAATTTCCTTCTGACAGCTGCATGTGCCACTTCCGTAGCTCAAACTGAAGTGCTCCAAGAGAATAAGATTAAGTTTATAGTCCAAATATTATTGTGAGATAATAATATTTGACTTTTCTATTTTTGACTTTGATCACTCACACTGTGATCACTCACACTGTAATCACTCACACTGTGATCACTCACACTTTCATCAAAAATAGAAGTCCATCTATTTTTCCCAACTTGATCAATCATCCATAGACATGATCCATATGTCTAAAAATAGACTTGCGCCAAAAATAGCCTGCGGGCCCACTTAGTGAAGGCGACTCTTTTCACGAAGCTCCATCATCTTGTTGCACTCTCAACAAGCATTTCTTGTTGCACACTTTTCAACAGGCCCAATGTGCAGCGCCCTCCTGATGCGCAGTGCCAGTTCAAAATAACACTGCAGGTTTGCCTCCTATGCGCAGCACCTGCCTGATGCACAACGCACTGCCTCTGATGCGCAGTGCTAGGCCAAGTTGCCTTGAAAAACAGGTTTTTTGTCTCCTTGGCTCCCAAATCACGATTTTTGCTCTCCAAGAGTATTTTGCACAATGAAATGATAAAGTGGACCTCTTTCACTTTAAATATGAATAGCTTTAAATTTTTACTCATCTTGAACCCACTTTTCTAATGTTAAAGTCACTTTTGGTCTTGAACTCTGTTTTTCCATTGAAATTGACTTTTCTTAATCATTTGATAAACTGATGCATTGATGTTTGTGTTTTTGCTTGCAGTGATTGGAGTTGGAAAGGTGAGCTAGGGTAGCAGCTTTGAACTTATTACATATAGAAAAAATTGAAATTACATAAAAAATTTATACATAGGAATAAAATCTTTGTTTTCACCTCAAAACAGAGTTTTGAGGTAAAAACCACTTATTGTGTATATCATCATTGAAATTTTGATTTTGGTGAATTTATTAGACCTCCTCATGTGCTTGCTGACCCTTTATTGAGCTTTTCATGACCATGGTGGCAAACCCTAGACCTAATGAGACCTAAAACCTTAAAAATGATTTTTGCAAATGTAACGACAAAAAATGACAGTAAATGACTAGAACATGTGAAAATAGGCCAGCAGGTAAAGACCATGAGGGAAAATGACAATGAACCACTACCATCAGTTGATCCATGACTTAATGGAATGCAGTTGATTGGATGGGACACCTAAAATGCATGCAAAAAGAGAAATTTTGATCATTGATGGAAGGATGAAGATACCGACACTAACAGGAACAAAGGACTACAAATCAGAATCAAGAAATTGAGGAAAAAGAATTTTTCAGGTATGTTAAGTTGTATATGTTGTTTCACCTAGTCTAAGTAGTGAATACAAGCGGGTTCACTGTACAAAAAGTGTGTATACGTATGCATGCACTTTCACAAGAGGAAAAGAACATATGGGATGGAAAGTTAAGGAAAATTAAAGTTAAAGAATACCAAGGGTCCATACCATGGTATTAGCCCACAATATTGAGCAGAATAACGGTTACCTAATCCTGTTTAAGAATACCACAGGTTCTAAATGTTGTTTTTGTCCAAGGTATTGAGAAAGGCTAAATCTATATAAGGAGGAGAAGATCAAAGGGCTAAGTGTAGAAGTGAAAGGGTTTTTCATGAATACTTTTATCTGAAGTATATCTTATGTTGTAAGGGTTATGGTTATGATATGATCTAAAATATCTTATGCACCTTTTGTTACAATGTTGGATCAGGATCATGAGACTTGAAATTACTTATCATTGTATGATTTGATAATTGTTGGGTTAGATCTAAATGTTAACATGTGTTTATCCTGTAAACATTGGTATCTGGGTATGACTGAAGTCAAGAATAGTTGTGAATTTTTAAGTTAGTATTTGCAGATCTATTCGTGGGTTCACCTTGGTGAAGGCACGCATACACATCGGTTTTACTCTTCCAAGTAGTGTATGCGAAACGAACAAAAAAAAATTGTTAAGAGATGACTGATCTATCTAATCAATGTTGTTGTTTTACTCTTGTCTGTCATTGATGTCTTAATTAGATCTGAAAGTAGAACTGAATGTATAAGGATATTGAGTCTAAGTGATTGATTGATTAAGTGAAAAGGGTGATCTTTGTTGCTGACTATTTTGAACTTAGTAATTTGATAGTAGATCTTCAGAATGTTACTGGTTGGTACAATTTTGATTCATAGGTTTTTGTGATTCAGTATTCTTGGAGGTATACGCAGGTTTGGTTAAAGGAAGTAGCATATACATGCAGGTTGGCCTCACTAAAGTATCGTATACATTCTGACATATGATTTTTAGGTTGTAGTTGGTTCTGGTTGATGATGCATGTTTCTGGGTTTAGCACAGTGTTCTAGTGACAATGATCTAACTTTTCAAATTGATTGATTGTTGGTAGATGCAGTTATTGCAGTGGTGATTTTTTTTAGCTTCAATGTTACTAATGGGTCCAGTATAAAAATTTGATGAAACGTGGCCTACATATTGTGTTGTTGTATACCAGGAGTATCTAGTATGAAAATTTATGAAACATGGTCCCTAGAAGATACTGAGGGTTGGAGCCTTCAGTGAGGAAGTCGAAGCTTCCTGCCAGTAGTGGTTGGTGATTAGATCAGGGGGTTGGAGCTCCCTTCCAGTAGCAGCTGGAGAACAAGTGAAGGTGGTAGGTCGGCGCTTACGTACTGGTAAACATATCAACCAGTACAAGAGCCAAGGCATTGTAACTCCCTTCCAGTAGAAGTTGGAGAACGAGAGAAGGTTGTAGCCT
Organism: Pinus tabuliformis; assembly: GCA_031772625.1. NCBI lineage: Eukaryota > Viridiplantae > Streptophyta > Pinopsida > Pinales > Pinaceae > Pinus > Pinus tabuliformis. The sequence continues at coordinate 844,193,962 of CM062809.1, read as the reverse complement.
TCTGCAGGCGGGTGCCTGCGTACTGGTATGAGTTTGAACCAATACAAGATTGTAAACAACTTATTCTTTATATTAAAAAGAAGACAAAGACGACAACAACAGGTGCTTTTTCTCTCGCATTGGGTTTCCACCTTAAATCTTGGTGTTCATGTGTGTTGCTTATGTGTGATGGTTTATTATGTTATTACTACACATGGTTACTGTTTAATGTTTAATAAAGTACTGATGCACTATTTAAAGATCAACATATGATGAATTAACTGAATCATAATTTCATTGGATATACGCTAGTTGCCTTAAGAACAATTGTGTGCACACGCGAGTTCCCTTCGCTGAAGTAGCGTATATAAATCTCATTATGAAATGAAAAAGTTATTGATTTTTAAATACTAATTCACCCCACCCCCCCTCCCCCTCTCAGTATTATTCCCAAAAGTCTTGTTATCTTATGTATATTATTGAGTCATGGGAAGAGTTCTATGACATGATCAAGTATGAAAGAATCTCTTTCACCAATGACATGATCGAAGGCATGTACTACAATGCAATGGAGGTCAACAAAAGGAAAATACTCACATAAGGAGTATAAGATTGTTGACTAAGAAGCAAGAAGAAATGTTGACTAGTCCAAGATGAAGAAGTGATCCCACAAGGAATAGAAGGTGGTTGACCTATCTATGCAAGAAGAATCAAATGAAGAAAGAGATCAAGCATGTGAAAAACATCATGATCACAAAGAATCACTATCTCACAAATATCCTTTGAATACATCTCCTGAAAAAAGGCATGACAACTATGACAAAGGAAGAAAAAGATCAAAGGACCCTTGACACCTGTGAACGGCTTGGAGATATGAAATATTCAGATAAATGATTCTACTCTATGAATATATCATGATGAACAATCCATCCAAAAAAAGAGCCATTTAATGTTGAGGCAATATTAGGATGAAGTCATCAAGGGCTACTAAATCGAAGCATGTAAAACAAGCAAGTACAATGAAGCATCCATGAGAAGAGTATTCTGAAACATGGATAGATGATGTAGGAGTAGCCAAGATGACAAGAGAACCTGATATATGACAAGAAGGCCACTTTCCATGAAGGAAGCAATGACATGACAAACTAAGAAGGAAAGTGATCGATGGATGGTTCCCTACCAAGAATAAGTTCGAACAAAGATTTCATGACATCAAAGGAAGGAAGGAAATCAAACAGCTGGAAGACCTATGAAGACGAAGTTGTTGATAAAAGGACAAGTCCCTAGCTAAGAGGGAGTTATAACAAGTTCCCAATTACAAAGGAACTTGGACAAGCACCTTGTCATAGGATACTTGTGTATGTCTTCCTTAATTGAAAGGAAGTGATAGACACAACATTCATGTATTCACTTGGGAAGAAAGAATGGGAGGATTGGGTAATCATCTGGCATCTGATACTCTTTGAGAATTTGTAGGGCATCCAAGAAAAGAGTAGGCAAGAGGACCGATATTATTTGAGGGCTGGGAACCCAATATAAGAATAGTCCTAGAAGGTCATACTTAGTGAACACCCGGGTGGGTATGTACCTTGAGAGACAATGACTAAAGTGTCTATAAGTTAGTCGTCTCGCCAACATTGTTCTTTTATCTATTGATAGATAGATTTGTCAGTCAAGGCCTTGTTATGGAAACAATTTTGGTTACTATGATGCTATAACAGATGGATTGCCAATCCGGTTTCTCTTATGTGAATTCTTCACAATTGAAATATAGCCAAACACCTTGTATTGTTGTATGAATACCTCCCTAGTTAAGATGGAGTGTTCAAAGAAATGTAACTAGGTTCGTCTTCATAAATGTACTTTTGATATTTGTATTTATTCAAGAAAAGAAATGTTATTTTTATAATATATTTCAATGAGTTTCTTGCTCATTGAAATATGTCTAGCACATGTTAAAGTGTTATAGGTGAGTCAAATAGTCAAAATAAAATATTGAAGACCTTAAGGGCATGTTTCACCATGTATATGTTTGTAAAAGAGTCAAAGAATACTCCTCTAAGCAAATTAAAGTCTCCTCCAAAGTAAGGCACCATCAAAGAGTCTCCTCCAAAGCAAACACACCATCAAAAGAATTCAACCAAAGCTAAAACATCAAGTCAGCCTACAAATAGCTAGTCGGCCTTCAAGTTGACCTAAAAGGAGGGACAATCCTCTATATATAGAAGTTATCCACTCCTCCAATGTCAAGAATACATTCTCTCTGAAATCAACAAAGTAAGGAGGCAAGAAAAGGGCGAACAAAGGATGAAGAAGAGGTCTCCATGTGTAGCAAGGAAGGTGAAGCATAGATTGAAGTCAAGAGGACTATTTTCTAGGGTAGAAAATAGTCACATGTGCAAGAGACATAAGAATTCCTACAGGCATAACCACAACAATAGAACAACCTTATATATATCTTTCTTTGGGCTAGAACATAGGCCTAAAAGGGCCTCCCACTCAAGTGAAGAAGTAAGGAAGAAGAGTGAAGGTAATAGGGTTGTTCTAAAGCCTATTACAGTCACATGTGCGAATAGAAGGAGACTGTCTCTGTTGTTATAATAGCCCTCCCATTAAAGTCATACAATTTCGTTGGTTGGTGAAGAAAAGGAAGGGATCATCATAAGGAAAGGGTCTCATTAAAGGTATCTCTTCTATAGCAAGTGAAACAAGATCTAACAACAGTTGGAAGGAGGACGAAGTGCTGGGAAATGAAGTGTCAGGGAACAAAGTGTAGAAAGGAGGAAGGACTTGACTTGTGCTTGGAGGAAATTCTAGTCAAGGGTCTAGGGTTTGGCATTGATCAATAAGAGAAACTTACTAAAGGAATTTCCTCTCAAGAGAAGAGAGGTTTTGGCCTTGGAAGAGAGCCAACATCTTGTGTTCTTGTTTTTATGTTTTTGGTAGCAGTTTGATGAATTACACACACATGTATTAATAAGAAGAAGCAGATTAAGCGACCAAGAAAAGTAAAAATACTCCACAAATTGTTAACAAGTCAAGAAGAATCACACTACATATAATTTCCCTTGATTCTTCAACAAGAGAGAGACATAAATGAAATGAAGGAATGAACTATAAAATCTCTCTACGATAGCTCCACAATCAAATGCAAAAAATGAAAGGACCAACAATACATAAGAGAGAAGTTTCTATAAAAAAAAATCATGTTTTATTTATACACTTGCAGATCCAATGAGCCCTTTTTTCTAGCCCATTAAAATCCCATTTTGAAAAGGATCGGGTCAGAAAACCATGTAGCCCCAATCCTAATCTCCTTTGTGGTCTCTACATGGAAATGAGATAGAAGGAGGAGTGACAAGGATGACTGATAGTATAATAGAAGGTCATGGGCCAGACGGAGGAGCAACAAGGATGATGGATAATACAATAGAAGGTCATTGTTATAGTGAAAATGGAGGGTAAGGGATGGGATACTAACTGCCAAGATAGGATCCAAGAAATCTTGAAACTCTTTGTGCTTTGTAACTCATACTTTGTCCCATTCTCCTCCCAATTAATGTGAGTGGAGTATTTTTAAACCCTATAAAGGGATTTTTTTATCTAGTTTAAAATATGTGTATAAAATATGTTGTATTGTTCTAGTGTCAATCATTTTGGCTTAGCATTTTCATTTTTTGGCAGAGTTTTTGATCCATATTTCTTCAGCTACCAAAATTATCCAAGATTTTTTAATTTTGTGGTGTTGTTAGAATTTTATTTAAAAGAGAATAAAGAACCACATGTGCATGCTTAAACAAGAGGAAACATTACAATAATCAGCAAATCAAGAACACGATACGTTTGATAACAGAGTTCACCCAGTGTGCTTACGTCTCCAGGGCCAGTGTCAAGGTAGTGGAGGTTGCTTCATATAATGTTGTAAATGACGTTGATGTACATTGACTATTCTTTGTCATAACAAGTTCATATTCCCTCAACAAGAGTTGTTTGTCTCTCCACGAGATGTCCCTACAGGAATTCTCATTCAAAATGGGTTTCCTTCAACATGACAAACTAACAGGATCTCACATAATGTGGCAACGAGTATCCCCTCAACATAGTTACACAAGTGTCTCAACAAAAATACATAGCATGAAAAGCTAATGAAATCTCATATAATGTGGCAATAATGATCCCTCGACATAGTATTAATAGGGATATCAATAATAATACATCATCTCAACAATAATGAAAGGAAACATAACATGAATGCTTCATGTACCTTCACTTCTGAAGATGGACAAAAACTGAAAGGATCGGCTGCTGAAACTGATTGCATCACTGAATTTCTAGCGTCGAGTAGTGTAAAATCGACTATACATTGGTCAAATTCTGACACCATCAAAATCTGGGCCTTCGGGAATCTTTAGATTCCCCGTGATTCTCCAAAGATTTTGCTCCATGGGCTGACTAGAGATCTACTCCTCAAATGGAAAATCTGACTTCACCATTGCATTCCTTGCGAAATTTCATGAAATTTGATTATAAAGTTGACATCATTATGGTAAAATGAAATTTTACCTCCCAAGGAATCTTTCAGGAATTTTCATCCTCCTGCATCAAGGTTCCACACCCTCTCTTAGGAAAGGTTCCACCTCAACCTTCATGCATGGTTCCACTGCTATCTATCCACTCTGAGTTTCGTCGATACTCCATTCAGTCCAATGGAAAATGATTCGGGTTTAAGTATATTTTTGCAAGCGGAGTTTACAAAGGTTAGGCATATTGGCACATTGGTTAGCGTACCTAGGATAGGTTGTTGGCCTCCCAGTGGATCATGGGTTCAAATCCCTGACCTGGCAATTTTTTTTGCCTTATTGTTTAATTAGCACTGGCTGTTATGGTTGTTACGGTTTGGAGAGTCGTTCACATGCAGTGGCATAATCGTTATTTAATTTGGAATGTCATGTGATTGGTTATGGAGGTGCCCGAGAGGCTGGCTAGGCAGGGTCAAGCCCCGTCACCTTTGGTATGTCGACAAGTGGCATATGGCATCGGGAGGAGGGCTTCCCCCCCCCCCCCCTAACACCCATATTAATACATAGTTATGTTTAACGGAGGCATGGAGTGTGGTGAGGGTCATGACCGGCCACCCAATTTGACTTTATTTTTGCTACATATGACCAATGTGACGGGGGTGGCGGGGTAATCCAGGTGGATGTTGGTGGCCACCCACCTATCCCACTTGGACCCCCACAACTGTCTCTTTCAGTTTTTCAGTTTCCTTAATTGTAGCACAATTTACTATTTTTAGCAGTTTTTCGAGTCCTGAACTTCCAGAGCCGTTTTAAGGCCCTAAACGACGTTTTTTGGGAAATATGGGAGCAACATGGGTCCATGGACCGATGTTGCTCTTCCTAAAGTTGTAGTGCTCGAATAGATCTTTCTAATGAGCTATTGTACGCGTCAAACAAAGATCGTATGCCAAAGTTACGACCTCGGGAAATTGATGTACCAATTTACCCAAATGGGACCCACAATTTGGTGTTTCATCTTCTAGGGTTAGGTTTTGGGATGTTAAGGGTTTTCCATTGTTTCTCAATAATAAATAGGTCTTCCAGCCTCATTGTAACACAGTTCAGAGGCATGTAGCCACCACATCTCTTCTCAAAGATAAGCTGCCATCACCCTAGCTGTTTATTTCCATTTTCTGTTTGTAAGCATATCTCAGTACTTTACATTAATGAAATGAAGTATTATTTTTGCTACATCTTTGTGTTTATGGTTATCTATGTAATTTGTTGTGTTCCTGTTTAAATCTGGATCAATGGTATCAGAGCGGTCTGCTTTTTCTCTATTTTTCTTTGCATGTCCCCAATGAGGTTGGGATATAAGGAGTTAGGGCTTGAACTGGTCGAACCTTTGCAAGACTTGCCTCACAAATCCTGACGGCCTCCCATGGCGAATGAAAAGAAAGACGAAGGGGTAGGAGATCCTATCAAAATCTTGCTCGAAGAAGCCCTCGAGTGGCAAAGGAACAGGATGATGGATAGCTTTGCGCAGATCCTTCAACGGCTACCCAGAGGCGATGCATCGGCTTCCAATAGCTACTTTGGAAACGCCACACCCTTTAAGGTACAAGTTAATTTTGAAACCCCCATCTTCGAGGGTCAAATAGACGCAGATGCCGTAGATAAATGGTTAAATCTGCTAGGTGGGTATTTTTCTGTTCATGAATTTTCGAGTCGGGAAAAGATTGCTTTCGCTCTTCTCAAAGCAGCCCCCCACGTCAAGGACTGGTGGGGAACCTACTATGAGCAAAAGAATGAAAGTACAGGCTCATTATTTTCAGCCGCACCCACTTGGGATTCATTCCGAGATGTCGTCAAGGAGCAGTACTACCCTGTCAAAAGCTATGAGGACAAATACATCAAATGGACCACACTGCGACAGGGAAGGGACCAATATGTGCTGGAGTTCACAAACATTTTTCATACCTTTCGCACACAATTGGGTATCAAGGACTGTGAGCTACATTTGGTACTCAAATACTGCAACTGCCTACACAAATACATCCAAGAATTGATGGAGTTCCTTAACATCTCCTCGCTCGGCACGGCGTACCGATACGCTGTCAAAATCGAGCAAAAGTTCAAACAGAAGAAGCGAGACTTTGGGTTTGCAAATCCGAAGACCAAAGGACAAAGCCAAGGCGGGGTGACCCAAGATAGCCCGTCGAAGCCGCAAGAAAAGAACAACACCACGAAGTCGAAGAAGGACACAGGAAAGTGGTGTGAGTTCCACAAGAGTCCCACTCATAACACAAGTGAGTGTCGGACCAAGCAGTCACTGGTGGCCGAGTTGAAGGCTTCAGAATCAGATGCATGTTCTGACCCTGAGTTAGAACCCAACAAGGGGAATGGCAAAGGGAAGCAGATCATTGATGCGGAGCCCAGCGTCACTGTTGCCACTGCCAAGATCCAAAAGAATGAGCCTGAAGACCCAGAGGAGGGGGAGCGTCTTTTCCACTCACAGATGTGGGTGAAGGGTTCGCTGCTGCAATTCATTGTCGACATTGGTAGCCAAAAGAACCTCATTTCAGCAGAGGTCATGAAGCGGTTGGGCCTACCAGCTACACCACACCCGCAGCCGTACAGTATTGGGTGGCTTCCTGAAGGACAAGATCTCAAAGTTCACTAGCAGTGCCGCCTTCCCTACAACATCAAGCCCTTCATAGACCAGGTATTGTGTGATGTTACACCTCTGGATGTTTGTGATGTACTATTATGCCAACCATACTTGTGGAGGTGATATGATATGTATGAGTCAAGGCCTCGCGTTGTCATTATTTCTTTGAATAATTCATTATATAGGATATCGAAGGTAGCCCCACCTACCGCCACTTCTTTGATCACTGCTAAGAAAGGCAGCAAGCTCATCTCACAGACTAGGAAATTTATTTTCTGTTTGGTTCACTCCCAAAGTAAGGGGAAGATCATTTCTACATCCATGACCCCCATGAAGGGTTCCTCCACGCAGCAGCAGCAACAAAGGGATACGGTCATGACAGAACACAGGAACAACTTCTCCTCACCCACAGGGGTACCACACAAGCTTCAAGTGGGCAACAAAGTCTAGTTGCATCTACAGAAAGAATGCCTTACAAGAGCCCATCAAAAACTTAGACCACTCCGACATGGTCCTTACACTAGTACCAAGGCTACGGGAAATAGTGCTTTGGAGCACAGAATTCCTCCATTCCTTTGCCTGCACCAAGTGTTCAATGTGTACTGCTGGTGGACTCCAGTATTGTAGCAATAATGCTACAACTCCTGGGGCTTCCTATCTCTAATTTTATCAACCCGGTAGTTCGTACAAACTTGGAAGCGACGGTGCTGTATGCACAAGTACTAGCTCTTGTCGCAGCTCTCACTTGGTCAGCTGGCACAAGTCCGCTAGGGCTCACGCCAACTTCTATATGCTCTCAGAAGAAGCTTTCTAAATGATGGACGAAGGCTATCTCAAAGGAAATTAATCTACTTTGCAAAAATGAACTGAAAGCCAACCAAAACATGGAAACCCTGGTAAACCCTAATCTGACTAGCTTAATCTCTATGATGCAATGGTGGGAGTGCAAGTGTCTAAGAATGATGCCATTACTGCTAGTGATATGAAATGCATGCACTTAAACTACTTCCATTGAAAAGAACATTGTTTATGTATTTTTGCTTAAGTGGTTGGAGTGATTATGATTTTGTTTCTTATTAGGGTTTGGCTCTGCAGAGGTGGTGCGAAGGGAGAGAAAGCTTGTGAAAGGTCAGGAGGGCTAGGAGAGGTCCCAGGGGATCCCTAGCATCAGTCCACAGAAGTCCACAACGTTCAGGTGCTCGGCAACCGAGTTTGCAGGCTTCTACAGGATGTCTGCAGGGGATCCTACAGGAAACTCAGGAATTCTACAGGAAGTCTGCTAACTTCTACAGGATGTTCTACCGTGGGAGTGTTGGGTGATGGTGAAGTGATGGAGTGGTATGGGTGGATAGTTAAGATGGAGATGGAGCTTGTGATGGCTCAGGGGCAGAGAAATAAGATGGAGAAAGAGTGCACGAAGTTGGTTGGCGGATAGGAGGATGGAAGCAACGAAAGGTCAAGAAAATGGAGCTACGTGGGCAATGGAAGAGTTGGAAGGGAAACGAGCTGAACAGAGGTCGAGTAGGTGGCTTTAGGCATGGTTAAGAAGAAGAAGAAGGAAATGGAATGATACTGAGCAGTGTAAATAAAACAAATTGCTTATGTCTTGCACCAAAAACGAGAATCCATTAACCTGTGCTACCTGTGTTATTAAACCAATGAACATCAATGTAAATCGTGAAGAGAAGTCGTGCATGGAGTTGGAATGAAGAAGTATGGCTCAAGATCAGAGTGCATGGATGGATCTATAATTAAAATGACTATGTTGCAGCTTGCATAAAAGTAAAAAAGACTGCGTTTTTTGGTGGTTGGTACAGACTGCACCCCAATCTCTAAACAGAGATGGCAGTGAAGGCACTATCAACCTTTTCTTGGAGCTCCAATGAATTACAATCCTCCTATTCTAATCTAAGCAACTGAAAGCGATTTAACCATAAGCTAATCCTACTCAATCTGATTAAAGAAATCAAATCAGCAGACTGTGTTCTTGAAATGCATGTCAAAACAAAGAAACAAAGTGTTGAAAAGAAAGGCAAATAACAATACAAAGAAGAGGAGGTCTATTGCTCTCAGGTTGGGCCCTAACCTGAGAGCTATAGCTCCCTTAAAAGCTCAGAATTAGATCCAAATCTGCTTGTCTTTATTCATAATCAAGAGTCTAATGTCATGCCAAAACTGGCTTACAAAAACAAACACCGAGCTGTAGCTCGTGCTCAGAAATTACAATATTAGTTCAAAAGTTCAAAAAGCTCCTATCAAAGGTTACGACCTTCATATTTATACACAATGAAGATCAAGTTGGCTTCCTCCATTCGTGGAGCTTGGCTGTCCAACTGAAAGTCAAACTGCTGATCCTGTAGAATCCGTTGGCTGCCTTTAAGCTCAGTGGGGAGAGCTGTTGGAGCTCGGAGTTAAGGTGAAAATCACGAGGAAGGTCATCAAGACTGTGGACAACCTCCCTGTGAACCCGCAATGTCACCTTTGATGTCTCCTTGTCTCCATTTGCGTGGTCTTTTGCTCTCTTTAATGCCAAAAACCTGAAATCATCATGTATTAGCCACATAGATATAATGCCTGCCCTTTTTCCTACAAATAACACGAATATACTAAGAAATGAATGCATAAGTGATAAACGATGAATGGTTGAGCAAGGTAAGTAGGCCAAATGAGCCCAAATTGTACCAAAAATTGGGGCTCATCATCACCCCCGAGCTAAAATATTTGCTCATCCTTGAGCAACTTTGCTCTAGCTCCTTGTCCTTGGCCGAGAACTAGGGCCCGACACATGCTCTTCCTTTCCTGTTCTTGGTGGCCCTGCCTCTTCTGCCCCTGGCGGTGACAAGGGTGGCGCTTCTTCCCTCTTTCCTGTTTCTTTGAGCCGGGCTTCGGAAGCCGATTAGCCTATCCTTCGTGTCCAGGTAGTTATTTTTGGGCTTCCCCTCTCGGGGGTGGCCGATGTTTTAGAGGGGGATCTCTCACTGTGTGAAGTAGGGACACCCCCTAAAATGGTTTGGCTGCTGGGTGGAGGCTGCGGCTTGCCCGTTTTTATTCTGTTACTTCTCCTAGCTTCAAAAGGTAGAGGGATCTCCCTCTCTCTCTTCTCCTTTGGCTTTGGAGGTGTACTGAGGGCGGCCAGCGCAGCTGCTGCCTCCTTTTCGAGAATGCCACCCTTCTGTTTCTTGCGTTTTGCTTTCCCAGGGCTCCCTGTAGAGGGCCCCTTCCTTTCTGATTTCGGGCTTCCTGTAGAAGACCCTGCTTTGCCCACTTTCAGGCCTTCTGTAGAAGACCCTTTCTTTACCGATTTTGGGCTTCCTGTAGAAGACCCTGTTTTAGCCAATTTCGGGCTTCCTTTAGAAGCCCCTGTTTTGGTAATTTTCGGGCTTCCTGTAGAAGCCCCTTTTTCAATGATTTTTGGGCTTCCTATAGAAGCCTATTTCTGCTTTCCTGTAGACACAGGTGTCGCCACCTTGGCTTGCTTTGCTGCATGGGTTTTGCTTTTTGGTTGGGTTGCGGGTGCTGATGAGGTACTTGGGCTGATGTGGACCATCTCAGCTTTGTCCGTTCTACTCTGCAACCTCTTTTCCCTTGCTGACAAGATGGGTGTGTCACCTTTTTCTTTGTCATCCTTTTTCTCATGCTTCTTCTTTTGTTCTTTTTTCTGCACTGTGGTCGGGGTCTTCTGGCCTGTTTCTTTCTTTTCTGCGGCCACTGCTTCTTTTTCCTCACTGCTGGAGGAACCCGTTTCTTCAGTCAACATCCTTATGTCTCCATCTCTTGTCAAATTTCTGAATGATTCCCATGAGAGGGGAACCTTATATGAATGAAGCGCATCCTCCACAAGAAGTTTGATCAACCCATGGTGGGCTACCTGATCTGGTATGCCTTCTTTTAACTTTGTGGCACACTCAATTAGAGACTGTAGCAGGAAATAAGGAATGCTCAGTTTCTTTTCTACAGGAAGATCAATCCGGTGCCTCAATTCAGTGAGCAACCGAAAGTGATACGCGTACACGATGCTAAAACGGCCTTCACAGGTTATATACTTCATGATTTGCAGACTAACTTCATTCCATGGTGGCAGCAAGCTGGTTCTTCGCACCCCATTTTTGTCCTCCGAGAATTCCTCCTCGGGTGGAAAGAATTCTTTCTTGGCCTGCTGGCTCAACTTCCTTTCTTCCTTATCCCATGGCAAACCCATTGGAAGTTCAGTAATTCGACTGATATATTGCGGGGTGAGCTTGAGGCTTAGCCCCCTGAAGTTCACTGTGGCCAGTGTCTTGGATTTCGGCCTCAGAGCCTGCAAAAATTCTTTTGCCACTTCATCGTCGTAACCCTGCAATTTGTCACAAAAAGATATCCATTGAACCCGTGTGAAGAGCTCCACCACCTCCTGGTTTTCCCTTAACTTGGTTGAATCAGTGGGTTCTCGTCTAATAAACCCACCCGGCATGATAAAACAGTTTCCTTAACCAGAGGTGGTGATTGTGGAAGAAATTTGGTCTACTGAGACAGCGCGTAGGATTACGCTTCTGTCATGCACATAATCCACAAAACTTATCCCTGGGGAACTTAAGACAGTTTAATTACCCTGACATCCTTTTTAATCTGCCACCTTTTTACGTGAGGCACCCGCCTTCCTGTAGAAACTGCGTTCCTGTAGAAACAACGTTCCTATAGAAGCAGCGCGCGATTTTCGGGAAAGACTGCAGTTGGTATGCGCTCTGGGTGTGCTTCACAAGCGTTCTGATAGCCAAAGGCTCGGCGTATCGAACTGCAGAAAGATCAGGATAGCCACTCGAGTTCAAAACGGTGGTTGATAAATGCATGAGGGCAATCTAGCCGATTAGATTTTGAATCGGCCGAATCCGTGGCGCGGGGGTGAGCTGTCCCCACCGGATCGTTGGGCGACGTCGTCCCATCATTCAACTGCGCGTTCACTTGCTGCCGCATCAATTCCTATAGATCTGCCGCCGCCTCTTCTGTTAAACTCGTTTTTTTCCCGACGGGATTGCTCTCATGTGTGTGCTGCCCATTCTTTTTGTCATGGCCGCCACCCAAACATCCAACTAGACCATTAACTAGCCGACGTGGCCGGCCAAATGGCCATACGGCCACTCAACCCATTCACCTTTACACTTTGCAATCAATTCAAAGTAAAATTCATGCAATCTGATAGAAGGAAGGGTCGAGACACTTACCTGCGCGGCTGCACACGATGTTTCGGTTTTTTGGACACTGATGAGTGGATTTACCTGCTGCTGGCGAACTTACACAGGCCCGAAGGTCCATGTTTACAGGTTGCCGACGATGAATTGGATGCTTTGGTTGCATGCGCCCGCGTTTTATTGCATATGGCCGGCGCTGTGAATGGTATCCACTCTAGCGGGCTTAACTGTTACAGGACTCCCGCGGGATGTCTTGTAACAGTTCTTCCTCCTTGGGTGCATGCTGCACCGACAAGGATCTGGCCTCAAGATCACGCTCCCGGAGCTTCTGGATGACTGGGATGAATATGGTGTGAGATCTCCAGCGTTTTTTTCATTTAAAATTTGCTTTTTCTTGAGAACTCATCGATCTACTTTGCTGGTGCAGGTAACTTCGTTGCATGTCGACAAGGATGGTAGGACGAGGTGACAACAATGTGCAAGGGAGATAACAATAGCTTGCATGCGTCCAAACCGATCCTCAGTCATTAGATCTTCTCATAACATGGATTCTGGACCGTCCTGGGCTTCTACAGGAAGTTTCCTGTAGAAATACAGAGCTTCCTATAGAAAGGTTGCGTTTCCTGTAGAGAGTCTGCACCTTCCTGTAGAAAATCTGCATCTTCTTGTAGAAAATTTGCGTCTTCCTGTAGAAGACTCAAGCTGTAATAAAATTGCACATACCTTGGAGAAAATGAGTATTCTTGGAGGAGGTGCTGGTGAGGTCTCCTGACAGCTTGATAAGGATCCTGAGCTCTGAGTTGAGAGGCTCCCTCTCCTCCATAGAACACCTGCAACCTGCATGCAATTTTACATAATGAATCTGCTGACCTTGTTTTTTTCTTTTGTTTTTTTTCCCTTTTTTTCTCTTTTTTTTTGAAAGATAACAGGGGCGCCTCATTGAGGTTTTCACCCTTGCCATTTTCCTTAAGCGCCTCAAAGAGGTTTTCACTCAAGGATCTTTTTCCAATCTCTTTTTTTTTTTGAAAGACAATAGGGGCGCCTCAATGAGGTTTTCACCCCTACCACATGCTCTGGGCGCCTCAGAAAGGTTTTCACCCCTACCACCTGCCTTGGGTGCCTCAGAAAGGTTTTCACCCAAGGATCTTTATTATTATTATTATTATTATTATGTTTAGATTCTTCAGGGTATGCCCAAAGCAGAGGCAGAACCCTTCTCTATGACCAACATTTCATTCTCCATAGTTTTGATGAACTCTTGTCTTGAGAGAGGCTTCCTGTAGATCTTCAATTGATGCCCATTGACAAGCATGGGGATGGCTTCCTCATCAATGGTCCGAATAAGAACAGATCCATTTTCATGAAATTTTTCCACTGAATATGGCCCTAGCCATCTAGTTCTCAGCTTCCCCTTGAAATCTTTGTATCTGGAGTCATACAATAAAGCCCAATCTCCCGACTGAAATTGCTTTTCATGGAGATGTTGGTCATGCCACACCTTTCTCTGAAGTTGAACCACTTCTGAGTGAAGGAGGGCCTGCATTCGGTGCTCATCCAGTCCATTCAGCTGCAATAACCTTTCTTGTTGTGCATGGCTGAGATCTAGGTCCAGCTGAGCTGCCATCCTCAATGTGTTGTATTCAAATTCAATGGACAACAAAGCTTTCTTCCCATAGACCAGCTCATAAGGTGTGAAGCCGGTGGTGGTCTTCCAAGTGGTGTTGTAAGCCCATGTGGCTTCAACCAGGCGATCTGCCCAGTCCTTTCTGCTGCTGCTCACCACCTTAATCAAGATCCCTTCTAATGCTCTATTGGTGACTTCCACCTGCCCATTTGCTTGAGGGTGATAGGGGGTGGAAGTCCTATGCTTGATCTTGTGATGAGCTAGTAGATCTTCAACCAGGTTGGAGGCGAACTGGCTCCCTTGATCGGTGACCAGCTCTCTTGGATAGCCAAACTTATAGAAGATGTTTTCTCTTAGGAACTCGGCCACCTTTTCTTCTGTTGCTGCTTTGATTGCTTTGGTCTCTGCCCACTTTGTCAGGTAGTCAGTGCACACAATGATGTAAGACCTTTGCCTCGAAGGAGGGTTGATTGGGCCCACAAAGTCCATACCCCACTTCTCAAATGGCTCAAGAGTCACCTGAGGTTGGAGAGGCATCTCATCCCTTTGGGCCGGTTTCCCCATTCTTTGGCATTGGTCACACTGGCTGACATATCTTCTGACATCTTGATGAAGTGTGGGCCAATAGTAGCCTGCCTGCAGGATTTTGAAGGCAGTTCTCTTTGCTGCAAAATGTCCTCCACAAGGCCCATCATGACAGGTGAGGAGGATATCAAAGACTTCCTCCTCCCTTACACAACGCCTTATGATCTGATCGGGGACAAGCTTGAACAGATTGCCCCCGATCCAAGTAAATGAGGCATTTTTTCTGATGATTCTGCTCTTCTCTCTTGAAGATAGGTGCAGAGGGAACTGTGTTGAAAAAAGGTAGTTTGCTATATCAGCAAACCATGGAGAGAGTACTGACATAGCAAACAGATGTTCATCGGGCATCTGGTCATCCACTGTTCCATCCTCATCTGCAGACAAATCCAATCTAGATAAAAAGTCAGCAACAACATTTTCTCTACCTGGTTTGTCAACAATGGTCAAATCAAACTGCTGCAATAAAAGTAACCATCTAATAATACGAGCATTCACATCTGGTTTATTCATTAAATATCTAATTGCAGCATGGTCTGTATGTACAAAGGTTTGATAGCTAGTAATATAATGTCGGAACTTGTTCAGTGCATGGACCACAACCAAGAATTCTTTCTCAGTTACAGTGTAATTCAGCTCAGCTTTGGACAAGTTTTTGCTAACAAAGTAAATGGCATATGGGAGTTTTTGCTCAACTTGTCCTAAAGCTGCACCTATGGCTTTGTTCGAGGCATCAGTGTGGATGTGGAAAGGTAGGGCCCAGTTTGGACCTCTCAGGATTGGGGCTGACACTAACTTGTCCTTCAATTCATTCAAAGCCCTCTGACAATCGTCAGTCCATTTAAACTCCACATCTTTTGCCAACAGGCCAAACAATGGCGAGGCTAGCTTGCTGAAGTCTTTAATGAATCTCTGGTAATATCCTGCTAATCCCAAGAAACTCCGAACATCCCTTACCTTTTGAGGAGGTGGAACCTTCTTGATGAGAGCAATTTTGTTAGGATCCACCTGTAACCCTTGGCAAGAAATGGTATGGCCTAGCACGATCCCTTCAGTCATTAGGAATTCACATTTTTCAGGACTAAGGGACAAGTTCATCTCAATGCATTTGGTTAGGACTTTTCCCAGATTGGACAATGCTTCCTGGAAGTTGGCCCCATAAGGAGTAAAGTCATCCGTATAGATTTCCACTGCATCATGGACCAACTCCGAGAAGATGCTTAAGAAAGCTCTCTGGAAGGTAGCAGGAGCATTGCATAGCCCAAAGGGAAGGACTCGGTAGGCAAAGGTGCCCCAAGGAAAGTGAAGGTGGTCTTATCTTGGTCTTCCGGGCTGATTTGAATTTGGTTGTACCTGCTAAACCCATCTAGGAAAGAGAAGAACTTCTTTCCTGCCAGTCCATCCAACACTTGATCTATGAAAGGTAGAGGGAAATGGTCTTTCTTGGTAGCTTTGTTCAGTTCTCGGTAGTCCACACAGATTCTCCATTTCTCATTTTTCTTGGGAACCAACACCAGAGGGGACACCCATTCACTATCTGAGATGGGGTAGATGAATCCGGCATCCAACAGTTTTTGCAATTCTTCCTTGACAATGTACTTAAGGGCTGGATTCATTCTCCTCTGGGGTTGCCTAACCGGCTTACAATCCTCTTTGATGTATATGTGATGGGTACAGACCGAAGGATGGACTCCTTTCATCTCCTTATAGCTCCAAGCAAAAGCATCTAGGTGACTGGCCAACAGGCTACACAGCTCCTTTTCTTGGGAAGGAGATAGGGAGGAGCTGATCTTTAACGTTCTCTCAGGGCCGAACTCCACAGTCTTGACTCTGGGAGTGACAGGGTTGGTTGTACAAAGATCAACTAAGGTACTAGCTTGGGCATCCTCCACCAATTTCTCTAAGGATAGTGCACTGGAAGGTGGATTCTAGATCAAGGTCTCGATCAAGTCATCCTCGGTTGGGGGGTCTCTTCTAGTGGTATCTAGGGTGCATAGAGGTGCTGAGTACACCTCGTCTTCCTCTCCTTCCTCCAACCAGAGTGGTAAGTCATGCTCTAAGGAGGGTTGGGCAGGAGGGTATAGGACTAGCTGCTTGGACATAGGACCATTTTTGATGGTCATATTTCCTGCACGACAACTTATGTAAGCATCTGTAGTGGCTAACCAAGGCCTTCCCAAAATGAGAGGATATCCAGTAAGCTTTTCCTTGGGTTGCAGAACCAAGAAATTTGCAGGGTATTCCCAAGAGTCGATAGAGACCAAGACATCCTCCACAATCCCTTTGGGAGTCACAGTGGAGCGATCTGCTAATTGCAGTACTGTCGAGGTCTTCCTCAAGGAACCCTGAAGATTGAGTTTGAGCATGGTATCCCTGGTCATCACGTTAATGGCAGCCCCCAGATCAATCAAGGTGTGTGGTATGATGGTGCCATTGATGTGGACATCTACTACAGGACTTCCAGGATCTAGGTACTTTTGGCAGATGACTTGTCCTAACATAAGGTCAGACAGTTGTCCTATGACATTGATGGTTGAAGCATCTTTCTTCCGCCTGCCTGGGTGTTTGAAACACTTTTCCTTAACCAGTTTGCTGTATATTGGCACATCCTTGATGGCTTGGAGAAGTGGTATTTTTACACACAACTGCTTGAGCTCACCCAGAAGCTCATCCTCCTCTGGGTTGGGTTGTGTGGTGGCTGTTAGTCTCTCAGGAAAGGGTGGAATAGCCTTTGGTTCACTTTCCTGTTTATCTTCCTCATCCTCTGGGGGAGGAGGTTGGCGATCTGGTAGAGTCTTTCCAGATCGAAGATTGATCTCCTGGATCTCCACAGCATAGGTAGGGCATGAGGTTTCCCCAGTGTATACCTGCTGGGCCTGTCTATTGTTGGGGTTTGGGTTCGGTTGAGCAGGCATTTGAGGTTGCCTTGGAGGAGCAGGAGGTAATGGCTGAGGTTGAACTGGTGGTGGAGGCAAAATGGCGGGAGGAGTATTGTACTGGGGCCTCCACCCCGACTGAGGTGCATTCCACTGAGGCTGTGGCTGGGCATGTGAATGATATGAATGAGAAGTAGGTTGAGTAGGGTACTAAGGTGGATAAGACCATGGAGGAGGCATGGACCAGGAAGGATGAGCAGGGGGACCCCAGGAAGGCATAAGAGTCGATTGGTTGGGGTTGTAATAAGCTTGAGGTGCCCCTTGCATCCCTTGCTGGTAAGTTCTAGGTCCTTGTGGCATCCTTTGGTTGAGGTAATATAGAGGTTCAGTGGGAGCTTTTGTCCCTTGGTACATCGCTTTAAACCTAGGTAAGGTTGGACACTGATTTGTGGGATGGTCCTCCTCACAAACGAAACATACTTCAACCGAATGCAATGAGCATTCGTTCTTAGGGTGTCTCCTTGTGCACCTAGGGCAGAAGACAGCCAAGGCTCTCTCAGCTTCTTCTTTCTTTTGCTGGATCCTGAATGTGTCCAGCTGCATGGCAATGGTCTGTCTCACCTCACTCTTAAGATCTTCTAATTGATTTGCAAGCTCATGTTTGGAGAAAGGGACACTAGTTGAGAGGAGGTTTCCTCTACCTCGTTTCCGTGCTGCCGTGGAGTGGTTTCTAAACACAGTCTTGATGTCCTCATAAGGCAGTTGGTAAATGTCCCCCCCAGCTAACATGTGAAGGGTATCTAAGAGGTCTTCAGGGACTCCTCAGAGCAGGACCAACTTGAGGGATTCAGGGTCAAGTGTGCACCTGGCCCGCTTATAGCTAAGTTGGAACCTCTCCTCATAATCCTCTAAGGACTCATCATTTCCCATGGTCATCCAAAAGATTTCTCCCTTGGTTTCCTTGGACCTACAGTAATCCCTGTACTTGGTATTGAAAGCTTGCTGCATCTGAGCCCAAGTGGTGATACTATTCCCAGGTAAGCCCATCAACCAGCGTAATGCTGCATCCTTAAGAGTTAAAGGGAAGAGTTTCAGCTTTTGCTCATCTTCAGTATAGTCATAGGTTCTACAAAGGACAACAAACTCAAATAGGAAGGTATCAAGATCTTTAGTAGTCAGTCCATGGAAGTGAGGTAAAGCAGAGGGGCTAATGTTCTTCATTTTCATCTCTCCATTGGTCTCTCGGATGGGGAAGGCACCTTCTATTCTCTCATCTTCTCTTCTATTGTCAGCCATAGCTTCAGATGGGATGGTTTCTAATTCTTCCTCTACTATAGGATCTTCGTATATCTAAGGAGGTTCACCTATAGGTTCTGCTGGATCACTGTCACCGAAGAAGAGAGAAGGGTGACTCAGTGATGTGGTGGGGGTGTTGGGTAAGAATTTGCCTGTTTTATCTCGATTCCTATGAGGCATGAAATGGAAAGACTTTTTTTTTGATTGCTTTTGTTTTTCTGTGGTACCTGCAAAACTGAAACAGATTGATCTACAACTAACTATAAAGATGCAGAATTAAACTGAAAGCAGGAAAGAACTAATCTACTTTGCTCAAATGAAATTGCAGGAATGGAAATGCTAGTCTACGCTTGCAGAATTGAAACACTAACCTATGCCTGCAGAAATGAAATGCTAATCTATGAAAGCAGGAAATGTCTATGCTACTTTTGCAGAATGGAAATGAAATAAACTACTTAGTAGAAGGCAAGAGTAAGAAAATAGAAGAAAAACAACAATTACTAATACTCTGACGCTTCCCCGTCAACGGCACCAAAAAGATGGTGGACTCCAGTATTGTAGCAATAATTCTACAACTCCTGGGGCTTCCTATCTCTAATTTTATCAACCCGGTAGTTCGTACAAACTTGGAAGCGACGGTGCTGTATGCACAAGTACTAGCTCTTGTCGCAGCTGTCACTTGGTTAGCTGGCACAAGTCCGCTAGGGCTCAGGCCAACTTCTATATTCTCTCAGAAGAAGCTTTCTAAATGATGAACGAAGGCTATCTCAAAGGAAATTAATCTACTTTGCAAAAATGAACTGAAAGCCAACCAAAACATGGAAACCCTGGTAAACCCTAATCTGACTAGCTTAATCTCTATGATGCAATGGTGGGAGTGCAAGTGTCTAAGAATGATATAATTACTGCAAGTGATATGAAATGCATGCACTTAAATTACTTCCATTGAAAAGAACATTATTTATGTATTTTTGATTAAGTGGTTGGAGTGATTATGATTTTGTTTCTTATTAGGGTTTGGCTGTGCAGAGGTGGTGCGAAGGGAGAGAAAGCTTGGGAAAGGTCAGGAGGGCTAGGAGAGGTCCCAGGGGATCGCTAGCATCAGTCCACAGAAGTCCACAACGTTCAGGTGCTCGGAAACCGAGTTTGCAGGCTTCTACAGGATGTCTGCAGGGGATCCTACAGGAAACTCAGGAATTCTACAGGAAGTCTGCTAACTTCTACAGGATGTTCTATCATGGGAGTGTTGGGTGATGGTGAAGTGATGGAGCGGTATGGGTGGATAGGTAAGATGGAGATGGAGCTTGTGATGGCTCAGGGGCAGAGAAATAAGATGGAGAAAGAGTGCACGAAGTTGGTTGGTGGATAGAAGGATGGAAGCAACGAAAGGTCAAGAAAATGGAGCTACGTGGGCAATGGAAGAGTTGGAAGGGAAACGAGCTGAACAGAGGTCGAGTAGGTGGCTTTAGGCGTGGTTAAGAAGAAGAAGAAGGAAATGGAATGATACTGAGCAGTGTAAATAAAACAAATTGCTTATGTCTTGCACCAAAAACGAGAATCCATTAACCTGTACTACCTGTGCTATTAAACCAATGAACAGCAATGTAAATCGTGAAGAGAAGTCGTGCATGGAGTTGGAATGAAGAAGTATGGCTCAAGATCAGAGTGCATGGATGGATCTATAATTAAAATGACTGTGTTGCAGCTTGCATAAAAGTAAAAAAAAAATTGCGTTTTTTGGTGGTTGGTACAGACTGCACCCCAATCTCTAAACAGAGATGGCAGTGAAGGCACTATCAACCTTTTCTTGGAGCTCCAATGAATTAAAATCCTCCTATTCTAATCTAAGCAACTGAAAGTGATTTAACCATAAACTAATCCTACTCAATCTGATTAAAGAAATCAAATCAGCAGGCTGTGTTCTTGAAATGCATGTCAAAACAAAGAAACAAAGTGCTGAAAAGAAAGGCAAATAACACTACAAAGAAGAGGAGGTCTATTGCTCTCAGGTTGGGCCCTAACTTGAGAGCTATAGCTCCCTTAAAAGCTCAGAATTAGATCCAAAACTGCTTGTCTTTATTCATAATCAAGAGTCTAATGTCATGCCAAAACTGGCTTACAAAAACAAACACCGAGCTGTAGCTCGTGCTCAGAAATTACAATATTAGTTCAAAAGTTCAAAAAGCTCCTATCAAAGGCTACGTCCTTCATATTTATACACAATGAAGATCAAGCTGGCTTCCTCCATTCGTGGAGCTTGGCTGTCCAACTGAAAGTCAAACTGCTGATCTTATAGAATCCGTTGGCTGCCTTTAAGCTCGGTGGGGAGAGCTGTTGGAGCTCGGAGTTAAGGTGAAAATCACGAGGAAGGTCATCAAGACTGTGGACAGCCTCCCTATGAACCCGCAATGTCACCTTTGCTGTCTCCTTGTCTCCATTTGCATGGTCTTTTGCTCTCTTTAATGCCAAAAACCTGAAATCATCATGTATTAGCCACATAGATATAATGCCTGCCCTTTTTCCTACAAATAACACGAATATACTAAGAAATGAATGCATAAGTGATAAAAGATGAATGGTTGAGCAAGGTAAGTAGGCCAAATGAGCCCAAATTGTACCAAAACTTGGGGCTCATCAACCGCCCTCGACCATGCTTCCCACCATTACTGGACACATAAGAGATTACAGAACAACTTAGCAGAAGCTTCCTCATCTCAAGGAGGAACTCAACACAATGGGGACCATTGCTTCCTAAGGGGGGAGGAATGATCCAGGTGGATGTTGGTGGCCACTCGCCTATCCCACTTGGACCACCACAACTGTCTCTTTCAGTTTTTGAGTTTCCTTAATTGTAGAACAATTTACTATTTTTAGCAGTTTTTCAGGTCCTGAACTTCCGGAGCCATTTTGAGGCCCTAAATGACATTTTTTGGTAAATCTGGGAGCAACATGGGTTCATGGATCGATGTTGCTCTTCCCAAAGTTGTAGTTCTTGGATAGATCTTTCTAATGAGCTATTGTATGCGTCAAACGAAGATCGTATGCCAAAGTTACGACCCCGGGAAATTGATGTACCAATTTACCTAAACGGGGCCCACAATTTGGCGTTTCATTTTCTAGGGTTAGGTTTTTGGATGTTAAGGGTTTTCCATTGTTTCTCAACAATAAATAGGCCTTCGAGCCTCATTGTAACACAGTTCAGAGGCATGTAGCCACCACATCTCTTCTCAGAGATAAGCTACCATCGCCCTAGCTGTTTATTCCCATTTTCTGTTTGTAAGCATATCTCAGTATTTTACATCAATGAAATGAAGTATTATTTCTGCTGCATCTTTGTGTTTATGGTTATCTCTGTAATTTTTTGCATTCCTGTTTAAATCCGGATCAGTGGGTTATGGCTCGACCCCCATTTTTTGTTTTTTTGTTTTAATGACAATGGTTTTTTCTGAATTTGCCGAAAATAAGGGACATTGGGTAAATCAAGTAGGCAATAATTTCACCCGCTCAGTTGTCAAATTCCATGCACTAGGTCTTGGTCAATTTGTAGGATCATTAAGCCTACCACTTGGCCAAGTTTGTCCAAAAATTTGACCAACTCTATCTCCCTCATACAAACTCGGATTGGAGTGTCGTTTGCACCAATGGAATCAGGGAGACGAGCACTATGCTTTAGTTTTGGTTCAAGAGAAATCTGGCTACTTTGAATTTTAACCTATTATGAGTCTTCTTTGACCTCTGAGTGTCTCTAGAGCCACCTGGATCAGTTTTCCATTTAGTTTTTACTTTTTTGAACCATCTTGATGTGTGTGCAAGATTTTAATGGTTATGATTGTACCAATATGGTTGTAAATGTCACAAAGAAATGAAAGTTCAAATTTTCACAATAGGTGTACAATTTAAAAAAAAAAACGAAGCTCAGTTTTTTTATTCTAGAACTTTGTTGTAGTCCATTGGAAATTCTTGTTTTCTCATGGAAAACAATTTCAAATCAGCCATCTTAGGATCCAAATAATTGGTGAATTGCAATTTGGTTTCAAATATTGTTAAGAATTATAAATGTAAATAACAATGAGTTTCAGAACATAGAACTAGAAAGTGATTCACTACAACAATAACAATACAATGAACACTATGGATCAGTCTCTCGTTCTACATTTTGCAAATTCCAATCACAATAATTTACACACAGTGATTAATTAGTTGAATTTCCACTAGATCCATATAAAAATACAATAAGGTATTTGGTTTAAAAGTGTAAAGAACTTACCATAATTAATTGTTAATAATGATTTAAATTTAACATTTTCCTTGAAGAAATGACCAAATTACAGGGAATATTCTCCTTGAGAAGCTGAGATCCCAAAGTAAGAAATATCAATGAAATATTGCACACAAATAATTATACTTCATAAACTAAATTTATGATTGGTGAAGTTCAATGGTATACAACATGACTCACACAAAAATAAGGATACCTTAAAACACCATAAGGATACCTTAAAACACCTCTCGACTACTTGGGGAGTTTTGCGTGCATCATTTTGAAAGAAAACCGAGTTGTTAATGCTCAAAAATTTGTGAATAATTTACTACATGGCATAACATAGTTTTGAGTTAATTGGATAGTTTTGTTTGACAGCGTAAAATTGACTAACATTACAATTAATTTGTCCAATTAAAAAGAATGGTTATTGTTGTCATTTTGGCAAAGATAAATTGAGATTGTATACGAAGGATGAATGTTCAAAGTTTGATAAGTTTATATTATAGATGAATTTAATTTAATTTGTAAAATTTTATGTTTTTCATTTTGAAGATTTAAATCTTTACTCTCTTTTATGTTTTCTTAAAGTAGAGAATATGTATAATTGTCAGAAGGGTAAGGCCTTATCGATTTTTCACTTTCGCATGTATACTATTTCCCACAGTAAGTGCATTTCCCCTACTATAGGGATGACCCTAATCCAGAATATGAACCATAGAAAAAGACACCCAGTAGACCAATCACGATAATACCAGTTACAGTACCTATCAACCAAAGAGGGATCCTTCCAGTGGTATCGGCCATTTCTCTTACTCCCTTTCACATTTTCTTAAGTGGTCATACTCGAGACATAAACAGTCATAACATAGATAATTATGCATATTGGATCTCTTCGAATGGAGTGAGAATATTATCATTGTTCCTAATTGAAAAAATAATTGGAGAATGGAACAACAAGTACAAAAATTAGTAGCAACCCCCAGTAGAGACTGGTACGATTCAATTCAACATTTTGGTCATTCGGGTTCGGTTGTGTCATATCTACATACTTCCTCTTCCTTTAGTATAGAGTTTATCGTTGGATGAACTGCATTGCCAATATTGATCCCAAGAAAAAAACTGTAGGGATAGCTAGCCCGTGAACGGCCAACCATCTAACTGTAAAAATTGGATAAGTTCTATCTATAGTCATTAGTGCCTCCTAAAAAGATCTAGTAAATTCATTGAGTTGCTCTAACGGATCGAAACGGCCAGTTACTAATGGAACCTCTTGTCGACTTTCTGTGAAATACTCATTTGGCCGGGGGCTCCTGAACACATCATAATCCAAACCCGTGCTTACAAATAACCAACCTGCAATGAATAGAGAAGGTATGGTAATGCTATGGATAACCCAATATCTAATACTAGTAATAATGTCAGCAAAGGAGCATTCTCCCGTATTCCCAGACATGCTCAGCTCCATATATTATTTTAAAGTCAGTCAAGGGGGAATTGATCCCATGAAAGATAGAGATCAGGAAATGGAAAACTACTGATATCTTCTCCAATCCTTGTTCAATTGTCAATGTTATACCAAGGGTATCTTTAAAGTCTACTGGTCCAGTATAGCTAGCTTTCTTCTGACACAGCAATACAATTTTGATGAGTATCGAGAAGGAACGGGATAGAATGATTCTGTCCCTGCCAGTAGTTATTCTATCTCTGTTTGTTTGACTAAAACCCAACAGAAAGAAGAGAATATTGCATGTTCCGAGGTCCGTCCGGGCGTAAGGAACCCCAACTACCTCAATCGATGTGTTAACAATAGCATAGTGGAAATTTTCGATTGGAATTAGCTTCTGCATACGGGTGACTTTAGAACCGAAAAAGAGGATGAGTGCCGCTTGCAAAGGATATCAATCACTATCAATAAAACTCATCCAGAATATTATTCTTTTATATTATTCCTTTTTCATTCCGACATGACATTATGCCCGTGTAGATTAACCCAGTAATTCAAATTGCACGGGGATCATTGGTGCTACGCAGATGTATGTTGCTTTTCCAATAGTATCCGGCACAGATGGAGTTATGCCACAGAATTATTATATAGTACCTTGTATTAACGAGTAGGTGTTACTTATTAGATAAAACAAAGTGGATAGTGCAATAGAACCTAGTCAATTTTAGGTATGTGAAATTACAAGTTACTCTTTTCAATAGGTGGAACTTCTGTAATATCGGGCTCTACTCGCTCTAATAATTAATATTGAAAAAACCTAATCCGTCTAGAGGGTCGAATGATTGGATCAATAAGATCGAGAAATGAAAGGACAAACTAGATATTCATATTCTTTCTTACACCTAAACATGAAATTCACAAAACTTTGGCTATGTCTGTGGAGAGTTTTCTTCCGGTCCAGTCTCTGGACCGATAGCTACTGGTAAAAAGATAATGCCAGGTGATCCAATCGTACTGATTGAGAATTCATTCACCCTATAAGAAGATTACATTTGACAATTTGTGAAGGGGTTTGTTGGTGCTATTCATTAGTTGCTCGATGAATGATTTCTAGGATAATGAAGAGATTTCTACTATAGATCTCCTCTCATCCATGTTCATTCATACATATCCTATAGTAGATATAGGAGAATTGGTACGAATTGGGACAATTGATCTTTTGTATTCTGATCTCAAGGTTACGAAAAGAAAAATTTAGGTAATTGTCTCATGAAGATATGTATAAACCATATTTCATTCAGTTCTTCCACGCCTACTATAACTATAATTAGTTATTTCAGTTTCTTATTGGCTTCTATCATTTTCACCCTAGTCCTATTCATTAGTTCGAGCAAGATACAACTTATTCAAAATGAAGGAAGGGGAAACCCTCTCAGTTCACTATTTCAATTTCAATAATTTTGTTTATTCCCTCTATATAAATTTCTGATCATTGAGATTCATAGCAAATTAAGGGTACTATCCAGTATAGCTATTATCCCTACTTATTCTGTTGAATAGAAATAATTGAGGCTTTGCCATCCGGAATTGTGTTAGGTCTAATTCCTATAACTATGGCCGGATTATTCGTAACTGCATATTCACAATACCGACGTGGTGATCAATTGGATATTTGATCCTGGAATATCCTCCAATTTCATTGGCCTCCTACTTTTCCTGGGAGGTCAAATTCCATTGCTCGTTCCAGTTGGAATGAATTATCGATAATTTTGAGGGTTGGATTTGATAGGAATAGAATCACGCTCTGTAGGATTTGAACCTACGACATCAAGTTTTGGAGACCTACGTTCTACCGAACTGAACTAAGAGCGCTTTCTTTAATATTCAGAGATGAAGGAAAAATACCTTTTGTTGATACTCTTAGAGCAAAACACTTTCGCATCTGATACGATTCAATTATTTGATGTTCCCGTCGAATCGATATCAAATGATCTTTCATTCCTTTCGTTCCATAGAAAAGAAGGGAAAGGTAGGGATGACAGGATTTGAACCTGTGACATTTTGTACCCAAAACAAACACGCTACCAAGCTGCGCTACATCCCTTCTAATCATTAGACAATGTTATTTTAATTTTATTTTATAGAATTCGAAATATGTTTCCCACATTTTTCCACCTTCATTTCTCTTCGGTCTCGTGAGTGAAAAGACTTTATACATGTAAGGTCTATTATCTAGAATATCACTATTAATTATGGTGATGAAACATCTTTTTCCTTTTCTATAAATAGGACCACAGCCCGGATCACATTATATATATATTCATCAGTTCCGAGTTTTCTCTAGGATTCATAACTATTGATACGGTTGAATCACTTACACATTATGATCAATAAGGAGAATTTACAATGCAAGATCTAAAGACCTATCTTTCCACAGCGCCTGTGTTAGCTATTTTATGCGTCAGTTTTTTAGCCGCCCTATTGATAGAAATCAATCGTTTTTTTCCAGATGCTCTTATTCTTTCCTTTTTTAATTTTTTTCCTCCCCTTAAAGCCAAGGGAAAAAATATTGTGCTAGATTGACTTCTCCTACCTCTTGGAGAAATTAGTGCATTCAGCCCCAAAAAGGATCTAAGTTTAGGACTGGAAGGGGGTACAATTCAAGTAGAAATATCGATCTAAAGGTTCTTTCCACATTCAATTTTGTAAGTAAAACTGAAAACTCACTCCTGATCAATCATTTTTTTACTTTCAAATGTTTCACCGTAGGATCTCCGGCTATCAACTTCTATCCCTTTTTCCCTTTTTATTTTTGAGGTCGAAAAGCAAAACCAATATTCAGAGTAAGTTTATGGCCAAGAGCGGAGATATAAGAGTAACAATTACTTTGGAGTGCACTAGTTGTACCCAAGATAGTGTTTATAAAAGATTCCCGGGGATTTCTAGATATACGACTCGGAAAAATCGACGCAATACACCTATTCGATTGGAATCAAATAAATTTTGTCCCTATTGTTACAAGCATACCATTCATGGAGAGATAAAAAAAAGAGATTAAACGTACTACCCATGGATAGGAATAAATCACAGATATAAAAAGAAATGGTATTTCAACAAGATCTTTAATGGAACAATATTTTAAAAAGATTTGGAATAAATAGTATTCAAAAGGTTCATGAAACAAACTATGGATAAACCCAAGCAATCTTTTTGTAGACATTTGAAACCAATTCGCAGACGTTTGAAACCAATTCGTAGATATTTGAAACCAATTCGTAGACATTTGTCACCTATTAGGTCGGGAGATCGGATCGATTATAAAAATATGAGCCTAATTAGTCGATTTATTAGTGAGCAAGGAAAAATATTATCCGGCCGAGTGAATAGATTAACTTCAAAACAACAACGTCTAATGACTAACGCTATTAAACGAGCTCGTATTCTATCTTTGTTACCTTTTCTTTATAATGAAAACTAATTTGATCCATGGGAAATAAGCCTACTCCTTAATCAAATCGGAGCTGGAATATATGTTCGATAAAGATGCAGATCTTGAGTCTATTGTTGAAAAAGTCAACAGGATTTCATTTTTGGAAAAGAATTGGATTGAATTCTTTTCGTTCATTTCCAATCCAATATGAAAAAACTTTTCAATATTTCGACCTTCCCGGAGGGAATTCTCCGGGAGAATCTGTTCTATCCATTCCATCTTTACCTATTTATTTCATCTATACCTAACCTATTTCATCATACGATAAGTTGTTAAAGATGGTGGAAAAGCAATTACTATCTAATACAACTATTTGTGCAAGTGTTTTACGATTTGGAAGCAACTGCCTCTTGTACAAATATTGGATGAATCTATTATAAGAAACCCCATTGGCACGAGCTGCTGCATTGATCCGAGTAATCCACAAACGACGAAGATCTCTCTTGCGTTTACCTCTATCTCGGTGGGCGGAAACTAAGGCTCTAGCTTTCCGTTGGTTAGCAGTTCGAAAAAGTTTCGAATGGGCCCCTCGAGAGCCTGCTACAAATGCAAGAATTTTTTTTCGACGTGTTCGAGCTATATATCCACATTTCACTCTGGTCATTGAAGTTTACTCTCATGAATCGCTAATATTTTTCTCGGTTAGTCATTTGTTTTGTTTGGTCCATTGAGAATAACACTGATTCTTCTTATTTAGAAAATAAAAGTTCCAATGGCTTTTGCTACTGCAACCTTCCCAACCATAATTCCCTTTGGATAGGCATCTTCCTGGTAGGAAAGGACTGGGACCTTGTACTGAGAATGAGAAAAAATCATGGGTTTCATCGTTTCTCTGGTTCTTTCTCCAACGGTAAGGTCCTCTCTATACGCCGGAGCCTTTTATTCATTTCCGAAATATGAGATGAGCTTGTTATCGGTAACTTGTACGGTTTACCATCTCCAGCTCTACTCTTGAATCATTAAGTAATAAATACTCTCATTACAAGATCTATTAATACAGTAACGACATGTAATTCTGGGGTTGGCCAGGTAGCTGACCCTGTTGTTCCGTTCTCGCGGCAATATGAGCATAAACTTTATGCTTCTTCAATTTGCATGATTTCCCCGCTCAATGGATTGATGACCATTCGCTACCAATGAGGAATTGCTTTTCATCCCACATCAAGGTGATTGGATTTGCACCAATGGAAACCATAAATTTCATCCCCGGTAAATTTTCAATTTATTATTGTTATTTATTTACTTAACTTGCAAGAATCAAGTGAAAGAAAAATATTAGATTATTTTTGTTATATATATAACAATTTAAAGGGACAAAAATAAAACATTTTGAAGTAACAAGAATGGACAGTAGACATTTCACAATTCATGTAATTTGAGAGTAAAAAAAATGAAGAGATAAAAAAATATATAAGCGAGGACATTCCATTATGCATGTCCTAGTTAGAAAGAATACGCTAATATAAAGTTGCGAAGAGGAATTAATTTGTTAGCCTTGTTTTTAGAATTTCTTTCTAAGTAGATTATCTTAGGAAGATTATTTTAGGAAGTGAATATATATATATATATATATATATATATATATATATATATATACATATATATATATATATATACATATATATACATATATATATATATATATACATATATATATATATATATATATATATATAGATATATATATATATATATATATATATATATATATAATAGTTTAGAAACCCATGATGTGTAGACTAGTTGGGTTGTGTGAGGTTTAGTCCTGGAAAGTCCTAGCCAGGTCACATGTTCGAAGCTCATGGGGAGGGGTTGAGGATGGAAGCCACTTTGGGGGAATTAAACTTCCCAATGGGAATTTCTAGGTATATTATCTCATACTCATGCTCAATGTTATTTCACTTCCCTAGGGTTATGTAATCTATAGAATCCCAATACCCTAGGGTAGAGATTTATCTCATACCTATGTTCAATGTTATTTTGCTACCTTAGGGTTATGTAATCTATAGAATCTTAGTGCCCTAGGGTAGAGACATTATCTCATATCCATGCTCATGTTATTTCACTATTATAGGGTTATGTTATATGTAGAATCCCATCGCCCTAGGGTAGAGATATTATCTCATACATATGCTCAATGTTATTTCACTACCCTAGGGTTATGTAATCTGTATAATGCGAGTGCCCTAGGGTAGAGTTATGTAATCTGTAGAATCCTGCTGCCCTAGGGCATTGAATCATTTTAAATAACAAAAAATCACAGTCACGCCCAAACCCATATTGCTAAATTCCCACCAAAAAAAGAAAAAACATCTATTAGTTAGACTGTGTCGTATTTATCATGGAAATTGTGACATAAAGAGTATTTAGGATATCTACCATTAACATGTGTCCTTTAGTTTCCAATTACATAATTTTATTTTTATAACAAAATTTACATATCATAATAGAATTTTGACTTTCTATTTATATCTATAGTTGAAGAATATTGTTTCTCCTTGTTTTGGTTTTACAAGTGGAAAACGATTGTGCTTTAACAATTTCTTTGTGAGATTTAACCCAATTTTTTTTTTCAAATACCAAGATTACAAGGGCATCATATTGCAATATCTGATGACTATGGTATATATTTGGGAAAATATTCAAATGTTATTGATGGATAATTATGTAATATTTTTGTTGACATTATGATTTTGTTACCTTTTTCTCAAATAAAATATTGATCTATTTACTTAAGACATGAAAATCCCAATAAATGCATTTTGTCATTATCAATCCATGTTTCATGTCAATTTCATTAAATATTATTATATGAAACGATAATGATAAGAATTGAATAGTAGGTTTGACTTCCTATATGTATTCCAATAACGGAATTCAATTGAATTGAATTAGGAAATTTTAGCTTTTGATAGTCATTTTCTCAGTGCATGTATGAGTGTATATGGGATAGAAAATTTGAGCTAGTCATGAAAATGTAGGGTATATTTACTAATGTTAAACATATATGTTGAAAATGTAATTGAATTAAATTAAAATGAACTATGAAATTTCAATTTTTGATATCATGTTTTCGCAATACAAGTATAAGTGAATATGGAATAGAAAATTTGAGTTGGAGGTTGGAAATGTTAGATATCTTCACTAATGTTGAATATATATGTTGAAACTGGGAGGTGGTAGCAAGCGTTAGATCAAAGATGAAACACTGTGGGGTGATCAAAAAACTAGAATGCAATTGGATTGAGATTAGAAACGAACTTCATCTTTTATAGGGAATGGATTCACCCACAATCAAAGAAAATCTATATGATATTAGATAGCTTTACCATGAAGATAAAGAATGTATAATATGTGTCTTACAAATCGTTTTTTATGTTCACGAGGTTAACCAAAGTTAGTTTTTATACCTTATAATATTTATATAAACATAAACTTCGCTCTCTTTATTCATAACAATCAATTAAATTTAAGTATGGGGGTTTTTACGCAGTGCATTATATTAGATATCATTTTGGGATTCAATTGTGTTAAGTAAGATCATTCACGTATGACCATTTCCATGAGAGGTAGTCGTAACTGACTAAATTCTCATGATTTTTGAATAGTTCACTTAGCACTCATTGCATCGGGTGATGCTCACAGGGGTGAAGAAGTGGGATTGAAACTAGTGAAATGTGGAGAATGAATCACATAGCATCAATCATCACTTCCGGGGCTTGCACCCGGTAACCAGGACTTCCCAGGAGGTCACCCATCCCAGAACTCCTCTGGCTCAAGAGCGCTTAACTGTGGAGTTTTTCCCCACAATCAAGCCCACTTAGCTTGCTACCCCATTTGCAAAACCTTAGCAAGTATTGTGCCTCATGAACCATTCAAGTAGAGATCCCTTGACTCTTATTGAATTTAAGTATGGGGGTTTTTACGCAGGGCATTATATTAGATATCATTTTGGGATTCAACTGCGTTAAGTAAGATCATTCACGTATGACCATTTCCATGAGAGGTAGTCGTAATTGACTAATTTCTCATGATTTTTGAATAGTTCACTTAGCACTCATTGCATCGGGTGATGCTCACAGGGGTGAAGAAGTGGGATTGAAACTAGTGAAATGTGGAGAACGAATCACATAGCATCAATCATCACTTCCGGGGCTTGCACTCGGTAACCAAGACTTCCCAGGAGGTCACCCATCCCAGAACTCCTCTGGCTCAAGCGCGCTTAACTGTGGAGTTTTTCCCCACAATCAAGCCCAATTAGCTTGCTACCCCATTTGCAAAACCTTAGCAAGTATTGTGCCTCATGAACCATTCAAGTAGAGATCCCTTGACTCTTTTTGAATTTAAGCGCGCTTGAGCCAGAGGAGTTCTGGGATGGGTGACCTCCTGGGAAGTCCTGGTTACCGGGTGCAAGCCCCGGAAGTGATGATTGATGCTATGTGATTCGTTCTCCACATTTCACTAGTTTCAATCCCACTTCTTCACCTCTATGAGCATCACCTGATGCAATGAGTGCTAAGTGAACTATTCAAAAATCATGAGAAATTAGTCAGTTACGACTACCTCTCATGGAAATGGTCATACGTGAATGATCTTACTTAACGCAGTTGAATCCCAAAATGATATCTAAATCAATTAAATGTTCATCAAATGAATCAAGGCTTTATACCTTATAATATTTATGCAATAAAATGTTCATCAAATGAATAAGGCTTTATACCTTATAATATTTATGCAAACAAATTATTTCATGTCTTCCAATATCAAAATATGTATATATATTCATTGCAAGTTAATTACACATATAATATGAATGGAATAAATAATGGATTTAGAACAAGGATACTAACGAAAAAAATTATTTAATTAATTTATATTTTAATAAAAAAATTAAAAAAATGGTTTAATTTAATTATCAAAATTTAATAGGTTTTGATTTTTTTTTACGTTTTCCAATTTTATATATATAAAAGAAAACAAAATCAAATAAAAAAATAACTTAGGCTTAACAGTTATTTTTAAATAGTAGTATATTTAAAAAATTATTATAAAAGTACATAATTAAATGTGTAAATAGTGAAAATAGCTTAGACGAAAGTGTTTAAATATTCTAATGGGGTTAGAAATATTAGAATGAGAGTAGTCGTTTCAGGTTGTTTGATCTTTGTAATATTGTGAAGTCCAATGATGGGTTGCATAATGTGATGGTTGATCACTAAACTAGTAATACGATTTTAAGAAATTTGAGTACTTTATAGGAAGATTTAGCATATAAATAAAAGTTGTGATAGTATATACCTATAAATAAGACATTAATAACATGCATGCATTCTTAATAATTATTGGTTCCATGTGGAATAACATATTTGATATGGTTATGTTTTAATCTTCAAGAAAATAGATCTATATAGATAGCAAACATTTTAAGCACGACCTAGTATAGGACATGGGGAATTATGAAGGAAATCATGCCTTAGAACTTATTGAAAGCTTCCAAAAATTCATGTGATGTCTTGAGAGTATCATATTCTTCTTCTTTGTGATATGGGCATCATTTGAAGTTTTGAAATATAGGTATGATCATCATTTCCTTAACCGTGGTTGGGTTTGGAAACTCAAGCCTCGATCCATTAAGGTATATTATTGGGTTAAAGGGACATGAATGGGGATTTGAACCACAACATAGGACCTTTCTATGTCTTGAACCATCATACATGCCATATTGAGTGTATCATTGGCCTATGATTGGGAATGTCAGTACCAGTAGGTGCTTTTCAGTAATAAGTGTGTTTCTTGAGATCATGAAAATGATTTAGGGAAGAAGGTCATGCATTTAGTCCTAAATAAATCTTTGAGGCATTTAGAGCATGGCATTTTTTATATGCTTAAAATATTTCTTAGAGTTATAAATGCCTCAAATATTTCTTTAGGGCATAATACATGGACTTGTTTCTTAGATCATTTCAAATGTTTTGGTAAATATACCTTTTACTCAAAACCACCTATCGGCATTGAAATCCTTAATCATATTCCAATGATTTCCTCGGGATGCCTTGTGCGGTTGTTTTAGATTTTCTTCTTGGAACAAAAAGGATAGAGACCTTCATTAAACCCTAAGGTTTTTTTTTTTCCCATGATCATGTCTAGGGCCATGTTTAGGGCCTCAAGACCCATGTTCAAAGTGATATTATTGTCCCAATATGAATAGAAATTTTCCTTAGGGTATAAGGCTAAGGTTTCCTCCCTAACCATGTTCAAGGCATCATGACCCAAATCTTCAATAGAACTCATCACCACATGCTAATTAATCAAAGTGTAATTTGATCCACTAGATATAACATTAGAGAAATCTAATCTTGGTCATACAATGAAACAAACTTTTATCTATTTGAACTTTATCCATCAAGTTATTTATATTATGGTCATTATTTCCAAAATTTGCATTACACATGTAATGGACATGACTAACTCCACATTTCCTCCAACAAATTTACATATTGCATTGCACAACATTGAAGCAAATTTTCTATATGTTTTTTACTGTGGACCCTAAAGTTTGTTTGGCTAGATACCATCAACCATGGGGACATTAAGGTATCCCTTGGCTGAAAAAAATATCAATCTAATCAAAATACAATCTAATATACACTAGATATTACAATTAAGCAACCCAGTCTTCTTCATAAAACAAAACAATTTTTCCTTTGTGTGAACTATAACATATAGGTTCATGTATATAGAAAATTTTAAAGAGAATAAACGGATTTGAACCAGAGGTTGAGACCCTTAGTGTGATTCAACATGCCAATATCCTAAAGCTCATGTTTTGCATCTCAAGTGTAGAATCAAATTTCAAGTTATTGGCATTTGAGTACATGAAAAATGGTAAAATGTTTGAGTTCTTTCATGGGGGATTAGAATCAATACGGGAACTGGTGTCGCATGTCCAAATTTCTACTACATGCTATGGATACCAAATAACTATGGCCATGCACTAAGTCAATGATTGGCCTAGTGCATGGTCGTTAATGTTTACCCTCAGTCGATAATTCAAACTCAAGTTACAAATATTTATTTACTCTTTGAAACAACTTGTAAAAAATAAGTTAGGGGTCGAGGCCCATTTTTACATTGTTAATAGGCTAGATGAAATGGTGATAATTATTTGACATTGGAGAAGTTGAGTTGGCCCACTCTGAAGCTATGTCCGAAAAAAAATGGTAACTATGAAAGAGGGAATCATTTTCAAACATTATATGGGTCGGTTTATGGTGATCTCGACATAATAATTCTCAGCCCTAGCTAATAAATCATATAACAATATATTCCTTCAAACCTATGCAAATAAAAATTGGCTGAAGATGTTCAAAATAAGCAATCTCTTTATAGACTTAAATGTTATTGTAATTGGGAATATCTCCCTAGTGATATTCATTGGTACTATTGTGGCTAATTCTAACACCTGTAGCAACAATTCTTTAGGGAGTAAGAAAAGAATCCTAGAGACAGCCTCTAGGTTGATTATAGGCCAATGCCTAGGACATCTTATGTAGTTCTAGCAAATTTATCTTGAGAGCTTGCACCACGAATAGTTTTATGTCACAAATAGTTTGAAAATGGTTGGTCCATAGCTGCTCATGAAAGAACAATGTAAGAAATAATGTGTGTAGAATTCCATAGGGAGTAATAATAAAACAATGATGGCCAAATTAGATTGAAACTCACAACAAATCAATTGTTAATGGAGATGGAATAATACAAGACAATAGAGATAAAATCCATCAAAACAAAGCTTATACTTTAAGAATTTTGTATCTCTGGATTTAGAGGAAAACGAGAGAAATGAAAGGTTTATGAGATGCTGAGATGCATGGAGCACCTTTTAAATACCTTATCACCATATCAATACATGAATTTTTTATCAAATACTTGACTGAAATGAGTTTGCATATAATGGAAATATATCTAGCTGCTACTTACATGAAATTTGAGGAGAATGCCAAACACATATGGAAATACTAAGAGAGAAAAACATATTGTAAATCAAGGAATTGGAATCACCACAATTCTTCCATTAATTTCTCTAATAGAGCGCATACATCAATTTTCATACAATGCCTTTGTGAAATAAGAAAAGGATACACTCAGGAATTTCTTTCAAAAAATTCTCAACCTATGTTAAGTGTTATTTCCCTCTATTTACCTTGAGAGGGGAGCTTTGAACAGTGGTTTACAAAAAATATCTTAGCCCAACCTCAACTGTCAGATCGGCTAGTTGTCTTGGCATGGGATGGCTGTGTGGCCCAAAAAGACTAAAAAAGATTAATTTCCTCATTAGATTGTGACACAATCCATGATAACAAAACAAGTACATAACATATGAAAACTTCAGCAAAATATCTCCATGCCCATTCTTGGGATCGCCTTTGCCATGATCTGCCTGCTCTTCTACTTAGTTTGTTCCCATCACTTCTACCTTTACTACTTGAACCATTCATTCTCCAGAGTTGGGTGTGATAACAATTTTAATGCCATAGTACAGAAGTAGATGTCATCTCTGCAGTACTTCATCTTCCCTCTGCATAGAGCCCCATGTTGAATCATTAAGTCCTCCGAGCTTCCATACATTCATTTACTTTGTTTGTGTTGACCCTGATTTCTTGTCACAAGGGGCTTTATAGGGTCAGCCCATGTCGATTTCTAAATGCTCCATATCCTTCTTAAATGTCTAAACTGCCAACCCAATACCTATTTAAAGCTCTACATTACCCTATCATGGTGCTATTCCATTGGGATTTTATATTAGAAGACCTCAAAGAACGATGCCTTCCGATCTACTTTAGCCTCTTTTACTTTGAGCGCCTTCCCCCTTTTTCATCATATGACCAGGTGCTTGGTCCTCAGGTGCTAAGGCCTTTGGATGCGTGTCTGGGGGGACCATTCCTTTGTTAAGTAAAAATCCTTCATATCGACGAAATCCTCAACCTTTACAATGTTCAACCTTCACAACATTGGAAACATCGATCGCCGATTGGGCCCACCTGGGATATTGCAATTGGCACATCAGCGATTCCCGAGTGGTGCCACTAGTGTGACCTCCATAACTTTTGATCACTAATTGCGAGATCCCTCAAAACTTAGCCCTCGATTTCTTGCTCCTCCTGTGATTACGGACAAGCCCCTGTATCAGAGCCCCCCAATAAAATGTTCACTATCAATGAATTCCATTTTGATGCACCATGCGCTACTACCCCTGATCGTTGATCATCGACTGGTGACGTCATCAGTGTCATGTGTCACTTCTTGAGGGGCGACACGTGTCACCAAGATATGTCCCCATAGGACCCTAAAAGTGCCAAATCAGCATGCCACATGTCCTCCATACTACCACATTATGGTGACATGAGCACCACCATGTCTTTATCAGATCCAATAATATTCTTCCACGTGCCCCCCCTGGAGGGGAGAGAAAGGGCTCGCCTACCCCTAGTTCTATGTCGATTTCCTTTGTCATGATTTACAAGGTGATCCCCAGCGCTTTACACTATTATCTCTTTTCTCATCTATTTCTTTAGGGTGGTCTTTTGCGGACCGTCGGGACCTTCGATTGTCGATTTGCGGGATTCCTCCTTAAGACATTTTCTCCTTGGCTGCAAGTTTTCAACAACAGCTCTGATTTGTTATAACTTCTGATTCCAGGGTCCATTTTAGGAGTTCCATGTGTCATTGGATATCTAATTCTGAGATTTACCCATTGGAGAAGGTCTAATCAATCTTTAACTGCTTTTGTGGCCCTATAGATGACTGCAAACTTTTTTGCCCAATTGCACCTTTTTAATAGCTGAAGACAAGTTTTGCAGAGGGTGACAACACTAGCTCCACCTAGGGACAGTGCCTTGCTGGAAAGGTGGTGATAACCTGTAGACTAGTGCCCTTCTATCCATTGGGCATGGAGTCATTTTATTCATGTATATAAAATAAAAAACCGAAATGTAAAGGACTGAAAGTATAACTGATTTTTTACAATGTCTCACTGGTATGTACAATGGGTAAGGGATATACCTTTTAGTGATGGAAGTATAATTTGAGGAACTTCCTATTTACAGGCAACTCAAGCATTTCACCCTCCAAGTTCTCCAATAAGAAAGCATTGTTTCCCTTTGTCTCAACAATCTTGAAGGGCTCAAACCACAAGGGGTCAAATTTTCCATGTTTGCCTTTATCTTCTCCTCTTGTATCACACCTTAAAATTATATCTCCTAGCTGAAGAGGTTTGTCTTTAGCCTTGTTATCAAATAAGGACTTCACCTTTTGCTAGTAGTTATCTAGCCTATGATTCACCTGTTCTCAGGTCTCCTGGAGCTCCACCAATTAATGTATCCTTTCAGTTAAAGAGCTGGGTTCCTCTTGTGCATCTTGTATCATCTTAGCCAATAATGTAGAAAACTAAATGGGGAATACAACAACTTTCCCATAAACCAACTCAAAGGGAATTACCTGTGGATCTTTCAGAGTGACGCAAATTTCCCATAGTGCGAATTTCAGCTGAGAATCCCAATTACTTTGACTTTCTGCAATTGTTTTCTTGAGGATTCTCACCACTGTTTTTTTGGAAGACTCAACCAACCCATTTCCTTGGGGATAGTAAGTGGTGGAATGGCCAGTTGTGACATTATATTTCTGACAATAGGCATTAAAATTTTTAGACTTGAAATCCTAGGTGTTGTCAGTCACGATATTTACAGGGCACCCAAACCTAGCCAAGATATTCTCCTCCAGAAATTTCATAACCACATTGTCAGTTGCATTCTTGGTTGGGACTGCTTCTACCCATTTGGTGAAGTAGTCTGTGGCAGTGAGGATCCACTTGTGTTGGCCACTGGAAGGAGGATGTATTTCCTCAATGAAGTCTAGTCCCCATTGTCTGAAGGGTTCTTCTATAATAATAGGGATCAAAGGGAGTGGAGCCAATTTTGCATCTCAGCAAATACTTAACACTGTTGACAGGACCTAACATAAGAATGGATATCTCCAAATAGTGTGGGCCAATAGAACCCTGCTTTAAATATCTTATGTGTAGTGGTCTTCCAGTTGTAGTGCTCCCACAAATGCCATTATGGAACTCATATATTGCTCTTTGCGTTTCTGTTTCAACCAAACACAACAACAACACTCCCACCAGGTCTTTCCAGTATAGTTTCCCATTAGATATA
The DNA here is from genome assembly GCA_031772625.1 of Pinus tabuliformis. Classification (NCBI taxonomy): domain Eukaryota; kingdom Viridiplantae; phylum Streptophyta; class Pinopsida; order Pinales; family Pinaceae; genus Pinus; species Pinus tabuliformis. The sequence goes on along the minus strand of CM062809.1, from coordinate 844,154,859 downwards.
ACGAACTTTTGGCTTGAGCCCTTAATGCTCTGTACTTGGGTCTCTCCACCTTTGCTAGGCATCTCAGAAATAGTAAATGGTGGATGATATTTTGATACCAGGCCGAAGTTTCATATTTGATATGAATATTTAGAACTACGGCTTGGATCATGGGCTATGTACCCTCTTCACCCTCTTCTGCTAATAGATTTATCCCCAATGCCTGACAATTTGACTCTGATAGGCTCTTAGCCAACCCTTGTCCTTTAATGAGCTTTGTGGGTCTTGCCTCCATGTCATACTCCTGGATTCTTGCAATCCACTTACCAATTTTACCCTCGTTGTCTCCTTGTACTAGTATGTACTTCACCGCTGTTGTTGGGACATAAGCCATGATGCTTGAATGTAGCACATAGAATCTGAAAGCCTTCAAAGTTTTGACTAGAGCATATGCTTATTTTCCAATATATTATATTTTAGTTCAGCATCCCGCAACACCTGCCTGAAAAAATCCATGGGCTAGTCATGGCCTTCCTTATTTTTATGAAGAAATACAACAACGATAGTATGGGCAGAGGAAAAAGAAAAGATATACAATGGCCTCAAATAGTCCGAGCTGACTAGCACCAGAGCCTCTGCAAAAGCTCTTTTGATTCTAGAGAAGGATTCTCGAGAATCTGGGCCCCACTTTACTTAACTTTCCTTTTTCAACATTTCAGTAATGCCTTTCAACATTTTTGCGTAGTTAGGCACAAACCTTCTCAAGAAATTAATCCTCCCTAAGCATGTTAAACACACATGGGCAGCAAGAGAAAATATGAAAGATAAAACATGTAGTACAATTTTTATTGACAAATGATATACATTTATAGTACATTATGTGACCGTTGGGTTTCACATCCCAAGGTCTCTTGGACTACTTAGTCTATTCAGCTTCCACATTAACCCATTTAGGATTAGGTGTCCAACATTCCCCCCCTTAATCCGAAGGGTTATGTATGAGTCCAAGAAGAGAGCTGTAATACAAAATGTGCAAAAAATGCATGGCAGCACTAGGCTGAATGTGCTCTATGAAATGTTGGTATAAAGGGTGGTGGTTTAAGGATGACCACCAACACTGGAATGCTTAGTGCAGTTCCCGGAACTCTTCCAAAACTGGCAAGAAGCTGAAGTCTTCTTCTAGAGGAAGTGCTCCTATTATTTTGAAGAGGGAAACCTTCAACCAATAAAGGGAGGTCTCACCCCACATAAAAGGGAGAACTTTAACCTGAAAAGGGAAGTCTCAACCTGTGATGGTTTAAGGATGACCAACAACTCTGGAATGCTTAATGCAATTCCTGGAAGTCTTCCAAAACTCGCAAGAAGCTAGAGTCTTCTGCTAGAGGAAGTGTTCTCAATTTTGTTCCTGGAATTCTTCCAAAACTGGTGAGAAGCTGAAGTCTTCTGCTAGAGGAAGTGTCCCAGATTACCAACTGAAGGCATGTTCACGGGCATCTTTGTTTCTGGCTACAACTCTGAAACTGGTGTGGCAGGTTGTGGCTCAGGCTCGCTTGATGTGACTTTGAAGCTTGTAGATGACCAACATTTCCCCCCCAGTAAGATACAAGGTGAGATGATGGAGAAAACTCAACTACAAGATTGTTCAATACTCTGGAACAAGTTCTGACATGTGTTTGGAATATCTTCTAGGTTGTTGATGCCCATTGCCAAGAAGCGATCCATCCAAGATGAATCTTTGTTCTTGCAGGACATTTGTTTCTAAAGAATCTGTGTGAAGAATGGCTGGTTTTATGACAGTGCTTACATGGATGTAGATCAAAATAGTGATCTTTCAGATGGCCAACTCGATCACAGTGTTAGCATTTTACGATCTGTTGTTGTTGTTGCGGTGGAAGAGGAGTAGAATCTGGAACAGCTGGAGGTGAACTGTCATGAGGAGCAGGTGAACTGTCATGAATAAATCCAACACTTTGAAACTGAATGGCTTTTGAGTAGTCTGGAATATGAAAGGACAAGTCCTTGTCATATCTAAGACCAGTTCTGTGCTTGTTGTGGACAAGTTGTTCCCAAGGTCTGATGATGGGCTTGGGAAGTGCAGACTGAGTTTCTGCATCTGCATGTACAACTGCTGCTTTATTGGGCACTAGATCTGAATCAATTGTAACATTATTGTCTTACTGTTTATGGGAGTCTGATTCATTATTCTAAACAGAAACAAGTTCAGAATGATGACTCCATTGTGGTAATTCTGCTCGCTGTAGATGAGATTCAAGCTGCAAAAAATCAATGTTTTCTTGTGCATGTTGTAAAGATGTTTGAATATCTTTGAGAGTGTCTTTGCTAACTTTAACTGTGCTTCCATCAGTAGATAATATTATAGTGCTTAAAAACTCCAATAATCCATGAATTTTCTCCATTATTCAAACAATCAAATCAATAAACGACCAAAAATGCACTTGTAAAAAACAATAATGGTTTTAGAACATTAATTTTCCAAATTTTAACACAAATTAATTTGCATTGATGTCTACTCATGTTCTCACTTCACAGCAATCCCAATATTGCTGCTTTAACAGAATGTCCATCTTGACAGGTTTGCAGCACACAAGCTCTTCTTTTCCAGTGATAACAGGACCCCAACATAAATGAGATTAGCTTCTATGATTCATCGACCATAGACCATATAAATTTTGGACACAAACTCAAGGCCCCATATAACTCATATAAAACCACCTCTCCTACTTTCGTACCAAACCAGAAATCCGACTTGTAGAGCTCCAAAATTTTTGTAGCCTCAATAATTGAGACAACATATGGCTAATGCTGTGATATCACAAGAATGGCCTCAAACTCTATCCATCATCTCCTGCTCTGGGTTTCTTGATAACAAAAATATATGTTGGAAATTCAACTAGAAGAACAAAACACAGAAACCTGGTGAAGATGGAAATGTGCTACCACCAAATCCAGGTGGTTTATTACCAAAAGGAATGGAAGACGATGTAGCTGGTGTAGATGCAATAGATGCTTGACCAAAGGCAATTGTCTGACCAAAGGCAAGTGTTGAAGTAGATCCAAATGCAGGTGTGCTAGTTGAACCAAAAGCAGGTTGACTGCTTGCACCAAAAAGTTGACTCCTAAAAGCTGGCTGTGTCTGTCCAAAAATGCTTCAATGAAGATCAAACTACACCACTGCAAGCAAGAATAGACTATACCCTTTTGAAAAAGACTTCAACAGATGGACTCGGCTACCTTCTGCAAATTAATGTGGCTACAGTAAGTTAATGTGGCCTCATCAAATGGTTAATGTGGCCTCAGGAGATAATGAACATACAATCCACGCTCACGTTGACGGAAGGCCGCACGGTGGAGTGGAGTCACCAGCATTTAATGCACTAGAGTATGCCTCTCAAATGAATTATGACCACATCTACCACACAATTTACATTTCCATGTGGAGTCTTTTTATACTCTCCCCGAAGCAATATGAAGATGATACATGCTTCTTCCCCTGCAAGTTTACGCCCATCATCATTTTTCTGATATGAGCCGAAACCCATCAGCAGTCTGAGACTCTTCTTCCATGACTGTTTCATAGAGGTCTGTGATGGGTCTATATTAATTTCATCCACCAGAAATAATCGGGCCGAGAGACATGGGTTTAATGTGGTTGTCCAGTCTAAGAAGGCATTGGAAAAAGCACGCCCAGGGATTATCTCTTGTGCAGAGATTCTCGTTATTTTGGCTAGAGATGCAACTGTTCTGATGCACAGACCATCATGGCATATACTGAAAGGCCGTGGAGATAGGTGTGTCTCTCTAGAAGCCAATGTCCTTAACAACTTTCCTAGAGGCGATTCTAATGTCACTCAGCTATGAAAAATCTTTGAATCTAAAGGTATCTCTTTACTTGATATGATTTCACTTTCAGGTGGTCACACAATTGGCAAATCCACTACAGTGCATTCACAAACAGATTATATGCATTCACTCACTTCAACACTATCGACCCTTCCATGGACAAGGCCCATGTAGGCCTTCTCAAATGAGCGTGCCCTACCACTAGACGTGGTAGTCTAAACAGGGTTGTGCCAATGGATCGTTTGAGTCCTTTGAGGTTTGATAATTTGTATTACGTGAATCTTGTGAGGCACTGGGGCTTGCTTGGACCAAACAGGTACTCTTCTCCAGCAGCCGGACTCGAAAATTGTTCTAATATTGAAAATTCGAGAGACGTTACTACTGAGTGAATGAAAAATGGGAGGAAGACAGGTTTGGAAAAACAAGGAGAGGCATGATTGGAAGATTCATCAGAGTGGCGTAGAGAGAATATAGCTGACAGGAGATAATATGTGGGAGCTTATGTGTTTACAGCGTTTGAAGCATGGAGTATGGAACCACCTCCGATGGGAATGGGAGCGTTCAATGTAAATGGAATTTTAGTGTGACAGAGACATCAGATTGGAGGGTGGTATTGAGGGACTCGGTGGAGAGGAGTATTCAATGTAACTGCAGTGCTGCAGAGCGTTATTAAAGGCTAGCGTTATTAATTGTGGAGCATGAGTATTTAATGGCTAACATATGGAGGCCGAGTATGGCAGTGTATAGAGGCCGAGTCGGTATATTATATATGGACCTGGTGATGGAGAGTTCAACGTATGTATGGACCGGGGGACAACCCAACAGAGAATGAAACAAATCTTAGCGTTATGACTGAAACTTCATTGCAGAAAATCATCCAACTAATCTACTCATATAAACCATCCAATGAACCACTATATATGAACTAGTGCACGAGAAATGAATCAATGCACAAAATTTCAAAGTTCAACCATACATAACTCAGTGTTTAATGCAGAACTCAAACCACATATAATAAAACCCACAGCTCAAATTTGAATGCACATCCATGCCATCAATGCAATTCAAAATGCATACCATTGCAGTCTTCGAAAATGGATCTTAAGGAAAATCCTTAGCTCTGATACCATGTTAAACACACATGGGCAGCAAGAGAAAATATGAAAGATAAAACATGCAGTACAATTTTTGTTGACAAATGATATACATTTATCGTACATTATGTGACCGTTGGGTTTCACATCCCAAGGTCTCTTGGACTACTTAGTCTATTCAGCTTCCACACTAACCCATTTAGGATTAGGTGTCCAACAAAGCAAATTTGGACCATTTCTTATTCCTCGGCAGGGAAATATGACAGATAGCCTCCACCCACTTAGGATCAATCCTGACCCCTTCCTGCGTTACAATGTGTCCCAATAGATTGCCTTTGTTCAAAGCGAATAGAGATTTATTGGGGTTCAGGGAGAGCCCATACTTTCTGCACTTTTCAAAGGTAAGCTTTAGGTGTTCAATGTGTTCTTCATTTGTTTTGGAGAAAACAGTGATGTCATCCAGGTATACCACCACAAACTTATCTTTATCTCCCGCAAACTATATGTCCATTGCCCTCTAGAATGTTTCTCATGTGTTTATTAAGTCGAATGGCATCCTAGCGTACATGAAAGTCCTGCAGTTTTATTTTGATCTTCAGGTTGCACAACCACTTGGTTATATCTAGAAAATCCATCCATCATTGACATCTTGGCAGAGCCAACTACCTTCTATAAAATGTGGTCCATTTTAGGCAATGGGTATTTTTCCTTCAAAGATGCTTTGTTCAGGTTTGTGAAGTCCACGCATAGTCTAATTTCTCCACTCTTCTTCCTAACAAGAACTAGATTTTCCACCCATTCTGAGTACCTCAGGGGTACAATAATCTTCTCTTGAAGCAGCTGCTTCACTTCCTTCTCGATGGATGGGAGGAGAAATGGATTGATTTTTCTAAGTTTTTGCTTATAGGGCTTCACATCATTCTTTAGGGGAATCTTATGTTGCGTAATATTTACATCAAAGGTTTTCAAGTGATCATAAGACCAAGCAAAAAAATCTTTATAAGATTTCAAGATATTTAAGTACCTTTTCTTGTAGTGTTGGGGGATCTTGGTTGATAACTTGATCAACTGAGGTTCTTCCTCTGAGCTTATGTTATAGTGCTCCACGTGTTCCTCAGATCCCTATTCAACAAGCTTTGGAGCTACATCGTTTGGTTTGAATATATTTTCCAAAGGAGTTAGACCCCATGGAATGGCATTTCCCTTCAACTGTAGAACCCTTTGTCTTCCGATGCTTTCCTCCCATGTAGTCAGTTTGTCTTCTGTTGCTTCTTCCTCTTCTCGATCAATCACAAAGTTTGAGAATCCCTTGATGAACTCCATGAAATGCTTGATCTGCTCATCATCCTCAAATACTTGCCATTGTTTCACAGTGTCAGGAACTAAGGGTCTATATCTGACTTCAATTTTCGTACTTGAGCAGAGGATTTTGTGGTGGCTTGAAGTTGCTAGCAGCAATGGCTAAACAATTAGCCATTCGATTTCCTTCTGTTGGAAGGAATTGTATGTTAAAAGTTGAGAAGAAGTTTTCGATCTTGTGCCAAAACTCATTTATATAGGCCCTCATTCATGGGTGTTTGGTTTGGCATTGGTCCTTGATCTGCTTGACTACCAGTTCAGAGTCTACAAATACGAAAATGCAGTCAATATTTAGATTCTTTTCCGCTTGCAGGCCCAGTAGTGGTGCCTCATATTTTTCCACATTATTGGTCACGTAAAACTATAATTTGAAAGATAGAGGAATTAAGTTACCTTATGAAGATATCAGCAATACTCCTTCCCCATTTCCTTCTTTTGAATTTTCCCCATCAAAATACAGCTTCCATACCTTGCTACACTCTTTGAGCTATTAGTCCAATTGGATATAGGCTGTATCTATGTTTCTTCTAGGATGAATTCATCTTCTTCTAGCATAAAGCAAGATATGTCTCTTTCTGTTCTATACACAGGAGCATTGTCTGAACAATCAACTCTGGTGACTGTTTTGACGAATCTGGATTCCCTGTACAGTCTCCTTTCCTCTCCACCAAAGGTAGGAATGGTAGCATAAGTCAGATCCAGCTTGATGGACCCTCCAATCTTAGATCCCCAAGACCTAGACAAAAGCATACCAAACCTTGTTGGGATGTCAGCAACTACAATATCCATTACCACACTTTTTGTTGGGATCTGGGCCAAATTAACCACCATGTCCTTGATCATCCCCAAGCACCTAACCCTCTTAGATTCAAAGGAATAGAGATCCTTATAGGGCCTGGTTATCTCTAGACCCAGTTTCTCCATTACGAATAATGGCATCAAATTATGAGAAGATCTGGAGTCTAACATGAAATTGTGAAGCAGGAGGTCGTGTACTACCAGAGTGACATAAAAAGGTGGCATGGAGGGATCGTGTTGTTCAACATGGGGCCCAAAGACAACCATTGGCCTTTCTTCTTGGAGGTTCAAGCTATTGGGTGATTGATCAGGAATGAATGGAAACATAAACTAGGAAGCTTGAGCCCTATAGGTGGGTTGTTTCAAGAGCTCCAATAAAGGCACCAAGATTTTGACTTTTTCTAGCTTGTTTTGAAGATTAAAGACAGCATGGCCCCTTTCTATAGAGTTAACCTCCATTGGTTCCTTCCTCTTCTCATGGACGGGTCTAGGAGGAGGAGGTCATTTCTCTTCTTTATGAACTTCGGGCTTATGGCAGCTCAAATCTAAGGAATCCTTTTTTCTTTGAATTTTTCGATCTAACTGTCCTTTCCCCTTATTTGCCAGCTTGGGAGGCTCTTGGGAATAAGCACCATCATCTTGGTCTTGTGCCCTCGATCTCTTTTTTGATGACCGAAGATCGTACTAGTTGATCATGCATGAGATCAATGACCCATTTGCAGTAATCAATGATATCATCATCGCTCATCGTTGCAACAAGATCCTCCCCTTCCTCTTCTTGTAATCTGACCTCTTACTCTTCACTAGAGATAGAGGCATACACATTCCCCTGGACTTCATTGGCATCGGCTCCTCTGGATCATCTTCTATATATAGTGGGGGATGGATGTGATCTTATTGTTCTTTCCTTTCCCTTTGCATCAATTATAGTGGAGGCCTTCTATACTCGGGATTGGAACTCTGATTGGCAGTTGGAAGGTTCTATCTCTAAGGGATTTTATTCTCCACCTCCATCTTTGCCAGTTTGTTGGATAAGCTCCTTATTAACCTATCCATCTCCTCTATCCTTTGTTCTTGAAAGTCTCTTCCACTTGGGGAAGTTGCCTCCTCTTTTCCCTTTTTCTTCTCTCTAGGATCAAATGTGCTCTGTGACTTCCTTGTGGAGGTAAAATTTGCTTCTACATCAAGGGAATCGATTTGGACCTGATCCAAGGTAGGAGACCTTCTTTATCTGAGAGTAAAGCCGAATTCGGAATCAAATGCCCCAGGAAAGACTACTCATGAAGCGATCTGTGGAGGTTTGATTTTAGCGATCATATTATTTCACAATTTATTAAATCTTTTAATAAAATCAGAGATATCCTCGTTGATTTTCTTCTTGATAGCATTGAACTCAGTGAGGATGTCCCCTTGACCTCTCTTCTCACCCCATTTATGCAAAAAGGAGTTCTCCATTTCTTCCCAAGCGTTAATGTAATCATTTGGAAAAGATTTAAACTATTTCCTAACCTCCCCATCCAAAGATTGGACGAAAAGCCTCAACACTATGTCCTGATGCTCAACATTTAGAGCCTCTGCAAAGGCACAAAAATTTTCTATGTGTTTCTAGGTTGTTACATTAGCTTCTTCATTATACCTGGGCAGGAGCTTGAGGTAGTCCTGTGGCATATCATTTGGAGGTTGAATTAGGTTTAGGGGGGCATACTTGTTTAGCAATAAACCTGGGACAACCATTTGGATCAGGGGCGGTGGTGCTTGAACTCCTGAAGGAACTTGAGGTATTATTAATGGTAAGACAACTGACTGACAGTGGAATGAGGGACTGTTCACACTATGGGTAAGGCTACTTTGGGGTTTATCTTTTATCTCCTCAACTTCTTCTTTGTCCTCTATGGAGGTGGCACTAAGGGGCTGACCACTCTCAGGAGGATATACCAGAACTGTAGGAGGAAATTCAGAACAATGGATTACACCCTTTTGTGAACTGGATAAGGGTTTTTTAGAACACAAGGACACATCAACATTAATATCGGGGATTGCTTCCCTACTAGTGTTTTTGGATATAGGCTTATTTGGGTCAGAGACAGCTGGTGGTTTTTGTTGAGAAGCAGTTGTATGAGTATGGGGCCTCTTAGGAGCCAAAATGGTCAGATAAAAATACAGGTTGTGGAGTCACCATGGTGAGATATATTCAACCCACACTTCCCTTGCTCACCCGACAGAGGGATGTAAAGAATTGTCATATCTAGTGAAAAATATTCTATATGTCCCCAACAACGACACAAAAAAGATGTTGTGGTTAATTCTAGAACCTATATCAACAATGCTTTAGGGGATAAGAAAAGCCTCTTAGAGACAACCTCTGGGTTGATTATAGACCATTTCCTAGGACATCTTAAGTAGTGCTAGCAGATTTATCTTGATAGCTTGTAGCATTAATAGTTATATGTCACGAATAGTTTGAAAACGGTTGGTTCATAACTACTCATGAAAGAAAAATGTAAGAAATAACATGTGTGCAGAATTCCACAGGGAGTAATAATAAAACAATGGTGACCAAGGCAAATTGAAACTCACAACAAATAAATTGTTAATGGAGATGGAATAGTAGAAGACAATAGAGAGAAAATCCATCAAAACAAAGCTTAGACTTTAAGAATTTTGTATCTTTGGATTTAGAGGAAAATGAGAGAAATGAAAGGTTTATGAGATGTTCAGATGCATGGAGCGCCTTTTAAAGACCTTATCACCATATCAATACATGCATTCTTTATCAAATAATTGACTGAAATGAGTCTGCATATAATGGAAATACATCTAGATGTTACTTACATGAAATTTGATGATAATGTCAAACACATATGGAAATAATAAGAGAGAAAAACATACTGTAAATCAAGGAGTTGGAATCACCACAATTATTCCATTAAATTCTCTGATAGAGTGCATACATCAATGTTCATACAATGCCTTTGTGAAACAAGAAAAGGATCCACTCAGGAGTTTCTTTCCAAAAATTCTCAACCTATGTTAAGTGTTGTTTCCCTCTATTTATCTGGAGAGGAGAGATTTGAACAGTGGTTTACAACAACTATCTCAGCCCAACCTCAACTGTCAAATCAACTAGCCGTCTCTTCTTGGGGTGGCTCTATGGCCCAAAAAGACTACAAAAAGGTTATTTTTCCTCATTAAATTGTGACACAGTACATGATAACAAAACAAGTCAATAACAGATGAAAAATTTAGTAAAATATCTCCATGCCCATCCCTAGGATTGCCTTTGCTTAGGTTGCTGCATGGCTACGATCTGCCTCCTCTGGTACTCATCTGGTTCCTGTTGCTCCTGCCTTTATTGCTTGATTCATTTGTTCTCCGGAGTTGGGAGTGATAAACTATTAGTTTTAATGCCATGGGACATAAGCAAAGGTCATCTGGGAAGTACTTCGTCTTCCCTCTACATGGAGCTACATGCTAAATCATTAAGTCCTCCCGAGCTTCAATACATTCATTTACGAAATCTGTGTTGACCCTCATTTCTTGTCACAAGGGGCATTATAGGGTCAGCCCATGCCGATTTCTAAATGCTCCATATCCTTCTTAAATGTCTTTGTTGCCAACCCAATACCTATTTAAATCTCTTCATTACCTTATCACCACACTATTCCATTGGGATTTTATATTAAATGACCTCACAAAATGATGCATTCTGATCCACTTTAGCCCCTTTTATTTTGATCCTGTTTCCCCTTTTTCATCCTATGGCCGAGGGCTATGACCAGATGCTTGGTCCTCGGGCGCTAAGGCCTTTGGGCGCATGTCCGGGGGGCTCATTCCTTTGTTAAGTAAAATTCTGCATATTGGCAGAATCCTCAACCTTTACACTGGACAACATTTGCAGCATTGCGAACGCTGATCGCCGATTGGGCCCACCCGGGATATCGCAATAGACACATCGGTGATTCCCGATCCATGCCATTGTGTGACCTCCATAACTTGTGATTGACGATCATGGGATCCCTCCTTAACACTTAGCCGTCTATTTCTTACTCCTCCCATGACTGTGGGCTAGCCCCTGTATTAGAGCCCCCAGTTGGAGGTTCGGTATTGGCGAATTCTATTTTAATGTACCATGCACTGCTACCCCCGATCACTGATCTCCAACTGATGACGTCATCAATACCACGTGTTGCTTCCTTAGGGGTAACACATGTCTCCTAGATATGCCCCCAAAGGAACCCTGCAAGTGCTAAATCGGCATGCCACATGTCCTCCATACTTCCACATCATGGTGACATTAGCACCACCATGTCTTTATCAGATCCAATAATATTCCACCACGTGGCCCCCCTAGAGGAGAGAGAAAGGGACTACCTGCCCCTAGTTTTGCATCGATTTCCATTGTCATGCTTTCCGAGGTTCTCCCGGCACTTTACACTATTAGCTCTTTTCCTAGCTATTTCTTTAGGGTGGTCTTTTGTGGACTGTTGGGACCTCCGATTGCCAATTTGTGGGATCCCTCCTTAATACATTTTCTCCTTGGCTTCTAGTTTTCAAGGGCAACTCTGATTTGTTGTAACTTATAATTCTAGGGTCCATTTGAGGAGTTACATATGTCGTTGAAAATATAATTCCAAGATTTACCCATTAGAGGAGGTTTGATCAATCTTTGACTGCTTTGGTGACCTTGCAAATGGCTACAAACCTTTCTGCCCAATTGCACCTTTTTAACAGTTGAAGACAACTTTTGCAGAGGGTGACAACATGTACATAAGTTAAAAAAGAGTTGCAATTTGCTGCTTATGTTAATGCTCAACGAGGGTCTCCTTTTCAACAAATTGTTCAAAGGGAGATGAGTTTATTTATCACCAAAATGGTAGAATTTGATAATTTTTTCCATAGTCTCTAGAAACCATCTTCAAGTTCAAGTAGACTTCTATGCTTCACCTTATAGTAGGTTTCAAGGAAACACACATGCATTAGATCCAATTGTTGGTTAGTTTGGAAGTGGATGTGGTAGTGGCTTTCAATTAGAACAGTGTAAGCCCATTTGCTTTTCGTTTTAAAAAACATAATATGATTTTGTAAATCGACCTTTCAATTGGAATTGTGCAAACCCATTTTCTTTCCATTTTAAAACATATAATATGCTTTTGTAAATCTACCCCAATCTTCCTTTCCTGCACTTCACAAGGATTCTGGTTGTCTAAACAATTTTACTACCCAACAAAAAATCAGATTTTCTATAAGTAGTTTTGATGCTACCATTTCAACATTTGAAGTATTCAAACCTTTTGAACCTTGAATTTATAGTGAGAAGTCCATTTGGAAAATTAAAGAGCATGAAAACTTTGAATTCCCAAAGTAGTGACGGTCCTTTAAGTGACAACCCTTTTTCCTTTGGTGCAACAAATTTAATGTCCATCTAGATATTTAGTAATATTTATACAAGTAAAGACTTCAATAAAATATACTTGATGGCATTTTAAATAGAAAAAATATAGGGGGAGTTAGAGTTTCTTTTGGTGAGCAATTATTCTGGAAATCATGTATAGTGGGAGATATACTACTACATCCAACAAATTTTAACAATAAACCATAACTCGTTGTCAAACCAGGGGGTTTGATTATCTAGTGTTCATTGTTTCTAGAGATAATTTTGATTTTGTTTCTGCGTTAGTTGAAGAACTCCATGACTTGTTGGAAACTCTTAAACTCTCAAGTTTTCAACAAATTATGAGTTTCCATAAGGCCAATGTCATGGCTCCAAATGCAAATGTTCCAGCATAGAGAGATTATTAGCAATGATACTACCAAATTCTCTTAAATTATTAAGATTGGTTCACATAGTGATTAAAGGTATTGAACTCCTTCAAAACACTTAATCTTCCATTTTATTCTTGGAAAGCATTTACATTAAAGGCGGTTGGAAATTAGTATTCAAGACAAGATAAAGGGAAATGTTGAAGACAGGGAGGAGAGGGAGAATATTTAATGCCTATAAATTAAGCTTTACCAAAGCCTAATGGCCCATTTTATATTCTAATAGATTCAAGAGTCTACCAAATGATTCACCATGATTATTGTAGAACTTTATTTATTTATTTATTTTTTATATATATTTTTCTATTTTGTACATCTCCCTTCTTCTCCTAGTTCATTTTATTAGTTAGTTAGTTAGACTTGTATTCACAACCATTAAGAAGAAATTTATGTTAAAAATTCCTTATTATGGTTGTAAACATTTATGAATTTCTTGAACAAGTAAATGCACTTCAAGATATTTATTATTCCTCTGTACTTTGCAATGATGCTTATGATTTTTTTTAAGCCATGACAAAAGGACTATAATCATGAATATATAGATATTATGATATCTATTTTCAATCTTTATTATGAGATGGAATTTCTTCTAATATATATTGCTAATCTATATTATAAAATTCAATCTTTTACATGTCTTGAATGAGGTTAGCCTATAATCCTTATGAACTAAGCTAAATTACTGGACCCAATTCCGAATTCCCACTATGTTTGATGTCCTACCAACAAATGTTAAGGACCGTCACTCTCATTAACATTTCTGATATTTGTGGCACTTGGTGCATATGTTATCTTTAAAATTCTTATGTATATCATACTCAATCAACTTTATGTTTCTGAAACATGGGATAATGACTCCTAATTACAAGCATTTGATAATTTTCTCAATCAAAATAAACATTCGTTATTTCCCCACATGCCTATTACTACAAACCATTTATGGGTTCACTCTACCTTGCACTAAAGCATTGAATAAAATTAAATCTTGGATGCCTAATCAAAATTCGACCCACCATTTAATATACCTCATTGTCTTCCAACCTCCATGGGTCTTTACTCAAAATAAATCGTCTTTATTGCAAACTATTTCTTGTTATAATGGTATTTCCCTTCCTCAAATAGGCATTTCGAACCTTCTCATACTCTTGTGGCCAAGATTACTAGAAATCACATGGTTCTCTACTCCCATACTCTATTTTAGGAAACAATGACACATGCAAATCCATTCATACTATAGAGACATGTAATTTTTCTTAGAGGCAGGGATATTCATGGAAGCAAATAAACACACCTTTCAATAATCCATACTTTATACACATGAGAATGACCTAACTATACAACATGGGCATACTTTTCCCCTCTTTTGACCTTTGTTTCACTTGTAGACTCACAAATCCCATGTTGTTTGTCTTCCTATCCCCTATGGACTTATCTGTCAGGCCTGCTCGACTGCTTATTTCAACTTTTTCATATTTTTTCCTTGCACACTTCCACATCTTAGAAAATATCTAATTTCAAGTGGGAGTTCTTAACTAATAGCTACCTCAATCAAGTTAAACTTGTCACTCTCTCTAGAAGATTTAGGACATGTACCATTTACAATATGCCACATCGATAAGTGCTAGCTCGCTAAAATCCATAACAATCTAGATTCCTTCTAGAACTAAGACACATGTATTTACATAAAAAATCCATTATTCCTAATTTTATACAAATTATATTTGAGGTAATCCATTCCCATTTGGAAAATTTCATGATCTCCTTGGGTCTAGGTAAAATGATAACATAGGGGGTTGATGCTCTTGCATCATGAGCACAATGGTGAAGTTTCATTCCCGATGTTGAAATATAAGACCAAGTGTCTGCCTCTCAGTGCCAATTAAGTGAAAATTTAGGGAGGGAACAACTTGGAAGTCTTGCTCGACAGTTTAGTACCACCTTCATTTAAACTTCCATATTTTCCCATACCTTCTACCATCCTCCTTACCATATAGACTCTTTAGAAATTAACTAACAAGATCTTTGGGTGGGGGAACATGACATTGGCCTGTGCACTTTGCAAGACAAGTGATAAGTTTTTAAGGGGTTGTGCTGCCACTTCCCATTGGAATGTGGGCTAATGGAATGACAACAAGCCTCCCTCTTATTCTCTTCTCTTCTTCTTTAGGCTTCTTGATTTAGATGTTTTTTTTCGTGGAAAAATCACAATTTTCCATTAATATAGAAAATTACATGTAGTAGATGCCTGTATGGCATATGTTGTAAGCTTGGCCATAGCCATCAAAAAATATAAGACTGTACATATTTACTATGCAGGGTATATTGTAACTGTTCATAGAAAAAATGTTTACAATGTATAAAACAAGTAGTGATAGTAAACACTGCTATATATTGCAAAAATTAGGACCTATCGCCCCGCTAGTAGAAGTGATCTATGTAGGGACGAGGATAATATTGAAAGTGCTAATTGCTTAATGCTCCTGTATTATCCATAGTCCTCTGGGTTGCACCGTGGCCACCTTGGAAAGTTGGTCGACAACCATATTATGCTCCATGTAACTATGTTGACAAGAGATATAAGTAAATTGTGCTTTTAAGAGCATGATTTCATCCAAAGTGTTTCTAAGAGAGTGCATATGACATGCAGATGAGTTGTTGAACTAGTTTATGATTATTTTAGAGTTTCCAAAAATCTGAATATGACTACATGCATGTGTAAGAGCAAAATGGAGGAGATGTCTGAGAGAGATAAGTTCAACATAATTGTTTGTGCCCATCCCCAAGCCCATCTAGATTTGAAAGAGATGATTTTCAGATTTATGCAATAGTATACCCCACGCGCCCCCCCCCACCCGCGCCCTGCCCCCCTCCCCCCACATCCTTGTTCTTGAGCTGCACCATCAAAGTATACCCAAGAGAGATTATGATCAATGACTTCAGGTGTCACAACGCGGCCAGAAGTTGTGGGATCATCTTCCGGGATATCATGATAGGTAGATACAATTTGGGCAATAGATGCTGGCCATCGAGCCACTCTGTCTCTGAATATGATCCCGTTCCTATTGAGCCAGATAGTCTAGCATGTTTTCAGAGGAAGACAATGAACTTTTTGGTTTGAGGACCCCTCCCTCCATCGATTCCAGGCCTCCAATACATTATGCCTGTGCCATCTGTTGGAAATGGATAACGTTGATAGAACTTGTTCCCATAAATGGATCATTAAAGGCCAAAGCAGAAAGAGATGATCATTTGTTTCCTCTACTTGTTGAGAGAGAACACACCAAGAGGGGCTGAAGAAGGATAGTTTCATCAAGTTAACCCCAGTTGGTGTCTTATTCATTAAGACGTTCCACATGAACAGTTTGGTTTGAGGAAGAGCTTTAAGCTTTCTTGATTTAGATGTTATTATTAAAGGAACTTGGATATTTATACTAATTTTTTATTAAGTATTGATAAAATGAAATTATGCATTAAAAAATAAATATTCATATATATATATATATATATATATAAAGAAAGATCTTATGTGTAGTTAAATTGTACATAGAACATGTATTCATTTGCATAATTTTCAAGCAGACCCGAAGCAAATATTTTTTTAGTGGATTCTCAATTTTTCTCCATATTAATTTATTTAAAAATAAAAATATTGTATACTTGTTTTACATCTACATTTAAATAAATTATTGGAAAAATAAAAATTACTATTAAAAAAATAATTTTATTTTCCAAAAAAAAACTAACCATAAAACTGACTTTAAATTTTTATGTTGATTATCACTAATATTTTATTTAACAATTAAAAATAATATTAAAAAAAACAACTCAATCTAGAGAAAAATATAATTTATTATATAAATGTAAAATTATCTTAAATTTAAAAATAATAAAAAAAATAAAATATTTAAAAAATAATACTAAAATAACTTTAGTTTCTTTTAATTAAAAAATATCATATAAAAATTTAATATAAGATTAATTTTCAATCTATCGTAAAAATAAAACAAACTATGTAAAGTTTTAAAACATTTTGTTTTTGTTATTTTAATTATACCAAATTTTAAATATAAAATTAATTTTCAAAATATTATAAAATTTCAGAAAATGATATAATTTTTATTACAATATTTTTTTTAAATTACTCAAATTTATTACAATTAAAAATTATAAAATATTAAGTTATTATTTAATATTTTTTAATTAATTAATTTATAATAAAAATCATCATTATTAATCATTAATAAATATTAACTTATCATTATTATAATAAAAAACAATGCATAATGGTGTGATGTTATCATTGATGTTCAGTAAAGGAGTAAGTTTTATTTGAACATTTAACATAAAAATTTGCATAAAGAAAGACCTAAACTGAGAACAACGCTAGGCTAGATGGTTTTTCCTTATTAAAAGTTAGAAATTTCGTGGATTTAAAAATTGATTTCCTTTGGTGAGGCAAAACATTATTTTTTTCCTTATAAAATTTGCATCGTAATGAAACTATAATAGTATGTATTTATTTTCCTAGAATTTGTATTCATATTAAAATTACGATCATGCCTAAAAATTTTAAGCAATTTGATTAGATTATGAAAAAAATAATTCTTAAAATACATGATTAATTTATGACAAACAAAAAAATATTATTAGCTTATTTGGCTTTTTTCCACCTCTCAATCTGGACCCGTGGCGACGGTTGTTTTTTCGCTTTTATGAGCGGTTCTAAGGGAAACTAGGGGCTATTTCCCTCCAAAAGCAGCCCCTCCAAGCCTTTAAAAGGATGCCTCTCCTCTCATTTGCCTCACACATCTCAAAATTCTCAACCCTAACCATGCTGGCAATCAATGGTAATATTAAATTCTTAAAGTATAAGGAATCATTTTACTTAAATTTTTAACATTACCATGAAATGATTCAGGATGTTTGAGAGTGGTTTCGACCTCATTGGATTTCATATGGAGAAACTAGATTTTTAGATATCACTCAAAATCTAGTAGACTTAACAGTTTTCAAGATTTCAAGATTTAGAGGATTGCAATGTTTCCAATTGATTCTGTCCGCACATCTACATCCTACATTACTTTTATAGCTTTAGGAGTCTATTTTTCTTCGTTTGCTTTTGTTTTTTTGTGTTTGGTTTGATCCACCGGACGGGGGAAAAGAGTTCGCACATCTACATACTACATCTACTTTTAGATTTAGGAGTCTATTTTTTTCTCGCGTTGCTTTGAAAACTTATTCCATCAGCCGGTAGTGTAAGAAATAAATTTTACTATTTCTATTTTTTTTAATTAAATTTTACTATTTTTTTTAATTATTCGCTCATGATTCAATTTAGATGTGAAAGAACCAAATTACATATGATAATCGTGATAGCCAAATACTAAGATAACTACCTAACAATAACTCACTAGTAGAGAGAAGCATTGACTGGTAACAAACCAACGAAACTATATAAACAAGAGATTCCAACTCTTGAGCAGTGATCGCCATGCAAAAAGAGGATGACAAAATGTTGTGGCGATCATTAAGTTTTACTTAAATTTTATATAAATTTATATATGTTATAATTAAATTTTTGACTTGTGTAATTGAATTTGTGTCAATAGATTTTTTAAATATTTAATTATAAAAAACAAGAGATCAAATAAATTTAATGGATCATATTTTGTGATGGAACATGTGTACTTTTGGCTCATTAATCCATGCATTGAAAATAACATGTTTATTTTCATAGCCAATCAAATTATAGAAAAGTAAATTAAAATAATGTCAAAAAATAATAAATTTCAATATTCAAAGTTAAACTATGGAAATTTGATAAAAAAATTAAATCAACCCTAAAATAATATGAGTTTGACTATAAAATGAATGCAATATCCTCTGTCTATAATAAGGATAATAAAAAGCATGGTATAAATTGTATTTAGTTTAAGACTTATTAAAATAGTTTTAATTTTTTCAATAAAAATTCATAATCAAGATATTTAATAAATATACATGATAATTATTTTATATTTTTAATATTTTATTAAATATAATTAATATATATTTATTAAAATAATTAAAAACGTGATAAAATTTGTTTTTTTTATTATATTATAAATAAAAAGAAAATATATGGTATATAAGTTATATATTTGATAAATATATTTTTGTTTTTATTAAAGTAAGATATATAACTTATATATTTGATAAATATTTTTTTTTTTAAGTAATATATTTATTTTAATGGATTGAGTTATTTTTTCCTTATGAGTTGAAATAACAAATGTAATGATTAATTTTCTGGACCAAATTTGTAATATCATATTCACTAAACTTGGACGGTGTTGAAAGGTGTGTTAAAGCTTTGGATTTTAATTGACCATGGAGGGGAAGTTAAGAAGCTTTTTAATTTTGAAGTGAACAGCCTAAACATTAGGGAAAGCACATTAGGGAAATCTGTGGGCACATCTAATTTTGTTTTTAAAGTCGTTTGATCTGGAGCGTGAGGGATAAGTTATTGAATTTACAAATTAGGAGTAATATTTAGAATGAGTATTATATATAAATTAAATTTGATTAGGAATTGAATTTCAAAAAGCTTTCCATTTTAATTGACCATCGAGAAATTAGGAAGCTTTCTAATTTGAAGTGAGCATTTTGTAAAGCTTACCGAAAACCATGGGAAAAAATTTCTGCTCATTTTTACAAAATTTTGCTGAAATTAAAATAGCAAAATTACCTGTCTCCCAAACTTCCATTATTTTTTAAACAAAATTGACCCCTCCCATCTCCAAAATTTCCATTATTTTCTTGACAAAATTGGCGTCTTATAAAGCATATGGAAGAGAGTGGGCACATCGACTTTTAGTTTTAAAAGTCTCTTTGTTTTTTGGTTGGTGTTTGGTTTGACCCACGGAACGGGTTAAACAGTCAGCACATCAACATCTACTTTTAGTTGTAGGAGTCTATTCTTTTCTTGGGTTGGTTTGAATTAGAGGGAAATTTCGTGATTTTGAAAAGTTATTCCATCTGCATATTAGGATTAGGAATAGGAATGGGATGCTTTGAGAATTAAAATTTACAATTTTGTTATATATATATATTTATTGAATCTATTTTTAATGAATTTTTTTGGCATATTTTTAGTCAAATGTTTATTTCTAATTTATCGTGATATATATGGATTTTTAAAAAGTTATTTGGTGGTTGAAAAGTTATTCATTTCCAATTCATCGTGATATATAGAGATGAAAACAACAAGAGTAGTGTGGACGAAAAGAGGTGAAGACTCAAATTTGAATTTTATGTGCCAAACTACGTAATAGTCAAATCCTACACAGTTTGGACAAAAAGGGGTGAAGATTCAAATTTGAGTTTTATGTGCCAAACTACGTAATAATCAAATCCTACACAGGTCTACCTAAGTTTAGTTTGTTGGAATTGTAGAGGTTATCCTTGGAGGAAGGGACCTGGGTTAGGGCCTCTTATCACTCTAGGAAGCTCTCCTATGGTTGTGGCTCGGAGATGCCTGGTAACATATAATCTTTGATATTGTTCTCGAAACTATCGAAATGGATGATGGTTTGGATCACGCCAGATAACCATTCGACTATGTTTAACCCAAGACATGCATGAACATCCTCAGCCTACGAGGCTTTAGACCACTAATGCTCAATAATTTGTAGATTAAGTGAATGAATGGAGAATACTAACCATACTACCAGATACATACATAAACATATGATGGCCAACTACAGAAATTAAATGAAGCTTTCTAATCTAATACATCAACACAGAGATAAGATGACAGTTATCTGGCATTAGACACAAAGAAGCCTGAACAGACTATTCAAGTGCAAGCTTAGAGCAGTAGGGAAATTGGGATATTGAACATATAACAGCAAAAGAAGCTTGTATTACTGATGAATGAAGATGAGAAGCTTGAGTGACAGAGTCTTAATAGTCTCCAGAAGTTGAAACCTAATTACATCTTACTTTCAGCTACTTATAGCTCTTTACAATACCCCCCAGCTTTTTAGGGCTTGAGGTGTCTTAATCTATCCCCATTGTCTTTAACTGGCTGACTGTGTACAAGGACACATTTCTCCTTCCATTGCGAAAATGGTAATTAATTCTGGTACAACATTGCCCTGTTAGGTGGTTGGCTTGATTGTGCCAATGAGGCTCCATGACTATTTAACTCTGTTTGCTTGTATCGTGCTGTGTCCTTCCTCTTTCGGCTATACTTTCTGTTAATTCAGTTCAATGGTCTGACTGTCATGACACTGATAGAGCCAACCACCTTCCTCCTCGGGTGATTGATAGACAGAAGGGTACGAGGTGCATGGGCGGTTGGACGTGCCAAATCGGAGGAACACAGTAATGGCGGAGTGGCGGAGGACCAGCAGGAGAGACCCTAAACGAGGGCCATTGGATCAGATGAAATGGACGGAGAAGATTTAGCGTAGGAGATTTGAAGTCGTGGCGGGAGCAGAGTAAGCCCAGGCCATTGGATCTCGGGTGGACAGATCTGACGGTGATTGGGCAGAAGAAGTGCTCGGCAAATAACAATCGGGTGGCGGTTTTCTAAGGCAGGAGCGGTTTCCATCGGACACGCATCAGGCGCTAAGTGGTAAGTGTCAGAGCTTGCTTGATTCCTCTTAGCGGATGACACGTAGCAGTGGAGGAGAGAGAGAAACCACCTTTATTGGGTGGGTATTCCTCTCGCTAGTTGCCCGCGCGATATGAGCGACAGTCGTTAGATTTGGGGGGAGTGATCTAACGGTGAAGATCGATCAAGTATGTCTCGCCGATCGGGTGAAATGTGGGCTGTCATATTGGTGGGGAGATCGACAGTGGAGGGACATGGAGGTACGGAATGTCCTCGAGAAATGTGTAGAGGGCGCGAATGGGCGAAAGGTAAGGTTTTCAGGGGTTTTTGGGTTAATTTACTTAAGGCTAAGGCGAAAAAGGGTTTCGTTATGATGTGAGGGTCGGGTTAGGATATGAGTGGAATAGAATGTAAGTAGAAGAGTGAGGAACGTGGGGTGATGGCCCATGTGGGAACCTCTCCATGATAGCAAAATGGGCCATTTCCCTCCTTTGGCCTTCAAAATAGCAGTGCTGCACCTTAGGGCTAATACTAGCTCCTTCTGGGGATGAAAGCCTCTCTATGAGGTTTCAAGAACTGTAGACCAGTGCCTTTCCAGTAAAACCAAAATCAAATCTTCCTCCTAGTGTTCCATTGGGCATGGAGTCTATTAAGCCAAAAAAAAAACACTCGAAAAACATATGTACAATGATAAGGCTTTAAAGCCTTAAACAAATAAAGTTTTAAGAACCGCCCATTTACTGGGCTACCAAAAATACCTCCTCCTTCCAGACCGTGTAGAATGAATGTATTATTCTACTACACTTGAGTGATGATAAACGGACCTGTCCATAAGGAGTCAAAATTTCCATGATTACCTTTCTTTTTTTTAAATGCATTCCATCTAAGCACCCAATCACCAACTTGGAAATTGTCTGTCTTTCCCTTCCTATCAAAGGTTTCCTTGATTTTATTCTGATGAGATGTGGACTTCTCAACCAGTTGCTCTCTGATCTGCTGTAGTTCAATCAGATTATTCATTCTTCTTACCATGTCATTCTCTTCATCCTTCTCTTCTTGTAAGAATTTGGCCACAGGGAGAATCAGTTGGGCAGGAAACACAACATCAGTGCCATAAACCAGCTTGCACGGAGAATTTCATATGGATTTCTTGTTGGTAACCCTGTCAGCCCACAGTGCAAACTTCATCTTGGAATCCCAGTTCCATTTGTTGTCCTCCTGCAGTTTCTTGATTATCCTTACCAGGCTCTTATTAGATGATTCTGCCAAGCTATTGCCTTGAGGATAATATGAGGTAGAATGAACTAATTTAATGCCCATTGATATACACGTCCACCAACTCCTTCACTCTGAAAACTGCTGCATTATCAGTAACTAGTTCGGTCGGGCAGCCAAATCTAGTGAAAATATTCCCAGTTAAGAACTTGATGACAACACGGTGATCAACCTTCTTAGTAGATACAACTTAAATCCACTTGCTGAAATAGTAAGTGGCCACGAAGATCCACCTATGTTGGCCAATGGAATGTGGATTAACCTCCCCTATGAAATCCAAACCCCACTGCTGGAAAGGACAAGTGGTGTGTATTGACTTCAAGGGCAAAGATTTCAGCTGTTGTCTTCCTGCAAACCTTTGACATTTGTCACAAGACCTCACAAAAGAAAACACATCAGAGAACATGGTAGGCCAATAATATCCAGCCCTCGAGATTTTGTGAGCTGTGGTTTTCCAATAATGATGCCCTCCACAGATGCTAGAATGGAACTAGTGTATGACTTCCACAGATTGTTCTTTATTTAGACACCTCAAGAGGATCCCTGATGGGTCTTTCCAGTAGAGCAGATGTTTATCAATATAGAATTTGGCTGATCTGAGTTTAATGGCACGAGCTTGACTTGAGCTGAGCCCTGGAGGGACCTCTAGCTCCTATAAAAAATGAACTACCCTGGAATACCATTCATAGGTGGCCAGATTTTCAGCCAAAGACTGTCTACTCTTGTTCTCCTGTTGCTTCCTCTGTCTGTTCAACACCTGAATCTGCACCTATGCAATTTATGTCCAGCAGACTGTAATTTTCCTCGGCCATAAGCTTAGCCAAGCCGTGGCCTTTAACAAGCTTGGTGGGCTTTACCTCTATGACTTTTGCAATCCATTTGGCCCTTTTTCCATCAACATCTGGTCGCGTTAGAAAATCCTTTACTGATGCTGAAGGTACATAAGAAACCCCTTTGGAATGTAGAATGTAGATTCAAAATGCTTTTAAAGACTTTATGAGAACATATGCTTGTTTTTCAATAAGGTCATACCTTAGTTCAGCATCCCTCAGAGTTTTGCTAAGAAAGGCCACAGGGTGCTCTACACCTTCATCATTTTTCTGCAATAGAACTGCTGCAAGTGTATCATAAGAGGCAAAATAGAAGATATAAAACTCCTTCGTGTAATCTGGACTGATTAAAGTGGGAGCTTCCATGATAGCTCTTTTGATGGCTTCAAAAGCTCTTCTTGTAGCCTCTGTCCATTTTATCTCTGACTCCTTCTTTAGCATGGAAGTGATGTGATTCACTTATTTTGCAAAGTTGGGAATAAAACTCCTCACGAAGTTAATCCTACCCAGAAAGGATTGAATATCCCTTTTTGACCTTGGGATGGACAATGTCTGTATTGCTTGAACTCTTTATGGATCAATTTTGACACCTGCAGCAGAAACAATATGTCCTAAAAGTTTGCCTTCTTCTAGAGCAAACTGTAACTTCTTTGGATTTATTGAAATTCCAAACCTTCTGCACTTTAGGAACACCTTCCTTAAATGCTGCAAATGATCCTTGTGACTGATAGAGAAAACTGTTATGTCATCCAGGTAGATCAGGACGAACTTGTCCTTTCCCCCACAAAGGCTATATCCATGGCCCTCTGAAAAGTAGCCCCAACATTCATCAGTCCAAAAGGCATCTTGCAGTACATGAAATTTCCCCAAGGAGTAGTGAAGGCAGTCTTCTCTTGATCTTCTGGGTGTATGGAAATCTAATTGTAACCTGAGAAACTGTGTAAGAAAGACATGACTCTAGCCCCTGAAACCTTTTGCAGCAAGTGTTCCATCTTAGGTAGGGGATAATTGTCTTTCTTAGAGCACTTGTTCAGATTTCTGAAGTCAACACAAACCCTGATTTCTCTATTTTTCTTTCTTACTACCACCAGGTTAGCTATCCATTTTGAATACCTTAGGGGAACTATGATCTTGGCAGCCAACAGTTTCTTAATTTCTTTTTCAATCAAAGTTAGTAACAGAGGGCTGATGGGTCTTAGTTTCTGCTTAAAAGGGATGGTGTTATTCTCTAGTGGAATCTTATGCTGGATGATGCTTGTGTCATAAGTCTTAAGGTCACTGTACTCCCATGCAAAAATATCAGCAAATTGTTTCATCAGTGTGCAATACTCGGAGCTCTAGGCAGCAGGCAAGTGAGTGGGCAGATTTATATATTTTGGATGGTCTAGACTCCCTACATTATGTCTATGATTTGTAGACTCATCTTCTTTTTTGGCAGGTTTATACGGTACATCATTATGATCAAATAACTTCTCTAGAGGCACCAACCCTTTAGGTATATGGTTACTAGGCATCTATACAATGCTGTCTTGACCAATTTTGTCTCTCAGCTTGGACTGATGGCATTCTTCCATGGCTTCATTCTCTTGATCAATTTACATTTTAGATAATTCATCAATGACTTGTAGAAACCTATTGACTTCATCATCATCTTCAAAGACTTTCCAATACTTGACATTATCAAGCAATGATGGTCTATATTTCACTTGGATTTCATAAGTCAATTTAGGAGGCAAAGGAGGGACAAAAATGCTAGCAGACATAGCAAGGGAATCAACAAGCTGATTCTTAGTCCTAGGGATGTACGAAATACTAAAGCTATTGAAAGAATCCTTGAGCTTCCATACCTCATCTCTGTATGCCTTCAGCCTGGGATGTGTTAGCTCTGCTATATAATGATGATCCTCTCAAGGTCGAAAGTGAGCTTGGTCCTTGGTTGTGCTTGAAAGAAGCTTACAACGGTCACTTTCTCCTTTCCCTTTGACCTGCCCATTCTCCCTTCATCTCCATTTCCCCTACTTTTCTTCTAAAAAAAAAACCAACAAAACCCCCCTTTTTGTTACAAGCCCCGAGTGCTAAAACCTAAAACCCCATAAAACCGCACCCATACGAATTTGCGCCTTCATAAACTCATTGCCCGTAACCTCCACCATTGATTTTCCCTGTTGATCCAACGGCTCCCGTCACGCCCGATAAAGCGACTTGCACATTTGTTTCCCCGCTGTCTGATCATCTCCGTCGAAGATCTAACAACATTCGCTCTCCCCGCATCCACGAAGTGATGGAACGTTAGCGCGCGATGTAGAGTGGTTTTCTCTCTCCTTTGCCGCTACGTTTCATGCGCCGAGTGGAGTCGCGTGCCTTCTTCCTTTTACCGCCCGACGCCCAAAGGCAGTGCGATCGATATCACTTATCTCTTAACCCTTCGTCCTTGCCCGATAACCGTTGCACGCCTTCGCCTCCTGATCACCGTTAGATCTGTCTGTCTGAGATCCAACGGTCCACGTTCATCCCACTCCCGCCTCTTCTGATATCTTCCGTCAGGCCATCTCCACTGTCTATTTTCCCGATCTGACGGTCGATCTTTCTTCCCCTCCCAAATCATCCACTTGCCATGTAGTCCACGTCCCTTGATTGTTCTGTGTGCCTGAAGGATGAAGGCGACCGACTCACCAGTACCAGTTGCAGTTGCTCCTCAACAACCATATTTAACAAACAGTATGGCCGAGGAGGAAAAGGACAGAGCGTGAGCAGGTAACTGCATTTAACAGTTATGGAACTTCATTGATACGAGCACTCCAGCTGCCTGAGAGGACAACAGAGCACCTGAAAAGATTAGATTCATCCACTGAAACAAGCAAACACACTCAGAGACTCCATCAGGCAGTTAAATGTAGTTGGTGGTCAATTATGACCCCTCCATACCTAAAATGGCCAAGTGCCTTTGTAATGAAACTCTATATATACCCGAAAATAAGATGTAATCAGGGTTGATGGTTGATGTTTTGATGTAAGGTTCAACTTCTGGAGACTGTAACTATTTTGACACTTGCAGTGTCTTATCTTCATTTTCAGCTAATATAAGATTTTTTTGCTGTTAATTGCTCACTTTCCATTTACCTTCTCTTCCAAGCTGTGCCTGATATGTTGTATTCCTGAACTCTTGATGTTTAGCATTAGAGTAGTTGCCATCCTATCTCTGTGTTAAAGTCTTGTATGTATCATCGAATGAGTTATTCAGGTTTCTCTTCATCTGGTGCTATAGAACTGTCATCCTTCTGTGCATTAGTGGATTAAACTTGCAGTCTTCTTTACTGGTTGCAGCCAACCATCACATGGTCTTGTGCATCTGCTGGTGTGGTCAGTATTCTCCATATTCACCCAATCTTAAACTGTGAGTAGTTGGTGGTCTAAAGCCTTATAGTCTGGGGGTGTTCATGCATGTCTGGAGTGAAACAAAGTAGAAGTGGTTATCTGGCTTGGACAAGCATCATTCCTTCCATTCATCCATTAGCAACAATAAGTTGAATTTATATGTTACCAGGCATCTCCGAGCTACAACCTAGGAGAGTTTCTTGGAATCCTAACATAATTGGCACTTTTGTCGGGGAGAGGAGATTAAAGCTCAGCTTCCCTGGGAGAATGACACAGTTCTAGCTTTGATGATAGACAACACATGGACACATTTCTGGTTGTAATAATCTATTTGGCGACCAACCTAGTGGCAACTCCACATTATAGTTCTGGCTCAGTTTGTGAGGAATACTCAGAGAAATCCTTAAAAATCACCAACTGACCCAGTGCCTGACCCTGAAAAGATTTTCAAGCAAAGAAAAGCATCACAGAAACGAGCATTAGGATTAGGTAAGCCTAAACAATCTTATGTATCTCTGCAGGAGAAGATTATAGCTGAGAATGTACAGTTTGAAGATATAGAGCCTAGCATTGTTAGTGAAGAAATACCCTCAGAGATTCATAAAGCTCCTTGTTCATTAAGTTCCCCTTTGGATCTCAGTCCAAAGAAAGCCTCCCATACAGTCCATCATATTCCTTTGTCCCTGTCATCTATTTCATTGCTCCCTACCGTTCAATCTGTCGGTATCCTTCCATCCACCCCAGTCATGGCAGGCCAACAAGCACCCACAAAGATGGAAAGAATCATAGCTGCTAGGTATGGACCCTGGTCTTTCCTGTTCCTTTGAATGCCATGCCTACGTGAGAGTATCAGAAATACATGCCTAATTTCACTAGTACAGAGGGAGTAACAGCTGAAGAACACCTTGAGTCTTTTTATAGCTATGTTGATAACCTAGATATCAGTGAGGATGAGAGTATTTGTCCAAAGCCTTGATGGAGAGGCTAGAAAATGGTTCAGAGAATTGGCCCCTAGGTCTATAGCAGACATTGAAGCATTAGATGATGTATTTTTGAAGCATTGGGGAGACAAAAAAGACCTGCTATACTACCATACTGAGTTTGGAAACCTCAAGAGGGAAAATGGGGAATCATTATTTGATTTCAATAAAAGATTTAATTGTATGTATAGTAAGATACCAGCTGAAGTAAAGCCTACCCCCACCTCTGCCAAACTCACTTATGATAATTCATTTGACTTCGATTTTTGCTTGCTGTTGAGAGAAAGAAGATGTGCCACTCTGGCCAAAATGTAGGATGCAGCCCTAGAGGTAGAATCTAATATCATGGCTGCAGAAAAACTCAAAGGTCATGCTGATAGAAGGAGGTAGAGAGGTGAGGCTTCTTCTTCCTCTGCTTCATCTTCAAAACCTAAATTAGACAAAATGACTAAAATGATAGAGTCACTGGTTGCTGAAATATCTAAGCTGAAGGTTGAGCAGAGCTCTGGAAAGGCAAGGTTTCCAAACAAATTAGCTCCAAGAAATCCAAATCCATTCAGAAGAGCAAATGAATGATTTCAAATCATTTAGAGGGGTAAAGAAGCTGGTGAAGAACAAAAAGTTAAGGCTCCTTTCCAAAACGTAGTCATGGAGGAGGAGCAGTTTGAAGAAGAGGATGAAATTCATTGCATGGAAGATAAGGGCAGTGCTGCCTTCTTGACATTGGCTGCCTATGAAGAATCATTACTCCAAGACCAAACCAGTCAAGAGTGGGACAGAGAGGCTGTTATGTAGACTGACGAGCAGCAAAGATATAATCTGAGGTCAAGAACAAGCAATATCAAGGAGAATCCTATCCAAAGAGCTATTGTTTCCATAGAGTATCAAAACATCAAACAGAAAAGGCCAGCAGCTGACCTAGTCATCCTCAAAGCACCAGTTTAAGAGGTAAGAGGTCTTGACAAGTTCCCTTCCCCTTTCAACTTTGAATTAGAAGTCCAGAAATTAAAAATATCTGTGCCTCTGATAGAACTTGCAAAGAGTGAAGTTTTTAGAAAGCCTATCCTTGATGCTCTTGAGCTGAAAGCCATGCAAGCCTCCACTGACTATGTCAATTTGCAAGATGACAAACCTGCAGTTGTGCTTAGCCCAATGACTGAACTTGCTGATGATAATTCTCCATCATTTTATGTCTCCTTGACCATTCATGACAAAACCTTTCATAACTGCCTGCTGGACACAGGGGCCAGCCATAACCTGATGCCCAAATCTGTCATGACTCATGGAAGAGTTAGGCCTTGATGTTACCAGACCTTATCATGATCTATTCTCCTTTGATTCAAGAAAGGTGAAATGCCTGCGATTGATCAAAGATTTAGCTATTACCCTAACTCAGCTGCCCATGAAGAGCATGATGATGGATATTGTGGTGGCAGATGTCCCTCCTAACTTTGGCATGCTGCTGTCCAGAGGGTGGATTAAGACACTAGGTGGGACGTTATAGAACGATCTATCTTATGCCACTGTCCTAGTTTTTGGGGGAGAAAGAAGGAGATTGTACAGAGAAGCACAGCTGGCCTATATGAACAGTGATGAGAAGAATCCTTCTAATCATCCCATCTATGCTGTGGACACTGACTTTGGGGCATGCATTCTCCAAATTGAAGAATCCCAGAAGGCCTCGTTGCAGCTCAAGAAACCAATAGTCCAAGTCATGGGAGAGCAAGGAAGTCAGGTTTGGGAGATGTTCTTTGATGGAGCATGTTCAAGGGAAACTGCAGGAGCAGGGGTGGTGCTGATATCTCCAAAACAAGAAAGCACACATCTGTCTTTTAAGTTGACTTTCAAAGTTACCAATAATATAGCAGAGTATGAGGCTCTAATATTGGGCCTTAACGTAGCTAAAGACAGAGGAATTAGAAACATAAAGGTGTTTGGAGATGTTGATCTCATCATTCAGCAAGTGAACAAAACGTTTCAAGCAAAGCACCCAAGGCTGAAAGCATATAGAGATGAGGTATGGAGACTCAAAGATTCTTTTGATAGTTTTTGTATCTCATATATCCCTAGAGTAAAGAATCAGCTTGCTGATTCCCTGGCTGTGTCTGCTAGCATGTTTATCCCTCCCAAACTAGCTTATGAAGTCCAGATGAAATATAGACCATCCTTGCCTGATAATGTCTAGCATTGGAAAGTTTTTGAAGATGATGATGAAGTGAATAGGTTTCTGCAAGTCATTTATGAATTCTATGAAATGCAAATTGACCAAGAGAATAAAGCCTTGGAAGAAATCCCCCAATCCCAGCTAAAGAACAAAATTGGCAAAGATAGCATGGTCCAGCTGCCCAGCAATCATATACCTAACAGCCTAGTCCCCTTAGAAAAGTTGTTTGACTAGAATGATGTGCCTTACAAGGCTGCCCAAAAAGAAGACCAATCTGTAGTCCATAAGCATAACATAGGGAGTCCAGAGCATCCAAGATATATAAATCTATCCACCCATATATCTACTGCCCAAAGTTCTGAGTATTGCAATTTAAGGAAACAATTTGCTAATGTTTTTGCCTGGGAAAATAGTGACCTGAAAACTTATGACAAAAAGATCGTCCAGCATAAAATTCCTTTAGAGAAAGACACCATCCCTTTTAAGCAGAAACTAAGACCCATAAATCCTTTGCTCCTCCCTCTGATTGAAAAAGAAATCAAGAAGTTGTTGGCTGCCAAAATCATAGTCCCCCTGAGATATTCAAAATGGGTAGCCAACTTGGTAGTGGTGAGGAAGAAAAGTGGAGAAATCAGGCTCTGTGTTGATTTTAGAAATTTGAACAAATGCTCTAAGAAAGACAATTATCCTCTACCCAAGATGGAGCATTTGTTGTAGAAAGTCTCAGGAGCCAAAGTGATGTCTTTCCTGGATGGATTTTCAGGGTATAACTAGGTTGCTGTACATCCAGATGACCAAGAGAAGACTGCATTCACCACTCCTTGGGGCACTTTTATGTATTCCAAGATGCCTTTTGGGCTGATGAATGTTGGAGCCACCTTTCAGAGAGCTATGGATATAGCATTTGTAGGAGAGAAGGATAAGTTTGTCCTTATCTACCTAGATGATATAACAGTATACTCCAGTAGCCATCAAGACCATTTGCAACATTTGAAGAAAGTGTTTCTGAAGTGCAGAAGGTTTGGGATTTCAGTCAATCCTAAAAAGTCACAGTTTGCTTTAGAAGAAGGCAAGTTGTTAGGACACATTGTTTCTGCTGCAGGTGTCAGAATTGACCAGAAAGAGTAAGAGCAATACAGACCTTGTCTATCCTAAGATCAAAGAAGGACATCCAATCCTTTCTGGGCAAGATAAATTTTGTAAGGAGGTTTATCCCAAATTTTGCAGAACTGGTGAAACACATCACCTCCATGTTGAAAAAGGGGTCAGAAATCAAATGGATGGGTGTAGCAAGAAGATCTTTTATATCCATCAAGAGAGCTGTTATGGAATCCCCTACTTTGATTCGCCCAGATTATAGCAAGGAGTTCCATATATTTTTGTTTACCTCTGATGACACCCTTGCAATAGTTTTATTGCAAGCAGATGAGGAAGGTTCAGAGCATCCAGTGGCATTTTTCAGCAAAACCTTAAGGGATGTTGAGCTGAGGTATGATATCATTGAAAAATAGGCATATGCTCTTATCAAATCTTTGAAATATTTCAGAATTTACATTCTGCATTCCAAGGTAGTTGCATATGTGCCCTCCACTTTAATAAAATATGTCCTAACATAGCCAAATGCTGATGGAAGAAGGGCTAAATGGATTGCAAAGCTTATCGAATTCAACATAGAATTGAAGCCCACCAAGCTTGTCAGAGGTTAGGGCCTTGCTAGATTAATGGCTGAAGAAAATTGCAGAATGCTGGACATGAATTTGATAAGCATGAATTCAGAGGATGGTCAGACAGAAGAGGAAACAGTTGAACCAGGGCAAAACTAGTCATTGGTAGAAAATCTAGCTTCTTGTGAATGGTATTCTACAATAGCTCAATTCTTGCTGAAGCTAGAAGTTCCTCTAGGCCTTAGTTCAAGCCAAGTGAGAACCCTTAAGCTTAGAGTAGCCAAGTATTGCATTCATGAAGACCTGCTCTATTGGAGGGACCCCTCTGGAATTCTTTTGAGGTGTCTAGACAAAGAACAATCCATGGAGGTTATGCAGCAGTTTCATTCCAGCATATGTGGAGGACATCACTATTGGAAAACTACAGCCCACAAGATCCTCAAAGCTGGGTACTATTGGCCCACCTTATTTTCTGATGTCTTTTCATTTGTTAAATCTTGTGACAGGTGCCAGAGGTTTGAGGGAAAGCAGCAGTTGAGGTCCTTGCCTTTGAAGCCTATTCATGCCAGTGGTCCTTTTCAATAGTGGGGCTTGGATTTCATAGGGGAAATCAATCCACATTCCAGTGGCCAGCACAGATGGATCTTAGTAGCCACTGATTACTTCACTAAATGGATTGAGGCCATCCCTACTAGAAAGGCTGATCATCATGTGGTCATGAGGTTCTTGACAGAGAATATCTTCACCAGGTTTGGCTGTCCACATAAATTAGTCACAAACAATGCAACAGCCTTTAGGGAAAAAGAGTTGGTGGACATGTGTAACTCAATGGGCATTAAGCTAGTTCATTCCACCTTGTACTACCCTCAAGGCAATGGTCTAGCAGAATCTTCCAACAAAAGCTTGATAAGGATAATTAAAAAGTTGTTGGAAGACAACAAAAAGAATTGGGATTCTAAGCTCAAGTATGCACTATGGGTTGACAGAGTGACCATCAATAAATCCATAAGAAATTCTCCATTCAAGCTGGTATATGGCACTGAGGTTGTATTCCCAATTCAGTTAACCCTCCCTGTGGCAAAGTTCTTGCAAGAAGAGCAGAATGAGGAAGAGGACATGGCAAAAAGGATTTGTGATTTGGCAGAAGTGCATCAAATCCGGGATCAACTGGTTGAGAAGTCTGCAGCAAATCAAAAGAGAATCAAGGAAGCCTTTGACAAAAAGGCAAAAGTAGATAATTTTCAGGTTGGAGACTTGGTTCTTAAGTGGGATGCACTGAAAGAGAAGAAAGGAAACCATGGGAAGTTTGATGCTCTGTGGACGGGACCTTTTGTCATCACTTAGATCCAAGGGAACAATACTTTCATACTGCAAAGTATGGAAGGAGAGACAGTTTTTGATGGCCCAATTAATGGGCGATTTTTGAAAATTTATGTTGTTTAAGGTCTTCAGGCCTTAAAGTTGTAAATAGGTTGTTTTATCAATTTTAGTGTAAGCTCTATTAGACTCCATACCTAATGGAACATTAGGAAATTTTGCTCATCTGGTTTTGAGAGGAAAGGCATTGGTCTACAGTTCTTGAGACCTCACAGGGAGGATCTCATCCCCAGAAGGAGCCAGTGTTAGCTCTGCTATATAAGGATGATCCTCTCAAGGTCGAAAGTGAGCTTGGTCCTTGGTCATGCTCGAAACAAGCTTACAACGGTCGCTTTCTCCTTTCCTTTTGACCCACCCATTCTCCCTTCATCTCTGTTTCTCCTACTTTTCTTCTAAAAAAAAACCAACAAAACCCCCTTCTTGTTACAAGCCCCAAGTGCTAAAACCTAAAACCTCATAAAAATACACCCATATGACTTTGCGCCTTCATAAACTCATTGCTCGTAACCTCCACCGTTGATTTTCCCGGCTGATCCAATGAATCCCATCACACCCGATAAAGCAACTTGCACGATCGTTTCCCCGCCGTCTGATCATATCCACCGAAGATCCAACGACATTCGCTCTCCCCGCGTCCACGAAGTGATGGAACGTTAGCTCGTGGTGGAGAGCGGTTTTCTCTCTCCTTTGCCACTACGTGTCATGCGCCGAGTGGAGTCATGTGCCTTCGTCCTTTTACCGCTTGACGCCCAAAGGCGGTGCGATCGATACCGATTACCGCTTAACCCTCTGTCCTCGTTCGATGTTGCAAGCCTTCATTGCCCGATCACCGTTAGATCTATCCATCTGAGATCCAACGGTTCACATTCATCCCACTCCTGCCTCTTCTGATATCTTCCATCAGGCCATCTCCACCATCTATTTTCCTGATCTGACGGCTGATCTTTCTCCCCCTCCCAAATCATCCACTCGCCATGCAGTCCACGTCCCTTGACTATTCCGTGTGCCTGAAGGACGAAGGCGACTGGCTCACCAGTACCAATTGCAGTTGCTCCTCAACAACCATATTTAATAAATAGTATGGTCGAGGAGGAAAAGGACAACGTTTGAGCAGGTAACTGCATTTAACAGTTATGGAACTTCATTTAACAGTTATGGAACTTCATTGATACGAGCACTCCAGCTGCTTGAGAGGACAACAAAGCACCTGAAAAGATCAGATTCATCCACTGAAACAAGAAAACGCACTCAGAGACTCCATCAGGCAGTTAAATGCAGTTGGTGGTCAATTATGACCCCTCCATACCTAAAATGGCCAAGTTCCTTTGTAATGAAACTCTATATATACCTGAAAACAAGATGTAATCAGGGTTGATGGTTGATGTTTTGATGTAAGGTTAAACTTCTGGAGACTGTAACTATTTTGACACTTGCAGTGTCTCGTCTTCATTTTCAGCTAATACAAGCTTCTTTTGTCGTTAATTTATCACTTCCCATTTACCTTCTCTTCCAAGCTATGCCTGATATGATGTATTCCTGAACTCTTGATGTTTAGCATTAGAGTAGCTATCATCCTATCTTTGTGTTAAAGTCTTGTATGTATCATCGAATGAGTTATTCAGGTTTCTCTTCATCTGGTGCTAGAGAACTGTCATCCTGTCTGTGCATTAGTGGATTAAATTTGCAGTCTTCTTTACTAGTTGCAGCCGGCCATCACATGGTCTTGTGCATCTGCTGGTGTGGTCAGTATTCTCCATATTCACCCAATCTTAAACTGTGAGTAGTTGGTGGTCTAAAGCCTTATAGTCTGGGGGTGTTCACGCATGTATGGAGTGAAACAAAGTAGAAGTGGTTATCTGGCTTGGACAAACATCATTCCTTCCATTCATCCATTAGCAACAATAAGTTGAATTTATATGTTATCAGGAATCTCCGAACTACAACCTAGGAGAGTTTCTTGGAATCCTAACAGGATGCTTCACTTGGAATGTCTTATTCACCTGTTGAATAATAAGGTCTACATCTCTAAACACTCTCAAATATTTGATGCCCATTTCTTTAACAACGTTTAAGCCTAACATCAAAGCTTCGTATTCTGCTTTATTATTGGTGACCTGAAAAGTTAGCTTGAAAGATAAATGTATGCATTCTTGTGTGGGAGATACAAAAACTACACCTGCTCCTGCAGCTTCCTTAGAGCAAGCTCCATCAAAGAACATATCCCAGATTTGTGGGTCTTCTTCCCCTGTGATATGGAAAACCAACTTTCTAAGCTACATGGAGGCCAACTCGGATTCTTCCACTTGAAGAATACAAGCCCCAAAATCGGTATCAACAACATAGATGGGATGATTAACATGATTCCTTTCATCATTGATGATATAAGCTAACTGAGCCTCTCTGTATAATATCCTACTTTCACCTCCAAAAACTGGGACAATGGCATACGACGGGTCATTCTGCAATGTCCCACCTAATCTCTTAATCCATCCCCTAGAGAGTAGCAAGCAAAACTTAGGGGGAACATCTGCTACTACAATATCCATCATCATGCTCTTCATGAGTAGCTGAGACAAGGTGATGGCTAGGTCTTTGATTAACCCCAAACATTTCACCTTTCTAGAATCAAAAGAAAACAAGTCATGATAAGGCCTAGTGATGTCAAGGCCTAACTCATCCATGACAGCCTTGGGAATTAGAATATAGCTGGCACATGTGTCCAGTAGACAATTGTGAAGGATTTTGTCATGAATGGTCAAGGAGACATAGAATGATGGGGAACTTTCATTAGAAGGTTCAGTGATTGCTCTAAGAACCACTGCAGGTTTGTCATCTTGCAAATTCACATAGTCATTTGATGCTTGTGTGGCTTTAAGCTCAAGGGCCTCAAGGATGGGTCTCTTAAAGGCTTCGTTCTTTACTAGTTCCATCAAAGGTATAGATATTTTGAGCTTCTGGATTTCTGATTCAACCTGAAAGGAGGAGACTTGTCAGGGCCTCTTACCTCTTGAACTGGGGCTTTGAGGATGATAGGATCAACTATTGGTCATTTTTGCTTGTTAGTTTGCTGTATTGTAGGGACAACAGACTTCTGAACAGGAGTTTCCTTGGCAGTATTCACCTTGGACCTTAGATTGTATCTAGGTTGGTCATTAGTTTGCAGAACAACCCCACCATCCCACTCTTGGCTAATTTGGTCCTTGGATAATGACTCTGCATATGCCGCTATGGTCAAGAAAGAGGTGCTTCCCTTATCTTCCAGACAATGGATCTCATCATCTTCTTCATACTGATCTTCATCCATGACTACATTCTGCAGAGGGGTCTTCACTCTTTGGCCTTCATTTGCATCCTTGTTTCTTTGAAGAACCTACAACTGCTCATTAGCTCTTCTATATGGGTTCAGATTTCTAGAAGGAAAAGCGTTAGGAGCTTTTTCTTTCCCAGAGTACTGTTCCATCTTTAGCTTGGAGATTTTAGAGGCTAATGACTCTATCATCTTGACTAACTTGGGATCTGAAGATGAGGAAGATTCACCCCTCTATCTCCTTCGGTCAACATGTCCCTTGAGTTTCTCTGCAGCCATGATGTTGGATTCTACCTCCAAGGTTGCATCCTGCATTTCAACCAAAGAAGCACATCTTCTCTCCCTCAATAGTAGACAGAATTCTGAATCAAAGGCATTGGCATAGGTGAGTTTAGCAGAGGTAGGGGTGGGTCTCACTTCAGCTGGTATCTTGCTGTACATGTGGTTAAACCTTTTATTGAAATCAGACTATGATTCCCCATTTTCCCTTTTCAGGTTCCCAAACTCAATATGGTAATAGAGCAGATCTTTCTTATCTCCCCAATGCTTTAGGAATACATCATCTAAGGCCTCAATATTTGTTATAGACCTAGGGGTCAATTCTTTGAACAATTTTCTAACCTCTCCATCTAGGCTTTGGACAAATACTCTCATCCACACATCATCTTCACTAATGTGCAGATTATTAGCATAGCTATAAGATGACTCAAGATGTTCTTCATCTGTAACCCCCTCTGCCCCAGTAAAATTAGGCATATTTCTGATATTCTCCAGTAGGGATGGAATTCAAAGGAGTGGGCAGTGCTAGAGGTCCATAACTAGCAGCTATGATTCTTTCCATTTTGGTGAGTGCTTGTAGACCTGCCATAGCTGTTGTGGATAAAATAGTACTGGCAGTCTGAATGATAAAGCGGTGAGGAGTGACTGATAGAACTAAAGGAGTATGATGGATAGGAGGTGAGGTTTCCTTTGGGCTTAAAGAAAAAGGAGAACCTAATGAATAAGGAGCTTTATGAATCTTTGAAAGTTTTTCTTCACTGCCAGTATTAGGAGCTATACTCTCAACATGTATTTGTTCTATTACAAGCCTTTCTTGCAGAGATATAGAAGATTGTTTAGGTTTACCTGATCCCGATGCTCCTTTCTGTGATACCTTTCTTTCTTTGATGATCTTTTCAGGGTCAGGTACTAGATTAGCTGGTGACTTCTAAGGATTTCTCCGAGTATGCCTCACAAACTGAGACATAACTATGATGTGGAGTTGCCAAGAGGTTCAGCCTCCAGTAGAGTCGCCAGATATATGATTACAACCAAAAATGTGCCCAGACTTTGTCTATCATCAACACTAGATCATTTTCGTTTCCCAGGGAAGCTGAGCTTAAATTTCTTTTCCTCAGTAGCGGCGCCAATTATGTTATCACTCCAGGAAGCTCTCCTATGGTTGTGGCTCGGAGATGCCTGGTAACATATACTCTTCGATATTTTTCTCCGAACTATCGGAATGGATGATGGTTTGGATCACGACAAATGACCATTCGACTATGTTTAACCCAAGACATGCATGAACACCCTCAGTCTACGAGGCTTTAGACTACTAATGCTCAATAGTTTGTAGATTAAGTGAATGAATGGAGAATACTAACCATACCAGCAGATACATACATAAACATATGATGGCCAACTACAGAAAGTAAATGAAGCTTGCTAATCTAATACATCAACGCAGAGATAAGATGACAGTTATCTGGCATTAGACACAAAGAAACCTGAATAGCCTGTTCAAGTGCAAGCTTAGAGAAGCAGGGAAATTGGGATATTGAACATATAACAGTAAAAGAAGCTTGTATTATTGATGAATGAAGATGAGAAGCTTGAGTGACAGAGTCTTAACAGTCTCCAAAAGTTGAACCCTGATTACATCTTACTTTTAGCTATTTATAGCTCTTTACAATGCCCCCCATTTTTTTAGGGCTTGAGGTGTCTTAATCTATCCCCACTGTCTTTAACTGCCTAATTGCGTACAAGGACACAATTTTCCTTCCATCACAAAAACGATAATTAATTATGGTACAACGCTGCCTTGTTAAGTGGCTGGCTTGATTGCGCTAGTGAGGCTCCATGACTGTTTAATTCTATTTGCTTGTATTGTGTTGTGTCCTTCCTCTTTTGGCCATAATTTCTGTTAATTCAGTTCAGCGGTCTGATTGTCATGACACTGATAGAGCCAACCACCTTCCTCCTTAGGTGATTGATAGACAGAAGGGTACGAGGTGCATGGGCTATTGGATGTGCCAAATCAGAGGAATAGAGTAATGGCGGAGTGGCGGAGGACCAGTGGGAGCGACCCTAAATGAGGGCCATTGGATCAGATGAAATGAACGGAGGAGATTTAGTGCAGGAGGTTTGAAGTTGTGGCATGAGAAAAATAAGCATGGTTCATTGGATCTCGGGTGGATAGATTTGACGGTGATCGGGCAGAAGAAGTGCTCGGCAAATAACAACCAGGTGGCGGTTTTCTAAGGTAGGAGAAGTTTCCATCGGACGGGCATCGGACGGTAAGTGGTAAGTGTCAAAGCCCGCCCAATTCCTTTTAGCGGATGACATGTAGCAGCGGAGGAGAGAGAGAAACCACCTTTATCGGGTGGGTATTCCTCTCGCTAGTTTCCCGCACTATATGAGCGACAACCATTAGATCTAGGGGGAGTGATCTAACGGTGAAGATCGATCGAGTATGTCTCGCCAATTGGGTGAAATGTGGGCCGTCAAATTGGTGGGGAGATCGATGGCGGAGGGAGATGGAGGTACGAGATGTCCTCGAGAAATGTGTGGAGGGCGCAAATGGGTGAAAGGTAAGGTTTTCGGGGGTTTTTTGGTTAATTTATTTAAGGCTAAGGTGAAAAAGGGTTTTTTTATGATGTGATGGTCGGGTTAGGATATGAGAAGAATAGCATGTAAGTAGAAGAGTGAGGAAAGTGGGGTGATGGCCTGTGTGGGAACCTCTCCATGATAGCAAAATGGGCCATTTCCCTCCTTTGGCCTTCAAAATAGTAGCGCTGCACCTCAGGGCTAACAGGGCCTATTGTGGAAGGTAGAGACATAATTTGTCTCACAGAAATTCATGAGCATGATGGTTGCAAAACTCTGGTGTTTGATAGTTATTTGAAGTTGGCATTGTGGAACCAAGGTAGCAGAAAATGGCAAAGGGTATGGGGGAATACTAGTTTTAGTGAAAGAAAAAGAAGGCCATCACATTCAAGTAATTAAAGAAGATGCAAATAAACAATATTTATGGTAGAGAATGAGAATCACATAAGAATTGCAGCATGCTATTTTTCCCATCAAGTCTCAAAAACTTACAAAAAAAGGGGCTTGATAGCAAGGATCCGTATGCAAATTTAAAACAAGATATTGTTTGTATTCTCAGCAGGGAGAATTTATTTTAGTAGGAGATTTCAATGCTAGAACAACAAATAATCAAGCTAGCATGTTTTCTTGCAAAGAGGATAACAATCCTATTTGGCTTACTAAAGAGGAGAATCCCCAATGGGTGAGGTGTTCAGAAGATGACCAAGTTAGCAATCATTTTGGAGAGGAGTTGTTTAGACTATGTGGAGCTTTTAACTTAATTATTTGCAATGGTCTAGATAGATGGAAAAGGTTTGGAAACTTCACTTGCAACACACACAATGGGGTAGGTGTCGTTGACTGTGTGATGTATTTAGAAAGCTTGATAGAAAAGATAGACAGAGCTAGTATCGGAGAACATATTTGGGACTTAAAATCAAACCATAACCCAATTTATATAAGGTTATCATGGTTAGAAGAAAAACAACATGGGATGAAAACCCAATGCTTTCGACAATCACTATCAACGGGAAAAATTCTTCTAACACAAGAAAATTATACTATCTTCAAGACAACGTTAGAGAGATTAATTCGGAAGGACAAAACTAGTTTCAAAAGCTTCAACAATCATGAGTTAACAAATATAATTCAAAGTGCACTTGAGAAGTGCAAAAGAGAAAAAAATAGGAAATCAGAATCAAATTATTTTCCTATAAATGCTTTTTTGATGAGGAATGAAAAATGACAAGGAGAACCTTGAAAAAGGCAAAAAAGGATAGGATGAATGTAAATTTATATAAGCAGATACTAAAAATGAAAAATGGGGAATTCATGCAAACAAGGAGAGAAGACTTAATATATTTAAGCAAGAATATTCCAAAGCTTTTCTGCTAGGAACTGCAACCAAGGAAGAAGCAAATTGAAAATAATATTACAGCTAATCAACGGTTTGAATATGCAAGGCAACTCTATGAGAAAGAATTTTAGGAAGAGCCCCCCACTAGGATCACCACAAATTCAAAGCTCTTCATGTTACATGAGGTGGAGAATGGAATTAAGAAGCTGAAAACAGGAAAGGCAAAGGACTTGGTTAAACTTCAAGAAGAGTATCTAAAATGGGGAATGAACGCTCTTGCACTGCACATCATGGAAATATTCAACAACATCATTCAGCAAGGATTTCCAAGAGACTGAAAAACTAGCCTAGCAATACCCCTTTTTAAAAGTGGAGACATTAATAATACATCCAACTATAGAATAATTATGATCAATCCTTTGTTTGCAAAGCTTTTCAGCAGCATGGTGGAAGACAGAATTAGTAAGTGGGAAAAAGTAAAAGAAAATAGGGCAAGAGGACAAGCGGGTTTTAGGCCAAAACATTCTACATTGGATCATGGTATCACGTTGAGGCACATTGTTGAAAAGGTTTGGGAGGACAAAGAATAAGTATTTTGCTGCTTTGTTGACTTCAAAAAATCATTTGACATAGTCCCTAGGGATAAGTTGTGGCATAGAATGGAAGAACTTGAAACTCCTGTGCATTATAGAGTCGTTGTCCATAGACTTTATGAAGAAGTGAAAGCAAAAATTAGAACCTCAGTAGGTATTTCAAAAAGCTTTCGAAGTGACATTGGAGTCAAGCATGGTTGCCTTATCCCCTACTCTTTTTGGTCTATATATTGATAAACTGGAGAGTGGCTAA
Source organism: Pinus tabuliformis (assembly GCA_031772625.1). NCBI lineage: Eukaryota > Viridiplantae > Streptophyta > Pinopsida > Pinales > Pinaceae > Pinus > Pinus tabuliformis. The sequence goes on along the minus strand of CM062809.1, from coordinate 844,113,330 downwards.
ATCTGCAAGGTGGAGATGGTGTTCGGTTGGGGGAGTTTGTAATAAAGCTTCTTTTATATGTTGATGATATTGTATTGATTTCTAAATCGGCCCATGGATTGCAAATGCACTTATATGCCCTTGAGCATTTTTGTAGAGCAGTGGAGATGCAAGTCAATACTAGCAAGACCAAAATAATAATTTTCTCTAATTAAAGGAAGCAGAGCCAACATGCTTTCTTCTTTGAAGACAACATACTTGAAGAAGTAAATGAGTACAAGTACCTTGGGATTGATTTCAACAACAAACTCAATTGGGAGGACTACAGAAAGAAGAGAACTTTAGGAGGATGGAAAGCATTATATGCTCTGCAAAACATATGTAGAGAGGTAGAGTTATGGAATTGGAAAATGATTAAATTGTTGTTTGGACTCCTAGTTTGTCCAGTGATGCTATATGGGTGTGAATTGTGGGCTACTAGCACTCTCGTCTCAAAATGGAAACAAATTGAGAAAATCCAAAAACGCTTGATCATGAGCAAGTTCAAAATAAAAAATTCAGTACCTTATGAGATAATGTTGAGTGAAACAGGAGCAACTCCCATTGAAGCAATTGCTATGGTGCAACTCATAAGATATCTAAAAAGAATTGAGCAAATGAGAGTAGGTAGATGGCCTAATGTTATCTTCAATGAAGGCATGAGTGAAAGAAAGAAAACATGGATGAAACAAAACTACACATGGATGCAAAAATGGAATATATACCTCAATGCTTGTCCCACAAATAGCAAGGAACTAAATGATTTTCTTATGGAGAAGTTTGGTAAAAAGGCATGGGGAAAAGAGTTGGGTAGAAAGAAGAAATATTTCCTTGAGGAATTCAACCCTACGTGTGATTTACAACAAAAAAATTTCATTGGAGCTCACATTTCGTGGAGGGAAAAGGTTCTTATTGCTCAATTAAGGACCAACTCACATCAACTTCGGTGTGAAACATGATGGTAGAAAAGGCCTAAAGAAGCTTGGGAAGAATGGGTGTGTACGTTTTGCACGTCTGGGGCTGTGGAATCGGAAAAACATTTCATTTTGGAATGTGATGCATTTAAAGACATCAGAGAAAGTTATGAGAACATGCTAGCATCAATGTCTTGGCATTGTCTTTTTAGCGAGGGGATTATTGGAAGGTTGGGCCAGCTCATCATCAATTTGAACAAGAAAAGGATTGAATTGCAAGTAGCGAAAAATAGGGAACTAATGGTCTAATAGACTATTTTTAGTCTCGTGGACCTTAAAATATCATTTCATTTAATTTCCATAAACAAATTTTAAGACTATTTTTGATGTGAAGAGATCTGTGTTGCCTTTTTTTATGGTTTTAAAAAGAAATTAAATTACTGGGGGAGATTTAGTGCAATGAAAAGTTATTCCATATTTGGTATTAAATGAAAATTTTTATTGCATTGTTTTTTTATTTTTTATTTTTTAGTAAGTAGTGTGGTAGTTTAGAGAATAAATTTAATTGGACTAGATCAAGTTTCGTAGTTAAGCACTTTTATTATTGAGAGGTTACAGGTTCAAATCTCTTTGCTATTGAGAGGTTACACATTCAATTCCCTCGAAGCTTTTGGGGTTAGGTCTATATCTGAGCGAGTGGGAAGTGATCCCCTCAAGAATTTGCACAATGTTATGCGGACATAGGTGTCATTGATTCTATAAACCACTTAGAGAAACAAAAAAAACTATGATATAGAATTGTATCTAGTTTGAAGAGTTATTCCATTGCTTTTAACTATTTTCAATATAAAGAATATAAATCCATGAAACTATTCAATGAATATGCATAAGCATAGGTCCATTTTAGCCACTTATCTAACATGAGGAGAGAGGCATTAGATTTATTTAGGTGCAAAATTACATAACATGTGCATTGAGCCATTTTATCAACGAATATTGATCTTTTTTTATTATTAATATATTTTTAATTATACCACAATATTAATTCATATTAAAATATTTTTACAACTCTTATTTTATTCTATACAACATTAAAATATATGATTTTAACATTTTTTCCTATATAGATATATAACTCACATTTTTTTTTTTTAATTTTAATTGTTTTACATGAAATTATATTAGGCCATATTAACAACTAATTAAATATGCATAGCATATTTTTTCTTTTTTATTATAGCTAACCTTGCTTTTTTATTTATAAAATATTTTATTTTTATTTTCAAAAAGAGAGACATACTCACACAACTTTCACATTGAACTATAAAATAAGTCTCTCGACTCAATAATAATTATTTTATATATTTATAAATATATATAATAATTATTTTATATTTTTAACATTTTATTTGAAATAATTAATATATATATTTTATTAAAATAATAAAATAATAAGATAAATATGATGAATATTTATAATTTAATTCTATTATATATAGAAAGAGCATATTTATGTATTTATAATTTGGTGGCCAATGGCCTCGAGATGATGAGAGGGAAAGTGGTAATTTTGGCTAATTGAGGGAGTTAATGAGGTGGACAACCTCCTAGAAGCTCTCCGTGTTGTCTACTCCGAGCTTCTGCATTGAAGTCATCTAAAAATTGCTCAATTTCCTACATTTAAACCATATTAGGCCACGAGACATAACAAAACATATTTTACCCCTCTCACTAAGCATAATATAACAAAAATTGTAAATAAATGTGAGAAATAGATAGTTCTAAAGCTAGAGGATGGAATTATGACCCTTATGATGTACCTATTCATGGCCCTCCTCATCACCCCCCTACTGAAACTTTTGCTCATCCTATGAGCAACTCAGTCATCTATGTTCATGTCCTTCATGGCCCGGGTGGCTTCCCTGACATACCAAGGATCCTCAGGTGGTGTGCATTCTTGAGGATAGAAGCTCTCATTCTTTTCTATCTATGTCCACTCCTTCCTCTTCTTTGCTTCATTTATTCATTCCTATAGGCTTAACATCAAGGGTGGACTGAGATTGAGTCCAATCGAATTGACTTTTAGTCTTTGTATGATTATTTTGTACATGGGTGTCCTCTCCAATGCATTCTTGAGCATTTCGGGAGAGTTATACTCCCTGATCTCGAGACTGTGGGGTAAGGCATTCCATCTCCTATGGCATGCTTGTTGGATTTATGTCCCTAACAACCTAAGTGTGTCTTCAAAATGTGATATGGATTGTTCGTAGGTGGAAAGGTATTTGGGTGCTAGTTCAACATCATTGGAGATCATGCTATGATTACTAATGACAACCCTTGGGCTCATTAGCTCTTGCCTGATATAAAGTGGTTCATTTTCATCTTTTTCCATGACTCTCTTTACTTCCTCAACTCTTTCCACCTCACGCGTCATCTAGGATGTTAGGGCCATCAATTGTGTATCTCCCAATTTTTCATTGAGATCCTATATATTCATATAAGTCAAGGTTAGGTTATGAATGTAGAACTCAACCAATTTTTCTCTATCTTCTATGCTAACTTGACTACAAAATTCAATGAATTGTTTGTAATCTTGAAATGGCATAGACCCATGTTATGTTAAGGTCTTGATTTGGAATTTCATCCAATGCTATTTGAGAAAGAGTGCATAAGACTTGGATGGTTGTCTGCATTATAATGCCTCCATGGAGAGGCTTGCCATTGTGGCTAGTTGAGTTTCCTTCACCTTCGGCTTCTTCCTCAACCACCTATTTTATGCCTGTAGTTTCTCCCTCATTGTGGACTCCCTCTCTCTTAGCTCACTTAATTCTTTGCCCATCTCAAGGACCTTTTCTTTCACGAGGCCCACATCTTCCACCTTTTTAGACTCAGTAATTTTGATCCATCTGTGGGTTCTCCCTCTTTTTTCTTCTAGCTCAAAGAAAAGTGGGACTGCAAATTTTTGGGGAATAATTCTCTATCTTTCAATGAATTTATAATGGGACGTTAGGCTAGGTTGTGTAATAGGCTCTTGGAGCTCTCGAAAGTCCCCCTCAAATGTTAATGGGGAAGCTTCTACCTCTTGTAGTTTTTGTGTCACATTTTTCCCCTCCCATTGCTCATTTTTCCCCTCTTGTAATATCCTCTGTTCCTCCTGTAGCATACTCTATTTTTCCTGTAGCACACTTTTCCCTTAAATTTAGCTTCCCCTTTTCTTCTTGTTGGAGGGTGGTAGGTGTCTTAGGCTATTTGAAGATATTTTTTTCGTGGTGGGCATACTTACATATGTTATAGGAGTCTTTGTTATGGATTTTGTAGAGGTGACCTCTTCAATTTTTCTCTCAGTGGGCCCCACCCCCTCTTTCTTACTTGGGGACTCTTCAATTGTGATAGAGGCCTTTGTGGGAGTTTGAGGCCTTCCTTGCTTGATCCTAGTGATTTTCTTGGTCTTAAAGTATAGGGGAGCTTGCCTCTGTCTCTTCTTTGTAGGTTTGACTGGGATGCTCAAGGTAGCTAAGGTTACAACTACCTCTTTTTCAGTGGGTCCTGGAGACAAACTTGCTTGCTTTAGGGATACTTTTGCTTCTTTAGGCTTAGTAGTTTTCTCAACACTTTGGTTTTCTTGTTGTTCCCCCTCTTCCTCTTCATCTTTCTCTTTTTCTACCTCTGCCTCTGGTTCTTCCTCTGTCCTCTTCGTATCTATTTCTATTTGTTCTTCTTCTAACCCTACTACTTCTTCTTCTCCCGCCTTTTCCCCTTCTTCTTATTCTATTTCTTTCTCCTGTCTTCCTCCAACACTAGAGGCTTGAGTCTCACATGGTGTGAGGGTTTGTGTGTCAATGAATGCCTCTTTATCCATGTCTAATTTGGACCAAAGTACAAGGATTCTTAGTTTTTTAAAGGCATCCACCATTATCAGTTTAATGAGGCCATGGTGGCCTAGGTGTTGGTTTTTTCCCTCTCTCACTTTTTGACTCATGTCCCTTATGGACTGTAGGAGGAAGTATGGTACACTGAGTCTTTGAGCATGATGAGCCCCAAAAATGGGTAACTTTATGGGCTCATTTTGCATATCATTCTCGATTAATCCACCATTCTTCATAGTTTTATGCATGCTTTTGAATATATTTATGTTAATTGAATGAATGAGAATAGTCACTTGACCACAAAGTCTAATAAGTGCTTATTGCAGATTTTTGGACATCTTTTGGACCAAGCTCAAACATTTATGAGAAAGTTGACAGTCAAATATGAAGGAACAAGGCCGAGGATTTGTAGGAAGGGTGTCTCCTGCACTAAATGACCCCTTCCTCGAGTTCTCCACCATCATCTCGGAGTTCAACAACCCACCAAAGATGATTTCAAGGGGCAGCCGAGCAGGTTTTGTGAAGTGGCTGATTAAGTGCAGTTTTGAGCAGCCAAGCTCCTAAAGTTAAGGAGGAATGTTGGGAGTCCTCATGTTGCATAAGTAGGAAGGCTTCAAGCCTTGGTAGTTTAACTATTGAACAGTTGTTTTTCGCACTTTAGTGCAGCTCTGCATTTCAACTCATTTTCAAGCTCTTGATGTAAACAATTTTGTGACATGACTATTATTTTTTGAGTAATGGAGATGAATTTCACTTTGCACCAGCTCTGAGCTTTCTTAAGAGGTTGTATCTCTTGGGGTTGGGCCCAACCCAAGTGCCAGTACCTGCTTTGTGTACTTTTATGTGTTTTTCTTGCACTCATAGAATAATTTCTATTATTTAGGTTAAGATCTTGCTTTGTTACTTAGGTTGATTTGATGATTAAGATTGTTTTTCATGCTTCACGTTGATTTGACAGTTTGGCAACAGAAAATATCTGCAAAAAGGCCATCAAGCAGTCCTTGATCTCATCTCTCCCTCCTTGGGACCATGAGCTGAGACCGAGGCATACTTGCTACCACAAAAGCACTGTTTTTGCCTTCCAATGCAATTGCTAGTGTTAGATTTTAAGTTGGAAAAGTTGATATCAGTTGTGCTTACATGTTTAGATATATTCTTGCTTAGTTTCCATAACTATATTGCATGATTTCCTGTCTATAAAATTTTGTTCATCATGTTTCGGGTTTTTAGGTCAGATTAGGTCAAAATAGATAGATCTCTGGTTTTTCTAGTCTTTGTTCGATCAGTTTTGGAAAATAGTGTGCAAAGCACCTGTAATACATCCCTACCTACCTTTCCTCCATCGTACAACCTAATCTAGCCCCTAATCCAAGATTTCTTCCCTTCATTTGCCACACTTTTCCAATTTTCCCTAATTTCTACATTTTTGTGCAACATTGCTCCCTCCATCCTTGAACAAATCCAACCACCTTCATCACTCCTTAGCTTCATTTACCAGGCCCTAGACCTCTTAACATCCTTATCCATCCTTCATTTCCACTTTCCCACCGTTTTTCTACCATCAACCCCCTAAATCCTCTTTCGGCCGTTCCTATAGAACTTCCAGTAGAACCCCTGCAGACTTCCTGTATAAGTTCACACGAGCAGTTTTTTCAAGATTTGATCACTGTGGAATTCTCTAGAAGGGTTCTAAGGACCCCTTAGGCCCTCTTCTCATCTTCCCAACCTCCCGCAAGTGCCCACTCCATTTCCTTTCGCCAATCAACCTCTGCACAGTCAAAAATAGTTAAAGCACATGCATAATAATTCTACAAAATTACTCAAAAATACAAAAATATGTTTTTTCCATATTTTCCTTCTGAAGTAGATTAGTCACATGCATTTTAAATTTCCAAGAATCAATGGCATCCATTTCCGCAACTTTCATCTCTTTACTTGCACCAGTAGGGTTAGTTAGTAAAACTAGGGTTTGGTAGGGTTTGCATTTCCTTTCAGCTTTCTGATTCTTTCTGCAAGTAGATTATCCTTTTTTGAGTTAGATTTCATCCATCACAGTTAAAAGCTTCTTCTAAGAACTCATAGAAGTTGGCTTAAGCTCCTAGCGGACTTGTGCCAACTGATCAAGTGACAACTTGCAGTAAGAGCTAGTACTTGTGCATACAACACCATCGCTTCCAAGTTTGTTATGAACTACCGGGTTGATAAAAGTAAAGAAGGGAGTCCCAGGAGTTGTAGCATCATTGTTGCAATACTGGAGCCCACCATATTTTTGGCACCGTTGTCGGGGAAGTGTCAGAGTATTTGTGATTGCTGCTTTTCTTCTATTTTCTACTGCAACCTTCTGCTAAGTAGTTTATTTCAGCAAGAGTAGAGTAGTTGTTTCATTTCCATTCTGCAATTTCATTTCCGCAAAAGTAGATTAGACATTTCCTGCTTTCATTTCATTTTAGCAAGCATAGATTAGATATTTCCCACTTTCATAGATTATGATTTCAATTCTGCAAACGTAGCTTAGCATTTCATTTCTGCAATTTCAATTCTGCAACATAGATTAGTCATTTCCTGCTTTCATTTCAATTCTGCAATTTTCATTCCAGCAAGGTTTATTTTAGTTAGTTGCAATTTGTTGTTCAATCAATTTCAGTTTTGCAGGTACAAGCAGAGAAAAACACAAAAAACAACCAAAAATATTTCCTTTCATGCCTCGTAGGAACAGAGACAATTTAGGAAAATTCTTACCCAACACCCCCACCACATCACTAAGTCACCCTTCTCTCTTCTTCGGTGGTAGTGAACCTCCAGAGATATACGAAGATCCTATAATAGAAGAAGAGCAAGAAAACATTCCTCCTGAGACCATGGCTGAACACAGAAATGGTATAGGAGATGAGGAGAGAATAGAAGGTGCCTTTCCCATCCGAGAGACCAATGGGGACACAAAAATGAAAAACATAAGTCCCTTAGCCTTACCTCACTTCCATGGATTGACCACTGAAGACCCTGATACCTTCTTGTTTGAGTTTGTTGTCCTTTGTCGAACTTATGACTATGCAGAAGATGAGCAAAAGTTGAAACTCTTTCCCTCTACCCTCAAGGATGTAGCACTATGCTGGTTCATGGGGTTACCTGGAAACAGTATCACAACTTGGGCTCAGATGCAGCAAGCCTTTAACAACAAATACTGGGATTACTGTAGGTCAAAGGAAACAAAGGGAGAAATCTTTCGGATGACCATGGGAAGTGATGAATCTTTAGAAGACTATGAAGAAAGGTTCCAACTTAGTTATAAAAGGGCTAGGTGCACACTTGACCCCGAATCTCTGAAGCTGGTTTTACTCCGAGGAGTCCCTGAAAACTTTCTAGATACCCTCCATTTGCTGGCTAGGGGAGACATCTACCAACTACCTGATGATGACATAAAACTGTGTTTAGGAACCATTCTAGGGAAGCTCGGAAAAGAGGTAGGGGGAGTCAACTTTAAGCTAGTGCCACCTTTTCCAAACATGAGTTTGTAAATAAGATGGAAGACCTTAAAAGTGAGGTGAGACAGACCATTGCCATGCAAATGGATACCTTCCGAATCCAACAGAAGCAAGAGGAAGCTGAGAGGGCTTTGGCCATATTTTGTCCCAGACATACAAGGAAGCATCCTATGAATGAGTGTCCACTGCACTCCGTAGAGATATGTTTCGTTTGTGAGGCAGACCACCCTACAAACCAGTGCCCAAACTTACTCGAACTTAAAGCTATGTACCAAGTTGCTGAAGGAGCCACTGAACCACTCTACTTCCTAAACCAAAGTAGACCACATGGACCCAGACCTTACCAGCAAGGGATGCAAGGGACATCCCAGACTTATTACAACCCCAACCAATCCACTCACATACCTTCTTGGGGTCCCCCTGCTCATCCTTCTTGGTCCGCACCCCCTCCTTGGTCATATCCATCTCAATACCATACTAAACCTACTGCTCATCCGTTTCATTCTCATGTTCAGCCACAACCTCAGTGGAATTCACGTCAACAGGGATGGAGGCCCCAGTACAACTCTCCTCCCACTATTTTGCCTCCACCACCTGCTCAACCACAACCATTACCTCCTGCTCCTCCAAGACAGCCCCAAATGCCTGCTCAACCGAACACGAACCCCAATAACAGACAGGCTGAACAGGTATATACTGGGGAGACAACATGCCCTACTTATGCTGTGGAGATTTAGGAGATCAACCTACGATCTGGGAAGGTCCTCCCAGATAGCCAACCTCCTCCTAAGGAGGATGAGGAAGAGAAACAAGAAAGTGAACTCAAAGCCATTCGACCCTTTCGTAAGAGACTAACTGGAACCACGCAACCAAACCAAGAAGAGACTGAACTTCTGGGAGAACTTAAACAGTTATGTGTAAAAATACCACTTCTATAGGCCATAAAAGATGTACCAATCTACAACAAATTGATCAAAGAGAAGTGTTTCAGGCACCCAGGTAGGCGCAAGAGAGATGCCCCAACTATCAATGTCATAGGACAACTATCTGACCTGATGTTGGGACAAATAATCTGTCCAAAATATCTAGACCTTGGGAGTCCTGTAGTCGATGTCCACATCAATGGAACCATAATCCCCCACACCCTGATTGATCTAGGGGTTTCCATTAATGTGATGACCAGGGACACTATGCTCAAGCTGAACCTTCAGAGTTCCCTAAGAAAGACCTTGACGGTACTGCAGTTAGTAGACTGCTCCACCGTGACCCTCGAAGGGATTGTGGAAGATGTCTTGGTCTCTGTTGATTCTTGGGAGTACCTTGCGGACTTCTTGGTCCTTCAGCTAAAGGCAAAACTCACTGGATACCCCTTCATCTTAGGAAGGCCTTGGTTAGCTACTGCAGATGCTTACATCAGTTGTCGAGCTGGGAGCATGACCATTAAGAATGGGCCTATGTCCAAACAGCTAGTCCTATATCCTCTTGCCCAACCTCTGCTAGAACATGAATTACCTCTTTGGTTGGAGGAAGAAGATGAGGATGAAGTCTACTCTACACCATTGTGCACAGTAGAAGCCACCAGGGGAGGTCCTCAAACCGAGGATGACCTTATTGAGAATTTGATTCAAAATCCACCTCCCAGTGTGCTACCATTAGAAGAGTTGGTAGAGGACACCCAAGCCAGTGCTTTAGTGGATCTCTGTGTGGCTGATCCGACCTCTCCCCGAGTTAAGAATGTGGAATTTGGCCCTGAAAGAACCTTGAAGATCAACTCATCCCTATCCCCCTCTCAGGAGAAAGAGTTGTATAGCTTATTGAACAACCATTTGGATGCTTTTGCTTGGAGCTATAAAGAGATGAAAGGAGTCCACCCTTAAGTCTATACCCATCAAATTTACATTAAGGAGGATTTTAAACCAGTCAGGCAGCCTCAGAGGAGAATGAATCCAGCCCTTAAGGACATTGTCAAAGAAGAACTGCAAAAGTTGTTGGATGCAGGATTCATCTACCCCATCTCTGACAACGAGTGGGTTTCTCCTTTGGTGCTTGTGCCCAAGAAAAACGGGAAGTGGAGAATCTGTGTAGATTATCGAGAACTTAACAAAGCTACCAAGAAGGACCATTTCCCTTTGTCGTTCATAGATCAAGTGTTAGATGGCTTGGCAGGGAAGAAGTTCTTTTCCTTCTTAGATGGGTTTAGCGGGTATAATCAGATCCAAATCAGCCCAGAAGACCAAGATAAGACCAGTTTCACTTGTCCATGGGGTACCTTTGCCTACCGGGTCCTTCCCTTTGGGTTATGCAACGCTCCTGCCACTTTTCAAAGAGTAGTACTGAGCATATTTGCTGAGCTGGTTCATGATTCGGTGGAAATCTATATGGATGACTTTACTCCTTATGGGTCCAACTTCCAAGAAGCATTAACTAACTTGGGAAAAGTTTTAACCAAGTTTATTGAAATGAACCTGTCCCTCAGTCCTAAAAAATGTGAATTCTTAATGATTGAAGGGACCATGCTAGGTCATACAATTTCTCCGCAAGGATTACAGGTGGATCCCAACAACATTGCTATCATCCAAAGGATCTCACCTCCTCAAAAGGTAAGAGATGTTCAGAGTTTTCTAGGCTTAGCAGGATATTATAGAAGATTCATTAAAGATTTCAGTAAGCTAGTCTCTCCATTGTTTGGTATTTTGGGGAAAGATGTTGAGTTTACATGGACTGACAACTGTCAAGAGGCTTTGGATGCGTTGAAAGGTAAGCTGGTAACTACCCGAATATTGAGAGGTCCAAACTGGGCCCTACCTTTCCACATTCACACAGATGCCTTGAAGAAAGCCATAGGAGCAGCCTTAGGACAAGTTGAAGAGAAGCTATCGTATGCCATATATTTTGTTAGTAAAAACCTGTCCAAGGTAGAGTTAAACTATACTATAACCGAGAAAGAGCTCCTAGCTATAGTCCATTCCCTAAACAAGTTCAGACACTACATCACTGGTTATCAAACATTTGTACACACTGATCATGCTACAATTAGGTATTTTATGAATAAACCCGATTTAAATGCTTGTATCATTAGATGGTTACTTTTATTGCAGAAACTTGATTTGACCATTGTTGATAAGCCAGGTAAGGAAAATGTTGTTGCTGATTTTCTGTTTAGACTAGATTTGCTTGCTGGTGAAGAAGGGATGGTGGATGATCAAATGCCAGATGAACATTTGTTTGCTATTTTAGTACTCTCTCCATGGTTTTCTGATATAGCAAATTACTTGGTTTCAACACAGTTCCTGCCACACCTATCCTCAAAAGAGAAGAGCAAGATCGTGAGGAAAAGTTTCACTTGGATTGGGGGAAACCTGTTTAAACTTGGCCTAGATTAGATTTTGAGGCATTGTGTTAAGGAGGAGGAAGTTTTTGACATCCTCCTAACCTGTCATGATGGGCCCTGTGGAGGCCACTTTGCAGCAAAAAGAACCGCCTTCAAAATTCTACAGGCAGGGTACTATTGGCCCACTCTTCATCAAGATGTCAGAAGATACATCAACCAATGTGACCGATGTCAAAGGATTGGACAACCGACTCCAAGGGATGAGATACCCCTACAACCTCAAGTGACTTTCGAGCCATTTGAGAAGTGGGGCATAGACTTTGTGGGTCCTATCAACCCTCCTTCAAAACAAAAGTCTTACATCATTGTGTGCATGGACTACCTGACAAAGTGGGCAGAAACAAAGGCAATCAAGGCAGCAACAAAAGAAAAAGTAGCTGAGTTTTTGAGGGAAAATATCTTCTATAAGTTTGGCTACCCAAGAGAATTAGTCATAGATCAAGGAACTCAGTTTACCTCTAACCTGATTGAAGACCTTCCCACTCATCACAAGATTAAGCATAAAACTTCCACCCCTTATCATCCGCAAGCAAATGGATAGGTGGAAGTCACTAACAGAGCTTTGGAAGAGATTTTGACTAAAGTGGTGAGTAGCAACAGAAAAGATTGGGTAGATCGCTTGGGTGAGGTCACCTGGGCCTATAACACTACTTGGAAAACTACAACAGGTTTCACACCCTATGAGCTGGTCTATAGGAAGAAGGCTTTGCTGTCCATAGAATTTGAATATAAGACATTGAGGTTGGTAGCTCAGCTGGACCTAGATCTCAGCCATGCACAACAAGAAATATTACTGCAACTGAATGGATTAGATGAATAGAGAATGCAGGCCCTTCTCCACTCAGAGGTGGTCCAACTTCAAAGAAAGATATGGCATGACCAACACCTCAAAGAAAAGCAATTTTAGCCAGGAGATTGGGCGCTGTTATATGATTCAAGATACAAGGATTTCAAAGGAAAGCTAAGGACAAGATGGCTGGGACCATATACAGTGGAGAAATGCAATGACAATGGTTCAATCCTTATCAGGACCATTGATGAAGAATCCATCCCCATGCTTGTCAATGGGCATCGATTGAAAATCTATAGGAAGCCCCTTTCTAAGCAGGAGTTTATTGAAACTTTGGATAAATCAGTGTTGGTAGTGGAGCAGGCCCCTGTCTCCACTCCACCCACACCTTGAACATAAAACAAAAAGAAAAAAAAAAGGAAAAAAAGAAAAAAAGAAAAAAGAAAAAATAGAAAAAGAAAAAGAATAAAAGACCCTTGGGTGAAAACCTCTTGGAGGCACCCAGGGCAGACAGTGAGGGTGAAAACATCCTGGAGGCACCCCAGCTGTCTCAGACTAAAAAAAAAGAATGAAAAAATAAACCTAATTTTTGTTGAATAAATTGTAGGTTGTAGGAAGGTCATTACAGGTTAGGAGGATCACGCAAGACAAAGAAAGAGGTCAACACCAGGCTGCAAGCATCCCTCACAATCCATTCCTCCATGACCATTAACCTTTCCTAATATTTGGTCTCATTCGGGCTAAGATTTTATTTTCTACAAGAAGATCCTGTAGAACCTACAGACAAGCCAAAATCGATCTTAGAAGAGGACCCGAAGGTTGGGAATCTGCCTATGAGGCCTATAAACCTCCCTGTTTCCATCCATTGCCATATGTCGCCCTTTTTCCATCTCCGTACACCTCCATTGCACTCATTTTTATGTCCCTGCACAGTCACACACAGAAATCCTGTTTCCTTCATGCTGTTAGCAAAATTTTTAATGACAAATCAAAGCAACAGTTTTTCACTCACCATACTTGATACCCTCCATCTAGGCTCCTTATCAGCTAAGACCCTCGTTAGTAGTGTAGCTCTTCTCATTCTAGCTTGCATTCTAGGAGGAGAAGCAACTACAAGACATCTTACAAGATTCTTGTAGCAGTTGATCCCTCTGAAAGACTTGCTCCAGAGATAGGGACAACAGAATATGGCATATGAAACATGCATGGAGCTCTACTTGGATGTGTGAACATCAGCAATAGCCCAAGGCCAAGCATGCAGTGCACATGCAGCAACAACAAATGAAGAAATGGGTTCCAAAATCTGAAGTCTGCATAACACAGCCGCGACTACGTAGGTAAGTGCCTAAAATCATTCTTCAATTGTATAAATTATATTTCAAGGGTGCATGACTATGGGAATGGTTCGGATTGAGTGGAATTGGTGGCCAGTCGACTGGCCACTCTCGGCTAGTTACACATTCTCGTGGAATCCAAACGAGCTCCAGTAAATTCAAAACTGTCGATTAGATGTGCAACCAGCACGTGTGGAGTGTCCATTGAGGAAGAATCGTCGGGACTTGTAGTGGTGGTGGCGGTTAACGGGAGAAAAGGAGGTGATGGCAGTCAAACGGCATGTAGAAATATTATGGCTGTGACGTTGGATCAACGGTTCGGTCTGGCCACCTCATCCCCTCACCATGAATCACGCCGCAGTTAAGAGACAGCTCAGTTGAAACTTCACCACCCTCTGTTCATTCTGCACTCACGACGTTCTCGACTGGAGTACGCATCCACTGCTTCCAGAGCAATTAACCAGTCATCCTCCACCAGTTTTCTGCCTGTTTTTGAAAATCTCCCACCTATCGGGCTCTATTGGAAGCATAGTTCTATTCTACAGGAGCTGGGAGACTTCTAAAGGAAACGCAGAGAACAGCTCTGCGGAGAGGAAATTCGGGATTTTCGTCGGAATTCAAGCTAAAACGAGGTAGGCTCGGGAAAAATCCTCTGTGCATGATTTTTTTGTGCAAGGTGGTGAATTGAACACAGAATTAGATTGAAAAATGAGAGTAAAAGTCTGCCTGTGCATTGAGAAAAAAGTGAAAGTCTGCTTGCATATTTGACTGAGTTTACCTAGTTTTTTCTCTGCATCCGAAATCTCCTCATCATTTTTAAATTCTCCTATAAGGAAGATACATGCAGGAGTAGAGGATAGCCTATGTGTGTGGGAAAAAAACCCTTATTTACATATCTATCGATGTGCTAAGAAAATAACCTGTGTCTGTATGCTCTGTTCTGTAAATTTTTTCTTTTTTGTCTTTTCATAAACAGAGAGTCAAATTCTGGGGGACAACAATTTTAAAACACGGGAATTGTTGCTATTTGATATTGTAAAGAACACATGAGAAATTCCTCCTTGGGTTTAGAAGAAACCGAATTCAGCTATCCTCTATTTCAGTGATTCACTGTTCTGTTCCTACCTGAGCATTTTCTTTGCTGGTTAAAACATAGAAAGAGCACTCAACACCATGCCAGGAGGATTCATAAGAAAAAAACCCTCAGAATCTAGCAAGTTGCATGAGCACCCTGAGGTGGTGGACCTTTTCACCCGAGCAAATTGGACATCCTTCTTTGACAGAATTCAGGGTTATGATGAGGAGATAACTGAAGAGTTTTTAATGTCCCTAAGACCACATTCGAAGACACATGCCACAATTAGTTTTAGGGGTTTGACCCTAGAACTTACACCTGAGCTCATCAGTAGAATTATTGGTCTACCATTGGGGCTCACTTGGAGCAAATAAGAGAGATCATTGGGACAAGTTGCTAAGAAAACATTTTTTCTGCGTGAGGAGCATCCTGTAGAAGACAAAAACAGGGTTAGAAGGACAAGCTTGCCTCCTCTCTGGAGCGAATTTAGTTATCAAATAATGAAGTATATCACATGTGAAGGGAGGTTTAGCATCATTTATGGATACCATTTCAGGTTGCTACATGAACTAAGGTATGGGATGGACTTGCCTCCAACCAAGAAACTAAGCATCCCATATTTTCTCCTTCAGTCCTTAATTGAATGTGGTACAAAGCTAAATGAAGGGATCCCAGATCAGTTGGTCCATCATGGGCTCATCAAACTGTTGGTGGAGGATGCTTTACACACATATACTATCCCCATATCTTGGAAAACCTTCAGAAATATGTTTAGGGATGATAACATTAGAACTTTGGCTGAGAACATCACCCCATCCAGCAGTGAGGAGGGGGAGCAAACTGAAGAAATTAAGAAGAACAATGATGAGGGAGCACAAGACATTCAAGCAGAGGGCAAAACAAAGGAAGAACAGAAAGAGAAAGAAGAATTTGACAAGATTGCTGAGCCTAAAACAGAGAAAGAAACAACAACAAAAACAACGAAGGAAAAGAGGACACAGATTGGAAAGGAAAAGGCCGAGAAAGCCCAAAAGAAGGCTGCCATAGCCAAAATAGGCACCAAGCAAGAAAAGGGAAAGACACACCTTGAGATATCAGTCATACAGACAGAAATAGTGGACACAAAGATTTCTACAGGAAGCGAAGGAAAAGAACAGCAGGAAGAGAAATCCCCTGAGATGTTGGCAAGGGAGGTAGCAGCTGTGCTTGTTGCATTAAGCACACCTACAAAACAAAAAGGAAAAAGAAAGAAGCAAACCTCCATGTACTTTAAAGCTAGGAGAAGTACAAGGATCAAAGTGGGAAAACCCTAGCCACAATCAAAGGAACCAATTGTCATTGAGGACACAACCACTAAATAGAGGGAAGAGTTTCCTTCCAAGATATCTATCACCTATGAAAGAGGAAGTCCAAAAACCTCCACATGGAGACAGAGAATTAGGATGATGGAATCAAAGGCAGCTCTACAGGAAGCTGATACATCTCTACAGGAAACTATAGCCAAGTTAAAAGAGACTGAGAAACTGGAGGAGAAGGCAACCAAACAATCACAAGGAGAAGAAAAGATCGAGGAGATACTGGAACCAAGCCCTTAGCCTAGCTTGGGCTCATATTACAACTTGTTAGAAAGTGGGAAGATCATCCCACAGAAGTTTGTTGTACCACTTTTCTTTGCATTGGAACAAGAACGGGTTAGGACTCACACTTGGATGAGAATTGCCAAATCCAAGGGTGTTGCAGACATAGGCCACCTGGAAGAACAACTAAAAGAATCAAGAAAAGAGTTGGCCATGGTGAGGCACATAGAAAGTAGTAAAAGAGCCAAATTACAGGAGGAGAATGAGTTGCTGAAAAAGTAGTTGCAGCTACAGGAAGGTCATAAGGAAGATAGGTCGTCCATTTTGGGAGAGCAGTAGCAGCAAGAAGGACCTCCAGCAGACAAGGAAACAACTGAGAAACATCAGAGAGAGGAAAAGATACAAGCTGATGTTGAGTTGCTGACAAAACTGCTGCAGGAAAAGGAGTCTCAGGCAGCAGAATAAATATAGGGTTTAAAACAACAATTGCAAGAAAAGGAGGCCCAAATAGCCTGCATGGCCAGCTAGGCAGTAGAAGCCTTACAATGTAGGCAACCTGCTAAGTCCTATGCCTTATATCTTAAATATCAATGATTGCAATTTTAAATTAACACATTGGCCCAAAGGGGCACCATTCCATTTCAAAATTACAATCAGTTTATATATTTGTGTGACAATAGCTTAGCTGAAGATAAGGCCAAGTTAGCAGAATTCTATTTACACAACTTGGCACTTCCAAACATGAATCTATGGGAGCCCAATGCTGCATTGGGAGATGTGCAACTCATGGCCATGGCTACTTGGTTAAGCCATGAGGAAATGAGGGCAGCAGAAATTTGGAATGTGATGGACAAGGAGCTAAGTGAGCCACTCATGATCAGGGTAGAACCAAAAGATCCCTTAGCTTTAGTATATGCCCATCAACACCTTGCCAACAACCCCCAGGTTCTCCCAGACTATCTTGAAAGGCAAGCTCAGGCCATTGCTCACTTTGAAGACATGGAAAGACTGTTTGGTGATAACTGCGTTCATGCTTGTACAAGGAGATGGAACACATTGTCCCACAGTCTGAAAATAAGAGAGTACCACTCCCCAACAAGGATGAGGGAGGCTTTGGCAAGAGTACCACTTTATAAATAGTCAATGCAGAATCTGAAGGCCAAATGGATTGGCCTAAAGTTCAGTCCTCCATTACTTTTAGGACTACTGGAAGGGGTCAAAGAAGAAGAATAACACAGGCAATGGGAGGAAGTAGAGAGAAAAGTAGGGTTTCATGATCGAGAAGAGAACATCACCTTGGAAGCTTGGGATGTCAAAGAGGCAGTCAAAGAAATAAAAGATGATGAGCTGGATTAGTTGCTCAGAGGATGAGCAACACATTCAGCAGGGGGGTGATGATGAGCCCCAAAAATGGGTAACTTTATGGCCTCATTTTTCCTATCATTCTGGATTAATCCACCATTCTTCATAGTTTTATGCATGCTTTTGAATATATTTATGTTAATTGAATGAATGAGAATAGTCACTTGACCACAAAGTATAATACGTGCTTATTACAGATTTTTGGACATCTTTTGGACCAAGTTCAAGCATTTATGAGCAAGTTGACAGCCAAATACGAAGGAACAAGGCTGAGGATTTGTAGGAAGGGTGTCTCCTACACTAAATGACCCCTTCCTCGAGTTCTCCACCATCAGCTTAGAGTTCAACAACCCACCAAAGATGATTTCAAGGGGCAACTGAGCAGGTTTTGTGAAGTGTTTGATTAAGTGCAGTTTTGAGCAGCCAAGCTCCTAAAGTTAAGGAGGAATGTTGGGAGTCCTCATGTTGCATAAGTAGGAAGGCTTCAAGCCTTGGTAGTTTAGCTATTGAACAGTTGTTTTTCGCACTTTAGTGCAGCTCTGCATTTCAGCTCATTTTCGAGCTCTTGCTGTAAACAATTTTGTGACATGACTATTATTTTTTGAGTAATGGAGATGAATTTCACTTTGTACCAGCTCCAAGCTTTCTTAGGAGGTTGTAGCTCTTGGGGTTGGGCCCAACTCAAGTGCCAGTACCTCCTTTGTGCACTTTTATGTGTTTTTCTTGCACTCATAGAATAATTTCTATTATTTAGGTTAAGGTCTTGCTTTGTTACTTAGGTTGATTTTGATGATTAAGATAGTTTTTCATGCTTCAGGTTGATTTGATAGTTTGGTAACAGAAAATATCTACAAAAGGGCCATCAAGCAGTCCTTGATCTCATCTCTCCCTCCTTGGGACCATGAGCTGAGACCAAGGCATACTTGCTGCCACAAAAACATTGTTTTTGCCTTCCAATGCAATTGCTAGTGTTAGATTTTAAGTTGGAAAAGTTGATATCAGTTGTGCTTGCATGTTTAGATCTGTTCTTGCTTAGTTTCCATAGCTATCTTGCATGATTTCCTGTCTATAAAATTCTATTCATCATGTTTATGGTTTTTAGGTCAGATTAGGTCAAAATAGATAGATCTCTAGTTTTTCTAGTCTTTGTTTGATCAGTTTTGGAAAATAGTGTGCAGAGCACCTGTAATACATCCTTGCCTACCCTTCCTCCATCATACAACCTGTTCCAGCCCCTAATCCAAGATTTCTTCTCTTCATTTTCCACACTTTTCCAATTTTCCCTAATTTCTACATTTTTGTGCAACATTGCTCCCTCCATCCTTGAACAAATCCAACCACCTTCATCACTCCTTAGCTTCATTTACCAGGTCCTAGACCTCTTAACATCCTTATCCATCCTTCATTTCGACTTTCCCACTGTTTTTCCACCATCAACCCTCTAAGATCCTCTTTCAATCGTTCCTGTAGAACTTCCTGTAGAACCCCTGCAGACTTCCTGTGGAAGTTCACGCGAGCAGTTTTTCAAGATCCGATCACTGTGGAATTCTCTAGAAGGGTGCTAGGGACCCCTTAGGCCCTCTTATCACCTTCCCAACCTCCTGCAAGTTCCCACTCCATTTCCTTTCGCCAATCAACCTCTTCACAATAAAAAATAGTTAAAGCACATGCATAATAATTCTACAAAATTACTCAAAAATACAAAAAGATGTTTTTTCCATATTTTTCTTCAGAAGTAGCTTAGTCACATGCATTTTACTTTTCCAAGAGTCAATGGCATCCATTTACACAGCTTTCATCTCTTTTCTTGCACCAGTAGGGTTAGTCAGTAAAACTAGGGTTTGCATTTCCTTTCAGCTTTTTGCTTCTTTCTGCAAGTAGACTAGTCTATTTTGAGTAGCCCTAGCTTGCAGCTCAGGAAGTTTCACGCTGCTAGGGCAGCGAACTGCGATATCTCCCAAACTAGGCTAGGTGTCTTACTTATTTTATTAACTGATCTTAGTTAACTTTGTGTCAATAGGTGTTCTTACCTGTGTTCACTTAACCAACACATTTACATACATTCGTGCATCATATAAGCATTATAAGTGAAATTCATACCCAAAATAACAAGATGCATAAACAGGAAATAAAGATGCAAAAATTGTAGAATACTTCTCTTTATTGATAATTCCATATGATTACAAACTCGACCCACCCTACACACTCAGCTGCAGGGGTACACACACTCAGCTGTGGAATTCTATCCTAGGCCTATGTGCACTCAGCTGCAGAGCTTATAACTATGCTACAACACGAGACTTAGACTTCTTGCTCTAAGGCTATGACTCTCTCTGTCGTATTATCCTCTAACTACTTAGAGCTTAGCTCTTTTTATACAATCCTGTTATCGGGAAATCTAATGTCTATGCATAGCTGCTAGTCCCACTAAGACGGGCAACTATCTTAGAAAAAAACAGAATAAAGTTACTTTCGCTTTCCTTTACGAGAAGTAGATAGGAGAGGAGCAAAGAATACCAAACTCAATCTTTTGCTTGGTTTTCTGCTTGTTCCTTCTCCCCTTTGACAGATCTTTGCCGCTCCTCCCTTGACCACTCCACTTCAAAGAGTACCTGTAAAGTCAAAGCAGCATAATACCTTCAAAGTGCAGAGATCTACAATCGTAAAAAATATAGGACCAGATATATATTGACCACACAAATGCATATATTAGCAAACATACAATAATGTGGAGGAAAACTTGAATAGCTTTATTGATATAGAGATTAGAAGAGAGGATTACAACCCATTGACCTGACCCAGTGTCATCCTCCCAGCATGAAAGCCCTTCTTCACCTCATGAAAAGCTTAGATCACCCAACACTATGATATTCCACCAGGAAACCAATGACACTTCCTTACAAGATACAAGATTCCAGCCTTTGGATCTCTGGGATGAGGGATCCATATATAGATGATTGTAGGGGGGAGATGATGTAATCAGCTGACCTTGTTCCTTTAGGGCATGAAACAACACTTTTAGGGACTTAGAAGCCCTTGGTTTATGGACATATGTGATTGGGGTTGCAGTGCCCAAATATGTCTATAGCCGTTGCCCCCTAAAGCATGAGGTTGTAGATCTTTGATGTCGGGTGAAATGCTTTATCATGAGGATTCGAGGTTTTTCAAACTGGAAGGCGACGAGTAATAAGATACAATACAATACATTATCTTTGTAACATTTTCATGATCTAGCTGAGGCGGGCATTCCCATGCTCAGCTTTATAAATTCATTTTCATGTACATAGGACAAACAACCGTCTGTGTGGCAGATTGATGATTTTGGTAGAGCCATCATCCTTTGATTTGGATGATCATCTGTGCAACAATGATGTACATTTGATGTCTTTATTTTCCTGAATATATCGCAGCCCGGATGGATGAAACTAGATCCGGGGTCTTCAAACTCGTCCAATATTTGCCCGAAGTACAAGTCGATCCATGTGAAAAATGTTTTGGAGTCGAACATGGAAAGACATCACCTGATTACCAGCCAATGATGTAAGTTGTTAATAGGCGCGAGAGGAATCACCGATAATGATGATGACCCTCAAGGTACTACAGTACAATTCACGTGGTGTGAAAAAGGGACTTGGCGTCGAACACCACGCAAAATCTTTCGGTCGAAGGCCATTGATGTAAACCTGTCGCCGAAAGTGAGAAACTTGCCATTGAGGCATGCAAGCTTCAAAGTACTGAAAGGGTTGTTCCTAGGTCGACTTCTTGGATAATGAGTTGTCGTCGAAAAGAAGTGACTCGTCGTAGGAGGGCCTTAATGAATTCCACATCTATGACATGGAATGGAGCAAATGATTTTGTGGAGGTGAAAACGATCTGATGATACAGGGTTTAGGGTGGCGGTCATGAAAGAATGAAGCGTGAAGGTATTGCAGCGGGTGAGACACAAGCTGGGTTGGTGAATTCTCTGATCGACTTCTCTTGAACATATCGGTGACACTGAAATGGATTGGTAGCGTTAACCCCAAAGATGGATGGTACGATGGACCAATGGTAATGTGACCGGTGAACGGAATAACCCAACCAGACTCAGACATGGAGTGAAAGTGTCATGTTCAAGAGTGACTCGCTACCAATAAATTTTCTTCAAGTTTTTTTCCCAATTTTCCCCAGTCATTGCTGACCAGTACCTCTTTATTTTAATAAAGCTTGAGGAGGATAACATATGATTGCTCTATAATTTTCCCTTCGGGCAAACCCGTCGCTATTTTTTAATGAGCCTAGCGACAGTGAAACTCGTTCTTGTCTCTATGGACAAGTTTGTCGCTATTGGTTTTAACGAGTTTAACAACAAAGACAACTCGGTCCTTTTTCAATTTTAGAGAGTCTGAAAAGGGACGGAAAGGAAACTCCAATAATCCTTTTTCGTCATATAATCCCTTAAGTCTAAAAAAGTATAAAATAATATGAAAGGGATGAATTTTTGATAGTTTTAACGAGCCGAACAAGACAAGCGCTCGATATTTCTGTGTAATAATCCCTCAGGTGCAAAAAGGTTAAAATATAGAGGAGGGTTAACACTCCCGATAGCTTTAACGAGCTGGAGAGGCCAACTGCTTGACAATCTTTTCATATTTTACGAGTCAGGTGAAAAGAGCTTAAAGGAGACTCATTTTTGAGGAACAAGTGATATTTTCGGGTAGCTGCTAATTCCAGGTAAGGTTTGGAATTTTCCAATCATGGCAGTGTCACAAGGATGGCTAATAGAATCACTCTTCGCAGCTGTTCCTCAAAAGGGTAAACAATCAAATAGAGGCGTATGATCGGCTAAACATAGTGGAGGTGATGGTAAGAACATGACCGGGGCTCAAAAAGCTGATGATAGTTCATTCGCAATGGTTATTTATTGGATATTGGTTCATTTTTTAATGAGCTTAAACTCTTGGGGAACACTTGCTCATTGCTTAGGTTTAATTTTTAACGAGCTTGAACTTCGCATAAAAACTGCTCGTGATAATGGTCGTTGATATTCGACCTATCATTAACACTATGTCCTTTTGACGGTCATACTACCTATTCAATTGCTCCATCAAACTGATTAGAGATGAGAATACATGCTTGAAAGATGAGTTAAAACACTAATTCCCTACTTGAATTACGTGAAAAGTAACTTAAAAGTAGTTTTTTACCCCTCATTTTACCATTTCATTTGAGCTTGAGATTGTTGTAGCTTTGGAGGTGTTTCCCCCCTCGATTTTCACTAGCTGATTCCAGGAGATTTTGTGGATGATTCTTGGTGCCGTCTGGACTAGGTAGGAGCTAAACCTGTGCTTTTTAGTTGCATTCCTTTCTTTTCGAATTCTGAGCATGTTTCCCAGCTTCCCTGAGCCTCTCAGGTTTGAACAATTCGTTCTACCCCCATCGCACCCTGTGTACATCGAAAGGTGTGATGCATACTGGGCTGGCCATTGGCCAGTCAGTATGCATCGCTCCTAGTACATAGCTAGGGTGTGATGGGCGCAAGGTTGGAACTTTGTGCACTGTTTTTCATAGAAATTTTGCCTATTTTTGCCAAATCAAGATCCTGACTCTACTCTCTTTTATTTTTAGAGGTTCTGTTAACACTCAGGTTTTCCTTTTGGTCAGCATCAAAAGGATACGGCCGAGGTAACCACAGACCAATCTTTAGACTGTAGGATCTAGCCCACCTGCAATCAGAGAGGGCTCTCTCTTTCTGATTTAGCTTTATTGAAGATGATTTTAGGCTAGGTATTGAGTTCAAGGGGGTTTTGTTTTGATTTTGGTGGGAAGATTGATGCTTTCAAGTAGAGAGGCAAAACATAATGTGAGAGTTTCAAACCATTGGGCATGGAGTCGAGGAGGAGGACTGCTGGTGCGTTTTCTTGGTCACAAGAGAGAAATATGGAGCAAGATAGCTGCACATGAAACAATGTTTCAGGTTAAAAGGATGGAAAGAATGCTAAGGAATGAGAGGCAATTAAGAATCTCTCGTTCAACTTAACAGAGGGAGGTGAAAGAGCTCTATCTAGGGGCAGTAAAGAATCCCTAGATAACTGTCAAACACAGGTGAATTAGGGTAAATATGAGCCACAGGGAATTCATATTCATTTCCAATTCAGTTCAGATGAAAACATAAAGAAACAACAGAAATTGAGCATAGAGTGCAGTTAAACAAATTCTAAGCTAATCTTTCTTTCTGCTATTTAGATGGTGATACATGTATAATATGAGCACATAACAATGAAAACAGAGGTAAGAGGCACTTATTGATTCATGTTGCAGCACAAGAATTCCATCATTCAGTCTCTAGAAACCATTAACAACACATCAAACAGTCCATTCTCCAAGCTTTCAGCAGTCTTTGATTAAAGAAAATATGTCAGGTATACAGTGCGAGTCTCTAATGAAAATTGTCAACCAACCAACCCTTTAAACAGTGCAGAGGGTGGTATATATAGGGACAATATAAAAAATTCACTTATTACAACTGACCTAAACAGGTCTGAGAGAAAATGAGATGTTTAAAACTTAATCTTATCCTGAAATAAATGCATAAAAATATCTAAGAGATGCGCTGAGGGAAACTTTATTCAAAAATGCGTTAATTTGGTGCCCTTGGTGGCTCGATGCAGTGTTTCTGCAATAACTGTGCTTCGGGTTTTGATGCATTGCTGTTCGGAGGCATTAAAAGCTTTAACTGTGATTTGAGAGCTTTAAATGGCCACCACCACTTTCTTTGACTTTGCTGGGCGCTCATCAATGTTCACCTGCTTCGAGCCGCTGAGAAGATCTCCACTGATACACTTTGCCGCATCCTGATACTCTTTGACATGACATTTGGCCATTTCCTGATTCTCTGGTGCTTAAAACTGTAAATCGCTCCTTTCCGGCTTTTCTCGGGCAAAAGGCTTCTGCAAATGCTTTCCGTGTTCATCTGAAATGATATCAACGCTGACCGCTTCTGAAAATAAGTAAAAATGAAGAAAACCTGCGCCAACTGCGAATTTTTGAGCTTGAGGGTAGCTGATTGACGAGCTAGGCGCTAATCGCGCATCGAAAACTGCCCCTGTTTCTGAATCCGAGCTTCCTTCGCTGCGAAAATTGCACTTCGCGCCAAAAATTGATGATGACGTCAGCAGGTGGGACCCAGTACGATGGATTACTTCAGCGTGATGACGTCAGTAGGGTGACATCAGCAGTACGACGGGTGACGTGGTATTGACACGGTGGCAGTGACGTGGCAGGGTGACTTGGCAGTATGGTGGCAGGAGGCCGACGCAGGTTGATGATGTCAGCGGTGACGTGGTGCTGACATAGGAGGGCGGAAAGCGGTAAGCGGTTTCGGGCGCACCGCCTTTGTGCAGAAGGCATTTTGGGAGGAGGGGGCTCCACCACAGCCAAGAGGGTGACACGTGGCGGGAGTACGGCAGGAAAACCGTCCATCTCCCGGACGCTAACCATCGGCGGCTTGGGATATGAGAAGGCCCACCCACCGTAGATCTTGGGCGCTGACGATCGGACGACTGGCGGCATGGATGAAGCGGTGGAGGGATAAAGGACGGGGCCCACAGAAATATTCACATTTTAATATAGCGCAGCGGGGGGTTTAAAACTTAGGAAATATGGATTTTAGTGTTAGTTTTAAGCGGGGGGAGGAATAACTTAATGCTTAATAAAACTTTTAAACATTAAACTTTGGGAAAACGATTGCGGAGGGGTGAGAATATGAGAAAGGGGTGGGTGAAGGTTGTTAGTTTGACCAGATGTCAGAGTAACTCTAGGAGACGGATGGGCTAATAGCAGCCCCAGATGGACTGCTATTTCCCAAACTTAAAAGAATAGGGCTATAGTGCCAAAGGGGGGAATATGTACATAGGGGAATTTTATACATAGTTTTAGTAGGGGAAGGGGAAACAAATAGGGAGCTAGATAATAGAATTAGTAGTTAATATGGAGATGACAAGAAATCGCTAAGGTAAGGGACCTTAGGATATTTTGGGGAAAGGTGACTCAGAGAGGAAAAATTGACAATCCTTGAGTAAAGCAGATCTTTACCAAGGCTACTGATGTGGAAAATGATGAAACTAAGAGGAATCAAGCAGATCTTGACCTCTTCAGGGAAGTTAGTAAGTGATTAGGGGAATAAGGAGGGGGAGTTAGTGATGTCCAGCTTGAGCTCCTCTAAATGAAAACTGCCTTGTAACTGTGATCTGAAAGATGTAACACTTTGAAACACAAAATTGATCATAAATCAACATTCTGCAACCTCAAAACTACCTACCCAGCCTACCTTCCTAACATTTTTTCTTCTTTTTGCATGGGTGCACTTGGACTTGCAGACCCTGATTATCCTTTTTTATTTTTTCTGTCCTCCTATCTAAATCTACACTTATTTCTGCCAAGGGCCAGCTTAAGCAGTTGGGCTCCTTTGATTCTCTACCTATTTACAAATCTGCCAAGATTAAACTGTTTGGACAGATATTCAAATCTATATTTTAAAATAGGAAATTGAAACCTAGGGAGGCCAAGATTAAACTGTTTGGCCTTCCCTTAACTGAAGAAACTCATCAAAAATGGAACAACTCATCAAAATTGGAATATAGCAGTGGAATTTGGACTAGCACACTTCCATGGCATATTCTTTGGCCTCTTTTGGAAATATGGAACACTGCAACATGCAAAGTATGACATATTCGACATGTAAGAATGTCAATCATGAAAGATGAACACTTGTTGCAACAGGAGGCTAACAGTGGCTCCACTTGGGGATGGCTTTTCCTTGTGAAAAGCCAAGAACAACAGGTCAAACTTCCTTGATCTTCTATGGTTGCTGTAGAGTGAAATACTTCTTTGTGCTGACTATTAGATAACAGAAACTTTGGAATAAGAACAACGCTTTCCCTCACTTGAATTGCTGTGAACTGAATAACATCGCCTGATTTCTTCTGCATGCTTGATAATTACGTACAATGCTTTTGGAGCATTGCCTTTGTAAACATAGATCAAAACTGATGTATTTCCTTCAGCCTTGGTCTAGAAACAGCTGCTCGATGTGAAACTTAAGACTGCAAGACTGCAAGCTGCAAACAATTTTTTTTTGCCATGAATTGCTTGCGATGTGACAGTACTACTCTCGCTGTTTTGTTGAGATTAGTGCAGAGATAGAGCTTTTAAAACTGGAATACTTGCATTGGTTGTGTCTTCAAAAAATTTACTGCTGCTCCTCTAACAATCGGACTGCTTATACAAAAATGAAAAACAAAGTGCTGATATATACAAATATTATTGTACAAAAAGATATATACAGAGCTGTATTGTATCCCTTAAAAGGGATCATGGTAATGTTTTAGCATACGGCCATTAATAGGGCCTTCTTCAGCAGTGCTGCCCTCTATGGATTTGAGAAAATATGTGTTATTTCCCTGAACAACAGAAACAACAAATGGTCCTTTCCATAAAAAATCGAATTTTGCATTTTTGCCCTTGTCTTCTCTTCGTGAATCCCACCTTAGAACTTTGTCACCAATATTGAAATCCTCAGCCTTAGCTCTCTTACCAAACATCTTTTTGAGCTTTTCTTGCAGAATTTGAGCTCTGTCATAAACTTTCTCTCTAGTTTGCTGAAGATGAATGGTCTGATTAATTCTTCTTTGAATGTCATTTGGTTCAGCCTGAATCTCATGTAACAGTTTGATAGTAGAGATGCCCAGGGATGAAGGAAATCTAGCCTCCATGCCATATACTAGCTCATAAGGGCTCATCCCAATAGATCTCTTGCTTGAAAGTTTGTCTGCCCATAGGGCGTTTACCAACTTTTTGTGCCAGTTCTTCTTGTTTTCTTCCAACACTTTCTTTATGATGTTGATGAGGCTTTTTTTAGATGATTCAGCCAAGCCATTACCTTGAGGGTAATAGGCTGTAGAATGGCCCAAGGTGATGTGGAATTTATGGCAGAAATTGATCATCTTTTTGGACTTGAAGGCAGCAGCATTGTCAGTGATGATTTTTTCAGGGCGGCCAAATCTGGAAAGGATATTACACTCAAGGAATTGGATGATGATGGTATCATTGGCTTGCCTACATGGGATGGCTTCAACCCATTTAGTGAAATAGTCGGTGGCTGTTAGAATCTACTTGTGCTGGCCTGAGGAAGAGGGATGGATTTCTCCAATGAAGTCAAGACCCCATTGTTGAAAAGGCTTTTCGGTTGAGATGGGTTTAAGGGGCAAAGGTAATAGCTTTCTTTTGCCCTCAAAGATTTGGCATTTGTGACATGACATGGCAAACTTCTTTACATCTGCAAAAAGAGAGGGCCAATAGAAACCAACCCTCAAAATTTTATCAGCGGTGGACTTCCAATATAGATGTCCTCCACAGTCACCTGCATGGAATTCTTTCATGACATTGTTAGTTTCATTCATGGTTAAACAATTGAGCAATATACCTTCATGATTTCTCCAAAACAATGCACCATCTATAACACAAAACTTTAAAGCCTTCATTTTCAAAAATCTTTTCTTGGTCCTGGACAATCCTGGGGGAGCAAACAGGTTTAACAGTACAAAACATATATCAGCATACCATGGAGATTGCAAAAAGGTTTCACTGATTTGTGGAGTCGCCAGGTCTTGTTCATTGTCCAGTTGGTTAATGTCTAAGGCTTGAAAATTTGTTTCGGACATCAGTTTGGCTAAACCTTGTCCCTTTATCAGTTTGGTTGGTTTTATTTCTATGTCATACTCAAGGATGTTTGCAATCCACTTTCCTCTTTTGCCTTCCAATCCCTCTTGGGTTAATATGTCTTTTACAACAGCGTGTGGGACATAGGCAATCACATGTGAATATAGAATATAAATTCTGAATTCCTTGGTGGCCTTAACAAGTGCATAGGCCTGCTTCTCCATGATTGGGTACTTCAAAGGGGCATCTCTTAAGGCTCGGCTGAAAAAAGTGATTTCCTTTTCAGCTCCCTGTTCATCCTTTTGCAAAAGGACAGTAGCTACGGTGTGATCAGAAGCAAAAGAGAAAATGATAAAATCTTTGTCAAATTGGGGGCTGGTGAGGACAGGGGTTTGGGTTAAGTCAGTTTTTATACTCTCAAAGGCCTGCTTGGTTTCAAGAGACCATTTTACCTTGGCCTCCTTTTTTAACATGTTGCTCAACGATATTATTAGCTCAGCTAGATTTGGAATAAATCTTCTTAAGAAGTTGATTTTTCCAAGGAATGCTTGCAGCTCCTTTATGTTTCTTGGATATGGGATTTGGAGGATGGATTGGATTCTTTTAGGATCAATTCTAATCCCATCCTTTGATATGATGTGACCAAGTAATTTTCCTTCTTCAAGGCCGAAAAGAGACTTCTTGGGGTTCAACGAAATGCCATATTTCCTACATGTCATGAATATTTGCCTCAAATGTTTGAGGTGCTCTTGATTAGATTTGGGAAATGGGGTTAAGTCATCAAGATAGACAACTAGGAAATCATGTATTTCCTTGGCAAATGCAATATCCATTGCCCTTTGAAAGGTTGCACCAACACTTTTGGGCCGAAAGGCATTTTGACATACTTAAATGTTCCCCACGGTGTGGTAAAGGCTGTCTTGTCTTGGTCATCCGGGTGAACAAGTATTTGATTGAAACCTGAAAAGCAATCTAGCAATGAGATTCTATGACCCAACTACTCTTTGTAGGATGTGGTCCATTTTCGGTAAAGGATAGTGGTCTTTTAGGGAGACTTGGTTTAAATTTCTCAGATCTACACAAAGTCTAATCTCACCTGTCTTTTTTCTTGTGGGAACCAGATTGGATACCCATTCAGAAAATCTGATGGGTGCTATTATGCCTGCTTCAAACATCCTCTTTACTTCCTTTTCAATCAGGGGAAGAAGCATAGGGTTAATTCTTCTAAGTTTTTGTTTGAAGGGTTTTTGGTTTGGTTTTAAGGGAATGGTGTGTTGGATCACTGAGGTGTCATAGGACTTCAAGTCCTCATAACTCCAAGCAAATACATCTTGGAATTCCTTGAACAAATCAATATATTTGGGATTTTTATCAGGTGGCAAATTTTGGACAATTTGATCATTTGGGGATTCTCTGCTGTCCCAATGTTGTGTTCTTCTATAGCAGCGTTCAGTGGTTGCAATTTTGGCTTTTTAGGAACATCATTAGCGTCAAACATATCTTCTAATGGAGTTAGTCCAGCAGGCAAAAAGTTATTCTTTAATTCAATGATCTCGGAATCTGTTTTGGCTATTTCCTCCAAGTGCATTTGTTTCAGCTGTTCTATATTTGTTTTGTCAAAAACAGTTGGGTTTAGGATTTCTTTGGCTGTTACAGCCTGCTGATTTTCAGTTGTTTGCTGTTGGGAATCGTTCATAGCATCCATGTCAATGTTAATATTTGAAAACTCATGCTCAAGAGTAAGGAAATTGTTGATCTGGGCATCATTTTCGAATACTTGCCAGTCTTTAACATTATTTGGGATAGCAGGCATGTGTTTTATTTTAGTTGTGAAGTGATGGTTTGGGTCAAAAGGAAGCTTGCATGTACTAGCAAAAGTGGCTAGGCTGTGTGCATGAATGTTATGATTTCTTGAAATCTTGGCAAGCTCGAATTCAGTGAATTCATTGAGTATATTAGTGGCAGCAGTCCTATATGCCCTCATTCTATTGTCATTGGTAACAAAGTTACCTTTCATCTGTTGTATGAGTAAATCAGAGTCACCTAGGATAGACACTTTTGCAGCTCCTAGAGCTTTGAGCAGTTTAAGGCCTAAAAGCAGAGCCTCATATTCCGCCATGTTGTTGGTGAATTTGAAATTCAGTCTGTAGGCATGGCCTTCTGCATGATTTTTATGTGTATTGTGAATCCAAACACCTGCCCCTGCTCCTAACTTGTTGACAGAGCCATCAAACTCTAAATACCATGTGATTTCTTGCTTGTGGTTAGTACTAAGAGTTTCAGCCATTTTAGGATTGGGCAGATTTGAAATTTCTATTTGGGGAGGTTCTTCTAGCATGCTGGTTGCATTAACTGTTGTGACAGTCTCATGGGTATGTGCAACTGATTCTTCACTGATGTGTGCTTGTTGTTCTAGAGCCAAAGGCTCATCATCAGTAGGAGAATTTGTATCATCATTAAACAAAATAAAAGAATCCATATCAGAATGGATTGAGTAGATGGGAAAATTTTCAGGCTTGCTCTCACTACTTACCACATATTTCATCAGTGTTTCTCTGTACAGTCTCTTTGGTTGTCCAAAGACTGAAATAGTGGCATAGGAGAGGTCTAGTTGAAGGGATCCTTGTAGCTTTGCTCCCCATGATCTTGATAGGAGCATACCGTACTTTGGTGGGATATCAGCCACCACCACATCCATGAGGATGGTCTTGTTAGGATATTGGACTAAGGAGACACAGAAGTCTTTGATGAGGCCTAAACACTTGAATTGACTTGAGTCAAAAGAAAACATATCTTTGTAAGGTCTTGTAATATCAAGGTTCAGCTTTTCCATAACTGCTTTGGGCATAAGATTGTGCGATGCTCCTGAATCAAACATAGCATTGTGCAAAATTTTGTCATGTATATGCAAACTGATATAAAAGGGTGGAATAGGTCCATATGTTGATTTTCCATTAACTTCTGGCCCAAACAGTAGTTCTGGGGTATCATCTTGGGGTATCATCTAAAACATTTACATCATCTTTATTTTCTGAGATTTGAAGTGATCTTTGAATTTGTTGCCTATACACATCATGTTTGGCAAGTTCTGAGAGAGGGACAGATATTTTAAGTTTTGCAATCTCTACCTCTAAATTAAATGGCTTTTCCAATGGAGTCTTGGTGTTGATAAAGGCAGTTTTTTCTTTTTCATCTGAATTATCTACGATTTGCTTTTGTCTATCAGCGTTATGAGGATTGACTGCTTGCAGTTCTTCATTTTTAGGAGGGCTTTTTGGAACGCTGTTCGAGTTTTTCTTAGAGGAAGAAGGTGGCAGAGGCTGATCAATAGAAGGCTGCATGTCTGTTATGTCTTCTACAGTTACTTGATGCGGGTTTGGGACAGGTATATCAAATGGTTCTGTTATGACAACCTTGCTTTTAATATTGTTGGGTTGTTTGCCGTCCTTTGTTTTGCTAGCATCAGAAATGTCAATGATCCTAGTTCTCAACTTATATTGTTTGTGTACTTCATACACAGCAGTATCATAACCCTATTTAAAATCAAAAGACTCACCAGATTTAGTCTGAAACTGATTACAGTCATGCTCATCTTGGTCTTCTTGGGACAGGAAAGTTTGATGCTCACCCTTTAGATCCATCAGATTCATATGAGTGTCTTCTATGTGTTCACTAGAAGTGGATGCTTCTGCATAATTTTCTTGGAAAGGGGGTCTTATATCATGGGCTGGGTTTGACGTACCAGGATTTGTGTTCTGCATTTTCCTAAAATTTGGGTTCCTTATGGTATTGGACTATTGTCCTTCCCATGATGATTTCCTCTCAACACTCTCTACTCTGTCTCCCAGCCTTTGCATGCCACTGATAATAGCATCAAGCTTCTGCTCTAAGGCTAAGGGTTCTTCCTTAAAGGTGGTTCTTCTCTCCATTCTAGCTTTGTTTCTCTTGGCAATTAAATTTTCCTCTACGCTGATAGAAACATTTTGCATGTCTGCAAGGGTCTGAGGAGCTCTTTCTTTTAACTGGTATGCCATATCCAGGTCGAATCCATCAGGGAATTTATACAAGGCAAGGTCATGGGGAGGTCTTAAGTTCTGTGGTATTGCATTATAGACATTATTGAACCTTGCACAATACTCCAGAACAGTCTCTTGAGGGCCTCGTTTAATTGTATCATATTCAGCTAGTATGTGCAAGGGGTCTTTCTTTTTCTCCCATCTATTGGTAAAGGATTGGTAAAGCTCATCCGGAGTGGTTATGGAATTGGCAGCAAGTGATCTGAACCAAGTTCTTACATCACCTGTTAAACTTTGAACAAAAATTTTCATTCTCACAACATCATCATCTATTTCGTAGTTTTCAAAATAGTCTTGCATCTTCTTGGTATGCTGAAGGGCAGTGAAAGGACCAGTACTATCAAAATAGGTGATTTTAGATTGGTAATCTTGAGGAAAAGCCCCAGGATTAGCAGGCAATTGCAGGGGTGCATATCTATTGGCCATATTCACAGGGACAAGTGGAACTGTAGAAATTTTGAATAATTTAACACATATTCAACAGAGATTATCCTGATCATACAATTTAAGCGGAACATGTATAATACATAATCTCCTCTACGTTGATCAAGAATATAGCAGCATCAATAACAATAAAACATCAAGAGCATTCACACATTAACACAGTATGTATCACGGGGAAAGCATCTCGCTAAAAACCCCACACTATCTGTATATTAATGATTGAGTCATGTAACATTACACAGCATAATACTTCTCACAAGTATCTCCACCTCTGTTACACACAATACAGCTCAGATCTGATCTCCAAATCTCTTCCACTGCTTGCCTGCCTCCACTGCTCAATACCTGCTCAAGAACTGATGAGAATTGCTTCCCAAACTCGATTTTCACCTGCAAAATAGTCACTCACCCTTTGTGGACGTGAGCAAAGGCTAAAATGCGGGCCAAATACGTGAGCAAACTCATTGGCATACTCAATCCTTTGATTGTGCAAGATCTGGTGCACAACTATAGTCACAACTGATAGCAATCTGATTCTCTACCACCTGTCCCTGTTGAACTGAACATGCACTGACATGCAACTGAGTTAACTGATGTATTCTTTAGTTGTATTATGAGTTAATAATTAGTTTAACAACTCATCATTAGTCTATCTGCAGTTAGACTAACTACAACCAGTTTAACTAAGTTAAACTGAACACAACTCCATCAACTGTACCTCCAGTCCACTAAACTCAACTCACTTGAGTTCTAACTGAAGTCATGCATGCAACAACTCAACTGACTCATAAGAAAAACGAATTTCCTTCTGACAGCTGCATGTGCCACTTCCGTAGCTCAAACTGAAGTGCTCCAAGAGAATAAGATTAAGTTTATAGTCCAAATATTATTGTGAGATAATAATATTTGACTTTTCTATTTTTGACAGCCAGTCTAAAAATAGACTTGATCACTCACACTTTCATAAAAAATAGAAGTCCATCTATTTTTCCCAACTTTATCAATCATCCATAAACATAGACATGATCCATATGTCTAAAAATAGACATAGTCTAAAAATAGACTTGCGCCAAAAATAGCCTGCGGGCCCACTTAGTGAAGGCGACTCTTTTCACTAAGCTCCATCATCTTGTTGCAATCTCAACAGGAACGACAAGGATAAATGGAACAACTGGGACAACAGGGATAATAGGAGTAACTGGAACAACAGTAGTGGTAGTATTAGTATGTGCAGTGGATGGAGGTGTGGAAGGAGTGCTTTGAGATGTGGATGATGAACAAGGGGAAGCAGGGGTTGAACGAAATAAAACCTTGACTGGGGTTGGAACACTACTTGGGTGAACTATTTCAGGAGTATTATCAACAAAATCTTCTTGTCTTTCTTGCTTCCTAAGGATCTTTGGGATTAAGTTCGGATTCTCAAAAGTAGCCGGGGGATTTGGGTCTGGATTTGACCTTGTATGTCGTTGATTCTTTTTAGGAGCCAGCTTCCGAATTTGTTTTTGGTATTTTCTGTGAACGTTTTTAGAATTAGCAAGGAACTGATCAAATTTTGGAATAGCTATCTATAGCTTAAAACTAGCATGAAGATTGACTGAAGCAACTTTTATTTACTTCTGTTAATGCAAAGCAAAAAACAGTTTCAAAGGCTACCTGGCCGACATTCAGGTTTCATCTATAGTTTTAAGGCATATACAACAATTAGAAAATTGATTTCCCTAGTGAATTTTTCCAACCTGTTTTGTAAAATTAACTGAGGATGTTCCCCAGTGGAGTCGCCATTATGTTAACACTCAGGTTGTCCTTTTGGTCAGCATCAAAAGGATACGGCCGAGGTAACCATAGACCAATCTTTAGACTGCAGGTTCTAGCCCACCTGCAATCAGAGAGGGCTCTCTCTTTCTGATTTAGCTTTATTGAAGATGATTTTAGGCTAGGTATTGAGTTCAAGGGGGTTTTGTTTTGATTTTGGTGGGAGATTGATACTTTCAAGTAGAGAGGCAAAACATAATGTGAGAGTTTCAAACCATTGGGCATGGAGTCGAGGAGAAGGACTGCTGGTGCGTTTTCTTGGTCACAAGAGAGAAATATGGAGAAAGATAGCTGTACATAAAACAATATTTCAGGTTAAAAGGATGGAAAGAATGCTAAGGAATGAGAGGCAATTAACAATCTCTCGTTCAACTTAACAGGGGGAGGTGAAAGAGCTCTATCTAGGGGTAGTAAAGAATCCATAGATAACTTTCAAACACACATGAATTAGGGTAAATATGAGCCACAGGGAATTCATATTCATTTCCAATTCAGTTCAGATGAAAACATAAAGAAACAGCAGAAATTGAGCATAGAGTGCAGTTAAAGAAATTCTAAGCTAATCTTTCTTTTTGCTATTTAGATGGTGATACATGTAAAATATGAGCACATAACAATGAAAACAGAGGCAAGAGGCACTTATTGATTCATGTTGCAGCACAAGAATTCCATCATTCAGTCTCCAGAAACCATTAACAACACATCAAACAATCCATTCTCCAAGCTTTCAGCAGTCTTTGATTAAAGAAAATATGTCAGGTATACAGTGTGAGTCTCTAATGAAAATTCTCAACCAACCAACCCTTTAAACAGTGCAGAGGGTGGTATATATAGGGACAATATAAAAAATTAACCTATTACAGCTGACCTAAACAGGTCTGAGAGAAAATGAGATGTTTAAAACCTAATCTTATCCTGAAATAAATGCATAAAAATATCTAAGAGCTGCGCTGAGGGCAGCTGTCTTCAAAAATGAGTTAATTTGGTGCCCTTGGTGGCTCGATGCAGTGTTTCTGCAATAACTGTGCTTCAGGTTTTGATCCATTGCTGTTCGGCAGCATTAAAAGCTTTAACTGTGATTTGAGAGCTTTAAATGGCCGGCACCGCTTTCTT
Organism: Pinus tabuliformis; assembly: GCA_031772625.1. Classification (NCBI taxonomy): domain Eukaryota; kingdom Viridiplantae; phylum Streptophyta; class Pinopsida; order Pinales; family Pinaceae; genus Pinus; species Pinus tabuliformis. Next base: position 844,077,378 of record CM062809.1, on the reverse strand, counting down.
TGACTTTGCTGGGCGGCTCATCAATGTTCACCTGCTTCGAGCCGCTGAGAAGATCTTCACTGATACACTTTGCCGCATCCTGATACTCTTTGACATGACATTCGGCCTTTTCCTGATTCTCTGGTACTCAAAACTGTAAATCGCTCCTTTTTGGCTTTTCTCGGGCAAAAGGCTTCTGCAAATGCTTTCCGTGTTCATCTTAAATGATATCGACGCTGATTGTTTATGAAAATAAGTAAAAATGAAGAAAAATTGCGCCAACTGCGGATTTTTGGGCCTGAGGGTAGCTGAGCGATGAGCTAGGCACTAATTGCGTATCGAAAACTGCCTCTGTTTCTGAATCTGGGCTTCCTTCGCTGCGAAAATTGCACTTCGCGCAAAAAATTAATGACGACGTCAGCATGACGTCAGCAGGTGGGACCCAGTACGGCGGATTACGTCAGCATGATGACGTCAGCAAGGTGACGTCAGCAGTACGACGGGTGACATGGTATTGACACGGTGGTAGTGATGTGGTAGGGTGACTTGACAGTACGGTGGCAGGAGGCCGACGCAGGTTGATGACGTCATAGGTGACGTGGTGCTGACATAGGAGGGCGGAAGGCGGTAAGCGGTTTCGGGCGCACCACCTTTGTGCAGAAGGTGGTTTGAGAGGAGGGGGCTCCGCCACAGCCGAGAGGGTGACACGTGGCGGGAATACGGCGGGAAAACCGCCCATCTACCGGATGCTAACCATCGGCGGCTTGGGATATGAGAAGGCCCGCCCACCGTAGATCTTGGGCGCTGACGATCGGACGACTGGCAGCATGGATGAAGCGATAGAGGGATAAAGGACGGGGCTCGCGGGAATATTCACATTTTAATATAGCGCGGCGGGGGGTTTAAAACTTAGGAAATGTGGGTTTATTGTTAGTTTTAAGCGGGGGGGGGGGGGTGGAATAACTTAATGTTTAATAAAACTTTTAAACATTAAACTTTGGGAAAGCGATTGCAGAGGGGTGAGAATATGAGAAAAGGGGTGGGTGAAGGTTGTTAGTCTGACCAGATGTCAGAGTAACTCTAGGACACAGATGGGCTAATAGCAGCCCCAGATGGACTGCTATTTCCCAAACTTAAAAGAATAAGGCTATAGTGCCAAAGGGGGGAATATGTACATAGGGGAATTTTATACATAGTTTTAGTAGGGGAAGGGGAAACAAATAGGGAGCTAGATAATAGAATTAGTAGTTAATATGGAGATGACAAGAAAGCGCTAAGGTAAGGGACCTTAGTCTATTTTGGGGAAAAGTGACTCAGAGAGGAAAAATGGACAATCCTTGAGTAAAGCAGATCTTTACCAAGGCTACTGATATGGAAAATGATGAAACTAAGAGGAATCAAGCAGATCTTGACCTCTTCAGGGAAGTTAGTAAGTGATTTGGGGAATAAGAAGAAGGGGGAGTTAGTGATGTCCAGCTTGAGCTCCTCCAAATGAAAACTGCCTTGTAACTGTGATCTGAAAGATATGACACTTTGAAACACAAAATTGATCATAAATCAACATTCTACAACCTCAAAACTACCTACCCAGCCTACCTTCCTAACATTTTTTCTTCTTTTTGCATGGGTGCACTTGGACTTGCAGACCCTGATTATCCTTTTTTCTTTTTTCTGTCCTCCTATATAAATCTACACTTATTTCTGCCAAGGGCCAGATTAAGTAGTTGGGCTCCTTTGATTCTCTACCTATCTACAAATCTGCCAAGATTAAACTGTTTGGACAGATATTCAACTCTATATTCTAAAACAGGAAATTGAAACCTAGGGAGGCCAAGATTAAACTGTTTGGCCTTCCCTTAACTGAAGAAACTCATCAAAAATGGAACAACTCATCAAAATTGGAATACAACAGTGGCATTTGGACTAGCACATTTTCATGGCATCTTCTTTGGCCTCTTTTGGAAATATGGAACACTGCAGCATGCAAAGTATGACATATTTGGCATGTAAAAATGTCAATCATGAAAGATGAACACCTGTTGCAACAGGAGGCTAACAGGTTCATCGGAGAAAAATGGTCGTTACATGGCGAGAACACGAGCATGAAGAAGAGGACATGGTTGATTTACATGATTTGGGTACGGTAACTGCATTGCGGAACTGTGGTTTGCTCAAGTTCTTCTGCATTTCTAGCATGAGGCAAAAAATCAAGTTGTTGCAATATTTCCTCAATGCATGGGATCCTACCAACCAGGTGTTCTAGATCAGAGGCAAATCCATCCCCTTGACTATCATGGACATCTATTTTTTGACCGGTTTATCGAGGCGTGGTGCCCCTTTCTCACTATCAGGTTCCGCCTGTGGGGGTGAATCCGTGAGGGATTGTATTCACTGATACTGTAGAGAAGGATCTTAGCCGAGTAGGGATGGCAAGATCAACATCCGAGATGTCACTGATCGGTCTTTGAGGACCATCTTGTTCACCTTTGCTAGACTGGATGGTAGTGTGGCTCTTCACTTGGCCAACAGGTCCTATATGCAGTATGCCTTAGAATGCCTTGAATCAAAGGTGTTCAACTGGTGTGATGCAGTACTTCCGGTAATAAAAGAACAGCTTACCAAGGTGAAAAATGGGCGATTTAAGAACTTTGGCTATGGTTCCATTTTGATCGCTTTTGCCTTGGAGAAGATCCCACTGATGCAACCACAATACATTTCACTTGGTTTGTCACCACTGACTGAGCCACGAATGCAGAGATGGGTTGACCTTATGGCCTGACATGCTAGTCAGCCACATGTTTCTTTCTCTGATGCCTTCTTCGAGTGGTTCAACCGTCAAGAGATGGTTTATACCAAGTGTCCATACGCTGGTATGGATTTCTGGGTGACCCAGATTTAGTGTTGCCGGCTGGTGAGCAGTGGAGTGCTATAGATAAAATTTCTGACCATACCCCTGTTTATTGCTTTTATAATGTTCCTGTGCTTCCTTTTTTCAAGACTAATCAAAACTCATGTGCTCATGCAGATGTCGGACCGGTGCGACCAGCAGTGCGCCTGAGAGCACCAGCTGCCGTTCCAGCAGGAGAGGCTGTAGGGAGGGCTGTCCTTCGCGACCTGGATGTGGCCGAGACTCTTGCAGCATTGCAGGATCAGATCAAAGGCCTCACTCTCGGTATCCCGGATGTGAGGACTGACGAGCTACCTCTGAGATTACAACGACATACTACTGGCATGCCACGTCGATGGACTAGGCTTTTACGCATGATTGCACAGGCGGTGACTTGTTATCACCAGCACCATTAGACTAGGGTGCCCCCTAGTATTTTGAGTTTTTGGGTCATTTGACCGATTTTGTCTTGGACACAGAACACTATGTGTAAACCATAAATAGTTATATATATATATATATATATATATATATATATATTTGTTTTTCAGAGCTTCATTTTGGTTAAGTTACATGATCTTGATGCAAATATTGATGAGATGCTTTTCTTTTATAAATGTCGCAAATGTCTATCTAACACATAATCTGCCAATGAATCTTTCAATGTGTTTAAGTTTCTTGAAATATGCTGATATTGGATTGAATCGAACTGTCTTTCCAAAATCTTGACCCTTAGAAACATGCGATAGATAGCTGGATTCCGTACAGAATAGATACCGGTGAGCTGTAGAATGACAAGCTGTGAGTCTAGCCTGACAAAAAGTCGGCGTATGCCATGTGCGATGGCATCAGAGAGGAGCTCTATCAACGCACTGTATTCAGCGATGTTGTTAGTTGATCGGCCAATACATACCCCTCTGAAACTTACTAACTCGTCGCTTGGATCAAATATGGCCCAGGCCGTAGAAGATAGGTTCCGCGAACTACGGCTTGCTCCGTCGGCATATCCAACAAATGATTCCAATGGGTTTGACATCTGTAACAAATGAAAAAGTGGATTACCTAACCAAAAACGATTTCTCTTATCGAAAACAAAAATGTAACAAAAGCATAGGGGTTACTATACTGAGTCAAGCATAATAACGCTTAAGGTACAACTTGTTGTGGCATTGCGCCAGTGGAATCCCATCATAATCCACTAACTCGTAGGTTCCTTTTGCTAATACATGCTTAACAATACAGGGGCCCATCCATAAAGACTTGAACTTACCTGCTCCTAACTTTTCGGACTCCTGGTCGTAATGTAAGACCAGGTCACCTTCTGAGAAGACACGGGGTTTGACATTCTTGTCGAAATGCGCCTTGACTCATTTCTTATGGGCTTTGTTAACCAAGGTGGCATCATGATGGGTTTCATCCAATTGGATTAGTTCCAAGAAACAAGACTCTTCTTTTGAAGTTCCGGGGAGAAGGTCGACTATGAGCTTGAGGGATGAGATTTCGCACTGAACTGGTAAGATCGCTTCCAGGCCATACACCAGCTGAAAGGGTGTAAACCCGATCGCATTCCTTACCGATGTCTGGTATGCCCACAAGGCCGAGTATAGGATCACGTGCCAACTCCGCTTATGGACTCCAATCATCCTTTGCAGCATGCGCTTCAGGACCTTGTTGAATGCTTCAACTTGCCCGTTAGCTTGCGGATAATACGGAGTAGAGATATCGTGGGACAGTCTTAATTTTGCAGCCAATTCAACCATCATGTGATTGCGAAAATGCGATCCATGATCTGTGACTATAGCTTGTGGAACACCGAAACTGGAGACTACATGATTGAAAAAGAAACGAGCAGCTGTTTCACCGCTGTTGTTTAATGTAGGCATCGCCACAGCCCATTTGGTAAAATAGTCTACTGCGACTATGATATACCCATGCCCCCCGGCCGAGGTGGGGTTACATGTCATGAAATCTATGCCCCATTTGGCAAATGCCCAACAACAACTACTAGTTGCAGAGGTGCGGGTGGTATTCTGGTTTTGCGATCGAAGATTTGACAGGCATGGAAACTTTTGACTGCAGTTATGCAATGCTTGAACATTGTTGGCCAGAAGTATCCTGCTCGTAAAATCTTTTGAGCTGTAGCATAACCAGATTGATGCCCCCCACACATGTCTGAATGAAAATCATTCAGGACTTTTTTGGCCTCCTCATCCGCGAGGCACCTCTGCATAACTGTATCGATACCACCATGGTAAAGTGTATCATCGACGATCATGTAGTCTTTTTCTTGGTATCGAGTACGTCGCTGCTCTGATTGGGAGGTATTAGACCTATATTTTGGGTCTGGAGATAGATGATTATATCTCCATACCACGGATCGCTTGAAGATATCAGAAACAAAGATTCATCCACGATTGTTGCATTGGATGTTTAATTGTTGGACGACAATGGGAGATCACATAGCAACTCCATGAAAACCAGAGCTTTCTTTGATTTTGATTTTACGAATTCCAGATCAAACTCTTGTAAAATTTCTATCCATTTGGAATATATGCCCCCCAGTAACTGTCGCGACAACATATAAGTCATGGGGTTGCAATCCGACAAAATGGTAGTTTTTCGAAAGAGGATGTAGTGTCAAAATCTCTGTATCGCTTGAACAACTGTGAGAGATAGCTTTTCAACATAGGAGTACTTGCTTTCCGTATCATTTAAGTTTCAGCTTAAATAATAGATAGGATGTTCAATTCCATTGTCTTCTTGAACTAAAACCATTGCTATGGTTGTATCTGCTGCAGCCAGATATAGGTTATAGTCTTTTTGATAATCAGGAGCATACATTAATGATGCTTTTATTAGGGATTCCTTTAAAGCATCAAAGGAAGCTTGCGCGAACTGATCCCAGATGTAGGGTACTTCTTTTTTCAACAGACGAGTATAACCTTTAGCAAGTTTGGCATAATTTGGAATGAACCTCCTCAGAAAGTTTGCTTTCCCTTGGAGTTTCTGAATCTGAAGCAAATTTGAAGGTGGAGGCAAATCAATGATTGCCTGAACCTTACACGGGTCGAGACGAATCCCATCCTTCGAGACCACAAATCCAATTAAACGACCAGAACTGGCACAAAACACACATTTGTGTGGATTGAGTCGTATCTTGTAGTGTCGGCAACATAGAAATATCTCTCTCAAATGCTGCAGATGATCGGTCCGCTTTCGCGAATGAGCCGGAAGATCGTCGAGATATGGTTGAACGATGTTTTTGATGTCATGGAAGGCATAATTTATTTCCCTCTGAAATGTTTCCCCTGTGTTCTTTAAACCAAAGGGTAGCTTGCGGTATGCGAATGTGCCCCACGGATAAATAAATGCAGTCTTTGACTGGTCCTATGGGCGGATATTTATTTGATTATACCCAGAAAATCCATCCATAAATGAAAAGATTTCACATCCGGTGCATTCATCAATTATTTGGTCAATAAAGGGTGTAGGGTAGTTGTCTTTTGGACAAGCTTGATTTGCATCCCTATAATCGATGCACACTCTAATCGTTCCTTGCTTTTTCATTACAGGAACAATATTCGATATCCAATCGGTTAGAGGAACCGGGTAAATAAAACCAGCATGGAGAATTTTTTCAAATTTCGCCTTGATGGCAGCGGCTTTCTTGGGGTGCACCTGCTGTAGCCGTTGTCGTACCGGTTTGACATCTGGATACATCTTAATTTCATGTTCAACTATGCTCGAGTCAATGCCTAGCATTTCATCATATGACCAAGCAAAGACATCTCTGAACTCACGAAAAAGAGCGTAATATATTTCCAGTTCTGAAGAAGAACAAGATTTGTCGACATGAATATTCTCTACAACATCTGTTTTGGTCGAGATATTGATGGAGATAGTCTCTTCAATATTGGACAAGTTTCGCTCGGAATCCACCGTATTTACAGTATTTCATAGAAATCAAAATCTGAGGGATGATCAAGGTCACTGGAACTATCTTCCTTACAATCCAGAAGATGGGAACGATGGTGGTAATCTTCCCATGGTGCCCCGTCAATCATCATTGACTGAACAATTCCTTCGTCTGTAGAATGTACTTGCGACCAAGGTTCTAAAGGGATGCCATATTCCTTAGACCTATCTATCCAAATACTTGATGAGCGTTGATTTGGGTTTGCCTCACAAGCTGAAAACATTGATTGCTACAATATTTCTATTGGGCTTGGAGGCAATACCTGCTGATGATCCATGCAAATATCGTTTTCGGACATCTTTTGAATAGAAGATATCATATTGCAGGTTCCCACCGTGGTCACTTCTGCCAGATTGTTTGGAGGCGGTAGGGCAAAACTCCCCATTAATGTAGGGTCTTTTAGTAGGCCTACTCCGATATTTTAAAGTGATTGAGGGCTTCCATGGATCATCGGAATGCTTCCTGTAACTTGTGAACTATTTGGGAGAAATGTTTGTTGGTTGACGATTGTTATTCTTCCTTGGAAGGGAAATGCAATCTTCCTGAAGTACGTCGACACAACTGCAGCCATAGCATATATCCAAGGCCTTCCCAGTAGGATGTTGTAATCGAGGTTTTCGTCGATAACTTCAACATCAATTTCTACTGTTTTCCCCCCAGTTCTACTTGCAAGTTACTTAAAATCCCGTATGGGGTGTATGTTCGTCCATCAAATGCTTTTAATGTTGTCGACGATCGTGACAAGGGTGGAGATCCTAAATTTTTCCAGCAACTCATCAACATAATACATGTAGATGCCCCCTCATCAATAATTGTTCGACGAACAGTTTTGTTGAGGGATTTCACTTGAATAAGGAAAGCTAGTTGAGCTGGTAACTGAGGGTCATATCCTTTATGATCAAAGGCCACAAGATTGGAATCCGCTGGGTCAATCCCACCTATTGCTGATAATAAAGCTTGCTTTTGGGAGGGGCAATTTTGTAGTACCTCAAGTGTCGACATAGCGGATGGCGATTGGGCCAGATCCTCCACTATATTATAATGTTGTGCTGCTCTGGCATGAGGATTAAATGTCAATTTGTGTACTACTCCCTTCGGCGGCTTTATCGTTAGCTCAGGAATGATGGGTGGCACAACTTCGGTCGAAGTTGTTGTCGAACTACTAGGTTGATCATTAGCCTTGTTGTTCGACAGTTGTGGATTCCCGTAATCTTTATTCCTTGTCAATATCAAAGCATCATTTTGCTGCTTTGAAACAGACAACATTAGCACTTGGGACGGGGAAGCATTGTCACTAGCAACCAGATTTGTTCCTGGATTTGGAAATGGATCAGTCAATACCGCCGAGGTTTTTGAACTCTTCAAGAATTTTCTAAGCTCAGCTTTATGTGGACAATCTTTCGTCCAATGATCCTCATCACATATAAAGCATGGATGACTTGGTTTCCTATCTCCAGAAGGGTTTGCAGAAGATTTTTCAGGAGATGACTCCTCCTGTTTTTTCTTCTTCCCTTTCTTTTTCTTCTTGCCTCCTGGTTGCTTTGGTTCTTTGCCTTTGTCAGTCGACACGACATTTACTTCCGAGGCAAGAAGTTCTTCATTTTCATTTTGACTAGAAACCGTGCAAGCTTTCTTCGATGTATCCTTTACGGTTTTCGTGCTAGTCGTACCAATCACACCATCTCTGGCATGAGAGTCTTTGTTTGATTTAGGAGGAGGAGGAACAGAAAATTCCAGTCTAGGGGCATCAGGGATTTTGTCATATAGTGTGCCAGACTGAGTATAGATCAAGTCTATATTGCACACAAGCAATGACTTGCTCTTCAGTGACAACTCCTCCCTTTTCAACATCTTCTGTTATAGAAGGTAACAATGAATTAATAAACCATTCAGCTAACAGCTGATCAGGAACATATGTTTTTACCATTCTACGACGACGCCGCCACTCATGAATATGATCAGATATGTGGGTGGCTGTAGTTTGTTTGAAATTGGTAAGAAGCTCTGTCCCTGTTTTGTACCTTATGGGTAACTGAAAATGGGTTAAAAAGGTTGTGGCAAGGGTACTGAAGTTATCAAATGAAGCTCTAGGCAATTCAATGTACCATTTTGCTGCCAGACCAGTTAACGTTCGCTGAAAGAGGCGAAGCCTAATCCAATCATCATTTAGAGTGTTGGATGAACACCAAAGATGAAAGGTCATCACATGATTCAATGGGTCTTCACCCGGATTTCCATTAAATTTAGGAATATCTGACAGAAGTTTATGAGGAATTGCCGGCCACCAAGGGGCATAAGCGATTGATTCGTTTGTTAGCCAATTTAGATCCGGTAACTCTAAAGTCGCCACGAAGGGCAACTGTTGATTCAGGTTTGGCGAAGCATACCCAAGATAGGATGGTATCGCCTAAGCAGTGGGTCTTTACATACTAGCATAATGCATTTGATGCTGATAACTTTGGTAAGGTTGATGAGCATAACCATTATGAAATGATTGATGTTGACTGTTTTGAATATATGGCTGCCCATTACTTGCAAAGATTTGTTGCTCATATCCTTGGTAAGCTTGTTGGAATTGTGGTTGTTGATATTGCACCAGCCATGGTTGCGAAACCATTTTCTGTTGTCCAATACTAGCTATTTGACCAAGATGAGGGGTAATAGTACCTGTTTGAACCTGGGTCACTCCGGTTAGGGAGCCACTAATCGGTGATTTCAGTTGTGTCATGGAGACAGGAGGCTGTTGTATTACGACCTGAGAGACTTGAGGTTGACATACAACAGGCAACACTTGTACTTGCGACACTGTCACAATGGCCGGTGTAGTGGGGATATTCGACACAGGTAGGCCTTGTTGCATTGAGTATACAACTCTTGGTTGTTGAGGCAGTATTGGCACCCAACTGCTGGATGTAATTCCAGCATGACCTGAATTCTGTTGCAAACTCCCATATGGTTGTTCTCTTGAAGGAAACAATGAAAGGGCATATTGTCCCCCATATGGTGGCAATCCAGTGCTCAAAGGAATGACTGGCCTTTGGGGATCAGACTGCCTAAATTAACACTGTTGCAAAGGATCAATTTGTTGAGACTCAACATAAGAGATTCCAGATATTATTCCAGACGAATAAACGGGAACAAACCATACTGTCGAAATAGTCCCTAGGTGGACTCCATCTAGTGGTTGAGAGCTAGTTGGGATAGATGGTACACGAGCGAACATTGTTGGAGTAGCAGTAGGAGGTTCTGCTGCTGCTGCATCATATGACACGGTCCTAGATGTCGACGGTTGTTCAGATATATCTAGCCTATCCAAAATATTTCCTAGCGATTCTACAGGAACTTGCGATGAAGGGAGACTAACTTCTGATGACGAAGGATATAGGTGATCCCGGCTCCAAAATGCAATGGAGTAATGGATGGAGGATCCTCGACAATCTCTTCTATAGTAATCAATCTAGGCGGAAGAGGTAGACCGTCAGGTCCGTAAAATATTTCTGGTGCCGAAGAAGGAATAGATTCTGCAGTGACAGATGTTTGGGGAATAACACCTTCCGAATCAACTGTAGATGGAGCCGGTTCAGGACTAGAAGTGTTTACCATCACACCAGGATAAGTTCTAATGTCCTCTTGTGGCTACAAAATTTCTTCTGTAGAGGCAGGGATACCAGAAACGGTTGGAGTAACCGGAGTCCCTGAGGATGTCGGAACACTTCTTCCAACCAAACCAGGGGACTTTGATCCGGTTAAACGAGTTCGCTTTGTCCGGAATAGTTTCTCTTTCAGAGTCAAAGACGGTTGACTCGTAAGTCTCCGTGAACGACAGGGTTTCGATTGACATTCTTCCATGATTGTGAATTACTCAATCAACTCAAAATAGAGGGGAAAATGATTCCGAATTAAATGAATTTTAGACGCTTTGACACAACTTGCTTTTTCAATTTTTAAGAGTCGAGAAAAAGAAAAATATGACTCTAGTCACCTTCGATTTTTAATGAGCCTGAAGTGACAAGTGCTCATATGGACCTTTTCCTTTAAGGAGTCTGAAAAGGAACATAAGAGACTACTATGGAAATCTAGACAGAGGGATTACTAAACCAATCGCAAAACTGCAGAATACTTTTTATGGTACGAAATTCAATCTTCCCGAATGCTGTGTTCAGTGCATTGCGATCGATAGGGTGCCAGAGACAGCTTCCTAAGGATAAAGGATATAACTTATTGTGGTCTCCCAATATCTAGTCGACGGTACGTGGGAGCACAAGTCCGTACTGGAACTTTTTGTGTCAAAGAGGAGGAATCACCTAACCAACAATGAAAGCAATAGTTACCAGGCTTTATGACGGTGGAATACGTCTCTAGCCTAGACTTCTAAATGTTGTGCGTTAGGTTCCAAAGTGTTTTTATGTTCATTGAATTTATTTTACAGTTGATCTTTCTTAAGAAGTTTGCCTTTCAGGTTCACCGCATGATGTAGATATACAATTCCTAAAATGAAATCTAAGATGATAAACAATCGTTTAATCTTCTTTTTGCAATGAGAATCCTAGCTACTAAGGAAAGAGAAATGAGATTCTTTCAACATAGAGCAGAGAGAACACACTAGATGCACTGTCCTAAATCAAACTAACAAGCAGTCTAAATGCAAATGCACATGCATGTATTTGTTTTCGCTTTCTTAATGTGTGAATGACAAAAAGAATGCTAAGTACAAATTTGAACCGTTTCAAGCGACAATACTGACGATTTTCTTTTCAAAAATCGAAAGGAAGATAATGACGACACTTTGCAATTTTGAATTGAAAACTTCTTTCGACACTTGAAAAACTATTAATTCAAATCAAATACAAGAGTAACAGTGTAATCGACCATCAAGAACAATAGGATTATTTTCTTTGACTGAAAACGACACTTGCGACACTTTCAAATCAAAAGATGACAACTTGATTACGCTACTTCTCTGTAAAGGAGAACCATAAATGGCGAACAATACATAAAAACATTTACAATTCCTTGTACTATGGAGGCTGAATCATACAAAGGAAGGGAGTTTCCATAGAGGTATACTGATCATAGACAACGAAACTCCTGAATAAAGCTGAAGAGAGTGAACAAAAACCAAAATCTAGAAGCAGAAGAGGTCTTATCTGATCATCGCACCTATAACATAGGGAAAGTGCGATGCATCTCACCTACTGCACACGGGAGGTGCGATGCATCCAGATTCCCAAGAGGAGAAGGTGCGATGGTCTAGGGACGAGACTTCAATTGGGTTCTTGGTCATAGTTTGCAGCTCAGTTCAGGGATTTAAGCCGAGCAAACGATAGTCAGTAAATGCAAATCACAGTGGTTGATCTAAAGAGGCTACTTGAGCAACCACCAGGGCAATTAGGATGTTTGCAAATCAATTGTTCAGTTTATAAACAAAACCTGGAGATAGACTGAAGCATCATTGATCTACTTTGCACTTGCATAGAAAATGCAGTTCGAAGGCTAGCTGGCTTGACTTCAGGCTTCGTCTGTAAGTTTATAAAGCAAACAAATATAGACAAGCAAACAAAATACTCGATCCCTAGTGGAGTCACCATTTTGTTATCGGGAAATCTAGTGTCTATGCAGAGCTGCTAGTCCCACTAAGACGGGTAGCTATCTTAGAAACAAATAGATTAAAGTTACTTTCACTTTCCTTTACGAGAAGTAGATAGGAGAGGAGCAAAGAATACCAACCTCGATCTTTCGCTTGGTTCTCTGCTTGTTCCTTCTCCCCTTTGACAGATCTTTACCGCTCCTCCCTTGACCTATCCGCTTCAAAGAGAACCTGTAAAGTCAAAGCAGCATAATACCTTCAAAGTGCAGAGATCTACAATCGTAAACAATATAGGACCAAATATATATTGACCACACAAATGCATATATTAGCAAACATACAATAATGTGGAGGAAAACTTGAATAGCCTTATTGATATAGAGATTAGAAGAGAGGATTACAACCCATTGATCTAACTCAGCATCATCCTCCCAGCATGAAAGCCCTTCTTCACCTCATGAAAAGCTTAGATCACCCAACACTATGATATTCCACCAAGAAACCAACAACACTTCCTTACAAGATACAAGATTCTAGCCTTTGGATCTCTGGGATGAGGGATCCATATATAGATGATTGCAGGGGGGTGAGTCAGCTTCTGGGACTTTGATGAGTGTCCTCTCTCTGATAGTCCTTGATTCCACTTGGAGTTTGATGATCTCTTACTCATCCCTGGGCAAATTCAGAGAGGCAAGTGTCAGAGGAGAAGTTTCTAGAAGATTCCATGATCATCCACCTTGCAAACTGTCTCTGCCATTTGTCTACTCTCACCCATCGCACCCTACAGAAGGGATTTTCAGTATGCATTGCACTTTTTGCACTGAGTAGGTGAGATGCATTGTACCCTTTGCACTGAGCAGTCTTTATGGTCTAGGTTTGACCAGTTTTGAGCAGTTTTCTGTGGAGAAATTCTGGGAGATGATGTTATCAACTGACCTTGTTCCTTTAGGGCATGGAACAACAATTTTAGGGACTCAGAAGCCCTTGGTTTATGGACATATGTGATTGGGGTTGCAGTGCCCAAATATGTCTATAACAAATCCCATGGTCTTTTGACCATGGGTAGATCTTTTACAGCCGAAATTACATTTCCAAAATAAATTTGGACAACCCTATGACTCTTTAACACCTACATGCTCTGCGACCATAAAATGCGGAGTCTTTACACTTGGATTACAAAATTTGACCAAAATATGGTCTTTTAGCTCCAAAACAACCCTTGGGGGATCTCGTACCCAAGAGGCCCCCAACACAAACATCATGAATCACCCTCAAGTCACTCTGTAGGTGCGGAGATCTTAGTGCGAAGCCATCCCAGTTCCATTTGGATGATCGCAACCTTGGCAGCGCATTGAGCGACTGCCTGCTAGACTTCTTCGACTCTCTTCTCGGTGACTACCACTGAACTGCCACCCTGAATATTTTGCTGAGTTGCTTGCAGTGTCGTGAGATTTCCTTCAATGGAAGTTGTGACCGTATATGCCTTGTCTATCCATGGCTGTAGGCACACTTTTAAGAGTGCTTCTTTGTGCCGAGTAGCATCCACCTGTTTCTTAAGTGCCTTTTCCTCCTACATTCGTGTGAGCCTCTGTGTAAGAGTGACCATCTGTGTGGTCCCTTTGACCTTGTCATATCTTTGTTCTAGCTCGCGTGCCTCTATCTCTGGCGTTCTACATTCGGGTCCTCCTGCAGTGTGGTCAGGACCTCCAATGATTGTTCAAAAAGTCGCATGTAGTATGCTACTGCGTTGTTGACCACCATTATTGTTGTCGTAACAATGATGGCACACTATTCCCTGACTTCTGACGGACTTGAAGGTTGATCCCTCAGCTGCAATTCTACGATCTGCAGGTTCAGCTCTAGCTGAATTGTGGCCATCTCTGTTTGAGCGTCGTGCACCCCTGTGGCCAACTTGCAGGCGTGCACATCAGCCATTCTTCTGCCTGAATGTCCAACTCTAGGATCATTTTGTTGAAAAGTGTGCAACAAGAAATGCTTGTTGAGAGTGCAACAAGATGATGGAGCTTAGTGAAAAGAGTCGCCTTCACTAAGTGGGCCCGCAGGCTATTTTTGGCGCAAGTCTATTTTTAGACATATGGATCATGTCTATGGATGATTGATCAAGTTGGGAAAAAAATAGATGGACTTCTATTTTTGATGAAAGTGTGAGTGATCACAGTGTGAGTGATTACAGTGTGAGTGATCACAGTGTGAGTGATCAAAGTCAAAAATAGAAAAGTCAAATATTATTATCTCACAATAATATTTGGACTATAAACTTAATCTTATTCTCTTGGAGCACTTCAGTTTGAGCTACGGAAGTGGCACATGCAGCTGTCAGAAGGAAATTCGTTTTTCTTATGAGTCAGTTGAGTTGTTTCATGCATGACTTCAGTTAGAACTCAAGTGAGTTGAGTTTAGTGGACTGGAGGTACAGTTGATGGAGTTGTGTTCAGTTTAGCTTTGTTAAACTGGTTGTATTTAGTCTAACTGATCAATAGACTAAAGATGAGTTGGGTGAATTAGTTATTAATTAATTCACAAGTTATTAACTCATAATGCAACTATAGAATACATCAGTTAACTCAGTTGCATGTCAGTGCATGTTCAGTTCAGCAGGGACAGGTGTTAGAGGATTAGATTGCTATCAGTTGTGACTATAGTTGTGCATGATGATTTGCACAATCAAAGGATTGAGTATGCCAATGAGTTTGCTCACGTATCTTCATGATATTATAGCTGTTGCTCACGTCCAACATAGTGTGGGTGACTATTTTGCAGTGTAAAAATCGAGTTTGGGAAGCTATTCTCATCAGTTCTCGAGCAGGTTTGAGCAGTGGAGGCAGGCAAGCAGCAGGGGAGATTTGGAGATCAAATCTGAGCTGTATTGTGTGTAACAGGTGGAGATACTTGTGAGAAGTATTATGCTTTGTATTGTTACATGATTCAATCAATATAATATACAGATAGTGTGGGGTTTTTAGCGAGATGCTTTCCCCGGGATACATACTGTGTTTATGAGTTTGATTGATGCTTCTATGTGTGCCTGTGGATGTTTCTGCTTCTGTAATTTGATGATCAACGTAGAGGAGATTATGTATTATACATGTTCCGCTTAAATTGTATGATCAGGATAATCTCTGTTGAATATGTGTCATATTATTCAAAATTTCTACATGGTATCGGAGCTAGATGATTTGTAGAAAAAGTTTCTACATGGTATCGGAGCTGCTTGAATTGTAGAAGAGATTTTTACAGGATATCAAGCGAGGATTGATCATCAGATCTACTATTCAGGAAGTGTTTACATTCTATTTCTCTAGGCAGAGCCTGTAATCGGGCCAGGTAGCCTCTGGATTCATCCTTCCTTTGGAAGGTGAAATATCCGGTGAAAGCCCATACAGTCAATCTCTGTACGAGAAATATTGTGTTCTCACGAATTCTAGATCGGAAGCAGTTGAGTTTTGTGCTGGTGGAATTCGAATTTAATTCCAAAGCAAGAGATAAAACTCAGAAACATTCAGCTCAAGAATGGAGACAGTATGCCCAGGTAACTCACGAAGTTCATCCAATGCCGGGATGAGCTGGGAAGTGTGGGGGTTACTGTTGATGATGAGGATGGTGAGTCTAGGACTTATTGACCTTCCTAAGAGTTGGCATATCTACCAGGACTCGATGAATGGAAGGGAGAAACTGCCAAATTGGGAACGACCATGGTCGGATTTGATGCAGGAGGAGATTAGACGGAGCACCAGAGACAGTTCTTCATCCATGCAGGATGAGGAGAACTGTGCCTTAGCGAGTAAGGCGAAGAAGGGGAAGGAGAATATTTCTCTTTTCGAATCTTGTTCTTCCAGTGATGGGAAGAAAGTTGACAAGTCGAAGGTGCGATGCTTTCGTTGTCATGAGATTGGTTCACGGGTCAGCAACCTGTATGCTCTTGAGGTTCAAGATGCATGCAAAGCCTTGAGGAGCGAGGCAACTGATGGAGACTTGGTGGTTGAGAGGGAGCGTATATTACCTCTCAACATGCAGAGCCAGAAGAAGTCTCAGACGATTGTGGAGGAGCCACGATTGGTGCAGCAGCTTCAGGAGATTGTGGAGGAGCCACAACGAGGGAAGCTGAGAGGAGATAGAGTAGAGACATCTGCTCATCCAGAGACCTCCAGTAGGTGGAAACTTCAAGCCAGGTGGGCTGAGGGATCGCATGCATCCATACCTCCAGGTAGGAGGTGGGGTGATGTGGATTGATTGTCCCAAGGAGGAGGGGCAAGATCCTTGAGGTACCCAACCTCTTGGATGAGACCTTGCTACGGGAGCCCCGATGTGTAGTAGCAGGAACTGACTGATTGGGTAGAGACAGATGCGGATGGAGCGGCAGAGAGAGCGACAGTGCAGGGAATCCCAGGACAGCGCATAGCTAGCAGGCTGTAGCAATGCGAGAGGCACAAGTGTTTTGCACAGTGTTAGGTGGCACAGAGAGGTGTGCAATGGTGCGAGATGCATGGAGATGTTGCAGTAGCGCAGATGTCAGAGAGGGAGCACTTGTCAGCAGCAGGTAGAGCTTCAGCATCAGAGGATGTTTCTATCCCAACAGGGAGGTCAGTTGGGAGGTGCAGTGCGGATGCAATGCTGGGAGATAGAACCAGTAGCAGCACGGATGCAGTCAGAGATCAAAGTGACAGAGGCTAGAGCAGTCAGATACTGAAGAGCACAGAGATGCAGAGTTTCAGTTGACAGAGGCAATAGCAGTCAGAGACTTTGATGACAGAGCAAGTGGACCGGCCAAATGTGTTGCATGGAGAACATTCCAGAGTTACAGGATCGGGTTTGAGAGGAAGCCTTTCTTGTTGAGAGGGAGTGTTGAAAAGTGTGCAACAAGAAATGCTTGTTGAGAGTGCAACAAGATGATGGAGCTTAGTGAAAAGAGTCGCCTTCACTAAGTGGGCCCGCAGGCTATTTTTGGCGCAAGTCTATTTTTAGACTATGTCTATTTTTAGACATATGGATCATGTCTATGGATGATTGATCAAGTTGGGAAAAAATAGATGGACTTCTATTTTTGATGAAAGTGTGAGTGATCACAGTGTGAGTGATTACAGTGTGAGTGATCACAGTGTGAGTGATCAAAGTCAAAAATAGAAAAGTCAAATATTATTATCTCACAATAATATTTGGACTATAAACTTAATCTTATTCTCTTTGAGCACTTCAGTTTGAGCTACGGAAGTGGCACATGCAGCTGTCAGAAGGAAATTCGTTTTTCTTATGAGTCAGTTGAGTTGTTGTATGCATGACTTCAGTTAGAACTCAAGTGAGTTGAGTTTAGTGGACTGGAGGTACAGTTGATGGAGTTGTGTTCAGTTTAGCTTTGTTAAACTGGTTGTATTTAGTCTAACTGATCAATAGACTAAAGATGAGTTGGGTGAATTAGTTATTAATTAATTCACAAGTTATTAACTCATAATGCAACTATAGAATACATCAGTTAACTCAGTTGCATGTCAGTGCATGTTCAGTTTAGCAGGGACAGGTGTTAGAGGATCAGATTGCTATCAGTTGTGACTATAGCTGTGCATGATGATTTGCACAATCAAAGGATTGAGTATGCCAATGAGTTTGCTCACGTATCTTCATGATATTATAGCTGTTTCTCACGTCCAACATAGTGTGGGTGACTATTTTGCAGTGTAAAAATCGAGTTTGGGAAGCTATTCTCATCAGTTCTCGAGCAGGTTTGAGCAGTGGAGGCAGGCAAGCAGCGGGGGAGATTTGGAGATCAAATCTAAGCTGTATTGTGTGTAACAGGTGGAGATACTTGTGAGAAGTATTATGCTTTGTATTGTTACATGATTCAATCAATATAATATACAGATAGTGTGGGGTTTTTAGCGAGATGCTTTCCCCGGGATACATACTGTGTTTATGAGTTTGATTGATGCTTCTATGTGTGCCTGTGGATGTTTCTGCTTCTGTAATTTGATGATCAACGTAGAGGAGATTATGTATTATACATGTTCCGCTTAAATTGTATGATCAGGATAATCTCTGTTGAATATGTGTCATATTATTCTGTTCCACTACCTCGTTGTGCTTCAGGCCCAACTTCTTGATATTGATGTGCTGCTCGCTCATCACCTGCAGAGTGGGACTCTCTCGGGCCCTAAGTTCCATGGTGACTCCATCCTGCAAGAGGTGGAGCATATCTCGAGGGAGCATGACCATATTCAATCCCATCCCTTTTAGGTTGCTAACCATGGGCTTATCGACCTCATTTTTGGTAGTAAGTGCCCCATCTGGTAGAAGTATCACGTTGGTCACCCTTGTGTGCAACGTCTTCACAATAGTTGAAGTGTTGGTCACAAGGTTGGTGGATACTATGCCATCCTATGGAGTGCGAGCCTGCAACTCCTGCACCTATGTCCGGAGAGTCCCTAATACTAATTGTTGCTATTCTTCGAACTGTTGGAGGGCCTCTGTAGTGACATCCCTCACTGTTTCTCCAATATCGTGCAAATGCCCCTCAGTGAGGGTGATTGGGTTGAAGGATGTTTTTGAAGCCTTGGTTTTCTTCTGTGACACTGCCTTCTCTTATAATCGCTGACACTTGAGTTGGGTGGATGTCATCTGCAGGTCCATGCCACCTTGTTCTGTCGGCTCCTCTGTTTCTGCCTCGGCCCCGGGCGAAGGTGAATTCTGTCCTTTGCGCTCTTCTCCTCCTATCTCCTGTTGTTCTTCCAATTTTGCGGCATCATGTGTTGCCTGGGTCTTAGCCTCTGCTTCCTCTTTTCTGCACTTCTCAGCTAGCTACGCAATTCTGAGCTTTGTTTCTTCCTTGTTAAGCTGCATGGAAAACTTGTTTGTTTCCACCGTAGAGCCTGTTGCAACGTGCCACTCCAGCAACCAAGAATCGAGGATTGAAAATATAACATCATCTATTGCAAGATAATGTAAACTATACCATGTGTTTGTCAGATCCTTCCACGCTTCGATAAAGACATGGTGGAAATTCGCCTTGGACTTTGCAAAGCTCTACAAACTAGTGGAAACTATGGGCGACAACCACGGCTTACGATTTATCCCCATCCAAATACTCATCTCCATCAAGACCCAAGAGATCTTGCTTTATTTTACGTGTTATGCATCCTTAGTCACCTCTAGAAGGTTTGGTGTGATTGAAGGGAATTGGCTATTTTCTAGTAGCTCCCATGCCATCAGTACAATCGATAGCAAGAGCCACCATCTTGCCTTGCTCCTTAGCCTTGTGACACTTCAAAAGGAACTTGCCACATAGATAAGTTTCCCAGTTGAACTGGACTCCTTCAGCGCATTGGGTTGCTAATGCAATCACAGGTGCGGGAACCTCATCGCGCGACACTTCTACATCACCTTCGCTGCTAATATTTGCGTTGCTACCTTGACTGCAGGGTTGTTAATGCTGGAGATGGAATATCCCCGTTTCTTCTTCATAGCTTCCATGAGGGCCAACTCACCACCTTTTCCTTCTGATATATTGGCCGGATCCTCCCTTGAGTAAGGTAGTCGTGTGATTTAATGGATCAAGTGGACTGTGATGGGAATGGGTTCCTCCAGCCATAAACACCCATCACGCACCAAGAAGAGAAATTGCTTGATGACGAAGATGGTCATTGGGGCGTGGTGGTAATGCGGTACCTAGAGCAGGTTGAGCAACCCATATTTCTCTACACTCTTGAGCCATGTCCGCGGCTCTAATTTGATCATTCCAGCAGTCGTGTCAATCAATGAGCGCATTAGCTGCTCAATCACTAAATGTGGGAATTTCTTGTGATCTAGGAGTCCCAATCTTCAAACTTTAGTACAGGAACCCACCCTAAGCGTGACCCCTAAAAAACAATGTCATCCGGGAGCAACAGAGTTTGCAGGGAGCTCTTTCTCTCGTCTATATCCTTTGGTACCTTGGCTTTGCCCTTGTGCAGAGGAACATATTCTAGTAACCTGGTAATAAGGTCTGCACCTTGGGTTTCAACTTTCATTTCCGAATACTCCTCATCTGCTAGGATTTCTTCAGATTCTTCCTTGCCTTCCTCCATATTAATGGCCTTCCCCTTTTTTTTGCAAAGTGAGCTTGGTCCATTGTGGGTTTCTTGATGAGATGCTCACCGGTAGCATATTCTGCTTATCCTTCTTTGGTCTCGATGTCCTGGGTGATTTAGGGTCTTCGACTACCACTTTGGCACTCTCTAGGCAGCTTCTACACCTCAATTTCCTGCGCGACTTCCTCAAGTGTTGACATCAATCTATTGAGGAGGTCCTGTGTCTCCTTTGACAATCTCTCAAGTGTTGAAATTCTCTCAAAGCCTCAAAATTCACACGGTCCAGACACACCTCATAGCGCAACAAGTAAATTTTCAAAATGCTAAGTGTTTTTCACTGGACAACCACCTGTGATTTATAGGGCCTTTTGAATTCAAATCTGACCATTCCCCCCACATTTGGCCCATTAATGCTAGATTGGTGACATATTTTCAAGAATCTAAACCATAAATATTGCCTTAAATGCCTGCCGCCTACTCCATTTGGCCACAATCTAACCATCAAATCGTGAATAGTGACTTTAATAGTCACTTTCTAGAGGACTTGTGCACTATTTCCACGAGTAGCGTCATTGCCTTCATGCTGTCGCAGACCCTGTGACACTTCTCTGCTTTGTGCAGTCTTGAAATCACGCAATTCCCCAACCCAAGCAGTGTATTTTATAGTCCCGCACCTCCTTTCAGCTGCTTGGAGCACTAAGACTGTGCTACTTTCATTTAGTCACATGCTCGGATGGACGGTGTATGGATTCAAGCGACTGCCATTCACCTTTCCTGGGAAGGGTTCTCCATTTAACTTGACCAATTGTACGCTCCTCCATTGGTAATATCCTTAATAACATAAGGCACTAACCAGTGCATCTTGAATTTTCTGGGGAATTGATCAAACTTACTATCATACAACACTTTAAATGTGCACAACTTGATGTGTCAATCATGCCATGCCTTTTCATGCTACTTTTGGACATGTTGGTGAAACCCACCCAAAAATCTTTCTTCTTCGAGCTCATCTAGCTACAAGTCTTTCTTCTAGGGCTCCACGATCCATCATACCTATGAGTGTTGTTATGTGTAGACTAGACACAACGTATTCCATAGACATTATAGATTCCACACCATAGACAAGCCTAAAAGGGGTTTGTCCCGTTAGCTTTTTGCATGTTGTTCGATAAGCCCACAATATTACAGGTATGCGTAGGTCCCAATCACTTTGTTGAGCATTGAAAACCTTGGTCAATGCATTTTCAAGCACTTTGTTGAATGCCTCCACTGCCCTGTTAGCCTGTGGGTGATAAGGTGTGGTCTTCTGGTGATATACCTGAAATTCCTCTA
This sequence comes from Pinus tabuliformis, assembly GCA_031772625.1. Classification (NCBI taxonomy): domain Eukaryota; kingdom Viridiplantae; phylum Streptophyta; class Pinopsida; order Pinales; family Pinaceae; genus Pinus; species Pinus tabuliformis. The sequence continues at coordinate 844,055,542 of CM062809.1, read as the reverse complement.
TTAGTGTACTGATCGTCTAATTCAGGAAGTCCGTACCATGATCACTCATCAAGATCCTTGGACATCCAAATCATGTTAGTACATGCTCAAATAGGAACTTTGCGGCAGTCATGCCCGTGCAATCCTTCACCAGCTGCGCTTCTGCCCAACGAGTCAAGTACTCCATCGCAGTGTTAATGTACCTCACTCCTATCTTCCCTTGTGGGTGAATGGGTCCTACAAAAACTATTGCCCACTTCTCAAAAGGTTGCAACGTCATTTGTTGATTCAAAAACATTTCATCTCGCTGCAATTGCCTGCTTTTTCTTTGACATACATCACATGCCTTGCAATATGCTTTTGAATCATGATGAAGGGTTGACCACCACAACTCGGTGCGTAGAATATTTTGCGTGGTTGCTCTCCCTACATAATTTCCTCCCGCGGTGCCCCCATGAGCATCCACGAGGATGCTGCTTCATTCAAACTTAGGTACATACTGTAGCAATATCTCATTAGTCCCCATCTTGTATAGATGCCCAGCAATGATAGAGAAATTTATCGCGCGCACGACTAATTCCTTCTTTTGCTAGATAGAGTATCCTTCTGGTGCAGTTCTCGTTGTTAGGAAGTGTATTATATTCTTGAAATGACCATCCGCAACATGCATTGCAAATAGCTATGCATCAGGTAATCCTTCTTCCAGGTTAGTAGGTTCCTCCCCTGTTTCGATACGTGACAGATGGTCTGGTCCCGCGTTCAATCATCCAGGCCTCACAACAACTTCAAAATCATACACTTGGACCAATAAGAGCCATCTACAGATTCATCCCCCCAACACAGGGTTATTGACCAAGTACTTCAGTGTAGAGTGATCCGTATACATCTTAAAGTGGCCTCATAGCAAGTAGTGTCAGTACTTCTGGAGCGCATACACCATAGTTAGCCCCTGGTGTTCAGTGGTAGAATAATTCTTCTTTGCTTTGGATAACCTACGACTTGTGAACATGATAGGGTGTTCCAAGCCTTCTCCGCCATCCTGTGTTAGTACTGCCCCCAGCGCCATACATGACGCATCAACATGTACATGAAAATCTTTCTTCCAGCCCGGGAAGACTAGAATCGGCGTAGTAATCATCTTTTCTTTCAATATATACGATATTTTCTTATAGTCATCGTTCCAGTAGAATGCGACATCCTTCTTCAACAATTTTTCTATCGACACAGTGATCTAGGCATAACTTGTGATAAACTTCCTGTAATATCCCGTATGTCCCAAAGTTGCACACCGCTGTTTCACACTCCTCGGCACTTCCAAGTTCAGAATCACCACGATCTTCGTGGGGTCTACCATTAGTCCTTATATGCAAACCACATGCCCTAATAGGTTCCCAAAAGGAACACAAAACACACACTTCTTGAGGTTGAGCGTGATATGGTATCTTCGATAGGTATCCAACATCAAGCCCAAGCTCGCTACATGGCGCTTAACTAGCCCAAATATAGTCCAGTCATCAAAATATACCTCCAGGAAATTATGAATAAATTCCTTGAATGCCGCAATAGCCACGTGAAAAAAGATAATAGGTGCATTCTTCAATCCAAACGGAATTATAATGTATTGGAAAAAACCCCACTCAGTCGCGAAGGTTGTCTTGCTCCTATCATCTGACACGATTTTGATTTGGTGGTACACAGAGAACCCATCAGTGAAGGAATATGCTTCCTGGCCACCTACATTGTCCAACATTGCATCCGTGAATAGAGTCGAGAAATGATCATGCACATAAGCGTCATTCAATTTTCTAAGATCCACTCATATCCTTTTATCATCCTTTTGCTTATTCTCTTGCACCACCATTGGGCTTACCCAATCGAATTATTCCATAGGCTCAATGATGCCTACTGCTAGCATTTGTCTAGCTCTACGCGGACCTTTTCCTTGTATTTTGGATTGAGTCAGTAAGGCCTTTGCTTAACTGGCTTCGTGTTGGGTTTTAACGTGATCTTCATCACTCCTAGATCTCCAATTATTCCTTTCAGGTCTGTAAACTTGGTAGGGAATATGTCTTGGTATTAGTAGAGAAATTCAACGACCTTATCTACCATTATTTCGTCCCAATAATCTTCAATCTTCGTGAATTTGGGTTTTGCCTTCTTACCGATGTTCATTTGTTTTGTTTTCACCGGCTCAGTTATATCAGGGTTCTCAATCTATGGTCCTTGAACCTAGCGGTGGCCTTCTGTTTCTGGAATGTTAATCTTCCGTGGATCCTCATCCTCATCTTCAACAGTTACATTATAACATTCAATCGCATGACTCAGCTGAGTAGCCCATTCAGGCTGAATCAGGTCTAAAGGATCTCGTGGTATCCTAAAGATGGTTGCTTTCATCTCTTGTAGTGCTTCATCAATACTGTCAAAACCATCCTCAAAACTAATTGTCAACATGAATCCTTCACACATAATATACGAAGCGAAACACAAAAAGTGTGATAAATGCAACTCAAGACATGAAAAGCGGGCTTACCCCAAACAACTGAGTTGAATGTGCTGACGACTTCTAGATGCAATGTGGGATGTCAGAGGTCTAAGGTCGATGTGAGGAATGAGCTTTGTAGCATCCGATTCATGAGTTTTGACAAAATCGAAGATGTGACGCGCATGCAACAAATCTAGGAAGAGCGACACTTGGTGGGAGATGTTTGAAATGATCCTTGCATGCAACCTCCAGCTGCTAAACGTAGATCCCTAAATCAAGGGATGCCTTTGCATGTTGTCTAGGGAGAAGAAACCCATGCATGAAAATTGGTTTTGCTCGGTCTGGTCAACTTAACTACACATGCAAGAGGTTTCTCAACTGCTGGGAGAAAATGTGTATTTCTGGAAGGGAGCTGGGCCAGCTGCCCATGAGATTTATCTAATTTCTAGGTAGAGAAGCTAGCTGCTACCTAGGATTGCGCAATTCATGGGTTGAGTAGCGCTGTTGGGAGGAATTGTGCAATTTTCTAGATGAAGCCCGACTGGCAGAATTGCGCAATTCTGGAGCCCAGCAGGGTGCCAAACATAATTGCACAATTTCTGGAGGGAAAGCTGGTCATTCTGCTATGATGGACAGGCTGTCATTCTGCAAGAAAATCACTGAAGCTTGTGTACTTGACGAAGCAAGACATGTTGTTGTGAAAGGTTGGTAGGGAGGCTCCAAAATGAAGCTAAGAAAAATCTTTGGAGGATGGTTGTAGCTGCTACAACAATACCTTTTGTCAGTTTAGTTTTGGAGCTCTCTCTCTATTATCTCTCTCACACTCTTGGACAATTAAAGTTTTCTTGGAGAAAATTAGCATTGGATCAAGAAAGGCAAGAAGGCAAAGACGAAGCAAAGATCAAGCATCTAGAATAGGTTTACGTGTAGGTATAGATTTGCATGTGTGATTTCCTTACTAGATTTGGCATGAATGGTTATGCATGTGTGTTCATGGATCTCTTGTTGCCACTGGCATAGGTTTTTCTAAGTGTGATAGTGTTATTCAACCTTGCCTTGCAATTTTAGGATTACTATGATGTGATGGGGTTCTCATGTTTTGGTTAATTTGGATTTCTGGATGGATTTGAAACTGAGTGATGTGGATCTCTGAATGAAATAAGACATGGCCTAGTGATCTCTTAACTAGAGTGTGGATTGTGGTAAAGCCATTGACCTAGTAACCCATGAACTAGACTGTGGGTTATGGTAAAGACATGTATTGTGTGCCTCGGTGGGCCTAGGAATCACCAACTCGTGAATGACAAGATATACAGTAAATCCTAGAGGTGGCTTCCCTTGATGAGACCCAGGAATCCTTGGTCAGTGAATGGTGGAATATAAGGTAAAGCTTGGAGGGTGGTGTCTTGATTATGGCATAGTGATCCCTAGAACGTATTATGGATTGCGGTAAAGCCTAAAGACTAGGAGACAGGAAAATTCCTCACAGTGTAGGTGGAGAAATCTGGTGGAATCCATGCTTGTTTATGTCCTAGTGATCCGGTGAGGATTAAAGTAAATCTTGGTTCTATTGATGAGGGTGAGGTGGTTTAGCCTCAGGAAGCCCTAGTTGATTTTTTTGGTTTTGAGTCCCACATTCATGCTTGGAATCACACGAAGGTGATTGGCAGAAGAAATATTTGGTTCAACCAATCTATGGTTGTGTGGATCGTGGTAATCCCATACTGAGTTGGCTTTTTCATTCATTAATAAGAGTTCTTTTCCTAGGTATTTTATCTGAAAATGTATTAGTTCATATGTGGCATTTATGGTTGTTGTATCCTATTGAAGGCTCAAAATTATTTGCCTCAACATTATAAGGGAGATTAGCGGTTGGGACCTTGGAGTAACTCCTTTTCCATTTGGAATGGTGGTTCCAATTGGTTAAACTAGGTACAATTACCATCTCTCTATCTCTATTGGCTTAAAGTATGATTTTCACTTATCAATAGAGAAGAGATATCATATCAACCTCTTGTTGATTAGGCAAGAAAATGATCCTTAAGCTAATATGGGGCTCAACCAAGCCACAACTAAAATTTTCCTCTTTTATAAGAGGACTTCTAAAAATTGAATGATTAATTTAAATGCAAACTAATCCTAGAATGGAAGTAAAAGGAAAGAAATTCTATGCCTATCTTGATTAGGAAGATGTAGATCTTACCCAACCAAGAGAAAAGTAATTAAATGATTGATATTTCAACATGCCTAGCTTATGATGAATATTTGGCTAATGAATTAGTTCAATTAACTAACTACTTCATTAGCTAGATATTATAATTTACGAAACATGTTGTTTAGAGATCTATTAACAATGAATGATGAACCAATAACATTAGGAAGTAGTTCTCATAATGCAAATGTAAATTAAATAAGAATTAGACAACATATTTATGAGTAAATAGTTACTCATACATATGATTTAATTATAAGAGCAAAAGAGAAAATTAACCAAATATCTATGAAGCTAACAGATTAGATAGCTAATCTACAAGACATGAATTCATATTTACAATAGTGCATAATATAAATCAAATTAACATAATTCTTCCATGAAAAATGAATTTCATATTAAAAGTAATAGTATTTCTAATACAAAAAAATTGAACCTGTTCTCTTGCTCTTTTCTTTGAATATGATCTCCTACAATCTTCTCCAAAGCATAAACTCTAATGTTCAAAGAAAAAGCTACAATAGTGCAAGTTATGCCTCTCATACATAGTTTAGAAAGGAAAAGAAAAATCCCAATAATTCGTAGATCTGAGATTGATTCTATCTACCTACAACCTAAAACTCATATTATAATAGTGCTTTAAGAGTTACAAAATTGGAAAAGAGAGGAGCCCCATGTACATTCTACAAGTGACTATTTATAGTTTACAAAATGAATTCCAAATAGGAGAGTAGTTGAAGAGTGTTATGAAACCAGCTCATAAAAAGATAGAAAAGATAGATCAACGCCTTAGAATTCAGCCTCTTCGAGGGGGCAACCTCCTTTACATTACACAAATGAATGATTCTTTGATGATTCAAATGAAAAAACCTCCTTCCTATATATAGGAGTCTAAGGAGTCACAATATAACCCAACCGACCTAACAATAATAATATAAAGGCACAAAAATAACAATAGAGGGATTCTATGGGGCATAATAATAAAAATATGGGGACAATAAGGGCACAACAATATTAATAAGAGATATAACTACAATAGTAATGGGGTAATCACTAGTATTATAGGGACCTAACATGCCCCTCTCCTTCAAAAAAGTGTTGTCCTCAATGCTTGAGTAGTTCTGGATGCTTCTATATAAAATTCTCATCCTCCCATGGGGAGTATTCAATAGATAAGTTCTTCCACTTGATGAGATACTTCGAAATTGATTGATTTTGTAGTTGTTGAGTTCTTGTTTCTGTGACTGCTTCCGGTTCCAATATAATTTTTCCTTCCTCGTCAAGTTCTGGCAATATTGTTTGAAGTGGAAGCTTGTCGCCTATAACCTTCTTTAAACACGAAACATGGAAAACTGGGTGCACTCGAGAAGCTGCAGGAAGCTCCAATTTGTATGCCATAGTACCAATCTTTTGCAACACCTTGTATGGACCATAATACTTTGGTGATGATTTATTATCCTTCTTGGCTTGCTTGAGGGACATTTGTTTATATGGTTGTAGCCGTAGGAATACCCAATCACCTACATCAAAACTTCTTTCGCTGTGATGTTGATTTGCCTGTTGTTTCATTCTATTCTGCGCCAACACGAGGTTTTCCTTTAAGAGTTGGAGCACTTGTTGTTGATGCTCGATGTGATGTTCCACTGCTTGAACCTTAGAATTTTCTCTTAAATATGATGTGATGGATGGTGGCTAATATCCATAAAGTGCCATAAATGGGGTCATTTTTTTTGCTGTATGGAAGGAAGTGTTTTACCACCATTCAGCCAGAGGCAACCTTTTGACCCATTGTGTCTGTTTATCAGATACAAAGCAACGAAGATATCCTTCCAAACATTTGTTTACTATCTCAGTTTTCCCATCAGATTGAGGATGATAAGATGAGCTATGAGCTAACTGTGTACCGAGACAAGAAAATAATTCTGTCCAAAAATTTCCAGTGAAAATGGGATCTCTGTCACTTACAATAATCTTTGGGTTTCCATGTAGCTTTTGAATTGTTTCCATAAATGCAGTAGAAATTGTACTGGCTTTAAATGGATGTGATAATGCACAAAAGTGTGCATACTTGGTAAGTCTATCAACTACCACCATGATGACACTCTTTCCATCAGACTTGGGTAAACCTATGATAAAATCCATTGAAACCTCCTCCCAACATTGGCTTGGAATGGATAAAGGTTGTAATAGACCTAGGCTCTTAATTGTTTCAACTTTATTTTGTTGGAAAACCAAACATTCTACCACAAAATTTTGAATATCTGATTTAAGGCCATCCCAAAAAAATTCCTTCTTAACCCTGTGGTAAGTTTTTAAAAATCCTGAGTGCCCTCCTAAGAGAGAAGTGTGCAATTCCATAAGAATCTTTTGTTTGAGTTGGGAATTCTTACAAAGGTATAATCGATCTTTGTACCATAACGAATCATTTTGCCAACTAAATGTATCAGATGTACTAGAATCTTCTTGTAACTTTTGAATAAGTGCCCACACTTCTTCATCATTCTTCCATTCCTCCCTTGCTTCGTTTATCCAATCTAGTTGGATAATAGAAATGGTGCACAACAATGCTTCCACATCCTCATCCTTTCTTGAGAGTGCCTCTGCCACCACATTTTTCTTCCCTTTTTTGTAGATGATTTCAAAGTCATAACCCAACATCTTTGTGACCCACTTTTGTTGCTCTTCAGGGGATAATCTTTGTTCTAAAAAGTATTTCAGGTTATCATGATCCGTTTTTACCTTGAAGTGTTTTCCCATTAGGTAGGGTCGCCATTTCTTAAGTGCATGTAGTATTGCCAACATTTCCTTCTCATTAATAGTTTTGTGTAAAAACTTTCCCTTGATTGGACGACTTTCAAAAGCAATGGGTCTTTCATATTGCATTAAAACAACACTAATTCAATTTCCTAAAGCATCACATTCCACAACAAAGGTTTTTGTGAAGTCCGGTGTAGCTAAGATCAGTGCTTGGCACATTGCCTCTTTAAGATGTTTGAAGGCCTTTGTTGCTTCTGGAGTCCATAAAATTGCATCTTTCTTCAATAATGTTGTTAGAGGTGCTACTATTCTCCCATAATGCTTAACAAAATTGTGATAATACCCTGTCAACCCGAGAAATCCTCGCAGATGCTTTATGGATGTGGGGATTTTCCATTCCTTAATAGCTTTAATTTTGCTAGCGTCTACCTTAACTCCTTCATGAGATACAATATGACCCAGATATTCCACCTCTTGTACTCCAAAGAAACATTTGGATCTTTTTGCATATAATTGTTTCTCCTCCAATAGTTCTAGCACCTTGTCAACGTGTCCAACATGATCCTTCCAAGACTTGTTGTAGATTAGTATATCATCAAAAAATACTAACACAAATTTTCTAAGGAAGGGTTTGAAAATGGAATTCATCAAACCTTGAAAAGTAGAAGGTGCATTGGTAAGGCCAAAAGGCATGACCAAAAATTCATAATGAGCCTCATGAGTTCTAAATGTTGTTTTTGGAATGTCTTCAGTCTTCATTATGATTTGATGATATTCTGAACGAAGATCCAACTTGGTGAAGTAAATTGATCCATGCAATTCATCCAGTAATTAATCAATGACAGGAATGGGAAACTTATCTTTAATAGTGAGCTTGTTAAGCTCCCTATAATCCGGACACATGCACCATGATCCATCCTTCTTGTGCACCAATACTATTGGAGCAGAGAAAGAACTTTGACTAGGTTGAATTATACTAGCCTCTAGCATTTATGCAACCATACATTCAATTTCACTCTTTTGGGCATAGGGATATCTGTACGGCCTGATGTTTGGAGGAACAGTTCCTGGAATCAGATGAATAGCATGATAATGATCACGAATAGGTGGGAGACCTTTGGGAGTCTCAAATACCTTGGAATGATTGTCCAATACTTTTTAGAGATCTGGAGAAATAGATGATTTCGATGTGGAAACATCTAGAGAATATAATTGTGCAATTACACCTCTTTGTTCCCTTTTTAGAAGCTTTTTCATACCATTAGAGTTGATTATCTTTCCTGGGTTCCTTGCAATACCCATTAATTCAACTGCCTTTCCTTCCACAGAAAATTTCATGAAAAGTTCTTGAAAATTAAAAGCTATTGTACCCAAGGATTGTAGCCATTGGACTCCTAGTACAACATTAGCACCTCCCATTGGAATGGAAATCATTGGGCTAGTCAATACATATTCTCCCATAGATAGCTTGATATTATGGCACTTTCCAGAGCAATTTATTGTTCCTCCATTTGCAACCATCACTTGACACTCTAGTGCTGGATATAGGAAGTAGTTCAATTCTTTTGCTACCTTACAATGAATAAAGTTGTTGGTACTTCCTGAATCAATCAACACTATTACCTTTTTCTTCTTGATTTACCCTTCTATCTTGATGGTTTGAGGAGTGGTAATTCCCACCAATGCATTACAAGATATGGTCGGATTCATTTCTTCTTTATCTAGGATTTGTTCCTGGAGTATATCCTCTTCTTTTGACCTTTCTTGCTCCTTTTCTTCTTCCTCTTCACAATCTATGTAGAATAATTTCTTCTCAGCACACTTATGACCTTTAGTGTATTTGCTATCACAACTGTAACAAAGCCCTTTTTCTCTTTTTTCTACCAATTGTTGTGGTGTCAACCTTATAGGTTGTGGAAGACTAGGGGCAACAACACTTCCATCTTTATAGTTGTGAGTGGTATGCTTTCTGGTTGCCATAATTTTTCTTTCCATCTTTCTTGCTAACATGAATGCCTTCTTTAATGAATCAGGTTCCCAAAGGTGAACATCATGTTGGATATTATCCTTTAAAGTCTGTATGAACACATCAATCCTATGCTCCTATGGAATATTTTTTACCCTTATGTTCAATATTTGGAACTCTTCAATGTGCTCCATTATTGAACCCTTTTGTTTGAGACTTATCAATTGGCTAAAAAAAGTGTTGCTTTTTGTATCCTCATAATGTGCTGTCAATTCTTCCGTAAAAATTTCCCAAGTGATAATTTTTTTACGAGAGAAAAGCCATTGATACCATAAAAACTAATTTGGCTCCAAATATAAAGTTGCAATACGTACCTTTTGTGTGTTTTACACATTATTGAGATCGAAAAATTGCTCCATCTGTAATATCCATGTTGCGGGATCCTTGCCATCAAACTTCCTCATATCGATTTTTGGAATATGGTGGGTCTTCGATCCAACATTAGAGTCTATGAAATCATGATTAACATTTCTTTTGTTCGTATCATGAGTTTCCTTTACTACCCTTTCACCATTTGTAAGTATTTCTTGTAGAAAATTTGTCAAATCTGTCTTCAAATCTGCCATGTCTGTCTTCAAATCTGTCTTCAAATCTGCCATGTCTCTCTTCAAATCTGTCTTCAAATCTATCTTCAAATCTGCCATGTCTGTCTTCAAATTTGCCATGTCTCTCTTCAAATCTGTCTTCAAATATATTTTCAAATCATCCACCTTAGCTTTCACGCCATTTATCTTAGATTCCCATTCATCTTAGCTTCTGTTAGCTTTTGTGAGAGTGACATTTGTTGCACTTTGTCTTGTAATTTTGATATATCATGTAGCATTTCTTCCTCTTCTTCATGAGTCATGCTAGAGCTTTCAGGTTGCTTACTAGGTGTTTGCATTTTCTTTCCTCGGGGCATCAGTTACTGATAATAATGCTCTACTATGCCCTTTGAATTCCTTCAAAATAGTTTTTCAAACCAAGCTTAAGCAAAAATTTAAAAAATCTACACACCTTTTTTCACTTTGTAGGAGCTCGATATTGCCTTTGATGTATCTCTGTAATTTTGAATCTTCCAGTTCTAAAATTGTGACCTGTAGTAGCCTTCTGTGTCCTCTTTCTAATGCCACCAGTCTGATTCAAATTGGATTCTCCAAGGAAGAGTTATGCCAAATCTCCCACGGTGACCTGATTATAGACTAGTTCAGTAGAGCGAACTTGTACGACATGGCACGTGTCCTTGTTTCGACCTTTGGCTCTAAAAAATATATATAAGAAACTACAATCCATCCTTTTTCTATACCTTCTTATGAAACTTCAATCCGATGCTCAGAGAGAAAGTTATGACGATTTTCCCCAGGTCACTTGTTTGGAATGTAATTCAGGAGTCTGCAAAAATACGAACTTCTTCAAATCATATCTCCGCAAATATAGCGTAAAAAGCTCTGAAATTCAGACCCAAGGTTCAGTGCAATTTCATCTCAAATGGGTTTTTGTTTCTTCTGAAACTTCGCAGAAAAAAAGTTATAGCGAAAATGCCACGATGACCTATTTGGAGCAGCGAAACCCTAGAATCCAAGGCTCTGATACCAAATGTTATGAAACCAGCACACAAAAAGATAGAAAAGATAGATCAACGCCTTAGAATTCAACCTCTTTGAGGGGGAAACCTCCTTTACATTACACAAATGAATGATTCTTTGATGATTCAAATGAAAAAACTTCCTTCTTATATATAGGAGTCTAAGGAGTCTCAATATAACCCAGCCGACCTAGCAATAATAATATAAAGTCACAAAAATAACAATAGAGGGATTCTATGGGGCACAGTAATAACAATATGGGGACAATAGGGGCACAACAATATTAATAAGGGATATAAATACAATAGTAATGGGGTAATCACTAGTATTATAGGGACCTAACAAAGAGCAATTCTGCTCCAAAATTTTTGATTGGTCCAAATTCCTATTCTTCTATTGCTAGAGCAATCCCATTGATTGAAATCTTCTTTTCCTCATCTTTTCAACTATTTTCCTGCCAAAACCAATCAAAATACAATTAAAATAAAAATACCAAATCTTGAAAATAAAACATCTTCAATTAAAACTCAATTAAATAAATAAATAAAAAGGAAATATGAGTTTTCTATTGATCCCTGTAAAGATATTACTGGTCAAGGAGAACATAGTTGAATGGATCTGCATTCAGTAGAGCCTATGATCAAATGAAAATGCAAAAAATGAAACTCAGAAAATTATTTTTGTTTACAAATTCAGAGCTTGATCTTATGCTAAATTTTAGACTCATTAAATGACTAAATATAATAATTCAACTACTTCATAAATATTCTCCATAATTTTATCTACCCAATGAGCCATCTTGGGCCTTATTTGGTCAAATATAATTCAATTTATGAGATCCAAAGTTGAACTGTTAAGTTTGCCAGAATTTTGATAAAAATTTTGCCTAGGCCAAATATACGAAAATTTAATTAAAAATTCTAAATCTAAATTTAATGTACAATTAAAATGAATTAAATTCTAATTTATTACAATTATGAAATTCATTAATTATATACAAATTAATTAAAAACTTTAAATAAATTACAAATTAATTTAATTATAAAAATTAAATTATTAATTATTAATACCAATTATAATTAAACTAATTAATTAAAAAACAATATTAAAATATGGTGAGACATGTGGCAAGTGGCTATTGGGCTGTGATTATGGACCCAAGTGGCTTTTGATCCCAACGAATAGGCCATTAAGTGGTTTTTGAGCTCATATATGAGCCATATACAAAATGGAGATGGGCTTTTAATGAAGTGAGGAGAAAAGGTGGAGGCTTTACCATATAATAAAGTGGGATGCATAAGGGACATCGGAGGATACGAGATATAGGGCATCAGTGGATTGGGAAGTATAAGGGATTGAAATTTATGATATGGCATGGTTATGATAAATCTTATGTGTCTAGGACAATCGGGGTTATGATATATATCAGAGCATCGGAGTTATTAAGTATCAGAGGTTTCATAAAAATGTTCTAAAATTATAAAATTACCGAGGTCCAATATATGTTAACGATTAATGCAAGCCCATCGAACATATGAATCACATTGAAGGAGAGATAAATAGAAGTATCGAAGGTTTATATATGTCGACACTTTTAAAATGGCCACTCTAGCATTCTTTCAATATCGGGAAGCTCCAATATGGAGCAGACCCAATAGGCTCAATAACGCTCTTTTTAAATTCTTATATCGGGTCAAAAACAATAGGAAATATCATTTATTGGAGGAATTTTAAGAGTGTTATCGAAGTTTTCCTTTAGAATATGTGAAGTTCCAAGGATCTTGGTCTCGAGAGCTATTAAATTAATGAGGATGAGGTGAAGTGGGGGCTACTTAGAGTGGGTCTCTCCTATTATAAACTACAACCACTTTGGTAATTATAAATCCTACAAAGTGAACTACAACCACTTTGCAAATTTGAGAATTCTATCTGGTCAATTTAGTGTCCTAAATTTCTCTACATAAATTATCAATCTGGGTATCGTACACTGATGAAGTGTAGTGCATTGTTTGTGCTAGATGACCCTTCTTACTTCATTGTTTTTACGTTTTATGTTGTTTTTAGGGTTTTTGGTCTTTTAATTTCTAATGATTTACAAGGAAACTAACAAAATTTTAATTCTAACTTCTGCAAAGACTGCTAAGGACCTAAAGAAATGAGAATTAAAGGAACTTAAGTAAGATTTGGAAGCAAAGTTTAATCAAGAAATGAAAACAGAGTTTCTATTTCTTCTCTTATTATTATTTCCAAATCATGAACTAAAAACTAAAAAGTAAAATTGCAACTACTATCTAATCAATTACAGAAACAAAACTAAATGAAATATTAAAACTGAAAGTGAAATTGTAACTAATGTCTAATCTATTATGGAAACAAAACTAAATGAGGTGCTTAGTTACTCCACCTCTCAATTTTGGGAGAAAAACCTCCTTGTGATGACATTTTGAGGAATTCTGTACTTCATTATTCTAAGAGAAGATAAATGCAAAAATGCAGAAAAGACTCATTGTATGAATAAAGTATTCAACCACTTAGTTTAAGATGAGTTATCAACAAGAAAGGCTCTTTAGAAACATTCATTAACACCATGAGTTGATAAACTAGTAATAAAATGGAAAGAATTGTAATGGCACTGATCAGTCTAATTGAAAACTTAAAGGCTAGCGAAACAGTAAATAAAACAAACTACATTACATTATTGCATTTCAACTTCTAACTACTGATAAAATTAGAAAGAAATTAAGCAAAAAGAAGCTATTTTGTACTGAAAGAAGCTATTCTGCATTAGTAAGAAAATGATAAGGATTGCATTATAAACAAGGTTAGTATAAAAAATGGTTATGAACACTATGAGAGAAATGATGAATTTAAAATTAACTAGAAAAGATAAAACAAAATGAAATAAAACCTCAGTTAGCGCAAGGGCCCTCTCCAACTGATCAGGTTATGCATACTTAATCAAGCTCCAAGAAAATCTTTCACATAGCCATAAAACTTGCGGTCTTCATATTAAAAAGAAGGAAATGAGTTTTTCGAAATTGCAGAACAGTAATTCTGAGCTTAATACATGACGAAATTCAACTGCTTCCGAGTTCTTTACACAGGTATTTATAAGAAAATTATGCAATTGTTTATGGAGAAAAATAAGCTACAACCAAAAGTACATAGGAGACATGCACACAGAATTCTTCCTTGGCTGCTGGAGACATAAATCCAAGATGATGGCTGTTGGAATCAGTTGCATAGATGACTGTTGGAGTCCATGGGTTCAAGAAGTTGTTTCGGATAACGCTTCCCATCACTGTGAAACGTGTCGATTATCCACAAAATAGAGTCTTGTTTCCTTCGGTCTCTACATTTGACTTCTACATTGACCGGAGTCTTGTACCATCTTCCTTGTTGACTTGGGCTAGGTGAATAGGACACGATCCATGTCATGATGATTTCCGAGCTGCCCATGTAGTTAGTTTCTCCTTCTGACACCTGGAACCTGTTAAAGCATGGAAGTAGCTGCAGAACAGCCGATTAGCTGCAGAATAGGCTGTGTTCTGTAGCTAAAAGACAAAAACTTATTCAAATAGCAGAACATAAAAGCATAACATGTAAATCACTAAATATCCTCCTTAAGGCAATATATACTGGTCATTGATGATATGAATGCATTTCTTCATGGAAAAAAAAGAAAAAGGGATGAGAAGAGTTGCTAGGGAAAGAGCAGTTTTGAGGCTCAACAATTTCATGTCTCATAATTTCTTTTAAAATTGGGAATTGGAATAAATTACTGAGATCCCGAAAACACAAAATTTTAATTGTTCTACAATTTGGATGCGGTGATTTTTTAGGACCATTAGTGAAAAATGAATTAATTAGTAAACATTAACTAGGAATTAATATTTACAATCAATTGCTAATTTATTTACAAAAATTAAAATAATATACATTTTGTACAATTTTTATCCGACACAGTAAAAATTATCGAATTTCGGACAAGCACCCTTTGCAAACTGTGTAACCAAATGAGATGAAATGAGTGAAAATGGAAAGCTAGTGAAAATTCTAACTCAATGAAGCAATCAAAATAGAAATCTGACGAAAATGAAAAATGAAAAAATTGTAGGAACCAAAAGAAAATATTAAAAGATGATTTAGCCAAACATTTATGGAAAGGGTCCCCATTATTTGAAGTAAATAAGTAAAAAATGTGGGTGTTTGGTTTTTCCCTACAACATATCATTATTATTTATGTTGTTTATATGCAGGTTCTGAGTAAACAATGTAAACTTTAAAACGGGAACTGATACTGTTACCCGTTTCGTAGAGATAGCAAAAAAATGACCCGATTTTCAAAAGTGGTGATGCAGAATACACGTTTTTTTTAGAACATGGTTTTTGGAACTTTAATTTTTTTTCATGTTCAAGGATGAAATCAAGTTTTAGAATGGTAGTGATTTTCATGCTGATTTTAAAAAGTGAGTATTCCGCATTACACCATTTTTTTAAAAGACCTATTTTTTGACTTTTAATTTTCTAGTGTGTGAAATGTAAAAAATTATTTTTCTAAATTTGATAGTTTTTGAAGTCGTCATTTTATTCATATTTTCTTGTTCTCTATCTTAATTTTTTTTTTTAGGGGGGTTTTTATTGTTTTGCGTTTTTAAATTAGAAAGTCGATAGTTTGAAATTTAGATAATCTACATATTTATACATCCTTAATTAATTTTTCAATCCACATGAAATAATTGTTTCTAAAAAACAACATTTTTTAACAATGGACATAAAAATAACCATTTTTAACATAAATATAACAAAAAAACTAAACGTTTTGATAATTTTTTGCTAGAATTAACATGTCAAAATCACAATTTTTATACAAAAATATTAACTAAAAATGGTCAAATAATAGTTTTTTTTATGAATTTCATGTCAAAAAAATAATAATAACAATTTTTTTTTCAAAAAATAATAATTAACTTAAAAATCAATGCGAAAATCACAAATTACAAATATTGAACACATAACAACTTTAATTCATTGATTATTCTTTTCATGAAATGTCAGAGTCAAAACATTGCTAAGCTTGATTTCCAAGTATAACTTAAATTTAATCAACAATGTCACGTAATCCAAACTCTTCGTCCTCTAGAGTTTCATCATTGTCATCTTCCACAATATTTTCTGCTTCCTTTTGCGCAATTTCCTCTTCTAATGGGTCTTTGATGTCTGCAAATCTCCCAATATATGTCTTTCCAAACATTCCAT
Source organism: Pinus tabuliformis (assembly GCA_031772625.1). Taxonomy (NCBI): domain Eukaryota; kingdom Viridiplantae; phylum Streptophyta; class Pinopsida; order Pinales; family Pinaceae; genus Pinus; species Pinus tabuliformis. Next base: position 844,039,262 of record CM062809.1, on the reverse strand, counting down.
GTAATGGTGGTTGGGGTTCCTTTGCCTTTTTTGCCACACGTGATTCACTAAAGTCCCCTTTCCTCAACCCAATTTCTTGCATTTCATCTGGAAGAAATTGAAGAGCATTAATTCTTTGCTGAATGAAATTGCATTGTAATGGATCTTTCTCAATTGCAATGCAATTTCTTCCTTTTTGAAGGCAGCATGCTAGTGTAGTACCTAATTATCAAGCACAAAAAAATAATGAAGTAAATTAGTACAATGAAATATTAATTAAAAAAAAGAACATATTGAAATTCAATTCCATGTGGCAAAACCTACCTGAGCCAGAAAATAAATCCAGAACCCAATCTCCTTCATTTGAACATATGTCTATAAGATAGTTAATCAATAATTATGGTTTCTGATAAATGTTAACTATCTCTCCTTTCGTTTCTTTGTCTTCATATGTTAGTTTTCTCACAACAGCATCATAAGTCAGTATTTGGCTATGACTCTTTTTCTCCACCCGATTAAAAATCATAGACATATGGCTATCATCTTTTGCCCAACTATCAATATGAATGAACTCACAGTCATTTATAAATTGTTGATCTTCATTGTTAAGAAGATTTGACTTTTTCCTGTAACATAAAATAGTAAAAGTTCAATTAACTTGTACATAAATGAATTTTTCAACATTAATCAAATATACCTTTAAACATCTTACCATGTAAGCTGCATCCTTGAATTTGTTTTCCCCTTGAAGCTTGACAATACCATTGCCAATTGTGTGTCTGAATGAAATGTCACAAATCTCCATAATGGTGATGACGTCACTTCCATAAATCCCGCCACCACTTTATTAAAAGCTTGATAAGTATAAGGGTCACTATCATAGTAAATGTTTGGAATATTGAAACCATGGGGAATATCTGCAATAACTAGGGCATAATCCCTTTTTGGTACGAGTTTAGCAATGTCTTCACAGTCGCCTTGTATTACTTGATATTGAATAGTGTCTAGCCCATTCCAAATGAAATGATTAAGAGTTGGATCAAGTACAACATTCTTAATACGTTGCTTTCTCAGTCTTTCAATCTTTATTTTTTCAATAAAAGTCTTGAAACTATATGGTGCTCCATTATCTTCTTTCTTCATCTTTTACTAAACAAACAAATGTATGTGTAATTTTTAAATTAAAAATAGTACACAGATGATTAAAACTGAATGTATAAATCAAGTTACCTTTTTAAATGCAAGATAAAAAGCTTTTAATGTTGATGTATAACTTGAATCTGGATAGTTGCGTACAACATCATCCCAACTATCTTCATTCAACAGTTTAACCATTTGTTCCTGAATTTCCATGTAAACTTTGTGACTGCATAGATAAAGTAAGAAAAAGTTAATATAATGATATGTATAACAAATACTACTAATAACAACATGTTTTATTTAAAACATAACTATAATCCTGGAAATAAGTAAAAATAATTCAGCAAACTTACTTTTGAATTTTTTCAGACATTTCTTCCAATGATAATTCCCCTGACCTCACACGAGATAATATTGTTTTGACAATTTTTTCATCTTTCACTCCTTGCATCGCCCTCCAAGGCGTGATGGTCATATCGTCTGGAAGTTGCTTCAATTCAGGAGCTGATTTATTGTTGCTACATATCAATGGCTTAGACTTTTTGACCCTCTGGTTTTTAATGCCAATGTCTTCCCACATGCTAAAGATGTCATCAATCAAATTCCAAATATCTCCAGTTCTAAATGCCAATTGGAAAATGTTATCAATACCTCTGAATAAATCGCTATATCTGCTGCCTTTTCCACCTTTTGAATTAGTTTTCTCTTCAATTTGATAGCCTATTTCTATACAACATTCCTTTCAGAAATCTGCAGTAATATTTATCTTATCCCCACCACATTTTTCTAGGAATTCACTATGAATAAATCTAACCTTTTGGATCAAAGTCATAGACATCCTATATTCATTATCTGAATTATGATCCAATGCCACTAACTTTGCTTCTGTTGCATTTAAACTAGCATAAATGATACATTTCATTGTTTCAAAACGTGGGTTATTAGGATATTCCTCCATCAATTGTCTTTGAGCTTCAACAGAATGGTTCCCCCCAAGCACATAATAATTGTATTCAAAACATTTTGACTTATCAAATGCTTCTCTGTTGGGAACTTGAAGTGGATCAACAAGAAGCACATAACTAACCACATGAGCATATGGATTGTACCTCATCAATGTCTTCAAGTTGTGAACATGCAGATGATGTGGCTTTCTGATTTGATATTGGCATTGTCCTTCACTTGCCTTATAGGTTTGTCTGACATTTAACTGAAATGTACGACCACCATCAATTAAGTTTCTCTTTGTCAAATTCTGTCGAATGGCATTTTGTTTTTTTTTATTATGCCATCATCTAAATCAGCTCCTGGTGTAATGATTTCTCTGCTTTCTTTTGAAGTTTCACTAGGTTCTTGACTGCTGGTAATGACTACTTCAAGATCTTCAACTCTACTTTTTTTCGTCATAACATTCTCAAGAGATCTATTCTTGGGCATTGTTACTTTTGGTCTTTTACGACCTTCTTCAGTTCCAATGTCATCTTCAGTAATGGCAACATATGCTTCATTTTCAATTTCAACTTCATCGTCCTCAAAAGTAACTTGTTTACCCTTGCTAGATTTATCCACCAAAGGCCTTTTTTTCTAATTCTTTGGATGTAGTTTTGTAGCATCATCAATTACTACATTTTCCATGTTTTCCATATCTTCTTCTGACACTGAGTAAAAATGGCTGACAACTTTCATGATATCATGCTCTATGAATTGAATGCCTCCCAACCTAATTGAACAGCTTTCACCAAAATTCTGCCAAACAAAATATCATATGTTAATATAAACAAAGTTAAAAAAATATAGCGAGACACTTTCAAAACGCAAAATAAAAATACAAATAACAATACTTACGATGTTTTGTGTCATCTCATTTACGATTTGTTTACACAACTTTGTAGATACTTCTCTCGTGTCATATAATGAATATGATAGTCGGTATTTAATCCTTTCATGTGACTTGGGAGATTTTGTAAGTACGTAAACAACTTCAGTGTTTGGTACCGAACACATATCTATGACTCTTCCCATCACCTCCAAATTTTCATTATTTTGATGTATATCAATGTATAGATATATATTCACAGTTGTGCTCTCTCTTTCTTTCACATACCAGACTCTTGATGGAAATTTCACCTCTTTTGAACTTTTCCAATATGAGATTAGCTTCTTATCACTTGAAGCAATTGAAATATTTGTAGGCATGAGCTCAGGTGGAGTTCGTTCACCAATGTTTTTTGAAGATACACCTTTAAGACTCTTTGGTCCAGAAAGATTCACTGAAATTTTCCTTGATGGCATTTTCCTAAAAAAAACACATAAATTAGTAAATAAAAAAACATATTAACTTAAATTAATAACAAAAATATACCATAAATTTTTTATTTGTATAATCAGAATTTCCCAGCCACCTCTAACAGGCAGGCGGGTCGATGGGCGAGCGGGAGGTCAGGTGAGGGATAATGAGGCTAAGTAGACATTTAGGCAAGTATGGGCGAGGCCCTACCCACGCGCCCCCCACAACCCCCTAAGCTCCCCCTCCTCCCCCTACCCCCTACCGTCCCCCACACCCCAGCCCCCAAAACCCCCTCCCCTCATCCCCCGCCCCCAAACACCATACACCCCCCAACACCTCCCCACGGCCGCCCCTCCCCACTGCGCCCACCACTCCCCACACCCCGCGCCGCCTCTACCCCACCCCGCTCCCCCATCCCCGCGCCATACCCCTTACTCCCCCTACCCCCCCCATCCCTTATCCCCCCCTACACCCTACCCGCGCCCTACCCTTACCCTACCCCCCTATTCCCCACCCGCGCCCTACCCATCCCCCCCCCCTACCCTACCCCTCCCCCCCCCCCCCCCCCCCCCCCCCCAAATCCCCCCACCCGGTGCAACCCATTCCCATCCCCATCCCCCTGCCCTGCCACTACCCCCCCTGTCACACGGAATCTGTCAAGGGTGCGGACACGACTGACCTTCCTAGAAGTCTAAGACATTCTAATGACAAACAAGACAAAATGGAGTGATCTTTCTCTAAATACACCTTTTACAACATGAAAACTACAAGTGTTTAGGCTTACCTTATTCCAAAACGCTGTTGTTGAAGTCCGTTCTTGACGATTCGGATGAGCTCCTCCTTCAAGTCAATTCCTGCAACCACAAACAATCAAACAATTACCAAGCACTTGCATTTCATATAATAAAACATATATTCAACATGCAGACCAAGGAACACATGAAATAACTCATTAACACAAGCTATTGAGAAAAATAAACCAGTTTGTATTAAGAACGAAACAAAGAAACTCTTACAACCTGGCCTTAGTGTTGTGCAAGTTCCTCCCAGGGTCCATCAAGGGTTTTCCTCTACTTTGACAAAGCTCACCCTCTTCCAAGTAGAATCAAGTAAAGAAAATCTCTCCTCACAAAGGCTCTAATGGAAGACCTAAATCCTGCAGCATTTACCCAAAGAAAATGTATAGCTCCAACCTCCTCTCCTTCTGGCTCAATGCCTTCATTTATAGTGCTGTAAAGAGGTTATTCAGGTCCACTATCAATGGGATCATCCCCCTCTATGGGTGGGATAGCTCCCTTATTGATGGGATAAGTTCCCCCTTAATAGAGATACATGAACCAACTGGAGGCGCATCCATTTCATCAAACCGACCTCTAGAATGTTCTAGAAGTAACCACAAGTAACTTTTTCAAGATAAAACTCGCGCATTTTGCCTTTTACAGAGGGACGCACCTGTCCCTTAACATACAGAGCGTCTATGGACGCGGATTTTGTGAACATGGTCAGCGTCCCCGCAGGTAAGGCTAGAGAGAACCTGCGACCCCAGAGATAAACATGATTTTTACAAGACTTTCTCTCTTCTTTGAGTTTGAGATGGATAACAGAGGCATGAGACTTGCCTAAGAGGGTAGCATGACTTGTTGATTGGAGCCATACTAACTGTAAGTAGTCAAGGTGACATTTTTTAGTGTAACAGATTGCCCCCTAAAGTGCGAAGCCTGGAATAGAATAGGGTTTTGTAATTCTAGGAAGGGTGAAGCGCTTTATCATTTCAAGGATTGCCTTGTGGATGGCCTGGTTGGAACCTGCAATTTTCAACACAAAATACATGGATAAGATTATATCATCACTGAGGTAGGCATTCCCATACTCAGATTCAAAATTTTAACTAATGGACTAACTATTCTGATACAGGAATGATCTTGCAGTACATCATTTTTATAGACTTTTGTAGACACAGTATGGACGCAGCCATCTGTTTATGATTAGTCTACATAGATAATGAATACAAAACTCCTCGCAGCCTGGATGGTAGAAACTAGATCCAGGGTCTTCACTTCTACTTCCCGAATTGGTACGATTCTAGCCATGTGATTAAATGATTCGATGTCGAACATGATAGAAACCACTTGATTACCAGTCAATGATGTAAACTGTTAACAAGCGTGAGAGAAACCACCAGTAATGTCAATGGTTCTCAAAGTACCAAGCACAACCCGTGAAATGTGAATAGATGTTTTGATGTCGAACACTTCACGGAATCCTCTGATCGAAAGTCAATGATGTAAACTGACGTCAAAGGCGAGAAACCTGCCATTGATGCATGCAGACTTCAAGGTACTGTCGATTCCTAAGTCATCTTTCTAGATAATGTGTCGATGTCGATAGAAAGCGACCCGTTGCAGGCAAGCCTGCAACACGAAATCATTGTTCAAGTTGAAGAAATGTTGCTGTAAGGACTGACTCAGGGATGGTCAATGGATGACAAGTATTTTGCAGATGAAAGTTTTGCTTGCAGACCTCTTGAACACATAACGACACAACAGATGGTTTGGTGACGAATAACTCAAAGTTGATCCCTGAACCCGGTTAAAGATTTTCAAAGTGATTTAGTCAACTGTGAGGTAAAAGATTTCCCAACCCAGGTGAATGAAAAGTGTCGTGTTCAAGAGCGGTAATAAAGTTTCTTCTGAGGCAAAAGGTGACAAATAGGTTCATTCTTCTCTTTTTTCCCCCACCATTTCTGGCAAGTACCTCTTTATTTTTAAAAAGCTTGAGGAGGATAACATATGCTTGATTATAAGCTCATCCTTCGGACGAGTCCAACCTAGTTTAAATGCGAACCCTAGGAAGGAGTGGTTCGTTCCTGTTTGTAATTGAACAGGTCCTTTACTGTAAAAGTTTAACGAGCCCAGTATAGGAGAAACTCGGCGTTTTTCAATTTTAGAGAGTCTGAAAAACTTAAGGAAACTCCACGTTGAACTTTTTCGTATATTTGTGTCCCTCAAGCCCGAAAAAGTATAAAATAATACCTGGGGGAACCGCTTGATCTTGCGACCAAGGAGTACTTTCATAATAGTATCGTTGACCTGAAAAGTAAAAAGCGATCAAAGACACGTCGTTTTATTTCCTTATCGAGTTTGAAACGACAAAAACCCGGCAATCTTTTCCTGATTTTACGGTCAGAAAAGAGCTAAAAGGGGACCGTCTTTTAATTCCGTTTTAACGAGTGAAAAAGAAACACTCGGCGATCTTTTCATGTTTTAGGAGTCAGAAAAGGGCTTAAAAGATGACTCTGAAATTTTGTTTGTGAAAAATTACAATTTCCCTTGAAATCCCTTCGTCCTGCACAAAAGCGACACATTACTCATACCTGTTTAAAATAGGCAAAAATACATTTGAAAACATCTTTTCATGGTAAAAAATGAACTAATTCATCCAAAAAACCTATAAAAAGACCTTTTACCATGTCATTTTTACCGTTTCACTGTTGAGGTTGAAAAAGGAGCTTTTGACAAGAAACTTCCCGTGGTTGCTGCGGAAAATCTGACCGTCGGAATCGAACGCCGCTTCACCGAGGTATTTTACACATCCCACTCTTCATTTTTATCCGTTTAGTTTTTTGTTTTTGGTCTCTGTTTCATTTTTTGGGGGGGTTTTGGGTTCAAAATGCGCCCCTCGGCGGACGCAGGTGCCCTTCGGGTGAGCCGCGTCCCCCGACTTTTTCTCACACGGGAAAAAGGTCTGGGGACGCAGTCCGCCTTCAGGCGAGCTGCGTCCGGACGCCCTGTGCTAAAAAGCCGGGGTGCGTCTTCCGCAAAGGGCGCATTTCAAAACCCTAACTCTCTCAAAAAACCACCAAATTTTCTCAAATTAATTTCTAATTGACTCTTTTGATGTGCAGGGCCCAAAACATGTTAGACTGGAGAGAGAGAGAGCACGTAGAAGACGATGAAGCTGCGATTAACCACCAACCCTCTCTGGATGCCTTAAGAACATGTGGATTGTACAAATATTGGACCATACCGGGCATGAGGGGCCAGGTAAGATTTTTGGAATGGCTAGTTGAGCGATGGAACGTTCAAGATCAATGCTTTTACATTGGAGGGCACCAGCTCGAGATAGAGCCCTCGGATGTATACTTTCTCACTGGCTTGCCAAACAGAGGTGAGCAACTCAACCTTGCGGGGACCAGGCCGGGTGGCCAATCCCTTGATGATCTCCGCGAGGAGTGGTGCAGACCAGGGACTCGCCATAAAAAGGGCGTGGAGATAAAGCACATCGCTCTGGCGGAACTTAGAGTTATTGCATTTACGGTCACTAGGATTTGTGGCGCGGCCGCCTTGCACATTGCTTCCGGATCCCAAATGCGGATGGCAGTTGACTGTTACCAAGGCACCATCTTCAACTGGTGCGAAGCTGTGTCGGCTCATATGAAGAGCCAACTAACCAAGGCAAAGAACGGACGACTAAAGACTTTTGGATATGGGCCTCTAGTCGTGAGCTTTGCCTTGGAGAGAGTTCCTATGCTGATCCCTCAGCAACTCACAGTTGATGACTTGGGTCCTCGGGAGCCAAAGCTTGTTCGATGGGTTGCGGTGATGGCCCGGCATCCTGACGAGGGTGCTGCAGTGGTTCGATTCTCTGACAGTTACTTCGACTGGCTAGAGGGCCAGCTTTTTGTGATACAAGACTTTCCATATGCCGGAATGGATTTCAGAGGTGATCCGGACATGGTTCTTCCACAGGGAGAACAATGGGATGACAGAGGTACTTTCATTTTCACAAGTTTTCTAATTATGTATTTTTTTATTTTTCATATATATCGTCTCAAAGTAACAGTAAAATTTTAAAAATGCAGATGTTGGACCACAGCGTCCAGCCAATCTCCGGCCTTACGACAGACGACATCCAGCTGCACCGGCACCGGCCTTACAGGATGCGACAGCAGAAGTACTAGCCGATTTGGAGCATGATCTAGAGCGTCTCACGGCAGATATACCTGAGACTACTATGGATGACATTCCAATGAGGCTTCAGCGCTTCGTGGTTGCAGTCCCTGGACCGTTTAGGAGATTTCTGCGCAAGATAGCCCGCGCAGTGGTGTCGTACAGAGAGCACCACCAGTGATTGACTAGTCACTTTTGTAGTCACATGTGACATTTTTGACTTTTTGCACTATCATTTTGCCGATCATAAGGTGTGTTAAACCTATGATCGAAGACGATGTATATATTTTTGGACACACTTCTATCTATATCTATATATCACTATTACCGGCTTATCTTGTTTAACATGTATGATGAAATGTCTTTTAAATTTACTTGCATGATTATTATAAATGTCTGTCCAACACTTGAGAAGCAATTGCATCTGCTAATGTATTCAAAGACCTTGGAATATGTTGATATTCAATGTAATCAAATTCACGTTCCAAGAGACGCACTCTCAAAAACAACCTTAATAACACAGGATTTCTAATGGCATAAACTCTATTAAGCTGTAATACAACAAGTTCAGAATCTAACCTCACTATCAAACGTCGAATTCCAAATGAAATAGATTCGGATAATAATTCAACCACTGCACTGTATTCTGCAATGTTATTCGTTGTTTGACCGAGGCTTACCCCATGCATAGAAACTAACTCGTCAGAGGGCGAATAGATAACCCAAGCTGCGGAAGAGATATTCCGTGTACTACGACAAGCACCATCAGCAAATCCAATGTATGTTTGGAGAGGCGTCGACATCTACAATATCAAGAGTAAAACCAAGATGAGCCAAAATAATGACGAAAAACCACACTTGCTAAGCTAAGCACACTGACTAAACTAACACACTTGCTAGCTAGAAAGGAAATCTAACCTATCTAAAAATTTCTCCATCCACCATTTTAAGCATAATACCTCTTTAGGTAAAGTCCATTTCTGGGTTTGCCCAAAGAGTCCCCATCAAAATCAACTAACTCATAAGCCCCTTTTGCTAGCTTTCGCTTTACAATGTAGGGCCCATGCCACATGGGAACGAATTTTCCAGCACCTAGCTTATCGTTTGCTTGATCATATAATAGTACTAGGTCTCCTTCCGAAAAACTTCGAGGGGTTACATTTTTATCGTACTGAGCTTTCATTCGTTTCGCGTGAGTCTCGATAGCTAAAGTAGCGTCACGTCGAGTCTCATCTAATTTAGCTAAGTATAACAACCGTTTCTCCTCTTCGGAAGTAGCTGGAAGTAATTCGACAGCCATTTGAAGTGATGGGATTTCGCACTCAATAGGTAACACAGCTTCTAAGCCATAAACTAGCTGAAAAGGGGTGAAACCTGTTGAATTTTTCACTGAAGTTCGATATGCCCATAGTGCCGAAAATAACATGTTATGCCAATTCGTTCGATGGATACCAATGATCCGTCGAATCATGACGACTAGAACTTTGTTGATTGACTCAACCAAACCGTTGGCTTGCGGATAATAAGGTGTAGAGCTATCGTGGCGCAAACCAAGCTGGCTTGTAAGTTCAGTCATCATGACATTTCGAAAATGGCTTCCATGGTCCGTAATGATTGCTTGTGGGACACCAAACCTAGTTATGATATGATTGAATACGAAAAGTGCAGCTGTCTTGCCGCTTGCGTCGAATGTAGGCATCGCCTCGGCCCACTTAGTAAAATAATCAACCGCAAGGATGATATACGCATGCCCCCCGGCCGAGTGAGGGTTACAAGTAATAAAGTCAATGCCCCATTTGGCGAATGGACCAGCGGCAATTATAGGGTGGAGAGGAGCAGGTGGAGCGCGCATCTTGCGATCAAACACTTGACAGTTGTGGCATTTTCTGACGGCAAGGATACAATCTTTAAACATAGACGGCCAGAAATAGCCAGCGCGCAACACCTTCTGAGCTGTGGCATACCCAGACATATGACCGCCACATGCTCCAGAGTGACAATCATTCAAAACTCTCTCAGCCTCATCGTGAGTTAAACAACGTCGAAAAACTAAGTCTGCCCCCAGGCGATAAAGTGTATCTCCAATAATTCTGTATTGCTGGGATTGAAACCGAATTTTTCGACGGTTTTCCTTGGAAGTTTCAGGCCGAAAGGTTTGGGTTTGGAGATAGATGATTATATCCCCATACCACGGATCTACAGTGCTAATAAGAAACAAAGATTCGTCCGCAATGGACTCCTCTGCCACAGTCTCTGTGTCAGCACTCGGGAAATCACACATCAATTCCGCGAAGACTAAAGATTTCTTAGACTTGGACTTCTCAAACTCCAAGTCGAACTCTTGCAGGATGACGATCCATTTAGAGTACTTGCCCCCTAGCAGTTGTTTTGTCAAGATATAAATCATAGGGTTGCAATCCGAAATAACAGTAGTTTTGCGGAGAAGAATGTAGTGACGAAAACGCTGGACAGCTTGAACGGCTGCCAGGGCCAATTTCTCCACATGCGAATATTTTAACTCAGTTGGATTTAAGGTTCTGCTAAGGTAATATATCACATGCTCTGCCTTGAATTCATCTTCTTGAACTAACACCATTCCAATGGTGGAATGCGAAGCTGCGAGGTATAAGAAGTAGTCCTGGTTGTAGTTGGGAGGATGCAATAACGGTGCATGGGTCAACGCGTGTTTCAGTGCATCAAAAGATTGTTGAGCAATCTCGTCCCAAAAGAATTGTACGTTCTGTTTCAACAACCGTGTAAAACCTTTAGTGACCTCGGCGTAGTTAGGGATGAATCGGCGTAAAAAGTTTGCTTTCCCTTGCAAGCTTTGGAGTTGGCGCAAACTCGAAGGAGGAGGCAATTGGATGATAGCCTCGACTTTCGAGGGATCGACGCGAATGCCGGTTTTGGAAACAACAAATCCCAGCAATCGACCTGTTTCTATACAGAAAACACACTTGTGGGGATTCAACCGAATTCGATAATGCCTACACCTCATAAAGATTGCTCGTAAATGGACAAGGTGATCAGCTCGGTGTAAAGAATGAGCAGGCAAATCATCGAGATAGGGTTGCACAATGTGCTTGATGTCATGAAATGCATAAGACATGGCCCGTTGAAAAGTAGCACCGGCATTCTTAAGGCCAAAAGGTAATTTGCAATAAGCAAATGTCCCCCATGGACAAATGAATGCCGTTTTTGGTTGATCGGCAGGTAGAATATTGATTTGATTATACCCTGAGAAACCATCCATGAAGGAAAACATCTCACTTCCGGCACAATCATCAATAATTTGATCGATATAAGGCGTAGGATAGTTGTCTTTTGGACAAGCTCGATTGATATCCCTATAATCGATACAGATTCTTATTGTTCCTTGTTTTTTATTGACGGGAACAATATTCGATACCCAATCCGTTAACGGGATCGGATAAATGAAACCTGCTTTCAACAGCTTTTCGACTTCGGCTTTGATTGCAGCTGCTTTTCGAGGGTGAATCTGACGCAACCGTTGCCGAATGGGTTTAGCATCCGGGTAGGTTTTGATTTCATGAACAACAATGGCAGGATCGATTCCTGGCATTTCTTCGTAGGACCAGGCAAACACGTCGCGGAATTCTTGGAATAGGGCCTTGTAAGTTTCAATTTCTTCGTCAGTACATGCGGCACCTATATGAATGTTCTCCTTGATTCCGGGCTTCACTGAAATGTCAATGGGAATAGTACGAGAAATATTCCCTAAATTCAGCTCTGAATCAGAATGTTTCGTTGGATCCTGAGCGTCTTTGACATATTCAGCGGTAAAGATAGATGAAAAATCATTTTCAAAGACATCATCCTTAGGTAAAAACGAAGATCTGTGATGGAGATCGTCCCATGGTAGATCATCTACACTTAGGATTTCGCGAAGTTGTTCGTCAGATGACACTTCTTCGGGAAACGTTATCCGTTCTAAGGGTGAGGTGAAAAGTGACTCTTCACTGACCACATTCATTTGGTCGGTTGAATGAAAGTCGGTAAAAGACATAAGAGCTTCATAAGCAATCTCATACGGACTCAACGGCATAACATCACCGAGTGAGTCTAGCTCAGAGTCAGAGGGAACATACCAAGGATCATCATAAATAATGTTTTCTGACGTGATCATATGAATTGTTGCGAACGAAGGGTCTGCATTGAGTGGAGGGAGAGGAAAAGTTCCCAGTAAACCGGAATCCTTAACTAAACCTACACCAATGTCCCTATAAGGGATTGTCGTTTTACCAACATGCTGGATAGTTTCTAAAGAGGTTGGGTCGGATGAAAAGTATGTCAGCTGATCAATAGTCACGATCTTACCGTTATGTGGAAACTTAATGACTCTGAAGACCGATGAAACGACCGCTGTCATAGCATATGACCAACTTCGACCCAAAAGAAGGTTGTAGTCTAGAGGGGCATCAACCACTTCCACATCCAGACTAACGGTTTTACCTTCGACCCCTATAGGCAATTCTTGTAGAATACCAAACGGACGGAACCCACGGCCATCAAAGGCCTTAAGGATGGTGGGGGATTGGTTCAACGAAGGAGAACCAAGCGATCTCCAACATTGAATCGACATAATACACGTAGAAGCTCCCTCATCAATCACAGTCCGATGAATAGGCCTGTTTTTGACTATCACTGGAATTTGGAAAGCCATTTGATGGGGGAGACGCGGTGTACTACTTTCTAGATCAAAGATCATTAGGTTCGGGTCCTGAACATCGACAGCTCCAATAGCCGACAAAAGCAATTTTCGTTGCGCTGGACATGATTGCAGCACTTCGAGTGCCGACATTGCTGAAGGTGAAACAGCTAAATCTTCAACAATGTTGTAATTCTGGGCTGCTCTCGCATGTGGATTGAAAGCAGACCTTCGAAGTACACCCTTGGCGGGCGGCTTAATCACTAAGTCTGGGTTAGGTTTTTCGATCTGTAGTGGATCGGAACCAGGAGCTGAGGTTGATGGGTTAGAGTTAGAAGATTCTGCTTCTTTACCATCAACAGGAGCCTTACTACCATAATCTTGCGATCGAGTCGCAATCCTGACATGAGACATCATCAAAATGGGTTCTTCACTGGCATTCGAAGAAGAACCTATCATCTTATTTTCCTGCTCGGGGAATGGATTCTTTAACACAGCAGGAGTCGGAGAACCTTTAACTATTTTCACTACCTCGGCCCGATGAGGGCAGTCTCTCGTAAAATGATCTTCTTCACAAATGAGACAAGGATAACGAGGTTTGCGCTTTTCGTCATTAGTTTCCGACTTTTCCGTTTTCTCCTTTGGAGCCTTGTCTGCTTTAGCCTTCTTCTTTCCTTTCTTCTTTCCACCGTTTTTGGATTTGGCCGTAGATGACTCTACAGCGTGAATGTCGGCGGTAAGTTCAGGAGGAGAAGACTCTCCTGTCGGAGAATCAGGCAAAGTGATAATTGGAGTATTGGAGGTCTTGGAAGACTTCTTCTTACTCTTCGTAGTCACGATACCGATCATACCATCAGCGGCATGAGATCCCGAAGGAGCAGCAGCGATTTGGTTTGACTTTGGAAGATCCGGAATTTTCTCGTGTAACGTACCCGACTGAGTGTAAACTAAGTCAAGGTATTGTGCCTGAGCAATGACTTGCTCCTCAGTAACTACGCCGGCCTTAGCTACATCTTCAGTAATTCTTGGTAATAATGATTTTACAAACCATTCAGCTAAAATTTGGTCCGGGATAAAAACTTTCACTAATCTCCTTCGACGTCTCCACTCATGGATGTGATCAGAAATGTACGTGGATGTCGATTGTTTTAGCGAAGTTAATAATTCGTACCATTATCGTATCTGACTGGTAACTGAAAATGAGTTAAGAATGAAGTAGCTAACTGGCTAAAGTTGTAAAAAGAAGCCCGTGGCAACTCAATGTACCACTTGGCTGCGAGACCAATGAGTGTACGCTGGAAAAGACGTAAGCGGATAGAATCATCTGAGATGGAATTTGATGCACACCAGAGGTGGTAAGTCATCACGTGATTAGACGGATCCTCTCCAGACTTACCTTCGAACTTGGGTATATCGCTGGGCAACTTATTTGGCATTGGCGGCCAGAACGGAAGATATTGAATTGGATCGTTCGTTAGGCGCGTCAAGTCGGGTAAATCTAAAGTCGCAATAAATGGTAACTGCCGGTTAGGATCTCGGAAACTCTGAGTCACAATACCAGCCCCAGGAGGAGGATATCCAGGATAACTAGGAACAGGATTCGCATTGGGGATATTATATCCTCCTGGAAAACCAGGATTAACCGGACCGTACTGGGGTTGTTGAGGTGGTTGATAATTGTACCCAGGATACGGTTGATACTGGTAAACCGGTTGTTGGGCAGCTTGACCAGGTTGATACTGTCCCTGGTACGGAGGTTGAACAAATTGAGGTTGAGTAGTAACAACCGTACTTGTACCAGGTTGACCTGCAGGCATCTGGACTGTGGTTTGAACCGTGGGTCCAGACAACGGTACAGATGTCTGAGGAGTGGTTACAGGGACAGTAGAAACCGGAGCTGCCGATACTCCAGATGTAAGCATGGTAGATGAAGCGGTAGCTGCTGCAGCCGTGTGAGGTGGAGTACTCGGTGCAATTGGCGGCTGAGTAACTACAGAAGTTACAGGGGTCTGAACACTTGACTGGACAAGTTGCGGTTGCTGGGGTGGACCAGGAACTGCAGGTTGTCCTGCTTGAGGTACCGACTGTATACTTGGTTGCGACATCTGTTGACCCTGTGACGGATCCCATGTTAACATTCCAGGGTATTGACTCGTAACAGGTTGAGGATACTGAGATCCATAGCCGTATTGAGGATAGGGTTGATAACTGTAAGGTGTAGTCCCATATGATTGCCCTTGAGGTGGTTGATAACCTTGACCAGGGTATTGACCCGTAGGTTGATAACCTTGAGGTAAATACGAATACTGGGGTTGACCTTGACCTTGAGGTTGGTATCCTTGAGGTTGATACCCTTGGGGTTGATACCCTTGGGGTTGCCATCCTTGAGGTTGCCATCCTTGAGGTTGATACTGATACTGAGGTTGACTTTGGGGTACGTATTGAGGCTGGGGTTGATACCCTTGGGGTTGATACCCTTGAGGTTGCCCCCCAGTCACAAATGAAGTACCTTGAGGTTGCCCCCCAGGCATTAACGAAGGTTGCCCCCCAGGCGGTAATTGGCCACCTTGAGGTTGGTTAATGGGAGTTGAACCTGACATCATATAAACTTCACCTATACTCAATGGTACATTACCACTGTTTCCAACTAATAACCCATGATCAACAGGTTGAGGAGATGCTCCCGCAAAGGTACCAGAAAGTGACTGATACCCAGTAGGAACAGAAGGACCGCCATGTAAAAATGATTCAGGACTTTGCGAAAACACAGACGACTGACCAGACATATTTACAGGAGAATGAATTCCTCTAGGTGGAACCGGAGTACGAGGTGTAGAAAAACCTACTGAGTTGTCTAAAAAATTGGTTAATGCAAGGTACCAAGACTCACTTCTAGGAGGACTGTAAAAGATGGATTCACGCTCCCTTAGATCAAGGGTAATTAGATCTTCAGAATCAGAAACGCCTATTTCTTCCTCTGGAACAAGTTCTTCTATAGCAATTAATCCAACAGGAAGATTTTCGGTGATAATTCTTTCTATTCTTGGTGAATCAGGAACACTAGGAGTTGGAGTAACAGGTTCTGAAATTTCAGGTTCTTCGCCTGTTTCACTGGCAGATGAAAAACTACCAGCAAGCTCGGAAACTGTAACAGCTTCGGGATTGTAACCTGTTTCTAATCTTTGGTAATCTGGATGGACTACCAAAGAAGATTCTCCTTCTTCAGGTGAACCTACTCTACTGCCACTAGGAGGAGTTACAAGGACCTTTAACCCTTCTAAATGACCCGGAATGTTTTCAGGAGATTCACCCCGCGATTTACGGAGTTTTCTTAACAAATCTATCCCGGTAACAATCTCAGGAGACTTGCCCCGAAGTCTACGGGACTGTCTCGGTAATTCCGCCACAATTAAAGATTTTAACTACAACACACGAAATCAAAGTAAAAAATTTCAAATCAAACCACCTAAAGTCTTCTAAAGAACCAATCAAATTTGAAGCACACGCCTAAATAATCTAGAGCGTCAAACCACACACAAACAGTAGTCTTCCGGACCAAAAGCGCTAGTTGGTGATTAGGCCCAACCTCGCAGGATTCAGTACAGAAATAGTGGGTGGAACAGTTACCCCGGCAACCTGCTTAATGAATAGACTGGACCAAGTTCCTCCACTTTAACCGTCTCGAAGTGAAGCGAACCCCCCAGAAAATCCAAGTGAGTATAACCGACGTCTGCTCCAGGTACAGTGGGACCTTCCCTCCACCGTCACCTTGGGTAGAATCCTAGATATTATGGCCACTAAGGTTACCAATCACAACAATTACACCTGGGGGAACAGTCTAAACTCCGACAGCACGCAAGGGCAGAGTAGCAAGCTCCAATCCCCTTACCGGCTCCTTGACAACAATCCAAGGTTTACCGATAAGTGACCCCTGGCTCCTCGACAATGGTTAATCCGAGGTTTACCGTTTGTAATACGTACTGCCTGGCGTCGTTCCCAACGAGGGAGGAATGATCCCCTCACTGGTTCGGACACGAGCTCGTGTTTCTCCTTTAAGAGGAGCTTTCCCAGAATGTAACTGAAACAATTGGATTTGTTCTACTCAAGATAGACTATCTGTTTGGTTTTGTAGTCTTGGAGAGTTAAGTACTCACCTACTCCAAGACCCTAGCCTAAGCTATGTTGGTGCTTCAGAGCCCTAGAAAAATAAAGATTACTAGATTGATTTTAATTTAAGCGTTACTTTTAAGGTTGTTTCTTAAGTCAAAAGGTGATGGAAGTGAAACTAGTGGTATGTTGACTCGACTCGAAACCACTACAAAATGCACCTAAAATGATTTATCCACTACTTTACTTTTTCGATGAATTGCTTAACTAAAAAGTTGAGAGAATGCAATCCTTATAAAAGCAACTTCTTAATTGAAGACAATCAAAGAAACAATTCGTTTTTCTTTTCCAAGCATAAAAACATAACTTCTCTTTACATGCACGAAAAACTCTTTTCTTCTTTTGAAAACAAAAAGCTACTTGAAACAAGACTTTTAAGAAGATGTTTTTGTATTTTTCTTTTAATAAAGCAAATAAATCTAATATAACCAAAAATCAATCTTAACAACTCTTAAAATCTATGAAAATGCACTCATAAGCAAACTAAAGGCAAATTTACTCTAAGCAATCTTAACGAGGCCAAAACTAACAATGATTATTTCTAAGGTGTTTTACTTGATCACAATCAAATCAAGGACTAGCTTATTGCAGAACCAAAAACTAGTCAAAACAAAATTCTAATCTTTTTGTCCTTTTTGAAAATGGAAATCAATACTTTAAAAACAAGCAATTCGAAATTTGACCCAAAACAACTCAAATGACAAGTTGCTCAAACAAGGAGACTTTACGGCAGGCTCAACTTCTAAGAAGGTTGACTAACCAGAGATATCTAAGGCTGGACAACTTTCTAAGCTCAAAGTCACTACAAAGCCTTACCAAAAATCAAACCCTAGGTCTAAACTTCGTTGAAAACCACTAAAACACTCAAAGCTCACAAAACGAGTTCAGGTGAGAATTCTTGACAGGGTACTAAAGGATCTGGGCGGAAAACACTAAGAAAAAACAAAATCTAAAAGTAATTTAATGCAAAAATGGAATTTTCTTAACTTTTACAGGAAGACGCAGGCCAGCAGTTGTCACAGGTGCGGCCCCGCACTGTGCAGTCGACAACAGCGCGTCCAAGGACGCACTGTGCAGCACACAGAGACTGCGTCTTTCTGGAAAAAGGAAGAAAAACTAAAGCCAACTAAAGCTACAGCTAAGCCACCCAAATACTAATTCTCACAGTCAAAAACCAGAAAATAAAAATGATTTTCTCAAAGCAAAGTTCATATAAAGGAAAAGACTCTCTCATTAATGGATTCCCCAGCGGAGTCGCCAATTTGTCACACGGAATCTGTCAAGGGTGCGGACACGACTGACCTTCCTAGAAGTCTAAGACATTCTAATGACAAACAAGACAAAATGGAGTGATCTTTCTCTAAATACACCTTTTACAACATGAAAACTACAAGTGTTTAGGCTTACCTTATTCCAAAACGCTGTTGTTGAAGTCCGTTCTTGACGATTCGGATGAGCTCCTCCTTCAAGTCAATTCCTGCAACCACAAACAATCAAACAATTACCAAGCACTTGCATTTCATATAATAAAACATATATTCAACATGCAGACCAAGGAACACATGAAATAACTCATTAACACAAGCTATTGAGAAAAATAAACCAGTTTGTATTAAGAACGAAACAAAGAAACTCTTACAACCTGGCCTTGGTGTTGTGCAAGTTCCTCCCAGGGTCCATCAAGGGTTTTCCTCTACTTTGACAAAGCTCACCCTCTTCCAAGTAGAATCAAGTAAAGACAATCTCTCCTTACAAAGGCTCTAATGGAAGACCTAAATCCTGCAGCATTTACCCAAAGAAAATGTATAGCTCCAACCTCCTCTCCTTCTGGCTCAATGCCTTCATTTATAGTGCTGTAAAGAGGTTATTCAGGTCCACTATCAATGGGATCATCCCCCTCTATGGGTGGGATAGCTCCCTTATTGATGGGATAAGTTCCCCCTTAATAGAGATACATGAACCAACTGGAGGCGCATCCATTTCATCAAACCGACCTCTAGAATGTTCTAGAAGTAACCACAAGTAACTTTTTCAAGATAAAACTCGCGCATTTTGCCTTTTACAGAGGGACGCACCTGTCCCTTAACATACAGAGCGTCTATGGACGCGGATTTTGTGAACATGGTCAGCGTCCCCGCAGGTAAGGCTAGAGAGAACCTGCGACCCCAGAGATAAACATGATTTTTACAAGACTTTCTCTCTTCTTTGAGTTTGAGATGGATAACAGAGGCATGAGACTTGCCTAAGAGGGTAGCATGACTTGTTGATTGGAGCCATACTAACTGTAAGTAGTCAAGGTGACATTTTTTAGTGTAACACCCCCCCATTCCCCCCCGCCGCCCCCATTCCCCCCCCGGGGCCACCCCATCCCCATCCCCCTCCCCCTGCCCTACCCCTACCCCACCCATTCCCCCCGCCACCCCTTACCCTACCCCATTACCCCCCCCGGCCCCCCCCATCCCCATCCCCATCCCCCTGCCCTACCCCTACCCCCCCATTGCCCCCCCCCCCCCTACCCTACCCCGTCCCCCGCCCCCTACCCTACCCCATTCCCCGCCCCCTACCCTACCCCATTCCCCCACCCCCCCGCCCCCTATCCTACCCCATCCCCACCTGGCCCAGCCGACCCACCCGACGCCCCGCCCCTACCCGGCCCACCCGGCCCACCTGGCCCACTCGCCCTACCCGGCGCCCCTCCCCTAACCGGCCGACCTCGCCCACTCGGCCGACCCCGCCCCGCCCCTCCCCCTCCCTCGCCCCTCCCCAGCCCCCTCTGCCGCCCCTCCGCCGCCCCTCCCCGGCCCCCTCCGCCCACACCTCCCACTCCTCCGCCTCCCCCTCCCGTGCCCCTCCCCGGCCCCCTCCCCGGCTCCCTCCGCCCACACCTCCCACTCCTCCCCCCCTCCGAACACGCAGCGCCACCCCCGGGCCGCCCTGCACCACCCGACCGACGGCGGGTCGATTCCGCCCACCCCCCCGCCCCCCTACCCTACCTTACCCTACCCTACCCCCCCATTCCCCCCCCCCGCTCCCCTACCCTACCCCAACTTCCCCTCCCCCCTCGTCCCCTACCTATCCACCCTACCCCCCCCCATTCCCCCCCGCCCCCTCCCCACCCCGCACACCCTCCCCTGCCCCTACCCGGCCCCTCCCCCTCCCCCGCCGCCTCCCCTCCCCTCCCCCTCCCCGGCACCCTCCGCCCACCCCTCCCTAGCCCCCTCCGCCCACCACTCCACCTCCCCCGCCCCTCCTCGGCCCCCTCCTCGGCCCCCTCCCTGGCCCCTCCGCCCACCCCTCCCCCTCCGTCGCCCCCTCCCCGGCCACTTCGCCCACCCCATCCCCTCCCCGGCCCCCTCCGCCTGCGCAGGGCCACCCCCGGTCGATTCCGGCGGCCCGGGAGTGGCTCTGCACGGGCGGAGGGGGCCCGGAGGAGGTGGGGTGGGAGGAGGGGCCGGGGAGGGGGCGGGGGAGGGGGAGGGGTGGGCGGGGTGGGTGGAGGGGCCGGGGAGGGGGCGGCAGAGTGGTGGGCGGAGGGGGCCGGGGAGGGGCGAGGGAGGTGAAGGGGGCCGGGGAGGGGGCGGGGGAGGCGGAGGGGCCGGGTAGGGGCGGGGGAGGGTGTGTGGGGTGGGGAGGGGGCCCGGGGGGGAATGGGGGGGTAGGGTGGGGGGGGGGTGGAAATGGGGGGGTAGTGTAGGGGGGCGGGGGGGGGGGGAATGGGGGGGTGGGGTAGGGTAGGGGGGTGGGGGGGGGAATGGGGGGTTAGGGTGTAGGGGGGGTAGGGGTGGGGGCAGAAGGGGGCGGTAGGGTGCGGGTTGGGAGGGCAGAAGGGGGTGGAGGGAGAGGGGGCAGGGGGAAGGAGTTAGGGGGTGGGGCCCATAGGGCCGACGTTAAGGAAGGGGGGGAGGAGTTGAGATTGGAGGGGAATGGGAGTTGGGGGTGGCAAGGGCTAGCGCATGGGTAGGGTAGAAGGGGGAAGAGGGCATGGGTGAATGGGAAAGATTGGTAATGGGTTGGGGGAAGGTGGCACGACGACGGCCTACCCACGGTTATTAGGTGATTGAGTTTGATTGGGCCCACCATGCTCACGATTGACATAATTGTTATTTTGGCTTGGAAAAATTATTAATTTAAAAAAAAAAACTTCTTCGACGTTAAATTAATTTAATATGAAAATTTTGAAAAAAAAATTGAACTTACCTTTCAATTGCGATAATTCTTCGTTGAATATGTTGTTGATAGCAATATAGCTGCTTCACAAATTCACGTCTTTCAACGAACTTGAGAAAACCTGGATGTAAGGTAAGTAATAGTGATAACGAAATTTAATATATAAGTGAAATTATGAAGATGTTTTTCTGTACGATTAATGTGGGATAATTTGTTTTAAATTATTATAGAGCGAATATTGTAAAGTTATTTTACAATGGATTGAATGTGGGATTAATTTGTTTTAGAATATATTATAAAAATTAAAAAAAAAAAATTAGTTGTTTAGTAAATATTATATACTTTAACTATTAGAATAATTAATATAGAAGTTGTAGTTTACAATTTGAATTTCAGTGATTGATTTCATAAAAAAAATTAGTTTATGTTTTTCAATGAATTGTAGAATAAAATAATAAAGGTAAATAAATCTAACAAACTTTTGGAGGGAAATATTTTCGCGAAAATTTTTGGAGGGAATAATTTTGGAGGGAATAATTTTGGAGGGAATATTTCATTCTTTAAGATATATAATATTCTTAGGAGACTCCATTTGTATCATTCAACATCTTTTGTTTGAAAGGGATGGATTGTTCTGATGGTGAAGTTTCGGTTTATACACCATCAACATCTTCATCGCGTAACAACTCTATTCATATTGATGAATATAGCGGGAATTCTTCCACTATGAATAGAAAGTCAATTCTTCCACTTAGTCCCGATTCTAAGGACTGTGAAAGTAGCGGTGATGAAGAGCATGATGGTGAAGTTCAAAAGAATGGAGTGTCACGATGTCCACTTAGTCCTAATTCTGAGGACTATGAGAGTAGCAGTTTTGAAGAGCGTGATGGTGAAGTTCAAAAGAATGGAGGGTCACGGTGTCCACTCAGTCCTAATTCTGAAGACTATGAGAGCAGCAGTTTTGACGTGCATGATGGTGAATTTCAAAATAATGGAGTGTCACGGTGTCCACTTAGTCCTAATTCTAAGGACTATGAGAGCAGCGGTGATGAAGCGCGGGATGATGATTTTCAAAAGAATGGAGTGTCAAAGTGTCCAGTTAGTCCTGATTCTAAGGACTATGAGAGCAGCAATGATGATGAGTGTGATAATGAATTTCAAAAGAATGGAGTGTCAAAGTGTTCAGTTAGTCCTAATTCTAAGGACTATGAGAGCAGCGATGATGAAGTGCGGGATGATGATTTTCAAAAGAATGGAGTGTCAAAGTGTCTAGTTAGTCCTGATTCTAAGGACTATGAGAGCAGCAGTGATGAAGTGCGGGATGATGATTTTCAAAAGATTGGAGTATCACAATGTCCTCTTAGTCCTGATTCTAAGGACTATGAGAGCAGCAGTGATGAAGCGCGGGATGATGATTTTCAAAAGATTGGAGTATCACAATGTCCTCTTAGTCCTGATTCTAAGGACTATGAGAGCAGCAGTGATGAAGCGCAGGATGATGATTTTCAAAAGATTGGAGTATCACAATGTCCTATTAGTCCTGATTCTAAGGACTATGAGAGCAGCAGTGATGAAGCACGAGATGATAATTTTCAAAAGATTGGAGTATCACAATCTCCTCTTAGTCCTGATTCTAAGGACTATGAAAGCAGCAGTGATGAAGAATAGGATGAGAGCAGCAGTGATGATCCAATGATGGAGATGTTGCTAAGAAATATTGTGTCGAGGAGTAGGAGCAGACCTTTTCGTATCAATGCAAACTATTCTAGTTATACAAGGGGTAGAGCAGAATATCTGACGAGAAGAAGTTCTATCAGCGCTCTCATTTCAAGTGAATTTTGCCAAAAAAATTGCTTGAAACGTATGGATTTCACATTTTCATTAGAAAGCAGGAAGAGATATTTGTCAATGAATAAAAGCATGCAAAACTCATATTTAGTTGGCTACATGCAATCTACATTGTCAGGTTATGATTATCATATTAGGAATTTATTATTGTGTAGAAAAGCTTTCAAAATGTTTCATTCAATTGGGAATTTTCGTCTCTCGAGAATTCAAGAAAATTTGGAAAAGGATCCCACATTTTATTCAGAAGTACGTTATAAAAGACAGTTTGGGCCATTATCAAATACTGCAATGTCATGGATGAAAGATTTCTTTTCAAAGCATGGAGAGTGTATGCCAAATAGAGAGACAATACATATTCCAGATAATTTTTCAAGACGAGAAATCTACAACTTATACAAAGAATATGCAGAAAGTGCTGAGGGACAGGGCCAATTTATTACATATCAATATTTTGTGAAGATATGGAAGAAAGAATTCAATAATGTTCGTATTCCTAAGAAGACAAGGATGGGGATTTGCAGTACATGTGCTTCTCTTAAATAAAAAAGGGACAAATGTGAAGGCTCAGAAAGAGGTAAGTGTTCATAACTTTTACTTTCAAAACTGTATAGTCATAAACTATGAAAACATATTTCTTAATGAATTTCTTTTATGTTGTGTAGATTTAATTGTCAAAGAACTTCAGGAGCATCGCGAACAACAAACAAATGAAAGGAAGAAGTTGTACAAGCATCGAAAGAAGTGTTATGATAATCCAAATAAATATTTGGGTTTGATAATTGATGGTATGGACCAGAAGAAAACACTTTTACCACATTTTGTTAGCACACCCAAAAATCTACAAGAGGAAAATTTTATTCAGTTTCACTTGGTCGGTTGTATGGTCATCAATGGGAAAATGTTGCCAAGGGTGTACTTCACAGCTCCAAATATTCATAATGATGCAAATCTGACCATAGCCATAATTCATGATGTGATTTCTCATTGGTCTGGTAATCTTCCTGAAGTTTTGTATCTACAATTGGACAACACTTGCCGTGAAAATAAAAATCAGGTTGTTTTTGGGTATCTGAACATACTTGTTGAATTGAGAATTTTTCAAAAGGTAAAGGTTGGTTTCCTTCTTGTTGGGCACACTCATGACCATATTGATCAGATATTCAGTCATTTTTTCAGTCACATTGAGGAGGAAGGAAGTTGGGAGCTTGCCATCACTAATTGAATGTATTAAGAAATCATACATGCCAGAGCCTGCTTTTGAAGTGTTGGAAGAAACTGTTGACATGCGAAGGTTTATTCTAGGATCATATGGTGAGGGGAAATGCATTGAACAAATTAATGATATTAGCTTCCAACATCGATTTCGTATAAGAAAAATTGATGGGAAAACACTAATATGGGGCAAGAAGTTTTCAACTACTACAGAATGGGCACCGTCATCAGGTTTGCAATTTTTGAAGTTCATTCCAGATCATCCAATATTTGCATCAAAAATATTGTTATTACAATCAGTTGGTGAAGTTCAGAATGCACGCAGATAGAATAGACATATAAATTATTCTGATTGCCTAGAAGAAATTAACAAATGTATTAGATATACATATGAGTACTTTGACATTGCTGATTCAGTTTGGTGGGAGTCATTTTTCAATAATCAAATTGATATCATTTCAACAACAACCAATGAAGATATACCTTTGAAAAATCCATTTATTTGGCCACAAAATGTGTCGAATGAACAAGAGGAAGTAAACATTGTTGAACAACAACAAACTCAAGGTATTATTAATTCTTCACAGGCAATGGAAAGAGAGATGTATATTGGTTCCAGAAGATCTCGTGCACAACGTGAAGCCATGGAAGACCTTTATAGGGGTTCAGTATATGATATTAAGGAGGGTTGCATGATTGCAGTGCTAGCAGATGGAGATCCCAAAGGCTCTCCATTTTGGGTTGCTAAAGTTATAAAGGTCTTTACAGAAAATGAGGATGTTACAAGTGTTGAAGTACATTGGTATGCCACAAATACACACCCATTCAATGGTGTGTATAAGCCAGAGATGGTAGTTGACAAAAAAAATGGTGGAAAAAGAAAAAGAAAGGGTACAAATATAAATCGCCGCCGCACAGACATATTACAATTGGAGGATGTTGACATACTTGTTTATGACTTCAATTTAACAAAGAGAGGAACTCTTCGCTTCAAGACGATAGAGATTCTGAAAAGGTTGTTACCAGAAGAAATAGTGTTGACATGGGAGTCTGCTGAAACCAGTCGTAGATCTAGAAGACTTTTGAAACCTGGAATGTTGGGCATGCATGTGGACTCAGATGGGGCACTAGTTGATGAAAGAGAAGAATATGGAACATCTTCTTCAGCATCCAGTCACTCATCTGAAGATGTGAATTGTGATGGTGTGCAAGAAAATATGAGGGATTTTGAATAATTGTTTAAGACAGATTATATAACTGATGTATGCATCATATATTCAAATAAAATTAATGTTTTCCATATGTTGTTAAATGAGAAGTTATGAAGCATTTTTATGTTGTTGGATTATGTCTTAAGTATGATAAATTTTATTGTTTAAATATCTACAATGCAATATCAAATTAGAGATATAATGTCTATTTTATTCAGTATACAAATAAAGACTTTTGATTTCATTGAGTGATATACTTTGTTCATAATGTCATGGTTTTTTAATTTTATAGTTGAAAAAATTTCAATTTCTTTTGTATCTAGCATGGTGTGATTGAAAACATGTTAAATTTATACTTAGGAAAGAAAAATGATATTCTACCAGAAACATTAATGTGTTTTTTCCTTAAAAATTAACTTTGTTTGAGACATAAAAAATTGGTTTTATTAGCATTTTTTAAAAAGTTTGAAAATTGACCCTAAAAAAAAAACGTTATTCCAGTAGCATCACTTTCGTTTTGAAGCTATATTTTGCACGAAAATTTCGTAGTAAATTTCGTAGTCACCGCCATTTTTAAAACATGTTCAAAATTGACACCTAAAAAAAAAACATCGTTCCAGTATACACGCTTTTCATTTTTAGCACTGTTTTTGATGTTTTTTTGGGGTTTTTGGGCCAGAGTTCCCGTTTTTTGAGTTTATAGTTCCTGTTTCAAAGTTTACATTAATAGTATGCTTTATGACAGTAATGATGTATGGATCTCATCATGTTTTGATTCATAAATGAATGATCGATGAATATATGACCTTATAGATGATAATGAAGCTCATGTGATAGGAAATCAATTCTTCTTAGTGATTCTTAGATAAGTTTGAGACCCTTATGCTCATATTTGTTATTATGACCTGTAGAATGCATATTTGTGACATGTTTGACGAAATGCCTATCATGGCTAGTACGGGTCCAGTCAATTCTTTATTCAAGTGTTTTCATTTGCATCATTGTTTCTATCATACTTTCACTTTTGGAGGTTTCATGGACTTTTAGGCAGTGACTAGATCCTAGACCTCAAAATTAGCCTTAAATCTCAAAGTCGTTGGCATAAAACTGGTAGAAAAATGCTACAACCACGCTTAAGAAGGCTCATGGGAGAAATTGGAGCTCTCAGTCACATGAAGGTCTTGGCAAGGGTGCAATTATGGGTTTAATTCATTGAAATGTTGAGTTCCCTCAGGGGTTGGTCACCTAGAAGGGTGGATTATCCCTTGGAGGTTCTGTAGGTTGCGTAGAATGTTAGATTGGTTGTGTTGTGTCGATTCCACTTCCTTAACTGTACATGGGGAGTTGAATCTGATCATAGTATCCTCTCCTCACATGTTTACACCAGTTGGTCGGTTAATTCGATAGATGTGGGAGGAGGGTATTACAGGATGATTGAGTGGTATATTTCAGTTACTATGTTACAAGTGGAATTAGAGAAAATTTTCCAATTTTCCATATAAAATGCTTGATAAAATCTACACAAGAAAAATAATACTCAGTTGGTTGTATACAAAGTATTTGAATAAAGGATTATATGTAACTTGTTTGAAAAAATGCATGAGAGATGAAAATCATGTTTTTACAAGTGTGGTTAGGATGAATTTAGTTTGGCTATGTGACAAAGTAGTAATAGAGCTTATAGTCAATCCAGTAAAAGGATAAAGGAAAATTTGGGTACCCCATAACCTATGTAAGACACTGAGGGAAATCAGTATGTTACAAAATGGTATCAGAGCTTATAGGTTCAATCCTCAGACTGGGTGGGCTCTATGACAAATGAAATGAAGAGAAAAATCCTACACCAACCCTTTATAGATTAAAAATTTTGAACTTTGTGTTATTTAAAGAATAATCGTTTTTTGGGTGCAAGTGTTTGCTATTTGTTGAGTTTTTTTGACGATTATTTACTATTGCATATTCAGTTATGTGAAAATATTTTGTTGTATACAAAACATACTAATGTTACTTAAATATTGATTTGATTTGATGCATCAAGTTAAACATGCTGAATGCTAACTAGATTTGCTAGAGCAGCCAAATATCAGTGCAAAAGTTCATGACTGAATGATGTAATAAAAATTATGAGGGGGAATATCTTAACTTGTCTCTTGTTGGATTATACTTTTCATTGATGGTTTGAGGAGTTTCCATAACTAACAACTGGGTATGTGTGATAGCACATAAGAAGACATAATTGCAATAGAAAGTAATAACATAGATAGTGCTATGGTGCAACATAGCATGGACCAATTCCATCATGAACAAGAAAGGAGAAGTTCCCCTGAAAGAGAAGATCCCTCCAAGAGCTATTTTGAAGGATGTTAAAATTTTAAGGTTGCCATAAAACCTTGGAGAAGTCTTAGTATGACATATATATATATATATATATATATATATATATATATAGATATATATATATATATATATATATATAGATATATATATATATATATATATATATATATATATATATATATGGTGATGATAGACACACTAAACAAAACAAGTCATGGGTTTGAGTTGTTATGGGTTAATGAATGTTTTATATTTTTTTCACTTTATTTATTGACTTCATATTTCCTTTGTTGTTTTGAATGTTTACCTTGAGCATGGCCATGCTTCTTTTTGTTTTTTCCTTGTGTTTTTATAGTGGTTTTCTTTGTTGTCATTCTTTCTTCTTACCTTTTATGGTTTGGTATTGATGGTTGGTTGGGTGTGGGAATTGAAATAAAAGGAGCTCAGGAAAAGAAGTGCGTAAAAAGAACCTAATTGGAAGTGAAAGACCTTGGCTAGTTCTTATGTGTAAGATAAATGGTAGTAAGGGAATAGAAGAAGATAAAAAAACAACTACAATGGATTTGGCTTAGCTGAATTGAACAAAATGGGAAGTGATGTAAGAACCATGAATATGGCATAAGAAGGGAGTTCTCTTGGCCTAAATTGTGCATGAGTACTATGTGCATTCTTTATTTTATGAATAAGAGAAAATGCAATGAATCTATAGCATTGAGATCCATCATAGTAGTAATATAAGTGGTTAGTCTTTAAATATGATTGTTATGTGAATGGTATGAAAATATAATTTGTATTTTCCATGTTGTGGTTAACATAATGATGTTATTTAATGGATTCCATGCCACATTGAATATTCATTCGGCTGGTGTGCAAACTGACCTATTACTATTAACTATTATTGTTATTGTGCTTATGTTGATGCATATTATCTTCGTTATGTTCATGAATGGAAATAATAAAGGGTAGAAACATATAGCATGTGCTTAACATGGATTAGGACATGTTAGAAGCTAATGAAAATGAAAATTCCATTATTAATCTTTCATTTAAATTCATAAATAGCTAAGTTGACATAATTATGACTAATGTGTCTGATCCTAGGACCATTTCAGGAACTATTGAGCATGGAGGATAACAGGAATATCATCAACCAAGTGGACCCTTCAAAATGTTTTAGTTGAAAACACTAGGAATGACAACCAAGAAATGAAGCCAACAATGAGCCTAGGTAAAAAGGTAAAAATGATGGAATTGGGTAGGAATTCGTTTAGCTGAAATTGAAAAGTTGTTTCCAAATTTTGCATGATTACATGGATACCAGGAAGTGGTATGGTGAAGGTAGGGAGTCTTTGGTATGAAATATTGCAATGACTTTTGCAATGCCTGCTTATTGAAATGGTGAATTAAAGTGTTAATGAATTGAGAGATATGAATTTCTCAGTCCTAAATTATTAATCTATTCAAATGAATAATTACATTATGAAATGCTCGAAATAAATGTGATGCACATGTATAGTACCATTTCAAATTATTTCAACCGAAGTGATATAATTGTTATGGGTGTAACAATTTCGAAGTGACTTTGGGCTATTGTGAATTTATGCAATTGTATATGTATATATGAAAAATTATAAGTGTTGGTTGATTAAAAAAAATGAATTATAGGCATAATTTTAAATGGGATGGAGGATCGAAACCACCACGAAATACAAAAACCACTTGCACAGGAGGCCAACAACATGATTAAAAGTCTGACAATTATGAGATCGGACTTCTGGATAAAGTAAGGCTTGGGAAATTAAAATTTTTGGTTTGAAATTTTGAGTATATATCATGAAATAAATTAAATATTGTGACAAATGTGGCATGATGTGGTTGGGATCTCAAGAAGAAGATTTTTTGGAAGTAATTATGGCATGTGGCTCTTTTCTATGTCACGAGAGCAAGTCATAATCGATAACTTGACTATAAGACTTCATAAGAAGTGTAGTGGAGCATGTCAGACTATGACTTGGCCATAAGAGTCCAGGAACATGTCATTAGAGCATGCCAGATGGAAATTGGACTGTAAGACTCTAATGACTACCCCTTTATGGAATGCCCTTGGATAGGTATATTTCTTGGAATGGGGGTTTCCTCTACTCATAAGGGTGATGGATGGGGTTCCATTTAGGAAATATCTTGGATAAGTAAACTATCTAAATAGGGATTTCCTAGGCCCAGAAGGGTGAGTGGATGATGGGGGCCCACGCAGGGAATTTTTTGGTCAGGTAGAATTCCTAGAATGGGGGTTTCCTGGGCCCGTAAAGGTGAGTAGATAGTGGGAAAATAAATATCCTTATGCTCTCTAGGAGGTGAGCATGAGGAAGCCATTTTGGATGGTGGGGATAACATGTAGTTAGGGATGGAGGATATTGAGTAAACGATTGATGATATTGTAGATTTATCCCGTAAGGTCCTTTTCAAACTTGTTGCCAAGATTTGTTTTGGGGTTGAGATGGAAAAGGTTTCCAAGGAAAGGGTGTGTTCCAATTACTTTTAGATTCATGTGTGCAACCTTGAAATTGTGAATTAGGATCGTGTATCATATCGAGTTGACTAGGTTGCCATGGTGTTCTTGGATCTACATAACATAGTTTATTTGGTATTTGATTTGCTCCACTTTCCTCCTAGTAGACTTCCTTAAACCTTGGTAGTCATGGGTAGTGTTTAGTAGCATGTGATTCTACACATATAACACAAATTTTAGCATCCTCTTTTTTCTCATTTTTCATTCTTAACATATCTACTTGTCCACTTAGATTGCTAAGAATTTCTGGTTTAAAATTATTTAGAAAATTACCAAATTTATCTTGAATTACTGATATCGATGTTGATTTACTTGCTCTTCCCCTTCCTCTTGATATGCAATTGCTTATTTCACAAATTTCTTCAAATGATAATTGTTATACATCACCTCTACTCGTTAGATCAAGGAGATCAATCCACTTATCTCTAATTTTTCTAAGTAAGAGGGGTTTTAGTGTGTCAAATCCTAATTGATGTATTTTCGCTCTTAACATTAAACATAAATATCTATATTAGATCCTCAAGTATCCCATATTTTGTTTGAGTAATTCTAAATATTTCTTCTTTAATATCATGATTTTTATATATTTATAGAAATATTTTTTGCATATCATTCCATAATGTTATTGAATTAGTCCCTGAACTCATGAACCATTTAAGAGCTCTATCCTTCAATGTTGTTGGAAACAATCTCAATTTTTGAATGTTTAATAAGTAACCATAAGATCCAAAGTATTTCAAATTCAAAGAGAAATGTTTTGGATCCTCTAACCTCACACCATCTAAGTTGGGAAGGAAATATGGAAGGATGTTATTCATATGAACACTAATACCAGTATGTTCAATGGGAAATCCAAGAGAATCTTCCTCATTATTATCATCTCCATCCATTTCTTATAACTTTTATGCCACCTCCTCTTCTTATACTTGAAAAAGTGGATGGTAATGTGAATCTTATTGCACCACGTGGTCAAATGGGGTGGTTTTTGTGTTGGAGAAGTATTTTTAATATTTTTAATATTTTTTTTTGAATAAGAATGCTAATGTAATGCAATTTTCTATTTTCGAGATGAAATATGCCAAATGAAAACTTTTTTTTTTTTGTAGAAAGTAAAATAAATGAATAAACGATGGTAGAAAATATTGCATAATTTGACACCTCCCCAACAATGATGCCAATAAGTGATGAGCCTTGGTATTTCAACAAAATTGTTGCAACTCTCAAGACTACCAACTTTAGTTATCAACCTAGGGTTCATATAAACTTAAGAGGTGTCAAAACTATATGTGAAACATGCAATGTTTCCTTCTTTTATTAATATGACGCAATGAAGTGAATATAATGAAATCAAGCCTAAAATAATTGCATAAATGAAAATTCTTGAAATGGAATCCTTAAATTATGGTACGAAACAAAATACAAGGAAGGAAAACCTATTGTAGTTGCATAAACTAAAGAGAGTGGACCAACTCTACATCATTACATTCAAAGAGACATCATTCTAGTGACACAATTCATTAAATGTTTCATAAAGTAATCATGAAAATCATCACTATGTCATTCAATTCATGAACCTGTCTACTAACCCTAATTGTTGAGATGTGTTGCAGTGGTAAAAAAAGGAAAGTACTAACTGGTCCTTGGTCTTCCTCAATCATGGTTTCAGAGCCTAAGGGACATTATTTAGGGAAAGAGGAAAAAGTAAAGCTTCAATGACAATTCTGGTCAAGTTTGGAAGGATTTTACACGGTGCTAAAAGATGTTACAGGATTGCTACAAGATTGCCCTTTTCTATTACAAGA
Organism: Pinus tabuliformis; assembly: GCA_031772625.1. Classification (NCBI taxonomy): domain Eukaryota; kingdom Viridiplantae; phylum Streptophyta; class Pinopsida; order Pinales; family Pinaceae; genus Pinus; species Pinus tabuliformis. Next base: position 844,006,925 of record CM062809.1, on the reverse strand, counting down.
TGGAATCTGTGAACATTTTGAGGGTGATAAAGGAGATATGAAGGTAGGAGAGGGTGATGTGTGGTATATTAAGGTTGTATGAGGCTCTCTCCAAGATTAGTACCCTTTAGGGGCCCATATTGCACAAGGACCAATGCACATGATGATCTTTAACAACCCAAAAATGTACTCTCGGTGAATAGTATTTTGGAGGACTTGTTCAGGAAGAAGGGAAGGTGTTGATGATAGGATGAGAAATTCATATGGAAATTATCAACCATGCAAACCTATAATCTCACATACACATAAGAAATATTATGATTTTAATACTTAAATAGACTAAAATACCTAGTTTGTCAGCGAGTTTGTCCTCCGGCTTATCTCATCAAATGACTAATAAATTCAAATAAAAATGATATAGTTTAAATTTTTTTATTAAGTAGGATGTACTAGGACTCTAATAAAATTGGAATCACTCAAAAATACCATTTTTAACCTGTGCTAAAAATTAGCAGAAAATTACTACTCTAAAAACTAGAACTTTAAGAATTAGTGAGCTAGTTAACCTACGAAATGCCTAACCTATTCAAGTGAAAATGCTATGGGGTAAATTTTGTTATTAATTTATATGTCTTTAGGATTAAATAAAAGTGTACTAAACTCAAAACAATCTCATTAACATGTGCTAAAATTCAGCATAAATTTATTACTATTTTGCTACACGATACTTCCAGAAATTCTAAAATTTTGAACTAGTAAACCAATCCAAGTAGCTCAATGATGAATATTAATTTTCAAAGTTGTGACAAGAATTAATCATGCTTGCACATTTATAAAACATACAAAATAAATTACTTCAATTAGTTAACCAAACTAACCTACAACAAATGAATCATGAATACTAAATGCAGAAATAGGAAAAGCAAGAATAAGAAATGCTAGTGAACAAAACATTCAAAGAAGATAAAGAAAATATAAAATAGGACCTTGAGGCTCCTAGGATGGTTGATACCAAGGATAATCAAAGTTATATGAAGGAAACCAAGAATTAGAAGCAAAAAATTACACCAAACTTTATTATTAGAGTCAATCCAGGTACATTCTTGCTAGAAATGAAAGTAGCGCTGCTAAATAACAAGTTTTCTAGAAGACTAATAAATGCATGCCCCTCGAGGATAATTAAAATTTCTACTTATAAAAATTGATGGGGAAGTATACTCCTTGAAAGAGGAAACTTTGCCTCCAAAATCACTCAAAAAATTGGATTTGGTTTCCAACAGTAGGAATCTTCATCCAATGATGGGGAACACATTCCTAGATTTTCTCAATCACTCGACCTCCAAACTTTGTTCAATCATTTCAACTAGTTCATTATGATCCAATCTTGGTCCATCCTATAGCAGGGATCAAGTCCCTATATTATATCATCTATAATTTATCCAATATTATGCAAAATTAAATAATAGGAGGCACATAATATGAAATTATCTCGAAACCTTCCTAATGAACATATTAAAGCTAAAAAAGATGACGTCAAATGCAAAAAGATAGGTTTAGTGTGCTAAAGGATGTTCATACGGGCCTTGAATTGTACCCATTTGGGAGGCCCATCACTATTGTAAAAAAAAACTTAAATAAGGTAATATCCTTCCAATAGGTTTAGCCACATTCCCAAGGTATCTGCATGTATTTGGCCTTGAAATAAGCATATCAAATTTAATGTGTACATTGAAATAAACCATTGTTGGTAGTCATCAAAGGATCTGGGTGAAATTGTCCATCATCTCATTCCTTTGTCATGCAATTACATCCTCAAGAAACAACTTGATAGAATATATTGCTATATTATCTCTCTTTTATTCCACCATGCGAGGCTTCTTAGGTTTGTGAAAGTGATTCTTCCCAAGTGAAACTAGCTTGAGACCCAAATCGCTATACCCAAAGTTTGTCAAGGACATGCATTCAGAAAAACAAGGAGAAAATTTCTCTAATGCCACTGATCCATGTCATACACAAAATGAAATGAAATGCAGGAAAATAAATGGAATGCATATAGACAAATATAGTAGGTGTTAAAGAGAGATTCCATACAGGCTGGTAGAATTTTGTGTTTGTGGAAAAACCTGTGAACAATATATGAAACCAACGTTTCGGACTAGCTTGGTGAGTCCATCATCAGGGCAATGTGATTTGTATTTTGAGAAGAGAGAGCGTGAAATTATGGAGCTATTAATAGTTATTTGAAAAAATATTTGATATCTTTTTTTTTTTTTTTAATGTCGGCCTAATTGATTCATAATTATTAATTCATATATATATATATATATATATATATATATATATATATATTTAATTATTTAATTAATTAATTTTATTTATATATTTATTTAATATTATTATTATTATTATTATAATTATAATTTTTTTTTAAGTGACAAGTTTAATTAATGATTGATTATATTTACATGTATTTATTTGGTTTATAAATACTTGTAAATATAATCAATCATTAATTAAACCTGTCACTTAAAAAAAATAAAAAAAATTAAAATTATAATAATAATAATAATAATATTAAAAAAATATATAAATAAAATTAATTATCTATATATATATATATATATATATATATATATATATATATGAATTAATAATTATGAATCAATTAGGCCGACATTAAAAAAAAAAAAAGATATCAAATATTTTTTCAAATAACTATTAGTAGCTCCATAATTTCACGCTCTCTCTTCTCAAAATACAAATCACATTTCCCTGATGATGGACTCACCAAGCTAGTCCGAAACGTTGGTTTCATAAATTGTTCACAGGTTTTTCCACAAACATAAAATATAGTAGGTATTACAATAATTTTCTAAAAATGCAACCTATATTAATAAATGAAACATAGAATACTATAGAACATAGACTAGGTAGATTGGTGGTAGCTATCTCAAAATAGAAAGAGAGGGAAACTACACACATTTGTAAAATATACTACAAGAAGCTGGAAGAATGGAATTCTAACATAAAGAAAGAATTATAGAGGTCCAAAAATATAACCCTAAAAGAAGAAACGCCAAAAGGTTTGTGTGTCCTAATGGAGTTAGTTGGAACATCAACATCCTAGGGTCGTAATTTTTTCATACCATCTACATTTTGCATGTTTAGTATCCCATTGAAAGGTCTAGCTGAGAATTACAAATTATAACTAGGGCTACTACCAAAGCCCATAGCTATCACCTAGGCTCCTTCCATGTGAAAAAAACATCATTTAGGGCCTCAAAATAGTCGAGAAAGTTTAGGGTCTGAAAACTATAAAACAAATACCAATATACCTTGAGCCAGTTTAGGCGGATGACCCTTGATATCCACTTGGATCCATCCTATTGATTTTTGTAGCATTGGATGTGCTCTAGCCTCGAAATTTTCCAAAGAGGCTAAGACTCATGCATTCTCCAAGACCTAGAAATCGTTTGGAAAAATTCCGAATAGAGATGGTTTAATTAAAATAATTAATCATTTTTAATGTATTCCTAAGTCTAAACTTAGGAAATGTGATTAATTAAATCTGGTGCGAATCTACTAGATAAAGGTGAGGATAACCTCCCAGTTAATCTTAGCCTTTGATTATGTTTTAATATTGGCTGTTGGCGCTCCAACAAGAGATTATTAGAAGGATCTTGATGGGAACTTGGAGAATATACCAAGATAGTGATATCTAGAGATCGAATTTCTTAAGGGTGGCAGCACTCAGTTGCCAGAGAATGATCGAGTGATCTTCTTGCAATGAGCGGTAGGGATAGTATACCTAAGGGGATTTTTCTAGTGCGGGTGAGTGCGAGGCATTGAAGGCATTGAGATATCCAGAGAGGCAGCGCAATGCCACGCAAAGGAATCACAATGATTTATAGGGAGTCTACAATTTTATTGAGGAGCAGTAAAGCTCTAGTGCCAGAAGCCAGGGTGTGAGTCTGAAAGGCCAAGGAGTCAAGTTTCCATTGGGGAGAACATCATAAGGAGAGGGTGACACAGTCCCTTAGGTTGTGACATAGTTATTTCATGAGCCCATGCAAAGACTGTGGAAAGATAACATATGGTAGCTCATCTAGAGCTCAAATCAGTGTCAGATCTTTAGTGATAGTGTGAGATATTTTCTCACTACCTCTTTGCCAGTGTATTCTCTGTATTGGATAGCTAGTTTTGGCATTCACTGATTTTTACTCAGATTACTATTGCATAGTAATCAAACCCTCAGTTGCTACAGTATTTTCCCCACATTGGGTTGTCTAGGGATATTTTTCGAAAAACAACGGTGTAATTGTGTGTGTTTATTTCTCTCCCGACATTATTCTATTTCCGTAGTATTTTGTGTTGTGAAGGTTGTAATAGAATTTACTTAGGTATTTATTGTGTAACACTGTAAATAACTTCTTTGAAAAAATAACAAGTAGGGTAAATTTAATCAGTTTCTATAGTAGGGATTTAGGTATCTGAATTTTCACATGGTTTTAGAGAATTGTTTGTAATTTAAAGAGCTTATAGCAGAAAGGAAGAAGGAGGTTCGAATTTCTGCATATGTAGCAATTCGAAACCCTAGGGGAAGCGTATTTCCTTGGCGAGGAGGGCTAGTTTTTCATGGAAATTTTACTTTTGTGAGTGAGTCGGTAGAGAATAAAATTTTTGAGGTTGAAGAGTACCAGAGGAAGAGGGAGTAGTAGCAGTTCCCTTGCAGAACAAATCTTCAGTTGGGACACATATCTTGCAGTATTTTAGTAGTGAAAATAGTGTCAGGATGGAGGAAGAGCACACACTAAGGGACTTATTTCCTGAGGGGACTTCTAGCCAAGAAGTTTGAATTTTCATAGTAGAGCAACAGTAGTTTGGTGCAGAGTTTATCACTCCATAAGGGAGTGCGAATAGCTGGGAAGTAGTTGTGCACAGGAGAAGAGGAGGAGTTGAAATTTTTAGAGAGATGGCATCAGTTGAGTTGAGAGATCAAGATCGGTTGGATGGAGCCTCCAACTATGCGATATGGAAGGCTAGAATTTCCTGCCTCCTAGATGAACATGATCTCAAGACTTATATCGATAGTGTGGTAGTTGTACTTACAGATGCAGATCCGCTTAAAAGGTACAATAAGGAGATGGTGAAAGCTAAGAGGCTAATTACCCTAAACATATTTGTTTGTCCCCTAAATTTTCCCCATTCTTTTCCTTTTTTCCTTTATAAACCACAACTATTTACCTATGATTTACCCTTTTCACATACCCTCATCCTGCACTAGTCCAAGCATGATGATATATTTCACAGGTACTTTATTTTTCATATCTTATTTCAATTAAGCATTTAATTAATTATTTAATTCAGATTTCTTACTTTTAATTCACTTTTGTAACTTATCCTTATCTTCGATAAATACTTGGTAAATAAAGCCACTTAATGTGACTGTTGATTTAACTACATGATTAGATCTCGCACTATTTCCAGCACAACAAATCCGCACAGTAGATCCGGACTTCCCTAACCACTGCCATGTTTTGTACATCGTTGGCCACGGATACCAGATTAGCCAAAGGCAGCCAATGACAAGACTGAAGTTGCAAATTGGTTGAACGGAAGCTGAAGATTTGGCCCACAGTCAATGAGTTCAATTGTCTATATTGAAAAGCTGAAAGGCTAAAATCTACATTTTGTTATGTAAACGGTTGACCGAATGGCCTATACTAAGTTTAGTAGTTACGGCCTTGGGCTGCCGGTCTATAAATCACAGAATGTAGATAGAATTAGGAGGATGACAGATAGAGGAGATAACAACACTATGTTCCAAACATATTTTATATTTTGTTATCACCCAAATCTGGGCTGGACTCTGTATTCCACGATGTACTTTGCCTTTGTGAAATAATACAAAGAAGGAGCTCTACAACATCTCTTTCAAATCTTATTTGTTCTTTTAAGCCAATGAGTCTGATCTGAATTATTGAGTAGCATCGTTTCTTAGAAGGGAAACAAGATGTTTGGCTAGGGCCCAGCCAACCCAACTCGTTTACCCTATTTTCGATTTTGTATTTATTTATGTGTTCTTATTGTTAAAGTGTGATTTAATTGAATTCTCTTTCCATGCACATGTATTCCTGTCAAAGTGTGAGCAGATCTGTTGTGTGAATTAGTTAGATTTACCTTCCTGCAATTTCCTTTCATGTAATTGATTTCAGTTAGTTTTTCCCATCTAGTCCAAGTGGGAGAAATGAACCGGCACTAGTGTACGTTGGTGTGATTAGTCCTTTTCCCTTTCCCGCAATTTATTTTCATGCAATTCCTTTTGATTGGTTTTCCTCACATCGTCAAAGTAGGAGAAATGAACCTGCACCAGTGCACATTGGTGTTTTGCATCAAGTATTTCTAGTCTCTTTCATGCAATGTTTCTTTTCCATTCTTCTAACTAATATATATGTAGATGGAAGGTTAATTCTTTAGTGGTTGTTTCTAGTTATGGTTATTTACTTTCATATTACATGCAGTTAAGATTGGAAACATTTATTTTTACATGTGCAAGTTATTTCTGCAATTAAGTTTCATTTGTAATCATTAACGCTTATTTCTAGAATTGATAACTAAGTGCAAGGAACTCTACTCAGGTGTAAGAACTGGTTTCTTGTCACAGGATCCGAGTGCTCATAACCCTTGAGGTTCGAGCCCTTGCATGAAGTCAAGAATCTTTGGTAAGACACAACTTATACCTCTTGCATAAATCTTTGTGCTTGCACTAGTGAAAGCAGATTGTGATAAGTGCACAACTGACTAGTGCAAGAAGGAAACCTTTACGAAAGCAGGTTTAAGCACCCACTTTACAAGACTGCTAAAGTGTTTCTACTAAAGAAGAATATAAGCATATACTTAGTGATTAAATATTGATTAGTTGGAGTGATTGACTTTTTATTTTGATTCCTTGCAAATGCATTCTTTCTTGTTCCAACACTAGATTACTTTGATGATTCAATTGTCGTTTACTCTTTCTAATTCAATTTTGCAAGTTCCCATTTAGGAAAGTAGTAATTTACATAAGAAAGGTTCATACCATCTCTGGCATTGCCTCTGCTTCATCTCTTAGTTTACGGATCCCCAGGGTTGACAATTAAGTGTTGAGGAGTTTGCTTAAGTGAAATTCCTGCACCCAACATTTTGGCACCACTGCCGGGGAGGCAATTTGATTTGGTAAGATTTTTATGTTTGATGCAATAGGGGTAAGTTTGCTTTTATCTTTTTCTGCAATGTGCTTCTATTGTTTGGGAAAGTTTTTTGAAGGAATTTTACTGGTGTTGAGTATTCTTTGCAACATTTTATTGGAATTTGCTTTGTTAGTCTTCTGTAGGAAGGAAGTCCAAAATTCAAAACCATCACGCAGGAATAATCCACCTTGACTTTGGTGACAACAACTCAGGTGTGGTTCAGCCCAAAGAGGGGAATGAGGAGACTACTAGTAGTCAATCTTCTTAGCCTATTGAGAGCGGTTTGCGTGAAGGGGAAACAATGGAAGATTGTGAAGATCATGCGGAAGGAACTGGCGAAAACTTGGTAAATGAGGAACAATCCACTTTTAAGTTTCCAATTTTTGATCCCGATACTATTTCACATATGAAGACTATTCCACCATCGGCTCTCCCTCATTTCCATGGTAAAGTTCATGAATATCCTGAATCTTCTTTATTCAAGTTTGATATTTTGTGTAGAAGTTATGACTATTCAACTGAAGCTCAGAAGTTGAGATTGTTTCCTGCTACTCTCAAAGCCTCAGCTTTGTGCTAGTTTATGGGGTTAGGAGGGAACACCATAAATTCTTGGGATTAGATGAAGAGAGTGTTTTTGTAAAAATATCAAGAATATTGCAAAACTCAGGACATGCAAGATGAAATCTTTACAATTGTGCAGAATGATGATGAAACTCTTGAGGATTACATAAAAAGATTTCTGTATATTTTACAAAGGTCGAAGCTTAAGTTTGATTCTAGTACTATTAGAATTTTGTTCTTGCGTGGACTTATTAATGATGCTAGAAATAATTTGAACCTGTTAGGACAAGGTGATTCTCAAAAAACTTTTGATCAGATCTGTGATTTGTGCAAATTTTTTTCAAGGAATCAGTATAGATCTGGTAGAGGAATTCAGAGTAGAAATAGAAAACCGAATCTATTGATGCTATGATTATTGGACTAGAAAATAAAATGGAAAATATGAAGATTGATATAATGAATACTGTTAGCAAACAGTTAAACTCTTTGAAATTTTAGCAAAAACTTATAAAAGAACAAGATCCATTATGTATTTTCTGTCCTAAATGTAGAGATAAGCATCCTCCTAAAGAATGTCCTCTTAATTTGAAGGAAGCTAGTAAGTGTGCTATTTGTGTAGAAGACCATACCACGGAAAAGTGTCCCTCTATACCAGGACTTAAAGCTATAATCAAAGGGGAACAACCTAAAGCTGAATACTTATATGCCATGGGAGCAAGGAGGAATTGGCCTTAGGTAAGTGCAGGTATGGCTCCTGAATTCTCTCCACAGTATTTTGGTTATAATGCACATGCATATTCTTATCCTAACACTAATCATTCTCAACAGTGGCAGTATGGGAATCAATATCACCATGGACAACCTTCTTCACCATGGCAACAAGGTTGGAGAGGGACATATCATCCTCAGTATTCCTACCATCCACCTATGCAGTCATATCCACCTACATATGCACTTTATCCAATGCCTCAACTATCTTTACCTTGGAGTCAGTCTACTCCACCATTTCCTTTACCCCCACTATTTCGACCTTCTTAGTTTCCTGCTCAACCTATACCCAATCCTAATAATAACAAAGCAGTGCAAATTATCCATGTAACGAACCCACATTTACCATTCCAGTACCAGTCTATTCCAGTTGGGGTTCATGATATCCAATTGAGATCGGGGAGGACTGTGACTTCGGAAAACCAAAAGCAACCTATGGTGATTGTTGAAGAAAAAGGAGAGGAGGAGACGCCTAACCATTCTACGGAAGTTGTCACCAAACAACCCATTCCCTTACCTTCTGAATCCTTACCACCCTCTTCATACCAGCCTCCCTTTCCAGAAAGGCTAGATGTGGAAAGAAGTGAGCCTATTTCTGAGACTAGCTCGGTTTCTGAACTCAGGAACCTTTTTATTAAGGTACCTTTGCTTCAGGCCATTAAAGATATCCCCATTTCTACTAAGATCATTAAGGAACTTTGTCTCAATAAACTAGGGGGGAAGAGATTAGAACCCCAAACCATTCAATTTGTTGGTAGGGCAGCAGAGTTAATGATGGGATGTGTGTCTATGGATAAATATATTGATCCCGGAAACCATGTTGTCTTAGTTTCGATTAGTGATGTCCTTGCCTCTAATGTTCTTATAGACCTGGGGGCATCCATTAATGTCATGACTAAACAAACCATGGATCAACTTCGGTTATCTCATGTTCATCCTACTCCCATCATGCTTGAATTGGTGGATAGATCTAAAATCAAGCCAGAAGGAGTTTTGGATGACGTGATCATTGCATTAGATTCTTGGGAATATCTTGCTGATTTCATTGTGCTTCAGCCAAAGAACCCAGTAGGAGGATATCCCTTGATCTTGGGTCAACCATGGCTTGCTACAACTGATGCATATATTGGATGTCGTTCCGATGACATGTATATTTCTCATGGAGATTCTAGGAATAAAGTTACCTTATATCCTCCTGCCAGATCCATTTCAGGAACTCCGAGATACCTTATGGTTGGATCAAAGCAATGATGAGGAGAATCAGTCCATTTCTCTCATACATCATTATACTGGGTCTTCACAAGAAGGTGAGATTTAATATTTCCTGAATAATCTAGACACTATGCCTAATTTTGAGCCATTAGCTAGATTTTCAGCCTAGATTTTCAAGAAAATCATGATTCTCATTCTTCTGTACCACTACCTTTGACCACTCCCTTGAGTGTTCTTCAGCCTGATACTACTCTTGTTGAGATTAGCCCTCATAAATCAATGCACATTAGTTCATATCTCGAATCATCTCAGCAAGAGCAACTTGTAAACTTGTTGCAGAACTATCTTGGTTCCTTTGCATGGGGTTATGAGGATATGAAAGGCATTCCTCCTGAAACCTGGACACATCATATTGACATTCAGGAAGGAGCCCGACCTGTCCAACAACCCCAAAGGCGTATGAATCCAACTTCGAAAGATGTTGTGAAGGAAGAATTACAAAAAATTTTAAATGCCCATTTCATCTATCCTATTTCTGACAGCGTGTGGGTCTCTCCATTAGTGTTGGTTCCTAAGAAAGATGGGAGATGGCATATTTGTATTGACTATCAAGAATTAAACAAAGCCACTCTCAAAGTTTACTTTCCTCTTCCTTTAATAAACCAAGTGCTTGATACCATTGTAGGAAAGAAATACCTTTCCTTTTTGGATGGCTTTAGTGGTTACAACTAGATATAGATTGCACCCGAAGATTAGGACAAAACTAATTTTACATGACCTTGGGGAACACTTGCATATAGAGTGCTTCGCTTTGGTTTATGTAATGCCTTGGCTACCTTTCAAAGGGAAGTCCTGGCTATTTTTGCTGATCTAGAATGTGTAGAAGTTTATATGGATGACTTTTCTGTGTTTGGTGACCTTTTTCAGGAGGCTCTCAAAAATCTGGAAAAAGTACTACTTCGCTGCCAAGAAACCCATCTTGCCTTGAGTGACAAGAAATGCACGTTAATGTGTAAGGCAGGAGTGGTGCTTAACCATCTTATTTTTGATAAAGGTATGAAGGTTGACCCAGCTAAGATTGAGATCATTCTACGTCTTCCTGCACCCAAGACTCAAAGGGAAGTAAGAGGTTTTTTAGGACATGTTGGTTACTATAGGAGATTCGTTGAAATTTTTTCTAGGATAGCTACCCATCTTTTTCGACTTCTAGCTAAAGCCGGTGAGTTTTCTTGGTCTACAGCTTGCCAAAAGTCCTTTAAAACATTGAAGGAAAAGTTAATACAAGCACTAGTTTTGAGAGGTCCAAACTGGTCCCTACCTTTTCACATTTCCTTCGATGCTTCAGATTTTGCTATTGGAATACCCTTAGGATAGGAGGAAAATTTTTCCATCTATTTTATTAGTAATAATTTGTCTCTGGCTAAATTAAATTATATAGTTACAGAGAAAGAGTTTTTAGCTGTGATTTTTGCAGTTAACAAGTTCAGGCACTATATTACAGGGTATGAAGTCCTTGTACATATTGACCATTCTGAAATTAAATATTTGATGAATAAACCATTAACTAACAGTAGAGTGACTAGGTGGTTGTTATTGTTGCAGGAATTTAATATTACTATTGTTGATAGACTAGGAAAATCTAATGTGGTAGTAGATTCTCTTTCAAGATTTAATAATCCTGGTGAAGTAACTCTTGTTAATGATGATTTTCCTGATGAACATCTTTTTCTATGTCAACAAGCTCCCCATGGTTTTCTGACATTGCTAACTATTTAGTCACTGGAAAGACACCACCCCACTTGTCCACTCGTGAAAAGCATAATATTATTTAGAAAAGTGTTGCATACTCCTAGGCTCAAGGAGATATCATTTACACTGGCCCAGATTTGATTATCCGTAGATGTGTAAGAGAGGAAGAAGTTTTTGACATTTTAAAATATTCCCATGATGAACCTTGTGGAAGCCACTTCGTTGATAAGCGGATTGCATATAAGGTATTGCGCGCTAGCTACTTTTTTCCTTCCTTGTTTAAGGATGCCAAACAATATGTCAGGCAGTGTGATAGTTGTCAACAAATGGGGTAGCCTAATCAAACCAATGGGATGCCTTTATGCCCTCAAGTTATGATTGAGCCTTTTGAAAAATGGGCTATTGATTTTATAGGGCTAATAGATCCAACTTCATTAAGTAAAAAGCATATTTTTGTTTGTACAGATTTTGTTACAAAATGGGTAGAAGCTAAAGCTATTTCCTTTTCTACATAAAGGGTTGTTGTTGATTTCCTTTCTACTGAATTTTTTACTATGTTTGGTGTGACTAGAGAGATTATTTTTGATAATGGTCCGCAGTTTATTTCTAATCTGGTGTAGGGTGTGATGGAGCAATATAAGATCTGGTATAGGAAATCTACGCCACATCACCCACAAGCAAATGGCCAGGTGGAATCCATGAACAAAGTCATCGAGTCCATCCTCACAAAAATAGTAAATATGCATCGGAAGGATTGGGCTGAAATATTACCGGAAGCTTTGTGGTCATATCGAACCACTTGGAGAATAAGCATAGGATATACACCGTATGAGCTGGTATATGGAAAACAAGTCCTATTGCCAATTGAATTCCAGATCAAAACCTTTAGAAATGCAGTTCAGTTGGGGCTAGATCTCTCTGAAGTGCAATAATAGTGTCTCCTTGAATTGAGTGAGTTGGATGAATTTCGAAGGGATGTTGTTCAACAGAACATATTGATTCAACAACAACACAATAGGTGGCGTGACAAGTCTATTCAAAAAAAGAAGTTTCACCCAGGTGATTGGGTACTCCTTTATGATTCTAGATTTAAATATCTGAAAGGAAAATTCCGAGGTGGTCCGAGTATTTGAGAATGGAGTGGTAGAGATTAAAACTATTCATGGACATATCTTAGTGTTCTTGGTGAATGGACATAGACTAAAGAAATATTTTTAGCCACCTACCAAGAAGAATTTTACACAGCAAGTCCAACAACAAATTAGGACGGTAGTGATGGATGTTAATACCAATCTGTTGAAAACATGAACTCTTCTTCTTCTAAAAAAGAAAAAAATAAAAAAATAAAAATGTAAACTATATATATATATATATATATATATATATATATATATATATATATATATATATAATAGTAAAGAAAAACACATTTTCCTGTAATTATGAAAATTAGTTTCCTAACATGATTGCAAAAGGATCAACCTAAAAACCAGCTTGCTGGCAAGAAGTTCAAAATTTTCTAATAAAAGGAGAATGCTGCTTGATCTTTAGATGTGCTAGCTTCCACCAAGAAGAAGCAGGTTCAACAGAACCAACCCTTACACAAGTTTGGGGTAACCAGCATGGATATTTTTATTCAAATAACACTTAATTCTCATTGCAGTTATTTTTCTTACACCAGTACAAGTAAACTTTCCAGAAAATTTTATGCCTTTCTTCATATCCCATTTTCGTAATTCCCCATCAGTTTTCTTCTTCAATCGTAGAATGCTTACCTTCCCATATTCTTCCGAATTCACCCTATCCGTTTCGTAAATCCCACTTTTATCCCTTGAATTATTTTCCTTATCCCACTTCTGTTTACGCCCTCTTGATGGTACTGTTCCTAAAATCCCTGTCATAAACTTCCTTCCCATTCTGAATTTTTTCCCTTTTCCCACTTCCTTGTTCCCCAATGAGCTTATTGCAGGATCTATTGCAGAAAGAGAAAAAGGATTTGTTCAGAAACATCAAAGAAATGGAAAATCAAACCTTCCATACGATTGGGAAAGTCATGTTAAAGTCCAACCTATGTTCTACCAAAATTTCCTGTTTTTTCTTCTTCAACAGAATTCTGCTTGCACTAGTGCAAGCATGTTACAATATACAGTAGTGCAAGCAGAGTAGCACAGTATAGGCGATGCAAGCATATCAGTGCAAGCACACACCCTCTCAGAGATATAATGCATTTTGTTTTTTTCCATGCAATATAGTGTGTGTCATAAAGAAGTGGTTATTATGAAAATTTAAAATAAGAATTTTAATTCGATCATTAAGTAATTTATGTTAGCATGTATTAATTAGGGAGAAAATTATTTAAGTACAAAGTGTTTATGGTTAGAAATTGTGATCATTTTAATGAACGCTAAAAATATTTTTAATGAATTATGAAGATGATGTGGATTATGTAACCATTTCTTGGCTATGATTACACCCCTTGTGAAATGATCCTTTATGTCCTCCATTTGAAATCATTACCTTACCCATCCATTAAATCATCGCCACAAAGTACCCCTAATTAGTCTGGCACACCATTCAAAAGATGCTACACATCCATGGTGATTTAAGGGATGTATTAAATGATAATTTAAATATATGTATGGTGAGTTGGAGAAGGGCGGTGGATGGTTGGGCCCTTATCCATAAGAATCTATCTTCCTCATTTGTTTCATGCAGAAGAGAGTTGGACTATTCATAGCTGTTAAGCAATGATGCCGCCTGTTAGAAGTGAGTCGTCGTCCCTCAGGAAAGTAGAGAAAACCGCCAAATACCACAATAGTCTTGCACTATTGTAGGAATCAAGGTTTCTTTAGTTTTTATAGAGGTTTGATGGGCACGATAGGAAGGTGGCCTTACATTTTTCCAAGAGTTTTAAGGACGTCCGAGTTAAAATTGGCCCCTTGAGGTTCGAGGTCACAAAAGAATTCATTGTAAAGGCCACAAGGTTAAAGAACATTGGTGAGAAATGGTTCAAGAATCAGAAGTTATAGAAAAAGCAGTGGCACTGATTTGTCACTGACAAGGAAATGTAGGTGAATTGGAAGAAGGGCATCCCCTGTAGCGCCCTGCTAAATCAATGGTGAGATCTCCTTTATATTTTGTAGAATTTTTTGACCTGCGAGGGATGTTATTCCTTCACATTTGTTTACCACTTCAGAATATTTCTACATTTCAAAGTAGGCCGACACTTCCGACGGCAAATCAATTTCCCCCACTTCTTGCTCAGGAGTTTAGAGAGGATGGCCAAGGGCATGCAAACTGGATGAGAAGACCAGGTCGACCGAAAATTATACCATCATGGATTAATCAAGATCTTGGTCAAGAAGGAGTTGGAGGCCAAAGGCATGACCTCAGCAACATTATTAGAGCAGTTACACAATAAGACACGCACTAGGAAAATGACAGAGGACCCTGCTAGTCCAAGTATAAGAAGGGTCCCAGTTAAAAACAATGTGGAAGGTTCTTCTCACACTAGTACAAAAAGAAAGAGACCCATAGAGACAGCGAAAGAGGAAGCCCCATATCCAAAGAAGAAGGCAACCAGCGCCTCCGTTGAGAAGAACCCCTCCCCTTAGACTGCCTCTTCAGTGCATACAAGTTCCTCTGAAGGGCATAATTTGTCAGTCCTTGTGGACACGACAGTCCACTCCAAAGGAACATAATTTGAATAAATTGAAGATGATGCCTTGCTGGCTAATTTTATCCGGAAACCTCAGAATAAGAAAGAAGAACTGAGTGCAAGCAAGGATTTAGTTGAAGGGTTAGATGCTGATATGGTGCAGTCCCCATTTCGACAGGGTACTGAATCCCCTGCCATAGTAGTTAAAGAGAAGGAAGCACAGGGTACTGAAATGCCTCCACCTGATGAGTCAGAGACACAAGTCTCTCATTTTAGTAGTCGTATATATGAGCTGGAACACCAAGTTCGGAATTTAGAAGAGCTTGTGGTTAAAGAACAGGATGATAAGAAACAGAGTAAGGAAGAATTGACTGCGAAGGTCAAGAGGAAGAAAAGAGAAGTTAGGGTGTGGAAGTATCGAGCTTCATAGTGTTTTAAGCATCTCAAGAAGGTGATAAAGAAATTGAAGATCAAAGAGAAGAAGTCAAAGGCAGTGCAGGCCGACATCAATATTATAGTACAGGATTGAAGTCGAGCACTCAAATTTTTGAGGTTTTATTGAAACAAGTAAAAAGTTGTGTGAGAACACACAAAAACTTAGGGATGGGAGGATGTTAGTCCCCTAAATTGTCCCCATTCTTGTCCACTTTTACTTTATAAACCACAACTATTTACCTATGTTTTACCCCTTTCACATACCCTCATCCTACTCTAGTCATGTTGATATATTTCACATGTACTTTATTTTTCATATTTTATTTCAATTTAGAATTTAATTAATTATTTAATTCAGGTTTCTTACTTTTAATGCACTTTTGTAACTTATAATTATCTCTGATAAGTACGTGGTAAATAAATCCATTTAACATGACTGCTAATTTAAGTGTAGGATGAGATCTCACACTATTGCCAGCGCAGCTATTACAGATCCATTTGGGCACATCAGCCCCAAATTATTGATCGATACTATTAGGGCCCATCAATCCCTAGTGCAGTTGTTACATGCCCTAAAGAAGTTAATCATCAGAATTTCTAACTTCCCAAGAAGTTCCATCACTGAAAACATCCAAAAACTGCCTCTAAGAAGATCAACATAGGTAGGCCTTCATTAGGGTGTGTTGCAATGTAAACCATACATTGATAGGGTGCTATGCAATACACTTGGTCCCTCTTTGGCCTATGCTGGGTGAATTTGAGAAAACTTCCGTGAGGGTTTGAAGATTCCTTATCCGTTAGAAGCCTCTAGAAGTTTCTCAATGCCACTTACACCTTTGAGTTTGCATTTAGATGAGGAAGGGAATTAGGAAACATCGATCCCCTATCCCTTCTTCCATGGAACTGATTTTTAAATTTAGAAAGGCATTCATTACCACCATTGATGGCATAACCTCCTTCACTCACCTATAAAAAGATCACTCATCTAAGAGATCAGGTGTTGAAAAATGTTGAGTTGTAAGGAGATGTTGGTGATATGAGATTAGAATTGAGTGCAAGCATTGTAATAGTGTTGGAGTGTCTTGCTTGTCATGAGGTGAAGAGGGATTGAATTGGAAGAGTGTCATTGGATCGAACACATATGGGTTGTAATCTTTCCTCTTATCAATAAAGTTTTCAAGACTTTTTCCTTATGCTTGTGTTGCATGTTAATGATTTCATATGTATATCATGTTCTCGATTCCATGTTATTTATAAGCAATAGATCATTATCATTTTCCTTGATGGGTTTTTGTTTCTATATTTTTGCAGGTACTTTCCAAGCGGTTTAAGTATAGAAAGGAGTAGCAAGATCGGTCAAGGGAGACAAGGAGCTAGCGAAAACTACAAGTAGGTTTCTCTTCTCTCTTGTTTTCTCTGTTGATTATAGAAAAGGTAGAGATTACTTTGTATGTTGTTTCTAGACCTACTACTAGATCTAGAGGGTTAAGCATTTGTCCAAGAACACTAAATATTCCCGTAACAAATTGGCGACTCCGCTGGGGAAAGAGTTTCCATCTTAGTAGCTTAACAATGTCTTAAGACATTTCTACATATTGTACTTGTGGTATTTTATTGATTTCAGTCCTCTTTCATTGAAAATTGAGTCGAAACTGTCACAAAATTGCCTTCATAATTTCTTACTGTCATCAGCGCCATCTAATGAAGGACATAGTGCACTGTAGTGCGCTTCCCGCATAGGTTCAGTGTGATTCATCGCACTATCTCTAACTGCTGCCTGCACTGATCCCTTTAGGGTTAGTTTCCCATCTAGGAATTGTCCTACATAGGCTCAATGTGATTCATCGCACTATCTCTAACTGCTGCCTATGCTGATCACTTCAGGGTTAGTTTCCCATCTAGGAATTGAAAGTTTTTGCCAATTTCTCTTATTTGAATGAGTTGTTGAATGTTAATGATGTTTTGTCTCTAAAAACAATTTTTATCTCCTTATTTGACCCGATTTAAACTGGATTATTAGATGTTTTTTATGTATTTGTTTTGTCATTTGCAATCCACTGTCAAAAGGTAGTTTTGATCGATTGTTTCATCAATAGAAAAGTGTCGTAAAATGGTCATTTTCTTTTTAAAAATGAAGTGTCGTAAAGTCTTCCTTCATAAGTAATCGATTGATTTATTTGTACATTTGATTTGTATTTTCATTTAAAGTGTCAAAAATCTTCATTTTTTTAAAATCGAAAGTTTCGTACAGTGCTCATTTCCCTTTTAAAAGAATTTGTCACAAATCGTCATTTTTTATGAAAACAGTTTTGAATTATTTGTGCATTAGTTTTTATTATTGCATCATTCACATTAAGAGAAACTGAAAAGAAATACATGCAATTTTCATTTTATAGTTTGAGTTTGTCTGTTCAAAAGGAATGGTTCAGGGAATTGCATTAGTTTGTGCTCTTTGTTTCTTGTTCAAAAAGTACTTGTATGCTCTATCCCTCATAGCTAGGATTTTCATTGCTGAAATTAAATCGAAAGAGTGCTTCTCATTCTAGTTGCATTCTTAGGAATTTCAGAAAACATCTTGTGGTGAACCTTCAAATGCAAATTTTAAGCAAGATCAACCTAAAATTTACATCAATTAATCTAATAACGCTTTGGAACTTAACGAAAAACATCTAGAGGTTTAGGCTAGAGACGTGTTATGGCGTCTTTAAACCTAGTGGCTGTCGTTTTCATTGAGGTTGGGTGATTCCTCCTCTCTGATACAATACATGCTAGTACGGACTTGTGTTCCATGTACCATCGAGTATATGGTGGGATACCCCAATAGGTTGAAAACCTTTATCCCTAGGAAGTCGAGTCTGCCACCTTACTGATCACAACACACTGAACACAACATTCGAGAAGATTGATTGTCCTACGTAAAGTCCTTGGTCATTTCTCTTTCATTTATCACCAAGGTGTATATTGTAGTTTTGTGATTTCTCTGGTAAACCCTCTTATCTAGAATCTCCAGAGCAGTCACTTTCATCCCTTTTTTACTCTTTAAATGTAAAAGGATCATCTGAGCACTTGTCGTTTTAGGCTCATTAAACATTGAAGGCAACTAGAGTCATCTTTTGCTTTTTCTTGACTCTTTAAAAATGGAAAAGTGAAGTTGTGTTCCAGTGTCGTAAAAATTAATTGACCACAAATAACATCCTCATTCATTATTTAATTTTAAGTTGATAGAATCAATCAACAACCATGGAGGAACATCAACCCAAACCCCATTGTTCACGGAGAACAGTGAGCCAACCACCTTTTCCTCCCGAAGCGACACCAATTCGGACAAAGCGATCTCGTTTAACTGAGTCTGGTACATCAAGAACTCCTAGTTCATCATCTGGATTACCCGAAACATTTTTTTCAGTAGGTACAAAGACTCTAGTTACTCCGACTATTTCTGGTACATCTGTTCCTAAAGAAGAAGTTTCACAATTACCTGAGGACATTAGCACTGATCCTAGTGAAACGGTAATCGAGGTTGTTCAACAAGAAGTTGATACTCAACTTGAAATTGTTCAACAAGAAAGTTGTTCTGAACTTGAAACAGGTCAACCAAAAGTTAGTCCAGAATCTATTCTAGTTCAAATACAAGTTACATCTGACACTAAAATTGTTCAAGAACCTCCCTTTGAAACTGTTGTTCATTTACCTGAACATCTGGACTTTGAATTTCAACATTCAAAAGTTGTTACCCCTCAGACATCAGTTGTTGTTGAAACTACACTTTCATCAACACCAAAAATATTTTACGAACCTGACGGTCAAGTTCTTCCACCAGATTTGATTGCCATAGAGGAGGAATTAGTAGAAGATTCCACACCTGGAACCCCATTTCATTTTGGAAATGGGCTTAATCTTTATCCTACTACTCCTGATTATTTTGCTTCATCTGATCCTTATTCCTTTCAAGTACCTGTTGAATCTTTAGGACAACTTTTGGGCCAGTTAACTATGGTTGAACAACCATTAACATCCCAGATTGTATCATTTCATGTAGCTACAGTGAAATCTTCAGTTGTAATTCCTTTAATGTTTTCTACCACACCCGAGTCACACCTGTTTGGTGAATCGGTCGTCCCGGTTGGTTACCAATCATTGTCAGGAACCCACTCAGGGGTTGCTTCTGCACCATGGTCATCACCCATGTCCTCAACCGGAATTCTACCTAGTTCTTCTCTAATGGGAACTCAACAGTTTGATCATGCACATCAGTATCATGTTGGGCAATCTAGTCAACAAATACCTGTGTATCCATTAAATACTGGATTGCCACCATATGGAGAGCAATATGCTTATTCATCGTATCCTCCTTATTTCGAAGGACAACCATATGGTAGTTTCCCACAACATTCAAGTCAAGCTGGAATTATAGTTTGTCAATGGAAACTAGTAATGCCAACTCAACCAAGGCTTGTGTATCCAACACAACCAATACAAACTGTGTCATTTATTCCTACTACACTTGTTGTCACTACTGTGCCACAATTACAAGCTCAAACTGCTGCATGTCAACGAGTACAAACTTATCCTTCTTCCTTGCAACCACAAGTTTCAAGTTAAGAGGTTCAAGTTTCTCAAGTTGTTATAAAACATCCACTTGTTTCTAGAACTCAACATCAACCTTAGGTTAGTATAGCTTTATTTGGACTGACCCAGGCTTACATTGGTATAGTTGATTCACAACTTGGTCAACCTTTCATTGCTGGGCAACAACAGCTGGTTCAACAACAGTGGCTACCGCAATTCCAACAACCCCAGTTCCAACCTCAGTTTGGACTTGGTTCACAGGCTCAACCTAGTTTTGGTCAATATCAGGCTTACCAAGGTCCTGGGTGACAAGGCTTTGTAGGCTATGGAAAACCACAAATTCAATATGGTTATCAACAACCACCTTATACTGGTTTTGTCCAACAACCATACCAAGGTTACCAAATGAAGATGCCCTACAATGGTCTACAAAGACCTATTGCATAGGCAATTCCATCATATCCTGGGTATGCTCAGCTTGACTTGAATCCATAGTTTCCATTTGTAGCAACTTTCGAATTACCAGATTTAAACTGGCTCACCAATGATCCATTCACATATGTACCTTGGTGGCCGGTAATTCTGCACAAGTTACCATCTGATATTCTGAAGCTTAATAGAAATCTTGGTGAAGACCCATTGAATCATGTTATGACCTTTCATTTATGGTGTTCATCCAACACTTTGAATGATGATTCGATCAGACTTCGTCTTTTCCAAAGAACACTTACTAGTCCAGTTGCTAAATCGTACATTGAATTACCAAGAGCTTCTTTCGGTAACTTCACCACTTTAGCCACTACCTTTTTAACCCACTTCCAGTTACCTATTAGATACGAGACTGGAATGGAACCCTTGGCCAACTTTAAATAGGATACCTCTACCCATATATTAGATCATATTCATGAGTGGTAGCGTTGTCGTCGAATGGTTAAGACATACATTCCAGATCAACTTTTAGCTAAGTGGGTCATAAAATCTTTTTTGCCATCAATTACCAATGATGTGGTAAAAGGTGGAGTTCTCACAGAAGAGAAAGTTATTGCTCGTTCCCAATACTTGGATTTGATTTACACACAATCTGGCATGCTCTATGATAAAATCCCTAATGCACCTAGACCATATTACACTATTCCACCACCCACACAATCGAGTAAGGACTCTCATGCTGACGATGGTGTGATCGTCTTCAAGCACACAGGCAACAGGAAGACCATCTTGTCAAACTCTTGCTATTTCTAATCAAGCTGAAAATGCATCAGAAAACACTCATGCCTCACAGATTAATGCCATGTCATCTGACAAAGGCAAAAATCCAAAGCAACCAGGAGGTAAGAAAAAGGGGAAGGAAAACAAAAAGAAACAAGAAAATTCCACTCTAGAGAAATCATATGATTCCCCTACCGTAGCTAGGAAACCTCGTTATCCATGTCTGATATGTAATGACGAGAATTATAAAAGAGATTGTCCACATTACTCTAAGGTCTCTAAATTTTTAAAGACTTCAACCACATCAGCAGTGTTGACAAATCCATTTCCAACCCCGGAGACACATTTGGTTGCAACTAATCATTCTTCCACATCCCAAGTACTCATGTTATCCATCACAAATCCACAAAACGATGTTTTGGTATCAACAAGAAACAAAGATTATGGAAATCCATCATCATGAAATAACTAGGCCACTAATCAACCTAGTACTTCGACCTCGACTTCATCAGAAGTTGTTCCACCAGTTGTACCTAGATTGACGATAAAGACACAAAGGGAGTTTTGCACAAATCAACATTCAATTCTCATGCTCGAGCAGCTCAAAACTATAATATAGTGGAAGATCTGGCTCAATCACTTTCCGCTATGTCGAAATTCAAGGTGTTGCAAAATTGTCCCTCCCAGAAAAAAGCTTTATTGTCAGCAATAGGTGGAATAGATCATACGGATTCAAATCTTGTGGTTTTTAACCATGTGTGATATTCACCACAATTACCGGCACAATTATCATTCCTAATATAAGCAAAAGCTCTCAATAAATTTGTTCACCAAACTATTATTGATGAGGGGGCATCTACTTGCATTATGTCCATGAGCTACTGGAAAACACTTGGTTCACCCCCATTGTCATGATCACCCACTACGTTAAAATCCTTTGATGGAAGGACATATACTCCATATGGGATTTTTAGTAACCTGCAAATAGAACTAGGGGGCAAGATAGTTACTGTTGACATTGAGGTAGTTGACGAACTCCTCGATTATAACATTTTTCTAGGAAGGCGTTGGGTATATGCTATGGCTATTGTCATTTCCACATACTTTCGTACAATTTCATTCCCTTTCAAGGGTGGAATCACATTCATTGATCAACTACCTTCTTTGCCAATAGTTCATAGGCTACGGGAAGCATTTTGTTGATACACAAAAACCCACTGTCACTTCAAAGTGTTGGAGTAGGTCTCCTTAAAGATCCTTCCTATAGGACACTTTTACCCTCTCATCACCATCTGGTTTGGCGGAAGTGGCAAGGGTAGAGACTTGCAACATGATTCCTTCTACATATTTTGATTTTATGAAGATTTCCAACTACTTTGAAACTAATGGTCATAGTGAGGCATTGTCGTTAAGCTCCATTGAATCCTCATAGCAATCAATTTTTTGGGCTTGTGCGGCAAACCCTAATTTTCACTCAACAATTGTATGGGTAGATAGATCATTAGAATATGGTACCTCTTCGAATCCTTTTTCACATATACATTCTACGGATGAAGGAATCGTCCAATCAATGATGATAGGAGAGACGCCGTGGGAGGATTATCATCATCGTTCCCACCTTCTAGATGACAATGAAGATTATTCAAATAAACTAAATCACCCATTGATTGTTGATTTTTTGTCAAGTTATGTACATATTGTAGATTTTGAGCGTAATTTGTCCAATATAGAAGAAATGATTTCTATAAACATTTTGACCAAGCCTAAAATTGTAGAAAACATTCATGTTGGCAAATCCTGTTCTCCATTGGAACTTGATAAGTATTGTGCTCTTTTTTGCGAATTTCGAGATATCTTTGCATGGTCTTATGAGGAGATTCCAGGCATTGACTCAAGTATTGTTGAACATGAGATTAAAATGTAACTTGATGTCAAAACAATATGACAACGGCTTCGACTTGTTCATTCTAAGAAAGTCGCTGCCATTAAAGTAGAGGTTGAAAAATTTTTGTGTGCTGGCTTCAGTTTCCCTGTACCTCTTACTAAGTGGGTATCTAATATTGTTCCAGTGATGAAAAAACAAGGGACAATTCGAGTGTGCATCGATTATAGGGATGTAAAACAAGCATGTCCAAAGGACAATTATTCTACACCTTTTATCGACCAGATTATTGATGAATGTGCCAGATGTGAAATATTTTCATTCATGGATGGATTTTTTGGCTACAATCAAATATATATCCGCCCACAGGACCAATCAAAAACCGCTTTTATATGTCCGTGGGGCACATTCTCTTATCGAAAGCTACCTTTTGGTTTGAAGAATGCAAGGGATACATTTCATAGGTGTGTTTTGTGTTGGCTATGGTTGATTGCTTGGATTCGTAGTTTCAAAAGATGGAATTCGACTTGATCCATTAAAGTTTAGACAATCCTTGACTTGCCTCCACCTTCAAACTTGTTACAGATACAGAGACTTCAAGGGAAGGAAAACTTTCTAAGGAGGTTCATTCCAAAATATGTTGAATTAGCTAAAGTTTATACAAGTCTATTGAAGAAAGGGGTATCCTTCCATTGGGACCAAGTTGTGCAAGCTTCTTTTGATGCTCTCAAAGATTACTTGATCAGAGCATCATTAATGTATGCCCCAAACTATAAAAAAGACTTTTACCTATATCTCGCCATTGCAGATACAACCATTGGTATGGTTTTAGTTCAAGAAGAAAGTGGAACTAAACATCCTATTTATTATTTGAGTTGTAATCTCAACGATACAAAAAGTAAGTATTCATATGTCGAAAGGTTAACCTTGGTAACCATTCAAGCTGTGCAGAGATTTCGTCATTACTTTCTCCTTCGCAAAACTACCATTGTATCAGACTGCAACCCTATGACATACATTTTGTCACGTCAATTGCTGGGGGGAAAGTATTTTTAATGGATAGTTATCTTGTAGGAGTTTGATTTGGAATTCATCAAATCTAAATCAAAGAAATCTCTTGTCTTTACTGAGTTACTTTGCGATCTTCCCTCATCCTCCAATGATATAACATTAGAAGCATCAACCTTGGATGAGTCTTTGTTTCTTATCTCGTTAAGTGATCCATGGTATGGAGATATACTGGTCTATCTCCAGACCCAAGCTTTTCGGCCTAATACCTCTCGCTCTGAACAACGACGTACTCGATACCAAGCCAAAGATTATCTGATCATTAGTGATACACTTTATCATCGTGGTGTCAATACAATCTTATGTAGGTGCCTTACTCATGAGGAGGCCGAAAAAGCTTTGAATGAGTGTCATTCAGGTGCCTGTTAGGGGAATTTATCTGGTTACACAACTGCACAAAAAATTCTACATGTTGGTTACTTCTGGCAAACCATATTCAAAGATTGCATTATTGCTGTCAGAAGTTGCCATGCTTGCCAAATATTTGACCGTAAAACCAGATTACCACTTGCACCACTGCATCTAGGTGTTGCTATTGGCCCATTCGGAAAATGGGGCATTGACTTCATGACATGTAACCCCACCTTGGCTGATTGTCATGGGTATATTATAGTCGTCGTTGACTATTTTACCAAATGGACTGAGGTGATGCCAACATTGAACAACAGTGGTGAAACGACTGCTCTATTTTTTTTTCAACCATGTGGTTACCAGGTTTGGTGTACCACAAGCTATAGTTATAGATCATGGGTCGCATTTTTGCAACTACATGATGGTTGAATTAACTGCAAAATTAGGATTATTAAATGATAGTTCTACTTTATAATACCCGCAAGCTAATGGACAAGTTTAAGGTATCAACAAAGTCCTTAAGCGCATGTTGCAAAGAATGATTGGAGTTCATAAAAGGAATTGGAATTTAATCTTGTACTCAGCTTTGTGGGCATATCGAACCTTGGTGAGAAATGCCACCAGATTTACACCTTTTTAGTTGGTGTATGGTTTGGAAGCAGTCTTACCAATCCAATGTGAAATCTCATCTCTCAAACTCACGATTGACCTGCTACCTAACACTTTTGAAGAAGAAGCGCGTTTCTTGGAGTTAATCCATCTTGATGAAATTTATCGTGATGCCGCAGTGGCTAATGAGGCACATAAAAAATGCATCAAGGTATAATATGATAAAAATGTTAAGCCTCGTGTCTTCTGAGAAGGTGACCTGATCTTGCTTTACGATCAAGGTTATGATAAACTTGGAGTGGAAAAATTTTAACCGCTATGGATGGGCCCTTATATTGTTAAATGTGTGTTGATGAAAGGTGCCTACGAGTTAGTGGACTATGATGGGATTCCATTATCGCAGCCTCGAAATGGGTTGTGCCTTAAACATTACTATGCTTAGTTAAGTGTAGTAAAACTCACTGTATATATGCTTTGATTTCATTTGTGTGTGTGTTTCTTTTATAGTTTTTATTTGGCTAGGTAATCCACTTTGTATTTGTTGCATATGTCAAATTTTTTGGAATCATTTTTTGGTTATGCTGATGGAGCTAGTTGTAGTACGCAAAATTTATCTTCTGCAACATGTGCCATTTTCGCTCCAAGCGATAAGTTAGTGAGTTTAGAGGGATATGCACTGGATAATCGATAAACAATATCGCTGAATATAACGTGTTCATTGAACTCCTCTCTAATTCCATTTCACTTGGCATACACCGAATCATCATTAGGCTCATAACTTGTCGTACTACAACTTACTGGCATCTATACTGTCTGAAACTCAGCAATTCATTGCATGTTCTTTAGAGTTCATATTTTGGAAAAGGGTTTTGAGTTTATTCAATATCAACATTTCCAGAAATATTAACACACTAACTAACTCTCTAGTGAATTATGTGTTAAATAGATATTTGCGACATATGTAAAGTAAACATTTTCAATTCACATCATCATTTGAATAGGATTGCATCACTTAACCATAATAAAACTCTGAAATTCAAATAGATAGTTGTATATAAGTTTTTATAGATAGTTTGTGTCCAAGACAAAAATTGGTCAGCTGACCCAAAAAACTCAAAAATGTATGCAGAAAATATCCAAGTAGACTAGTGCTGCTCATGACAGCAAGTCACAGCCTGTGCTATCATGCTTAGGAGTCTCATCCAACGACTCACCATGCCAATGGTATGGTGTTGCAATCACATAGGTAACTCCTCGAACCGGACATCCGTAATACCTAGTGTCAAACCCTCTATGTGATGCTGCAGCTCAGCCAATGTATCTACTAAATCCAAGTGTCGAAGAACTGCTTTCCTAATAGCTCTCTATATTGGTGCACCTGCCTCCCGTTGGTGTCCCAGAGGTCAAACATATCCAACATCTGCATGAATATAAAAAATGTTTGTTTAGTCTTGGCAATAATAAAAAACACAAAAAAAAAGTAGAAACTTAAAAAAAAACAGTTTGGTCAAACAATTTACCAATAGCACTCCACTGCACTCCAACTAGTAACATCAGATCTAGATCACCACAAAAATCCATGCCTGAATATGGATATTTTGCGAAGGCCATCTCCTGTCGATCAAACCACTCAAAGAAAGCAGGGGTAAACGAGATCAATGACTGGCCAACATGCCTAGCCATAAGATCTACCCACCTCTCCATCTGTGGTTCTCTAGGTCTAGGTATTCCTAGTGAGATGAGCTGTGGCTCCATGAGTGGAATTCTCTCGAAGGCAAAAGAAATCAAGATAGACCCATTACCAAAATTTTTTGTCTTTCCATTCTTTACCTTGGTCAATTGTTCTTTCATGGATAAAAGAACTACCTCACACTAGTTGAACACTTTTGGCTCCAAACACTCTAAAGCATACTGCATATATGATCTGTTTGACAAATGTAAAGTTGCACTGCCCCCAGTTTGGCGAGGGTAAAAAGGATTGTTCTCAATGGTAAATCACTAATATATCTGATGTCGATCTTTCCATCTTTGCTGGGTTGAGCTCCTTCCCGGCAGAATTGTTGTATATAGTCTCTCACTGATTCACCTCCTCTGGTAAATCCCGATAATGAGATGGGGGCACCCTGCCTCAACAGTCTAGTCAGAAAGTACATATCATGGTAAAGGGGATCACTTTTCCCCTAATGTGAAAAGCCTGATCGGTAGGATCCCAAGAACGAACAAGGTACTGTAAAAGCTCAATTTGTTGCCGCATGCTGGATAATCAGAAATATTTCAATAAACCACAATTCCTTAGGGAATTAACTGTTCCCTGATTATTTAGGGTAATCATGTCTTTTTCTTCATGCTCTCGTTCTCTCAATATAATCACCATTTCGATCCAATGAATGTCTGAAATGCGACCATTAGACAAATTAGGATCCATTTTTTGCAAAAAACTGTGGAAAATTTGGGGGAAAACAACTGTCAAAATTTGGTTTTTGCACCCATTGCACCCCTCCCTTAGAGACAGTGCACTATAATGCATACAACCTTCCAGGTGTGTGCAATGAAGTGCACCTTTCGATATGGAAAGGGTGCGCTGATCCAGAGAGCGAAAAATGAAACCCTAGGGGCCTGAAAAACCACTTTCTTTTGCATAAACTTGAAAATAAATAGAATAAAATGGAAGAGAACAGGGATAGCTCCTACCTAGTCCAGATAGCACGAGAAATGGTCCACTGAATCCTCCGTCATCAGCTAGTGAACTTTGAGGTGAAAAACTACTCCAGAGCACCAAAGTCAAAGGATAAAAATGAAATGGTAAAAATGAATAATAAAACTTGTTTTATGTTTATTTCTTGCACGTTGATCGAGTAAACATTTGTTTTCATTCATTTTTATCCATGAACATGTATTTTTAATCCTCTTTGATAAATTTTTGAGCAAGTTTAACAGCTGAAAGCAAAATTCAATGTGCTCAAGTGTAAATTGAACATCTTTGACCACAAAGCAAATTTTTTTCTCTTTTTCGAGCTTTGTTAAAAAATGAAAACTGAACCCCCTTAGAGTCCTCTTTAAACTATTTTTAGACTCTCTAAGTATGAAAATATTTTCGAGGGCTTGTCTATTCCAGCTTGTTAAAGGATTGGAAACAATATCTCTCTTGTATTATTTTACGTTTTTTCGAAATTGAGAGATTATTTTACGAAAAAGAACTTATGGAGTTTCCTTTTTGTCCCTTTCCAAACTCTCTAAACATGAAAAGGACCAAGTTGTCTTTGTCGTTAAACTTGTTAAAAACATAAAATAGCGACAAACTTGTCCATCTAGACAAGGTTGAGTTTCACCTTCGCTAGACTCATTAAAGCATCAAATAGTGATGGATTTTCCCGAAGGGTGAAATTATACAACCATCATATGTTATCCCCCTCAAGATTGATACAAAATAAAGAGGTACTGGTCAGAAATGACTGGGGAAAATGGGAAAAAGCCGAGAAAACTTTATGGTAGCAAATCACTCTTGAACATGACACTTTCAACTCATTACCGTGACTATGTAGGTTGGGTCATTCATCTTGATGCTTATCACATTGTTGGTCTATCATACCATCCATTACTTTGTTTTGCATCAATGCTACCAATTCATCTTAGTGTCACCGACATGTTCAAGAGAATTCATTCAGTTCAAACTTCATCCTTTGCAATACCGTAAACCTTCATTTTCATGACCACCATTCCTGAACTTTTGCATCGTCGATTGATTTTTCATCTCCAAAATCATTTACCTTGTTTCGTGTTGTAGATGTGGGATACATCAAGGCCCTCCTGCGATGAGTTGCTTCTTATCGACATCAGCATATCATCGAAGAAGTTGACTTAGAAACACCCCTTCAGTACCTTGAGGCTTGCATACATCAATGGCAGGTTTCTCGCTTCTGGCGATAGGTTGACATCAATGGCCTTCGACCGAAAGACATTGTATGGTGTTCGACATCAAATCATTTATTCTCACCATATGAAATGTACTGTAGTACCTTGAGGGTCATTATCATGATCTATGATTCCTCTCTCATCTGTTAATGGTTTACATCATTGGCTAGTAATCAGATGATCTCTTTCCATGTTCGACTTCAGAACATCTATTCACATGGTTAGACTTGTACTTGAGCAAAATATTAAACAAGATTGAAGACCCTGGATCTAGTTTCATCCATCCGGGATGAGATATTTTCAGGAGTACTAAATCAAATGTACAATGGCCTTACATTCATGGTAAACCATTCATGGGTATATATCTATAAATGACTATATTTGTACATATAATGAAGGTTTATAAGCTGAGCATGGGTATGTCTTCCCTCAGCTAGTTCATGAGAAAAATCAAATTATCATGATATATGTATTGTAATTGATGCAAGTCACCTTCTGTTTTGAAACCTACTCTACTCCTGATAAAGCATTTCACTTGACATACATATTTACGACTTCATGCTTTAGGGGGGCAACTGCTATAGATCCATTTGGGCACATCAACCACAAATTATGGATTGATACTATTAGGGTCCATCAACCCCTAGTGCAGTTGTTACATTCCCTAAAGAAGATAATCATCAGAATGCCTCACTTCCTAAGAAGTTCCATCACTGAAAAGAAGATCGGTGCAGGTAGGCCTTCATTAGGGTGCGCTGCAATGCAAACCATACACTGATAGGGTGTTATGCAGCACACTTGGTGCCTCTTTTGCCTCTGTTGGGTGATTTTGAGCAAACTTCCATGAGGGTTTGAAGATTCCTTATACATTGGAAGCCTCTAGAAGTTTCTCAATGCCACCTACAACTTTGAGTTTGCATTTGGACGAGGAAAGGAATTAGGAAATATCAATCCCCTTTCTCTTCTTCCATGGAACTGATTTCTAAATTTAGAAAGGAATTCATTACCACCATTGATGGCATAACCTCCTTCACTCACCTATAAAGAGATCACTCATCTAAGAGATCAGGCGCTGAAATATATTGAATTGTAAGGAAATGTTGGTGATATGAGACTAGAATTGAGTGCAAGTATTTTAATAGTGTTGGATTGTCTTGCTTGTCATGAGGTGAAGAGGGATTGAATGGGAAGAGTGTTATCGGATCGAGCACGTATGGGTTGTAATCTTTCTTCTTATCAATAAAGTTTTCAAGACTTTTTCCTTATGCTTGTGTTACATGTTAATGCTTTCAAATGTATATCATGTTCTCGCTTCCATGTTATTTATAAGCAATAAATCATTATCATTTGCCTTGATGGGTTTTTGTTTCTGTATTTGTGCAGGTACTTTCCAAGTGGTTTAAGTACGGAAAGGAGCAACAAGATTGGTCAAGGGAGACAAGGAGCTAGCGAAAACTACAAGTGGGTTTCTCTTCTCTCTTGTTTTATCTATTGATTATAGAAAAGGTAGAGATTACTTTGTCTGTTGTTTCTAGACCTGATACTAGATCTAGAGGGTTAGGCATTTGTCCAAGAACACTAAATATTCCCCAGATAGCAGTGAATCCACATAGCAGATCCGGACTTCCCTAACCTCCGCCATGTTTTGTGCATCGTTGCCCATGAAGACTAGATTATCCAAAGGTAGCCAAAGACAAGACTTGTTGGATTGTGTTATATTCTTTCCACTACTAGCCCACATAGTTGACCGGGAGGTTAGAAGGGGGGTGGAGCCCCCCCTTCGTTGCGTTGATTGTGTAGCGGGCAGGGAGGTTCACAGGGGGTTTGCGGGGTGTAGGTAACCCCCAGAAAATTTTGGTTTTGGACCCTATATTAGGTTGGGCAGACCTACCTATGGTTTTGTGCATGTTTTTCACAAATGGTTTTAGACGCAATGGTTTTTGGTCCATGGTTTTGGACACGATGGTTTTCGGTCCATGGTATTGGATGCTTCGACATGTATACATATGTATAGTAATATTCAAAGGAACATAATGAAAAATCAAGCTGATAGTCCCAGTTTTGGGATCCAGGGGAAAAATCTCTGTGTATATGTGTTTTATGTGTTATTCTCTCACATTGTTTATTCTTTGTGTTCTAGAAATCACATGTAGGTAATTTCAGTATGGGGTTAAAACCTACATTTGGTATTAGAGCTATTTTGGCTTCAAGGGGATGCCTTTGTTGCTGAGGGGTTTCGCTCGGGCCTGTGGTAGACCCCATTGAGTGGTAGATCTACGGGATTGTTTCTGGTGGTAAAAGAAGATGGCGACCAATGGAAAGATAGAGATCAAGAAATTTAATGGTTAGAGTTTTGATTTGTGGAAACTCAAGATGGATGATCTGTTGGTGGATAAAGATCAGTGGATCGCGGTAGATCTAGGTACTAAACCAACGAGAGTTTCTGATGAAGAATGGAAGAAGTTGGATTGGAAGGCAAAGAGCACAATACAATTGTGTGTCACAGATTCAGTATTGCTGAATGTATCTGGAGAAGCTACGACAAAGGCTTTTTGGGACAAGTTAGGGACTTTGTACCAATCTAAATCTCTAGTGAATAAAATGTTCCTACGGAAAAAGTTGTATAACATGAGAATGAAAGATGGAGACTCGGTGACAGAGCATCTAAATGCGTTTAATACTGTGGTAAGTCAGTTATCGTCTGTTGATATCAAAATTTTAGATGAAGATACGTGCATTAGTTTGTTGTGTTCTCTGCTAGATTCGTGGCATAGTCTAGTTATTGCAATAGGTAGTATGCAACTTCTTTGCAGTTTGATGAAATAGTCTCATCCTCGTTGATGGAGGAGATGATATAGAAAAATATGGAGAGATAGAATGGTGATGCCTTGTCTGTACAAGGACGGCCCCAGAATAGAAACAAAAATAAGTTATCGAGTGGGAGATCTAAATCTCCAAGAAAACCTGTAAATGTGGTGTGCTAGAAATGCGGAAAGGAAGGGCACTATGTAAAGCTCCTAACAAAGGAAAGGGATCTGATGATGCTCCTTCTACAGAGGCAAAAACACCTCAGATGAAGGTGGGGATGTGTACTTGGCTTCTTCAAGTACACATGTAGGTCATGAGGCATGGTTGATTGATTCAGGTGCATCCTTTCACTTCACTCCCCATAGAGAGTGGTTCTATGAGTATGAGAAATACGATGTTGGTGTTGTCTTCTTAGGGGATGATAGGAAGGCTAGAATCATTGGTCGTGTAAAAGTAAAGTCGAAGTTGCAAGGTGGAAGGGTTATAACACTTCCGAGTGTTCTACATATTCCTGCATTGGCTAGAAATCTGATTTCCATTAGCAAGCTGGATGATGCAGGGAGTTCGGATTGGAACTCTGTACAAGATGAAAGGTAGCCTTGTTGTTGATGGGTGCAATAGTTCTATGGTTCCTAAAAGTGGAGTAGAAAATATAGTGGTCTTTGTAGAGAAGACCATGTTTTGGCATCAAAGGCTTGGACATATTAGAGAGAATGGCCTTCAAATACTTCATGGTAAAGGTATGGTAGAGGGTATGAGTAATAACTCCCTGGATTTTGATTTTTGTGAAAATTGTTTATATAGGAACCAGAATCGGGTGATTTTCCCCTCTAGTGGTAAGAGGGAAAAACAAATATTAGAGCTTGTGCACAATGATGTGTTTGGACCTGTGAAGGTTCCATCACTGGGTAATTCTATGTACTATGTATCATTTATAGATGACTTCTCAAGGAATACATGGATATATTTCCTTAAGAAGAAACCAGAAGTCTTTGATAGGTTTAAAGAATTTAAGGCTCTGGTGGAAAACCAGACAGAGAAGAAGATAAAGTTGTTGAGGAAAAATAATAGTGGAGAGTTTTGTAGTAAGGAATTTGAAGAATTTTGTAAGAAGTGTGTTATAGCACAGTAGAAGACTACTCCATACACACCTGAGAAAAATGGAGTTGTGGAAAGAAAGAACAAGACGTTGAAGGAAAGGGAAAGAAGCATGCTAAGTGGTGCTTAGTTAGGATAGGAATTCTAGGTAGAGGCAGTGGAGACAGCATGTTACCTGGTCAACAGATCACCTTCATCAGCATTGGAGGATAAGACTCCACAAGAGGTATGGACTGGTAAGAAACACTCTCTTTCACATCTGAGGGTATTTGGATGTGATGCATATGTACATGTTCCAAAGGAGAAACGAACCAAATTGCATAGTAAATTTGAAAAGTGCATCTTTATTGGGTATACAGATGGTTTAAAGGGTTATAAGCTTTGGAAACCTGTAACAAGGAAGGTTGTGTACAGCTGAGATGTGGTGTCTAGAGAGGTAAAAGATGTTATTGAACATGAAGTCCAACCAAAGGAACTTGACAAGATAGAGTTTGAACTTAAGGAGGAAGAATCAGACTCTACAACATAGGAGGAACTAGAAGATGAAGAGCCATAAACTCCGGGTGTGAGAAGATCAATTCAAGAAAGAAGGCAGCTAGAAAGTTATGGTCCATTTGCTTTTTGTTCAAATTTTGCTTTATCTATTATTGATGATGATCCCAGAACTGTGAAGGAAGTAGTAGATTCAGAGGATGGAAAACTCTGGAAAGAGGCCATGGTTGATGAAATGGCATCTTTGCATAAAAATGAGGCTTGGGATTTGGTGGAGTTGCTGGCTAGAAGGAAACCCATTAGCAACAAATGGGTGTTCAAGAAGAAGACAAATGCAGAAGGAAAGGTGGAGAATTACAAAGCTCAGTTGGTAGCAAAAGGTTATTCCCAGGTGTCAGGAATTGATTTTGGTGATATTTTTTCTCCTGTTGCCAAGGTAAATTCTATTAGATTAATTTTATTTGTTGCTGCTACTTTTGATTTTGAGGTAGAATAGATGGATGTGAAGACAACATTTCTTCATAGGGATCTAGAAGAGGAGATCTACATGAAGCAACGGGAAGGCTTTGCAGTGAAGGGTAAGAAAGAACTGGTATGCAAGTTAAAGAAGTCTCTGTATGGGTTAAAACAATCACCAAGGATGTGGGATCAGACATTTGATACATTTATATAGAGACTTGGCTTCACCAAAAGCAAAGAAAATCACTGTGTGTATTTTAAAGTAATTGGTGACTGTGTTATTTATCTGGTCTTGTATGTAGATGATATGTTGCTGGTTGGAAATGACAAAGAAATTATCCAGGATTTGAAGACCCAATTATCCTCCAAATTCGACATGAAAGATCTTGGTGTTGCAAACTATATTTTGGGCATGGAAATTAAAAAATATTGAGGAAAGTGGAAGCTCTGGTTAAGCCAAAGGAAGTATGTCGAGACAATATTGCAAAGGTTTAATATGCAGTATATTAAACTAGTGAAGGTTTCTATCCCTGTAGGTGTAAAGTTATCTGCTGAATAGTGTCCCAAGACACAAGAAGAGGAAGAGAATATGTCCTGTGTTCCATATGCAAGTGTAGTTGGTAGCTTGATGTATGCGATGGTCTGTACTAGACCAGACATTGCACATGCAGTGGGAGTATTGAGCAGGTTTATGTCAAAACTAGGGAAGGAGCATTGGACAACAGTCAAGTGGGTTTTTAGGTATTTCTGTGGCACTAGTGATCATTGTTTTTACTACCAAGGAAGACCAGGATTGGACAGAATTTTGGATATCCATTGCTTTGTTGATGTAGACTGGGTTAGAGATCTGG
Organism: Pinus tabuliformis; assembly: GCA_031772625.1. Lineage (NCBI taxonomy): Eukaryota > Viridiplantae > Streptophyta > Pinopsida > Pinales > Pinaceae > Pinus > Pinus tabuliformis. Next base: position 843,972,026 of record CM062809.1, on the reverse strand, counting down.
ATCAGAGAAGATCTACTAGTGGGTATGTGTTTAACCTATTTGGAGGTGCAGTCAGTTGGATGAGTAAGAAACAATCTGTAGTGCCACTATCAACTAGAGAGGCAAAATACATGGCAGCCATTCATGCAAGCAAGGGAGGATTTTGGTTGCAGAGATTGTGTTCAAGTATTGGGTTAGTACAGGGAGCTATAAGGATAGGCTGTGACAACCAAAGTGCAATATTCTTGGCAAAGAACCCTGCATATCATTCAAAGGCAAAGCACATTGATGTTCAGTATCACTTTGTGAGGGATATGATAGAAGACAAAAAGGTGTTGCTGGTAAAGGTGGACACTTTGAAGAATACTACAGATGCATTGAAAATATCTGTGAGCTCTGAGAAGTTTTCTTGGTGTAGAGAAATAATGGGCATTACAAGGCTGGATAAATGACTAAGCTCTCTTGTGGTCCCCTGTGGAAAAAAAATAACAAGTCAGAGAATGTTGGGTTGTGTTATATTCTTTCCATGACTAGCCCACGTAGTTGAACGGGCAGTTAGAAGGGGGGAGAAGCCCCCCTTTCGTTCCACTGATTGCGTAGCGGGGGGAGAGGGGGGGGGTCACAGGGGGGTTGAGGGGTGCAGGTAAATTTTGGTTTTGGGCCCTATATCAGGTTGGGCCCTATATCAGGTTTTGCATGAAGGTAATTTCTATACGGGGTTACAACATACAATATTGAAGTTGCAAATTGCTTGAACGAAAGCTAAATATTTGGCCCATGACCAACGAGTTCAATTGTCTATATTTAAAAGCCAAGAGGCTAAAATCTACATTTTGTTATGTAAAGAATTGACTGAATGGCCTGTACTAAGTTTAGTAGTTACGGCTTTGGGTCGATGATCTATAAATCAAAGAATGTAGATAGAATTAGGAGGATGGCAGATAGAGGAGATAACAACAATGTGTTCCAAACATATTATATATTTTGTTATCACCCAAATCTAGGCTGGACTCTATATTCCACGATGTACTTTGCCTTTGTGAATTAATAGAAAGAAGGAGCTCTGCCTCATGCCTTTCAAATATTATCTATTCTTTGAAGCCAATTGGTCTGATCTGAATTACTGAGTAGCACCATTTCTTAGAATGGAAACAAGCTAGCTAGCTAAGGCCCAGCCAACCCAGCCCGTTTACCCTATTTTCGATTTCGTATTTATTTATGTGTTCTTATTATTAAAGTGTGATTTAATTGAAATCTATTTCCATGCACATGTATTCCTGTCAAAGTGTGAGTGGATCCATTGTGTTAATTAGTTAGATTTACCTTGCGGCAATTTCCTATCATGTAATTTATTTCAGTTGGTTTTCCCCGCCTGGTCCAAGAAGGAGAAATGAACTTGCACTAGTGCACGTTGGTGTGATTAATCCTTTTCCCTTTCCCACAATTTATATTCATGAAATTCCTTTTGATTGGTTTTCCTTACCTGGTCAAAGTGGGAGAAATGAACCTGCACCAGTGCATGTTGGTGTGTTGCAGTAAGTCTTTCTAGTCTCCTTCATACAATGTTTCTTTTACGTTCTTCTAAGTAATGTATATGTAGATGGCATGTTAATTCTTTAGTGTTTGTTTCTAGTTATGGTTATTTACTTTCATTTTACATGCAGTTAAGATTGGAAACATTTATTTTTACATGTGCAAGTTATTTATGCAATTAAGTTTCATTTGCAATAGTTAATGCTTATTTCTAGAATCGATAACTAAGTGCAAGGAACTCTGCTCAAGTGAAAGAACTGGTTTCTTGTCACAGGATCTGAGTGCTCAGAACCCTTGAGGTTCAAGCCGTTGCATGAAGTCAATAATCTTTGGTAAGACACTAATTATACCTCTTGCATAAATCTTTTTTCCTACACTAGTGCAAACAGATTACGATAAGTGCAGGACTGGCTAGTGCAAGAAGGAAACCTTTAAGAAATCATGATTAAGGGCCCACTTTACGAGACTGCTAAAGTGTTTCTACTAAAGAGGAATATAAGAATATTATCAGTGATTTAATATTGATTAGTTGGAGTGATTGTCTTTTTATTTTGATTCCTTGCAAATGCATTCTTTCTTGTTCCAAAACTAGATTACTTTGATGATTCAGTTGTCTTTTACTCTTTCCAAATCGATTCTGCAAGTTCATTTACATCAAAAAGGTTCATACCATCTCTGGCATTGACCGTTCTTCGTCTCTAAGTTTACAGATCCCCCGGGTTGACAATTAAGTGTTGAGGAGTTCGTTTAAGTGCAATTCTTGCACCCAAGAATATTGTTAGGTGTAGATTTTCTTGTAGATTCAACAACTCATGTAATGTACTAAAACACAAGACAAGAATCTAATCTACTTCTTAATAATGCAAAAAAATATATCGATGAAAACAATAATGAGAAAGAGGAAGATAATTAATGGAACATAAGACAATATGTTTCTCTAGGGAAAGACACTACTCAAAACCTCGACTATCTATATTGCGTTAACCAGAAATCAAATATGAGAATACAATGCTTGTTCTCATTAGAAAAATCCCTACACAAGTGTGATAAACTCCCTGCTTAGAGGCTAGCTCAAGCCAAACCTTAGCCTATTCTACAACTCTCCAAGCCCCAATTTCCTTACACAATTTGTAGAGGAAATAGCTTCTATTTAATGAGGAAATCCTTATTCCATAATTGTACACTCCAAACTTATGTCCTCAACTGATTACATGCACCATAAATAAAACTCAGACAATTATGCAACTATTAGTACATTGTCCCTGCACTCTAAACTCAATTGGGTCTTTCTTTGAACTAACATGCATGATTTTCTCTTGAATGAATCTCCAGTTAGATGGAGTAGGATTGAGGATGCATCAGCACACCAACTCACTACTAGACCTCTACTAGTTCCTCCAACAGTTATAACTAGTTTAACTGACTATAAATCAATCAAACTGAGTTATATAATTACAACTCCAATAAACTCAATCTGGACCCCTAAAACTTAGGTATCACACTTACATGAATCTAAATATACTTCCAAATCAAATTTCCTAAGCTAACTAAATCAACTTAACTTAATTAACTATTACAAGTTGCTATGAGAAAAGAATTACAATTTAATTCAAGGACATATTCAATTCGAATTTCTAGATGCTATTTTAACATTTCTTGTTGCTACTCTCAACACTCCCTCTCAACAAGAAAGGAATTCAACTCTATCTTTATCCTGAACCTTTGTAATGCTTTGCATGCAACACTTCTCTCAAGTGTTGTTTCTACAACAACATCTGAAATCGAAAAAAAAAATCCAAACTAAATCAGTATCATGCATCTGTCACCAAAGTCTTTGACTGCAACTACCTCTATCGACTGAAAAATCTATGCTTCTGTTGACTTTGCCTTTCTGCACTGTTGTCAACTCTTCTTTATGCTCTTCAGTATCTAACTGCTCTATCCTCTATCACTCTAATCTCTGACTGCATCAACCACCATTGATTCCTCCTACTACTATGTATTTTGGGCTCCCATAGCAAGATACATTCCAAGAGATAAAACCTCTCAATGGACCCTGCCCAATTATTCCCTCTTGCGACTATCACTTCACATCACCCCACCTCTCACATGGAGGTATGGATGCATGCGCTCCCTCTACCCACTTGGCTCAAAAATCCCCCCTACTGGAGGTCTCTACATGAGTGGATGCCTCCACTCGATCTCCTCTATGCTTGTCAAATTGTGGCTACTCCAAAACTTCCTGAAACTAATTATGAGGCTCCTTCTTCTCTACTTGAGTGGATATATCCACTACGTCTCCTCTCTTCTTCTCCAATTGTGGCTGCTCCACAATTGTCTGAGACTCCTTTTGAGGCTTCTTCTGGGGCTGCATGTTGAAAGGTAATTCATGCTCCCTATCAGCAACCAAGTATCTAACCTTTTCCTTGTTCCTAAAGGCTCTGCATGCATCTTGTACCTCAAGAGCATACATGTTCTTGACTAATACACCGATCTGTTTCACATGTATCATGGCGATGTTCCTAAAGAAAACCTTTCCCCTACTAAAAATCACATCATAGCCACGATATTCCAATACCGTGGTGGAAACAAGATTATTCATTCATCTTGGAGTATACATCACATCAGTGAATCTGACAAGGGAGACAAATTACCTTTGAAAGGTAATTGTACCGATACCGGTAGTGCTATACCTCCCACCATCTCTAAAATATATGTTATGCTTGAGGTATTTTTGCTCAAAATCACTAAAGAGATACTTGTTCCCTGTCATATGGAACAAGGAACCGCTGTCGAGATACCACGACCATGCTTTCAATGAGAGTGAAATCAAGTTCGAATTATGAAGCTAGAGCTTCACCTACTGTAGCTACTGCAGGCTCCTTCTTGCTTTCTTTCTTTTGTGGGAAATTCGTGGCATAGTGCCCATGCTCGTGACAGTGAAAACACTTGACTTTCGACAAGTCCATCTTATTACCATCTTCTTTTCCTTGGGACTTCTTTCCCTTAGCTTTCTTTCCTTTGTTGACAAATGCAAAGTCCTCATCCACTTCTTTCAAAGAGGTCCCATCTCTAGTGTTCCATTGAAACTCTTCTTGTACCAAATCCAACCACAGTCATTCCCAATCTGGCAGATTCTCCCTCCCATTGACAGAGTCCTAATAACTATGCAACCTCTTGGGAAGTATTAGAAGAGTTAGGCTTACCATATTATCCTCAGAAATAATGATTCCAACACTCCCAAGCTCATCCTAACAATGGGTGAACTTATTCAATTAATTTGGAATTGAGTCGCCCTTCTCCATCTTGATTTTTCGAAGTTTTTCCTTCAGTGCCAACTTATTATGGTCATTGTTATTCTGAAACAAGTCCCTCAAATCCTTCCACATTGAGTAGGGAGTATACTTTCCATGGAGAATTGAGACAATGTGATCTCAAACTCCCTCAAGGATAATCTACCTCACCCTTGCCACACACTTGATCCATTCAACCAGATCTTTAGCATCTGATGTTGGAGGCGTAGGAATGTATTGATCAATGAATTACTTAAGGCCATTATCTTTGAGAATTGCCTCGATTATGTCCTTCCAGGTTATGTAATTCGAGCTACCATCCAAGGCATACTCTAGTCTCAAACCATAGAAATCTATTTGTTGACCATGAAGTGTGAACTGCAAATTCGAATTTCACCTATAACCCCAAACTCCAAATCTCCTCTATTATATTTTCTTCAGCTCCAATAACATAATATTTTCCTGTAAAATCAGCAGCTCATGTAACGTACTAAAACACAAGACAAGAATCTACTCTATTTCTTAACAACGAAAACCAATAGATTGATGAAAACAATAATAAAAAAGAGGAAGATAATCAATGGCACAGAATAAAATATGTTTCTTTGGGGAAAGCCACTACTAAAAACCCTAGCTATCTATATTGCATTAATTTGAAATCCAAGATGATAATACAATGCTTGTTCTCACTAGAACAATCCCTGCACAAGTATAATCAACTCCCTACTCACAAGCTAGCTCAATCCAAACCTTACCCTATTCTGGAGGTCTCCAAGCCCCTATTTCTTTACGTAATTCCTAGAGGAATTAGCCTCTATTTAATGAGGAAATCCTTCTTCCATAATTGCGCAATCCAAACTTAGGTCCTCAACTGATTGCATGCACCATTTGTACATTGTACACTGTCCCTGCACTGTAAACACAACTGGGTCTTTCTTTGAAATGACATGCATGAAATTCTCTTGAGTGAATATCTAGTTGGCTGGAGTAGCATTGAGGATGCACTCGTGCACCAACTCACTACTAGACCTCTACTAGTTCCTCCAGCAGTTAGAATTAGTTTAATTAAATATAACTCAATCAAACTGAGTTATCTAATTACAACTCCAATTAACTCAATCTAGACCCCTAAAACTTGGGGATCACACTACAAGACTCTAGGTTGATTTCCAACCTGAATTTCCTAAGCTAACTAAGTCAACTTAACTTCGTTAACTATAACAAGTTGATATGAGAAAATAATTACAATTTAATTCAAGGACAAATTAAAATGGAATTTCTAGATTTTATTTTTAACATTTATTGTTTCTATTCTCAACACTCCCTCTCAACAAGAAAATAATTCAACTCTATCCCGATCTTGAACCTTTGGAATGTTTTGCATGCAACACTTCTCTCTAGTGTTGTTCCTACAACAACTCCTGAAATCGAAAAAAACATCCAATCTGAATTAGTATGATGCATTTGTCAACAAAGTCTTTAACTGCTATTGCCTCTGTCAATTGAAAAATAGACGCTTCTGTTGACTCTACCTTTATGCACTATTGTCAACTCTTCTTTGCTCTCTTTAGTATCTGACTGCTCTAGCCTATGTCACTCTAATCTCTGATTGCATCAAATGCCACTGATTCCTCCTGCTACTATGTACTTTGGACTCCCATAGTAAGGTATTGTCCAAGAGATAAAACCTCTCAATGGACCCTGCCCAATTTCTTCCCTCTTGTGACTATCACTTCAAATCGCCCCACCTCTCACATGGAGGTATGGCTACGTGTGCTCCCTCTGCCCACATGGCTCAAAATTCCCCCCTATTGAAGGTCTTTGCATGAGCGGATGCCTCAACTCAGTCTCCTCTCTGCTTCTCCAATTGTGGCTACTCCACAACTTCCTGAGACTTATTCTGAGATTGCTTCTTCTCTACTTGAGTGAATCTCTACACTCAGTCTCCTCTTTTCTTCTCCCAATTGTGGCTGCTCCACAATTGTCTAAGACTACTTATAAGGCTTCTTTTGGGGCTGCATGATGATAGGTAATTCATTCTCCCTCTCAGCTACCAAGTCTTTAACCTTTGCCTTGCTCCTCAGAGCTTTGCATGCATCATGTACCTTAAGAGAATACATGTTCTTGACTCGTGCACCGATCTGTTTCACCTGTCCCATGGTCTAAATAAAATATTTCCCTTACTAAAAATCACATCATAGCCATAGTCTTCCAACACTGCGACAGAAACATTATTCTTCGTTAGTCTTGGAGCATACATCATATCTGTGATTCTCAGGGGGGAGCCAAACTCTCTATGAAAGGTAACTGTACCAATCGCAGTAGCGCTATACCTCCAGCCATATCCAAACTCTATGTTCTTGTTGAGGTATTTCTCCTCAAAATCACTAAAGAGATCTTTGTTCCTTGTCATATGGAACGAGGAACCGCTGTCACGGTGTTGTCCATGCATGCAAAGAGAGTGAAATCAAGTTTGAAATGTGAATCTAGAGCGTCACCTGCTGTAGCTACTGCAGGTGACTTCTTGCTTTCTTTCTTCTATTCAAAATTCGTGGCATAGTGCCCATGCTCATGATAGTGAAAACACTTAACCTTTGGCAAGTCCATATTCTTATCGCCTACTTTTTCTTAGGACTTCTTTCCCTTGGCTTTCTTTCCTTTGTTGACTAATGCAAAGTCCTCTTCCATTTCTTTGGAAGAGGTCCCATCTCTGATGTTTCGTCGAAACTATTTCTATACCAAATTCGACCAGAGTCGTTCCCAATCTGGTAGCTTCTCCCTCCAATTGACAGAGTCCTGATAACTATGCCAACTCTTGGGAAGTACTACAATAGCTAGGCTCACCATATAATCCTTGGAAACGATGATTCCAACACTTCCAAGCTCATGCCGACAATGGGTGAAATTGTTCAAGTAATTTTGAATTGAGTCGTCGTTCTCCATCTTGTTTTTCGAAGTTTGTTCTTCAGTGCCAACTTCCTATGTTCACTGCTATTCTGAAACAGGTCCCTCAAAGCCTTCCACATTGATTATGGAGTATCCTTTCCATGGAGACTCGAGACAATGTGATCGCAAACTCCCTCAAGGATAATCCACCTCGCCCTTGCCACACACTTGCTCCATTCAACTAGATCTTTAGCATTCCATGCTTGAGGCTTAGGAATGTTTTGATCAATGAATTCCTTGAGGCCATTATCTTTCAGCACTGCCTCCATCTTTTCCTTCTAGGCTATGTAATTTGAGCTTCCATCCAAGGCATACTCTAGTGTCAAAGGATAGAAAGCCATTTTCTGACCCTAAAGTGTGAACTGCAAATTCAAATTTCACCTGAAACCCCAAACTCAAAACCTCCTCTATTATATTTTATTCAGCTCCGATACCATGTAGATTTTCCTAAAAGTTTAGCAACTCATGTAATGTACTAAAACACAAGACAAGAATCTACTAATATTTATTAATAGTGGAAACCAATATATCGATAAAAACAATAATCAGCAAGAGGAACACAATCAATGGAACATATAGATATATATATATATATATATATATATATATATATATATATATATATATATATATATATATATATATATATATCTATATCTATATCTATATCTATATCTATCTATATATATATATATATATTATTTAATATTTAATATTTAATTTTTATTTTTAATTTAATTTTTTTATTTTTATTTTATTTTATTTTTTATTATTTATTTATTTATTTATTTTATTTTTTATTTATTATTATTATTATTATTATTATTATTTTCTGGGAAATCCACTGCTCAAAACCCTGACTATCTATATTGCATTAATATGAAAACCAAGATGAGAATACCATGCTTGTTCTCACTAGAACAATCCCTACACAAGTATAATCAACTCCCTGCCCACAAGCTAGCTCAAGCAAAGCAGATCTCCAAGCCCCTATTTCTTTGTGAAATTCCTAGAGGAATTAACCTCTATTTAATGAGGAAATAATTCTTCCATAACCGTGCAATCCAAACTTAGGTCTGCAACTGATTGCATGCACCATCTGTACAACTCAAAAACTTATACAACTGATAATACATTGTCCCTGCACTCTAAACTCAACTAGGTCTTTCTTTGAGCTAACTTGCAATATTTTCTCTTGAGTGAATCTCCAGTTAGCTAGAGTAGCACTGAGGATGCACCAGTGCACCAAATCACAGCTACTAGACTTCTACTAGTTCCTCCAACAATTAGAACTAATTTAATTGACTATAACTCAATGAAACTGAGTTATCTAATTACAACTCCAATAAACTCAATCTAGACCCCTAAAACTTAGGGATCACACTTACATGAATCCAGATAGAATTCCAACTCAAATTTCCTAAGCTAGCTAAGTCAACATAATTTAGTTAACTATTACAAGTTGCTATAAGAAAAGAATTTCAATTTAATTCAAGGACAAATTAAATTGGAATTTCTAGATGTTATTTTTAACATTTTTTGTTGCTATTCTCAACACCCAACATATGTGGGAGGCACTAGCTATGTTGTACGAAGAATATTCTGAGCATTGAAAGATGTATCTTGAGGAAAAATTGAGATGCATGAGGATGTAGAAAAGGGAGTGTATAGATCCCTTCCTTCCTAGGATTCATGATGTCTGGTACAAACTAGCTTCAGTATGGTCATTGCCCCAACCTACAGAGTTTGCACGATTAGCTCTAAACAATTTTTTCGAAGAATGGCAAGTTTTTTCCCTAAGTATCCTGGGAAAAGAAAAACTTCTAGATTGGGAATGTATGTGAGATCATCTACAATAGGAGGAGATGAGAGATATCTGGTGAAGAGCACCATTAGTGTTGATAGTAGCAGTAGTGTGAAGAATAAAGCAAGGAAGAGGAAGATGTGGCCCTCACATGAAAGGGGAAGCAGGAGGAAGAAGGATGTTTCGAAGATCAAGTTCTTTAGATGTGGTGAGCCTAGCCACTACAACACTCAATGCTATCTTAGCAAGAAGGACAAGGAGGAGAAGTAGGATCAGCAGGCTACATCAATAGAGATCGACAAGCTGTCCTTTAGATTGGAGGAAGAGTTTGCCATGATCACTGAGATACCTCCAATATTGAGGTGGAGTGATTTGGATTTGTAGCCCCAGAGAGATACAGGATGGGCCTGATTCTTGAGGAAGTCCACCTCATGAATCAATACCTCACTACAGGAGCCCATAACATACAGTAGAAATATGGATCAGTGGCAGTTGGTGCAATTTTTTGCCATAGTGACAAATGCAGTGGCTAGTAGCAGTCAAATATTGGGAAACACAGTGTTGGCAACAGTGTAGATGGCACAGAGAAAAGTTAGCATCAATGTAGAGGCTTAAGTGACAATGCATAATATGGAAACAATTAGGACTTTGGTGACAGATTCATCATACTGACCACGATTGGTTCAGTATTTTGGATTCGTTTTCATTGCAGTTGTTGTAGTTGCAACAAAAACACTTGGAGAAGGTTGCAGTGTAGATGAAAGATTGGTTGCAGTTCAAGAGGGCCAATAGAAAGCCAGATGCAACAATCAGATTTGCGTAGTGGTTGATGGGTAGTAGAGCTAGACATCAACGATGCAGTAGGAGATGGTGCAGAGACATATGCTTCAGTAGGTTGCAGCACTAGAGCACATTCCTCGCTAAGAGGGAGTGTTTATTTCTATAGCATTGCATGTGCTCTAGCCTTGAGATTTTGCGCAGAGGCTAAGACACGTGCATTAACCAAGACACATAAATCGTTTGGGAAAATTCCACCTATAGATTGTTTAATAAGATTAATTAATCATTTTTAATATATTCCTGAGTCCAAACATAGGAAATGTGATTAATTAAAGGGTATTAATTAAATCTGGTGCAAATATTCTAATAAAAACCAGGATCAACTCTTAGTTAATCTTAGCCTTTGATTATGCCTTAATCTTGGTCATTGTTACTCCAACGAGATATTATAAGGACTTTGATGGGAACTTGGAGAACATATCGAGATAGTGAGATTTAGAGATCAAATTTCTCAAGGGCAGTGGTGCTGAGTTGTCGGAGAAATATCGAGTGATCTTCTTGCAGTGAGGGGAAGGGATAGTAGACTAGAGGGGATTTTTCTGGTCCTGGTGAGTGCAAGGTAGAGAAGGCATCAAGAGGTCCAGAGAGGTAGCACAGTGCTTATGAGGGAGTGTGCAATTTTGCCAATGAACTATCGAGATCCAATGCTAGAAGATGAGGTGTGATTCCAGAAGGCCATGGAGTCAAGTTTCTAGTGGGAAGAAGATCCGAAGGAGAGGGTGACGTAGTCCCTTGCGATATGAAATAATGACTTCGTGAGCCCATGCAGAGACTGCACAAAGATATCACAGGGAAGCTCATCCAGAGCCTAGATCAGTGTCAGATATTCAATGATAATGTGAGATATTTTCTCACTACCTCTTTTCTAGTTTATTATCTCTATCAAATAGCTAGTTTCGGCATCTAATTATTTGTACTTATATTACTACTACATAATAATCAAACCCTCAACTGTTGCATCGATTTTCCCACATTGGGTTTTCTGGGGACGTTTGTCCAAAAACAAAGGTGTAATTGTGTGCGTGTTTGTTTCTCCCATGTGCAGTATTTCGTTTCTGCAATATTTTGTGTTGTGAAGGCTGCAATATATTATATTTCGATGTTTACTATGTAACACTGTAAATAACTTGATTCAAAAATTAACAAGTAGGAGAAATTTAATCAGATGTTGCAGTAGGGATTCGGGTAACTGAAATTTCACACATCCTTCCCCCTAAGAAAAAATGATATCCATTGAATTGAGTGACCCCATAAAATAGGGAAGTTTATGTTGAATTTTTCTTCTAGTATGCCACTTTCCTTAGTAACGAAGTTGTCTTTCTTTGACAATCCAAAATAGTTGTATGTGTTACTAGTTGGTATCCTTTGTTTCAGTGTCCATGATATGATCCACTATAACCTATTAAATTTAGTCAATATTGAGTTATGTGGGGACCAATTACTTGGTGTCCAACCAAGACGGAAAAATAGCGTCGAAGTAGCTCCACATTAAACACTAGCTACACGCCAATGAAAGGAAGAATGTTGAATTCAAAAGAATTGTCACCCATCACCTTTGTGATTCTGTATGTCCCATATTAGAGTGGATTTAGCTTTCACTTGGGACCTATAAAGTAATTTTTCTGTAAGTGTAACCACACACTGTCACCAACCTGAAACATATATATAACCTTGTGTTGGCCATGTTGCTAAATGTACTTGGAATTTTCTTTGTGCAAGTTGTCATGGACCTGTTGTTACAAATGTTGGATCCCCTCAGAAAATTTCGATTCCATTTTTGCCTCAACTTGAGCATGGGAGGAATTTTTTGGTACAAATATGATGGGCACAATTACATAAATTGGGGCCAATGGTTAGAACCCCAGGCATACCTGCAAATATTTGTGGCCAATAAAGATTTAGAGGGCTCTATTATAGTTTTGTTGAACATATGGAAGGTTTTTGTCCAATTTATATGGGTTCTTGGAGTTGTACATGCATAATACATGCACAATTATCATGTTTGCCTCTTTAATTTCTCCATCAGATTGGGGATGAAAGGAAGTCAATTTGGTCAACTTCATATCCATGAGACACCATATGTTGGACCAAAAGGCACTAAAGAAATTGTTATCCCTATACCAATTAATAATGGTTAAAGTTAGTCCAAAATGAACCTAAACATGTTCTAATAAGAATTTACCAGTGCCATAACCAGTGATACTCTTATTGCAAAGTATTAGAATGGCCATATTAGAGAATTGGTAGACAACCATATACACACAATCATTACATGTTTTCTAGATGGAAACCATGACATGTAATCCATGGATATTGAGTTCGAGGGCTTGTATTGGGTGGGTAAAGGAGTGTAGAATCCATCCTTCTTGGTGGTTGATTTAGAAATGAATAGGTAGTGCATGATCTGATATACCATTGGACATCTTGTTGAAGCTTTGGCCAGTATAAATATTGTTGAAGTACTGCTATTGTCTTCTCCAATCCAATTTTTCGTACAAACCCACTATATTATGCCTCTTAAATCAAATTGGCATGCTTGATTGAAGGAACACAAGGGTGGTCTAGGTAACACAAGAGTGCATTGTGGAGGTGGAAGTATATAACTTTCTTTCTTTCTATGAACATATAGTATCTAACAATGATATAAGAGAACCCCAACATGGATATTTGGTAGAAGATAGCAAGGCCCAAGAAGTTATGAAGCTATATCATAGTTGTTGATGCTAGAGAGTCCCCAGTGACTTAGATCTTGGTTGGGTCCACATGCAACCCATGCTCATTCACAATGTAGCTCGAGTATTGAATCGTGTGCATATCAAATGAGCATTTCTCTAAATTGAAATACAACTTGTCTTATCACATGGTGCTCACTACCTTTTGAATGTGTTGCTAATGTGCCACCCAAGTTCTACTAAAGATGAGGATGTCATCTAAGAATACAACCACAAAAGAGTTTTTAAATGGTCGCGGGATATCATCCACCATCCTCATGAATGTTGCTAGAGAACTAGTCAAGCCAAAGGGCATGACCAACCACTAAAAATGGCCTTCTTTCGATTTGAATATTTCCTTCTATAGATTATTTTGTTTAATTGGAACCTAGTGGTAGTTTGACTTCAAATCAATCTTACTATAAAACTTGGTACCCTTAAACTAGTCAAGAAGTTCAGTGATCCTAGGGATCAGCTATCTATTTTTTACAGTGATTTTTTCAACACTCAATAATCAATACATAATGTCCATGTTTGATCCTTCTTTTGCACCGATATAATTGGACTCCCACAAGGTGAGCGACTCAGTTAAATGTCGTTATTCTCGATGAGATTATGAATCTGATGTCTTATTTCCTCATTTTTCAAGAGAAAGCTTCTATATATTGGGCCATTAGATAAATGAGAACTAAGTATCATGTCAATTGAGTGTTTGACCTGACAACATAGAGGCACTGTCATAAGTGGAGTAAAGATATCTCTATTTGTGTCTGCAATATTTCCCACTTGCTTATGTTCTGCAGAGAGGCCTTATGCAGAGGTTGTGGTGATTGCAGTGACCTTCCATTGACCTTCTGAACAAACCATGAAGAGAACTAAAGTGCAGTATGAGAGATTACCTTTCGACACTATTTTGTTGAGATCAAGGAAATTATAGTAGTTCAGACTACCTTTGGTATCCTATAGGGCTAACCTTTGAGAGTAATAATGACACTATAAGGATGAGACTCATAAACATAATGGTGTTTTAACATATAAGGTTGTCCTAGAAGAAAATCACAAGTTTGAAGTGGGGAAAATCACATAGTACCTCACCTTTGAAAGGCTTGATGTCGTAGGAAAGGTAGCACTATTGGGTGACATAGATGTGTCTCATCGATGTCTCAACCAACCAATGGTGTATTCTTGGGGGTGTGGCTTTGTTGGAAACTTCAATATCTTGATGATGTTGGCCACTATTAGTTTCTTTCGGCTCTTGCTATCAATGATGAAATGGGGTGGGGTCCCCTTCACCCACAATTGCGAGTGGAAGAAGCGATCCCCCTCTTCAAGCTCCTTTGGTTTGTCTAATTGGATTTTTTGTGGTTGCGATGGTAGGATTGGGTTCTGAATTCATGATTGTCTTTTTGTTGTCCTATTCTAAATAAGAATTAGAGCCAAAATCCATTTCCTTTTCTTTAAGATCCACTAATAATGATTGTTTCGAGTCACATTCATGGGTGTCGTTTCAAGGCTTTTTTAGAACTCACACCACTTTCCAGTGTCCTTTTCTAACTTCTCATCACCCTTATTTACCTATGAATTGGGTTGGTTATGTTGAGATTGACACTTCTTGCTTTGTCCCTTGTTATGTGAGTTGGGGATGCCTTTTGCAAGCTTATGTTGTGGTAGGTTTTCAAGCCTGAACTCCTACTTATTCTATTGCATTCTAAACAATCATCCAAAATATTCTTAATTGACTATATATATATAATTAATTAAGAATAAAAACATAACACAAATTAAGAAAATAACTCTTCAATATAAATACAATTTTGTACCATACTCTTTAAAGATAAATTAAACATGAAACAAAATTTAAAAATAATTATAATTTTTTATAATTAAAAATAAAAGTAAAGAAATAACTCTAACCTAAATACAATTATTTTATAGCATGTTATTATTAAATAAATTAAGAAATACAATTTTATACCATGCTCTTATTTTGAAAGAGGGAATAAAATATAATTAATAAAGAAATAAAATAACTTTATCTAATCGGGTGCATTACATCCCTCCATATACTTGAATTCTTTTTTAAAAGAGTAAGGCAAGACGATGGGCAAATAGAATATCTTTTTTAAGAGATGGCCCTCTTAAATAAAAAAGGGCCATGTAATTCAGAATGTATGCATTTTATATCCTAAATAAAGTAACCACTGACGCTATGGCTAATGTCTAAATGGAACAACTTTTTTCAAAATCGATTCGCTCACGCTGCGGATCAAAACGACATGAAAAACGAAACGAGACGTGTCCATTGAGAAGATGCCAAACGTGAAACCATTTGAAAGCTTATTAACTTCCTCTATAGTCAATTAAAATTGAAATCTTCTGCCTTTCTTCATATCCCATTTCGTAATTCCCCATCACTCTTCTTCTTCAATTGTAGAATGCTTACCTTCCGATATTCTTCCGAATTCACCCTATCCGTTTCGTAAATCCCACTTTTATCCTTTGAATTTTTTTCCTTATCCCACTTCTGATTACGCCCTCTTGATGGTATTGTTCCTGAAATCCCTGTCATAAACTTCCTTCCCATTCTGAATTTTTTCCCTTTTCCCACTTCCTTGTTCCCCCATGAGCTTATTGCAGGATCTAGTGCAAAAAGAGAAAAAGGATGTGTTCAGAAACATCAAAGAAATGGAAAAGCAAACCTTCCATATGATTGGGAAAGTCATGTTAAAGTCCAACCTATGTTATACCAAAATTTCATGTTTTTTCTTCTTCAACAAAATTTTGCTTGCACTAGTGCAAGCATGTTACGATTTATAGTAGTGCAAGCAGAGCAGCGCAGTATAGGCGATGCAAGCATATTAGTGCAAGCACACACCCTCTCAGAGATATAATGCATTTTGATTTTTTCCATGCAATATAGCGTGTGTCATAAAGAAGTGGTCATTATGAAAATTTAAAATAAGTCTTTTAATTCGATCGTTAAGTAATGTATGTTAGCATGTATTAATTAGGGAGAAAATTATTTAAGTACAAAGTGATTATGGTTAGAAATTGTGATCATTTTAATGAATGCTAAAGATATTTTTAATGAATTATGAAGATGATGTGGATTATGTACCCATTTCTTGGTTATGATTACACCCCTTGCGAAATGATCCTTTATATCCTCCATTTGAAATCATTACCTTACCCAACCATTAAATCACCGCTGCAAAGTACCCCTAATTAGTTCGGCACACCGTTCAAAAGATGCTACACGTCCATGGTGATTTAAGGGATGTATTAAGTGATAATTTAAATGATTGGATGGTGAGTTGGAGAAGGGCGGTGGATGGTTGGGCCCTTATCTATAAGAATTTGTCTTCCTTGTTTGTTTCATGCAGAAGAGATTTGGACTATTCATAGCTGTTAAGCGACGATGTCACCCGTTAGAAGTGAGCCGTCGTCCCTCAGGAAAGTAGAGCAAACCGCCGAATACGGCAATAGTCTTGCACTATTGCAGGAATCAAGGTTTCTTCAGTTTTTATAGAGGTTTTATGGGCATGATAGGAAGGTGGCCCTGTATCTTTCCAAGAGTTTTAAGGACGTCCAAGTCAAAATTTACCCTTGAGGTTTGAGGTCACAAAAGAACTCATTGCAGCGGCCACAGGGTTAGAGAACATTGGCGAGAAATGGTTCAAGAATCAAAAGTTAGAGAAAAAGCAGTGGCACCAATTTGTCATTGACAAGGAAATGTAGGTGAATTGGAAGAAGGGCATCCCCTGTAGCGCCCTGCTGAATCAATGACGAGATCTCCTTTATATTTTGCAGAAGTTTTTGACCTGCGAGGGACGTTATTCCTTCACATTTGTTTACCACTTCAGAATATTGCTACATTTGAAGGCGGGTTGACAGTTCCGATGGAAAATCAATTTCCTCCACTTCTTGCTCAGGAGTTTAGAGAGGATGGCCAAGGGCATGCAAACTGGACGAGAAGACCAGGTCGATCGAAAATTATACCATCATGGATTAATCAAGATCTTGGTCAAGAAGGAGTTAGAGGCCAAAGGCATGACCTCGGCACATTTTTAGAGTAGTTACACAAGAATACACGCGCCGGGAAAATGACAGAGGACCCTGCTAGTCCAAGTATAAGAAGGGGCCTGGTAAAAAACAATGTGGGAGGTTCTTCTCACACTAGTACAAAAAAGAAAGAGACCCATAGAGACAGCGAAAGAGGAAGCCCCATCTCCAAAGAAGAAGGCAACCAGTGCCTCCGTTGAGAAGAACCCCTCCCCTTAGACTGCCTTTCTAGTGCATACAAGTGACTCTGAAGGGCATAATTTGTCAGTCCTTGCAGACACGACATTCCACTCCAAAGGAACAGAATTTGAATAAATTGAAGATGACGCCTTGCTGGCTAATTTTATCCAAAAACCCCAGAAGAAGAAAGAAGAACCGAGTGCAAGCAAGGATTCAGTTGAAGGGTTAGATGTTGATATGGCGCAGTCCCCATTTCGACAGGGCACTGAATCCCCTGCCATATTAGTTAAAGAGAAGGAAGCACAGGGTATTGAAATGCCTCCACCCGATGAGTCAGAGACACAAGTCTCTCATTTTAGTAGTCGTATAAACGAGCTGGAACACCAAGTTCGGAATTTAGAAGAGCTTGTAGTTAAAGAACAGAATGATAAGCAACAAAGTAAGGAAGAATTGACTGCAAAGGTCAAGAGGAAGAAAAGAGAAGTTAGGGTGTGGAAGTATCAAGCTTCATAGTGTTTTAAGCATCTCAAGAAGGCGATAAAGAAATTGAAGATCAAAGAGAAGAAGTCTAAGACAGTGCAGGCTGACATCAATATTACAGTACAGGATTGAAGTGGAGCACTCAAATTTTTGAGGTTTTATTGAAGCAGGTAAAAAGTTGTGTGAGAACACAGAACAACTTAGGGATGGGAGGATGTTAGTCCCCTAAAGTGTCCCAATTCTTGTCTGTTTTTCCTTTATAAACCACCACTATTTACCGATGTTTTACCCTTTTCACATACCCTCATCCTGCACTAGACCAAGCATGGTGATATATTTCACATGTACTTTATTTTTTATATTTTATTTCAATTTAGCATTTAATTAATTATTTAATTCAGATTTCTTACTTTTAATGCACTTTTGTAACTTATCCTTATCTTCGATAAGTACTTGGTAAATAAATCCTTTTAACGTGACTGCTGATTTAAGTGTAGGATCAGATCTCACACTATTACCAGTGTAGCTATTACAGATCCATTTGAGCACATCAAACCCAAATTATGGATTGATACTATTAGGGCCTATCAACCCGTAGTGTAGTTGTTTCATGCCCTAAAGAAGTTAATCATCAGAATGCCTCACTTCCCAAGAAGTTCCATCACTGGAAACATCCAAAAACTACCTCTAAGAAGATCAATGCAGGTAGGCCTTCATTAGGGTGCACTACAATGCATACCATACACTAATAGGGTGCTATGCAGTGCACTTGGTCCCTCTTTGGCCTGCGCTAGGCAAATTTTAGCAAACTTCCATGAGAGTTTGAAGATTCCTTGTCCATTGGAAGCCTCTAGAAGTTTCTCAATGCCACTTACACCTTTGAGTTTGCATTTGGATGAGGAAGGGAATTAGGAAAAATCAATCCCCTATTCCTTCTTCCCTGGAACTGATTTCTAAATTTAGAAAGTCATTCATTACCACCATTGATGGCATAACCTCCTTCACTCTCCTATAAAAAGATCACTCATCTAAGAGATCAAGGGATGAAAAATATTGAGTTGTGAGGAGATGTTGGTGATATGAGATTAGAATTGAGTGCAAGTATTGTAATAGTGTTGGAGTGTCTTTCTTGTCATGAGGTGAAGAGGGATTGAATTGGAAGAGTGTCACTGGATCGAGCACATATGGGTTATAATATTTCCTCTTATTAATAAAGTTTTCAAGACTTTTTCCTTATGCTTATGTTACATGTTAATGCTTTCATATGTATATCATGTTCTCGATTCCATGTTATTTATAAGCAATAGATCATTATCATTTGCCTTGATGGGTTTTTGTTTCTATATTTGTGTAAGTACATTCCAAGCAGTTTAAGTACAGAAAGGAGCAGCAAGATCGATCAAGGGAGACAAGGAGCTAGCGAAAACAAGAAGTAGGTTTCTCTTCTCTCTTGTTTTCTCTGTTGATTATAGAAAATGTAGAGATTACTTTGTCTATTGTTTCTAGACCTGCTACTAGATCTAGAGGGTTAGGCGTTTGTCCAAGAACACTAAATATTCCCGTAACAAATTGGCGACTCCACTGGGGAAAGATTGTCCATCTTAGTAGCTTATCAACCTCTTAAGACATTTCTACATACTATACTTGTGGTCTTTTATTGATTTTAGTCCTCTTTCATTGAAAATTGAGTCAAAATTGTGACAAAATTGCCTTCATAGTTGCTTTCTATTATCAGCACAGTCTGATGAAGGACACAGTGCGCTACAATGCATTTCCCACCTACGTTCAGTGCAATTCAGCACACTATCTCTAACTGTTGCCTGCACTGATCCCTTTAGGGTCAGTTTCCCATCTAGGAACTGTCCTGTATAGGTTCAATGTGACTCATCGCACTGTCTCTAACTATTGCCTGTGCTGATCACTTCAGGGTTAGTTTCCCATCTAGCAACTAAAAGTTTTTGCCAATTTTCTCTTGTTTGAATGAGTTGTTGAATGTTAATGATGTTTTGTCTCTGAAAACAATTTTTATCTCCTTATTTGACCTGATTTAGATTGGATTATTGGATGTTTTTTTATGTATTTTTTTTGTCATTTACAATCCACTGTCGAAAGGTAGTTTTGATCAATTGTTTTGTCGATAGAAAAGTGTCGTAAAATCATCATTTTCTTTTTAAAAATGAAGTGTCGTAAAGTCTTCCTTCATAAATAATTGATTTATTTATTTGTAAATTTGATTTGTATTTTCATTTAAAGTGTCGAAAACCTTCATTTTTTTTAAATCGAAAGTTTTGTACAGTCTTCCTTTCCCTTTTAAAATAAATTGTCACAAATCGTCATTTTTTATGAAAACAGTTCTGAATTGTTTGTGCATTAGTTTTTCTTATTGCATCATTCACATTAAGAGAAACTAAAAATAAATACATGCAATTTTCATTTTAGAGTTTGAGTTTGTGTGTTCAAAAGGAATGGTTCAGGGAATTGCATTAGTTTGTGCTCTTTGTTGCTTGTTCAAAAAGTACTTGTATGCTCTATCCCTCATAGCTAGGATTTTCATTGTTGAAATTAAATGGAATGAGTGCTTCTCATTCTAGTTGCATTCTTAGGAATTTCAGAAAACATCTCGTGGTGACCCTTCAAATGCAAATTTTAAGCAAGATCAACCTAAAATTTACATCAATTAATCTAATAACACTTTGGAACTTAACGAAAAACATCTAGAGGTCTAGGCTAGAGATGTGTTCTGACGTCTTTAAACCTAGTGGTTGTTGTTTTCATTGAGGTTGGGTGATTCCTCCTCTTCAATTCGATAAGTGCTAGTATTGACTTGCGCTCCATGTACCGTCGAGTATATGGTGGGAGACCCCAATAGGTTGAAATCCTTTATCCCTAGGAAGTCGATTCTGCCACCTTACCGATCGCAACGCACCGAACACAACATTCGGGAAGATTGACTGTCGTACGTAAAGTCCTTGGTCATTTCTATTTCATTTATTACCAAGGTGTATATTACAATTTTGTGATTTCTCTGGTAAACCCTCTTGTCTAGAATCTCCAGAGAAGTCACTTTCATCCCTTTTCGACTCTTTAAAAGGAAAATGATCATCTGAGCACTTGTTCTTTTAGGCTCATTAAACATAGAAGCCGACTAGATTCATCTTCTGTTGTTTCTCGACTCTTTAAAAATGAAAAAGTGAAGTTGTGTTCCAGTGTCATAAAAATTAATTGACCATGAATAACATCCTCATTTCTTAGTTAATTGTAAGTTGATAGAATCAATCAACAACCATGTATGAACATTAACCCAAACCCCATTGTTCACGGAGAACAGCGAGCCAACCGCCTTTGCCTCCCGAAGCGACACCAGTTTGGACAAAGCGATCTCGTTTAACTGTGTCTAGTACATCAAGAACTCCTAGTTCTTCATCTAGATTACCTGAAACATTTGTTTTAGTAGCTACAGAGACTCTAGTTACTCGACTATTTCTGGTACATTTTTTTCCGAAAGAAGAAGTTTCACAATTAAGGACATTAGCAGTGATCCTAGTGAAACGGTAACTGGGGTTGTTCAACAACAATTTGATACTTAACTTGAAATTGTTCAACAAGAAAGTGCTTCTGAACTTGAAACAACTTAACCAGAAGTTAGTCCAGAATCCATTCCAGTTCAAATAGAAGTTACATCTGAACCTAAAATTGTTCAGGAACCTCCCTTTGAAATTGTTTTTCATTTACCTGAACATCTAGATTTGAATTTCAACATTCAGAAGTTGTTACCCGTCAGACATCAGTTGCTGTTCAAACTACACTTCCATCAATACCAAAAATATTTTACGGACCTAACGGTCAAGTTCTTCCACCAAATTTGATTGTCGTAGAGGAGGAATTAGTAGAAGATTCCACACCTGGAACCCCATTTCATTTTGGAACTAGGCTTAATCTTTATCCTACTACTCTTGATTATTTTTCTTCATATGATCCTGCTTCCTTTCAAATACCCATCGAATATTTAGGAAAAATTTTGGGCCAGTTAACTATGGTTGAACAACTATTAACATCCCAGATTGTATCATTTGATGCAGTTGCAGTAGAATCTTTTATTGTAACTCCTTCGATGTTTTCTACCACACCTGAGTCGCACCTGTATGGTGAATTGACCGTCCCGATTGGTTACCAATCATTGTCAGGAACGCACTCAGGGGTTGCTTCTGCACCATGGTTATCACCCATGTCCTCAATTGGAATTCAACCTAGTTCTTCTCTAATGGGAACTCAACATTTTGATCCTGCACATCAGTATCATGCTGGGCAATCTAGTCAAAAAAGACTTGTGTATTCATTAAATACTAGATTGCCACCATATGGAGAGCAATATGCCTATTCATCGTATCCTCCTTATTTCGGAGGACAACCACATGATAGTTTCCCACAATATTCAAGTCAAACTGGAATTAGAGTTTTTCAATGGAAACTAGTAATGTCAACTCAACTAAGGCTTGTGTATCCAACACAACCAATGAAAACTATGTCATCTATTCCTACTACCCCTGTTGTCACTATTGTGCCATAGTCACAAGCTCAAACTGCTACATCTCAACCAGTACAAACTGATCCTTATTGCTTGCAACCATAAGTTTCAAGTCAGGAGGTTCAAGTTTCTCAAGTTGTTATACAACATCCACTTGTTTCTAGAACTCGGTATCAACCTCAAGTTAGTATAGCTTTATTTGGACTGACCCAGGCTTACACTGGTATAGTTGATTCACAACTTGGTCAACTTTTCATTGTTGGGCAACAACAGTTGGTTCAACAAGCGTGGCTGCTGCAATTCCAACAACCCCAGGTCCAACCTCAGTTTAGACTTGGTTCACAGGTTCAACCTGGTTTTGGTCAATATCAAGCTTACCAAGGTCCTGGGCAACAAGGCTTTGTAGGTTATGGAAAACCACAAATTCAAATGGTTATCAACAACCACCTTATACTGGTTTTCTACAACAACCATACCAAGGTTACCAATTGCATATGCCCTACAATGGTCTACAAAGACCTATTGCACAGGCAATTCCATCATATCCCGGGCATGCTCAATCTGACTTGAATCCATAGTTTCCATTCATAGCAGCTTTAGAATTACCAGATTTAAACCGGCTCACCAATGATCCAATCGCATATGTACCTTGGTGGTCAGTAATTCTGCACAAGTTACCATTTGATATTTCGAAGTTTAACAGAAATCTTGGAGAAGAACCATCGAATCATGTTATGATCTTTCATTTATGGTGTTCATCCATCACTTTGAATAATCATTCGATCAGATTTCATCTTTTCCAAAGAACACTTACTAGTCCAGCTACTAAATGGTACATTGAATTACCAAGAGCTTCTTTCGGTAACTTCACCACTTTAGCCACTACCTTTTTTATCCACTTCCAATTACCCATCAGGTATGAGATTGGAACGGAACTCTTGACCAACTTTACATAGACTACCTATACCCATATATCAGATCATATTCATGAGTGGTACTGTTGTCGTCGAATGGTTAAGACATACATTCCTAATAAAATTTTCGCTGAGTGGTTCATAAAGTCGTTGTTGCCATCAATCACCAAGGATGTGGTAAAAGGTGGAGTTCTCACAGAAGAGCAAGTTATCGCTCGTGCCCAATACTTGGATTTGATTTACACACAATCTGGCACACTCTATGATAAAATCCCCAATGAACCTAGACCAACTTACACTGTTCCACCACCCCCACAATCGAGTAAGGAATCTCATGTTGACGATGATGTGATTGTTTCTTCAAGCACACAGGCAACAAGAAGACCATCTGGTCAAACTCTTGCTATTTCTAATCAAGCTGCAAATGCGTCGGAAAATACTCATGCCTCAAAGATTAATGTCGTGTCATCTGACGAAGGCAAAAATCCAAAGCAGCCAGGAGGTAAGAGAAAGGGGAAGAATAACAAAAAGAAACAAGAAAATTCCACTCCAGAGAAATCATATGATTCCCCTACTGTAGTTAGGAAACCTCATTATCCATGTCTGATATGTAATGACGAGAATTATATAAGAGATTGTCCACATTGCTCTGAGGAGACACATTTGGTTGCAACTTATCATGCTTCCACATCCCAAGTACTCATGTTATCCATCACAAATCCACAAAACGATGTTTTGGTGTCAACAAGAAACAAAGATTATGGAAATTCGTCGTCATCAAATAACCAGGTCACTGATCAACCTAGTACTTCGACCTGAACTTCATCAAAAGTTGTTAATCCAGTTGTACTTGAATTGACGATAAAGACACCAAAGAGTTGTGCACAAATCAACATTCAATCCTCGTGCTTGAGTAGCTCAAAAATATAATATAGTGGAAGATCTGGCTCAATCACTTTCCGCTATGTCGACACTCGAGGTGTTGCAAAACTATCCCTCCCATAAACAAGCTTTATTGTTAAAAATAGGTGGAATAGATGCTACGGATTCAAATCTTGTGGTTTTTAACCATGCGCAATATTCACCACAGTTACCAGTGCAATTATCTTTCCAAATAAAAGAAAAAGCTCTCAATAAAAATGTTCACTAAACTATTATTGATGACGGGGCATCTACTTGCATTATGTCCATGAGCTACTGGAAAACACTTGGTTCACCCCCATTGTCACGATCACCAACTACATTAAAAGCCTTTGATGGAAGGACATATACTCCATATGGGATTTTTAGTAACTTGGAAATCGAACCAGGGGGCAAGACAGTTACTGTTGACATTGAGGTAGTTGACGAACTACTCGATTATAAAATTTTACTAGGAAGGCCTTGAGTATATGCTATGGCTGATGTCGTTTCCACGTACTTTCATACAATTGCATTCCCTTTCAAGGGTGGAATCACATTCATTGATCAACTACCCTTCTTTGCCAATAGCTCACAGGCTACGGGAAGCATTCTGTTGATACACGAAAATCCACTATCACTTCAAAGTGTTTGAGTAGGTCTCCTTAAAAATCCTTCCCTAATGGGTACTTTTACCCTCCCGTCACCATCTAGTTTGGCGGAAGTGGCAAGAGTAGAGACTTGCAACATGAGTTCTTCTACATCTTCTAATTTTATGAAGATTTCCAACTACTTTGAAACTAATGCTCATAGTGAGGCATTGTCGTTAAGCCCCATTGAATCCTCATAACAATCAATTTTTTAGGTTTGTGCGGCAAACCCTAATCCACACTCAACAATTGTATGGGTAGATAGATCATTAGAATATGGTACCTTTTCAGATCCTTTTTCACGTATAAATTCTATGGATGAAGGAATCATCCAATCAATGATGATAGGAGAGATGTTGTGGGAGGGTTATCATCATCGTTCCCACCTTCTAGATGACAATGAAGATTATTCAAATGAACTAAATCACCCATTGATCGTTGTTTTTTTGTCAAATTCTATAAATACTGTAGATTCTGAGCGTAATTTTTCCAACATAGAAGAAATGATTTCTATAAACATTTTGACTAAGCCTAACATTGTAGAAAACATTCATGTTGGCAAATCTTATTCTCCATTGGAGCTTGATAAGTACTGTGGTCTTTTTTGCCCATGCTTTTCAGCCTAATTCCTCTCGCTCTGAACAACGATGTACTCGATACCAAGCCAAAGATTATCTGATCATTAGTGATACACTTTATTATCGTGGTGTCGATACGATCTTATGTAGGTGCCTTTCTCATGAGGAGGCCGAAAAAGCTTTGAATGAGTGTCATTCAAGTGCTTGTCGGGGCATTTATCTGGTTACGCAACTGCATAGAAAATTCTACATGCTAGTTACTTCTGGCCAACCATATTCAAAGATTGCATTCTTGCTGTCAAAAGTTTCCATGCTTGCCAAATATTTGACCGTAAAACCAGATTACCACTTGCACTTCTACATCCAGTCGTTGCTATTGGCCCATTCGAAAACTGTGGCATTGACTTCATGACATGTAATCCCACCTCGTCTGGGGGGCATGGGTATATTATAGTCGCCATTGACCATTTTACCAAATGGACTGAGGCGATACCAACATTGAACAACAGTGGCGAAATGGCTGCTTTTTTTTTTCATCCATGTGGTTGCTAGGTTTCGTGTACCACAAGCTATAGTTACAAATCATGGGCCGCATTTTAGCAACCACATTATGGTCGAATTTGTAAGGACTCTGGACACCACATATGTCCACAATGGTATGATATTGTCCAATTTGGGCCTAAGCCCTTATGGGTTTGTTTTTGGGTTTTACCCCAAAAGGCCTCATACCAATGGAGATATTTGTCCATCCTTATATATCCATGATCCTCCCCACCTCTAGTCAATGTGGGACTTTTGGTCGTATACCCAACAATCCTCCCCTCGAACAAAGGACCATCGAGCCTCCCCTCAAACGATTATCCATCCGTCCACTCTCTACCAACTAGGATTCTCCGCTCCAATGCGTTGGAAGCACACGCCTTACATGGAGCACCACCTGCCTCGAGAGCTTGCTCTATCCCAGGTCAACTCCTCTTCACCGTGTTGGGACCAGGACACGTCCATGAAGAATCCGGAGCACACAGCCTGTCTAACCGAGCTCATCCACGGATCCCATCGTGATATTACTGGGGCCCACCACCTTCATTCGGTATTCCGAGGATTCATCCACTTGGCTAACTTCGGGGCATGGCTCCGATACCACTTGTAAGAACTCTGGACACCACATATCTCCACAATGGTATGATATTGTCCACTTTGGGCCTAAGCCCTCATGGATTTGCTTTTGGACTTACCCAAAAGGCCTCATACCAATGGAGATATTTGTCCATCCTTATATATCCATGATCCTCCCCACCTCTAGTCAATGTGGGACTTTTGGTCGTATACCCAACAGTATTAACTGCAAAATTAGGACTGTTACATGATAGTTCTACTCCATACTACCCGCAAGCTAATGGAGAAGTTGAAGCTATTAGCAAAGTCCTTAAGCGCATGTTGCAAAGAATGATTGGAGTTCATAAAAGGAATTGGCATTTAATCTTGTACTCGGCTTTGTGGGCATATCGAACCTCGGTGAGAAATGCGACCGGATTTATGCCTTTTCAGTTGGTGTATGGTTTGGAAGCAGTCTTACCAATCCAATGTGAAATCTCATCTCTCAAACTCATGATTGACCTGCTACCTAACAGTTTTGAAGAAGAAACGCATTTCTTGGAGTTAATCCATCTGGATGAAACCTATCGTGATGTCGCAGTGGCTAATGAGGTGCATAAAAAATGCATCAAGGCACAATATGATAAAAATGTTAAGCATCGTGTCTTCTCAGAAGGTGACCTATTCTTGCTTTACGATCAGGATTCTGATAAACTTGGAGCAGGAAAATTTTAACCGCTATGGATGCGCTCTTATATTGTTAAATGTGCGTTGACGAAAGGTTCCTACGAGTTAGTGGACTATGATGGGATTCCATTGTCGCAGCCCCAAAATGGGTTGTACCTTAAACATTACTATGCTTAGTTATGTGTAGTAAAACTCACTGTATATATGTTTTGATTGCATTTTTGTGTGTATTTCTTTTATATTTTTTTATTTAGTTAGTCAATCCACTTCGTATTTGTTGCATATGTCAAATTTTTTGGAACCATTTGTTGGTTATGCTGATGGAGCTAGTCGTAGTACGTAGAATTTATCATCTGCAGCATGGGCCATTTTCACTCCAAGTGGTGAGTTAGTGAGTTTAGAGGGAGATGCATTGGACGATCGACAAACAATATCGCTGAATATAGCGTGTTGATTGAACTCCTCTCTGATGCCATTTCATTTGGCATACGTCGAATCATCATTAGGTTAGACTCATAACTTGTTGTACTACAACTTACTGGTTTCTATACCATCTGAAACCCAACGATTCATCACATGTTCCTTAGAGTTCGTATTTTGGAAAGGTGTTTTGATTTGTATCAATATCAACATATTTCCAGAAATCTAAACACATTAACTGACTCTTTAGTGAATTGTGTGTTAAATAGACATTTACGACATATATAAATTAAACATTTTCAATTCACATCATCATTTGAATAGGATCGCATCACTTAACCATAATAAAACTCTGAAAGTCAAATAGATAGTTGTATATAAGTTTTTACAGATAGTTTGTTTCTAAGACAAAAATTGGTCAGCTGACCCCAAAAACTCAAAAATGTATGCATAAAATATCCAAGTAGATTAGTGTTGCTCATGATAGCAAGTCACAGCCTGTGCTATCATGCGTAGGAGTCTCATCCAACGACTCGCCATGCCAATGGTATGGCGCTGCAATTGCATAGGTAACTCCTCGAACTAGACATTCGGAATACCTAGGGTCAAACCCTCTATGTGATCCTGCAACTCGACCAATGTCTCTGCTAAATCCAAGTCTCAAAGAACTGCTCTCCCAATAGCTCTCTATACTGGTGCACCTGCCTCACTTTGGTGTCACACAGGCTGAACATATCTAGCATCTGCATGCATATAAAAATTGTTTGTTTAGTCTTGGAAATAATAAAAAAACACAAAAAAATGTAGAAACTTAAAAAAAAACACTTTGGTCAAACAATTTACCAATAGAACTCCACTACACTCCAACTGGTAACATCAGATCTAGATCATCATGAAAATCCATGCCTGAATATGGATATTTTGCGAAGGCCATCTCCTGTCGATCAAACCACTCAAAGAAAGCAAAGGTAAACGAGATTAATGACTGGCCAGCATGCCTAGCCATAAGATCTACCCACCTCTGCATCCGTGGGTCTCTAAGTCTAGGTATTCCTAGTGAGATGTGTTGTGGCTGCATGAGTGGAATTATCTCAAAGGAAAAAGAAATTAAGATAGACCCATAACCAAAATTTTTTGTCTTTCCATTCTTTACCTTGGTCAATTGTTCTTTCATGGATAAAATAACTGCCTCACACCAGTTGAAAAATTTTGGCTCCAAACACTCTAAAGCATATTGCATATATGATCTGTTTTACGAGTGTAAAGTTGCGCTGCCACCCAATTTGGCGAGGGTAAAAAGGATTGTTCTCAACGGTAAATCATTAACATCTCTGATGTTGATCTTTCCGTCTTTGCTAGGTTGAGCTCCTTCCTGGCAAAATTGTCGTATATAGTCTCGCTCTGATTCACCTCATTTGATAAATCCCGATAATGAGATGGGGGCACCCTGCCTCAATAGTCCAGTCAGAAAGTAAATATCATGGTAAATGGGATCACTTTGCCCCTAATTTGAAAAACCTGATTAGTAGGATCCCAAGAATGAACAAGGTACTGTAAAATCTCAATTTGTTGTCACATGGTGGATAATCAAAAATATTTCAGTAACCTACAATTCCTTAGGGAATCAACTATTCCCTAATTATTTAGGGCAATCATGTCTTGTTCTTCATGCTCTCGTTCTCTCCATATAATCACCATTTTGATCTGATGAATGCCTGAAATGCAACTATTAGACAAATTAGGATCCATTTTTTGCAAAAAATGGTGGAAATTTTGGGGGAAAACAACTGTCATAATTTAGTTTTTGCGCCCATCGCACCCCTCCCTTAGAGACAGTGCACTGCAATGCATACAACCTTCTAGGTGTGTGAAATGCAGCGCACCTTTCGATATGGAAAGGGTGTGCTGATCCAGAGAGTGAAAAATAAAACCCTAGCGGCTTCAAAAACCATTTTTTTTTTTCTTAAAACTGAAAATAAATGGAATAAAATGGAAGAGAACAAGGATAGCTCCTACCTGGTCCAGATAGCACGAGAAACGGTCCACTGAATCCTCCACAATCAGCGAGTGAACTTTGAGGTGAAAAACTGCTCCAGAGCACCAAAGTCAAAGGGTAAAAATGAAATGGTAAAAATGAATAATAAAACTTGTTTTTATGTTTATTTCTTGCACGTTGATTGAGTAAACATTGGTTTTTATTCATTTTTATCCATGAACATGTATTTTTAATCCTCTTTGATAAATTTTTGAGCAGGTTTAACAACTGAAAGTAGAATTCAATGTGCTCAAGTGTAAACTGAACATCTTTGACCACAAAGCAAACTTGTTTCTTTTCTTCGAGTTTTGTTAAAAAATGAAAAATGAACCCCCTTAGAGTCCTCTTTAAACTCTTTTCAGTCTCTCTAAATATGAAAAGATTGTCGAGTGCTTGTTTATTCCAGCTCGTTAAAGGATTGGAAACGATATCTCTCTTGTATTATTTTACGTTTTTTCGAAATTGAGAGATTATTTTACGAAAAAAAACTTATGGAGTTTCCTTTTTGTCCCTTTCCAAACTCTCTAAACATGAAAAGGACCAAGTTGTCTTTGTCGTTAAACTTGTTAAAAACATAAAATAGCAACAAACTTGTCCATCTAGACAAGGTTGAGTTTCACCTTCGCTAGACTCATTAAAGCATCAAATAGTGATGGATTTTCCCGAAGGGTGAAATTATACAACCAGCATATGTTATCCCCCTCAAGCTTGATACAAAATAAAGAGGTACTGGTCAGAAATGACTGGGGAAAATGGGAAAAGGCCGAGAAAACTTTATGGTAGCAAGTCACTCTTGAACATGACACTTTTACCTCATCACCATGACTATGTAGGTTGGGTCATTCATCTTCATGGTTATCACACTGTTGGTCTATCATACCATCTATTACTTTGTTTTGGGTCAATGCTACCAATTCATCTTAGTGTCGCTGACATGTTCAAGAGAATTCATTCAGTTGAAACTTCATCCTTTGCGATACCGTAAACCTTCATTTTCATGACCACCATTCCTAAACTTTTGTGTCGTCGTTCGATTTTTCATCTCCAAAATTATTTACCTCGTTTCGTGTCATAGATGTGGGATACATAAAGGCCCTCTTGCGATGAGTTGTTTCTTGTTGACATCAGCACATCATCAAAGAAGTTGACTTAGAAACACCCCTTGAGTACCTTGAGGCTTGCATACATCAATGGCAGGTTTCTTGCTTCCGGCGATAGGTTGACATCAATGGCCTTCGACTAAAAGACTTTGTATGGTGTTCAACATCAAATCATTTATTCACACCATATGAAATGTACTGTAGTACCTTAAGGGCCATTATCATTATCTGTGATTCCTCTCGCATTTGTTAATGGCTTACATCATTGGCTGGTAATCAAACGATCTCTTTCCATGTTTGACTTTAGAACATCTATTCACATGGTTAGAATTGTACTTGAGCAAAATATTAAACAAGATTGAATACCCTAGATCTAGTTTCATCCATCTAGGATGCGATATTTCCAGGAGTACTAAATCAAATGTACAATGGCCTTACATTCATGGTCAACCATTCATGGGTCTATATCTGGAGATGACTATATTTGTACATGTAATGAAATTTTATAAGCTGAGCATGGGTATGCCTTCCCTCAGCTAGTTCATGAGAAAAATCAAGTTATCATGATATATGTATTGTAATTGATGCAATTCACCTTCCGTTTCAAAACCTCCTCTACTCGTAATAAAGCATTTCACCCGAAACATATATTACGACTTCATGCTTTAGGGGGGCAACTGTTACAGATCCATTTGGGCACATCAACCCCAAATTATGGATTGATACTATTAGGGCCCATCAACCCCTAGTGCAGTTGTTACATTCCCTAAAGAAGCTAATCATTAGAATGCCTCACT
This sequence comes from Pinus tabuliformis, assembly GCA_031772625.1. Classification (NCBI taxonomy): domain Eukaryota; kingdom Viridiplantae; phylum Streptophyta; class Pinopsida; order Pinales; family Pinaceae; genus Pinus; species Pinus tabuliformis. The sequence continues at coordinate 843,940,497 of CM062809.1, read as the reverse complement.
TCCTAATAAGTTCCATCACTGAAAACATCCAAAAACTACCTCTAAGAAGATCAAAGAAGGTAGGCCTTCCTTAGGGTGCGCTACAATGCAAACCATATAATGATAGGGTGCTATGCAACACACTTGCTCCCTCTTTGGCTTGCGCTGGGTGAATTTGAGCAAACTTCCGTGAGGGTTTGAAGATTCCTTATCCATTGGAAGTCTTTAGAAGTTTCTTAATGCCACCTACACCTTTGAGTTCGAATTTGGATGAGGAAGGGAATTAGGAAACATCAATCACCTATCCCTTCTTCCATGGAACTAATTTCTAAATTTAGAAAGGAATTCATTACCACCATTGATGGCATAACCTCCTTCACTCACCTATAAAAATATCACTCATCTAAGAGGGTTGAAAAATATTGAGTTGTAAGGAGATGCTGGTGATATGAGACTAGAATTAAGTGCAAGTATTGTAATAGTATTGGATTGTCTTGCTTGTCATGAGGTGAAGAGGGATTGAATTGGAAGAGTGTCACCGGATCGAGCACATATGGGTTGTAATCTTTCCTTTTATCAATAAAGTTTTCAAGACTTTTTCCTTATGCTTGTGTTACATGTTAATGCTTTCATATGTATATTATGTTCTCGATTCCATGTTATTTATAAGCAATAGATCATTATCATTTGCCTTGATGGATTTTTGTTTATGTTTTTGTGCAAGTACTTTCCAAGCGGTTTAAGTACGGAAAGGAGCAGCAAGATCGATCAAGGGAGACAAGGAGCTAACAAAAACTACAAGTAGGTTTCTCTTCTCTCTTGTTTTATCTGTTGATTATAGAAAATGTAGAGATTACTTTGTCTGTTGTTTCTAGACCTAATATTAGATCTAGAGTGTTAGGAATTTGTCCAAGAACACTAAATATTCCTGAAACAGCAGCGAATCTGCATAGCAGATCCAGACTTCCCTAACCTCCACCATGTTTTGTGCATTGTTTCCCACGAAGACTAGATTAGCAAAAGGTAGCCAAAGACAAGACTTGTTGGGTTGTGTTATATTCTTTCCATGACTAGCTCATGTAGTTAACCGGGGGATTAGAAGGGGGGCGGAGCCCCCCTGTCATTGCGTCGATTGCGTAGCAGGCGGGGGGGGGGAGGGGGTTCACAGGGTGTTTGAGGGGTTCAGGCAACCCCCAGAAAATTTTGGTTTTGGACCCTATATTAGATTAGGTGGACCTACCTATGGTTTTTTGCATGTTTTTTGCACATGGTTTTGGACACAATGGTTTTTGGTCCATGGTTTTCAATGTGATGGTTTTCAGTCCATGGTATTGGATGCTTTGGCATGTATAAATATGTATTGTAACATTCAAAGGAACATAATGAAAAATCAAGCTGATAGTCCCAGTTTTGGGATCCAGGGGAAAAATCTCTATGTATATGTGTTTTATGTATTATTCTCTTGCATTGTTTATTCTTTGTGTTCTAGAATTCACATGTAAGTAATTTTTTTATGGGGTTAAAACCTACATTTGGTATTAGAGCTATTTTTTCTTCAAGGGGATGCCTTTGTTGCTGAGGGGTTTCGCTCGAGCCTGTGGTAGACCCCATTGAGTGGTAGATATATGGGATCAATTCTAGTCGTTAAAGAAGATGGAAACCAGTGGAAAGATAGAGATCAAGAAATTAAAATGGTTAGAGTTTTGAGTTGTGGAAACTCAAGATGGAGGATCTGCTAGTGGATAAATATTAGTGGATCACAATAGATCCGGGTACTAAACCAACATGAGTTTCTTATGAAGAATGGAAGAAGTTGGATTGGAAGGCAAAGAGCACAATACGATTGTGTGTCTCATTTTTAGTATTGTTGAATGTATCCAGAGAAGCTATGATGAAGGCTTTTTGGGACAAGTTAGGGACTTTGTACCAATCTAAGTCTCTAGTGAATAAAATTTTCCTACGGAAAAAGTTGTATAACCTAAGGATGAAAGATGGAGACTCGGTGATAGAGCATCTAAATGCATTTAATAATGTGGTAAGTCAGTTATCATCTGTTGATATAAAAATTTCAGATGAAGATAAGTGCATTAGTTTGTTGTGTTCTATACTAGATTCGTGGGATAGTCTAGTTATTGCAATAGGTAGTAATGCAACTTCCTTGCAGTTTGATGAAATAGTCTCATCCACACTGACAAATGAGATGATACAGAAAAATATGGAGAGCCAGAATGGTGATCCTTGTTTGTACGAGGATGGTCCTAGAAAAGAAACAAAATTACGTCATCGAGTGGGAGATCTAAATCTAGAGGGAGATCTAAATCTCCAGGAAAACCTATAAAGGTGGTGTGCTAGAAATGCGGAAAGGAAGGGCATTATGTAAAGCTTCTGACAAAGGAAAGGGATATGATGATGCTCCTTCTACAGAGGCAAAAACACCTCAGATGAAGGTGGGGACGTGTACTTGGCTTCTTCAAGTACACATGAAAATCATGAGGCATGGTTGATTGAATCAGGTGCATCCTTTCACTTCACTCCCCATACAGAGTGGTTCTGTGAGTATGAGAAATACGATGGTGGTGATGTCTTCTTAGGGGATGATATGAAGGCTAGAATCATTGCTCGCATAAAAGTAAAGTCGAAGTTGCAAGGTGGAAGGGTTAGAACACTTCCGAGTGTTCTACATATTCCTGCATTGGCCATAAATCTGATTTCTGTTAGCAAGCTGGATGATGTGGGTGTGAAAAAAATGTTTGAGAAGGATACCTACAATATGGTTCGGGGAGCACTAGTATTGATGCAGGGAGTTCGGATTGGAACTCTGTTCAAGATGCAAGGTAGCATTGTTGTTGATGAGTGCAATAGTTCTGTGATTCCTGAAAGTGGAGCAGAAAATATAGTGGTCTCGGGAGAGAAGACCATGTTATGGCATCAAAGGCTTGGACATATAGGAGAGAAGGGCCTTCGAATACTTCATAGTAAAGGTATGGTAGAAAGTATGAGTAATAACTCTCTGGATTTTGATTTCTGTGAAATTGTGTATATGGGAACCAGAAATGGGTGAGTTTCCCCTCTGGTGGTAAGAGGGAAAAATAGATATTAGAGCTTGTGCATAGTGATGTGTTTGGATCTATGAAGGTTCCATCACTTGGTAAGTCTATGTACTATGTATCATTTATAGATGACTTCTCAAGAAATACATGAATATATTTCCTTAAGAAGAAATCTGAAGTCTTGACAGGTTTAAAGAATTTAAGGCTCTGGTAGAAAACTAGACAGAGAAGAAGATAAAGGTGTTGAGGAAAAATAATGGTGGAGAGTTTTGCAGTAAGTGGTGTCGGGTTAGGATAGAAATTTTGGGTAGAGGCGGTGGAGACAACATGTTACTTGGTCAACAGATCACCTTCATCAGCGTTGGAGGATAAGACTCCAAAAAAGGTATGGATTGGTAAGAAACCCTCTCTTTCACATATAAGGGTATTTGGATGTGATGCATATGTACATGTTCCAAAGGAGAAACGAGTTGGGTAGTAAATCTGAAAAGTGCATCTTTATTGGGTATAAGGATGGTTTAAAGGGTTATAAGCTTTGGAAACTTGTAACAAGGAAGGTTGTGTACAACTGAGATGTGGCGTTCAGAGAGGTAAAAGATGTTACTAAACATGAAGTCCAACCAAAGGAACCTGAGAAGATAGAGTTTGAACTTAAGGAGGAAGAATCAAACTCTACAACATAGGAGGAACCAGAAGATGAAGAGCCATAAACTCCGGGTATGAGAAGATCAAATCAAGAAAGAAGGCAGCCAGAAAGGTATAGTCCATCTGGTTATTGTTCAAATTTTTCTTTATCTATTACTGATGATGATCCTAGAACTGTGAAATAAGCAATAGATTCAAAGGATAGAAAACTCTAGAAAGAGGCCATGGTTGATGAAATGGCATCTTTGCACAAAAATGATGCTTGGGATCTGGTGGAGTTGCCGGCTGGAAGGAAACCCATTAGCAGCAAATGGGTGTTCAAGAAGAAGAAAAATGCAGAAGGAAAGGTGGAGAATTACAAAGCTCGGTTGGTTGAAAAAGGTTATTCCCAGGTGTTGGGAATTGATTTTGGTGATATTTTTCCTCCTATTGCCATGGTAACTTCTATTAGATTAATTTTATCTGTTGTTGTTGCTGTTGATTTTGAGGTAGAACAGATGGATGTGAAGACAACATTTCTTCACAAGGATTTGGAAGAGGAGATCTACATGAAGCAACCTGAAGGCTTTGTGGTGAAGGATAAGAAAGAACTGGTATGCAAGTTAAAAAAGTCTCTGTATGGGTTAAAGCAGTCAGCAAGGATGTGGTATCAGAAATCTGATACATTTATACAGGGACTTGGCTTCACCAGAAGCAAAGAAAATCACTATGTGTATTTTAAATTAATTGGTGACTATGTTATTTATCTGGTCTTGTATGTGGATGATATGTTGCTGGTTGGAAATGACAAAGAAATTATCCTTTGAATACCCAATTGTAATCCAAATTCGACATGAAAGATCTTCATGCTGCAAACTATTTTTTGGGCATGGAAATTAAAAGAGATCGAGCAAAGAGGGAGCTCTGGTTAAACCAGAGGAAGTATGTCGAGAAAATATTGTAGAGGTTTAATATGCAGGATAGTAAACTAGTGAAGGTTCCTTTCCCTGTAGGTGTAAATTTATCTATTGAACAGTGTCCTAAGACACAAGAAGAGGAAGAGGATATGTCCCGTGTTCCATATGAAAGTGTAGTCGGTAGCTTGATGTATGCGATGGTCTATACTAGACTAGACATTGCACATGCACTGGGAGTATTAAGAAGGTTTATGTCAAAAATAGGGAAGGATGATTGGACAATAGTCGAGTGGGTTTTCAGGTATTTGCATGGCACTAGTGATTATTGTTTTTTCTACCAAGGAAGACCCGGATTGGACAGAGTTTTGGATATCCGTGGCTTTGTTGATGTATACTGCGTTGGAGATATGGATTAGAGAAGATCTACAAGTGGGTATGTGTTTAACCTATTTGGAGGTGCAGTCAGTTGGATGAGTAAGAAACAATCTGTAGTGGCACCATCAACTAGAGAGGCAGAATACATGGCAGCCATTCATGCAAGCAAGGAAGGAGTTTGGTTGTAGAGATTGTGTTGAAGTATTGGGTTAGTACACGACGCTATAAGGATAGGCTGTGACAACCAAAGTGCAATATTCTTGGCAAAGAACCCTGCATATCATTCAAAGACAAAGCACATTGATGTTCAGTATCACTTTGTGACTGATATGATAAAAGACAAAAGGGTGTTTCTGGTAAAGGTGGACACTTTGAAGAATACTGTAGATGCATTGAAAAAATTTGTGAGCTCTGAGAAGTTCTCTTGGTGTAGAGAAATAATGGGCATTGCAGGGCTGGATAAATGACTAAGCTCTTTTGTGGCCCCCTGTGGAAAGAAAACAACAAGTGGGAGAATTTTGGGTTGTGATATATTCCTTCCACAACTAGCCCATGTGGTTAAATGGGGGGTTAGAAGGGGGGAGAAGCCCCCGGCTAGTTTCTGTGATTGCGTAGCAGGGAGGGGGGGCGGGTCACAAGGGGTTTGAGGGGTGCAGGTAAATTTTGGTTTTGGACCCTATATTAGGTTGGGCCAACCTACCTATGGTTTTGTGCATGTTTTTCGCACATGATTTTGGATGCGATGATTTTCGATCCATGGTTTTGGACATGATGGTTTTCAGTCCATGGTATTGGATGCCTTAGCATGTATAAATATGTATTGTAACATTGAAAGGAACATAATAAAAAATCAAGGTGGTAGTCTCGGTTTTGGGATCCAGGGGAAAATTATCTGTGTATATGTATTTTATGTGTTATGCTCTCGCATTATTTATTCTTTGTGTTCTAGAATTCGCATGCAGGTAATTTCTATACGGGGTTGCAGCCTACAATAATGAAGTTGTAGATTGCTTGAACCAAAGCTGAAGATTTGGCCCACGACCAACGAGTTCAATTGTTTATATTTAAAAGCAGAGAGGCTAAAATCTACATTTTGTTATGTAAACAGTTGACTGAATGGCCTGTACAAAGTTTAGTAGTTACGGCCTTGGGCCGATGATCCATAAATCACAAAATGCAGACAAAATTAGGAGGATGGCAGATAGAGGAGATAACAACACTGTGTTCCAAACATATTGTATATTTTGCTATCGCTCAAATCTGGGCTGGATTCTATATTCCACGATGTACTTTGCCTTTGTGAATTAATAGGGAGGAGCTTCTCCTCATGCCTTTCAAATATTATCTGTTCTTTTAAGCCAATGAGTCTGATCTGAATTACTAAGTAGCATTGTTTCTTAGAAGGGAAACAAGATAGTTGGTTAAGCCCAGCCAACCCAGCTCATTTACCCTATTTTCGATTTCATATTTATTTATGTGCTCTTATTGTTAAAGTGTGATTTAATTGAATTCTATTTCCATGCACATGTATTCTTGTCAAAGTTTGAATGGATCCGTTGTGTGAATTAGTTAGATTTACTTTCCGACAATTTCCTTTCATGCAATTTATTTCAGTTGGTTTTCCCCGCCTGGTCCAAGCAGGAGAAATGAACTTGCACTAGTGCACGTTGGTGTGATTAACACTTTTCCCTTTCCCACAATTTATATTCATGCAATTCCTTTTGATTGGTTTTCCTCACCTAGTCAAAGAAGGAGAAAAGAACCTTCACCAGTGCATGTTGGTGTGTTGCAGCAAGTCTTTCTAGTCTCTTTCATACAATGTTTATTTTCTATTCTTCCAAGTAATGTATATGTAGATGGCATGTTAATTCTTTAGTGTTTGTTTCCAGTTATGGCTATTTACTTTCATTTTACATGCAGTTAAGATTGGAAACATTTATTTTTACATGTGCAATTTATTTTTGCAATTAAGTTTCATTTTCAACAGTTAACGCTTATTTCTAGAATCGATAACTAAGTTCAAGGAACTCTGCTCAGGTGCAAGAACTAGTTTCTTGTCATAAGATCCGAGTGCTCAGAACCCTTGAGGCTCAAGCCCTTGCATGAAGTCAATAATCTTTGGTAAGACACAACTTATACCTCTTGCATAAATCTTTTTGCTTGCACTACTGCAAGAAAATTATGATAAGTGCAGGACTAGCTAGTGAAAGAAGAAAACCTTTAAGAAAGCATCTTTAAGGGCCCATTTTACGAGACTTCTAAAGTGTTTCTACTAAAGAGGAATATAAGAACATACTCCGTGATTAAATATTGATCAGTTGGAGTGATTGTCTTTTTATTTTGATTCCTTGCAAATGCATTCTTTCTTGTTCCAACACTAGATTACTTTGATGATTTAGTTGTCATTTACTCTTTCCAATTCGATTCTACAAGCTCCCATTTAAGAAAGTAGGAATTTACATCAAAAAGGTTCATACCATATCTGGAATTTCCTGTGCTTCGTCTCTAAGTTTATGGATACCCTGGGTTGACAATTAAGTGTTGAGGAGTTTGCCTAAGTGCAATTCTTGCACCCAAGAATATTGTTAGGTGTAGGTTTTCTTGTAGATTCAATAACTCATGTAATGTACTAAAACAAAAGACAAGAATCTAATCTACTTCTTAATAATGGAAACAAATAGATCGTTGAAACCAATAATGAGGAAGAGGAATATAATTAATGGCACATAAGACAATATGTTTCTCTAGGGAAAGACACTACTCAAAACCTCGACTATCTATATTGCATTAATCAGAAATCTAATATGAGAATACAATGCCTGTTCTCATTAGAAAAATCCCTACACAAGTGTGATCAACTCCTTGCTTAGAGGCTAGCTTAAGCCAAACCTTATTCTATTCTACAACTCTCTGAGCCCCAATTTCCTCACACAATTTGTAGAGGAAATAGCTTCTATTTAATGAGGAAATTCTATTCCATAATTGCACAATCCAAACTTAGGTCCTCAACTGATTACATACACCATAAGTAGAACTCAGACAATTATACAACTGATAGTACATTGTCCCTGCACTCTAAACTCAATTGGGTCTTTCTCTGAACTGACATGCATGATTTTATCTTGAGTGAATCTCCAGTTAGATGGAGTAGGATAGAGGATGCAACAACACACCAACTCACTACTAGACCTCTACTAGTTCCTCCAACAGTTATAACTAGTTTAACTGACTATAAATCAATCAAAATGTGTTATATAATTACAACTCCAATAAACTCAATCTGGACCCCTAAAACTTAGGTATCAAACTTACATGAATCTAGATATACTTCCAAATCAAATTTCCTAAGCTAACTAAATCAACTTAACTTAGTTAACTATTACAAGTTGCTATGAGAAAAGAATTACAATTTAATTCAAGGACATATTCAATTGGAATTTCTAGATGCTATTTTTAACATTTCTTGTTACTACTCTCAACACTCCCTCTCAACAAGAAAGGAATTCAACTCTATCCCGATCTTGAACCTATGGTCACTGCCAACTTCCTATGGTCACTGCTATTCTGAAACAAGTCCCTCAAAGCCTTCCACATTGATTATGGAGTATCATTTCCATGGAGACTCGAGACAATGCGATCGCAAACTACCTCAAGGATAATCCACCTCGCCCTTGCCACACTCTTGCTTCATTCAACTAGATATTTAGCATTCGATGCTTGAGGCATAGGAATGTAGTGATCAATGAATTCCTTGAGGCCATTATCTTTCAGCACCGCCTCCATCTTGTCCTTCCAGGCTATGTAATTTTAGCTTCCATCCAAGGCATACTCTAGTGTCAAAGCATAGAAATCCATTTTTCTGACCCTAAAGTGTGAACTGCAAATTCGAATTTCACTTGAAACCCCAAACTCGAAACCTCCTCTATGATATTTTATTCAACTCCGATACCATGTAGATTTTCCTATAGATTCAGCAGCTCATGTAATGTACTAAAACACAAGACAAGAATCTACTAATATTTATTAATAGTGGAAACCAATATATCGATAAAAACAATAATCAACAAGAGGAACACAATCAATGGAACATAATAAAATATTCTTTTATGGGGAAATCCACTGCTCAAAACCCTGATTATCTATATTGCATTAATATGAAATCCAAGATGAGAATACCATGCTTGTTCTCACTAGAACAATCCCTACACAAGTATAATCAACTCCCTGCCCACAAGCTAGCTCAAGCCAAACCTTAACCTAATTTTGCAGCTCTCCAAGCCCATATTTCTTTGTGAAATTCCTAGAGGAATTAACCTCTATTTAATGAGGAAATCATTCTTCCATAACCGTGCAATCCAAACTTAGGTCCTTAGCTTATTGCATGCACCATCTGTACAACTCAAAAACTTATACAACTAATAATACATTGTCCCTACACTCTAAACTCAACTGGGTATTTCTTTGAACTAACATGCAAAATTTTCTCTTGAGTGAATCTCCAAATAGCTAGAGTAGCACTGAGGATGCACGAATGCACCAAATCACAGCTACTAGACTTCTACCAGTTCCTCCAACAATTAGAACTAATATAATTAACTATAACTCAATGAAACTGAGTTATCTAATTACAACTCCAATAAACTCAATCTAGACCCCTAAAACTTAGGGATCACACTTACATGAATCCAAGTAGAATTCCAACTCAAATTTCCTAAGCTAACTAAGTCAACATAACTTAGTTAACTATTACAAGTTGCTATAAGAAAATAATTTCAATTTAATTCAAGGACAAATTAAATTGGAATTTCTATTTTTAACATTTTTTGTTGCCATTCTCAAGACCCGACATATGTGGGAGGCACTAGCTATGTTGTACACAGGATATTCCGAGCATTGAAAGATGTATCTTAAAGAAAAGTTGAGATGCATGAGGATGTAGAAATGGGAGCATATAGACCCCTTCCTTCCTAGGCTTCAGGATGTCTGGTACAAACTGGCTTCAATATGGTCATCGCCCCAACCTACATAGTTTGCACGATTAGCTCTGAACAATTTTTCCAAAGAATGGAAAGTTTTTTCCCTGAGTATCTTGGGAAAATTAAAATTCCAGATTCAGAGTGTATGTGAGATCATCTGCAATAGGAGGAGATGAGAGATATTTGGTGAAGAGAATCATTAGTGGTGATAGTAGTAGTAGTGTGAAGAATACAGCAAGGAAGAGGAAGATGCGGCCCTCACATGAAAGGGGAAGCAGGAGGAAGAAGGATGTTTTCAAGATCAAGCTCTATAGATGTGGTGAGCTTAGCCACTACAACACTCAATGTTATCTTAGGAAGAAGGACAAGGAGGAGAAGTAGGATCAGCAGGCTGCATCAATAGAGATCGATAGGCAGTCCTTTAGATTGGAGGAAGAGTTTGTCGTGATTACTGAGGTACCTCCAAGATTGAGGTGGAATGATTTGGAGTTGTAGCCCCAGAGAGATACAGGATGGGCCTGATTATTGAGGAAGTTCATCTCATGAATCAATACCTCACTACAGGAGCCCATAGCATGCAGTAGCAATATGGATCAGTGGCAGTTGGTGTAGTTTATTGCCATAGTGACAGATGCAGTGGTTAGTTGTAGTCAAATACTAGGAAACACAGTGTTGGCAACAGTGTAGATGGCACAGAGCAAAGTCAGCATCAATGTAGAGGCTTAAGTGACAATGCATAGTATGGCAACAGTTAGGACTTTCGTGACAGATTCATCATACTGACCACAATTGGTTCAGTATTTTGGATTCTTTTTCATTGCAGTTGTTGCAGTTGCAACAAAAACACTTGGTGAAGGTTGCAGTGTAGATGAAACATTGGCTGCAGTTCAGGAGGGCCAACAGAAAGATAGATGCAACAATCAAATTTGCGTAGTGGTTGATGGGTAGTAGAGCTAGACATCAACGATGCAGCAGGAGATGGTGCAGAGACATATGCTTCAGTAGGTTGCAGCATTAGAGCACATTCCTCGCTAAGAGGGAGTGTTAATTTCTGTAGCATTACATGTGCTCTAGCCTTGAGAATTTGCAGAGAGGCTAAGACAAATGCATTAACCAAGACACATAAATCGTTTGGGAAAATTCCACCTATAGATTGTTTAATAATATTATTTAATAATTTAAAATATATTCCTAATTCCAAACATAGGAAATGTGATTAATTAAAGCATATTAATTAAATATGGTGAAAATATTCTAATAAAGACCAAGATCAACTCTTAGTTAATGTGAGCCTTTGATTATGCTTTAATCTTGGTCATTGTTGCTCCAACAAGAGATTATAAGAAGGAGTTTGATGGGAACTTGGAGAACATACCGAGATAGTGAGATTTAGAGATCAAATTTCTCAAGGGTAGCAGCGCTGAGTTGTCGGAGAAATATCGAGTGATCTTCTTGCAGTGAGGGGAAGGGATAGTAGACTAGAGGGGATTTTTCTAGTCCTGGTGAGTGCAAGGTAGAGAAGGCATCGAGAGGTCCAGAGAGGTAGCGTAGTGCTTATGAGGGAGTCTGCAAATTTTCCAATGAATAATCGAGATCCAGCGCTAGAAGATGAGGTGTGATTCCAGAAGGCCATGGAGTCGAGTTTCTAGTGGGAAGAAGATCATAAGTAGAGGGTGATGTAGTCCCTTGAGATATGACATAGTGACTATGTGATCCCATGCAGAGACTACACAAAGATATCATAGGGAATCTCATCTAGAGCCTAGAACAGTGTCAGATATTCAATGACAATGTGAGATATTTTATCACTACCTCTTTTCCAGTTTATTATCTTTATCGGATAGCTAGTTTTGGCATCTAATTATTTGTACTCAAATTACTACTGCATAATAATCAAACCCTCAAATGTTGCATCTATTTTCTCACATTGGGTTTTCCAGGGATATTTGTCCAAAAACAACGGTGTAATTGCGTGTGTGTTTATTTCTCGCATGTGCAGTATTTTGTTTCTGCAATATTTTGTGTTATGAAGGTTGCAATATATTATATTTTGATGTTTACTATGTAACACTATAAATAACTTGATTCAGAAATTAACAAGTAGGAGAAATTTAATTAGAAGTTGCAGTAGGGATTCGGGTAACAATTGGTCAAGAGATTTAATTTTATGATTTTTTTCTTTGTAATTCACCACACTCAACAATTTGAACTAACTTACTATGTCATTATTTATGCTATACAAATTATTAAATTTTTCATTCCAAAGACTCTTGTTATTATGTTCGAATTTACAAGAACACAACATACATTATTTTTTATTTACATAAAACCATAACTATGCAAAACTTCCTTTACCTTTACATGTTTGTAAAAGAAATCTTAACATTAACACCTATTTTCTTTCGAGCATGACAAAGGTCAATGGTTCATCTCCTTCGTTAAAAACTACTTAGTGAAAATAGTTTTGGAAGTGATTTTTATAGGCTTTATAGTACAAAAACTTGAGAAACTATGATCTCCTATCTTTACATCCTTTGTTGACATATATTAAGGATTTCGACATATATTTTGTAAGAGAGACTTTTAGGTATAAATTTGGATTCATTTTAATTGGATTATATATATATATATATATATATATATATATATATATATATATATATATGAAAATGGTAATATTATTAAAAGTTTTTGAGTTTTGTTATTTAATTTTGATGTAAATATTGAGATTCATTATATATATATATATATATATATATATGAAAATTTTAACAGTAGGAAAGGTTTTGAGTTTTTTTTTTTTTTTTTTTAATTTTGATGCCAATAATATATTATTGGATTTAATTATAATTGAAATTTGGTAAAGACGGTAATTTGTTAATTAATAAAAATGGTAGGAGGTACATATACAGTAAAATGCTACAACATAGGAAATTTAATTAGCTTTTGTAATATATAACTTTTATTTGTGGACAATTGGAATGTTCTAAATTATAATGCATATTTCTAAAATTTTAAGAATTGTAAATAATAATTGGTCTATGGACTTAGCCATATGACTAGTTGCTTGTAAACCACAACACTCAACCACTTGTGCTAACCTACTATATTGGGTTGATGTGCTATAAACTACCAAGTTTGTCATTATGAAGCTCAAACCAAAGCTTCTCACCATTTTTTTTTATTTGCAAGAACAAGCATTTGTTACTAACATGCACACTAATAACATGCAATAGTTTTTATTACATAATGCCATAACTATGCAAAACTTCCCTGATATTTGCATGTTTGGAAATGAAATCTTACCTTTAGCAACTATCTACCTCTCCCGAACATGGTAAAGGTCCGTAGGTCCATCCCCTTTGAGAAAAACTACCTAGTGGTGCCTAGGGTACCACTTTGGATGTAAAGAACCCATAAAGAGGGGATGTGTCATGCTTGGAGTCCTTGTTCAATGTGCTTGAGGCCTAGTGTTATAGCTCCAAATCTCACTCTCATGGTTTGCGATGCTACACTCATGGCCTAGGGCAACCCCTCCTTCCAGACCTGGTCCCAAAATTTAAAAAACAGTGTTTTATTCCCTATACGTGACATTGCCCTGAGTTAAACGCGTGTACACGCGGGTCTGTATATACCCAACCCGCGTGTATGTATTAAAACAATTAAAAAATATATAATTCCTTATTTTCGGGCGGTGATCGCGGGTTTTACCTGCTGGATCACCTGTTAGTGCCCGTGGCCCAACTGTTCCCAACCAACTCCTAACTAAAAAACTACTTTGGAGATGGTATAAAAAGACATCAAAGGGAAGGCCAAAAGGAGAGAGAAATGAGAGCAAGATTATTATGCTGAGATTTTCCCCTTAGACCAGGTCTGAAGTCCTTGGTGCTTTCTACACTTCCCCCATTTTGCATAGGAAACCCTTGTTTCCATGTGTATTGGTGATCATTCATCCTTGATATCATCATTGAGTAAGACTTGGAAGGAGCTCTTGTTGGAGGCTTGAGGCTGGAACGAATCCGGGAGGAAGCTTTGCTTGGAGCCTGCTGAAGGTGTTCAGGTGATATCTTTCCGTTATATGTACTTTATTTGCCTTCATATATAAAGAAACACGTCTTTGTTCCCGAAACAATCTTTCTTTATGCTTATGAGATTCTTGTTTGAATTCTTATGCAAGTGGTTACTTAAAGATTTTTATAACTAACTTTATAGCATAAAGATGGTTTATACATAAGTATTTGTACATGTATTGTTGTGTTCTTTGATTTGTTTGTCTTGCAGGTCAAAGGAAGAAGAAGGGAACTCCAAGAAGGGTTTGGACCCTAAAGGCCTTCTCGAACGTAGGACCTTAGGTACGTACCTTTAACATTAGAATTTGCTTGAAAGTAAAAATGATGGTTGTGTGTGTGTTTCTTTGAATAAGCAATTTTCAGTCTGGTAGAGTCTTAGCCCAAAGGACCCTAGGGGTACTTTCCCATCAACCAGAATTAGCGACTCCGCTGGGGACAACACTCTTGTTGTTCCTAGTTTGGGTAGTCTTCAAGCCAATCAAGGCTCAGCCCCTCTGTTTGTTGGCTCTGACTGTCTGATCTGTTCTTGAACTCCAAGCTTTTCCAGTTTTTCAGTCTGTGTTTTTTTATTTTTCTTGAAAGACTTCAGATACGCTCTTTTTATGGATTACAGAAGCGTATATATGCAAGTTGCACTAAGTGAACCCGCGTATACGCAGGTTTCCTTGGTTACAGTCGTGTGTACACGCATTCTACACATAATTGCAGGTGCGTATATGACATAATTTTCAAGATTTATAAATTTTCTTTTTGCTGAATGTTTGTCTGGTGGTTTGGGTCAGTTTCAAGCAGTCATTTTCCAGTAACAATCCTCTGTTTAACAGGGGGCATCTTGTTCTGAACTCTCTCTAGTCATAAGGAGTATTAGTCTTGTTTTCGTTGATTGCAAGCGTCATTGATTTTTGACACACAAGATTTCTGTTTAAGAATCTTGATTGCTCTGTTTCGGCAGAGTAGGAAGATTGGGTTCAATCTTTGTGTCCATTTTTCTTTGATGACACTTTTGTTTGCTTAACGAAATCATTTTTGTGACCATTTTCTCCTTCGTTTCGGGAAAGTTGTTTGCTACCATTTTATTGAAACTTGTCTTTTGATCTTTTGGGACTTTCATTGCTGCTTTTGATTGTCAAAAGCGATTTCAAACACATTTATTTTTGTTGAGTTTTCATCATTTGAAAGGTGTCGATTCACAAAAGTGTTTGGTTGCCCATTTATCAATCATTAGTGTCAGTATTTTTGAGAGCTTTCCTTTGAAAAAGACTTTTTGGTTTGATTGAAAGAAAATCTTTTGAAAGTTTTGAGTTTCGCTTTCTTAAACTTGCTTTTCATTTGATTTCCTTTTTGCGAAGTGAAAGTGCTTTGTTTTTATCTTAGAGCTTGTTTTTATTGTTTGGACGAAATGATTGGTAACACATCATCTTCTATCTAAGCATTTTAGTGGCAAGACAAAATTTGGTAAAACAGCAACTTTCCTTCTTTGTTTTTAGAAGTAGTCTTTAAATCTTGCATCCACATATAGTTCTTGCATTAGGATAGATTTGCATCTCTTTTTAGGCATATTTAGTTTTGTTAGTTTTTGTGAGTGTGGAGCCTGAAAAGAAAAAGAAAATTTGTTTATATTAGAAGTACCTCTGAACCTCATAGAAATTGCTCTTCATCGAAAACAAAAGTGCATGTGCATGTAGATAAGTTTTATTAATTTCGTTTGCGTCCATAAAAACACCACAAGTTTCATCTCCATTACCTTGTGACTTACAGAACAGCCTAATAAAATCAAGCGCTTAATTAAAATCCACTAGAACTTTTTGTTTTAGTTATTACACCAACAAGTTTAGGATTTTAGGGCCTTGGATTAGGCGAGTGGAGAGTTAACTCTCTAAGGCCACATAAAATGTCAAACATAAGAGTTTTATTAACGAGAGTAAATCCAATAGCGTTAGGAAGACCAGGAAAGCTCTGGATCTGGGAGTTAAGCACGAGGGTCTGTGAAGACAGGGAAGAGAGATACCCCCTCTCCTACTTGTCCGAACTTACCTCACGACTGTTCCGCCTGGCTTCTGCGACGAGTTGGTACCCATAGTTGCCTCTCCTAGGGATCTGCATAGGTGGCTGTGGAGGGGAATCCCGTGGCACCTGAGGTCGACGTTGCATCACTCTCGACAGTACTACTGGAGGGCACCCTTGCGAAGCTTGGGGGCTTGCACCGGCGCAGGCTGTTGTTAGGAGGTCATCGTAACTTCCTCTGATACCTTCGCTGATAGGACTAGGCCCTCATCATCCCAGACTATCTTCGGAAGGCCCTTTGATTCACTTTCTCGTATTTTGGTGTCCGGTCCTAATCACCCGGAGCGGAAATACTTAGAAGTTGTTTGACTGGCTGTATCTTTACGAACTTTATAGTGTGTGCTCTGTGCTCCTAGTCGGATTAGCTTTTAATTTTTTGAGTCTTTAGTTAGATCATAACAAGAAATTCAAAGTGGCTGACCGGTCTCCAAGACGGTCTCGAAGACTTCGTGGTCTCTCGCCACCTAGTTTAGAGCCTTCTCCTAGAAGGCGCAGAGGGGATACTACCGGTGGGGTCCGTCCCACGCCGGTTGACGCATCGGGGATTGATCCTCCTCTCGGAGATATTAGCAGCCAAGAAAGGCCTGGCACTTCTGAGCAAGAGAGGGACACTCCAGTCCTTTCTCGAGTTTGCTTTCAAGCGGAGAATAACGTAGAGGTAGAAGAGCTTTCAGAATCATTAGTGGTTCCAAATTCTCCTCTACCATCTAGTTATCCAGACGTATTGCAATACGTTGGGACTCCGTCACATAGACCATCGAGTCCAGGTTACGCTACGTGCTTACCATTTATGATCACTACTGGAAGCATGGCTTCTATGAGTGCTGTGACTATGCAAACCCCAACTTCGGTGCAAGGGGGAGGAAGCATTTCCATCCCCTCCGCTTCCTTGTTCAGATCTTTTGCTAGCACGTCTTTAATTGGGTCTACCTCCATTCCGTCTACGAGTGGAAATGCCCAAACCAATGCTTTTAGTACTGGTTCCTTCCTTTTTGGCACCCAATCACAGGGTATTCCATCGGTTCCGCTTAGTGCCGCTACGTCCATGATGGGCGGATCGGCTTCATTCCAGGGTTTTCCTTTCGGAAGTGGTCATATACCACATTCCAACCCAATGGTAGGATCCATGCCTTTTTCTTCAATAAGACAAAGCAGCAATCCTTTCCAAGGTTGGAATAACCCTGGGGTTAGTAGCGCAGGAACTGCGAATCCATTTATCGGCCAACAAGGAAGTAGGTCATATTCCACGGTTAGCATGTTTCAAAGTATTCCTCCCCTTGCTTCGGCTTGGAACTCATATTAGGGGTTATCAACTCCTTACCATTCTTTAGGGGGAAACTTTGCGGGCTATGGAGGTTATACGGCAGGAGTTGGTCAAACTCCGAATTTTGCTGGGCCACAAGGCTTGCCTTTTGGTTCAGCCAGTTCTATTGGTCACTTCGGGTAGCCTGGTGCCTCCCAAATCCTAGGACAATCTTTTCAGAACTTTGGGAGTTCTGCCCAGTCTGGGTGGAATCCCCTAGGTCCTCCGAGGCTTCCATTTCTGGCAACATTAAACTTGCCAGATCTCACAAAGTTAACTAACGACCCAATCAGGTATAATCCGGCCTGGCCTCCGGTCCCAACCAAACTCCCTTCGGACATTCCAAAATTCGAAGGGAAGACTGGTGAAGATCCGGGTGATCATGTAACCACATTCCATTTGTGGTGCTCATCCAACTCCCTCATCGAGGATTCGATTAGGTTGAGACTCTTTCAGCGCACCTTGACTGGTAATGCGGCTAAATGATACATTGAGTTTCCAGGGGGCAGCTTTACATCGTTCGCTGACTTAGCCAATATCTTCTTAAATCACTTCCAGTTGTTTGTCCGCTATGATGCCGGAACTGAACTTCTGGCCACCTTTCGCCAGGATAAGGCAACCCACATTTCTGATCACTTTCAGGAATGGAGACGGAGAAAGAGGCTCATCAAAGCCGAAATCCCTCCAGAGTACCATCTAGAGTGGTTTTTGAAGTCTTTGCAACTTAAGATCTCCAAGGATGTCTCCATGTCTGGGGTCTATTCTGAGGAGCAAGCCATTTTCAGGGCCCAGCAGTTAGAACTGATTTACTCTCAGTCTGGGATCCTCCAAAAGTACTTGCCAGATGCTCCTGGATCTAAGGTTGATTTAGCTAAGCCAAAGCCAGGTCCGCAAGCGGACGGTATCGTTGGGTCAGTAGACACATCTACAGTGAACTTGTTGAATCAATTGCAGCAGTTGTCTTTGCAAACTGCTTCTAACAACCAAGTCACATTGTCTAATCCTCCCGCTTCCCAAAATTCTTCCATTAACGCCGTCCAATCCGATAACCCCAAAGGAAATCAAAATTCCAATGGGAAAAAGAAGGGATGTGGTAAGAAGAAGAATTCGGATGGGAAGCCCGATGCAAATAAATCCGGCAACAACGCTGGTGGTGGTAAAGGTGAGTCGAGAAAGAAAGTTAAGTTCCCTTGCAAGTTATGCAGCGGGGACCATCTAACTCATCTCTGCCCTAGAATTGAAGACGCTCAGCGCTTGTTAGGACAGCAAGGGACTTCTAGTTCACAAGCTGTGTTGACTAACCCGTTTCCCCAAGGGCAGCAACTTCTTGCTGGCGCGAATTCGAATCCTGGGACCTCCTCAGGGGGCAACCAGGAAGGGGAAAAAGCATCAAATGTTTTTATGATGGGTTCAAATGTTAACGTGACTACTCGGTCACGTGATTATGGTGAAGCTGAAACATCTAAGGATAAAACTGTTCCCGGAGGTAATGACCTTCATATTGAGTGACCTCCTGTTGAGACTATACCTAGGATACCGAAAGGTTCCGCCAAACGCGCGACGATTAACCCTAATGCTAGGGCCGCCCAAAATTACTCCATTGTGGAGGATTTGGCTCAAAGCCCGTGTGCTATGTCCGCTTTGGAGGTTCTCCAGTCGTGTCCGTCTCAGAGAAGTGCTTTACTCTCCGCCATTGGAGCAGTCGATCCAGCTAACTCTTTAGTGCTCTCTTTTGACATGTCAAATGTCAAAAAGAGACTCCCTCATCATATGGCTTTTCAGATAAAGTCTACATACCGGAAAATCAATATTTTTCGCACCGTTATAGATGAAGGAGCTTCCACATGTGTCATGTCCATGTCATGTTGGAAGGCTATTGGTTCACCTTCGGCTGTTCCTTCACCAACCGTCTTAACTGCATTTGATGGCCATTCTCACAAGCCGCATGGGATTATCCCGACCTTTCCTATATGTGTTGGAGGGAAGGTCGTTAATATCGAAGTTGAAGTCGTAGATGCTAACCTAGACTATAATCTCCTATTAGGAAGGAACTGGGTGTACGAGATGGAAGCCGTTGTATCGACTCTGTTTCGTGTCATTTGCTTTCCTCATGAGGGGAAAATCGTTAAGGTTGATCAATTGGACTATTCTCCAATCGATCCTCAAGCAACCTCCGACTCTACTGTTCCTTTGGTGGATAACCCTCGCCCGCCGACTGAGAATTTAGGAGTAGGGATGTATTCCTCATTGATGGGTACGTTTGATCTTCCCTCTCCTTTTGCAAGAATCAATGCTATTTCATCATCCAAGGAGTCTTCTCGAGAAGAGTTCTTTCGAACTCATTATTTTTCCGACCCTTGGACCTTGCCTTCACCTACCACCACATTAGTTGAAGGACAAGTGAATGGAATGGCGTTTCCTATATCTGCAGCTGAGCTTAGATATCAGTCTATCGTAGACTCTGCAGATAACCATTCTACTCCTTTTTCCGAAGAGGAGTTAGATGGTCATGTGGCCCCCGCTTGGAGCTTTGATTCTAACTCTGCCTTGGACTGCTTAGATTCGGTTCTACCTTCTGAAGAAGCAATCCTCGAAGTAATGATGGGTATAGATCGACCTTGGGAAGACTTACACCATCGTTCATATTTTCTTCCTCCATTGCAGGAAGTGGAATCTAAATTTTCCGAGCTCGTTGGTAGTGATGTTTGTACGGTATCGAACCCTTTGGCTCCAGCACACACACGTGCCGAAGGTAATATGTCGGTAATCTCAAAAACGATACCTATAAACATCTCTAAGGATCCTAACATCATCGAGAATATCTTCATCGGAATTGAGTGTTCCCCTGAAGAAATTCAAATTTATACCGACCTATTCAAGGAATATCGTGATGTATTTGCTTGGTCTTATGAGGAAATGCCCGGCATTGATCCTTCTATAGTCCAACATGAGATCAAGACGTACGAAAACGCAAAACCGATTCGTCAAAGGCTTCGGCCGGTTAACCCTAGGAAAGCAGCGGCTATCAAAGCTGAGGTTGAGAAGCTGCTAAGGGCGGGTTTTATATACCCTGTTCCTCTTACGGATTGGGTTTCGAATCCAGTCCCTGTGGACAAAAAGCAAGGAACAATCCGCGTATGCATCGATTTTAGGGACTTAAACAAGGCTTGTCCAAAAGACAATTACCCCACGCCATTCATTGATCAGATTATCGACGAGTGTGCGGGTAATGAAATTTTTTCCTTCATGGATGGTTTTTCGGGTTATAATCAAATCTCTATCCGTCCTGAAGACCAACATAAGACAACCTTCATATGTCCCTGGGGTACCTTTGCATATCGAAAGATGCCTTTTGGTCTTAAAAATGCTGGAGCCACTTTTCAGCGGGCCATGTCATACGCTTTCCACGACATCAAACATGTCATCGAGGCATACTTAGATGATCTCGCTGCTCGCTCTCGAAAGAGAACTGATCATCCTAGTCATCTTCGATTAGTCTTTGAGCGATGTCGTTTCTATAAAATACGGTTGAATCCCAATAAATGCGTTTTCGCGGTTACATCCGGTCGGCTGTTAGGGTTTATTGTGTCCAATGAAGGGATTCGGGTTGATCCCTTCAAGGTTGAGGCAATAGTTCAGTTGCCTCCCCCGTCCTCAATTCGTCAACTTCAAAGTCTTCAAGGGAAGGCTAATTTCTTAAGACGGTTTATAGCAAACTATGCCGAGATCACTAAAGGGTTCATGCGTTTGCTACGAAAAGGAGTTCCATTTGTATGGGACGACTTTGCGCAGCGGTCGTTTGATGCTTTGAAAAAGGCATTAGTCTCTGCCCCGCTTTTGAGTCCACCGGATTATGGTAGAGACTTCCTTTTATATCTCGCTGCAGCAGAATCTACCATTGGTATGGTTCTAGTTCAGGAGGACGATGCTCTTGTCGAGCACGTGATTTATTATTTGAGCCGAGGCTTAATAGGCCCTGAACTCCGCTATTCTCCGGTTGAGAAGTTGGCCTTGGCAGCTGTCCATGCTGTCCAGAGGCTCCGTCATTATATTTTGCTACGCAAAACTTTTGTCTTAGCGGCGGTCAATCCATTCCAATTTGTCCTCAGTAGGCGAGTGATTGGGGGCAAATATAATAGATGGATAGTCATTTTACAAGAATTCGGCCTCGAGTTCTTGTCAGCCAAGTCTAAGAAATCTATGGTCTTCGCGGAGCTAATTTCTGAGCTTCCTTGTGGAGAGGATATTGTTTATGAGGAAAGTTTACCCGACGAACATATATTCCTCATCTCTTCACAAGACCCTTGGTATGGAGATATCATTGTTTATCTCCAGACTTCGAAGTTTCCCTCTACTTTCTCCAAGGATGAACGTCGCAAGTTACGTCACCTGGCTAAAAACTATGTTATCATTGGTGACACATTATACCGTCGAGGGGTTGATTCAATTCTTCGACGTTGTTTAACCTTAGAGGAAGCAGAGTCTGTTCTTAATGATTGCCACAGTGGAGCTTGTGGTGGTCATCTATCAGGGCTTGCTACAGCCCAGCGCATCTTACGTGCCGGCTATTTTTGGCCTTCACTCTTTAAGGACTGTGTGGAAGCGGTAAAACGCTGTCACCCGTGTCAAATTTTTACTCGCAAGATGCGCGCGCATCCAGCTCCCCTTTTTCCCGTTGTCACCGTCGGTCCCTTCACTAAGTGGGGTATTGATTTTACGACTTGTAATCCGCCTTCAGCGGCGAATCACAAGTACATTATCGTGGCTGTAGACTACTTCACGAAGTGGGCTGAGGCCATGCCTACTTATAAGAACGACAGTGACACGGCAGCTTTGTTTCTTTTCAATCAGGTTATCTCAAGATTCGGTATCCCAAGAGAGATTGTCACTGACCATGGCAGTCATTTCCAAAATCAGCTAATGTCCGAATTGGCTCTTAAATTAGGATTCCGTCAGGAGCATTCGTCCCCTTACTATCCTCAGGCCAATGGACAGGTCGAGGCGGTCAATAAAACTCTTAAGACGATACTCCAACGGACAATCGATAAAAATCGGTCCAATTGGCACATTATGTTGTATCCGGCTCTTTGGGCATACCGAACCTCCGTCAAAACGGCTACTGGTTTTACTCCTTTTCAGTTGGTTTACGGGATGGAATCTATCTTTCCGGTCGAATGTGAAATTCCATCTCTGAAATTGGCTGTTGAGCTTCTTCCTGAGACTTCGAGTCTCGAGGAGCGCCTAGTTCACCTGGAACATCTCGATGAGCAGCGTCGAGATGCCGCCACGATGAATGAGGCCCATAAGAAAAGGGTCAAAACTCAGTATGATAAGTCTGTCCGTCCTCGTGTCTTTTCTGAAGGTGACCTTGTCTTGGTCTATGACCAAGATAAGGACGCCTTGGGGGCAGGCAAATTCAAGCCTATGTGGTACGGTCCTTTCATTATCAAACGAGTCTTAGAAAAAGGATCGTATGAGTTAATTGATTTCGAAGGAAACAAGCTGGCGGAGCCCCGAAATGGGCTCTATTTAAAGAAGTACTTTGCTTAGTTCAGGCTGGGCAATGACTTCTTTGTATTTTATGTATATATTTATACATATATTGTCGAGCGTTTTCTGATATCAGTGCTTTTTGGTCTGCTGTGGCAGGTGCTGATGGATGATTTGGTCTATTTTGGATTCGCCGATGGTGCTAGTCGGCACACTCGGAATCTTGCTTCCGCAGCTTGGGTACTTTATTACCCAACTGGTCAGTTGATGATATCGAGAGGCGTGTGTATCGGTCCTGCTTCAAACAATATGGCCGAGTATACAGCTGTTATCAATTTATTATCCGAGGCAATCTCTTATGGGATCGACTCGTTGGTAGTATATCTTGATTCTCAATTGATAGTGTCTCAGTTAAATAACATTTATCGGGTTAGAGATCCATTATTATATCGCCAATATTTAAGGGTGAGGTTGTTGCAAAGATCATTTATTTACATTAATTATTTGCACATTCCAAGATCTCAAAATTGGTTAGCTGATTCTATCGCTAATCAAGCATTAGACTGGCATATCAATCATTCATCATCATAAAATCATGCATCAAAAAGTCAAACTGTATATATATATATATATATATCGCAAAGCGTCTCGAGTGTACATATGTGTGTCCAAAAATATACAAAATTGGGACTCAAATGCCCATAATCATGTCAGGCATATCTAACGCCTCGGCTCTGGATGAGCAGCTAAATATGTAACTATAGCATTGGCCACGCGCCGAAAGACGCGAACCCAGTCACGTGGCATCCCAACCACATGACGCTGCATATCTGGAGGAAGGTCCTCTATCTCGGCCATCGGTACTTGGCAGCTCAGTCTCGCCAAGTGTCGCTGGACGTTGTTGAGGGTCCTTTCCGCATCCGCAGCCGCCTCTTCGGCTCCTCGGCCACGCCGTCCATGCCGCGGGAATCCATCTGGTCGCACGGGCCCAATGTCTGGAACATGATCATCATATTAGTCATTTGAATCTCAGTAAAAAATATTTTTCAAATTTATCATTATATTTGAAAAATCCAAAAAAATCATAAAATCATGAAAATCAAAAAATCTTACCAATCTCGCCCCATGCTGCATCCGGTGGTAACACTAGATCAGGATCTCCTCGGAAATCCAGTCCGGCATAGGGGTAATCATCTATGGCGATGATTTGCTGCTCCCACCAGGTAAAGAAATCATCGTCGAATGCATTCCGAGGGACTTCCCCACCCCCCAGACGTTTCATCAAGTCAGCCCACCGGCCCATGCGTGGATCACGTGGACTACTGATGGAAACTGCTACCCTGGGGCGGAGTGCAGGAACCTTCTCGAAGAAGAATGTACATAAGATGGTTCCGAACCCAAAGTTCTTGGTCTGTCCCCTCCTGATGGAAGTGAGTTGCTCCTTCATGTTGGCAAGGAGAGGAGTGCACCAGTCAAACACTGTAGTGAGACAGTCCACTGCCACGCTCATGTTTACTCGTGACGCCTGATGTAGTGAGGATGATCCGTTCACTCGACCTATGGTGAACAAGATTATCCTGAGTGACAAACTCGCCACATGTGGGATAGAGATCTGGCTCCCGACCTTCCGATGACCCGGGCAGTAAATCTGTACATAGTCATCCACACTGAGGCTATTCCGTGTCCTGCCCCGGGAGTGCACTACCTCTCCCCTTCGGGAAAGGCCCGTGATAAAATATATATCTTCCACTTCTACCCTGAGTGGCATCTGATCAATGATGAATGCTTCCTCATCGACATCCCAATAATCAATGAGTCTCTCGAGCAAACGCGTGTTGGCTTTCATGTTTGGCAATTTGAAGAATTTTAGCAACCCGCATCCCCGTAGGGCATCTAATGCCTCATCATTGTCCATAACTTCATTATCTACAGCTGAGTGCTCTCTTTCACGCCATGTGAGAGTCATCCTGGAAGAAAAAATCATTTTCATCCGTTAGTTTTGTGTATAAAATTAGTTTGCTGCGCACACGCGGGTTCCCTTGTATACAGTCGCGTGTAGGGCCGTCGTATACGCGAGTTCTATACAGCCAACCCGCGTGTACGCCGCAGAGCAATTTTTTGCAAAAATCTAATGGTGAAACATCAATTAAAATTCCTAAAAACTATCACAATTAATTGCAAGACAAGTTTAGTGCTTACCTGGAAGTTTTCGGCAAGTTTGAACGGTTGAATAAGTCACAGGGAAGTTTGCTCCTTTTGCTCCACAATTTTTGCTCTCCAAGTCAAACGGTGAAAATGGTAAGTCCAAAATTTCTTTTTATAAGTTTTGAAAATGCAAAAAATTTTCAAAATTTTATTTTGTTTGGTTTCATGTCACTTTTAACTTGGGAGCTTGGAATGTCGAGATTGGGTTGTTTTTCAGGACATTTTGGACATTTTTCGACGGTTCGAGACGGTTCCATGACTGCTGACCCGTCATGGCAGGTATCGTGTTCTCACTGGCATATAGGTTAGGGACACCATTTTTCCGTTGCATTATGCATACTAGCCTCCATTTGACCGATACATCTGCCATAGGGTCGATCCCATCGTGTTATGGTTCGTTAGCCATTTTCACTCGCCGATTCTTTAAATCATGACACGATGGTAGAGCCATCCTTTACATGGGCATCCTAGTTAGCACCTCACTGACATTTGTTGCCCATGTTGCTTCGTTTTGAGTAGGCTCGGGAGTCCTCTGTAGTCCCGCCATGACTTATGCGTTGAAGACTCATTCCTCTTTGCTTCTTCGCTTCGTTCTGGCCTTATACCCTAGAGGCTCCTATGAGTGTCGAGATGTACTTTTGCATTGCATGTTGACCATTTGCACCTTTTGTCCTAGAGCCGGCTTCACTTGGACTCGTGTTTAAGCCAACTTTTGACCATGACATCTGCAAAATCAACCTTGCATACCTTTGACTTCTGCAGCTTGACATACCCAGATCCGTGGAAGGAACATACCTCTGAGTGTCACTGACCGATTTTCACCTTCCTGCATTGAGCATAGGAACGTTCCTTTTCCCAGGAACTAGATCATCTGTTTCACCGACACTCGTTCTTTCCACTGTACCATAGAATTCTTTTATTCTTTTTCCGACTTATCAGAAAAAGACAAAAAAAATTAAATACTCCAAAAAGAGCGGGAATAGGGACATTATTTCCATCTATTGTTGGTAGCTAGAGTCAGTCATGTCGCCCTTGAACAAAGCACTCAAAGCAAAGTCTCCTCTGCATGGGTGGGATTTAGTTTGACTTAGGTATGCCATAACATTGTTATCGAGTCAGTTCTCCCCCGATTGGTTATCTCTTCCAATCATATGGAGGGTTCGTTCGTGCCTCCTGCATGACGAAATTATACAGATTCATCATATGCTGCCACATAGTCACATTGAGTCGTGCTTTTGTTCAAGGGAAGTTAGCCTGAGTCGGCCTTTCTGCGGTGTCTCTTGACTCATTTTTCAGTCGGCCATCCCTGGTTGTCAGTGTCATGTCTATCATCACATCAGTTATATTGGTCCTTTACTCGTGCCGGTTTGAGAAGGTCCCCATTGACTTCTTGCTGGCGGGTCTTGTCCTTATCGACGACGACACCTTGCTCTGAGGACAGGCCTAGAGCCGCACCCTGGCCCTATTTTCATTATTGATAGGTCACCTTGTGCTCAACATCGATCAATATCATGGGTCTTTGACTGAGTGGTTTCCCTTGTGTTCGACGTCACCATACATTATCACACATTGGGATTCATGTAGTACCTTGGTTTCCATTTGACCCTATTGGTGGATACCTCGCCTCTGTGTCGGCTTTCATTATTGGTTGGTTCAGAGGGTTTCTGCCGTGCGCTAGCCACATCTTGTGTACGCCGGAAACGTACTTCGGTTGGGTTACTACATCTTTTTCGTCCGATTCCTTCCACATTATTGGCCTATGGGTTACACTCGCGCTAGATTGATGGAGGATACCTTAAGGCCTTCCTTCTAGTGGATCTTTCCCTATCGACTCCGACTCATTGCTCCGGGGAAAAGATCTAGAGTCCATTTGGCAGTACCTTGGGGTTTGCAGTCATTAGTGGCAGATCCTTCGCAATCGACAGTGGGAAACCATCATTGTCTCCTGATCGATAGATTCTTACAGGTGTTCGACTTCAGCTCATCTATTCACACTTGTTAGATTGTACTGGGTACCTTGACGCTCATTATCATTATCGGTGAGTAGTCTTGCGTTTGTTAACGGTATACATCAAAGACCGGTAATCAAACGATTTCTCACATGGTCAACTTCAGATCATTTATTCCCATAGTGTAGAAATGTACCACGGCGGTCGGTGAAGACCTCAGGTTGTATCAGCATTCATTGGTTCACTTGACAGTTGCTCCTGTTGTTGCTAGTTGATACCACTCCACCTTATATGTTGCAGTCCGTCATGGCGACATTCTATATGCTGGCACCTGAGTTTGCAGTGTAGTACCATCCTATTCCATCATGTTCAGTGGGTACCCCTTGGGATCAGTCTTTGATATCAGTGATCTGTTGCATCTTTCAGCATCATTGACAGTTTTATATGTGATATTCAAACATGTACTTACTCATTATGATCAGATGATCCATTATGTATCTTCCAGTCATTTTATACTTGTATACTTAGTGGATCCGCTTGTACTTGATATGCGGACATGCTTTACTTTTCCTGAGCATGGGTATGCCCGCCTCAGACAGTGTTTCTTTCTGATCTCCTTTCGGTGGCTTGGCAGGCTGAATTCTAGTGCAGTCCTCCTTGGTTTTTCGACAGAGTTCCTTTCCTTGTACTTACATAATGTATTTCGGCCATCATGTTCCCCTTCTGACCTCATACATTAGGGGGCATCTGTTATAGCTCCAAATCCCACTCTCATGGTTTTTGATGCTGCACTCATGGCCTAGGGCAACCCCTCCTTCCAGACCTGGTCCCAAAATTTAAAAAACAGTGTTTTATTCCCTATACGCGACATTGCCCTGAGTTAAACGCGTGTACACGCGGGTCTGTATATACCCAACCCGCGTGTATGTATTAAAACACTTAAAATATATATAATTCCTTATTTTCGGGCGGTGATCGCGGGTTTTACCTGCTGGATCACCTGTTAGTGCCCGTGGCCCAACTGTTCCCAACCAACTCCTAACTAAAAAACTACTTTGGAGATGGTATAAAAAGACATCAAAGGGAAGGCCAAAAGGAGAGAGAAATGAGAGCAAGATTATTATGCTGAGATTTTCCCCTTAGACCAGGTCTGAAGTCCTTGGTGCTTTCTACACTTCCCCCATTTTGCGTAGGAAACCCTTGTTTCCATGTGTATTGGTGATCATTTATCCTTGATATCATCATTGAGTAAGACTTGGAAGGAGCTCTTGTTGGAGGCTTGAGGCTGGAACGAATCCGGGAGGAAGCTTTGCTTGGAGCCTGCTGAAGGTGTTCAAGTGATATCTTTCCGTTATATGTACTTTATTTGCCTTCATATATAAAGAAACACGTCTTTGTTCCCGAAACAATCTTTCTTTATGCTTATGAGATTCTTGTTTGAATTCTTATGCAAGTTGTTACTTAAAGATTTTTATAACTAACTTTATAGCATAAAGATGGTTTATACATAGGTATTTGTACATGTACTGTTGTGTTCTTTGATTTGTTTTTCTTGGAGGTCAAAGGAAGAAGAAGGGAACTCCAAGAAGGGTTTGGACCCTAAAGGCCTTCTCAAACGTAGGACCTTAGGTACGTACCTTTAACATTAGAATTTTCTTGAAAGTAAAAATGATGGTTGTGTGTGTGTTTGTTTGAATAAGCAATTTTCAGTCTGGTAGAGTCTTAGCCCAAAGGACCCTAGGGGTACTTTCCCATCAACCACCTAGAATCTTCATTTTCCTATATATGTTCATTTCCTACCATTCTGGGAAAATTAAGGAAACCATAGAAGGTTTACGTTCTTCAACCAGTTCTACAAGAACTTCCCATGGAAGTCTTGCTCCAAACCGGCTATGCAAAGATGAATCTTATTAATGGACTGTTTATCGTGGGACAAGAGGAAGCCTTTTGGGTTATGTAAAATTTGGTGATAAAAGATGCTTGCCAAGGAAAGATTTGGGTGATATTCAATAGTGAAAAGGTACACAATGACTTCAGTGACGATTTATTACTTTGGTTGGTTGTTTCACAAAGCCTGCTTGCTAAGAGTCTCAGGATTCAACTGCGTGCACAAGTAGCTTTTCAAAAAGGTGCACACTCGAGCTAGAATCTCGATGAAGAAGTTGTCAGGTTACTACTGAATCGGAAATTGCAGCAAAATAAAAAAATTTCCATTTTTTTTGGATGATGTATGGGGAAAGCATGATGTTTAATTGCTGGATAAATTGGGTGTACAACAACCTAAATGGGAGCACTCCAAGTCCAATTCTTTTGTCAGTTCCTAGGATCAAATTTCCTTGTTAAATATGGGAATTATAGATAAATACACAATAACAATGGAGGACTTGACTAAAGGGGATAGTTGGAAGTTGTTTCTTTTCTCGCTTTTCTCTATGATAATGTAATTTTTCCTAAAAATGGTGATGAAGATACTTCCAAGTGTGTGTGTCATAAATGTGGAGGGCTTCCCATTGCAGTCAAAGTGGTAGGGAGGGTAATGGATAGTGGTGCTCTTCCAAGGTAGTGGGAATGGGCTCTACAATTGTTTTTGGTTGAGTTATGACACTCTTGGCAACAAGGACATTAATATGCAATTGTGCTTTCTACAAGTTTCTGACGTAGAGGGAATGCGATTTACGATTGTTTGTGATTTATGTAAATTGTCACTTGCTTCTTAAAGGCCAAGTTCTTCATCTCGAAATATCAATTCTTTCCTAGCTATGGGAAGGGATGCTATCAAGGAAGGTATTGCAAGACAAGCATCAACTCAACTATGACCCATTCATTGTTAGAAGATCGTTGTTTGATTGAACCCATCTTCAGAGATTTATCTCAACATTTAGTAGATCGTTGTTTGATTAAACTATGATGGTCATAGGCAGAGATAAACATACATACCCAAGTTTTTGCTACATAAACAAAAAATCTATTCATTAATATTTCTCACATACATCCACCTGAGTTATTTCCCTTGGATTTCACACATTACAATGACCCAACCGTAGGTATATAAGAACCACCTTTACTAAATATGGAACCAGGAAAACTGTAACTAGACTTGAATTCTCCCCAGCTATCTACTTCATGCAAACTCAACTACACTCAACTTATCTCAAACCTTCATGCATCACTAAACTTAACTCCCTTAACTTAAGTCATCATGAATTGCATGTCCACGTGAGTAATTACTATTTCTAACACCCCACCTTGATTATGATTGTATGAATCAATCTTAACTTAGTCATGACTCAACATAACTTAAACATGCCTCCTGGTCCAAGTCTCAACTAGGCTTTCAATGACGCAATTTTGTTTTTACAATTTTGGATTTCTTTTTCGTTTCTTCCAAATTCTATACCCTCGAAAATGCTTCATTATTTATTGTCCTTTCTTGTTGTAGGTTCCATATTTCTTCACTTCCTACTGCTACAATTTTTCTTCGACTTCTCTTCTATTTGTTCTCAGAAACAATTTAAGCTTTATGAGGCTTTCTTCTACAACTTCCGAGTCTTCAAATATTATTTCACTCATGGACTGTGACGAAAAATATTCTTCTTCGAACTGTGAACTTAACTTTACTTCTTACACTTAATATTCCTAATCTTCTTTCTGCCATATTTCTTGATAGCAGAATCTGATCTCTTCTTGACACTATTGTTGAAGAATGTTTCAACACTTTTTCCTTCTTCTTTACAAACATCCATATCCTTTTCTTTATTATTCAACGAGATCACAAAAAAGAATAAAAGATAGATCAACAACTAAAAAATTAGTCTCTTCAAGGGGGCAACCTCCTTTACATCGCATAAATTAACAATTCTTGGATGATACAAATGAAAAGACCTCCTTGGTAAATATAGGAGTCTATGGGGTCACAATATAACCAAAGCCTACATAAGAATAATAATGTAAGGGCACAACAATAACAATGAGAGGGACACACTAATAATAACAATAAGGGGGATACTTTAGTATTACAGGGATTGAACATGCCCCTCTCCTTCAAAAAAGTGTTGTCCTCAATGCTTGAGTAGTTATGGGATTCATTTCTTCTCTTTTAGTTGAATTGTTATCCTGTTTAAGTGCACACTCAAAATCAATTTTAAAAACATATTCATTATGTTACGTAGAGATATATTTCTCCAATTCTTCTTTCTTCTCTTCCTCTTTCTTCTTGGCCTCTTCAACTGCATTGAGGATATATTCCACTACTATGCAGCCAGTGGATAATCTCATAAAAAACTCTTGAATCACTTTATCCTATTCTTGATCTTCAGTTGCTGCAACATCATGCACTACTTCATGAGTAGCTCCAAATTTTTCTTCATAACTTGCTACTACAGTGGCAACTTCAACCTTCAATTCTTCACGAAACATGACACTTTCCATATTGCCACAATCAATTCCTATCCAAAAAAATATATCAAAAATTACATCAACATAATTTTCATTCACTCTATGGTGGGATATCAAAGCATGCATGTGCTCATTAATAATTTCAACTTCACCAAATTCATCAGTTGCTACTAAATTTACGAGAGATGCACTCTCATATCCGCAAACTATTAATTCATATGACAAACTCTCTTTTTCATTCTAAAAAATAAATGTCTCAACCTCTGATGCAAAGAGGTCATCATCAACTGTAATATTACCATCATCAACAAGGCCTATTGCTAGATTCACCAATTAGTAGCTCAATTAACAATCAACATCCACATGTATCTTGTCACAGTGGTATTCACCATCATCTTCACCATCCACGTGAATATGCTCTTGCTCTGCTTCACACAGAAAAGCTTCAACTTCTCTCTCTGAAATATTTTATATGTCTTCTTATCCATATGGACATCTACACAATGGGCCTCATTTTTACAGTCTTCATGACCATCATCCACCTTTGAGTGGGATTCTCCAAGATTTTTTGTCCTCCGAGAGTCTTTCTCATTTTATATCATATTTGTATTTGACTTCTTTATTGATTTTTCAATATATTGTGCCGCAACTTGTTCTTGCATGTCACATTCCTTTGTACCAATTTTTTCTTCCAGGATCTTTTATGCCTCCTTGCAAGATGTAGTGTTTTATTTTTATCTAGTTGGCTCTAGAAATAAAAGTGTCCTTGAAAAATCTCAAAAATCAAAGTCATTGGATTGAAGTGAAACCAAGAATAGGTTGTATTGCTTGGTGTCTTGATTCCAACGGAGTGAACGACACTATAATCCTAGTTCATATGCTCAAGATATTCACAGTGAAAGTTATGGTCAAAGTACGCCAAGTGGCAGTCACTAAAAAGGAAACAATTTGGCAAAGGGACGATGCATTAAATCCGACTGTTGGAATGGGCAAATATGTTGCCTCTTTGTTTTTTCCAGTGACCCAGAAAACTTGGCAATTTTTTTTTGTGTAGTTAGGCCTATATATATATATATAGATACACACACACATATATATATGGTTATTATAATCAAACCATATAATGTATATGGGTTGGGCCACTGGATACCTAGGCTCACCCAACCATATAATGGCTACGACGGAGGAGCCAGTGGGGGTCAAACCTTCCCGACCTAGGTGAGGTGGCTGGCCAACAGATGACCCTAGATTTGAATGGAAACGGAACTGCTCAAAAAGTTATGTCGTGTATTCAAATTAAATTGCACCAAAATTTAATGCGAACATGTCATAATGAGGGTCCTGTTGGGTTGGACCCTGGGACCTCCCCAACTGAACACCTTAACAAAACACCACCAACCAACGTGTCATTGGCCCGACCTTTGTTACCTCCTCCCTCATCGTATTACATAAACCCCAACATTCATCCAAGCAGAAGGAGGAGTGGCAGACCCACAACATACTAGGCCGAGTGTAGGTGGAACCAGGAGCGCGCTGAAGCGGGGATTGATTTCGAGAAAAATTCCTAAGGAATCTTGGGAGAATCATTTTGCAGGGAATCTTGAGGGAATCTATGGATTCCTTGGAGCTCCAGAGGTCACTTGCTCAAAATATGGTCAAGTTTATAGTTGTTTGACATGATTTCGTGCCATGAATCCAATAGTGATGTCCGTTTTTGCATATGAGCTTTGCATTTTCAGTCCATGTCAGAAAACAGAGGTATAAGGGTGATTTATGTAAATTTGATTGTAATTCATTTTTGTTTCCATTTAATGAGAGATGCCTCCCCACTTTGAGAAGTTCCCAGAGACGTAACCCACCCTGGCTGAACTTTGTAATAAAATCATTTTGTGCTTTTGATCTCATGGTTTATTTTGATTTCCTCTTCTTTTTATGTATTTAATTTACTTGGTTACATGGGATTTTATATTAAATTCAGGATGCATCGATGAAGTAAAAGATCTGGATCAAGTTTGGTATCAGAGTAAGTCTTCTTGATGTGAGTCACATGAGTGAATTCTAACCAGGAGCAAGCTCGAAAGAGGAGAAGGGAAACTTAAATCCTTTGATCTTGAAGCAGGGAGTGCACCACGAATGAAATATGGTATATGAGGAAGCTCAAATGGAGGAAGAGCGAAATTATCACAAGATCTTCTTCACCATGGAAGATAAATTTGACAAGTTGTTTCTAGAATATGAGAAGACAATCAAGCTCGAGAAGAAAGAACCAAATGAAAATGCCTTCATAAATAATGAAGGTGGAAGAGGAGAGCCTCCTGAACCACCCTCCCCATCCTCTAGTGAAAAATATTCTTCTTATTCTTCTCATCACTCTAACAGGTATCATGGGAATACATCTAAGAAGGCATTTTTTTAGCCAGATGTGAAGATTGATTTTACCACATATAATGGAGAAAATAATGCATAGAAACTAAACAATTGTATTAGATAGATCGAGGTTTATTTATAGATTCAGCAGATCAAGGAAGACGATGCCAATATCGAATTAGCATATCTTCAATTGAGTGGCACTGCTCTCGTCTGGTAGGAGATCAAGTTGTAGAAAGACCAAGCTTGGAATCAACTCACCACCTTCACCATCACAAGCATGTTAAGGAGTTCAACATTAAACAATGTCCCTGCACTGTAAACACAACTGGGTCTTTCTTTGAAATGACATGCATGAATTTCTCTTGAGTGAATATCTAGTTGGTTGGAGTAGCATTGAGGATGTACCAATGCACCAACTCACTACTAGACCTCTACTAGTTCCTCCAGCAGTTAGAACTAGTTTAACTAACTATAACTCAACCAAATTGAGTTATCTAATTACAACTCCAATTAACTCAATCTGGACCCCTAAAACTTAGGTATCACACTTACAAGACTCCAGGTAGATTTCCAACCTGAATTTCCTAAGCTAACTAGTCAACATAACTTAGTTAACTATTACAAGTTGCTATGAGAAAATAATTACAATTTATTCAAGGACAAATTAAATTGGAATTTCTATCTAGATGTTATTTTTAACATTTCTTGTTTCTATTCTCAACACTCCCTCTCAACAAGAAAGGAATTCAACTTTATCCCGATCCTGAACCTTTGGAATATTTTGCATGCAACACTTCTATATAGTGTTGTTGCTACAACAACTTCTGAAATAAAAAAAAACATCCAAACTAAATCAGTATGATTCAACTGTCAATGAAGTCTTTAATTGTTATTGCCTCTATCGACTGAAAAATATACGCTTTTGTTGACTCTACCTTTCTGCACTATTGTCAACTCTTCTTTGCGCTCTTTAGTATCTGACTGCTTTAGCCTATGTCACTCTGATCTCTGACTACATCAAATGCCACTGATTCCTCCTACTATTATGTACTTTGGACTCCCATAGTAAGGTACTGTGCAAGAGATAAAACCTCTCAATGGACCCTGCCCAATTTCTTCCCTTTTGTGACTATCACTTCACATCGCCCCACCTCTCACATGGAGGTATGACTGCATGTGCTCCCTCTGAACAAATGGCTCGAAATTTCCCCCTACTGAAGGTCTTTGCATGAGCGGATGCCTCAACTCAGTCTCCGCTCTGCTTCTCCAATTGTGGCTGCTCCACAACTTCCTGAGACTTATTCTGAGGTTGCTTCTTCTCTACTTGAGTGAATCTCTACACTCAGTCTCCTCTTTTCTTCTCCAATTGTGGCTACTCCACAATTGTCTAAGACTACTTATAAGGCTTGTTTTGGGGCTGCATGATCATAGGTAATTCATTCTCCCTCTCAACCACCAAGTCTCTAACCTTTTCCTTGCTCCTCAAGGCTTTGCATGCATCTTGTACCTTAAGAGAATATATGTTCTTGACTCGTGCACCGATTTGTTTCACCTGTCCCATGGCTATGTGTCTAAATAAACCATTTCCCTTACTAAAAATCACATCATAGCCACAGTCTTCCAACACTGCAACAGAAACATGATTCTTCGTTAGTCTTGGAGCATACATCATATCTGTGATTCTTAGAGGGGAGCCAAACTCCCTCTGAAAGGTAACTGTACCGATCCTGGTAGGTATTTCTCCTCAAAATCACTAAGGAGATCTTTGTTCCTCATCATATGGAACAAGGAACCGCTGTCAAGATACCACAAACCTCCCATTACGGTGTTGTCCATGCATGCAATGAGAGTGAAATCAAGTTCGAAATGTGAATCTAGAGCTTCACCTGCTGCAGCTACTACAGGCTCCTTCTTGCTTTCTTTCTTCTATTGGAAATTTGTGGCATAGTGCCCATGCTCATGATAGTGAAAACACTTGACCTTTGGCAAGTCCATATTGTTATGGTGGGAAGGAGCACAAAAAGAACATTACACTGTCATCAAGGAAAAACACTCTCCAGAAAACTCTGAATCGCAAGAAATTGGGCAAGAAAGAAACAACTCTCAAGACAATCATGGGGAAAGTCCCACCCAATCTTCATTTAACAGCAAAGCAGATCTCCCAGACCAAGCTTCTTCTCCAACTATATTCAAAAGGACAAACAAAACAGATCACGAAGCTAAGACACCAATGTCCCAAGGACCAGAAGAGATGAAGGAGATGCAAGATAAAGGAAGTTGGAAGACCGTAGAGAAAAAAAAAGAAAGCTACAACACCAATCTCTCTAAGAATGACGAGAAGCCAAACAATTAAGACCTAAGAAAATTATAGGTCTGATAGACCAATTTGGTCTCAGTGGACGTTAACCATCATCATCATCATCATCATCATGTTATCGCCTACTTTGCCTTAGAACTTCTTTCCCTTGGCTTTCTTTCCTTTGTTGACTAATGCAAAGTTCTCTTCCACTTCTTTGGAAGAGGTCCCATCGCTGATGTTCCGTCGAAACTATTTCTATACCGAATTTGACCACATTTGTTCCCAATCTGGTAGCTTCTCCCTCCCATTAACAGAGTCCTGATAACTGTGCCAAATCTTGCGATGTACTAGAAGAGCTAGGCTCACCATATAATCCTTGGAAACAATGATTCCAACACTTCCAAGCTCATCCCGACAATGGGTGAAATTGTTCAAGTAATTTTGAATTGAGTCGCCCTTCTCCATCTTGATTTTTTGAAGTTTGTCCTTCATTGCCAACTTCCTATGGTCAATGCTATTTTGAAAAAGGTCCCTCAAAGCCTTCCACATTGATTATGGAGTATCCTTTCTATGGAAACTCGAGACAATGTGTTCTCAAACTCCCTCAAGGATAATCCACCTGGCCCTTGCCACATACTTGCTCCATACAGCTAGATCTTTAGCATTCGATGCTTGAGGCATAGGAATGTCTTGATCAATGAATTCCTTGAGGCCATTATCTTTTAGCACTGCCTCCATCTTGTCCTTCCAGGCTATGTAATTCGAGCTTCCATCCAAGGCATACTCTAGTGTCAAAGCATAGAAAGCCATTTCCTAACCCTAAAGTGTGAACTGCAAATTCGAATTTCACCTGAAACCCCAAACTCGAAACCTCCTCTATTATATTTTATTCAGCTCTGATACTTTGTAGACTTTCCTGTAGATTCAACATCTCATGTAATGTACTAAAACACAAGACAAGAATCTACTAATATTTCTTAATAGTGGAAACCAATATATCGATAAAAATAATAATCAGCAAGAGGAACACAATCAATGGAACATAATAAAATATTTTTCTCTAGGGATATCCACTGCTCAAAACCTTGACTATCTATATTGCATTAATATGAAATCCAAGATGAGAATACCATGCTTGTTCTCACTATTAGTGCCTAGATTTGCCTCAGGCTGAAAAGGCAAGGTTCTAGGTCCACATCAAACCATGCTCAGCCTCGTAGCTAGCCCTACGAGGATAGGAGAGGGCTCTCTCCGGGTCAATCTAAGCGAAAGATAATAGATGGGGCTTGAGATGACAGATTTAGCAACTGATCTTAGGCTAGGTATGAAATGCAAGGATTTGATTTGAGCTTTTGAGGGTTTTGAGTTTGAAAATGGAAGAGGCAAATTTGGGTCCGGGGATGAGGCCTAGTTTTTGCAGAGTTTTGATTGGGGCAAGGAAGGAAATCGTTTTGATACTTGAAGATTGAATGAATGGATGGATCAGACTACTGAGGAGCTAAGGAGGGAAAGAGGGTCTCAAGAGTCCTCCTCAAACAGATGAAAACATTGAAAATTAAACAAAATTTCAAGGCAGAGCACAACAGTCCAATGAATTCTACCTTAATCACTCATTTGTTTAATTTCAGAAGAAAAGAGAAGGGAAAATGATACACATAAACATCAGTAAACTTAAAATTACTTAGAGAAAAACACCATCAAAACACAGAGCCACATGGATCCCAACAAGTGCTGCAAAACCCTGGTCTTTCCTTTGCCAAAATTGTAGAAATGAAATGTACAAAGAAGTGCCAAGCAATCCCAAGTATCCAACCCTGAAAATGACTGAGAAATTACATAATATAGACAAGCATAACTCCTTCCCATGCCTCTAGGGGTCTAGCTCATCATTCTAGGAGCTGTTTCAACCATATCTAAACAAGGAACTAAAAAATAGGCAATGAAACAACTTGCCTCTATATGTTAGGAAACTGATTCATTCACTCACATTTCACCTTTTGGTGAATGAATCTTCTAGAACAAGTAAAAATGTGCCAATATTACATCATGGTCATCAAATTACATCATGGTAGATCAATAGTTACATCAAAAAGTCAAACTAGTGAAAACTGGGCGAATTTCTGAGCTGAAGAGTGAAAATGAGGCCAAATTTCTTTATGCGCCGCGCCCAAATTCTCTATGCATCGCGCCACTTTGGAGCTGATTTTGAGGCCCTTCCCGAAGTTCAAATTTAGCTCATGATAGCTCGATGGAAATCCCTACCTCTCTACTTTCCAACCCAAGTGGAATTTCTAGATTTGGTTGTCATTTTCCCCTCCAAAACTTCAATCTCCCAAGACTGCTTCCTGTGTCTCAAAATAGGGGCAGTGAGGTCATTTTTTGAATGTTTTTGGCCTCTTGAGGACTCAAAACCTGCCCAAATTTCTTGGAAATGCACAAGAAACCATAATTTATCATGAAAAATCCATAAATGCAAATTTTTTGGATTTGGATCCCTCTAGCAAAAGCGAGCGCCACGTGGCGCGGCGCACAGGGAGGAAAACCCTGTGTTAAAACTTTCTGTGCGTAGCGCCTTTTTTCATATCAGTTTTGAAGACCTTCCTGTGGTCCAAATTGGGCACGAGATAGCTCGTCAGAAATCTTATTGAGTCTACTTTCCAACCTAACTTCAATTTTTCAATTTGGAGTTTATTTTCCCTGTCAAAAGTCAAATCGCCCAAGACTGGTCAAAATGTGTCAAATGAGGCTACCTCAGGGAAAATTGCTGTTGTAGTCAACTTTTGAAGATCTTCCTCAACTCAAAATTGAGCTCATGCTAG
The DNA here is from genome assembly GCA_031772625.1 of Pinus tabuliformis. Lineage (NCBI taxonomy): Eukaryota > Viridiplantae > Streptophyta > Pinopsida > Pinales > Pinaceae > Pinus > Pinus tabuliformis. Next base: position 843,901,612 of record CM062809.1, on the reverse strand, counting down.
CTCATTGGAAATATCTTTGTGTTTTCCTTTCATTTGAATCAACAAAAAAGTCATTTGGCCAACCAAGCTAGAAGAAAACTTGATTTTCCCAAGGTCACTTCAGAGGTGCATCAATTCTCCTGAGGCAACTGTATTTTTGACATTTATCTAAACCCATGATACCTGTGTAAAAATTGAAGGAGGATTTTCTTCCTTTGCCTATTTTGGACAAAAACCTCTCTCAGTTTTCCCAAATCCATCTTTTCTTGCTCAGAAACATCATTTGAGTAAAACCTACCCCGATGTGTGGAACAGGGGATTTGTTGAAATGAAGCAAAATGAAGGGGATAGGGGGCTTCTAAATTCTTGAGGAATTTTTGAGAAGTAGGGAGGGATGTTAGGACATAGGGGAAAGTGGAATTTTAAATATTGAGTGAGGGGAAGGGGTCCAAAAAGGCAAAACATAGGCCTAGCCTTGAAAATTTTCAAGTTGTAGCAAGAAACTAGGGTTTGTGCGAAAATGAGGAATTTTGGGGATCTCAGTGATGGGAAGTGTTTAATAAGGTACATTAAGGATAGGGGAAGGTGTATGAACATCAGGATACAATTTTTTCCAATGATTTGACCATCCAAGGGAAATTGCCTTCAAAACCCTAGGAGAGGGAAACGAACTTTACCTAGGCACAACTGAAGCATGAACAAGGCATAAAATGACCCAATGAAACTTGGCATGATGATGAAAACCCTTTAAATGTTGGTACATTCTGCCGAATGGTGACATGGAACTCTTGGGACAACTATTAGGGTTTGGGAATTTAAAGTATGAGACTAGGGTTTGGTGCATTTGGGATTTTGGGAAAGGGAACTTGGGATTAGGGGTATGTGAATTTGGGGAATAAGGAAAGAAAGGAAAATATGCAATAAGGGAGTGATGAGAAAAATAGCCAAATACAAAACCCTAGTAGCAATCTCCTTTGCAAATTTTGAAGAGATAGGGTTTGCTTTCCTTAACACACTTCACCATTCATCAAACACCATCAACAACCATCAATCTTGGATGAAAAACCATGAGAGCAGTTCAACCTACTTGTATCGATGGCAAGGCATACGTTTTGGGTGATTTTGGAGCGAATTTGGCAATTTTCGGGCTTCCTGGCTGTATGCGCCGCGCACTCAGCCCAATGCGTCGTGCCTCACCAATGCGTCGTGCCCGTGTTAAATTGCACTACAGACTAAGGCCCAGTGCGCCGCACCTGATGGGTGCATCGCGCCTCCTGCCCAGTGCGCCGCGCCAAGCAACCTAGTGCGATTTTCACCCACACTTCACACTTACTCACCAAATTTTCTCTTTTGCATGTAAATGAACTATTGAAGCACAAGAATATCTCCTATGGCATGGACTTTGATTCTTCATTTGGCAAACCCACTTTTGTAATGTTGCAGACTTTGGCATTTTCACATAACTCTGTTTTTTCTTCCACTTTGATTTTTCGTTGAATGATGAAACTCCGTATATTTTTGCAGGAATGATTGGCATGTAATTTCGGCAAAGGATGAGAAGGGTTGCGCCTGAAGTGACTCATGACTGAAAAACTTTAAAAATTGCATATTTATTACAAACCATAAATTTGATGATTTCTTCTTCAAAACAGAGTTTTGAAGAAGAATCATGATCAAACATATTGACGATGAAATTTTGCAATGAAAACTGATTTTGAACCTCCCTCATGTGCCTGTGGACATTATTAGACTTTTTGAAGACGAAACCCTAGACCTAATGACTAAAATGACCCTTTTGCTGACCAAGAGACCAAATAGGACTGTGAATGACTTTAAAATTGATTTTGATGTATAGACATGGACCAACAGATACATGACATGAGGGAGATGAGTGACAAGACCGTTCCGTCAGAAAATCGATGCTCCTAATGGAATGCAAATGACTGGACTGAATGAGACACCTAAAAATGAAATGCGACAAAGAGTTTTTGATCTCTGACGGAGGGATGAACAGACCGACTCTAACACTCACTAGAAAAATCCCTACACAAGTATAATCAACTTCCTGCCGACAAGCTAGCTCAAGCCAAACCTTAACCTATTTTGCAGCTCTCCAAGCCCGTATTTCTTTGTGAAATTCCTAGAGGAATTAACCTCTATTTAATGAGGAAATCATTCTTCCATAACCATGCAATCCAAACTTAGGTCCTCAGCTGATTGCATGCACCATCTGTACAACTCAAAAACTTATGCAACTGATAATACATTGTCCTTGCACTCTAAACTCAACTGGGTCCTTCTTTGAACTAACATGCAATATTTTCTCTTGAGTGAATCTCCAGTTAGCTAGAGTAGCACTGAGGATGCACCAATGCACCAAAACACAGGTACTAGACTTCTACTAGTTCCTCCAACAATTAGAACTAATTTAATTGACTATAACTCAGTGAAATTGAGTTATCTAATTACAACTCCAATAAACTCAATCTAGATCCCTAAAACTTAGGAATCTCACTTACATGAATATAGATAGAATTCCAACTCAAATTTCCTAAGCTAACTAAATCAACATAACTTAGTTAACTATTACAAGTTTCTATAAGAAAATAATTTCAATTTAATTCAAGGACAAATTAAATTGGAATTTCTAGATGTTATTTTTAACATTTTTTGTTGCTATTCTCAACACCCGACATATGTGGGAGGCACTAGCTATGTTGTAAGAATGATATTCTGAGCATCGAAAGATGTGTCTTGAGGAAAATTTGAGATGCACGGGGATGTAGAAAAGGGAGTGTATAGTCCCCTTCCTTCCTAGGCTTCAGGATGTCTGGTACAAACTGGATTCAATATGGTCATCGCCCCAACCTATAGAGTTTGCACGATTAGCTCTGAACAATTTTCCCAAAGAATGGCAAGTTTTTTCCCTGAGTATCTTGGGAAAAGAAAAACTTCTAGATTGGGAATGTATGTGAGATCATCTGCAACAAGAGGAGATGAGAGATATCTGGTGAAGAGAACCATCAGTGGTGATAGTAGCAGTAGTGTGAAGAATAAAGCAAGGAAGAGGAAGATGTGGCCCTCACATGAAAGGGGAAGCAGGAGGAAGAAGGATGTTTCCAAGATCAAGTTCTTTAGATGTGGTGAGCTTAGCTACTACAACACTCAATGTTATCTTAAGAAGAAGGACAAGGAGGAGAAGTAGGATCAGTAGGTTGCATCAATAGAGATCGACAGACTGTCCTTTAGATTGGAGGAAGAGTTTGCAATGATCATTGAGATACCTCCAAGAGTGAGGTGGAGTGATTTGGAGTTGTAGCCCCAGAGAGATACAAGATGGGCCTGATTCTTGAGGAGGTCCACCTCATGAATCAATACCTCACTACAAGAGCCCATAGCATGCAGTAGCAATATGGATCAGTGGCAGTTGGTGCAGTTTGTTTCCATAGTGACAGATGTAGTGGCTAGTGGCGGTCAAATACTAGGAAACACAGTGTTGGCAACAGTGTAGATGGCACAGAGCAAAGTCAGAATCAGTGTAGAGGCTTAAGTGACAACACATAGTATGGAAAAAGCTAGGACTTTGGTGACAGATTCATCATACTGACCACAATTGGTTCAGTATTTTGGATTCTTTTTTGTTGCAGTTGCAACAAAAACACTTGGAGAACATTGCAATGCAGATGAAACATTGGCTGCAGTTCAGGAGGGCCAACAAAAAGATAGATGCAACAATTAAATTTGCGCAGTGGTTGATGGGTAGTAGAGCTAGACATCAACGATGCAATAGGGGATGGTGCAGAGACAAATGCTTCAATAGGTTGCAGCACTAGAGCACATTCCTCGCTAAGAGGGACTGTTGATTTCTATAGCATTGCATGTGCTCTAGCCTTGAGATTTTGTAGAGAGGCTAAAACACATGCATTAACCAAGACACATAAATCGTTTGGGAAAATTCCACCTATAGATTGTTTAATAACATTGATTAATCATTTTTAATATATTCTTAAGTCCAAACTTAGGAAATGGGATTAATTAAAGGGTATTAATTAAATCTGGTGCAAATATTCTAATAAAGACCAGGATCAACTCTTAGTTAATCTTAGCCTTTGATTATGTTTTAATCTTGGTCGTTGTTGTTCCAACAAGAGATTATAAGAAGGCGCTTGATGGGAACTTGGAGAACATACCAAGATAGTGAGATTTAGAGATCAAATTTCTCAAGGGTAGCAATGCTGAGTTGTTGGAGAAATATCAAGTGATCTTCTTGCAGCGAGGGGCAGGGATAGTAGACCGAGGGAGATTTTTCCAGTCCCGGTGAGTGCCAGGCAGAGAAGGCATCCAGAGGTCTAGAGAGGTAGTGCAATGCTTATGAGGGAGTCTGCAATTTTGCCAATGAATAATCGAGATCCAGTGCTAGAAGACGAGGTGTGATTCCGGAAGGCCATGGAGTCGAGTTTCTAGTGGGAAGAAGATCAGAAGGAGAGGGTGATGTAGTTCCTTGAGATATGACATAGTGACTGTGTGAGCCCATGCAGAGACTGCACAAAGATATCATAGGGAAGCTCATCTAGAGCCTAGAGCAGTGTAGGATATTCAATGACAATGTGATATATTTTCTCACTACCTCTTTTCTAGTTTATTATCTCTATCAGATAACCATTTTTGGCATCTAAATATTTGTATTGAGATTACTACTGCATAATAATCAAACCCTCAATTGTTGCATCGATTTTCCCACACTAGGTTTCTCCAGGGACGTTTGTCCAAAAACAATGGTGTAATTGTGTGAGTGTTTATTTCTCACATGTGCAGTGTTTTATTTCTGCAATATTTTGTGTTTTGAGGGTTGCAATATATTATATTTCAATGTTTACTATGTAACACTATAAATAACTTGATTCAAAAATTAACAAGTAGGAGAAATTTAATTAGATGTTGCAGTAGCGATTCGGGTAACTGAATTTTCACACATCCTCCCCCCTAAGAAGAAATGATATCCATTGAATTGAGTGACCCCATAAAATAGGGAAGTTTATGTTGAATTTTTCTCCTAGTATGCCACTTTCCTTAGTAACGAAGTTGTCTTTCTTTGACAATCCAAAATAGTTGTATGTGTTACTAGTTGGTATCCTTTGTCTCGGTGTCCATGATATGATCCACTATAACCTGTTAAATTTAGTCAATATTGAGTTCTGTGGGGACCAATTGCTTGGTGTCGAACCAAGATAGAAAAATATGGTCGAAGTAGCTCCACATTAAACACTAGCTACAGGACAATTAAAGGAAGAATGTTGAATTCAAAAGAATTGTCACCCATCATCTTTGTGATTGTGTATGGCCCATATCAGAGTGGTTTTAGCTTTCACTTGGGACCTATAAAGTGATTTTTCTATAAGTGTAACCACACACAATCACCAACCTGAAACGTATAAATAACCTTGTGTTGGCCATGTTACTAAATGTACTTGGAATTTTCTTTGTGTAGGATATCATGGACCTGTTGTTACAACTGTTGGATCCTCTTAGAAAATTTTATTGCCATTTTTGCCTCAACTTGAGCATGGGATGAATTTTTTGGTACAAATATGATGGGCACACTTACATAAATTGAGGCCAATGGTTGGAACCCCAGTCATAGCTGCAAATATTTGTGGCTAATAAAGATTTAGAGGGCTCTATTATAGTTGTGTTGAACATATAGAAGGTTTTTGTCCAATTTATATGGGTTCTTGGAGTTGTACATGCATAATACATGCACAATGATCATGTTTGCCTCTTTAATTTCTCCATCAAATTGGGGATGAAAGGCAGTCAATTTGGTCAACTTCATATCCATGAGACACCATATGCTGGACCAAAAGGCGCTAAAGAAATTGTTATCCCTATATCAATTAATAATGGTTAAAGTTAGTCCAAAATCAACCTAAACATGTTCAAATAATAATTTACTAGTGCCATCACCAGTGATACTCTTCTTACAGAGTATCAGAATGGCCATATTAGAGAATTGGTAGACAACCATAAACACACAATCATTACCATGTTTGCTGGATGGAAAACATGACACGTAATCCATGGATATTGAGTTCAAGGGCTTGTCTTGGGTGGGTAAAGGAGTGTAGAATCCATCCTTCTTGATGGTTGATTTAGAAATGCACAGGTAGTGCATGATCTGATATACCATTGGACATCTTGTTGAAGTTTTGTCCAGTATAAATATTGTTGAAGTACTACTATTGTCTTCTCCAAACCAATTTTCCGTACAACCCCACTATATTATGCCTCTTAAATCAACTTGGCATGCTTGATTGGGCGAACACAAAGGTGGCCTAGGTAACACAAGACTACATCCTGGAGGTGGAAGTATAGAAATTTCTTTCTTTCTATGAACATATAGTATCTAGCAACGATATAAGAGAACCCCAACATGGATATTTGGTAGAAGATAGCAAGGCCCAAGAAGTTATGAAGCTTTATTATAGTTGTTGATGCTAGAGAGTCCCCAGTGACTTAGATATTGGTTGGGTCCACATGCACCCCATGCTCATCCACAATGTAGCTCGAGTATTGAATTGTGTGCATACCAAATGAGCATTTCTCTAAATTGACACACAACTTGTGTTATCACATGGTGCTCAAGACCTTTTGAATGTGTTGCTAATGTGCCACCCAAGTTCTACTAAAGATGAGGATGTCATCTAAGAATACAACCACAAAAGAGTTTTTAAATGGTTGCGGGATATCATCCACCATCCTCATGAATGTTGCTAGAGAACTAGTCAAGCCAAAGGGCATGACCAACCACTAAAAATGGCCTTCTATCGATTTGAATATTTCCTTCCATAGATTATTTTGTTTAATTAGAACCTAGTGGTAGTTTGACTTCAAATCAATCTTACTACAGAACTTGGTACCCTTAAACTAGTCAAGAAGTTCATTAATCCTAGGGATAGGCTATCTATTTTTTATAGTGATTTTTTCAACACTCAATAATCAATACATAATGTCCATGTTTGATCCTTCTTTTGCACCAATATAATTGGACTCCCACAAGGTGAGCGACTCAGTTAAATGTGGTTATTCTCGATGAGATTATGAATTTGATGTCTTATTTCCTCATTTTTCAAGAGAAAGCTTATATATATTGGGCCATTAGATAAATGAGAACTAAGTATCATGTCAATTGAGTGTTTGACTTGATAGCATAGAGGCACCGTCATAAGTGGAGTAAAGATATCTCTATTTGTGTCTGCAATCTTTCCCACTTGCTTATGTTCTACAGAGAGGCCTTGTGCAAAGGTTGTGGTGATTGCACTGACCTTCCTTTGACCTTCTGAACAAACCATGAAGAGAAACAAAGTGCAGTATGAGAGATTACCTTTCAGCACTGTTTTGTTGAGATCAAGGAAATTATAGTAGTTCAGACTACCTTTGGTATCCTATAGGGCTAACCTTTGAGAGTAATAATGGCACTATAAGGATGAGACTCATAAACATAATGGTGTTTTAACATATAAGGTTGTCCTAAAAGAAAATCACAAGCTTGAAGTGGGGAAAATCACATAGTACCTCATCTTTGAAGGGCTTGATGTCGTAGGAAAGGTAGCCCTATTGGGTGACATAGATGTCTCGTCGATGTCTCAACCCACCAATGGTGTATTCTTGGGGGTGTGGCTTTGTTGGAAACTTCAATATCTTGATGATGTTGGCTACTATTAGTTTCTTTCGGCTCTTGCTATTAATGATGAAATGGGGTGGGGTCCCTTTCACCCACATTTACGAGTGGAAGAGGCGATCCCCCTCTTCAAGTTCCTTTGGCTTGTCTAACTGGATTTTTTGTGGTTGCGATGGTAGGATTGGGTTTTGAATTCATGATCGTCTTTCTGTTGTCCTATTCTAAATAAGAATTAGAGCCAAAATCCATTTCCTTTTCTTTAAGATCCACTAACAATGATTGTTTCGAGTGACATTCATCGGTGTCATTTCAAGGCTTTTTTAGAACTCACACCACTTTCCAGTGTCCTTTTCTAACTTCTCATCACCCTTATTTACCTATGAATTGGGTTGGTTATTTGGAGTAGCATGATCCGGATATCCATAGTATCATGTTCATTCTGTCAATGTTTCAAACCCCAAAGGGGGTCCATCATTAGGACTAATTTTTAGAATATGATTGATAGTTCTCTGAGAGAAGAATCATGTGACCAGAGTATAAATAAACCTAAATCTTGATAAATTTTTATAAAGAAGCCAACTCTCATATATACATATGAATTAATTGATTAATTTTATAAAGAAGCCGACCCTCATATATACATCTGAATATTATAATTTTAGTTTAATTAATTAATTTTATTTTACTTAATTGATTTTAATATGTAGATTATTAATCCTTTTAATTCTCTTGATTATAGGTTAGTTTTATTGTCCTTTCTATTAATTTTCTTATTTTTATTTTATTAAACTTAAGAATCTAAAAATATATTTTAATTAATTCATAAATTATTTTAATTAATCAACTAATTAATTATAATTCTATCTATTGTTTTTATTATTATTTTTATTTTATTTTAGTTAATTAATCCTAAGTAACAAATAAACATTCCTATTTAATTTATTTAATTAATTAATTTTGTTTTATTTGATTACTTAATTTAATTCATAATTTTGATTTATTTTATTATTATTGTTTTCCAAATTTTTCAATGTTAATTTTATTCAACCCTAATTGCTTAATTGATAAATAAGTAATTTTTTTATTTTGATCAATTTATCAATTAATTAATTAATTTTTTATTCTTTAATTTATCTTATTTTATTAAATGTTAATTTTTATTTAACTTTCAGTTTTAATTTTTATTTTTATTTAAAATTAATTTAATTAATTCAAATCAATTTAATTAATTAAAACTAATTTATTTATTCATATTTCTATTTTTTAATTAAATTAATTTAATTTAACTATTTTAATTGATTAATGTAATTTAATTGGATTAATTTGACTAAAATTAAATTAAATTAATTAATTAAAATTAAATTAAATTAATTAATTTAATTAAAATTAAATTAAATTAATTAATTACTTAATTTAATTGATTAATGTAATTTAATTAGATTAATTTAATTAAAATTAAATTAAATTAATTTATTAATTTTACTAACCTTGTAAATTTCGAAAACCTATGATATTACACTTCTAAAGGTTTCGAGGGATTTATTTGTCTAATCAGGGGAAGCCAATTTCCACTAATCTCACTCCCATTGTCCCTGTTGAGGTTCTGAGGAAATTTCATAATTTCGATGGCCTCTCTGATTTTCCTTTTTTGATAACTATCCTCTCTAGCAATTATTTTAGCATCTTCTAGACACACATGATGTTTGGTTTTGGATGAGTGTTCTGCAAGGTTTGATGCATGGGATCTCCCATTCTTTATATCGGTTCTGTGCTCTTTAAGTCTTATTCTTAGAGACCGCCCTGTTTCCCCAATGTAACTCTTGCCACAAGAGCAATCAATCTTGTACACACCCTTGAGCTCTTGATGATCAATGTTATCCTTGACTGACCTCATCATTTGCCTTATTGTTCCACATGTTGTAAATTGAGTGTTTATGTTGTTCTTTCTTAAAAAATTTGCAATCTTATCCATAATCCCTTGGATGAATGGAATGTATACTTTCCCGCCATTTTCTTTTTCTTTCTTGTTTTCAGGAGGATTCTTAGAGAGGATCTTATCATGTGCTCTTCTTATAGCTTTTTTATACTAAACTCTTTGTATCCTAGGTTTTTGAAGACCGAGGTTAAATGTTCAATCTCCTCTTTTAGGTGATCAGGGTCAGAAATCCTAAGAGCCCTAACAGCTAGAGTGTTTAAGACGCCAGATTTTTGGGATGGATGATGGTATGAGTCAGAATGAAGATAGTTATCAGTATGAGTTTTCTTCTTATAGACCTGGTGTCCCAAAGTTCCATCCTCTTTTCTACTGATGAGAACATCAAGAAAGGGGATTTTACCGTTCTCTTCAAGCTCCATAGTAAACTAGATTTTAGGAGATATAGAGTTAAGATGTTTAAAAAACTTCTCTAGTTCAACCCTGCCATGAGTCCATTTTAAGTTTGTGTCATCAACAAATCTTTTCCACCAAGCTGGTTTCAAAGGGTACGAGTCGATGGCTTTCCTTTCAAAGTACTCCATGTATAAGACTGATGAGAACATCAAGAAAGGGGATTTTACCGTTCTCTTCAAGCTCCATAGTAAACTAGATTTTAGGAGATATAGAGTTAAGATGATTAAAAAACTTCTCTAGTTCAACCCTGCCATGAGTCCATTTTAAGTTTGTGTCATCAACAAATCTTTTCCACCAAGCTGGTTTCAAAGGGTACGAGTCGATGGCTTTCCTTTCAAAGTACTCCATGTATAAGTTGGCGACAATGGGTTGGTTATGTTGAGATTCACACTTCTTGCTTTGTCTCTTGTTATGTGAGTTGGGGATGAATTTTCCAGACTTCTATTGTGGTAGATTTTCAAGCCAGAACTCATACTTATTCTATTGCATTCTACCAATCATCCAAAATATTCCCAATTGACTATTTGATTTTAATAAAATATTAAAAATATAACATAATTATTATTATTACTATAGACACACGTTAAACATATTTAAAATTAATTAAGAGTAAAAGCATAACACAAAGTAAGAAAATAACTCTTCAATATAAATACAATTTTGTACCATACTCTTTAAAGATAGATTAAACATGAAACAAAATTTACAAGTAATTATAATTTTTTATTTTTTAAATAGAATATAATTAAAAATAAAAGTAAAGAAATAACTCTAACCTAAATACAATTATTTTATAACATATTATTAAAAAAATTAAGAAATACAATTTTATACCATGCTCTTAGTTAGGAAAAGAAAAAAATATGAAATAAAATTTCATTTAATAAAGAAATAGAATAACTTTCACTAATGACATGCATTAAATCCCTCCATGTACTATAATTCCTTTTTAAAAGAGAAAGGCAAGAGGTAGACAAATAAAATATTGTTTAAGAGATGGCCCTCTTAAAGTAAAGAATATTTGGACAAATAGAATATTTTTTATAAATTAAAATAAAAGTAAAGAAATAGCTCTAACCTAAATACGATTATTTTACAACAGATTATTAAAAAATTTAAGAAATACAATTTTATACCATGCTCTTGTCTAGGAAAAGAATGAAACAGGGAATAAAATTTCATTTAATAAAGAAATACAATAACTTTATCTAAATTTCATTTAATAAAGAAATAGAATAACTTTATCTAAATTTCATTTAATAAAGAAATAGAATAACTTTATCTAATGGCGTGCATTAAATCCCTCCATATACTATAATCCTTTTTTAAAAGGGAGAGGCAAGACGATGGGCAAATAGAATATCTTATTTAAGAGATGGCCCTCTTAAATAAAAAGAGGCGAGCCCACGCTTCGCTTCGTAATTCAGTATAAAACTAACCCCTCACGCTATCGCTAATGTCTAAATGGAACAACTTTTTTCAAAATCCATATCGCTCACGCTGCGGATCAAAACGACATGAAAAACGAAACGAGATGTGGCCATTGTGAAGATGCCAAACGTGAAACCATTTGAAAGTATTTATTTATTTCTATGTAAGATATTCTCATTTATTTATTTATTTATATGTAAGATATTGTCATTAAAATTAAAATTAAAAGTATACAACTTCTATGGTTAATTAAAATTGAAAGCTTTTAGAAAGTTAACTCAATTCTCTTGCTCTTATTCCAAAAGGGAAACCAAAAAATCAGAAAATACGGTGAAAATTTGCACTGCTATTCCTTGAATGACCAAAATAATATGAATCTGTATTGACTTGATCTGCTTTGGTGTGTTACACATTATTTTCCAAAGCCTCCACAAAAGTAGTGGAATGGGCTCTAAACAGCGTCTAGGATTGCTTGCTCTTGGCAATGAGGACGTTTTTATCTACAATTAATTGCTACTGAAATTTAATTTATATATAATAATGATCCTAACTATTACTCCTAATTTGTAAATTGATTAACTTTCCAAAATCGATATCCCTCACGCTCCGGAACAAAACGACTTTAAAAAACGAACAAAACTAGATGTGCCCACTGCTTTCCGTAAGGTTTAGGAGATGCTCACTTCAAATTAGAAAGATTCGTAACTTCCTCCATGGTCAATTAAAATTGAAAGCTTTTAGAATTTCTATTCTGTGGCCATTATTCCAAACTTCAAACCAAAGAATACTGCGAAGCATTGCACTGCTATTACTTGAATGACCAATATAATATAAAGATGTACTGACTTGATCTCATTTTATTTGCGTGTTGGACATTATTTTCCAAAGCCTCCACAATAGTAGCTCTGTCATCTTCAGTTCAGTTCTTGGTTGCATTCTATGCACTTGTGTTAGGAATCAATCATAAGTGTCATTCTGAATATTTTCCAGGCATAATCACCCGTCTGGAAGGGTGGTTTGTTGTGTTATATAGGGGACTCATATATATTCCTGTTAGTCCTGGAGGGGAATCTTTTGAAAAGAAAAAACCATGCCTGATCCTGGTTTTGTCTCTGGATTTATTGGTGTGGGTATTGACAAAGCAATCCAGCAGATCCTTGATCGCATAGCCATTGCAGTTCGGTGCAGGAATGAATTGGCGTCTCTTAAAGATCTCGTAATGAAAATAGAGCCTATCGTTAAGCAGATCCAGAGATACCGCCAGCCAATAAACAAGAAGAGGAAAGATAAGGTTTCCGCTGTCAGTGGATGGCTAAAAGATTTGGATGCCCTTCTCCAAGAAGCATCAGAGATGGCACGACGCTGCACAATACCAACGTGTAACGTCGTTCTTCGTTATCAAACCAGCATGAAGATCTCCGGTTTGATTTCACACATCAACAAGCATCTCAAATTGTCCCCTTTGGTTGAGTTGGCCCAACTTCCAGAGCTGTTGGAGGAGCAAACTCAGAAGCTCCAACAGAACCTTGGGCAGATTAAGGAAGCCATAGAAGCCTTGCCTTCTTCAAGCACTTCCCCGGGCGGTCTTGCTCCAACTGGCTATGCAGAGATGAAGCTCATAGATGAACCATTGATAGTGGGACAGAAGAAAGGATTTTCAGTTCTCGAAAATTTGGTGATCGAAGATGCAGAGGCTAAGAACATTGGCGTGCTTGGCAAGGGTGGTTCCGGAAAAACTCTGATTCTCAAGCAGCTCTTCAATAGTGAAAAGGTACGCAATTACTTCAGTGACGGTTTAGTACTTTGGTTGACTGTTTCGCAAAGTCCGTCTCTTAAGAGTCTTAGGAATGAACTCCTTGCGCAAATAGCATTGCAAGAAGGTGCAGATTCGGGCCAGAAACTGGATGAAGAAGGTGTCAAATTATTGTTGAATAAAAAATTGCAGCAAAGCCAGAGTTTTGCCATCTTCTTGGATGATGTATGGGGAGAGCATGCTTCGGAATTGCTGGAGAATTTGGGTGTACAGAGGCCTGTAAGGGAGCACTCCAGGTGCAAAATTATTGTCAGTTCCCGGGATCGCAGTGCCTTGTTAAAAATGGGAATTGCAGATAAATACGCAATAACGATGGAGGACTTGATTGAGGAGGATAGTTGGAAGTTGTTTGCTTTTCACGCATTTCCCTATAATAAAGGAATTCTGCCTGCAAATATTGATGAAGATATAGCCAAGTCTATGTGTCGTAAATGTGGAGGGCTTCCCATTGCAGTCAAAGTGGTAGGGAGGGCAATGGGCGGCAGTACTCTTCCAGCGCAGTGGGAATTGGCTCTAAACAGTCTGCCAAATACCGACAGCGTCTACGATTGCTTGCGGTTGAGTTATGACGCCCTTGGCAACGAGGACGTTAATATGCAATTATGCTTTCTATACATCGCCACTTGCTGCTTCAAAGGCGGAGTTCTTGATCTGGAAACAGCTCTTTTTTTCTGGGTAGGGGAAGGGCTGCTAGCAGGGAAGGTACTGCATCAGCTCAGCTGCGATCCATTTGAAATGGGAAAGATTTATCTCAACATTTTAGCAGATCGTTGTTTGATAGAACCGATTGTGAGAACCTTTGAAGGGCAAGTAGTACTCTTCCGGATCCACGACGTGCTGCTGGATCTGGCAACCAGAGTTGCCGAGGAAGAAGAAAATTTCTATTGCCGTGTGGGGAGAGATTTGACAGCATTGAATGAACATGAGATCTCTGAACACAGCCGGATAGTTTTGAGCGGCAGCAAATTGACATCGCTTTCCGAGTCTTTCAGAGCTCCACAAGTCCGCTCATTGGTAATGATGTTGAACAAAGATTTCACTATAATTCCAAAAAGGGTAATGGGAAGTATGGTCTCTCTTAAGGTTTTGGATCTGGGTGGCACGTCACTGAAGTCATTGCCAGATAGTGTGGGTTGTTTGAAACAGCTAGTATGCATGGATTTAAGCAACACGCCCATAAAAACCCTCCCCGTATCTCTTACATGTTGGAACTACTACACACCTACATGCAGACTCTTAGTTAGAGCATGTGACTGCATGCAAGATTCCTTTTGCATGTTGGAACTACTACACATCTACATGCGGACTTTTAGTTAGAGCATGGGATTGCATGCAAAATTCCTTTTGCATGATTTACTCCTTGATTTGCTCCTTCTTTAACTCCGCAACTCACTAGTTATCTCCGGAACTTGTTGTAGGTGTTGAGTCTTCTCATTGATCACCACTATAGTCATTACCTTGGGATCTTCACCCAGTAATGCTATATCATGAGCATTGTAACATAATTTTCAATTGAATCATTCTTTTCTTCTTTCGATTTTCTTTTAGTGTTTTTGCTCTGCAAAGCTGTGTGTTCAACCTTTACTAGCTAGATTCATCTGTGCAGGTTTTCTAACACATTTACATGGTATCAGAGCCCACAGGTTGCTAGATAAAAGGCGCATCAGTACTTTATTTTGCAAGTATTACAGCTTGGAGATCGAAGATCGACAGAAAAATGGAGTTTCCCAAAGCATCGATCCTAACACCGTACAACTATCATGAATGGAAGGATCAAATGGCTCGATACCTTCGTCATAAAGGGTTGTACAGGATTACCATGGCTACAGAAGTGGAACCCACTTCAGCCATAGAGAAATCCAAGTACCTCAACCGTATGGATGAGGCCCACGGATCCATATGCATGTGCATCTCTCCAGAGTTGCAGTTTCATCTATCTGCCTGCAATACTCCCAATGAGATTTGGAAAAAGGTTGAAGAGCTCTACGGGAAACAGGATGAGATGAAAGGACATCTGCTCGAAGTGGAACTGCTATCATTGGATCCACGGAACTATGACAGAATTCAAGACTTCTTCACCAAATATAATGATCTATTGTTGCAACTCAAGGGTTGTGGAATTGACAAATCCAAGGAGGAGAGTCGCCAAGTTCTCTCTATTATGTCAAAGCTCGGACCAGAATACTCCGTCTTTGTGTCTACATTTCATTCAGTAAGGCTTGCAACAGGTAAATCCTACACTATGCCTTCTCTCAAAGAATTTATGGAGTCCCTTATTTTTGAGCAAGATAAACTCATTGGCATGGGGAAAATCAAACCTCCAAAAGCACATGCACTTGCTGTGCATGATGGCAGCCACAATAAAAATCACAGATCTGATTCAAATCAGAAAAATCAGCAGCAAAAAGACAAAGGAAAATCACATTCCCATCCAAAGAAGGAAGGGTACACCAAGCCCTTCAATGACTCCTCCGGCTCGAGAAATGAGAAAGGGAAGAAAGGAAACAGATGCACCTACTGTCAAAGAGGATTCCATCCAGAATCCTCTTGCATGAAGAAACAAATTGACCAAATGGCAGAAATCCTTCAGAAGCACAACCTTGGGGACCACATCCCTCAAGGCGCCAAGAAGAAAACTGAGGATCCGCCACACGGGAAAGGTAACAATTTTCATGCTTTAGTTGCAATTAATTCTTCTCCTGATGCATGGATTATAGATTCTGGTGCATCACATCATATGGCTGCTGCAAAGGAAGTATATTCCTCTTTGGATGCATGCAAAGGACCTCCCATCCTCATGGGAGATGACTCACCTATTGAGGTCACCGGAAAAGGTAGAGTGGAACTTTTACACGGAAGCTTTGAAGATGTGCTTCATGTTCCAAAACTTTCGGTAAACCTGCTTTCAGTTTATCAGATCACTCATTCCGGCTCCGGAAAGAGAGTGGAATTCACTCCAGATGCAGTGAACATATATGATCTACATAGCAATGACAAAATTGCAACTGGTGAGGTAAACAATGGAGCCAGACTGTATACATTTTCTGAATTTATTGAATCTGAATCCTCCTTATTGCTTACACATGCTGATGATAGTAGTAGGCTTTGGCACGAGAGGTTTGGTCACTTAAATTACAGGTATATGCAGCAGCTAAGCAAGAATGAGATGGTGGAAGGCTTGCCAAATATCAGTTTCTCCAAAGGAGTTTGTGAAGGGTGTGTTCTTGGCAAACATCCTAGAGAAAAGTTTGACACCGGCAAGACTCACAGAGCATCCTCTCCTCTAGATCTGATCCATAGTGATCTCATGGGGCCTTTTCCTCATCCTTCCATCAACAACGCAAGGTATGTGCTTACATTTATTGATGATTTCTCACGGTATACTTGGGTGTATCTTCTCAGGAACAAATCTGAAGTTTTTGAGCACTTTGAAGATTTCAAAGCACTAGTTGAGACACAGTCAGAGAGAAAGATCAAAGCCCTCCGTACAGACAATGGGGGGGAATATGTTAACACAGCACTTCAGAACCTTTGCCTTCAGTCCGGCATACAGTTGCAGTATACAGTTCCATACACTCCGCAGCAGAACGGAGTTGCTGAGAGAAAGAATCGATCTCTCAAAGAGATGGCTTCCTGCATGTTGCATGCCAAGTCACTGCCTCATAAGCTTTGGGCCGAAGCACTTAATTGTGCTAACTACATCCAGAACAGATCTCCTCATAGGTTTGTCAAGGATCAGACCCCCTTTGAGGCTTGGAGCGGCACTAAACCAGAGGTCACTCACCTCCGTGTTTTCGGCTCTCGAGCATGGGCCCGGATCCCCTCTGAAAAGAGGAAAGCTCTTGATCCACAGAGCATTGAGTGCATCTTTGTTGGATACCCTGATGGTGTGAAGGGATATCGACTACTGATTCCCTCTACGGACAAGCTCATCATTGAGCGAAGTGTCAAATTTGAGGAAAGTCTCTCGCATGCATCTCAAGCGCCGCATGCAGACACTTTTTATCTACCTCATGTCCGAGATGATGACTCAGTGCATTCAGATGCAGATACAGATCATGCAGATGCCGAGGAAGAGCATGCAGATACAAAGACAGAGTCTTCAGATACAAATCTAGTGCATGCAAATGATGATCCACATCCAAGCCCAGATCGGGCTTCCAGCAGTGAATCATATTCCCCTGTCATAAATCAGAGAACAAGGAGCTTACGTGAGATATATGCACAAGACCAACCAGCTGCTAGAAATGGTCTTGTGGGGGATAATTCTGATCTGCAGAGGACTAGCTCAGAGTTTATTGAGCCTCCTCTTGTCCTCACTGCCACTGAACCATCGCCCTCCTGGCATTGTCATTTGGTTCAGTCTTCTGATCCACAGTCTTATGCTGAGGCTGCTGGGCATCCATCTTGGGAGTCCGCCATGGAGGAGGAGTATAACTCCCTCCTCGAGAACCAGACTTGGGATCTGGTCCCCCTTCCTTCAGGAAGGAAACTTGTCCGATGCAAATGGGTCTACAAGACCAAGAGTGCTGCAGATGGGCAAATCACCAGACGGAAAGCAAGGCTAGTAGCCAAAGGCTTCCAACAAGTGCATGGCATTGATTATGACGAGACCTTTGCTCCAGTAGCAAAGATGGATTCCATACGCCTTACACTTGCCATTGCGGCTGCCCAGCGGTGGGAAGTACATCAGATGGATGTGAAGAATGCCTTTCTTCACGGAGACCTATCTGAGGAGATCTACATGGAGCAGCCACATGGTTTCATTCAGGATTCATCTTTGGTCTGCAGACTGAAGAAATCTCTCTACGGCCTTAAGCAAGCCCCGAGAGCTTGGTACGCGAAGATGGATTCTTTTCTATTATCACAAAACTTTGAAAGATGTAAGTCTGATCCGAATGTTTACATGCTTAGGACACATGATTCTCTTCTTATCTTAGTTTTGTATGTAGATGATCTCCTAATCACTGGCAGCTCAGCTTCAGCCATTGCTACAGTCAAGAGGGCCTTGCATGATAGGTTCTTGATGACGGACATGGGTCCATTACACTTCTTTCTTGGTCTTGAGATCAGCCAGAATGCCACAGGCATCAAACTCTCTCAGGCTAAGTATGCACGGGATCTCCTCGAGAGATTTCGCATGACTGACTGCAAGCCAGCACCGACTCCTTTTCTGTCTGGGGTCCGCCTTGAGGATGGAGGTGACACTCCATTAGTTGACAGCACTCTCTACCGACAGTTAGTGGGGAGCTTATTGTACCTCACCCACTCCAGACCAGATCTCTCATATGCAGTAGGGGCAGTTTCCAGATACATGCAGGAGCCGCATGAGCTACACTGGAATGCTGCCAAGCGCATCCTCCGATATGTGCAGGGCACCATCACCTTCGGGATTCACTATGCAGCAGGCACTTCATTGAATCTCCTTGGCTTCACAGATTCTGATTGGGCGGGAGACAGCATTGATCGCAAGTCCACCTCCGGATATTCACTCAGTCTAGGATCTGGCCCTATCTGTTGGTCGAGCAAGAAGCAAGCTGCTATTGCTCTCTCTTCAGCTGAGGCTGAGTACCGAGGAGTAGTCAACATCACCATTCAAGCTCTGTGGCTACAACACTTCCTCACTGAGTTGGGCGTCAATTTCCACCAGCCCATTGTCATCTGGTGTGACAACCAGAGCACTCTTAAATTTTGCAGGGATCCAGTACAGCGGCAGCGGACGAAGCACATAGAGATCCATATGCACTACATCATAGACTTAGTACATGATCGGGTCATTGATTTGCAGTTCTGTCCTTCAGCAGAACAGACTGCAGACATCTTCACCAAGACATTCACTGAGCAGAAGTTTCGCTCTTTGCGTGATCGTCTTGGAGTGAAGGACACGATTGCTTAGCAACTGTATTTTTCTTCCTCTTCTCTTTTGATTACATTGTATTTTGAGGGGGGGTTTTTCCCACGAGGTTTTCCCTCTTTCCTCAATTTTAGTTGCACTGTATTTTGGGTGACCTTTGGCTTTAGTTGCCAGGGCCCATTTTCTACTTTTTCCCATAGTGGTGTTCAGGGGGGGTGTTGGAACTACTACACACCTACATGCAGACTCTTAGTTAGAGCATGTGACTGCATGCAAGATTCCTTTTGCATGTTGGAACTACTACACATCTACATGCGGACTTTTAGTTAGAGCATGGGATTGCATGCAAAATTCCTTTTGCATGATTTACTCCTTGATTTGCTCCTTCTTTAACTCCGCAACTGACTAGTTATCTCCGGAACTTGTTGTAGGTGTTGAGTCTTCTCATTGATCACCACTATAGTCATTACCTTGGGATCTTCACCCAGTAATGCTATATCATGAGCATTGTAACATAATTTTCAATTGAATCATTCTTTTCTTCTTTCGATTTTCTTTTAGTGTTTTTGCTCTGCAAAGCTGTGTGTTCAACCTTTACTAGCTAGATTCATCTGTGCAGGTTTTCTAACACATTTACATTACAAATCTTGTAAACCTCGAGATTCTCAGTCTTGATGGGAGCAGCATCACAGAATTACCATATGGTCTTCATAAGTTGGCATCCCTCAAGTTTCTTGATCTTACGGGTTGTGAAGATTTGCAATATGTACCTTGCAGCATCTCAAAGATAACCTCTTTGCAATCCTTGCAGATGACGTGCTGTGACAGCTTGTGGACAAAACCAGTTGGATATGGACGGAAAAAAGTTGCTTGCATTGATAATTTAGCGAGTCTAAAGCAACTAAAAACATTGTGTCTACAAAATAATGGAGAAATTATTAGTGAGGGAACATTAGGGAGTATGATCGAAATGGAGACTTTATCTTTGGTACTCACAGAGATGGAAAACTTACCAGGTGACTTGAGTAAGATGTCAAAGCTGAGAAGACTGTCACTGCAATGCTCTCACTTGGTTAAAATGGGGAGCAGTTTTTGTGATCTTCAAAATCTGAGGTATCTTCAATTGTATGGGTGCAATAAGCTGGAAGAACTTCCACATTTGCAGACGCTGAGGAGTTTAAGGAAATTGGCGATTTTTGGTTGTCCCATGCTGAGGCAGCTTCCCAAAGAATTTGGTTGCAGAGGGGCATTTCCTTCATTGGAAATATTTTCTCTTGCTCTTTTACCGGAATTGGAAGAGTTACCAGTGGTAGAAGC
Source organism: Pinus tabuliformis (assembly GCA_031772625.1). Classification (NCBI taxonomy): domain Eukaryota; kingdom Viridiplantae; phylum Streptophyta; class Pinopsida; order Pinales; family Pinaceae; genus Pinus; species Pinus tabuliformis. The sequence continues at coordinate 843,881,151 of CM062809.1, read as the reverse complement.
GGAGGCAATGCCTTTACTCCAAGTTTTGACTATAATGGTATGTCCTTCAATAAAAATATTATCAGAAAGTTATTTACAGTTAAAAACACTTAAGACAATAAACATTTACAGTGACTCAATATTAATAAAAAATTTAAACAATTATAATGAAATTAAGTATGGGGGTTTTACGCAGTGCATTATATTAGATATCATTTTTGGGATTCAACTGCGTTAAGTAAGATCATTCACGTATGACCATTTCCATGAGAGGTAGTCGTAACTGACTAATTTCTCATGATTTTTGAATCGTTCACTTAGCACTCATTGCATCGGGTGATGCTCACAGGGGTGAAGAAGTGGGATTGAAACTAGTGAAATGTGGAGAACGAATCACATAGCATCAATCATCACTTCCGGGGCTTGCACCCGGTAACCAGGACTTCCCAGGAGGTCACCCATCCCAGAACTCCTCTGGCTCAAGCGCGCTTAACTGTGGAGTTTTTCCCCACAATCAAGCCCACTTAGCTTGCTACCCCATTTGCAAAACCTTAGCAAGTATTGTGCCTCATGAACCATTCAAGTAGAGATCCCTTGACTCTTTTTGAATTTAAGTATGGGGGTTTTACGCAGTGCATTATATTAGATATCATTTTTGGGATTCAACTGCGTTAAGTAAGATCATTCACGTATGACCATTTCCATGAGAGGTAGTCGTAACTGACTAATTTCTCATGATTTTTGAATCGTTCACTTAGCACTCATTGCATCGGGTGACAAAGCCCGAGCACAACATCCAAAAAGTTCAGGAAACTATATCAATTATCGCCGAAAGTCAAGACACTTTAGGATTTTTTTCTTATAGCACGGAAACTTGGGGAAACGAGGATTTCCTATCCTTTTCGAGTCCCATTGTTGATGTATATTGAATATATATTTTGTATGAGACTTTCCCTTTATTGACTTACGTTGAATATATATATTTTGTATGATATTTTTGGTTGTAAATTTGGTTTCTATATATATGAATGAAAATTGTAATATTATTAAAGGTTTTCGTGTTTCTTTTCTGTAATTTTGAAGTAAATCATATATAGTTTTATATAATATTATTATTGGATTTAAATGTATTTAAAACTGATAAAATAATAATTTGATAAGTGAAAATAATGATAAGCGATATATTTATAATTGAATAGAGTATAATGTAAAACGACAGGAAATTTAACTAGCTTCTTTAATATATAATATTTATTTATGAAAAATTCTAATGTTTCTGTAAATTGCAATACATATTTATAAAATTTTAGCAATTATAAATAACAATGAGTTCAAGAACTTAATTTTATGACTTTTTCTTTATAATTCACAATACTTAATCATTTAAACTAACTCAACTCACTATATTGAATGTGAACTCAACTCACTCTATTGAATATGTCATTGTTTATGCTATATAAATTACTAAATTGGTCATTCCAAAAACTCTTGCTATTATATTTGAATTTACAAAAACAAACATACTACTAACATACAAAACATGCATTGTCTTTTATTTACATAAAACTATAACTATGCAAAACTTCCCTTACTGTTTACATGTTTGGAAAATAAATCTTAACATAAACACCTATTTTCCTCTACGAGCATTGACAAAGACCCATGTTTCATCTCCTTCGTTAAAACCTACTAAGTGAAAATAGTTTTGGAATTGATTTTTATAGGTTTTATAGTACATAAACTTGGGAAACTAGGATCTCCTATCTTTTACGATGTCCTTTGTTGAAATATATTTTGTAAGAGGGGTTTTTAGCTATAAATTTGGATTCATTTTAATTGAATTATATATATATATATGAAAATGGTAATATTATTAAAAGTTTTAAGTTTTGTTATTAATTTTGATGTAAATATTAAGATTTTAATTATTGAGTGTATATGTATATATATATATATGAAGATTTTAATATTATGAAAGGTTTTGAGTTTTGTTTTTAATAATAGAGTTTAAGCTTCTGTGATCCATATCAATTAAGAGAGAGATTTTTCGTCGAAAATCACATGGAAAATCATTTGTTCACGCGTTTCGAATCAACAAGTGTGGTTCATCGTCAGGACAAGTTGAAGAAACAGATTGAGCTAAGCAAGTTAAATAGGCAAAGCAGAGACTCCTGACCAACGGCTAGTTTGACTCAAGGACCAGGGTCAAAAATATTTTAGGACCAAAATATAAATTGAAGGGTATTTATTTTACATAAGTTTAATAAAAAATTATTAGAAATTAGTTAAATAAAGGACCCTAAAAACAATATAAATATAAACTAATATTATTTAAAATACTATTAAAATTAGGAATAATAATAAATAGATGAATAAAAGAACTAACAAAGGTCAAAAAGGGGGGGAAGTTAGTTAGGAAAATTAGTTAAAAATATTCAAAATAAAACAAGTAAATAGATAAATGAACAATAAATTGAAAATTAAAAATTAAAAACTAAGAAACGTGAGGATAGATTAGTTAGGAAATTATTTAAAAATACTAAAATAAACCAAATAAATAGATAATAGAAATGAAAAAGTGAATAAATAAACTAGTTGTAGCGAAAAACATAAAAATAATAATAATAAAATAGTAAATAAAATAATAAAAATAATAAAAAACAAATCAAAACAAAGGACCTAAAAGTCTATAAATACTATAAAAATTATCGAAAAAGTTAATGGAAGAAAACCAACGAGGATGGAAAAAATAAGACAAAAATGGTAATCATGAAACGAATAAATAATAAGAATAAAATAAAAAGGTTAGTTAGGAAAATAAGTTAAAAAGACTTTAGAAAATAAATTAATAGAACGAATAAATAGATAAAACAAGTGAATAGATAAATAAAACAAGTAAATAGATAAATGAAAAAGCCAGGTTAAAACGAGGATAGGTTAGTTCGGAATTTAATTAAAATATTAAAATAAAACAAATAAATAGATAATGGAAAATTAAAATAGAAATGAAAAAATAAATAAATAAACTAGTTATTGCGAAAAAATAATAATAATAAAATAGTAAATAAAATGATAAAAATCAAATCAACACAAAGGACCTAAAAGCCTATAAATATTATAAAAATTAACGGAAGAAAACCAACGAGGTTGGAAAAATAAGGACATAATAGGAACAAAATAAAGGTTAGTTAGAAAAATAATTTAAAAAGGCTTAGAAAATAAAATGACCGAACGAATAAAAAGTAAAATAAAGACCAAACAAATAGTCTAAAAATATAAGAGGGAGGTTAGTTAAAAAGTAATAACAGAACAAATAAATAAACTAAGAAAATTAATAAAAATTAGTTCAAAAGACTCAAAAAACAAAGGTAATAATAGACTGAATCAATAAAAGTAAATCCATGAAACAAAAAGGTTAATGCTAGATAAATAAAAATAATGATAAAAAGTAAATAAATAAAAATAATAAAATGAAAAACCTAAAGTAAAATAAAGACCAAACAAATAGTCTAAAAATATAAGACGGAGGTTAGTTAAAAAGTAATACAAATAAATAAACTAAGAAAATTAATAAAAATTAGTTCAAAAGACTCAAAAAACAAAGGTAATAATAGACTGAATCAATAAAAGTAAATCCATGAAACAAAAAGGTTAATGCTAGATAAATAAAAATAATGATAAAAAGTAAATAAATAAAAATAATAAAACGAAAAACCTAAAGAAGAGGGCGGACACCAACTATGAAGAGAGAGCAGGGACCCAACATCTACTAACTTTCCAGCCATCGTCTCTATTAAGATTGCAAGGCCTTTTTTCAATTTCAAGAGCTTCCCTAAATTTACGATGATGGAAATGCTAAACCCTAGCAATAACACTAGCCTCTTCAATGCAAACATGATCAGTCTCTCCAATATAGGGGGTCCCACAGGAACAAGGGATCAAGTAAACCCCTTTCATATCCTTAGGGTCGATAGGATCCTTTACAGACCTTAGGGACCCACGAATGGTGTTCACCGGCCTGAAGGACACAGGGATACTATGCTTACGGAGAATCCTCCCAATCCTATCAGTAGTCCCTTGAACATACGGAAGCAGGACACCTGGACACCTGGAAGCAGGACACCTGAAGTTTTGTTTTTAATTTTGATGCCAATAATATATTATTTTATATAATATTTTTATTGGATTTAATTGTAATTGAAATTTGGTAAAAATGGTAGGAGGTTCATGTACAGTAAAATGCTATAATGTAGGAATTTAATTAGTTTTTGTAATTTATAACTTCTATTTGTGGACAATTGGAATGTTCTTCTAAATTGTAATGGATATTTATAAAATTTTAACAATTGTAAATAATAATTGGTCTATAGACTTAGCCATATGACCAGTTGCTTGTAAACCACAACACTCAACCACTTGAGATAACCCACTATATTGGGTTGATGTGGTATAAACTACCAAGTTTGTCATTATGAAGCTCAAACCAAAGCTTCTCATCATTTTATTTGAATTTACAAGAACAAGCATGTGTTACTAACATGCGCACCAATAACATGCACTATTTTTTATTACATAAAGCCATAACTATGCAAAAATTCCCCCGTCTTTACATGTTTGGAAATGAAATCTTATCATTAGCAACTATCTTCCTCTCCCAAGCATGGTAAAGGCCCATAGGTTCATCCCCTTTGTGAAAAATTAACTAGTGGTGCCTAGGATACCACTTTGGGTTTAAAGAACCCGTAAAGAGGGGACGTTTCATGCTTGGAGTCCATGTTCAATGTGCTCGAGGCCTAGAATCTGCATTTTCCTATATATGTTCATTTCCTACCTTTTTGGGCAGATTAAGGAAACCATAGAAGGTTTGTGTTCTTCAACCAGTTCTACAAGAACTTCCCATGGAAGTCTTGCTCCAAAGTCAGCTATGCAGAGATGAATCTTATTGACGAACCGTTTATAGTGGGAGAAGAGGAAGCCTTTTGGGTTATGTAAAATTTGGTGATAAAAGATGCTTCGTAAGGCAAGATTTGAGCGATCTTCAATACTGAAAAGGTACAAAATCACTTCAGTGATGATTTATTACATTGGTTAATTGTTTCACAAATTCTTCTTACTAAGAGTCTTAGGATTGAACTGCGTGCACAAGTAGCTTTTCAAAAAGGTGCAAAATGAGCTAGAATCTCGATGAAGAAGGTGTCAAGCTATCACTGAATCAGAAATTATAGCAAAATCAAAGTTTTGCCATCTTTTTGGATGATGTATGGGGAAAGCATGTTGTTTAATTGCCGAAGAAATTGGGTGTACAACGACCTAAAAGGGAGCACTCCAAGTCCAATTTTTTTGTTAGTTCCTATGTTCGCATTTCCCTATTAAATATGGGAATTATAGATAATTACACAATAACAATGGAGGGCTTGACTGAAGGGGATAGTTGGAAGTTGTTTTCTTTTCACACTTTTCTCTATAATAATGCAATTTTTCCTACAAATATTGATGAAGATACTTCCAAGCATGTGTGTCATAAGTGTGGAGGGCTTCCCATTGCAGTCAAAGTGGTAGGGAGGGTAATGACTAATGGTACTCTTCCAAGGTAGTGGGAATGGGCTCTACAATTTTTTTTCTTGAGTTATGACACTCTTGCGAATGAGGACATTAATATGCAATTGTGCTTTCTACAAATTTCCAACTTAAAGGGAATGGGCTCTACGATAGTTTGTGGTTAAGTTATGACACTCTTGGTAATGAGGACATTAATATGCAATTGTGCTTTCTATAGATTGTCACTTGTGTTAGGTGTTATAAGGTGTCTTTAAAAACTCCTAATTGCCTCACATTAACCATCAAACTGGGTACGCCTTTCTGTTCCAAGAGTGTACACAATATGTGCAAATGCTATATCTATGGAGAGTAATGAATTGAGATAATTTACTAACTTCAATACAAGAGTAAACAGATTGAATCATAAATGTCAAGCTTGTAACTTTAGGAAAAATAATATATCTAAGCATCAAAACTCAACCTTAATCAGAAACAAGACTCAATCTTAATCAAGAGATTCTAATTACAATCACATCAACTGAGTGCCTGTAGCAATAACAGAGCTCTTCTAGCTGATTCTAAACTACTGCGGAAGAATAAAGCATTCAATTCAATCAATAACGCTTCTATCTTTTAATGAACCAGAAATAACCCTCTCCTAATGATTAATTCAATCCACAACATAAGTAAATGAAATCGATTGGCAAAATTAAGAAGCAATGAAATACATACATGAATTCCACACCAATGAAAGTAAATCGTCTGTAAAACTATAAAGCAGAGTAATTAAACTTGCGGTAAAGGAAAAGTAAAAACACAGGGAACAATAGTGGAATCCACTAGTGACCGGGCCCAAGCTGCTAGCGAATACTGCTTAACTACTTCAGAATATCACAAGGGAACAACAACTCAATTCATGTATTAATCATCGAATTCAAATGTCATTACAACGTGTTGTCTTCTTCAAAATTACACTTTGTATATATGAAATTACTCTCCTTCAAAAGGGCGAGAAGTTCCCTTTTATAATCAAGAAGTAAAAGAGATAAACGCGATCCCTCAGGATCAGGAGATCCTGAGGGATTCGCAACTAAATGCTATTATTAGACAACATTTCAACTTGCGTTGATCCTCTTGATCTATTCCTTGATTCGTCCGCATAAGACGTGCTCCTTTTCCTTTGTTTAGCATTTTTTGTTCCATCTTCTGAACAACAGCTGTTCCCTTTGCCAATTTCTGCATAAAAACAATGAAAGTTAGCTTTGCTTAGTTGAACCGTATCAAAACTGATTTTATTTATTTCTCATCAAAGTTTTATCGACATCTTACTATATCAGGGCAAAAATGCATAAAGAAAGAAGGAAAATGACAGTGTAATCAGGATTAAACTTATACCCATTGTATGACCCAACATACTCCCCTGCTTACCTTGTTTCATGTCCTCATGAAAAACAAGTAGTTCCTATGTAGTGCAGTTATAGAGTAAGCTAGAAAACCTGTTTCTTTATCAGACCTAAAACCATGCTGTTGTATCAAACTGAAAAAGTTTGTTTCTTCCTGTCCTTCAGGAAACTCATAGTCGGAACGATATCCTTTAGGAGGGTACCAAATAATAGGGCTCCTATATTGACATCGCAACCAATATGGTCCTTCTCTTAGGATAATATTGTTGTATGTTACCAAATGTCCTGCAACAGCTTTGAAGTTCTTGTAGTTAAATGGTTCTCTTTTCTTGACACTATTAGTTGGGATTGTCCATCTCATCTTAGATACAATCAAAGATCTTTCCTAAATGGAGAGGAAATATGCTCTTCCAGTTTTCACGATTTCCTTATGTATAGGCCCCAAAGTTTTAATTACACCCTCCTGTGTCATAAGCCTTTTGTGCTTAATAAACAGTTGCAAAGGGTGAGTAGGCTCACTTCTTACCCATAAATCCATTTCATGTTCTTTTCTCTAGAAAGAGTTATAGGCCTTAAACCACTTAAGTTGATTAACTGCGAAGCAAATAAAAGCTTGAAACTGGACATCCCCAACAAAAGGGCTAGGATTTTTATCTACCTCTTCTTCTAATACAAAATTATGTAAATAAAATTCACAAAGAAGTCGTTGAACTTTTACCCCATGTTCTTTACAACAACTTATAAATTCTTCAGTTGTTTTTAATTCTATTGGTTTGCCGGCCTTTACGGCTTTAATCTTCAATAATAAGTATATTTCCAATAGAAACAAGGCATAGTTCATAGTAAGTGACCTGCAAGAGAAGACATCTAAATATAGTGAGAAAATGGTGTCAATCTGATCCATGACCTTATCCAGGTTAGTCTTTACCTTCTTTTGTCTTTCTTCCACCTGTCTAAACCTAGCAAAAGTTTCATCCTCTATTATAGTCAACTGTTTGAATTCCTTTTTCAACTCCTGATAATTATGCAGAGGAACTGTCTCGTTCCTATATTGCTTTAAAGCTAGCCAGGCTTGTGCCAGTTCCTCCTGTAACCTCCAAAGAGTAGGATCACTACTTGAAGGGGTGTCCTTAAATTTTTCTTCAGTTTGGGTGCTTGTGCTGTGAGAGGGTATGCTCTCGATTTGATTCTCTTATTATGGGAGGACCAACTCTCCGTTTGAGTTCTTTTATTATGGGAGGACCAACCCTCTGTCTAAATGGTTGTATCCATTAAGTCTACATGCAAATTTGTTTGAGTGGCTACCATCTGAGTAAAAATAGGCTAGGCTTGGGTTTCAATTGCCCTGCCCTCACATATTTTTGTTTGTGTGGCCATTGTGACTACCTCAGGAGTAGTGCTCCAAGCTTCTCTATTTGTAGTTTTGTTCAATTTTTGACGTAGCCTTCTAACTGTCTTCTGGAGCTTTTGGTATTTCTTCCTCAACTTCTTTAGTTTTATTTCACCTACACGCTTTTCCCGAGGTGCATTCTTTGTAAGAATGGGTTTGTCAATACCCTCTGTATCTAAGGGTTCCTGGTGCTCGTCATGGTTGTGCTCCATATAATTGTGTCACCAGACTGGTTATCGGATTCGTAAATAATTTCTATGCTCGCTCCCTCTTCCTAGTCTGCAGCTTCTGGAGAAGGCAAAATTTCTGTATGACCAAAATCTCCTGAGGATTGAGCTTACATAAGGTTACGATCAAGTGATCTTCCAGGTTACATGTATGCATTCAAATTTGTTGGGACCTGTGTCATCCCTTCCTCAAAATCCTGCAAAAGATCATCTTGTGGGTTCATAAGTGGTGTCTAAGGAGGTCCTGCTTCATTGCCTGGTTCATCATAAAAATGTTGTACTCCCTCTTATTTTGAGTCCGACTTATGTTCTTCCTCAGGTTCTTGTTCTGAATTGGCTTCTTCTTCAGGTTCTAATTCAGAATGACATTCTATCCCCTGCTGAGGTTCAGAATTGTACTCTTCCTTGGGCTCAGGCTTGGAATTATCCTTTTCTTTTGGTTTTGGCTCAAAATTGCATTGTTCCTCTGGTTCTTACTCAGATTCCTGTACATTAACTGGTTTGGATGGCTCCGCAGGTTTTTCGACGCTACCCTGAGGATTTACAGACATCCTCTAGGCTAGTTTTAACCTTGCAGACCGCCTGTGATTATAGGGTTCAATTTTTGAGTGAGTAGTCCTTTTCCTCTTCGAAACCGGGTCCTGCTGGTTCATCTCCAAGCTTGTAGAATTTTGGATTACAGGGTCTTGACTAATCTTTAGGGGTGCTATGAGACCATCCCAAGTTAAATTTTTTTGAACAAGATTATGGCTAACAATTAATCTAATCAAACCATGGTGGCTACCTACAATTTCAGGGTGCTTAGCCCGTCTTATTCTATCAGCGGTATCGTGCAACAATGAATTCAATAAATATGGCAGATTAATAATGAGATTTTGTTTTAAAACATCTAAGAGTTTGAGTTGTCATGGTCTTACCACATCTCATCATCCATCACAAGTAATGTACCTCTGGACAACACCTGCCAACTCACGCCATGGTTCTCCCAGAGAAGACAATTGGATGCCCTTGCCTTTTTTGGTTAATTCCTCACCTACATCGCTGAAAATCTCCCCCACGTCTTGAAACATTACATGATTTTTAGGCCATACAGTTCCTTCCACCGGCAGCCCAAATACTTCAGTTATCACATTTTCTGATACTGTGATTCTTCTTCCTTTCACCATAGACTGTCCATTCTGTAAATACTATAAGAATTCAATAGAAACTTCACTGTTAGGGGCTTGAAGCCTGGTGAAGTATTGCATCCATCCTACACGTACCAGAATCTCCCTCGCTCTGTCCAAAATTTCCAATACTAAAGGTTCTCGGCGCACTGATTTTCCACCCATAAAGGTTGCATTCTTCCTACAATTTCAAAAAGATTTTCAGGCAAGAAAAACGCAACAGAGAACATCAATAGCAAGAAACATACATTAGAGAACAATAATGGTGAGATATAACAACAAGTAGATGTAATGACTAAGTTTCATTAAGCAGAATTTCCATCAGAATTAATATTATTAATTCGAGGACTATCATATTGCCACATGTCGTTTGATCATGGGATACCGTAGTAACATATGAAATCCAATAAAATAAATATAGCACATGCAAGGGTGTAATGGGAGTCCTCCCCCTCCTTCAAATGAGAGGTCACCTACGACCGAATAGACAAGGATGTGTTGTTCTGACAGCAAGGCAAGAGGGTGAAGGGTACGATAGTTAATGAGAGAGTACGCATATCAATGATGGGATGACAAGAGGTATGGTTATAATGAGAGTGGAGTGTAAAAATGTAGTTATGAAATAAAATATAAGACGCTTTGGGTTGATGATAGGTTATGCGAAAAAGGACAGAAATATGGAAAAAATATGCTATGTTGATGGTATCTTAGCTGGGAATGATACGATTGATAAAAAAAACATTATCTCATGCATAAATGTTCTAAAAAAAATTATGGAAATAAATTCTTCGAAAAAGAAAAAATAAGAAGAGGGTATTATAATGATTATTGATATTAAAATATCACTTCAATGCCATAAGCAGAGCCTTTACTACCAACAGGCATCCATAGCCTCGATAGGGTTGCTTTTTAACCCTTATGAGCCAATATCCTCAATTTATAAGTGGAAAATTCCATTGTTGTTCTACATAAGAGATCAGTGTACTGGCGTGGTAACCAGATGACCACACTACCATTCATTGGGATGTAGAAAAAGTGACCAGGCCGGCTTGTGATGAGACCTCCTGTTCCAATGATGTTCTAGCTATCCAATGGATCATGACCCTGGTGTGGTGGCCATAGTGGGAATGCCACTTTGCTACAACCGTATGAACATGGTAGGCTGGCTCTTAATGAGACCCCATATCCTCTATCTGCAAACAAAATTTTGCTATTGTTACATATTTTTATAATAAATAGAGGGAGGCTCAATACTTCTTAAGAGCAGGGATGGTGGAAAAAGTTGAATATTGTTAATAGAAAAAAATATACCCATAGTCTTATTTATTATAGACAGAGAAATTTATAACTAGGAGAAGTAAAACCAGCATGGTATTCAAGATGATCTATCAATAGCAGGGACAACAGAAGATAATGCAATAGAGTAGTATATAAATAAATGTGTCCCTTTTCTTGAAAAGAATCTATCATCAAGAGGCTATCCTATTAAAGATCATAACGTTAATAGTATTAACTCCCTTCAATAGGATCCATACTTCTTGCCCTCATGAAAGTAGTGTACTTCCTACCATGAAAAGAAAACAAAATGGGGCTGAGATAAGCTAAGAGCAATCACAGAAAAGGAAAAGAAGTGACGTTCAATAGAGTGAACAAAAACATAATCGCAAAAGAAGTGTCGTTCAAAAGTTTGAACAACAATGCCAAATACAAAAAAAGTGTTGTTGAACAACAAAAATAAAAAGGTGTTTTTCAAAAGTTTGAACAACAACACACGGAAGAAAGTGTTGTTCAATAGGTTGAACAGAAAAATACGCAAAAAAAGGTTTTGTTCAAAAGTTTGAACAGCAACTAAACATGCAAAAAGTGTTGTTCAAAGGTTTGAACAACAATTGTTCAAAGGTTTGAACAACAATTGTTCAAAAGTTTGAACAACAAAGACACGCAAAAAAATGTTGTTCAAAAGTTTGAACAACAAAGACATGGAGAAAAGTGTTGTTCAAAAGTTTGAACAACAAAAAAAATGCGCGAAAAAGTGTTGTTCAAAAGTTTCAACAACAAAAAAAATGCACGAAAAAGTGTTGTTCAAAAGTTTGAACGACAACTGTTCAAAAGTTTGAACAACAAAAACATGAAGAAAAGTGTTGTTCAAAAGTTTGAACAGCAAAAAAATAGAAAAAAGTGTTGTTCAAATGTTTGAACAACAAAAACACGAAGAAAAGTGATGTTCAAAAGTTTGAATAGCAAAAATGTGGAAAAAAATGTTGTTCAAAAGTTTGAACAACGATTGTTCAAAATTTTGAACAACAAAAACACGAAGAAAAGTGTTGTTCAAAAGTTTGAACAACAAAATTGCAGAAAAAAGTGTTGTTCAAAAGTTTGAACAACAACTGTTCAAAAGTTTGAACAACAAAAACACGATGAAAATCTGTTCAAAAGTTTGAATAGAAAAAATGTGGAAAAAAGTGTTGTTCAAAAGTTTGAACCACAAAAACATGAAGAAAAGTGCTATTTAAAAGTTTGAACAACAAAAATGTGGAAAAAAGTGTTGTTCAAAAGTTTGAACAATAGAAAAAAGAAAAAGAAAAAGAAAGAAAAGAAAATCAAATCAACAACCATATTTACATATTTTACAATGAAGAAATAACTTTTATCATCATGAAGCTGCCAAGGGATTTCCCTCTTCAACTAAAACTTGCATGGTGGTGTCCTCACATATCTGCTGGTAGAAAGATTCTCTGGTAAGTGGTTTTTGGTAGAGGCATACCCGATGCCCATTTTCTTTAAAAGAAGAACCAGACCCATCAATGGTGGCCAACGTAAGGGTGCCATTATCATGTACTTTCTTTATTTCGTAAGGGCCTAGCCATCTAGTCTGCAGCTTGCCCGTGAAGTCTTGGAACCTAGAATCATATAGAAGTGCCTAGTCACCCTCATGGAATGTCTTTTCCTTAATAAGGGCATCGTGCCATTTAGCTCTTTGTTATTGAATAAGTGCAGTATGCTGTAGAGCCAATAATCGAATTTCATCTAATTCGTTCATTTGCTGTAACCTGTTAACCTGGGCTTCAGTTAAGTCTAGTCCTACCTCCTGGGCTATCCTTAGTGTTTGTATTTCAAATTCTATGGGGAAAATGGGTTCCTTACCAAATACCAGCTGATATGGAGAGTATCCAGTAGTGTTTCTCCAAGTTGTGTGATATGCCCACAAGGCCTCTGGCAGTCGAGAAGTCCTGTCTCGTCTATGTGATGAGACTGTCTTTGTTAAAATAGCTCCGATAACTTTGTTGGTGCTCTCTATCTGCGCGTTTGCCTGCGGGTAATACGAAGAGGTAATTCTGTGGGTAATGTGATGATTTTTTAGTGCAACAGCAATCTTGTGACACACGAATTGTGGCCCCCCATCAGTAATCACTTCTCTGGGTAAACCATACTGCACAAAAACTTCGAAAAGAAAGCTAATAACAGTTTTCTCTGTTGCTCTTGGTAACGCTACTGCTTCCACCAACTTAGTTACATATTCTATTGCAACCAATATATACAATTTCTGGTTGGATGATGGTTTGATCAGCCCAACAAAATTTAATGCCCAATGCTCAAAAGGTTCTATCACCAGCTGTGGATGCAGGGACATTTCATCAGATTGCCCAGTGCAGTCCATCCTTTGGCAACTATCGCATGCCTGAACAAATTTCTTAGCATCCTTAAAAATAGTGGGCCAGTAGTAGCCTATTCGTAGAATTTTATTTCGAGTTCTGCAGTCTGCAAAGTTTCCACCGCAAGGTCCTTCACGGAAAGCTTTTTAGATATCATAAATTTCGTCCTCTCTAATGCATCTATGGATGTGCATGTCAGCTTCTGTGTGGAAAAGATATCCCCCAATCTAGGAGAAATGAGTGTTTCACTACACAATCAATTTCCTTTCTCTGGATGTTAGATGTTTGGGCAATTTTCCCACTGCTAAGTAATTCACCACATCTGAATACCATGGTGTTTTTACGGCCACAACAAACAAATGTTCATCCGGGAACTGATCCTCCACTGCCACTCTATCATCTGTTCTTGGTACTCAGGAGAGGAAGTTTGCCACAAGGTTCTCCTTCCCTGGTCGATCCCTTATAGTTATGTCAAATTCCTGCAAAAGTAGTAACCAACATGTCACTCTTCCATTTGTGATAGGTTTGTTGGCTAAATATTTAATAGCAGAGTGGTCAATATACAGAAAGACAGGATATCTAGTTATATAGTGTCTAAATTTGTTTATAGCATAAATAACAGCTAGAAACTCTTTTTCTATGACTGTATAGTTCAACTCAACAGGAGTTAGGTTTTTGCTGATGTAATATATAGCATAGGGTTTCTTGTCTTCTTCTTGGCCAAGAACAGCTCCAATAGTTGTATCTGATGCATCTGATGAAATCTGGAAAGGTATATCCCAGTTCGGCCCTCATAATACTGGCGCTGTCGATACTAACCGTTTAAGATCTGTGAATGCAGTGTCACATTTATCAGTCCATATAAAATCAACATTCCTTGTCAAGACATGTAGAGGTGCAAAAATTTGTGAAAAATTCTTTATAAATCTATGATAATGTCCAACAAATCCCAAAAAACTACGTACCTCTGTTTGAGTGCAGGGAGTAGCTAATAAAAGGATTACCTGTATCTTTGTTGGATCTACCTGAATTCCAATTGTTGAAACATAATGACCCATAATTAGGCCCTATGTCATCATCATATGACATTTATCATGACTCAAGCATAGCCTAGTAGCAATACACTATTCTAGGACTTTCTCCAATATTTGAAATGCCTGATCAAAGTCATCCCTGTAGGGTGTAAAATCGTCCATGTACACCTCCAATCCTTCATTTATCATGTCTGCGAAAATACTGAGTATGGATCTTTGGAATGTAGCAGGTGTGTTGCACAATCCAAAAGGAAATACTCTGTAAGCAAATGTTCCCCACGGGCAGGGAAAAGTAGTTTTATCCTAGTCTTCAAGGGCAATCTGAATTTGGTTGTAGCCACTTAAGCCATACAGGAAAGAGAAGAATTTCTTCCCTGCCAGTGTATCCAGGTCCTAATCGATAAATGGAAGGGGAAAATGGTCTTTTTGTGTTTCTTTGTTGAGTTCTCTGTAGTCAATGCATATCCTCCATTTTCCATTCTTTTTGGGGACAACGACTAATGAGGAGACCCATTTACTGCCAGATATGGGATAAATAAAATTCACATCTAATAATTTTTGAAGTTCTTCTTTCACAATATCCTTTAGATGAGGATTTAATTACACTGCGGCTGTCAAATAGGTCTTGCATCCTTTTCAGTGTAGATGTGGTGCATACATAACTGAGGGTCAATCCCTTTCATTTTTGGGTAGTCCCATGCAAAATCCCATTTGTATTTCTTAAGGACTTGGATAAGTTTCTATTGTTGGTCACTACTCAGATTACTGTTGATGTTCAGGATCTTCCCTGGCTCGATTTCAATAAGTTTGCTATTATAGACAATGGTTGTTGGTATTGGTTGGTCATTGATATCTCTTAGGGAATATTCTTCAATTTCGTTGTCAAGGACTGCTTTAATCATGTGACATCTCAAATTAGACATCGTAGTAGGGTAATTGATAAAAGTATTAATGACATCGTCTTCTGTTTGGTTTTGAATTCAAGGGCATCTGCCATTGTCAATGTTGAACGAATATTTTCTGTTAAATATGTTACAGGTTTTTTCTGTTTTTTTACAATGGTTGGCTTGGCTGAGTGGGAGGGTATAAGACTAGATTCTTTACATCATTTCCTCGGGTTATGGTCATACTACCTGTCTGGACGTTGATATAAGCTTCAGTAGTTGCTAGCCAAGGCCTTCCTAATATTAAGGGATGCCCATCTAGCTGGTTCCTAGGGTTAATAATCAAAAAAACTGTCGGATATTCCCGAGTGTCTACAGAAACCATCACATCCAGTAATGTTCCTTCTGGCTTAATGATTGAGTGATCGACAAGTTCCAGCAAGGTAGTTGTTGGTTCCAAGGCTGTGATGCCAAGAATTTCGCAAGTTTTTGTTGTGAGAATGTTAATGGCTACCTGATCCAGGTGGATATTGGTGGCCACCTGCCAAGTCCACCTGGACCCCCACCATTGTCTTTCTCAGCATTTTTCAGTTTCCTTAATTGTAGCACAACTTACTATTTTTAGCAGTTTTTCGGGTCTTGAACTTCCGGAGCCATTTTGAGGCCCTAAACGACGTTTTTTTGGGAATCTAGGGGCAACATGGGTCCATGGACCGATGTTTCCCTTCCCAAAGTGGTAGTTCTCGGATAGATCTTTCTAACGAGCTATCGTACGCGTCAAACGGAGATCGTATGCCAAAGTTACGACCCCGGGAAATTGATGTACCAATTTACCCAAACGGGGCCCACAATTTGGCGTTTCATCTTCTAGGGTTAGGTTTCGGGATGTGAAGGGTTTTCCATTGTTTCTCAACAATAAATAGGCCTTCGAGCCTCATTGTAATACAATTTTTAGAATAGTTCAGAGGCATGTAGCCATCACACCTCTTCTCAGAGATAAGCTACCATCGCCCTAACTAGTTTATTGCCATTTCTATTTGTAAGCATATTTCAGTATTTTCCATTAACGAAATGAAGTATTATTTCCGCTGCATCTTTGTGTATATGGTTATCTCTGTAATTTGTTGCGTTCCTGTTTAAATCTGGATCAGTGGTATCAGAGCGGTCTGCTTTTTCTCTATTTTTCTTTGCATGTCCCCAACAAGGTCGGGATATAAGGAGTTAGGGCTTGAACTGGTTGAACCTTTGCAAGACCAGCCTCGCAAATCCCGACGGCCTCCCATGGCGGACGAGAAGAAAGACGAGGGGGCAGGAGATCCCATCAAAATCTTGCTCGAAGAAGCGCTCGAGCGACAACGGAACGCGATGATGGACAGCTTTGCGCAGATCCTTCCGCGGCTACCCAGAAGCGGCGCATCGGCTTCCAGCAGCTCCTTTGGAAACGCCACACCCTTTAAGGTACAAGTTAATTTTGAAATCCCCATATTCGAGGGTCAGATAGACGCCGATGCCGTAGATAAATGGTTAAATCTGCTAGAGGGTTATTTTTCTATTCATGAATTTTCGAGTCGGGAAAAGATTGTTTTTGCTCTTCTCAAAGCAGCCCCCCACGTCAAGGACTGGTGGGAAACCTACTGCGAGCAGAAGGATGAAAGTACTGGCTCACTATTTTCAGCCGCACCCACCTGAGATTCATTCCGGGATGCCATCAAGGAGCAGTACTACCCTGTCGGAAGCTATGAGGATGAATACATAAAGTGGACCACGCTGCGGCAGGGAAGGGACCAAGACGTGCCGGAGTTCACCAATCTTTTCCATACCCTTCGCACAAAGTTGGGTATCAAGGATTCAGAGCAACATTTGATACTCAAATACCGTGGCTGCCTGCACAAGTACATCCAGGAAGAAATACATTTCCTAAACATCCCCTCGCTCGGCGCAGCATACCGGTATGCCGTCAAGGTCGAGCAGAAGTTTAAACAAAAGAAGCGAGACTTTGGATCTGCGAATCCAAAGCAGGGGAAAGGTGCCCCTAAACCACAGAACAAAGGACAAAGCCAAGGCGGGACAGCCCAAGACAACCAGCCGAAGCTGCAAGCAAAGAGCAACGTCGCGAAGCCGAGAAAGGACACTGGAAAATGGTGCGAGTTCCATAAGAGCTCCACTCACAACACAAGTGAGTGTCGGGCCAAGCAGTCACTGGTGGCTGAGCTAAAGGTTTCAGAATCAGATGCATGTTCCGACTCTGAGTTAGAACCCGATAAGGGGTATGAAAAAGGGAAGCAGATCATTGATGCGGATCCCAGCGCCACTGTTGCTACCGCAAAGATCCAGAAAAATGAACCCGAAGATCCAGAGGAGGAGGAGCGTCTCTTCCACTCCCAGATGTGGGTAAAGGGCTCCCCGATACAGTTCATTGTTGATAGCGGGAGTCAAAAGAACCTCATTTCGGTAGAGGTCGTGAAGCGGTTGGGCTTACCGACCACAGCACATCCACAACCATACACCATTGGGTGGCTTCACCAAGGGCGAGATCTTCGCGTGAGCCAGCAATGTCGCCTTCCATACAACATCAAGCCCTTCACGGATGAGGTATTGTGTGACATTGCTCCCCTTGAAGTTTGTGATGTATTACTAGGACAACCATACTTGTGGAAGCGACATGTTGTGTATGAATCAAGGCCCCGTGCTGTTATTATTACATTGGGAAATAAGTTGTTCAGGATACCAGAGGTAGCACCACCTGCCGCCATCTCTTTGATTACTGCAAAACAATGCAGTAAGATCATTTCCAAAACCAGGAAATTTGTTTTCCTGATGATACGCCCTCAAGGGAAGAAGAAGACAGTGGCCGCGGCCTCCAAACGGGGTCCCTCTGCACGGCAGCTACAGATGGACAAGATTGTGGAGGAGTACGAAGACATCTTCACCTCCCCAGCAGGGGTTCCTCTGCACTGTCAAGTCAAGCACTCCATCGATCTGACCCCAGGTGCGCCGCTACCCAATGGACCAATTTATCGACGCTCCGTTCTGGAGAACAATGAAATCAAGAGGCAGATTCAGGAGCTCCTGCAGAAAGGTCACATCCGTCCGAGTTCTTCGCCCTGTGGGAGCCCGATAGTGTTGGTACAGAAGAAGGATGGGACGTGGAGACTCTGTATTGACTATCGGGCGCTGAACAAGATCACTGTCCGTAATAGGTACCCGATCCCGCAGATTGATGACCTCCTAGACCAACTAAAGGGGGCGAAATATTTCAGCAAGATCGATCTGAAGTCAGGATATCACCAGGTACCAATTGAACCCTCAGATGTGTGGAAGACTGCCTTCAAATCCAAGGAGGGCCTCTTCGAATGGTTGGTCATGCCTTTCGGATTGACGAATGCTCCTGCAACCTTTATGAGGCTAATGGATGACATCTTGCGGCCATTCACTAACTCCTTTGTAGTAGTATACTTGGATGACATTCTGATCTTCAGCCAGAGTTGGGAAGAGCACCTCCACCACATCCGACAGGTTCTCCAAACACTGCGGCAACACAAGCTATGTGCCAATTTGGAGAAATGCACTTTTGGCATGACCAAGGTTCAGTATCTGGGATACATCATTGATGAACAGGGGGTGCATGTCGATCCAGCCAAGGTCCAAGTCATTCGGGATTGGCCCTCTCCAACCACTCTAACTGAGCTCCGCAGCTTTCTAGGTCTTGTCAACTTCTACCGCAGGTTTGTGTTGGGATTTTCTCATATTTCTTGCCCCTTGAGTCAAGTCACCAAGGGCGGGGCGAAAGCAAAATTCTTTTGGTCTGAATCTCAACAGAAGGCATTCAGGGAGTTGAAGGATCGCCTCTGCACGACACCAGTGCTCGCGTTACCAGATTTACAACAACCATTTGAGGTCGAGACAGATGCCTCTGACTATGCTATCGGGGCAGTCTTTACTCAACATGGACATCCAGTGGCATATCACAGTGAAACACTTTCAGACACAGTCCAGAAGTACCCCACTTATGATAAAGAGATGTATTCCATTGTACATGCCTGCCGACAATGGAAGCATTACATTTTGGGGAAGGAAACGGTCATCCACATAGACCACCGACCTCTGCAGTTCATACAGACCCAAGGGAAATTGCAGAATGATCGCCATCAGAAGTGGTCTACATACCTGCAACAGTTTCACTTGAATATCAAGTATAAAAAGGGCAACACCAATAATGTTGCAGATTGCCTCAGTCGACCACCGATCATGGCGCTAACCACCGTGCTCAACTCTTGCGGGCACGAGACTTCTGATTGGCCACTTCTCTACAAAAGCGACCCAGAATTCGGCCACACATACCAGACACTCTTGGAGGGTCGGCAGGTTGCAGATTTTCACCTCCAGGATGCCCTATTATGCCACCTCGGTCACCTCTGTGTTCCTTCAAGCGAGCGTGCCAAGATGATTTGGGAAGCACACTACAGTCGGGCTGCTGGGCATTTCGGGGTCGAGAAAACAGTGGCAGTACTGCAAAACTATTTCTATTGGCCGAATCTTTGACAGGATGTTGGGAAGTACATCCGATCATGTACTGCCTGTGCCATTGCCAAACCGACCATTAAGAAGCAAGGCCTCTATACCCCGTTGCCTACCCCTAGCCGACCTTGGGAATCCATCTCCATGGATTACATGTCAGGCCTTCCTTCCACTAAGCATGGAAATGACTGTGTTTTTGTGGTCGTCGACAGGTTCTCAAAGATGGCCATTATGATGGCCTGCAAGAAGAATATCACAGCAGAAGCCACTGCTAAACTCTTCTTTGAACGAGTGTGGGTGCACTTTGGGATCCCACAGTCTATCATCTCAGATCGGGACAGTAAGTTTCTCAGCACCTTTTGGTCCAGTCTCTGGTCAATGTTGGACACCAAACTCACGAAGTCCACAGCCTTCCATCCTCAAACTGATTGCCAGACAGAGGTTGTCAATAGGATGATTGTGCACATTCTGCACATGTATAACTCAAAGCATCCACGCACATGGGACGAGAGCCTCCCCTACGTTCAGCACAGCTACAACCGAGCTCTTCACAGCTCCACTGGCCATAGCCCTTTTCAGGTGGGTTTGGGATTCCAGCCACTATGCCCCATTGATGTGGCCATGCCACTTGCAGCTACTCACATGAATTCAGCTCATGTCCAGTCTGAAACAGATAAGGCCACCAGCTTCATTGAGCGCATCCAACATATTCGCCAGCAGGTCCAGGACATTCTTGAGAAATCAAATGCCAAGTACAAGTAGCGACATGATCAACATCGGGTGCCACACAAGTTTCAGGTGGGCGACAAAGTTTGGTTACATTTGCAAAAGGAACGCCTTACTGGAGCCTATCGGAAATTGAGACCACTCCGATATGGTCCTTACACCATTACTAAGGCTATGGGAGACAATGCATTTGAGCTCAGCATTCCCCCATTCCTTGGCCTGCACCCAGTATTTAATGTGGACCGCCTTCGGCCATACTTTCCACCATTGCTAGACACATCCGATATTGCAGAACAGCTCACACCCACAGAATTAAATCCAAATTGCATGGAACAAGCTGCAACTGATCGGATCATGGACACACAGATCAAGAACACTCGCCAACAGAATATCCAACTATATCGAGTTGTCAAGGCGGGCCAACTCCTTCAGCAGGGCAAGTGGCTCACCAGGGAACAAGTTCAGCGGAAGTTTCCTCATCTCATGGGGGAGCTCAACGCAATGGGGACCATTGCTTCCTAAGGGGGGAGGAATGATCCAGGTGGATATTGGTGGCCACCTGCCAAGTCCACCTGGACCCCCACCATTGTCTTTCTCAGCATTTTCAGTTTCCTTAATTGTAGCACAACTTACTATTTTTAGCTGTTTTTCGGGTCCTGAACTTCCGGAGCCATTTTGAGACCCTAAACGACGTTTTTTTGGGAATCTGGGGGCAACATGGGTCCATGGACCGATGTTGCCCTTCCCAAAGTGGTAGTTCTCGGATAGATCTTTCTAACGAGCTATCGTACGCGTCAAACGGAGATCGTATGCCAAAGTTACGACCCCGGGAAATTGATGTACCAATTTACCCAAACGGGGCCCACAATTTGGCGTTTCATCTTCTAGGGTTAGGTTTCGGGATGTGAAGGGTTTTCCATTGTTTCTCAACAATAAATAGGCCTTCGAGCCTCATTGTAATACAGTTTTTAGAACATTTCAGAGGCATGTAGCCATCACATCTCTTCTCAGAGATAAGCTACCATCGCCCTAACTAGTTTATTGCCATTTCTGTTTGTAAGCATATTTCAGTATTTTCCATTAATGAAATGAAGTATTATTTCCACTGCATCTTTGTGTATATGGTTATCTCTGTAATTTGTTGCGTTCCTGTTTAAATCCAGATCACTACCCCTAAATTGACTAAAGCATTGGGAAAAGAGCGGCCATTTATCTAGACCATGACAATGGGGTTTCCCGGGTCTTCATATTTTATAGGTGTCTCTTTGCCTAGTAATAAATTAGACAAAGTCCCAACAACATGGACAGTTGGGGTTATTTTTGTTTTCCTCACAGACTTCTTTATACACAATTCTTTAATAGTTTTGGCATATATTGGAATGTCTTGAATAGCCTGGAGGAGGGGTATTTTTATATAGATATTCTTGAGTTCACCCAAAAGATCAAAATCAGGATATTCAATTGGTCGAGGTATTATCAATCTTTCTGGGAATGGGGGAGAAGAAGTTATGATTTTCTCGGGATCCTTCTGCCTGACTGTATCTTCTCCCTGCATTGTTTGTTGGCTATCTACAATCGAAGGCTTACCCAGATATGTCTCTTTGGTTTCAAGTTGCAGATTGTTATCCTCTTCTGGGGTAATTACGCATCCAGATCTTAGCTTAAGTTCATTACATTCTCTCGTCTCAACTTCAGGGTCGAGACTCTCAATAACTTGTACGGACTGGATGGGTCTATTGTTAGGCCGTATATTAGATTGAGGATTTTGTTGCAATTTGTAAGGTGCTGGTAAGGTTGGTTGAGATGGAGGAATTGTTCCAATAGGCTGGTTTGTGGATCATTGCCATTTCGGTTGCCAGTTCTGATTTTGTGAGGTAGAAGGGGACCATTGCGAGGGATAGGGGTTACTCTGCCAGAATGGTGGAGGATAAGAGGGATTTGACCAACTTGATTGATTGGGTCATCATGGCATAAAAAAGGCTTAAGGTGGCCAATTAGAGAAGGGTGGTTGATTCTTCCATGCTGTCCCTGGATATTGTTGAGAATTATATTGTGAGGAAGGAAAGAATGGAGAAGGGTCTATAGGCATACCTGTCGGTCGTGCTTGCCATTCACGACACTAGTTCATCAAATATACTAGTTCCACTTCCTCCTCGACTTCCTTGAAGACTGCTTTTAACCCAGGAAGTGATAGACAACTTTCTGTAGTATGCGTTTTAGAGAAAATGACACATGCCTATATCATATCTAGTGGACATTCTCTATGATGGTGTTTCTTCCTACATTGTGGATAGAAAATAGCCAAGTTTTGTTCTGCTTCGGCCTGCTTCTGTTTGGCTTGCATGATATCCAATTGTGTTGTCAGGGTCCCCAAGATATCAGTCTTGAAATCTTCGAGCAAATTACCAATTTCAACTCATGTAATGCTCCCTTTTAAGGTTCTATTATCTCTAGTGATCGCATCGCGCTCGGTTGGTTTCATCCTTGTACTGCCTCTGGAACACATGATACACAATTGTACAATATTGTCAAAATCTTCTTGATAAATATCCCCTTTCCCAATTAAGTTTAATGTTTCTACCCATTGGTCTTTCATAACTTTAATCATTGTGGTTTTAAGAACTTCAGGGGGTATATTTGGATAAGGAGATATTTGCAGATTATATTGAAAATGTTCTACATATTCTTCAAGAGTCGCGTTAGTCTTAGCTACCGTTTGAAAGATTTCATACCTCAGTTCTCTACTTCAGCAAAAATCTTGGTATTTTTTCAGAAAGGTTGTTTTCGTTTGTTCCTAGTCATTAATGGTACCTCCACCAAGCCCCATAAACCAACGCAGATCTGCTCCCTTTAGAGTAGAAGGAAACAACTTCAGTTTCTGGGGGTCAGTAGTGTAATCATTACCTCTACATAAAACATTGAATTCAAAAAGGAATGCATCGGGATCCTCTGAAGTTAGCCCATGAAAGATAGGAATATTCTGTAGCGGGATGGCTTTCATGGGAGCATTGACAACTGTGTCAACGATAGGATATTGTAGTGTAGAGGTTTGAGGCTGTCGTTGATTATTGGCCATTTGGTCAAAAATATGCCAATACTCTTCAGGGATTTCCGGAGCTGGAGATTTGTTCCTGGGAGGGCTAGAAGAGACTTGTAAAATGATTTTAACAACACTTCCTTGGTCTGGAATACTGGGGGTCCTCTGTTCAACCATTGTTTGAGGAGATTTGGGTTTTGATAATTTAGTACTACCTATTTCTCCTCCTCCTTCACAGAGGTTGCAAGAATTCCCTTCTTGTAAAGGGATAAACTACAAATTTTCAGTATTCTGAAAACTCTATTCAGACCCTTTAGTTTTGCTATGAATCTCAGCATTAGCTACAGATGGTGATATTGTGGGCTGAAGGGTTACAGTAGGATTTCTGGTGGAAACAATTCAGGATCCTACTGATGATGAGTCTTAGCTTTTCTTATGATCTCATTAATGAAGGTTGATCATCGAAGGGTCACTGATCCCTTGGATTTTTTGGATTTGTATGGAGGAATTATATCTTTTTCTGCTCTTTTCTTATTAATCATTCATACAAAAATAAAAACATTCATTTCTACTTGAATTCCTAAGCAAGTTTTGCTAAAAAGCGGGCAAGGGAGCAAGCACTTTACTTACTCGTACGCAGGTTCTTACCTTCCGTTTTTAATACCCAGTTCTTTCACAACAAATAAACATCAAATTTCTATTTCTACTTTCAGTTCCTACCTAATTGTGCTGAAAAGTGGGCGAGGGAGAAAGCATTTTACTTACCTGTACGCTGATCCTTACCTTCTGTTTTTAATACCCAATTCTTTCCCAGCAGCAACTATCAAACATACATCACTCTTCTGTGAAATGGAAACACTCTCCCTAGCAGTGACGCAAAAATGTTGGGTGCTATAAGGTGTCTTTAAAAACTCCTAATTGCCTCACATTAATCATCAACCTGGGTACGCCTTTCTGTTCCAAGAGTGTACACAATATGTGAAAATGTTATATCTATGGAGAGTAATGAATTGGGATAATTTATTAACTTAAATACAAGAGTAAATAGATTAAATCATAAATCTCAAGCTTGTAACTTCAGGAAAAATAATATATCTAAGCATCAAAACTCAACCTTAATCAGAAATAAGACTCAATCTTAATCAAGGGATTCTAAATACAATCGCATCAACTGAGTGCTTGTAGCAATCACAGAGCTCTTCTAGCTGATTCTAAACTACTGTGGAAGAATAAAGCATTCAATTCAATCAATAACACTTCTATCTTTTAATGAACCAGAAATAACCCTCTCCTAATGATTAATTCAATCCACAACATAAGTAAATGAAATCGATTAGCAGAATTAAGAAGCAATGAAATACATACATGAATTCCAAACCAATGAAAGTAAATCGTCTGTAAAACTATAAAGCAGAGTAATTAAACTTGCGGTAAAGGAAAAGCAAAAACACAGGGAACAACAGTGGAATCCACTAGTGACCGAGCCTAAGCTGCTAGCGAATACTACTTAACTACTTCAGAATATCACAAGGGAAAAACAAATCAACTCATGTATTAATCATCAAATTCAAATGTCATTACAATGTGCTGTCTTCTTCAAAATTACACTTTGTATTTATGAAATTACTCTTCTTCAAAAGAGCGAGAAGTTCCCTTTTATAATCAAGAAGTAAAAGAGATAAACGTGATCCCTTGGTATCGGGAGATCCTAAGGGATTCACAACTAAATGCTATTATCAGACAACATTTCAACTTATGTTGATCCTCTTGATCTATTCCTTGATTCGTCCGCATAAGACGTGCTCCTTTTCCTTTGTTTAGCATTTGTTGTTCCATCTTCTGAACATCATTTGTTCCCTTTGCCAATTTCTGTATAAAAACAACGAAAGTTAGCTTTGCTTAGTTGAACCGTATCAAAAGCGATTTTATTCATTTCTCATCAAAGTTTTATCGCAATCTTACTATATTAGGGCACAAATGCGTAAAGAAAGAAGGAAAAAGATAGTGTAATCAAGAGTAAACTTATACCCATTGTACGACCCAACAACTTGCTGCTTAAAGGCCAAGTTCTTCATCTCAAAATATCGATTCTTTCATGGCTAGGGGAAGGGATGCTATCATGGAAGGCATTGCAAGACAAGCATCAACTCAACTAGGACCCATTCATTGTTAGAATATCATTGTTTGATAGAACCCATCTTGAGAGATTTATCTCAAAATTTTAGCAGATCATTGTTTGATTAAACTGTGATGGTCATCGGTAGAGATAGACATACATACCCAAGTTATTTCTACATAAACAAAAAAATTATTCATTAATATTTCTCACATACATCCACCTGATTTATTTCCCTTGGATTTCACACATTACAGTGACCCAACTACAGGTATATAAGAACCACTCTTACTAAATATGGAACCAGGAAAACTCTAACTGGACTTGATTCTCCCCAACTATCTGCTTCATGCAAACTCAGCGACACTGCACTTATCTCAAACCTTCATGCATCACTTGACTTAACTCCCTTAACTTAAGTCATCATGCATTGCATTCCCACATGAGTAATTACTATTTCTAACACTCCACCCTAATTATCACTGTATGACTCAAACTTAACTTAATCATGACTCAACATAAATTAAACATGCTTCCTGGTCTAAGTCTTAGCTAGTCTTACAGTGACGCAATTTTGTTTTTATAATTTTAGATTTCTTTTCTGTTTCTTCCAGATTCTATATCCTTGAAACTGGTTCATTCTTTGTTGTGATTTCTTGTTGTAGGCTCCATATTTCTTCACTTCCCGCTGCTACAATTTTTCTTCGTCTTCTCTTGTATTTGTTCTCAGAAAAAATTTAAGCTTTATGAGTCTTTCTTCTAGAACTTCTGAGTATTCAAATATTATTTCACTCATGGACTGAGACCACAACTCTTCATCTTCGAATTGTGAAATTCACTTTTCTTCTTGTGCTTGATATTCCTAATCTTCTTTTTGTTAGATTTATTGATAGCAGAATATGATCTCTTCTTGAAACTATTGTTGAAGATTGTTTCAATACTTTTTTCTTCTTCTTTAGAAACATCCATATCCTTTCCTGTATCTTTTTTTTTGTTATTCAACGAGATAAAAAAAAAGAAGAACAGATAGATCAACAACTTGAAGATTAGCCTCTTCAAGGGGGCAACCTCCTTTACATCACATAAATTAACAATTCTTGTATGATACAAATGAAAAGACCTCCTTGGTATATATAGGAGTCTATGGGATCACAATGTAATCAAAGACTACATAACAATAGAAATAAGGGGGAAAAACTAATAATAACAATAAGGGGGATACATTAGTATTATAGGGACTTAACATGCCCCTCTCCTTCAAAAAGGTGTTGTCCTCAATGCTTGAGTAGTTATGGGATTCTTTTCTTCTCTTTTATTGGACTGTTATCATGCTTAACTGCAAACTCAAAATCAATGTTAAAAACATATTCATTATGTTATGTAGAGAGATATTTCTTTGGTTCTTCTTTCTTCTCTTCCTTTGCCAGCTCTTCCTCTTTCTTCTTTGCCTCTTCAACTGCATTGAGGATATATTCCACTACTATGTAGTCAGTGGATAATCTCATCAAAAACTCTTGGATCACTTTATCCTCTTCTTGATCTTCAATTGCTGCAACATCACACACCACTTCATGAGAAATTCCAATTTTTGCTTCATAACTTGCTACTACAGTGGAAACTTCAACCTTCAATTCTTCATCAAACAGTTAAAAATAATCAATATTATTTTATATTAATGGAGAAATGGTTACATAGTTGTAACGTATCTCCTTAGTTTAGGATTTGTTCCTAGAGTTTAGGAGTTTGATTACAACTACCTGATTTCTAGTGATGTATTTAATATTGTAATGTTCATTTGATGTAATGTAGAGTGAACGGAGAGAGAGTCTCTTCTTTGTTTGAGTGCAGTCTCCAGGTGCAGTACTCACCTGTGAGCTGCAACTCCTTCATTTAATTCAAAGTCTGATTTTTATCTTGGTATCAGAGCTTAGGGTAGAGATAGCCTTAATTTTTTTTTTTAGGGATGCATCATTAAATTACATATCTGTAGTGGTAGGAGAGCATGTAAGTGTATCTGTATGATCAGGTGGAACTACAGTAACACATGGAGCGAAGGGTCTCAGATGACTGATCATCTCTGAGCCGAAGAAAGGGTTGAAGCAGCAGTTGGCGCGGGTTTTTCGCAGACAGTCGCGCTAATAAAGAATAGAACAAGTGGATGGCACGGTTTTTTAGGGGATAAACGTGCCAGCGCACCGGAAAGGTACATTGTCGTGGATTTTTATCTGATAATTGCGCCAGAAAACGTGCCTGCGTGGTTTTTATCCTGGCGCGGATTTTTCGCTATGAAGAAGCGCCTTTGATTAGAAAGAAGCGCCAACCTCTTTCTCTTTGAGAAATCTGCAATATTTTGCATATCATTCTTGCCCGGTGGTGGCACGCGGAGAGTTCTTCTCGGTGGCAGCAGTTTTGATTTGCCCAGTGGTGGCAAATTGAGGTTCCGAGATCCGCTCGGTGGTAGCAGATCGGACCTGCCCGGTGGTGGCAAATTAGAGCTCTGTGATTTGTTCGGTGGTAGCAGATCGGATTTGCCCGGTGGTGGCGCAATGCAGCTCCTCGATTTGTTCGGTGGCAGCAGATCGGATTTTCCCGGTGGTGGCGCATTGGAGTTGTTTTTGATCTGTTCGGTGGTAGCATATCAAATTTTCCCGGTGGTGGCACATTGAAGTTCCTGATCAATTCGGTGGCAACAGATCGGACTTGCCCAGTGGTGGCCGATTGAAGTGTTCAGTTGTATAGAAATGAAAAACAATATAGAATCATATCTCCACGAGTCTGGCAAACTCGATGGAACGAATTTCTCCAACTGGAAGTTCAAAATACAAACTTTGCTGGAGAGCGTAAATGCATGGTCGATCATCATGGGAGATGAGCAGAGATCTGGAACAGAGACCCAAGAACAAGACTGGGATAAAAGGGAAATGAAAGCGAAGGTTATATTAAAGATGTCTGTCAA
Organism: Pinus tabuliformis; assembly: GCA_031772625.1. Taxonomy (NCBI): domain Eukaryota; kingdom Viridiplantae; phylum Streptophyta; class Pinopsida; order Pinales; family Pinaceae; genus Pinus; species Pinus tabuliformis. The sequence goes on along the minus strand of CM062809.1, from coordinate 843,852,524 downwards.
GGACAATATTATCGCACATATCAGAGAATCCAAATCGGCCACTGATATTTGGACAACGATCAAAAAATACGAGACACAGAATACAAATCGTGTTCTGGCACTCAAGGGAAAATTGTTTGCATTGAAGATGGAGGAGAATGAGTCCGTTGTTGGATTCATGGACAGAGTTAAGGACCTGAGTGACAAATTGGGAGCTATTGGAGAGAAGGTGTCCAACTCAGATCTAGTCACACTCACATTGAACAGAATGACTGATGAATACCAGACGTTCATCATAGGACTGTCAGCAAGAGAAAAAGCCCCTTCATTTTATGCGCTGACAGCGATTCTGCTCGAGGAGGAGGAGTGACGACGGAATCTAAAAACTCAGAGCAATGACCTTGCTCTGATGGCGAAAAGGCGACAGTACAGAGGGAAGCAGCACCAGTACCAACATCAGCACCAGCAACCGCAGCAGCAGCAACAGAAAGAAGCCAACACATTTCAAAAGAGATCATTTAGAGGTATGACTGATAACTATGTTAAGAAATGTTTTTACTGTGGAAAACCTGGTCATCAGATTAAAGAATGCTATAAGACGCAGGCGGATGAGAAAATAAGCAAACAGAGGAAACACCAGGGCTATTTTGCTGGAGAAGAGGAGGACCACAGCCATGATCTTCGACTATTCACAGTCGATTGTGCTCTTTCAGCATCAAAGGGAGATGAGGACGACATATGGTATGTCAACTCTAGCGCATCCTCACATATGACTGGTAAGAAGGACTGTTTTGAATTTCTTGAAGAAACTGCATGTGGATCAAAAATTTATCTAGGAGATGAAAGTGGGTATGAGATCAAAGGATATGGTGATATTCCTGTGAAGCTACCTAGTGGTGACATTAAACATCTTAAAAATGTATTATATGTTCCAGGAATTAAGAAAAATTTGATCTCTGTCTCAATGATTACAGACCAGGACATGCAAGTGAAATTCTTTAAGAATAATTGTGTCATTAAGGATATCTAGATGGTAACAGTTGCAACAGGAGTGCGCGTGCGGAACTTGTATAGATTGGATGCAAAGAGTATGCCACGACAAGCAATGGTTGCAGCTGGATCAACAGTCAAAAATATCTGGCATCAGAGATTCGGCCATCTCAATTTGCAAGACCTCATCTTACTTCAAAAGAAAGGTATGGTCGATGGACTCCCTGTTTTTCATAATGTCAAGCTGGAATGTGATGGATGTGCATTAGGGAAAATGCATAGAGAAGAGTTCCCTTTGCATGTCAACATAAAGGAAAGAGACATTCTAGAACTAGTGCATACATATATTTGTGGACCTATGCAAACTAGGTCTTTAGGAGGAGCATATTACTTTCTGTTGTTTACAGATGATTGCACTAGGTTTTCATGGGTGTACTTTCTAAGTAAAAAGAGTCAAGCCTTTCGGTACTTTAAAGAGTTTAAAGCTATGATAGAGAACCAAATAGGAAAAAGGATAAAGATTCTCCTCTCGGACCAAGGGGGAGAATACAAGTTAGGAGAGTTCATGAACTTCTGCAAGTAGCATGGGATTATGCAGCAATTCACAGTGCCACACACTCCACAACAGAATGGAGTAGCAGAACGGAAGAACAGAACCCTTGTGGAGTGCGCCAGAAGTATGCTTCAAGGTAAGGGTCTATCAAATGGTCTTTGGGCAGAAGCTATTAACACTGTTGTTTATTTAAAGAATAGGAGTCCTACTAAATGTCTAGTTTTCATAACCCCTTTTGAAGCATTGTTTGGACTCAAGCCAGTAGTTAGTCATTTAAGAATATTTGGATCAAAAGCTTATGCTCATATACCGAAAGCAGATAGGAAGAAGTTAGACCCCAAAGCCCTGAAATGTATATTTGTTGGATATGGCACTGAGTATAAGGCATACAAGTTATATAATCCTGTGACTCATAAAGTTTTTGCAAGTAGAGATGTTATTTTTCATGAACAGGCTGAAGATGGAGAGGAAGATTCTAACAGTGATAGCCACATTCCACTGTTAATAGAAGTAAACAGTGAAGAACATGAAGAGCAGGAGCAGCAGTAGAAACAGGAAGAAGAAGCAACAGATGGTATAATAAGTGATGATGCAAGCCCGGAAAGCGCTGAAACAGATAGAGTTGAGGTAAGTCCTCCACCTAGAAGATCAGGTAGGAAGACTAGACTACCTGCTAAATTGAGAGACTATACTTTAATGTCTAAAATATTAAACATTGTAGAACCTACAAACTATGAAGAAGCAAGTAAATCAGATGCATGGAGGGCTGCAATGCATGAGGAAATTGAATCAATATATAGAAACCATACTTGGGATTTAGTTGAGTTGCCTGAATGAGAAACCCCTATAGGATGTAAGTGGCTATGTAAACCAAAGATAAATGCAGATGGGAGTGTAGAAAAATTCAAAGCTAGACTGGTAGCAAAGGGTTACTCACAACAAGAAGGAATATATTTCGATGACACCTTTGCCCCTGTATCTAAATTAAATGCAATTAGAATGTTAATTTCTTTAACAACAAAATATAAATGGAAGCTACACCAGCTAGATGTTAAGTCTGCATTTCTAAATGGTGAATTAAAGGAAGAAATCTATTTAGTACAGCCTCCTGGTTTTGTGAAAAAGGGGCAGGAGCGTTTAGTGTGTAAATTGCATAAGGCACTTTATGGTTTGAAACAAGCACCCAGGTCATGGTATGAGAAAATTGATTCATTTTTTATACAGCATGGCTTTCATAAGAGCCTCAACGATCCAAACCTATATACCAAGTTAAATAAATAGAGGCAGATTATTTTGATTTCTTTGTATGTGGATGACATGATCATAACAGGAAATGTAAATAATTTGATCAAATAAATCAAGCAGAAAATGTCACAAGTATTTGAAATGAGAGACCTTGGAGATCTTCATTATTGATTAGGTTTGGAGGTATGGAAAGAATCTGGTCAAAATTTTCTTACTCAAGGGAAGTATGCCAGAACCCTGTTGGAAAGATTCAGAATGGAGCAGTGCAAAAGAGCAGCAACACCATTGCAGCAAAATTTAAAGTTAAGCAGTGACGATGGCACAAAACAGGTGGATGCCACTTTGTACAGACAGCTAGTGGGAAGTTTGATATATCTCACGACAACTAGACCTGATCTGGCATATTCTGTTAGTGTGCTGAGCCAGTTCATGTCCAAACCACTTGAAAGTCACTAGATTACAGCAAAATGTGTGTTGAGGTACGTTAGTGGTACTTGTAATTATGGTATTTTATACACTGACATTTCTGATGTTACTTTAGCAGGTTATTCAGATTCTGATTGGGCAGGTAACCTAGACGATCGAAGATCCATCATAGGTTACGCATTTAGTATTGGATCTAGGGTTATTTCGTGGGGTAGCAGAAAGCAAAGTACTATAGCACTATCATCATGTGAAGCTGAGTACCAAGCATTGTATGCAGCCGCATGCGAAGCTATCTGGTTGAGGAGATTGCTAAGTGATGCAGGTGAAGGACAGAAATAAGAAACCAACATCAAAACTGACAACCAGAGCACAATCAAACTTGCATACAATCTAGTTTTCCATAAAAATACCAAACATATTGACACTCAGTTTCACTTTGTTCGAGAAAAGATACAGTTTAAAGAAATATGTGTGGAGTATTGTAACACTTGTGATAATTTCGCTGATATTTTTACTAAGCCTCTAGGGCGAGTAAATTTTGAATTATTTAGAGGGATGTTAGGAGTGTAGAATAACCCTTTCTCCATTAAGGGGGGGAGTTAAAAATAATCAATATTATTTTGTATTAATGGAGAAATGGTTACATAGTTGTAACGTATCTCCTTAGTTTAGGATTTATTCCTAGAGTTTAGGAGTTTGTTTACAACTACCTGATTTCTAGTGATGTATTTAATATTGTAATATTCATTTGATGTAATGTAGAGTGAACGGAGAGAGAGTCTCTTCTTTGTTTGAGTGCAGTCTCCAGGTGCAGTACTCACCTGTGAGCTGCAACTCCTTCATTTAATTCAAATTCTGATTTTTATCTCAAACATGATACTTTCCGTATTGCCATAATCATTCTCTGTCTAAAAAAAATATATAAAAAATTACATCAACATAATTCTCATTCACTCTATCATGGGATATTGAAGCATGCATGTTCTCATTAATAATTTCAACTTTACCAAATTCATCAGTTGCTACTAAATTTATGAGAGATGCACTCTCATCTCTGCAAACCATTAATTCATATGACAAACTCTCTTTTTTATTCTCCAAAATAAATGTCTCAACCTGTGATGCAAAGAGGTCATCATCAATTGTAATCTTACCATCATCAACAAGGCATATTGCTGGATTCACCAATTCGCAACTCAATTAAGAATCAACATCCACATGTATCTTGTCACGATGGTATTCGCCATCATATTCACCATCCACGTGAATATGCTCTTGCTCTACTTCACACACAAAAGCTTCAACTTCTCTCTATGAAATATTTTATATGTCTTCTTAATCCATATGGACATCTACATAATGGGTCTCATTTTTACAGTCTTCACGACCATAATCCACCTTTGAGTGGGATTCTCCAAGCTATGTTGTCCTCCAAGAGTCTTTCTCATATACTATCATATTTGTGGTTGACTTCTTTATTGATTTTTCAACAGATTCTGGCGCATCTTGTTCTTGCATGTCACATTCCTTTGTACCAAATTCTTCTTCTAGGATCTTTTATGCTTCCTAGCAATATGTAGTGTTTGCTGCTGATCTAGGTGGCTCTAAAAATAGAAGTGGAATTGAAAAATCTCAAAAATCAAAGTCATTGGATTGAAGTGAAAGAAAGACGAGATCGTATTTCTTGTTGTCCTGGTTCCAATCCAGTGAACGACACTCAAATCCTAGTTTGCATGCTCAAGACATTCACGGTCAAATTTATGGTCAAACTAGGTCAAGTGGCAGTCACTAACAAAGCAACAATTTTGCAAAGGGACGACGCATGAAATCTGACAGTTGGAATAGGCGAATTTTTCGTCTCTTTATTTTTTTCTAGTGACCCTGGAAACTCGGTGAAATATTTTTGTATAGTTAGGCCTATATATATATATATATATATATATATATATAGTTCAGTTAGCGACCAACTAACTCTACCAACTTAATGGTTATTTTAATCAAACCATATAATATATATGGGTTCGGCCACTGGATACCTAGGCTTGCCCAACCATATAATGGCTACAACGGAGGAGCCAGTGGGGCTCAAACCTACTCGACCTAGGTGGGGCGGCTGATCAATGGACGACCTTAGATTTGAACGGCAACAAAATTGCCGAAAAAGTTATTTCATGTATTCAAACGAACTCGCACAAAAATTTAATGCAGACATGCCATAACGACGGTCCTGTGGCGTTGGACCCTGGTACCTCCCCAACCGAATGCCTTAACACAACACCACCAACCAACGTGTCATTGGCCTAACCTTTGTTACCTCTTCCCTCATTGTACTAGTTAAACCCCATCATTTGTCCAAGCACAAGGAGGAGTGGCAAGCCCACAACATAAGAGGTTGAGTGCAGATGGAACCAGGAATGTGCTTAGGCGAGCATGGATTTCAAGAAAAATTCCTAAGGAATCTTGGGATAATATTTTTGTAGGGAATCTTAAGGGAATCTGAAGATTCCATGGAGCTCCAAAGGTCACTTTCTCAAAATATGGTCAATTTTATAGTTGTTTGACACAATTTCATGCCACGAATCCAATGGTGATGTCTGTTTTTTCATATGAGCTTTTCATTTTTAGTCCATGTCGGAAATTGGAGTTGTAAGGGTCATTTATGTAAATTTGATTGTAATTCATTTTTGCTGCCATTTAATGAGAGATCCCTCCCACTTTGAGAAGGGCCCAGAGACGTAACCCACCCTAGGTGAACTCTGTAATAAAATCATTTTTTGCTTTTGATTTCATGGTTTCTTTCGATTTCCACTTATTTTTATGTGGTTAAATTAATTAGTTGCATGCGCTTTTATATGCAATTATGGATGCATCGATGAAGTAAAAGATTTGGATCAAGTTTGGTATCAGAGAAACTCTTCTTGAAGTGAGTTGCATGAGTGAATGCTAACCAGGATCAAGCTCCAAAGAGGAGAAGGGAAACTTAAATCCTTTGATCCTAAAGCAAGACGTGCACCATGAAGATGAAACATGGTAAATGAGGAAGCTTGAATTGAGGAAGAGAGAAATTATGGCAAGATATTCTTCACCATGGTATAGAAAGTTGACAAGTTGTTTGCAGAGTATGGGAAGACAATCAAGCCCAAGAAGAAAGAACCAGATGACCATGCATTTGTAAATCATGAAGGTGGAAGAGGAGAGCTTCCTGAACCACCCTCTCCATCCTTTAGTGACAATTCTTCTTCTTATGTTTCTCATCACTCTAACAGGTATCATAGGAATACATCTACGAAGACATATTTTTAGCTAGATGTGAAGTTTGATTTTCCCACATATAATGGAGAATGTAATGAAGAGAAACTAAAAAATTGTATTAGACAAATCGAGGTTTATTTCTAGATTCAGTAGATCGAGGAAGATGAGGCCAAGATCAGATTAGCATCTCTTTGACTGAGCGGCACTGCTCTCGTCTAGTGGGAGATTAAGTTGTAGAAAAACAAGAAAAACTTGGGTAATCCCTTTAATTCTTGGTCTAATTTTTTTCTGCATTAAAATACCATTTTTATCATTTGGGTTATTGACAAAAGGCTTTAATGGAATGGAAATATTTGATACAAGGAAAGGGTCAAATGTACAAAGTTTCATAGAAGAGTTTATAAAACAATCGTTGAATTTGAGTATTTTAATTGATTCACCAGAAACAATAAAAAATTATATTGGTGCTTTACATAGTTACATCAAGCATTCTTTGTTGTTATTTGAGCCTACTACTATTGATACAGCCAGTGTGAAGGCCATTCACATTGAAAGTAGGGGAAAGAATGATAAATAAGAGCAATGAAAGAATTCATATTTCAAACCTCATAATGGCAAGTTGAGAGGAAAAGGCAAGGGAAAGGACAAGAAGGTAGCTACAACCATGAAGGAGGAAGGAGAAAAGTCATCTTGCGCACATTGCAAGAAGGAAGGCCATGATGATGAACATTGTTGGAAGTTGCATCTCGAGTTGAAACCAAAGTGATTTGGTGGAAAGAACAATAAAAAAGATGGTGGAAATAGTACAACAGGACCTTGGATTTGATTGTGGTGACAAGACAGACATCACAACAGTGGGCATACAAGGTACTCTCTCTCTTCATGATAATGAAAACTTTGAATTGCATGCAAGCACAAGTTCTTCAAATCAGTATCTTGTTAATGAACGAAAGAGGACTGAATTGTTCCACATTAGAGTCATAATGAAACATACTAAAGTGGAAACCTTGTTTGATCTGGGCTCACAAGAAAATTTGATTTCAAAATCCTTGGTTAAGAAGTTAGGGTTAGAAAACAAGCCTCATCTCACACCCTACCCTCTTGGTTGGGTGTGTGATAAAGGAAAATTACATGTAACCAGGCAGCGTAGAGCTAGATTTGTGATTGCATCCAAACTAGTAGATGAGGTTGATCTTGATGTTGTACCCTTGGATATCTATGTTATTGTATTGGGGAGTCCATATTTGTATGATAGGAAATAAATTTTCTTTCACCATTAAAACAAGTATCATATCACGAAAGATGAGGTGGAATAAATTTTTGGAGATCATCGTGCCAAAATCAATGCCAGTATTGTAAGTGTAGGTCAGATGAAGAAATTTATCAATTTCACTAAAGGGTGAATGCTCATGGTTATGAAAGTAAAAGATGCAGAGACATCTGAATCTTTCCAAGGTTGTGATCCCACTCATAAAAAGGAATCATATGAAATTGTTTCTAACTATAATGGGATTTTTCAAGAACCAAGTGGGTTGCCTCCAAATCGTGATATCCAACATGAGATTCACTTGCAGCAGGATGCTCCTTTACCCATCATTGGTATGTATAGGTTGTCATCCATTGAGATGGAGGAGATAAAGAAGCAGGTGCAGGAAATGCTAAACCAAGGGATCATAAGGCCAAGTTCTTCTCCATGTGGTTCACCTATCATGTTGGTGCCAAAGAAGGATGACAGATGGAGGATGTACGCAAAATACATGGAACTCAAAAAAGTAACGCTGAATAATTAGTACCCTCTCCCTCACATTGATGATTTATTAGATCAAGTGAAAAGTGTTGTCTATTTCACAAAACTAGACTTACACAATGACTATCATCAGGTGAGGATTGTAGAACAAGATATATGGAAGACTAAAATCAAGACAAAACATGGGTTTTTGAATGGATGGTGATGCCATTCAGACTATGCAATGCTCCAACCACATTCATGAGGGTGATGAATGATATTTTCAGACCTTTTCTTGATGATTTTGTACTTGTATATCTTGATGACTTTTTTATTTTCAGTATAAGATGGGAAGATCATGCGAGTCATGTTAAAAAGGTGTTTGATGCTTTGCAAAAAGAAAAGTTGTGTGTCAAAATGTCTAAGTGTGAATTTGGTAAGACCTTTTTGGTTTACTTCGGTCACATTGTTGGAGGTGGATAATTCAAAATAGATCCTTATAAAATTGATGTGATCTAAAGTGGCCTAAACCCACTAATGTTATAGAGGATCATAGCTTTTTGGGTGTAGTACAGTACTGGAGAAGTTTCATTTCCAACTTCTCTGTCATTGCACCCCCCTTACATGCATTGACAAGTGTGAAGAAAACCTTTCAGTGTGAAGGAAAGTAGTAGAAATATTTTGATATGCTGAAAGAGAAGATCAGTACCGCACCAGTTTTGGCCTTACTTGACCTCCAACAACCTTTTGAGATTGAGACAGATTCCAGTGGGTACGCCATGGGAGAAATGTTGATGTAGCAGAGGAAACCTGTATGTTACCATTAAGATACATTCTCCCAAGATGTTGTGAACTATCCCACATATGAAAAGGATTTGTATGCCTTGGTTCAAAGTGTGAAGAAGTGGAAGCACTATTTGATTAGCAAGGAGACTATCATTCACAAAGATCACTAGCACTCACAGTACCTCTGGTCGCAAACCAAGCTTCAATAAGCATGTAATTTCATATGGATGGGATTCTTCCAGCAGTGTCACTTGGTAATAAAATACAAGAAGGGAACCAACAGCAAAGTGGAAGATATGATTTCTTGCACTCATATTTCTACATCTATAGTTTTGCAAAATGATTCTTTATATTTTGAAATTAATGCTGAAAAGTATGATGATGACGATGATTTTAAGGAGATTTATGAAAAACTAACGCATGGATTGCAGGTGAATAATTACCATTTGCAGGGAAAATTGTTGTATTACCTTGAAAAACTTTGTATCCCCACTAATGATAGAATACATGTAATCAGAGAGGCACATACCTCTCTTATGTCAAGTCATTTTGGTGTAGGGAAAACTTTGTCATTTATAGAGGTTGTGTTATTGGCCTCACATGAAGAATATTGTGACTTGATATGTGAAGGGATGTGTGTCTTGTTTAGTTAGCAAGCCCACTAATAAAAAAATGGGTCCCTGCACACCACTCTCTATTCTGAGTCATCCATGGGAAAGTGTGTCAATGGATTTTATAGGAAGTTTACTTTGTCTAGGAGAGGTCATGACTATTTGTATGTCATTGTGGATCGATTTAGAAAAATGTGTGTCTTAATGCCTTGTAAAAAGTAGGCCACTGTAGAGAAAAATGCTCATCTCTTCTTCCAATTTGTTTGCCTAATCAATGAGAAGAATCTATTCAATGTCCCTGCCTATTGGTCACTAAAGACTCATCTTAAACCAATAGTGATAGGGAAAAGGTAACTCGACCTAATTTAACCCGTCAGAACCACCATTTCAATGGAAAGGGAGTTTCTTTAAGGTTCAGACCCGGTTGTCTCCCTTATAGTATTGTAGGTTGAGAATTTCGTGTCTTCAACATTTTTGGCGCTAGAAGGAGGGCCTCAAACTTGTTGTCTATTGGAGTTTTTTTATTTTAACATTTTATTTTTATTACAATGTCTCCTCTTAAACTTCCCATTTGGAGTTGTATTTCTGGGCATGCATCTGCCAATACTCCACTAGAAATAGTAAGACACTTCTCAAATGGAAAGTTTAATGGTAAGAGGAATGCTTCTGCATTTGGTCATGTGTTACAATTCATTCAAAATTAAAAATTGTACTTTTAATGATATTGATGAAGGTATTTTATGCAAGATTTTTACTCTTACATTCTTGGCAAAAGCCAGAAGCTGGCGTCAATCGCTTCCAGTTGCCTCAAGTCATAACTGGGATCAATTTATTATAATGTTCCTATGTAAATTTGATGGCTATGACTATGAAAAAGTATGTGACGAAATTGAAGATCTATGAAGTTTTGAAAATGAATCTTTTATTGATTTTACCATTAGATTTCATTTAAATTGCTTGAGATTTAAAATTGAAGATAAACCTTCGGAAGATGAATTATTAGATTGGCGTGAATATATTTACTCTCTTCCTCCCATTCACAATCCATGTGAAATTATTGCAAGATTAGCTCAAGATTCTCCCAAATTTATTAGTATAATTGAGAATTCCAATATGGAGGTGCAAACTAATGATGATGAAGTGGCCTCTAATATGTACGATCAATTCCTTCATTTTTTTCACACTTCCTACAATGTTAATAATGACTAGGATGCACCTTCACATTTCAATGAATCCTAATCACAAGGCTTGGAAAATTTTACTATTCAAATACAAGAAGATACTAGCAACAATATTGGAGAAGAAGCTACCTCGAAACCAGAAAATCACTATGAGTTACATTCAAAAAGTCAGATCATAAATCAGCAAGTACAAGAAGAAATTCAAACTTCCAATAATATGCAACATTCTGTACAAATTTCTGAATTCTTTCAAGATGATCAAATTTCAAATTCGTGGCAACCAAAAAATATTCTTCAAGAAAGCACTGTTAATCAATTGAATGATAAAAAATCTTCAATTTGTAATGAAGAAAATACAAACGGGGAATATTGTAGATTCATTTCTTTAGATTCAGATTTTTCCCTTTATCCCAATATTTTTTTTGATAGTAATTTACCTTCTCATTGCATGAATATTGTTCTAGAAAGCAGTGAGACCGATTCAAATAATATCCCTATTAGTTTTTATCGGGATAAAGAATTATTTATTAATCATTCTTCAAACATTGATGAACCTCAACTTAAGTTTCCTTCTTGTTTTGATTTGTCAGATGGGAATGAAGAAAATTTCAAAGAATTTCATGAAGTTATTTATGATAATTATTCTGGCATTGAGAAAATTGAAACATCTTCTGCTCAAATAAATTCCCATGATCAGAGATCAATCATATGTGGGAAAGACAAACATTCTAACTCAGAAGTTGTTCCAACTAATTCTCATTCTCAAGTAAAAAATTATTTTCATGATTTCAACATTCAAGAGTCTTTTCCAATTTATAATTCATATGATCATCAAGATCTTACATTTATTCGTGGTTCAGAATTGTTTCCTCTTCCACAAGTCAATGCCAATAATCCTTCTTATTTTTTGGCCATTACTTGTGAGGAGGAAATTGTTTTAAATCAATTCTAGCTGTATTGTAACATTAATTCTAACAATAGTGTAAATTACGATTTGAGTTTAATATGTTTCCTTAAACCATTTTCAATTTTTTCAGATTTGTTTTATCTTAGCATTTTTCAGTTTTTAGATGTCTTTTGTTGGCATATCGAACAACTAAGCATTGAAAATTTGCAATATGTATTGCTAGAATGTGAAGAAAAATCACAAAATCTAGATTTTAACCAACAAGAACTTTTGATCTTTCAATTCTATTTGATGGTTGTATCTTCTCAATTTACTTTTCTTTCTAAAATACGTTCTCAATATGAAACAAGACTTGAAAATGAATTGATCCCATATTACCAACAATCTAATTTAATTAATAATCTTCTGTTGAATCTATCATATTTCCATCCATATCTCATAGACCCATTTGAGATACATTTAGAAAGTTATCTGACACAGAAAATTGTTGATAATTTAACATATGCACATAAGACTGAAATTTTTTTGCAGGCCATTGTATCTAAAAATGCATATCTACAATCTGGCACGTTACCTTCTCTTCTAAATTCTTTCCAATCATTAATGGAAATTTATCCATATTTCTATGATCCAATTGAAATTCAGTTGGAAGGGACATTTCAAGGGAAGTTTACTATAAATAATCTTCTTTCTGTAAGTATGTTAGAAATATATGTATATTTTTCATTCAGATTTAGCTCTCTTATTTTAATTATATTTGTCTTTTTATTACTAATTTTTGATATGTACATGCATGCAGGAAATAAAGTTATTACATGGTTACATTGTAAGTATGAGTATACCTGGTCGTGTTTCATTTTATTTAGTTAGAAATAGGAATATATTAATTTAGATATGATTCCTTTTGTTTTATTCTATTTTAGATTTTAAATAAACAAGTAATGAGTCCAAATTTTTCCTTGGAATTCCTCTATCATTTCTTGGTAAGGTGGATTAAAACATATCATAGACGAATCATATACACTTGGGATGCGATTGATTTCATTACTTCTGTAAACCTTCATCATATGGTATAAAAATGTTTCTACGATAAAATCATATATGAAGAAGTTCCAAGGAATTGTCACGATTCACCACTCTTTTCCTCCAATGTAAATTTGAAGAGAATGCCATTGAAAAACTCATTACTTAGGAATTTAGATTCAAAAAATGACGATTTTGGGTCAATAAGATTTCAAACAATTCAACTTCTTCATGCTTTTAATTCTAATTAAAAGAAGAAGTTATCTTTTCTTGGAGAAGATGTTATCTCTCAGGTAAGACTAAATGAAATTCTCCAATGGTAAGTTCATACACCCACTTTCATTCATTTTCATTTACTTACTTTTAATTTTAGTTTTGTTTTTAGTTTTTGCTGATATAAGTCTCTGTTTTGAAGATCTTCATGATTCATTTTCATGCCTCTACCAGATCATATTTGTAACTTATTCTCCTTGGTTTGGTTTCCTTTCAATTTTTTGGAGAAGTGGTAATGATCTCCATCGAAAAATCTAAATTGGGGAATTTCTGAACCTTTAGTTTGTCTCTTAAGCATTACTTTTATTAGAAAATGGTTAAAATGCTTTCATGTAGATGTCACTTTGAAATAAGAAAATTTGCATACAGACAAAAACTTCTCAATTAGCTTATTATTTATCATCATTGCTAATCATCTTTCAATTTCAGAAGCCTGATCACTTATAACTCCTCAAGATAAAATTTAATAGATTCCCAACAAAAGATAAACAATCACATGATTATCTTCTTTGATTTCTTTTGTTGAGACATTTGTATAAACAATCTTGTTTGCGTTTAACTTTTAGATTTGATTTTTATTTTTAGAGTTTGTTGATTTCCTTTTACTTTCAGTTTTTGTTTAATTTTGGTAATTTTGCCATGATTTCTATGAAATGCCTTTTCCTCACCCAGTAATGGTTGACATACATAGGAGATCTTTTACTCTATCTATTTCAGTGAATTTCATTTATCATTAAAGGAATATATTTATGAAATCACAAATCCATCTTGCTTTAAAAATATTTTTCATGGAGGAACACACATCCTTTCTAAGTGATAGAGTTTATTTGTTCAAGGAAATAACATAAATGATTTCAACTCAATGAATCCCTCCCATCCCCTCCACTCTATAAAAACCTCTGATTGATAATTTGCAGTGATAATTATGAAAGTAATGTATCCATTAACATAAGTCTCTATTACCATCCCACCTCTTATCGCTCAAATAAATCATAAACTAAAATCTCAAAAATGTGCTTATAAAAAGGGTGATTAAAAGAGGAAGTATGGGAAACACAAGTAAACCCTTCAGGGCTATAAACGCTCGTTGGAACAGGGGTTAGGCTTGTATGTCATAAATGACAACTTCATCGGGGCACTGTTCAGGTTTGCTGGCAGCGAAGCGATGTCAGAGAACATTCATAACAATGGATATATGCTTTATCAAAAAACTCCTATCTGTACCTTCTTTTATTTCTCATATAAGGTAAATTTAAAATTAATCTTTCCCCATAATTTGGATTCATGATTTTTACTCAAATCTACATTTGAGTACTTATATTTCAAAACTCATATTGCTTAATTTATTTACGTGAGACTCATGGAAATGTTTTAGTGTTTAGATGGTTTTGTGAAATCTATTATTTTTAACATTCTGGGTAAATTAAAGATCATTATCTTTACGAGAGATATTTGGTTCTTCCCAGTGTGTCGCCATTGTTGTGGTAAAAAACAACCACCCCAGGTAGTAGCATAACCCATTGAAGATACAGGCGACCAAGTAGAAGCATCACTAGTGCTGGGGCTCGGTTCCTGGACCGTACGTGGGCTTCCTCATACGACTCTTCCTAAGACCCAATTTGTGTGTGTAGGTTCATAATTTGTTATGGCACCGTAGATCTATAGTTCATTCTGGGATCACCTCCATTGACAATGCATATATTATATGTAATTATGCATTCTAGGGAAAGATTGGCCATTTTAACTAAATGATTGGTATTATTACCATTTGATTTCGAGATTTAGGGATTTTCTAAATGATTTCGACTCATTTTTATCTATCTATCTAAACTTGTTTGACCTCATTTGGATTAATAGTTTATAACTTATACCTGTTTGAAGATTGGATGTGTTTAGCTGCTTTGGCCTTTATATTGTGCATCATCCTTGTGTTTAAATTAAATTATCCATTTTATTTGTTTTTGTAAATTATTTCTATTCTGTAAATACTTCATTGTTTCCATATCCCCTGAGACCAAGAACCACACTAAGGCCTTAATCCTTAATCATATTACAAAGTGGCATATTGGCAAGTGTATACGTTAAATCTATCGAAAGCACAATGAAATAATATATCGGGGTTGCATTAAGCTTGAAGTCTCGAATCATATTATAATCGTGTCATATATCACAAGTTCCGCTATCGTAATTTTTTAATAAGAGCCTTCGGAACCCTAGGCCTGATATGACATTTAAATCCAATTTTTAAACATATCACTTCCATTCATAAATTGGAATTTTGGTTGGAGCATATGTTTAAAAATTTCAATGTCTCGGATCCGACATGAAATTAAATATTCATTATAAATTTATCGGGTCTGCTCACCTCGAGACTTTTGTAATGACTATTGTTTGAAACTTCCGATAGCTCGGATCTGATAGGAAATTTAACTGCAATATATTACAACAATGGGTGCGCCCAGCTCAAAACGTTTGCGATGGTTCTTATTCATAAACCTCCGACCACCAATTTGCACCAACTTCTAATGAGTGATATCGAAAAACCATCGAATTTCCATCCCGCTGATATTGCGATAAGCATACAACTCTAAAATCTCTAATTGTCGATTTGATATGGACCTGATATGATATCAGTTTCCATCTACTCAGAATTTCGCGTCTGCGCATATCGAATTTTTTTATCTGCCATTATTTGAAATTGTTGATAAAATTTATGCGATGTAAATTATAAAATCAAATTAGTTATATTTGGCATCCAATCCATCACAAATTTTGTGTTGTTTAGTTTGAATCTTGTGATGAGGAGACCTCCAATGCCACTTCGCATCTACCACTTGTCCATAAAGGGAGCCGCTATTATAAACCATTGATATTAAGCCTTGATTCTTATTGCAATTTTAATTGAAATTTGTTTTTATATTATTAATTTATTATTTCGCCATTTTTATGGTAAAACTCTGATTTAGTTTTTGATTTGTTGTAACAGCGTTCCAATTATGGCATTTATTAAATCAAATCCGGACAATCACCAATCAAAATTGTCCAGGCAACAAAGAAGTATCATAATAAAAGGAAATTGTTGGCTCATTTATTCCATGTAGGAGAATACGTTGCAGCTAAGTCGAAATAACTGGGATTGCTCTTATCTGATCATGCCAATTTGGGCAATTTGTTTCAGCCGTTCCTCTTAGCATTCTGCTAGGCCCAATCAAAGCATTCCTTTTGTCTTATTCTACTATTAGCATTTATGGTTGAGGCATTTGAGGATTTTTGTTATGGATGTAATCATGTATAAATAGATATCGAGAGGCTTTGTAAAGGAGGATTTGAATCCTGGAGAAGAGGCTAAACTTGTGACAATGCTTGTAACTTGTTTGTAGAGGGACTTTATTTTATTATGCACTACTGCTGTAGAGTAGAGGATTTTCTTTGCAGACAGGGATTGAATAGCAGAAAGCAGGGGGTTTGCACTACTGCAGTCTTTTGAGTTTTGTAATTTGATACATTTTTTAATAAATATTTGTTTCAGTTATTTATGTATGGCACTATTGTTTACTTAAATCATTGAAATGAATTCTTTTCCAATTTTATTTTAATTTCATTTCTTATGTATGAGTTAATAGTTGGCCTTGTGCATTATTGTTGAGTCTTAATTGTTAATTCATTTAAAAGCCTGATTAGGCTATCCTACAAACTTAATCTTAGATGCAACTTTAAAACTGAATTTGTATAAGAAAAACTATTTATTTTTATTTTTTTAGGCTGGGTAGCTATCTAACATTTTAAATTTATATATTTTTTTCTTTCATGCATGACATTTTATTTGAACTACTTCAGTATTGTGTCATGAATATTTCTCGTTTTTATGCATAATAGATTAGGAGTTGGATATATTTTCATATAAGTGTCTAGTAACTATTTATTAGATACTTAGTTGTTTGTATTTGTTTCAATAAGGATTAGATCTTGAGAACTATTTCCTTGATCTAATTCCTCCATCCTAATTCTAATTGCTACTTTCTTCTTTTCCTGTTTAATTAGCTTTCTCTCGATTGGGAGAAATAATTCTCTTACCTTCAATCGAGATAGGTAGATTAATCACATTATAGATTTAGTCTTGCATGTGTTATCATAGATCTTGCATTCAAGAAGCCCTCTTTTTCAAGAGGCAAAACTTTAGAGTGGTTTGGTTGTGCCTTTGAAAAATCTTAAGGGTAATTGTCTTGCCTAATCAACAAGAAGAATCGATTGAATGTCCCTGCCTATTGGTGACTAAAGACTCAACTTAAACCAATAGCAATAGGGAAAAGGTAATTGGACCTAGTTTAACCAGTTAGAACCACCATTTCAATGGAAAATGAGATGCTTTAAGGTCCTAACCGGGTGGTCTCCCTTATAGTGTTGTAGGCTAAGAATTTCAAGTTTTCAACAGGTCCACATGCACCCCATGCTCATCCACAATGTAGCTTGAGTATTGAATCACATGCATGCCAAATGAGTATTTCTCTAAATTGACATACAACTTGTATTATCACATGATGCTCAAGTCCTTTTGAATGTGTTGCTAATGTGCCACCCAAGTTCTACTAAAGATGAGGATTTCGTCCAAGAATACAACCACAAAAGATTTTTTAAATGGTCACAGGATATCATCCAATATCCTGATGAATTTTGCTAGAGCACTAGTAAAGCTAAAGGGCGTGACCAACCACTAAAAATGGCCTTCTTTCGATTTGAATATTTCCTTCCATAGATTATTTTATTTAATTGGAACCTAGTGGTAGTCTGACTTCAAATCAATTTTACTACAGAACTTGGTACCCTTAAACTAGTCAAGAAGATCCTTAATCCAAGGGATCGAGTATCTATTTTTTACAGTGACTTTTTCAACACTCAATAATCAATACATAATGTACATTTCTAATCCTTCTTTTGCACCAATATAATTGGACTCCCACAAGGTGAGCGGCTAAGTTAAATGTGGTTATTCTCTATAAGCTTTTGAATCTGATGTCTTATTTCCTCATTTTTCAAGCGAAAGCTTCTATATATTGGGCCATTAGATAAATGAGAACTACGTATCAAGTCAATTGAGTGCTTGACCTGAAAACATAGAGGCACCACCATAAGAGGAGTAAAGATATCTCTATTTGTGTCTGCAATCTTGTCCACTTGCTTATGTTGTGCAGAGAGGCCTTGTGTAGAGGTCGTGGTGGTTGCATTAACCTTCCTTTGACCTTCTAAACAAACCATGAAGAGAACTAAAGTGCAATACGAGAGATTAACTTTTGACATTGTTTTGCTAAGATAAAGGAAATTAGAGTAATTGGGACTGCCTTCAGTATCTAGTAGAGCTAACCTTTGAGAGTAACAATGACACTACAAGGATGAGACTCATAAATATCATGGCGTTTTGTTGGGAACGGGTCCCCTGGGGTCAATTTTGGAGTTAAAAGCCCAAGTTTTGGGGCTAAAGGCCCAAATTTTGTAGTAAAGAATATAAAGTCTCCACATTTTGTGGCCGCGGAGTGCAAAGATGTAAGCAGTAAAAAAGGGTTTTCCACCCTTAGTTTAGATAGTTGTGTTAGCTTGAGAAGAGTCCAAGGCAACTCAGTTCAAAAGGACTCTTGTTATGTTTTTATGCATGGGTCTTTGAGAGATAAGAGCAAAGAGTCTTAGTGTAGGAAGAGGCTCTGCAACTGAGTGTGTAGAGGCCTAGGGTATAAGTCTACCGCTGAGTGCGCGAACCCCTGCAGCAGTGTGCACAGGGTAGTCAGAGTCTGTATTGGGAATCTGGATTATCACTAAAGAGAAGTATTTTGGAATTATTAGTGTATGCGTTATTTTACTTTTGTTATGAATGTGCGATTATGTTATGTTTTTTTTTTTCTTGGTAAAGACTAAATCTATTAAGTAAAATATGGTACAGACAGGACAAGCAAAAATCGCAGACCGGTAATGATGAATACATCAACCTCGGTCCCGGAGGAAAGATACAAACACAGAGCTATAGGAGCAGCAAAAGACCGACAGACCGGAAATGATGGACAGATCAACCTCGGTCTCGGAGGAAAGATACAAACTCAGAGCTGCAACAGAAAATTCAAGAGCAGAGACTGACTATCAGGCTATTACCCCAACGGGTCAGTAACTACACCACAGTGTTTCTTCCCTTTCTTTTTGTTAACTTTTGTCCAGCCATCATGGGGAGAATGGGCTAGGACAACTTGAAGACTAGAGATCTCTATTTCCGGGAGCTCCTTCTCTGAATCAGAGGATGAAGTCTCATGGGGACGTTTCTGGGAGCTAGCTGTGACATGGATGGGCCCCATATTGTCCTGGGGCGGAACCATCGGCTGAGGCGGCTGATCTGGTTCTGTCGCGCTTTCCTCCTTTTCCTTACTAGGGATGCTGGAGCTGTCAGCTGGCGGCGGTTGACAAGGAGCCCAACGCTTGGGCTTGGAATGAGCGAAGAGGCCCTTTTTTTTTCTCGCAGACAGCGATGGACAGGAGTTATGCAGGTGCCCTGTTAGGTGACAATGGCGGCATCGGAAGGCAGTGTTTTCGTATTCTATATACTGGGTCCAGACAAGGTCCTTGATCTTGAGATTGATGTATTCTGGCAATCCCTTGCTTAGATCAAGCTCCACACAAACTCTGGCATATGTATAAAGCCCTTGCCGTTGTCTCTCGTAGTCTCCCGTTAGAAAGGAACCCAAGGCGTTGCCTATTTGCCTATATACCTCGGTGTGCCACAGGTGAACTGGGAGATTTGGGAGTCTGATCCATACAGGGGCTTTAGTGATGACTGCTGAAGCTGGGTCAAAGTCTGGAAACCATGGAGTTAGGAAGAGTCCAGCTGAACCCATGAACCAAGGGCCTTCGTCGAGGGCAAAGTAGCAGTGCTCGAGGTCATCGAACAACACTATGAAATAACCCTTTGCACAGAAATAAACCTTGCATCGATCAGTCCAGTTTTCCTTAATCCAGTCGTAAAGATCCTGTGAGCGCGGCCATAGCCCATTAAACCTGCAGATGATGGCCCTTTCAGCAAATTTTTGGTTGTCATCTTCAAGATCAGGGTAGGAAATCTCAACTGAGGGGATCTCCTCCATTTTGTCAACCAAAAAAGGCTTGGGCGAAGTCTGCATTGGTGGATCTGCCTTTTCAGTCTTCTTGGCATGAACTGCATCTTTATACGAAAAAGCCTTAGCTGAGGATGGCTCTCCCACAGCTCCTCCTCTCAAACGAAGGGTTAAGATAATAGATGCGTCTTTCTCAATGCCATAAAAAGAAATAGGAAGGAGATCCTCAAGATGTTTACCTTTGTAGAGAAGCCGTTGAGCTGCAGAGGGGATCCCCAGTTTGGTTTGCAGTGCATGCTTTAGATTTTGTACTAGATCCGCCTGACGAACCCATTGTAGCATGGTTTTGCCGTTGAGGAGCCGGATTTGAATCTGGAATGATGAGGCTGTTTCTGCATGCCTTTTTCCCCATCCGATCTGTGGAGAGGGTGGGCAGATGTCCTGATAGAAATTCGAATCCTGTTTTTGTCTCAGGAGCAGGGGCGGCGCGCTTCTGTTTGGTGTAGTCCCTTTCTTTCTGGAGGCCATGTTCGGAGGAAAAGCTAAGGGATCAACCAGATCTTTCATATCCGTTGCTCCATTAACCAGAAGGGGCCTGAAAATGCATGCCGTGGTTATAGAGGGACGGGTCCAGGCTTTTCTTGAGATCTCTGCAAAGAGGTTTGCAGGCCTTTTTGGATCTGCGTCCCCAGTGATCGTGGCGAGGGTATCATGTGTGCCTGCCTCTGCGTGGTAAACCCTAGATCTTTGCCCATATCTCTCCAAACCTTTCGTCGCCTGAGCAGTCCGTGACCCAACTGTTGCGTGGGGCCTAGAGATAGCAGAGCTGGGATTCGAGCCAGTGTACATGGCGAGATCATGATGCAGATCTGCTGCAAAGAGACAGCCCCTTGGTCTTTGCCCAGATCCTTCAAACCTCTTCACGCTCAGAGCGATCCAGGAGCCTACGGCGGCCGAGGGCAGAGAGACGGCGGAGCTAGGGTTCGCCATCTTCACTTTTCGCGATTATGTTATGTTGAATACCGGGGTTATGAATTAATGCTATATTGATGCGCGAATCCATGTATTTTACTTTGTCATATAACTGTAATGCATGTTAAAGTTAACCAATACTTAAGAGAATTTGAGTAAGTACAGAAGTAAGAGTAATTATAGAGGCGCATAAGTTCCTGATCTATCTATTTAGGGTCTACGAAGGATGATCAAAGAATTTCGCGAAGGCTTCAAGAAAAAATAAGAGAAGTACTTTGATAAGCCCTAAAGGGCTTATCGATTTAGGCAAAGGAAGGCTAGGGCATATAACTGACATCCAAACCATCTCAGGGTTCAGAAACTTGGTTCCTGCATCCCCTCATACTGCTTCGGGTGAGACTTAAGTTCGCGCTCCGCGGATTGATGCTGAATGGACCAGTGGTGTAGGAATTTGCTTGGCTGCTTAACACTGAACCTGGGTCAGGGCCCATCAAGCCAACAAATGGTTCCATTGCTATGACCGGGATCTGCATAATGATATGTGTGATGCCTCACCATTGGAATCCAACAGGAGATTGAACACTGGTTGGATAGAAATATCGACGAATTCGTGACACAAGAAAACAACAATCCGCGATTGATGAAATAACAGTGGTTGGATAGATATTTGTACACAGAGATACACGAAATCTTCTTTTGTTCCTTCGCAGTTGAATTATATGTGTGGATCGCCAAGTTGGTAGAGGGCCAAGGGAGGTGGAAGCTTGACGATACGATTTCCTAGACCTTGGAGTTAGTACAGAAATTGGAAGCCTCTGAAGATAAGATCACGTGCAATGTCGATCATTGGCTCGAATGTATCATAGGAGGGTTTGTGGCAGAGTTCAAGTTCAATACTTCGGTCAATTACAACGAAGCAGAGCGCACCTTCTTCAAAGGGCCACGAGGTACATATGTGAAATCATTAAACACTTGGATTAAGATGCTCTTGTGTGAAAAGTGGGTTATGCAGTTACATTTATGTATGGGGCTACACGAAGTGGAAGGACTTTCAATGATGGAGGAAGAAAAGGCACTGAATATAGCCCGCTGATTAAGCCTCCTCTGAGTGATGACAAAGGAGTAGCACATGCTTCTCTGCTGAGTGCTATTCAGTTGATAAGACAGGGATTCCCTCGAATACCTACACCGCCTCCATCCTCACCTCATCCACCCACACCACCTCCATCCTCACCTCCACCACTTACCCTCTCACCCACACCATCGCCAACCCCACCACCCTTCAACGTAGAGAACTTCGTAAAGCTACCTATGTTCAAGGGTGTAGGAAATGAGGATCCGAACCAATTTTGGTTCATCATGAAGGTTGTATGGTAAGCTTAGGGTATCACGAATGATCAAATGAAGAAAGCGACGTTGGTTAGTTCTTTTCAGGACCGTGCACTAACTTGGTACATTAAGTAATGCACTGATAATCTGACGTCCACGTTGGCAGATATCTACACTACGCTGAATAAGGAATTTAGTAGACCTAAGTCTGAGGTGCAATCAATTGTGGGATTCAAAGGGATTATGATGAAGCCTGGTGAGACACCCTGGGATTTGGATTGGAGATTGAAGTGTACGAGCCGTGGAGCCAACATGAATCTGACTAATGGGCAGCATCGCAAATGGTTTGTGGCCTCGCTCCTACCTCATCTAAGGGCTCCGCTATCACAACAAAATAGCGGGACCTAGGCGGAAGCTGTGGAAATCGTGATGAGATTAAACGAGACATTGATGCAAAATGTTAATCTAGGGGTTCAATAGATTCATGCGCAGTTGCAGAACCTTTGCCTCGAAATGAAAAGTCTGAAAAAGGACAGAACAACTCGGCTAGAGGTGTGTGAAGAAGTATGGTGCCTAAAGTGCAAAAGCTAGGGGCATGACAAAGATCACTGTCCAGTTTTCGTGAATTATGTTGCAGCAGGGGGGACCAATGCCTTTAAGGCTGGAATTTGCAACAGGGCCAAGTGCAGGACCCGCGCTATGTTGTGCTATCTGTTAGGTAGTTGGGAAACATGCAACAGACAATTTCCATTTGCTGTAGAAATTCATAGAGACACCGCAACAGCTCTTCTGCAACTTCTATCAATCTGTGGGTCATGATGAGAACAATTTCCAGAGTTACGAATTAATGATGGATAGGACACCTGCATACAGGGTGCAGGGAGAAACACGACCTCTGGACCAAGGTGCTGGAGGAGCGCAAGGCGAGTATCAGGGGCGTGGACAAGGCCGAGGTGGAAGAGGACTTGGTAGATGTCGAGGGCAAGTTATTTATTACAATTGCGGAGGACAAGGACACTACACACAAGATTGTCAGAACCTGACGCGGCTGTCATGTTGCTATTGTACTCAATTTGACCATGCAATGGAGGATTTCCCTATATTGTTAGCTAAGATACATGAGAAGGGGGTGTAGCCTCAACAACCGACTCAGAACCTGCAGATGATGAGGGCTGAGCCTCGCAAGGAAGACCCTAAGGTAAATATTGTGTTGTGAAGTGGAGCAACGACTGGTGAGGATAAGGGGAAGCAGCCCAAAGAAGGTGAGTGGGTCCACAAAGCACCAGAAAAGGAAACCAGGTTTGATCTAGAACGCACAAAAGAAACATTTATGGAAGCGAAGAAAAGTTTCGTTAAGGCCTCTACTTTAGGGAGTCAAGAGAAGCCAACTGAAGAAATGGACCCATCCATGATTACCACATTTTTGGAGATGTGCATGAAACTACTTCGCCATAGCATGGCTGTGAAGGTATTGTAGGAGCTAATCAATAGGTGTGCTAGCAAGGAAAATGCTACTGATGAACCGCGCATAGTTAGAAAGCTTGGTAAGCATAAGGCAAGGACTAGATGTGAGATGAGACTCACCGCGCAGATAGGAGAATACTAAATGGACCTAGGGTCCGACGCGAACATTTTATGAAACAGACATGGGAGATAATGGGCAGACCTGCACTACAGTGGTCTCTAATTCAGTTAAGGATGGTGAATCATCATAAAACCATCCCAATGGGGAGGTTGTAGGGGGCTACAGTTGATATCGGAGGCACGAACGCACTAGCTGATTTTGAAGTGATAGAGATCGTGGATGACAACAATCCCTACCCCACACTCCTTGGAATTGATTGGGCCACTGACATGAATGGGGTAATCAATCTGAAGAAGTGAAAAACGATATTTGAAAAGAAATCTCTCCACATAGTGGTGCCACTATACCCTGCAGAAGGACCGCGCTATACTGAACGAGTCCACGATTATGAAAGTGATGACGATTTGGACTAGATTTACAAAATAATAGAACGAGATCAGGATTGGGTGAATTTGACAGCAGACAGACGTATTGCATGGGTCCGCGAGAGTTCCTTCATATCAGATTTAGATGAAGAACTAGAGCACTCGCAAAATTGACTACACGAAGTATCTACACTGCGCTGTAATATGATGACCAAGTCGTTGAATTGTGTATTATCAGAGGTAAGAAATCTTCCTTACTATGATCATTGGATGCATTTGAAAGGGAAGTACTAGAGAAGTATTGCTTCCAAGCATTGGATTGGGTGCTACATGCTACGCCCACAGGATGGTGGGGTATGCACAAGGATAAATTTGATGATTGGTGTGAATATAGAAGGATGATGAGGGTACACTTTAGTCATCCAAAGGTGTGATTGAAAGAAAAGTATGATGGGAGAAATGAGTTGCATGATCACTTGGCCAAATGGACTGAAGTATATGGAGCAAAGCCTCAACCGGAGTGGTTCCATCTATTTTTTCATACCTTGGATGTTATACCAATGAATTGGTACTTGGAGACGGAACTTCACCATGGCACCGAAGAATGGGATATTTTGCGCCAAAGATTTTTTATGACGTTCAGTTTTGAGGATGGGTTTGAATCTATTGATGAAGCGTTGCAGGAGTTTAAGACAACAATCTTCAGGATACCACAAGATCCTTTAGATTTGATTCAAACTGATTGGACTACCTAGCTGAGCGACGTGCTGGAGTGTTATAGTGTAACAACAGAAGAAGAAGAAGAAGAAGACTCGAGGAAGGTTAATATTCCAAAGACTGAAGGTCATTGCGAAGTTCAAGGACTGAAACTAGAGAACCCAGACATAACCGAGACACTCAAAACCAGACAGGTGAACATTGGCACGGAGGCAGAGCCAAATTTTGTAAAGATTGGTGATTATTGGGATGACGCGACAATAGATAAGGTCTCCAAACTACTCCACGAATATCAAGATCTGTTCCCCACGAAGTTTTCAAATCTGAAAGGGATAATAGGAGACTTGGGTGTCATGAAGATCACCTTAAAATTGGATGTAAAACTTGTGAAGCAAAGACCTTACCACCTTCATCCGAGGTACAAAGAAAGGGTCCACTTAGAGTTAGACAAGATGCTCACGGCATGTATTATTGAACCGATGGAAGAATATGATTGGGTGAGCCTAATAGTGGTTTAGGAAAAGAAGCAGAAGGTAGAAATAAGGATATGCATAGATCTCAGGAAGTTGAATGATGTCTGTGTGCATGATCCCTTCCCAACACCATTCACCGATGAGGTCATGGATAATGTTGGCGGCCAAGAAGCATATTTGTTCACTAACAAGTTCTCTGGGTACCATTAGATGAAGATCGCAATGGAGGATAGAAGAAAAATGACCTTCATGACTGAATGGGGATTCTTCTAGTATACAGTGATGCCTTTTGGGCTGAAGAACACACTGGCGATCTTTTCACGCATACTCATCGCGGCGTTCAAGGATTTCATTCATAAATTTATGGAAGTATACTTTGACGATTGGACACTGTTTGGACTAGTAAAGTGCCATGTGGCAAGTCTGCACTTGATGCTAGATATATGTTGAAGGTACCAGATCGCACTCAATCTAAAGAAATTTTGTGTTTTCCCTTTTGGATCTTGTTGGGCCATATGGTATGAAGTCAGGGCTTGATGGTAGACCCAACGAAGATCACGGTCACAATCAATTTGGAGGCACCAAGGATTCTGAAACAGTTGCGCGTAACACTAGGGCATACAAGATACTATACGAAATTCATCAAGACCTATGTCCAAATCACCACGTCAAAGGAAAAAGTGCTAAAGAAGGATGTTACATTCTGTTGGAATGAATAATTCCATAAGAGCTTGGATGTGCTAAAGGAGAAAATGGTCACCGTGCCGATCCTAGTCTTCCCAGATTGGAAGAAGGAATTTCATGTGCATGTGGATGGACATTGGGAGCAGTACTGACACAGGCTGGTTAAGGGGATTTGGATCATCCTATAACGTTCGCAAGTAGGAATTTTTCCAAAGCTAAGAAAAAATATTCCACGACAGAGCATGAAGGATTAGCTATCGTGTATGCGCTCCAGAAATTTAGGCATTATCTTTTGGGTGGACATTTTAAGATGTATACATACCATTCTGCATTGAAATACCTGGTCAATAAGTCTGTGTTGGGGTGGAAGATGTGTAGGTGGTTGTTGTTGTTCCAGGAATATGATTTTGAAGTTATTGTGAAACTAGGACGATTAATTGTAGGACCTGATCACTTGTCACGCATTGAAACTGGCAAAGAGCCTACTAATCTGGAGGAAGGATTGCCTGATGTATAACTCTTTATAGTGTGCATCTCGAACAATCAATTTGAAGATATTATACACTTCCTAGTGAAAACTACGACTCTAAAAGGATATAGAAGCCAACGGAAGAAGGAATTGGAGGTGCGTGCGACAGATTTTTCTATCATTGCGGGACACTTGTACAAAATGGGAGCAGATGAAATATTGTGATGTTATGTGCCATAGTTTGAACGAAACAACATCCTCGCTGAGGCTTATTGTGGAGCCGTGGGAGGTAATTATGTAGGAATAGAAACAACGTAGAAGATTCTATGCGTTGGGTTGTGGTGGCCACCTTGCATAAGGATTTGAAAGTGTATTGTAGGGCATTTGACATGTGCCAAAGGACTGTCAGACCCTCACACATGGATGTTTTGCCACTGAATCCACAGATATCATTACATCCCTTTGAGAAGTGGGCGATTGAATTTGTGGGACCCATTCAGCGTCCAAGAAAGAAGATGGTTGTGCGACACATCATCACCGCGACTAAGTAATTCACCAGATGGGTGGAGGCGCATCCTGTGAAAGACTGTAAAAGTGTGACAACAACAAAATTTATCTTTGAGTACATGCTGACAAGGTTTGGTTGTCCAAAAATTTTAATGAGCGATCACGGTACACACTTTCTTAATGAGACGATCAGTGCGATGATGGAAGAGTTTCAGGTTTACCATCAGAAGAGCACGCCATATCATCCGCAGGCTAATGGGATGGTGGAATCATTTAATAAAATAATGGAGAGTGTGATAACAAAGGTTTTCAATTGTAAAATAAATGACTATGATGTTCGCGTGCCTGCGGTACTATGGGCTTATAGAACGACTTCCATGAAGTTCACTAGAGAAACGTCGTTTAGACTGGTTTATGGCATGGAAGATGTGATGCTAATGGAGTACATTGTACCTAGTCTACACATAGCGGAATTCACAGGAATGGTGGATCATGGAGCCCTGGTGGAGAGGCTCGCGTAGCTAACAGAGCTTGAAGAAGATAGATTTATAGCTAGATTCCATCAACACATTCAAAAGGAGTGCAAAAAGGCATGGCATGATCGGCACATCAAACTGGGCACCTTCAAGGTAAATGATTTAGTTTTATTATATGACAGCAAGTTTGGTAAACTCCTAGGAAAATTTTGGATGCATTGGCTAGGGCCATATGTCATCAAGGAGATTACTAAGATTGGAGCAGTTCATTTGGTAAAGTTGAATAGAGAATTATTCCTAGGGTGAGTGAATGGCAGCTGATTAAATCCATGCACCGACAATTCGACTAGATGACTACATGATGGAATCATAGTCTTAGTGCTCCGGGCAGCTAAAAGGAGGCACAGGACTATAAACTACACTACCCGGGTTGGGGAGCTGCACGATTGGGGAACTACGCGGAATGGAGGAATGTCACAGTGTTCGCAGAAAAGTGCTGGGAGCTGCGCTATCCAAGAAGGTACTGCATAGGGAAGCCGGAAAGTGACCGTTATGGTCACTGTTCATGACTTGATAGTGGGAAAATGGCTAAATGGATTGGGGGTAGAATTTAAGTCAAAATTTAAGGGAAAAATCTGTGAAAATCTTCCGCTAATCTAGCATTTATGAATGAATTTTGGGGGGAACAGTCAGATTTGAATTCGAAAATGCCTATAAATTACAGGTGGCTTCCCAGTGAAAAACACTTGGCATTTTGAGAATTGAGGTGTTGAGCTCTCAGGAACGTATGAACCATGAGTACTTTGAAGCTTTGATAACGAGTTCAATGTTTGAGAAGTTTCCAAAGGAAACACAAGAGTTGTTGTCTAGTATCATGTCAGTGCTCATAGAAATCGTGATCACTGGAGAAGCAATGGCAGCTGAGGGAACTGCCCCAGAAGTAGCAATGGCAGCTAAGGTTCCTACCCCGGAGGTTGCGAGTGTCGAAGTACCGGCAGAAGTGCCTAAATCACTGAGGTCACCTAGGCCAAGGCCTATGCCAACCAAAGAGGTTCCAAAAACAAAGAAAGATAACCATAAAGCACTACAGCCGGTTTGCGCATCACCCAGAAAGCGCCCACAGAAGGAAAAGCCCATTGTGCAGGAGAAGGGCAAGCTAATTGACCTAGAGCTTGAAGAGGATGTTGAAGAAATCCATATGGATGAGGAAGACATTGGCATGGGGGCAGAGGACGTTGACATTGAGGGGCATGACCCTATCTCTAAGTTTCCTGAGTACATTCCTCCGCGCAGAGGCAAGAAAAAGGTTTCGAAGGACATTGATGGAAGTAAGGTCACAATACATACACCCTTACTACCGGACAAAATCATCTTTGAAGGACTACGCCTGGGGTGTGTCCCCCATTTAAAATTGGAGGATTGGGGTTTGGAAAATACAAAGCACTTTCCCCACTTAGCAACATATCAACTCATGCACGGCATCTTCTATAAAGACTCTTGTGTGACCACACTGGATCCACGAAAGTGCGTAAAAGTGGTGGATAAGGCTGGTCTATTAAACATGTTGTGGGTATCGCATTAAAACTGCATGCCCATAACCATGATAGTGATGAAGCAGCTGTTGTGCTTGGTACACAATGGGTGCCTGTGGCTAGAGGAGAAGATACCGATCATCAACATGCTGATCCATAAGATCACTCGGCTACCACACGCATGAGAAAATCTAGCGATGGAATTTGGGTGAAAGGCATGTGAGCGTGACCTTGCCGAAGCAATGAAGGATAAATTTAAGCTCGCTAAGAAGCCGCATGGCTACTCTATCACTAGCATAACAAATCCCGCGGTCAAGGTATGCTCTCAAATCCTGGCAAGAAAGATTATGAGGAAGTGTGACGTCGATGAAGTGCCGACACCAGTAGTTTCATTAGCGCCCAGTGCGCAAAGCGCGTACAGTTCAACTAGGCGCTCTACCTTTGCAGTGAGTTCCTCGCAAATTGCAGAGAGGCACAGGATCAAAGAAAAACATTCTACTATGCATGACTATTGTTGTCCATATGCTCGTCGTGTGGGAGTTACCAGAGGATAGTCAGTTTCCTCCGGTCGTGCAGGACCTACTGGAAGCAGTGAAGTTCACTTCACTCTGGGCTACGAAGGATCCCCAAAGGGTCAAGGACAACAAGGTCTTTTGGATCTTGATGGAGATGAATATCCACATGGCCATCAACCACAAGTTGCGGTTGTTGCTAACAGTTTATGATCATCTCGCAGAATATGTGGAGTTCAAGGTGGACTTCCACTGGGTCTCCATGCTCATGCTGAATGATCTTGAACAAAAGTGGTACGACCTTCCATACCTGGCCACAGATGACGCGATCGCAGTGGTCCTTAGATTGGTGCACCACTTTAGACTTGACAGCTGGGTCTAGCAAGTCTACAGCGAAGCAAAAAAAGGAAGAGGCCAGGCTGAAGATGGAACAATTGGTTGAGAAAAGGAAGAAGGAGGCTGAGGATAAAACCAAGGCGGAGCACTGCCGCGAAGCAAATAGGAGGACATGAAGAAGAGGAGGAGTGCGACTCTGACAAGAGTCAGAAGTAGCCTTCCCCGAGACAGAGGAGGAAGAACAGTAGTCAAAGCAGGGAGGAGCGGACCTAGAGACTACACTATTTCGGATTAAGTGCATCAGGGAAAAGGAGAAGATAGGGCCACAGAAGAATTCCAAGGCTAGCAAGACTTCCCTCGACCCAATCACCTTGACTGAAGGTGATTTGAATGACATTGGTTATGCAGTGAGGGATGTGACAATGGAACTATTGCAGTAGTTCGAGCAACAGCAAAAACAGGCCTTGGGTGCCATTCAGACGGGTCTGCACGAGCTGCAGAGCTAGGTGCTGCAAGTATAGACTGGTGTGGGATGGAGAAGTAGGGCTCAACTAGTTTGGCACCTGGCACCTTGGAAGCAATAGGGATGGTTCACACATTAGATCCCTGGGAAATAGCACTGCCGCACGGAGCACTGACTACAGAAGAAGAATCTGACAAGGCCATTGTCAGTGCCCTCAAGGGGATTGGAATCAATTTGGCTGCGCTTCCAAGTAAATCCCTTCACACTTTGCAGGATGGTGTTATCGCGGAACTTCGGGCCTGCGAAAAATGCACGCTACACGTTATCAATGAGCAGAGGGTGAATAATGCTCAGATGGCTGCACAAAAGAACTCCGCTATTGATCTCTTTAAGGCCATCACGGACAAGAATGAGTGCACTGCCAAGGTAGTGGCTGAGGCATGCAGGTCTATCCTAGAACTAGAAATTCTCGAAGATGAGCCAGTGGATGTGCGAATTTGGAAGCTCGCTGTCAGAGTGCACAATGCAAGAATAGAGTTGGAAAAGGTTCAGTCTGAACTAAACCTTAAGATTGCAGAACCTGAGTTGAAGGCCCAGCCTTCGACTCCTCTAGAAGTCAGAGAGTAGTGCGCAGCAGCTATTAAGGACATCGTTGTAGCCATAGATAGCGCAGTAAAGGATTGCATTGCGCTCTTCGAGAAATCGCTCGACGTAGTCACGAGCTTACAAGAGGATCCTAATGTGCAGAGGCTGGAAACAGAGGCATGTGAGTTGTAGCAACGATATGACGAGGTTAAAGTGACAACACGTACTGTCGCCATTACCCAAAGGCTAGAAAAGATGTATGAAGAAAAGGCGTTGAAAGAGCAGGTGGACGCAGCACAACATAGGGAAGCATTATTGAAGGCTCGAATGAAGCCTTGGCTAGATGAAGCATATGTGCTCACAGCCACCATTGAAGGCAAATTGGCTAGTCTACAAGAAACACAGTAGAAGGTACATGTAGATGGCGCAATGCCAAAGACAGAGCAACTAGTCGAGTAGATGAAGTAGGTGACAACACAGTGCACCACCGAAGTCGTAGTGGTACAAGAGCTGGGAGGTCTTCGCGATAAGATCTTTGTGCCAATAGAGTGACTCGAGGGCGAGTCACCAGATTTGTGTTGGGGGCCCGTTGCGAACGGGTGCCCTTGGGTTAATTTTGGGGTTAAAAGCCCAAGTTTTGGGGCTAAAGGCCCAAATTTTGTGGTAAAGAATGTAAGGTCTCTGCATTGTCTGCCCATGGAGCATGAAGATGTAAGTTGTCAAAAAGGGTTTTCCACACTTAGTTTAGATAGTTGTGTCAGCTTGATGAGATCTGCCCTTGGTCCGCGGACCATGGAATTGTATAGAAAGAGAGTCTTAGAAGAGTCTAAGGCAACTCAGTTCAAAGGAGTCTTGTTATGTTTTTACGCATGGGTCTGTGAGAGCTAAGAGCGAAGAGTCTTAACATAAGAAGAGGCTTTGCAGCTGAGTGTGCAGAGGCCTAGGGTAGAAGTCCGCAGCTGAGTGCGAAGATCCCTGCAGTTGTGTGCATAGGGTAGTCAGAGTCTGTACTGGGAATCTGGATTATCAATAAACAGAAGCATTTTGGAATTATCTGTGTATGTGTTATTTTACTTTTGTTATGAATGTACAATTATGTTATGTTGAATATTGGGGTTATGAATTAATGCTATATTGATGCGCAAATCCATGTATTTTACTTTGTCATATGAATGCAAGTAAGAATATCTGTTTACACAAAGATAATTGTAATGCATGTTAAATTTAACCAATACTTAAGCGAATCTAAGTAAGTACAAAAGTAAGAGTAATTATAGAGGAGCGTAAGTGCCTGATCTATCTATCTAGGGTTCGCAAATGACGATCAGAGACTTTCGCAGAGGCTTTAAGAACAAATAAGAGAAGTACTTTGATAATCCATAAAGGTCTTATCAGTCTGCGTGAAGGAAGGTTAGGGCATATAAGTTTATAACCGACATCACAACCATCTCAGGGTGTCGAAACTTGGTTCTTGCATCCCCCCATACTACTTCGGGTGAGACTTCAGTCTGCGCTCCACGGATTGATGCTAAAAGGGCCAGTGGTGTAGGGATTTTCTTGGCTGCTTAACACTGAACCTAGGTGAGGGCCCATCAAGCCAACATGTTTCAACATATAAGGTTGTCCTAAAAGAAAATCACAAGCTTGAAGTGCAGAAAATCACATAGTACCTTATCTTTGAAGGGATTGATGTCGTAGGACAAGTGGCACTAATAGTAGACATAGATGTCTCGTCGATATCTCAACCAACCAATGGTGTATTCTTAGGGGTGTGGCATTGTTGGAAACTTCAATATCTTGATGATGTTGGCTAATATTAGTTTCTTTCGGCTCCTTCTATCAATGATGAAATGGGATGGGTTCCCCTTCACTCACGTTTGTGAGTGGAAGAGGTGATCCCCCTCTTCAAGTTCCTCTAGCTTGTCTATTTGGATATTTTGTGGTTACGATGGTAGGATTGGGTTCTGAATTAATGGTCGTCTTCCTATTGTACTATTCTAAATAAGAATTAGAGCCAAAATCCATTTACTTTTCTTTAAGGTCCACTAACAATGATTGTTTCGAGTGCCATTCATCACTGTCGTTCCAAGGCTTTTTTAGAACTCAAACCACTTTCTAGTCTCTTTTTCTAACATCTCATCACCCTTCTTTACCTATGAATTGGGTTGGTTATGTTGAGGTTGACACTTCTTGCTTTGTTCTTTGTTATGTGAGTTGGGGATGCCTTTTACAGGCTTCTATTGTGGTACATTTTCAAGCCTAGACTCCTACTTATTCTGTTGCGTTCTACCAACCATCCAAGATAATCCCAATTGACTATTCAATTTTAACAAAATATTTAAAAATATAACATAATTATTATACATATATCTCCATTAATTATAATTCCTTACATTGAAAATAATTAAAATTAATTATGAATAAAAAATAAATCAAGGTAAGAAAATAACTCTTGGATATAAATACCAAAAGATAAATGAAAGATGAAACAAAGTTTTAAATTAATTATAATTCTTTAATTTTTTATATTGAACATAATTAAAAATAAAAACAAAGAAATAACTCTAACCTAAATACAATTATTTTATAGCATGTTATTATTAAACAAATTAAGAAATACAATTTTATACCATGCTCTTGTTTAGGAAAAGAAAAAAACATGGAACAAAATTTCATTTAATAGAGAAATAGAATAACTTTCCCTAGTAAAATGCATTAAATCCTTCCGTGTACTATTATTCCTTTTTAAAAGAGAAAGGCAAGACAATAGGACTAGCATTTGCACCTAATGTTGCAAAGGAAACGCCGTAAGGCATAGTGTGTGGAAGAATATTGAAATGTGAATGGGCTTTTGTGGGATTTTTTGAAAGCAAGGGTCGATGATTCCAAGTTTTAATTTGAGGAAGCCATGCCGAAAACCATTGAAATGGAATGCAAGTAGCCATAAATATCCATTGAACTTGTTTACAGACCTTTGTTTGTAGTTGGTAAAAATTGTGGAGTTAAAGATGAAGATAAATGAACGAATCCATGTGAACAACAATCGGGTATCCATATTGATTTGGATAGGGTTATTTAAGAAATCATTATTCGAACGAGAAGTTAAATTAATATGAAGATATATTGAAAACATGTATTATATTCATTAAAATCAATTGATTTTGTTAACAAAATATGTTAAAACCCATTGACAATGAATTGGTTGTGAGGACATAAACTATCAAAATGGTATTTGATCTTGAAACATCCTTTTTTAAGTTTGAAATGGAAAACACAAATAGTTGTGAGGACATAAACCATCAAAATGGTATTTGATCTTGAAACATCCTTTTTTAAGTTTGAAATGGAAAATACAAATAGTGAATTGTAACATCCTTTTTTAAGTTTGAAATGGAAAATACAAATAGTTGTGAGGACATAAACCATCAAAATGGTATTTGATCTTGAAACATCCTTTTTTAAGTTTGAAATGGAAAATACAAATAGTGAATTGTAACAGAAGAGGTTCGAGAAGGAATATAATATTCTAAAGAACATTGTGCTTGTCATTCCATATTTGAAGTTGTATCAAAACATGTTGGAGGCATCGAAGACCTGAAGAAGCAGTAATGGACCTGCAAAATGTATATTTTGTTAGAATTAGTAATATGTAAATCAGTTGTGGAAATTTATTAGTAATACTTTGCAGGTGAGTTGTGTTAAAATGAATTTGGAATGAATGGAAATGAAGTTACCTTTGCTATGGGGATTTATATATTGTTAGTGGAAGATGCATGGTGAATAACGACATATTGAACACCATTGGAGGTTTATGAGTAGTTGGAGATGCATATTTTTTGCTTGCCATTCTACTTGTAGTTGCTTAGGTATGCTATTTCTGAGTCCATGTGTCCTGTTGCAAAAGAAAGAAAATGTTAGAATGAGATGTATAGATAATATAAAGACATTTTAATATTTTCTTAACTATTACTATTGATTAAAGTTGGTTGTTGTTGAAAGATATGAAAAGTATGTTATGAAATAGAATGAGGTAAATAAATGGAGGAAACCTTTTGGTGATGTTAAAGTATGGGTTGGAGTAGATTATCTGGAGGCGGCATTGAATGGAGAATTTCTTCTGCGTGTTTTCTGCGAGCAATGTTTTTGTTGTCCTTCATTTTACTGTAACGATCGAAACTGAATGCGGGGCTAATCCGGAGATCTTGTAGAGAAGGTACTCTTGAAATTGCTGTGAATGTGAGACCTTGACGTTCTGTTTTTCCAATGTCAATTGTTGCTTTTGGAAGTGTCATACCTTGAGATTTATGTATGGTTAAAGCCCAAGCCATCTTTAGTGGAATTTGTGCACGTCCATTTCTTTTTACTGCTGGAATAGGCAAGTGAGTGGGGTTTCTTTCATCCCAAGGAGGCCCGATGTATTTGGGAAAATATACAACAACAAATGTTGGAATTTGTGGTGGTGCAGTTGATTCTTTGTAAAATATGGTTACAATTTCTTTGAGGGAACCATTAACAAGTCCGGCTGAAACCCAAAGGTTGGAAGTCAACATAACTTTTCCGCCATTGCATAGTAATACAATTCACTCAAGTTGCTCGTCTTCTGAGGAAATGTTGGAATATGTGTTGTCATCTTCAGCAATGGATCTTGCGATAGGAATGTTTAGATATTTCATCATTTACTTATTATGGACCATTGTTTGAGAATTTATTGGAAATAGATGCATGGAATCATGGAATGAACATATTTCTTCTTCTAATAAAAAGGAATCTGTGCGCGACATGAGTACATTGTAGTCGTCGATTGTTGGATTTGCATCTCTAATGTTCTGGAGAATGTTCATGAAAGTAACCTGTGCGATGTTGTCGCCTTGTTGACGAAATATTGTGTCTAATGTGATGACTGTGTTGAAGGTGTTCCACAGTGTTCTTTCGTGGCTCATCCCTGCATATAGAGGTATGTATTTGATGGGTGGTAGCTGACCGAGATCACCAACCAATATAATGGAATAGCCATCGAAAGGAGTGTTTCTTTGTTGTGGAAATGCCTCTTGAAGACGTTCATCAATATGGCTGAGAAGCTTTGGCCCAATGAAGCTCATGTCATCGATTAGTATGTATCTTATATGCCTGAGTTCTTCTTGGAATTTTGCAAGAGCATTACCTTCTAAGGGCATAAGATCCTTTATAGGAAGGTGCAGAGCGGAATGGATTGTCAATGCTTGTATGTTGAAGGCAGCAACCCCTGTAGGGGCGAGGAGCATGATCGGTGAAGGTTCTGGGCTTGCAAGGCTTATGAGCATATCTTTGATGCAATTGATAAGGAGGGATTTTCCTGTACCAGCAGTGCCTTGTATTATCATTCTGAGAGCGGGTAAATAATCCTTCTTAGCAAAATGATTAGAAATAATATTTAGAGCTTTTCTTTGCATTGGAGATAATGTAGTAAGGGTCGCTAGGATATGTTGTTGTGTTTGAAGAATGCGGTGGATGGAGCGGCTATTCTCAATGAATTCTATGGCATTATTTTGTAGATCCAATGGGATAGTGGTATGATTCTAGTTATGGGTGTCATCAAAGCCACGAAGACCAAGCATGTCAAGGTCATTTATGAGAATCTCATTTGTAGGGTGTAATTGGGAAAGTAATTCCCATTCATTTATTTCCATGGTGTCTGGAGGATTGGTTTCATGAATAGTTGAGGTATCATTTTCGACAGATTCAATATCAGATAGTGTGTAGTGTTGATGCCAAGGTTTGTAGAATGGACGAAATGTTTGCCAATTTGTGATGAATTCTGCAACAGAATCTTCTATATATTGTACGATATGGCGAAAAGATTTGTATAGCATAAGCTCAAATCTGCAAAAATCAGCGTTTGCAAGGTTCAGTTGTGGATGGTATGGAGAAGTAACGTGGTATGAACCAAACAATTGCTTTTGTAGGTCTTTGTTTCCATTTGTTTGTTTTGCGACGAGGATCATATGTCCAGGATCTTGCTAGTTCTATTAGTGATGTGGATTCTAGGGTAGAAGGGCGCTGGATATATGTATCTATGATGTGTGGGGATGTAGTGAAGGTGGTGATCATTTGTGGAAGGTGCATAAGAATTTTTTGGTTTACATTTAAAGAAATGAATGGTCGACTTCATAATGTTGCAGCATATGGCAGGTTTCTTGTGCTCACGATCAACAAGGGTTTCTGCAAGAAATTTTCGAAATGCGGATGTTGTTGGGTCAGCAATGGGTGAAGCCAAGACAATTCTACGTAGCATGTGGTGGAAGCTTTGAGATTTATTTTTTATTTTTTATTTATTTATTTATTTATTTATTTATTTTATTTTTTTTCTGCTTTAGATGCATATTTGGCGATATATTTTTGTACAACGTGTATGGAGAGTACTGGATGGCAGTCAACATTTGCACGCTAAATAGATAGGATGGTAGGGTTATGGCTATTGAGTCAATCGTCGTTGCGAGTAGGGGTGTATGATTTTTTGCCATTGGAATCAATGAATAAGGCTGATTTTGGATGTAATTCCCATGGTGCTTTATAACGACATTGGAGTGAGGATCCATTTTTTCTTAGGCGTGTGCCTTCTGACCATTTTTTGTGACGTTCAACACAATTGATGAGCTGTTCATAGTCATTGAAAGGATTGGTTCTGAAGATTTGCGGGGTGGAAAATAGACAAGGGTCTTCAGGATTTGTCCAAGCAATTGGTTGGTTTGAAGTCGAAGGAGTACGAGGGTTCCAAGCGGAAATATATTTTTCGAAGACCTGCCTTGTAATATCAACTGCTTCTGCGTCTTCCCAGTTGAGGTTTTCCATATCAGGTGCATTTTATATCCAAAGGAAACCATGGATGTGCGCAAATCCCCTATGTTTCCATTCATACCTGTCAAGTATGTGTTTTTGTAAGATAATTTTGTAATAGGTGAGGAATGTTGTTTCGAGTTTTTGGAAAAAAAATGCGGTAGAATGCATAACTGTACCAGTAACCTTTTGTCTTCAAGTGTTTCTCTAAGATAATCTCACGAAATGCTATGAATCTATGGTGCATACATAGTGATGTTAAATGTGGGTTAGAGATAATGTTACCATTTCTCCACTTTTGTTGTTTTGCAATATCATAAGGAAGACATCCGGGAATGATTGCATGAATATCAGTCCATTTCGTATCAGCTGCACTTAATGTCAAGAAGAATGTCGAGCAACCGAGTTGAGATATCATGTCCGTTAGTTCATTTTTAGCACAAAGCTAAAAATGAACTTGTTTCACGTAAAGAGCTACCGAATCGCATGACTTGTTCTACCAATTGCTCATCTGGAAATTGTTCTAATTGGATGTTCAGATCTTGAATATATATTGGGAAGTTATCTGTGATTTTCTTTTTCACAAAAATCGATGTTGTTGCTTGACTGTGATGTCGCATCATGAGATTATATATGTAATAACGAAAGCGTGGGTGCTTTCCAAATCTGTTATCGTAGTAACGTATGAGATGAAGTGCATATTCATGTAACTGCACTGCTTTCATTCTTGGCTAATTTGGCATTGCAGCTCCTATCGGAAAAAGGGTGGGGAAAGCCATAGAGAGTAGACCTTCAGTGTTGTATTCATTGACTAGCAATAAACCAATTGTTGGCCACTCAATTATAGTATCATATTGGTGGTTGTAAGCATGTAAATAATGGCAGATTTATTGGATTTTTGTATTTGTATTAGGTATGATGGGTACGAATGATGATGTTTGGTTTATGGATGGGTCTGGGGAATCTTCGGTCAGCTCATGTGGTGGTTCAAGTGAAAGGTGGACAGTGGTTTCTATAGTATTGGAATGGTGAAGGGAGGAGGAGACATCGGTGGGGATTGCTGGTAAGGATGCCAGTGCGTTGTTATCAATACGAACATTCTTATAGTATATGTCATTTACCAATTTGTATTCTAATGCAGCGAGAACGCGATGTCTACTACCAATGAAATCATAAGCCTTGTGGTCATTACTATGACGAGTGACAATTAGGACGTCCAAGTTTTCAACACGTCGTGGCAACATGTTTGTGATTTTTGTAATGTCTTGAGGAAAACAAATTGTGTGGCCACTGTATTTATAATGGCCACCACGTGCATGTGTTACTTGCAGTATAGGGTTAACCCTAGCAATGAGAATTTCTTCTATTTGTGAAAGAGATGTAAGGATAGCTGGTTGAGGACTAGGGTCCATGTTGTTTGATAATGAGAAGCGATGACCCTTTGTTTCAGAGACGCATCTGGAGCAGTGATACATGTGGTTGGAATTGGGGATATGTATTCCATGATATGATTCAAGACAAATGGAGCATGGGCATTTAGGTGGAAGTTTATCAATCTTTGCACGGAAATCTCGATGTTCTTGATTAGTATAAACGTTGTTGAAAGCATGTGCGAAGGAGGGTTTATGGCAATGATGTATGGATGTATTTGTTTGAGACGTTTGCTGAGAAGATAAAGAGTTTGATAATTGCAAGGGAGAATTGTTTTCGGGGTGGGCCATTTCAAACGAGGAATGTTGGTTTTCCTTCTGTTTTTTGTGTTTTTGACATTCTCTGATGTATTTTTTTTCTTGATAAAGCTCACAGCGACGTGCATTTATTCGTTCTTTATTTGTTGCATAGTATCTTCTATCACATTCATTATTAGAAGAAGAAGCCATTCGCAAAATTTATGGTACCTATAAGCAAGAGAGGGGAAAAGAAGAATGTTATTTGGAGACAACAACCATGTTATTGTATGAAAGCGAAAGAAGGGTAAAAAATTTAAGTGAAAGCGAAAGAAGGGAAAAAAATTTAAGTTTTGAATAGTTTTATGTGAATTTTTTTATTTGAATAATGTGTTTGAAAGAACATATTAGTATTTTTTCTTTATACATGTAGATAGTTTCATGTGTAACGTAGCAAGTTACGTCATTTTTTAAAAGGAAGAAGATGATAAAAGAAAAAAAGAATGTGAATTTGTCTACTCACATAATGCTAGATACAATGGAGGACGAATACTTATTTCAATGGTATATAAGAAAATTTCGTAAGAAGGCATGCAACAGTATATCGTGTAAAGTTGTATTTATAAAATTGGACAATAGGAATTTTCAAAAAGCAAGAAATACATTTTGCGATATTTATCTACAATATCAAGATGTTCTAAATTTCTCGAAGGATGTTGTTGCATTCTGTCGTGAAATGAAACTTTTCTTCTTTTATGATAACACATTTCAATCGTGGCACTTCTTTAAAAGTTTCTGTCTTCACTGATAGTGTGAAGATATGATCTGTCCATAGAGCTTTAGAGGAAATTTCCTTGATCAGTTCTGGATCTGAAGATAATAAATAGAAGTCTTTGGAATTATTTCCAAGAATTGTAGATCCCGCGTCTTCAAAAGAAACAGTTGAAGCTAATTCACCAGTGTGATCTTGTATGTCGATTTTCAATAAGTATCAGTAATCACAGTCACTTACTTCAGCATTGCATTTTGGGTAGAACCACATCCCTATATTTTGTGGAATAAGTTTTTCATGCATTTTTTCCCACCAACGATCGGCGGGCAAGAAATGTAGTAAAAATTATCCATCCCAATTTTTGTTATTGTGCCCTTTAATTGGAAAAATGTTGGTTTCTCTAAGGAATCCATACTGTAAATACCAGCAATTGTTATTTTTTTTGTTGATGGCCAAAAGGATATCTTGTTGTCAAAGATGTAGAAGGTGCAGTCGAACCTTCTTTTTTAAACCATGACTTTAGCGTATGGGCCTCTTCAATGTCAGGATCTACAAGAATAATGGATCTCGTTGTAGTGCCGATACTTTTTCCATTAAATTCTCCAACATGCACAGATTTGATTGCAATGATGGGGTTATTTCCTGTAGCACATAGGGAGGAGATTTCCTATGCCACGACATTAAAATTATCTCCCCAAAAGATTGCATCTATGTTATACCCTGACATGTCTTGATGTTTTACTATCTGTTTATTAACTTCAGAGCCGTCTTTTCTACGTATAGTGCATACACTAGAAATGTCTGTGACAATACCAAGAATATCAACAATGGAGTTGACGTTTGTTGTTCTGATATCATTAATTGATTTTATATTGAATTGCACTGTTGGATTATGTTTTTTTCGTTGGCAACATGTTCTATGGTAGATGTTGCATTCAAAAAAATTTCCTAGTCATTGTTCAAGTGGTTGTATTGCTTATTAGTCATTTTTACATGCCCTTTAGAGACAATGTAGACATTTCCATTTTGGATTTTGTCGAAAAAATAATCTGCGACATTGTTGAAACATGTAATATGTATTTCTCCACCCTCTATATCAAACAGGTCAAAACCAAACACTTTACCGGGTCTGTATTGATTCTGAAACTGTCGAAGAGTTGTTTTTTTTTGGACGTATCCTTTTATGCACCAATTTGAGTGGTAAGGGTTTAACGATTTGATGGAAATTTGAAGGCAGAACGGATGGAGTTGGAGTAGTTGGAAGAGGGCAGTGTCTTTTTGATAAAGGATTTGGGTTCGATGAGGATGGAGTGTTTTCATCAGATGTGATCGGGATACTCATAGTTTTTGGATTGCCAATTAAGGGTGCAAATGAAGTAGATATTTCAAAGTCTATTATCTTTATAGACCTACATGACAAATGAGAGTCATAGGAATAACTGTTAGAAGCGGATGTGTTATAAATAAAAATGTTAAATTTGAAATAAGAAATTTATAACAAACTTACGTTGATGGACCGATAGCTGAGGTAGTCCAACTTTTAACATTTATAACAGAACCGTTTTGTAGTAAGCCTGTTGCTATGAGATCATTGAAATCTTTTGGAAGCATGATGTGTTTCTTATATGTTCCGTCTGAAATTGTAGTACGATATCGTGGATTTGAATGTTGCATTGATTTTTTTGGTTCAAGTTCAACAATTTGTAGGTATGGTTGAATATGAGTTGATCCAGATAACATTGAGGAAATTTCATTCTGAGTAAGGTTTGTTGTCATTTTCTGGTACAAAGAAAAACACAAAAATGTTGTTTTCTTCGCG
Organism: Pinus tabuliformis; assembly: GCA_031772625.1. Classification (NCBI taxonomy): domain Eukaryota; kingdom Viridiplantae; phylum Streptophyta; class Pinopsida; order Pinales; family Pinaceae; genus Pinus; species Pinus tabuliformis. Next base: position 843,810,411 of record CM062809.1, on the reverse strand, counting down.
TAAGATTTTTAATATTCATTACATTCCTATAACATTACTTGAAAATATATGAATTAAAGGGCAAAGGGCAAGAAGCATGTTCAATTTGTTTCTAAATGAGCGGGTATCTAAGCTTGTAAACATAATGAAGAAAGATATTTATTACAAAAACTTTTATATGATCATTTTTTTGAAACATAGTTAAAATTGTAAATTAACAATTTCAGAAACCTACACATGTTAGAAACAATCAGATAGAAACAATTAGATAGGGCATGATGATTGAGTTTCCTGTGCCAAATAATGTATACATTTTTTAGGGAATTTGGCAGTAGCAACACCAAAGCTACGTTGGAGCTACATTGTGGGTTTTGTATTGGGAAAATTTGTATTGTGGAATTTGGGTTTTGCATGAGTATTTTTGTTTCCAGAGAAAATGAATGTTGTACATAATGGTGGAGAGAAGTTGTGCAATTGCATAGAATGCAATGATAGGTGGCTAAGCTCAACATAGGTCCAATGACCAAGCACTGAAACTATTTTATGCAATGCCTATGCTAGATGAGGTTACATGGAATTATGTAATTTCAAGATTTGTAATTTGATGATATGCACAGAATGGGCAATGCCATGAGGCCCTAAAAGTTTTTGCTCAAATAAGTGGATTGTTTCTAAGCCAAACAACTTAAGCTTTGGCACCATTGTCAAGGCCTGCATTGGGTAATGCCATGAGGCCTGAAATGTTTTAGGTCAAATGAGGAGAGTGTTTTAAAGCCAAACAACTTCACCTTTGGCACCATTCTGGAACATCTAAAAGCTCTGAACAGCTTACTTGCCTGGTACTTAATATGTTGTATGGGCCTGGAATTAGATGTTTTTAATCCTCAGGATCAGTTGGCATTTGTTTAGTTGACATATTCACAAACAAAGAAAGGACAGCTCTTGTGAAAGCTAGATGAGAGGATAAAATGAAGTATGTCACTCAAAAGAGTAAAGGAATATGCAATAGCCAAAAGTAGTGCTAGAAAGGAACGCCAAGTGGGGAGACCAGTCCCTTAAGATCTGTGGGATGCAAGGACAATCTCGATGATAGTGATTTCCTTTGCAAATGACACATGGAGATTTAGGCTTGGATGGTGCAGTGTGTGGATTTTTTTCAGATGAAGCATGGTTGCTCCCTTTCGTCGTTGGCTTCTTCTTCTTGTTCTCCTTCCTTTTCTTCTTCTTCTCAGTTACTTGGTTTTTAGTTTGACTAGCTTCACCAAGCGAAGAGGAAGAAGGAGAGGGAGAAACAAACGAAGTAGAAGGTTGGGGGGTAACTCTAGTATCATCTGGTTGTTGATTTGATTGCTCAAGAATCACGATGTTTTGAACGACAGAGGTCGAGAAAAGCTATACTGGCGGGCCAATTGTAAGCCCTAGAAGGGACAATGTAGCCATATGAGGTGCACCAACATCTCCCCTAGAGGAAAAGGGAGTAGAATTCCCCCAAGGGGAAATCCTTGATTGGTGGACTCCATTTTCTCAACCTAAGACCAATGAGGGAACAATGATGTTATTCCAATTAAAATAAATCTTATGATGCTTTGACACAACTTGCTTTTTCAATTTTTAAGAGTCGAGAAAAAGCTAAAGATGACTCTAGTCACCTTCGATTTTTAACGAGCCTGAAGTGACAAGTGCTCAGATGGACCTTTTCTTTTAAGGAGTCTGAAAAGGAACGAAAGTAACTACTCTGGAAATCTAGACAGGGGGATTACCAAACCAATCGCAAAACTGTAGAATACTTTTTATGGTACGGCAGTCAATCTTCCCGAATGTTGTGTTCAGTGCGCAGACACGGATTCCTAAGGATAAAGAATATAGCCTACTGTGGTCTCCCAATATATACTCGACGATACGTGGGAGCACAAGTCAGTACTGGCACTTGTCGTCTCAAAGAGGAGGAATCACCCAACCTACGATGAAAGTGATAGTTACTGATGAGCCCCAATTTTTGGTACAATTTGGGCTCATTTGGCCTACTTGCTCTACTCAAACCATTCATTTTTTATTGCTTATGCATTCATTTCTTGGTTTATTCGTGTTGTTTGTAGGAAGAAGGGTAGGCATTCTATCTACGTGACTAATGCATGATGCTTTCAGGTTTTTGGCATTAAAAGGGAGAAAAGACCACGAGAAAGGAGACAAGGAGACAGTAAGGTGGCACTGCTGGTTTTTAGGAGAGGATGTCCACAGTCTTGGGGACCTTCCTCGTGATTCCCACCATAGCTCCGAGCTCCATCCAATCTCCCCACCGAGCTTAGAGACAGCCAACCGTTCTACAGGAACAGCAGTTACAACTGTTCTACAGGATCAACAGTTTAACCTTTAGTTGGACAGCCGAGCTCCACAAATCAAGGAAACCTGTTGGATTATCATTTTGCATAAATACTGAGGCCGTAGCCTTTGATAGGAGCTTTCTAAACTTTTGCATTACTCTTGTAATTTGGAAGTACGAGCTACAGCTCGGTGTTGGTTATTTTTGTAAGCCAGTTTTGGCATGACATCAGATTTTTGGTTATGAATAAAGGCAGGCAGATTTTGATCTCATTCTGAGTTTCTAAGGGAGCTATAGCTCTCAGGTTAGGGCCCAACCTGAGAGCAATAGATCTCCTCGGTGTTGTAATGTTATTTGCATTTCGTTCCAGCACTTCGTTTCTTTACTTTGACATGCAATTCGAATTTACAGTCTGCTAATTTAGTCTTTTTCATGAGATTGAATAGGATTAGTTTATGGTGAATTTGCTTCCAAGTTGCTTAGGTTAGAAGAGGATCGTTATAATTTATTGGAGCTCCAGAAAAAGGTTGTTAGAGCTCACTGCCATCTCTGCTTAGGGATTGGGGTGCAGTCCATATCAACCACCAAAAAGAAACGCAGTTCTTCTCACGTTCATGCAAGCTGCAACATAGACATTTTCGTTGAAGATCCATCCATGCACTTTTGATATTGAACCATACTTCTACATTCTTCATTCCATGCACGGTTTCTTTTCTTGGTTTTACATTGCTGTTCATAGGTTTAATGGCACAGGTATCATAGGTTAATGAATTCTCGTTTTTGGTGCAAGACATAAGTCATTTGTTTCATTTACACTGCTCCATATCATTCCACTTCCTTCTTCTTCTTCTTAACCTCTACTCAAGCCACCTACTCGACCTTTGTCCAGCTCGTTTACCCTCCAATTCATCCACTGCCACGTAGCTTCATCTTTTTGACCTTTTGTTAATCCCATCCTTCCAGCCATCAACCCACTGCATGCACTCTTCCTCCATCTGACTTCTCTGCTCCTGAGCCATCACCAGTTCCATCTCACCTATCCTCCCACACCACTCCAACACTTCACCATCTCCCAAAACTCCCACAATCAAACATCCTGTAGAATTGCACATACTTCCTGTAGAATCCTTGAGTTTCTTGTAGGATCCCCTGCAGACTTCCTGTAGAAGCCTGCAAACTCGGTTGCTGAGCATCCGAACGTGGTAGACTTCTGTGGACTGATGCTAGAGACCCTCTGGGACCTCCCCTAGCCATCCTGACCTTGTCCATGATTTCCTTCCATTTGAACCGCTCCTGCACAATCAAACCCTAATCAAAAGCACCATCACAATAAATCCAACCACTTAATGACAAAATACAAAAACATGTCTTTTCAGATGCAAATAGCTTAGATTCATGTATTTCAACTTACTGCAAGTAATGGCATCATTGGTAGAAGTTTCATTCACATTTTTGCATTGTAAGGGTCAAAACTAGTTAAATTAGGGTTTATTAGGGTTTCCATGCTTTGTTGTCTTTCAATTTCCTTTTTGCAAAGTAGGTTAGGTTCCTTCAAGATAGCTTTTGTCCATCACTCATAAAGCTTCTTCTGAGAGCATATAGAAGTTGGCTTGAGCCCTAGCGGACTTGTGCCAGCTGACCAAGTGACAGCTGCGACAAGAGCTAGTACTTGTGCATACAGCACCGTCGCTTCCAAGTTTGTACGAACTACCGGGTTGATAAAATTAGAGATAGGAAGCTCCAGGAGTTGTAGCATTATTGCTACAATACTGGAGCCCACAATCTTTTTGGCGCCGTTGCTGGGGAAGCGTCAGAGTATTAGTAATTGTTGCTTTTCTTCTACTTTCTTACTCTTGCCTTCTGCTAAGTAGTTTGCTTCATTTCCATTCTGCAAAAGTAGCATAGACATTTCATTCTTTCATAGATTAGCATTTCCTGCTTTCATAGATTAGCATTTCCTGCTTTCATAGATTAGCATTTCCTTTCTGCAAGCGTAGACTAGCATTTCCATTCTTGCAATTTCATTTGAGCAAAGTAGATTAGTTCTTTCCTGCTTTCAGTTTAATTCTTCATCTTTCATAGTTAGTTGTAGATCAATCTGTCTCAGTTTTGCAAGTACCAAAAGAAAAGCAAAGCAAAAACAATCAAAAGAAAAAGAAATTCTTTTCCATTTCATGCCTCGTAGGAACCGAGATAGATCAGGCAAATTCCTACCAAACACCCCCACCACATCACAGAGTCACCCTTCTCTCTTCTTTGGTGACAGTGACCCAGAAGAACCTATAGGTGAACATCCTGAGATATACAAAGATCCTATAGTAGAAGAAGAGTTAGAGACCACTCCATCTGAAGCTATGGCTGACAATAGAAGAGAAGATGAGCGAATAGAAGGTGCCTTCCCCATCCGAGAGACCAATGGAGAGATGAAAATGAAGAACATTAGCTCGTCCGCCTTACCTCACTTCCATGGGCTGACCACTGAAGATCCGGATACCTTCCTGTTTGAGTTTTCTATCCTTTGTAGAACCTATGACTATACTGAAGATGAGCAAAAGCTGAAACTTTTCCCTTCCACTCTTAAGGATGCAGCATTACGCTGGTTCATGGGCTTACCTAGGAATAGTATCACCACTTGGGCTCAGATGCATCAAGCTTTCAATACCAAGTACAGGGATTACTGTAGGTCCAAGGAAACAAAGGGGGAAATCTTTCGGATGACCATGGGAAATGATGAGTCCTTAGAGGATTATGAGGAGAGGTTCCAACTAAGCTATAAGCGGGCCAGGTGCACACTTGACCCTGAATCCCTCAAGTTGGTCCTGCTCCGAGGAGTCCCTGAAGACCTCTTAGATACCCTTCACATGTTAGCTGGGGGGGACATTTACCAACTGCCTTATGAGGACATCAAGACTGTGTTTAGAAACCACTCCAGGGCAGCTCGGAAACGAGGTAGAGGAAACCTCCTCTCAACTAGTGTCCCTTTCTCCAAACATGAGCTTGCAAATCAAATAGAAGATCTTAAGTGTGAGGTGAGACAGACCATTGCCATGCAGCTTGACACATTCAGGATTCAGCAAAAGAAAGAAGAAGCTGAGAGAGCCTTGGCTGTCTTCCGCCCTAGGTGCACAAGGAGACACCCTAAGAACGAATGTCCATTGCATTCGGTTGAAGTGTGTTTCGTTTGTGAGGAGGACCATCCCACAAATCAGTGTCCAACCTTACCTGGGTTTAAAGCCATGTACCAAGGGACAGAAGCTCCCACAGAACCTCTCTATTACCTCAACCAAAGGAGGCCACAAGGATCTAGACCTTATCAACAGGGGATGCAAGGGGCATCTCAAGCTTATTACAGCCCCAACCAATCGACTCCTATGCCTTCCTGGGGTCCCCCTGCTCATCCTTCATGTTCCATGCCTCCTCCATGGTCTTATCCACCTCAGTACCCCACTCAACCTACTTCTCATTCATATCACTCACATGCCCAGCCACAGCCTCAATGGAATGCACCTTAGTCGGGGTGGAGGCCCCAATACAACACTCCTCCTGCCATCTTGCCTCCACCACCAGTTCAACCTCAGCCATTACCTCCTGCTTCTCCAAGGCAACCTCAAATGCCTGCTCAACCAAACCCGAACCCCAACAATAGACAGACCCAGCAGGTATACACTGGGGAAACCTCATGCCCTACCTATGCTGTGGAGATCCAGGAGATCAATCTTCGATCTGGAAAGACTCTACCAGATCGCCAACCTCCTTCCCCAGAGGATGAGGGAAATAAACAGGAAAGTGAACCAAAGGCTATTCCACCCTTTCCTGAGAGACTAACAGCCACCACACAACCCAACCCAGAGGAGGATGAGCTTCTGGGTGAGCTCAAGCAGTTGTGTGTAAAAATACCACTTCTCCAAGCCATCAAGGATGTGCCAATATACAACAAACTGGTTAAGGAGAAGTGTTTCAAACACCCAGGCAGACGGAAGAAAGATGCTTCAACTATCAATGTCATAGGACAACTGTCTGACCTTATGTTAGGACAAGTCATCTGCCCAAAGTACCTAGATCCTGGAAGTCCTGTAGTAGATGTCCACATCAATGGCACCATTATACCTCACACCTTGATTGATCCGGGGGCTGCCATTAATGTGATGACCAGGGATACCATGCTTAAACTTAATCTTCAGGGTTCCTTGAGGAAGACCTCGACAGTACTGCAATTAGCAGATCGCTCCACCGTGACTCCCGAAGGGATTGTGGAGGATGTCTTGGTCTCTATTGACTCTTGGGAATACCCTGCAGACTTCCTGGTTCTGCAACCAAAGGCAAAGCTTACTGGATATCCTCTCATTTTGGGAAGGCCTTGGTTAGCTACTGCAGATGCTTACATAAGTTGTCGTGCAGGAAACATGACCATCAAAAATGGTCCCATGTCCAAGCAACTAGTCCTATACCTTCCTGCCCAACCCTCCTTAGAGCATGACTTACCACTCTGGTTGGAAGAAGGAGAAGAAGACGAGGTGTACTCAGCACCTATGTGCACCTTAGATACCACTAGAAGAGGCCCCCCAACCGAGGATGACTTGATCGAGACCTTGATCCAGAATCCACCTTCCAGTGCACTACCCTTAGAGAAATTGGTGGAGGATGCCCAAGCTAGCACCTTAGTGGATCTTTGTACAACCAACCCTGTTACTCCCAGAGTCAAGAATGTGGAGTTCGGCCCTGAGAAAGCATTGAAGATCAGCGCCTCCCTATCTCCTTCCCAGGAAAAGGAGCTATGTAGTCTGTTGGCCAACCACCTAGATGCTTTTGCTTGGAGCTATAAGGAAATGAAAGGAGTCCATCCTTCGGTCTGTACCCATCATATATACATCAAAGAGGATTGTAAACTAGTTAGGCAACCTCAGAGGAGAATGAATCCATCCCTTAAGGACATTGTCAAGGAAGAATTGCAAAAACTGTTGGATGTCAGGTTCATCTACCCCATCTCAGATAGTGAATGGGTGTCCCCTCTAGTGTTGGTTCCCAAGAAAAATGGGAAATGGAGAATCTGTGTGGACTACCGAGAACTGAACAAAGCTACCAAGAAGGACCATTTCCCTCTACCTTTCATAGATCAAGTGTTGGATGGACTGGCAAGAAAGAAGTTCTTCTCTTTCCTGGATGGGTTTAGCGGGTACAACCAAATCCAAATCAGCCCGGAAGACCAAGATAAGACCACCTTCACTTGTCCTTGGGGTACCTTTGCCTACCGAGTCCTTCCCTTTGGGCTATGCAATGCTCCTGCTACCTTCCAGAGAGCTGTCTTGAGCATCTTCTCGGAGCTGGTCCATGATGCGGTAGAAATCTATATGGATGGCTTTACTCCTTATGGGGCCAACTTCCAGGAAGCATTGTCCAACCTGGGAAAAGTCCTAACCAAATGCACCGAGATGAACTTGTCCTTTAGTCCTGAAAAATGTGAATTCCTAATGACTGAAGGGACCGTGCTAGGCCATACCATTTCCTGCCAAGGGTTGCAGGTGGATCCTAACAAAATTGCTCTCATCAAGAGGGTTCCACCTCCTCAAAAGGTAAGGGATGTCCGTAGTTTCTTCGGATTAGCAGGATACTACCGGAGATTCATTAAAGATTTCAGCAAGCTAGCCTCGCCATTGTTTGGCCCGTTGGCAAAAGATGTGGAGTTTAATTGGACTGACGATTCTCAGAGGGCTTTAAATGAATTGAAGGACAAGTTGGTGTCATCCCCAATCGTGAGAGGTCCAAACTGGGCCCTACCTTTCCACCTCCACACTGATGCCTCGAACAAAGTCATAGGTGCAGCTTTAGGACAAGTTGAGTAAAAACTTCCATATGCCATTTACTTTGTTAGCAAAAACTTGTCCAAAGCTGAGCTAAATTACACTTTAACCGAGAAAGAATTCTTGGCTGTGGTCTATGCACTGAACAAGTTCCGACACTATATTACTGGTTACCAGACCTTTGTACATACTGACCATGCTACAATTAGATATTTAATGAATAAACCAGATGTGAATGCTCGTATTATTAGATGGTTACTTTTATTGCAGCAATTTGATTTGACCATTGTTGACAAACCAGGTAGAGAAAATGTTGTTGCTGACTTTTTATCTAGATTGGATTTGTCTGTAGATGAGGATGGAACAATGGATGACCAGATGCCCGATGAACATCTGTTTGTTATTTCAGTACTCTCTCCATGGTTTGCTAATATAGCAAACTATCTTGTTTCAGCACAGTTCCCTCCACACCTATCTTCCAGAGAGAAGAGCAGAATCATCAGAAAAAGTGCCTCATTTACTTGGATCGGGGGCAATCTGTTCAAGCATGGCCCCGATCAGATCTTAAGGCGTTGTGTAAGGGAGGAGGAAGTCTTTGATATCCTCCTCACTTGTCATGATGGGCCTTGTGGAGGACATTTTGCAGCAAAGAGAACTTCCTTCAAAATCCTGCAAGCAGGCTACTATTGGCCCACACTTCATCAAGATGTCAGAAGATATGTCAGTCAGTGTGACCAATGCCAAAGAATGGGAAAACCGACCCAAAGGGATGAGATGCCTCTCCAACCTCAAGTGACTCTTGAGCCATTTGAGAAGTGGGGCATGGACTTTGTGGGCCCAATCAACCCCTCTTCGAGGCAAAGGACTTGCATCATTGTGTGTACTGACTATTTGACAAAGTGGGCAGAGACCAAAGCAATCAAAGCAGCAACAGAAGAAAAGGTGGTCGAGTTCCTAAGAGAAAACATCTTCTATAAGTTTGGCTATCCAAGAGAGCTGGTCACCGATCAAGGGAGTCAGTTCACCTCCAACCTGGTTGAAGATCTACTAGCTCATCACAAGATCAAGCATAGGACTTCCACCCCTTATCACCCTCAAGCAAATGGGCAGGTGGAAGTCACCAATAGAGCATTAGAAGGGATCTTGACTAAGGTGGTGAGCAGCAGCAGAAAGGACTGGGCAGATCGCCTGGTTGAAGCCACATGGGCTTACAACACCACTTGGAAGACCACCACCGGCTTCACACCGTATGAGCTGGTCTATGGGAAGAAAGCTTTGCTGTCCATTGAGTTTGAATACAACACTTTGAGGACGGCAGCTCAGCTGGACCTAGATCTCAGCCATGCATAACAAGAAAGGCTACTGCAGCTGAATGGCCTGGATGAGAACCGAATGCAGGCCCTCCTTCACTCAGAAGTGGTTCAGCTTCAGAGAAAGGTGTGGCATGACCAACATCTCCATGAAAAGCAGTTTCAGCCGGGAGATTGGGCTTTGTTGTATGACTCCAGATACAAAGATTTCAAGGGGAAGCTGAGAACCAGATGGCTAGGACCATATGCAGTGGAAAAATGCCATGACAATGGATCTGTCCTCATCCGAACCATTGATGAGGAAGCCATTCCCATGCTTGTCAATGGGAATCGATTGAAGATCTACAGGAGACCTCTCTCAAGACAAGAGTTCATCAAAACTATGGAGAAATTTGTATTGGTCCTAGAGAGGGGTTATGCCTCTGCTTCTGGCATACCCTGAGGTATATATATATATATATATATATATATAAGGAAAATAATAAAGATCCTTGGGTGAAAACCTCTCTGAGGTGCCCAAGGCAGGTGGTAGGGGTGAAAACCTCATTGAGGCGCCCCTATTGTCTTTCAAAAAAAAAAGAGAAAAGGTTTGAAAAAGATCCTTGAGTGAAAACCTCTCTGAGGCGCTCAGGGCAGATGGCACGGGTGAAAACCTCTTTGAGGCGCCCCTGTTATCTTTCAAAAAAAAAAAAAAAAAAAAAAAAAGAAAAAACAATAAGCAAAATATGGTAAAATTGCATGCAGGTTGCAGATGTTCTATGGAGGAGAGGAAGCCCTTCAACTCAAAGCCAAGGGTCCTTATCATGCTGTCAAGAGACCTCACTAGCACCTCCTCCAAGGGTACCCATGTTTTTTCAAGGTATGTGCAATTTTATCTTGGTTTGAGTCTTTCTACAGGAAGATGCAGTCTTTCTACAGGAAGACGCGGATTTTCTACACGAAAGTGCAGACTTTCTACAGGAAGCCCGAACTTTCTACAGGAAGCTCTGTGTTCTACAGGAAACTTCCTGTAGAAGTTTGGGATGGCCCAGAATTCATCTTAAAAGGAGATTTAGTGACTACGGATTGGTTTGGATGCATGCAAGCCTCTGTTGGCACCCTTGCACATTGCTGTCACCTTGCCCCACCATCCTTGTCGACATGCAACCGAGTTCCCTGCACCAACAAAGCAGATCGATGAGTTCTCGCGGGAAAATCCATTTCCGAAGACAAACAAGTGCTGAGATCTCATACCATAGGCATCAGAAGCTCCGGGAACGTGATCGAAAGGCCAGATCCTCTGTCGTGCAGCATGCACCCAAGGAGGAAGAACTGTTACGAGACACCCCGCGGGGATCCTGTAACAGTTAAACCTACTAGAGTGGATACCATTCACAACACCGCTATCTGCAATGAAACGCGGGCGCATGCAACTAAAGCATCCACTCCATCGTCGGCAGCGTGTAACCACGAGCCTCCGGGTCTGTGTAAGTTCGCATGCAACAAGTAGATCCACTCACCATCGTCCAAAAACTGGAAAAATCGTGTGCAGCCACGCAGGTAAGTGTCTCGGCCATTCCTTCCATCAAATCGCATGAATTTTACTTTGAATTGTTTGCACAACGTAAAAGTGAATGGTTGAGCGGCCGTATGGCCAGTCGACTAGCCACGTCGGCTAGTTATGGTGTAATTGGATGTTTGGGTGGCGGCCACGACAAATAGAATGAGCAGCACGCACGTGAGAACACTCCCGTCGGAAGCAATGAGTTTAACAGAAAAAGGCGGCGGCAAATCTGTGGGAATGGATGCGGCAGCAAGTGAATACGCAGGCGATTGATGAATGACGTCGCCCAACGGTCCGGCGGGGACAGCTCACCCCCCACGCCACGGATTGCGCCAATTCAAAATCTAATCGGCTAGATTATGCGCATGCATTTATCAACCACCACTTCAAACTCGAGCGGCTATTTCGATCTCCTCTGCACTTTGATACGCTGAGCTTTTGGCTACCATAACGCCGGTGAAACACACCTCGAGCGTAGGCCAACTACAGTCCTCCTTGAAATCTGCGCACTGCTCCTACAGGAACACAGTTTCTACAGGAACGCAGTCTCTACAGGAACGCAATCTCTACTGGAACGCAGTCTTCTACAGGGAAGCGGGTGCCTCACGAAAAAAGGTGGCCAATTAAAGAGGTAACCTTGAACTCTTCATGCAATTGGTTAGTAAGAGTGGCAAGATCATCGTCCACAGTCTGGTCATAAAGATATCGGTGAAATTGTTGTTTGTTGTGCCTATACTGTCGTTCTACAGGATGTCAGTATAATTAGACTGTGTTGAATTTTGTGGATTATGTGCATGCTCTGCCTCAATAGACCAAATCTCTTTCGCATTTGCCATCTTTAGTTAAAACAGCCGTGTTCACCATGTCGGGTGGGTTTATAAGACGGGAACCCACTGATTCAACCAAATTAAGGGAAAACCAGGCAGTGGTAGAGCTCTTTACACGAGCACAGTGGATGTCTTTTTGTGATAAGCTGCAGGGTTACGATGATGAAGTGGCCGAAGAATTCTTGCAGGCTCTGAAGCCGAAATCCCAGACATTGGCCACAATAAAATTCAGAGGTCTAAGCCTCAAGCTCACCCCACAACATATCAGTCGGATCACAGAACTTCCTATGGGTTTGCCGTGGGATAAGGAAGAAAGAAAGCTGAGCCAGCAAGCAAAGAAGGAATTCTTTCCACCTGAGGAAGAATTCTCGGAGGACAAAAATGGGGTGTGAAGAACGAGCCTGTTGCCACCATGGAATCAAGTCAGTTTGCAAATCATGAAATATATCACTTGTGAAGGTCGTTTCAGCATCGTGTATGCATATCACTTCCGGTTGCTCACTGAATTGAGGCACCAGATTGATCTTCCTGTGGAACAAAAACTGAGCATCCCTTATTTCCTATTGCAGTCTCTAATGGAGTGTGCCACAAAGCTAAAAGAGGGCATACCAGATCAGATAGCCCACCATGGGTTGATCAAGCTTCTTGTGGAGGATGCGCTGCATTCATATAAGGTTCCCCTCTCATGGGAATCCTTCCGGAATTTGACAAAATATGGAGACATTAAAATGTTGATCGAAGAAACGGGTTCTTCCAACAGTGAGGAACAAGAAGCAGTGGCCGAGGGACAGAGAGAAGAAGGCCAGAAGACCCCGACCACAGTGCAGAAGAAAGAACAAAGGAAAAAGCATGAGGAAAAGGAGGACAAAGAAAAAGGTGGCACACCTATCTTGTCAGCAAGAGAAAAGAGGATGAAGAGCAGAATGGACAAAGCTGAGGTGGTCCACGTCAGCCCAAGTACCTCAACAGCACCTGCAACCAAAGCAAAAAGAAAAACTCAGGTAGGCAAGCAAGCAGAAGTGGAGACACCTGTGTCTACAGGAAAGAAGAAACAGGCTTCTACAGGAAGCCCGAAAACAAAGACAAAGGATTCTACAGGAAGCCCGAAAATCATTGAGAAACAGGCTTCTACAGGAAGCCCGAAAATCATTGAGAAACAAGCTTCTACAGGAAGCCCAAAAACAGTGACAAAGGCTTCTACAGGAAGCCCGAAATTGCAGAAACAGGCTTCTACCGGAAGCCCCGAAAAGGCGAAACCCAAAGAGAAGAAGGTGGACATTCTGGCACAGGAGGTAGCAGCTGTATTAGCTAGCCTCAGTACACCTCCAAAGCCGAAGGAGAAGAGAGAGAGGGAGACCCCTCTACCATCTGAAGCCAGAAGAAGCAAGAGGATAAACACAGGCAAGCCACAGCCTCCACCTAGCAGCCAAACCATTTCAGGGGATGCCCCTACTTCACCCAGTGCAAGAACCCCCTCTAAAACATCAGCCACCCCCGAGAAGGGAAGCCCAAAAATAACTTCCTGGACATGAAAAATAGGCCAATCGCCTTTCGAAGCCCGGCTCAAGGAAATGGGAAAGGGGGAAGAAGCACCACCTTCGTCACCACCAGGGGCAGAAAAGGCAGGGCCGCCAAAAACAGGAAAGGAAGAAGCGCCACCTTCGTCACCATTAGGGGCAGAAAAGGCAGGGCCGCCAACAACAGGAAAGGAAAAGCATGCTCCGGGCTCTAGTTCTCGGCCAAAGACGAGGAGCCAGAGCAAAGTTGCTCAAGGATGAGCAAATAGTTTAGCTGGGGGGTGATGATGAGCCCCAATTTTTGGTACAATTTGGGCTCATTTGGCCTACTTGCTCTGCTCAAACCATTCATTTTTTATTGCTTATGCATTCATTTCTTGGTTTATTCGTGTTGTTTGTAGGAAGAAGGGTAGGCATTCTATCTACGTGACTAATGCATGATGCTTTCAGGTTTTTGGCATTAAAAGGGAGAAAAGACCACGAGAAAGGAGACAAGGAGACAATAAGGTGGCACTGCTGGTTTTTAGGAGAGGATGTCCACAGTCTTGGGGACCTTCCTCGTGATTCCCACCATAGCTCCGAGCTCCAACCAATCTCCCCACCGAGCTTAGAGGCAGCCAACCGTTCTACAGGAACAGCAGTTACAACTGTTCTACAAGATCAACAGTTTAACCTTCAGTTGGACAGCCGAGCTCCACAAATCAAGGAAACCTGTTGGATTATCATTTTGCATAAATACTGAGGCCGTAGCCTTTGATAGGAGCTTTTTGAACTTTTGCATTACTCTTGTAATTTGGAAGTACGAGCTACAGCTCGATGTTGGTTCTTTTTGTAAGCCAGTTTTGGCATGACATCAGATTTTTGGTTATGAATAAAGGCAGGCAGATTTTGATCTCATTCTGAGTTTCTAAGGGAGCTATAGCTCTCAGGTTAGGGCCCAACCTGAGAGAAATAGATCTCCTCGGTGTTGTAATGTTATTCGCATTTCGTTCCAGCACTTCGTTTCTTTACTTTGACATGCAATTCGAATTTACAGTCTGCTAATTTAGTCTCTTTCATGAGATTGAATAGGATTAGTTTATGGTGAATTTGCTTCCAAGTTTCTTAGGTTAGAAGAGGATCGTTATAATTTATTGGAGCTCCAGAAAAAGGTTGTTAGAGCTCACTGCCATCTCTGCTTAGGGATTGGGGTGCAGTCCATATCAACCACCAAAAAGAAACGTAGTTCTTCTCACGTTCATGCAAGCTGCAACATAGACATTTTCGTTGAAGATCCATCCATGCACTTTTGATATTGAACCATACTTCTACATTCTTCATTCCATGCATGGTTTCTTTTCTTGGTTTTACATTGCTGTTCATAGGTTTAATGGCACAGGTATCATAGGTTAATGAATTCTCGTTTTTGGTGCAAGACATAAGTCATTTGTTTCATTTACACTGCTCCATATCATTCCACTTCTTCTTCTTCTTCTTAACCTCTACTCAAGCCACCTACTCGGCCTTTGTCCAGCTCGTTTACCCTCCAATTCATCCACTGCCACGTAGCTTCATCTTTTTTACCTTTTGTTAATCCCATCCTTCCAGCCATCAACCCACTGCATGCACTCTTCCTCCATCTGACTTCTCTGCTCCTGAGCCATCACCAGTTCCATCTCACCTATCCTCCCACACCACTCCAACACTTCACCATCTCCCAAAACTCCCACAATCAAACATCCTGTAGAATTGCACATACTTCCTGTAGAATCCCTGAGTTTCCTGTAGGATCCCCTGCAGACTTCCTGTAGAAGCCTGCAAACTCGGTTGCTGAGCATCCGAACGTGGTAGACTTCTGTGGACTGATGCTAGAGACCCTCTGGGACCTCCCCTAGCCATCCTGACCTTGTCCATGCTTTCCTTCCATTTGAACCGCTCCTGCACAGTCAAACCCTAATCAAAAGCACCATCACAATAAATCCAACCACTTAATGACAAAATACAAAAACATGTCTTTTCAGATGCAAATAGCTTAGATTCATGTATTTCAACTTACTGCAAGTAATGGCATCATTGGTAGAAGTTTCATTCACATTTTTGCATTGTAAGGGTCAAAGCTAGTTAAATTAGGGTTTATTAGGGTTTCCATGCTTTGTTGTCTTTCAATTTCCTTTTTGCAAAGTAGGTTAGCTTCCTTCAAGATAGCTTTCGTCCATCACTCATAAAGCTTCTTCTGAGAGCATATAGAAGTTGGCTTGAGCCCTAGCGGACTTGTGCCAGTTGACCAAGTGACAACTGCGACAAGAGCTAGTACTTGTGCATACAGCACCGTTGCTTCCAAGTTTGTACGAACTACCGGGTTGATAAAATTAGAGATATGAAGCTCCAGGAGTTGTAGCATTATTGCTACAATACTGGAGCCCACCAGTTACCAGGCTTTACGACGCCGGAATACGTCTCTAGCCTAGACTTCTAAATGTTGTGCATTGGGTTCCAAAGTGTTTTTATGTTTATTGAAATTTATTTTACAGTTGATATTTCTTAAGAAATTTTCCTTTAAGGTTGACCGCGTGATGTAGATATACAATTCCTAAATATGCAATCTAAGATGATAAACAGACGTTTATCTTCTTTTTGCAATGAAAATCCTAGCTACTAAGGAAAGAGAAGTGAAATTGTTTCAACATAGAGAGAGCACACACTAAGATGCACTGTCCTAAATCAATTTCCGCATGCATTCTAAATGCAAATGCACATGCATGTATTTGTTTTCCACTTTCTTAATGTTTGAATGACAAAAAAAATGCTACAAATTTATAAGACTTTGTATCTCCTATGTGGCTAATGTATAATTGATGGCAGAGGATTTTCTATCATGGGCCATGGATGAAATAGAAATTAAACAAAAACTCAAAAAGGAGATTAAGGCTGCCACCGGAGATGAAGTAGTCCAGAAAGGTCCAGAAATGTCCCTGAAAGTTGAATCGTGCAGAGACAAAACAGAGTAGGCCAAGGCTTTTTTTAGGAAATGAAGCAAAGTATCTGTATTTAACATTGTTGTGTGAGTAACCAACATAATATGTACAATGCTATGGAAATTAATAGTCTCTGCGGGAAAAAAACCTAATATAATCTACACAATCTAATCCTCACAGGGAAGGTTTTGCAAGAATTTAAAGGTTTTCTTATGTTATAAAATCCTAAGCTAATGTGGGTGTCCTAGCAAATAAAAATGTATATCTTGTTATAGTTAGGTGTTTCTTGTAATGGATTTTTTTAATCTCAAGGTAATAGAGTGAATGTTTATATGATGTGCATAGTTGACTATTCCCAAATAAAGGTATGCAAAGAGTGAACAATGCAAAAACATTTTTAAATGAAAACTATCTTATAGTGAGGAAGATGATATTTTAGTTTAGTCATATGTAAAAATTATTGTCATCACCCTTTGTTTTTTACTCTTTTAGCATTAAAATTCCTATTTGAAACAAAACATGCCAGCATGTAGTACAAGAGAAAGAAAACAAAATAAATGAAACACCATAATACCCACTTACTATTAAGCATACAAACTAAATAGTAATCAAAGAATAGATAAGAATCAATATACTATACAATAAAAAGAAAAAAAAGGGAGTATGGGATAATGGCAATAGAGCCTCTGTAGGGAAACAAACCCAAGTTTGAGTGCAAAATCCCTAAGAAGACCCTAAATTCAACATATCCATGTGGATATGAGGTGTGATAACTGTGTGCAAGATTCGAGGAAATAACAATGTCAATACAACTGAAAGAGAACTTATTTGAATTTTGAGAGCACGTGGGAATCCAAGAGGCCACCTAATGACCCACGTTTGAGTCCAAAACCCCTACGAAGACCCTAAATTCAACATATCCATGTGGATATGAGGTGTGATGACTATGTACAAGATTCCAGAAAATAGCAATGTCAATACAACTGAAAGAGAACTGATTTGAATTTTGAGAGCGCATGGGAATCCAAGAGCCCACCTAATGAAGATGAGTTCTGTCTTGGCACTGATTAAGAAACAGAGACAAACTTAATTGTCATAACCCACCTATTTTTGAGGCAATAGGCTATCACTTTGCTGTCTGTGAGGAAATTAGTGTTCCCTAAGAAGACCCTAAATTCAACATATCCATGTGGATATGAGGTGTGATGACTCACCAGGTACAAGGATAAATGAATTGTTTCCCATAGGGCTTTGCCATGATTTGTCTGCAGGGGCTTATGGGTAGAAATGGCAATCCTTATGACCAGGTACAAGGAAAAATGAATTGTTTCCCATAGGGCTTTGCCATGATTGGTTTGCAGGGGGTTTGGCTTGCAAAAAATAACATGATATTACAAGATAAGGATATTCCTACAATACCGATTGGCCATCAAATTAGATTTTCCTATGGAGGATCATGGAATCTTGAAAATTTCAAAGCTTAAAGAATTTTAAAAACCCCAGAGATAGAGAAAGACAAGACTTGAGGTTTCTTTGACAGTGCTTGCCAATGAATTCCAGCTAAATGTGGTTCTGGCAGCATTTTATATTTCAGTGAATCCCATTCATCTCTTTCAAGTATGTTATAGGCCAAGGGACAAATAGTAGAGTAGAATTCTGTGACTTTAGATTATTGCTGCAACATGCAGTTCAAAAAGATAATGCCAGGCTCCAGGTAATGGAAGATTCTAAATTGATTATGGATTGGATAGAAAATATGGTGATGAGCACAACCATGAACGAGGACAGGATTTCTGAGGTCATAGTGAAGTTTTGTGAAATCTTTTTCTCATGCATCTATAGAGAATTCAATAAACAAGAAAACAGATTACCTAAAGAAGTATTATCACTACAGGAAGGGCAATGTCTACAAAGTTACGGATGAATTTTTCCTTCCAGCATCAGTTCCTTCCCTACACTGATTTTCACAAAAAAAATCAGATATTCTGCTCTAGAAGTTAATCTTGTGAATTGTTTATAACTTTATGTAATAGCCTAATTTCAGGAAAATTTGAATGTAAATATGGTGCTTTCTAGAAAAGCGGAGGCAAAAAATGCCTATAGATGACTGTAAAAATTAGGTTATAAAAAACCCTTTTGGGGTCTTCTGGACAGAAGGTCATAGAGTCCTACAGTTCTGAAAGTGTCAATAAAAAACAATGAAAATGTATATTTTTATTTCTCCTATAACATATTATAATGTTTTTTTTCGTGAATAAAAAAGGGATCCTTCTCAGGCACAAACTCATATAACCTCCTAGCATCTCTTCTTCATTATTGATTTAAGATCTCAACAATTGCTTCATTCTGACCTAACTTGATGCCTATTAAAAAATCTTGTTGTCTTGAACTCAGCTGCATACATGCACAAAACTATGCTTGGATCCTCATTTAACATGCTTTGATGTTAACATTGGAATGCAAACACATAAATAAGAGTCAAATGATAATGGAGAGAACATATAACATTATTTTTTTGGATGATATTATAGAAATTATACAAGACAGAAAAATCATACTCTCTCACATAAGACACCCTTAGGAAGTTATGGTTGTTTAACTACCTTGCACTAACCTGTGCTTTTGATGTTACATGTCAGTCACATTTACCAACATTAATATGACTTGAACACTAAAGTGGTCGCTAGCATTAAATTCATGCAATAATGTATAATATTTGTACTTAACAAAACAATGGATCTCTTTGTTTGCTCCTGCAACAATTTGGTGATCCATTGATACTATATCCAAATGGATCAAGTTTAATTGGGAGACTGGGACCCAGAATGGTTTAAAGCCATAACACTCCAATCAAAAGGATTTATCATGGTATTCTTCTTGATTCTTGAATATAGACACCGTGTTTGGAGGAGGTTTATGGATGATATGGAAAACTGTGCCAATCCATTTCAAGCATAGCCATCATCTAATCTAGCGCAGTTTAGACTCCCTAGCTTACCCCTAGAGTTTTGGCATGAATTGATCTTTTCATAGGTTGAAAACTATTTAGATTTACATTTGTATCATCAAAGATCACAACAGAAAGAACCGACCTGGGCGAACAACTGTTGAGTTCAATTCAATCAAAGTTGTTGGTTAACTAATGGGAGCAAATGCACCTGTTTTTGAGGCAATAGGCTATCACTTTGCTATCTGTGAGGAAATTAGTGTTCCCTAAGAAGACCCTAAATTCAACATATCCATGCGGATATGAGGTGTGATGACTCACTAGGTACAAGCATAAATGAATTGTTTCCCATAGGGATTTTCCATGATTTGTCTGCAGGGGGTTATGGGTAGAAAGGACAATCCTTATCACCAGGTACAAGGACAAATGAAGCCTGAAAATGTCAAAGCTCAAAGAATTTTAAAAACCCCAGAGATAGAGAAAGACAAGACTTGAGGTTTCTTTGACAGTGCTTGCCAATGAATTCCAGCTAAATGTGGTTCTGGCAGCATTTTATATTTCAGTGAATCCCATTCATCTCTTTCAAGTATGCTATAGGCCAGGGGACAAATAGTAGAGCAGAATTCTGTGACTTAAGATTATTGCTACAACATGCAGTTCAAAAAGATAATGCCAGGCTATAGGTAATGGAAGATTCTAAATTGATTATGGATTGGATAGAAAATATGGTGTTGAGCACAACCATGAATGGGGACAAGGTTTCTAAGGTCATAGTGAAGTTTTCTGAAATCTTTTTCTCACGCATCTGTAGAGAATTCAATAAACAAGAAAACAGATTACCTAAAGAAATATGATCACTACAGGAAGGGCAATGTCTACAAAGTTACCGATGAATTTTTCCACCGAGCATCAGTTCCTTCCCTACACTGATTTTCACAAAAAAATCAGATATTCAGCTCTAGAAGTTAATCTTGTGAATTGTTTATAACTTTATGTAATGGCCTAATTTCAGGAAAATTTGAATGTAAATTTGGTGCTTTCTAAAAAATCTGAGGCAAAAAATTCCTACAGATGACTGTAAAAATTAGATTATAAAAAACCCCTTTGGGGTCTTCTGGACAGAAGGTCACAAAGACCTAGAGTTCTGAAAGTGTCAATAAAAAAAAATGAAAATGTATATTTTGATTTCTCCTATAACATATTATAATGTTTTTTTCGTGAATAAAAAAGGGATCCTTTTCAGGCACAAACTCATATAACCTCCCGGCATCTCTTCTTCATTATTGATTTATGATCTCAACAATTGCTTCATTCTGACCTAACTTGATGCTTGTTAAAAAATCTCATTGTCTTGAACTCAGCTGCATACATGCACAAAACTATGCTTGGATCCTCATTTAACATGCTCTGATGTTAACTTTGGAACGCAAACACATAAATAACAGCCATTGTGATAATGGGCAGAACATATAACATTATTTTATGGATGATATTACAGAAATTATACAAGACAGAAAAATCATACCCTCTCACATAAGACACCCTTAGGAAGTTATGGTTGTTTAACTACCTTGCACTAACCTGTGCTTTTGATGTTACTTGTCAGTCACATTTACCAACATTAATATGACTTGAACACTAAAGTGGTCGCTAGCATTAAAGTCATGCAGTAACGTATAATATTTGTACTTAACAAAACAATGGATCTCTTTGTTTGCTCCTGCAACAATTTGGTGATCCACTGATACTATATCCAAATGGATCATGTTTAATTGGGAGACTGGGACCCAGAATGGTTTAAATCCATAACACTCCAATCAAAAGTATTTACCATGGTATTCTTCTTGATTCCTGAATACAAACACCATGTTTGGAGGAGGTTTATGGATGATATGGCAAACTGTGCCAATCCCTTTGAAGCATAGCCATCATCTAATCTAGTGCAGTTTATACTCCCTGGCTTACCCCTAGAGGTTTGGCATGAATTGATCTTTTCATAGGTTGCAAACTATTTAGATTTACATTTGTACTCAAAGATCACAATAGAAAGAACCAACCTGGGCAAACGACTATTGAGTTCAATTCAATCAAAGTTGTTGGTTAACTAATGGGAGCAGATGCACCTGTTTTTGAGGCAATAGGTTATCACTTTGCTGTCTGTGAGGAATTAGTGTTCCCTAAGAAGACCCTAAATTCAACATATCCATGTGGATATGAGGTGTGATGACTCACCAGGTACAAGGCTAAATGAATTGTTTCCCATAGGGATTTGCCATGATTTGTTTGCAGGGGGTTATGGGTAGAAAGGACAATCCTTATCACCAGGTACAAGGAAAAATGAATTGTTTCCCATATGGCTTTGCCATGATTTGTCTGCAGCGGGTTTGGCTTGCAAAAAATAACATGATATTACAAGACAAGGATATTCCTACAATACCGATTGGCCATCAAATTAGATTTGCCTATGGAGGATCATGGAAGCCTGAAAATGTCAAAGCTCAAAGAATTTAAAAAACCCCAGAGATAGAGAAAGACAAGACTTGAGGTTTCTTTGACAGTGCTTGCCAATGAATTCTAGCTAAATGTGGTTCTGGCAACATTTTATATTTCAGTGAATCCCATTCATCTCTTTCAAGTATGTTATAGGCCAGGGGACAAATAGTAGAGCAGAATTCTGTGACTTAAGATTACTTATGCAACATGCAGTTCAAAAAGATAATTCCAAGCTCCAGGTAATGGAAGATTCTAAATTGATTATGGATTGGATATAAAATATGGTGTTGAGCACAACCATGAACGGGGAGAGGGTTTCTGAGGTCATAGTGAAGTTTTCTGAAATTGTGAGGAAATTAGTGTTCCCTAAGAAGGCCCTAAATTCAACATATCCATGTGGATATGAGGTGTGATGACTCACCAGGTACAAGGATCAATGAATTTTTTCCCATAGGGCTTTGCCATGATTTGTCTGCATGGTGTTATGGGTAGAAAGGACAATCCTTATAACCAAGTACAAGGACAAATGAATGGTTTCCCATAGGGCTTTGCCATGGTTTGTCTGCAGGGGGTTTGGCTTGCAAAAAATAACATGATATTACACGATAAGGATATTCCTAATATTTTTAAATGAAAACTATCTTATAGTGAGGAAGATAATATTTTCCCTTATTCCTATAGTCTGATTCTTCTAAGTTTTCGTCAATTTTGCTCAAAATTCGGTAGATATTTGTTATAATTACATATCTGAGTTGTGTAACCTGCATAATGCAGGTGTTCCAAGATTGTATACAGGAAAAAAGACATAATGTTCCAATGACATGGGTTACTTGTCAAACATCTCCTTTTTCAAACCTCTTTCTATGGATCTATTCTGGAATTTAATTTTGTTTCGGGCATTTCACAAAGGAATTTCTAAGAATTCACCAATATAAAAACAAATAAGTGTGAGAAAACCTAACAGTGTTATAGAACAGACATATATGAGATTCCCTTTTAACTGTGAGTAAAAGTACTGCAAGACGCAAATATCAACCTTACTCATCAATCACATAGGACATTCTTAATGCTGCAACCTAGCAAAATTGCAAACAAATTGAACGTCAAAATGTCGTCTAGCAGCAAGTTTAAGCGCTTGGAGAAGTGATGACCCAAATTTAAATCTGGGCAGCACATTCTCCGTGTTGTTCTGAATTCAGAAGTAATATAAGCCAATCCAAACAGTAGAAAAAGGATTGAAAAATAAGGGATTGATCTAGTAGCCTGAAAAGGTTTCGCATAATGGTTTTTATTTGACACAATCTCAGCCCTCTCCTTATGCAACCCCCACATCCAAATAGAGGATTACAACCACAATACAATTCTTCAACACCTGGACATCAATGTGTCAACTAAAAAAGGAATGTTTCTGAGCGAGGACAGGGTATGAATCAGATTATAAAGAAAGACTGGCAAAATCATAATCAAGATTTGGGAACCATTTCAAATCCTTTGTTAAGTACGCAGTTGATCTTTTCAGGCATTGAAAAAGAAGGGATATCCAAAAGCCCTAAGATACATGATTGAGTTTCATAAACAAAGAGTAGTATTCTGGAAATACAATATGAGGTACTGGATTTCAAATTACATATTATATATCTGATCAAACAGTTGGGATTTAAAAGACTCTCTTTGCCAAAAAAATTAATTAACTAAGTACAACAGATGAATACCCGTATATAATCGCTATTACGTTAACAGAAAACAAAGAATTACCTGTTCTTGTGTGGAGCTAGTTACCCTTAACGGTTAGGTGACTGTTAGGAGAGAAAATGGGAAGTACCGCAACAACCCAACAGAACATGTACCTACAACAAGAAACAAAATAGGCTAGTAAAAAGACAAATACTATTTTCAAAGAATGGTACATAAAAAATGCAAAGGCTAGTAAAAAGACAACTACTATTTTCAAAGAATGGTACGTGCAGATTTATAAGAGGAGGAAAAATAAGAATGGTACATACAAATTTATCAAAGGAAAAATGGAAAAGTTGTGAAGCATATAACCTCTTCCCTAATAGTTAACAAATGCCATGAAGCAAAACATGTATGACAGGATTCATCTTTTCAGGCATTGAAAAAGAAGGGATATCCAAAGGTAAAAGGTTCTGAATTCAGAAGTAATATAAGCCAATCCAAACAGTAGAAAAAGGATTGAAAAAGAAGGGATTGATCTAGTAGCCTGAATGGGCTTCACATAATGGTTGTTATTTGACACAATCTCAGCCCTCTCCTTATACAACCCCCACATCCAAATAGAGGATTACAACCACAGTGCAATTCTTCAACACCTGGACATCAATGTGTCAACTACAAAAGGAATGTTTCTAAGTGAGGACAAGGTATGAACCAGATTATTAAGAAAGACTGGAAAAATCATAATCATGATTTGGGAACCATTTCAAATCCTCTGTTAAGTATGCAATTGATCTTTTCAAGAATTGAAAAAGAAGGGATATCCAAAAGCCATAAGATGCATGACTGAGTTTCATAAACAAACAATAGTGTTCTGGAAATACAATATGAGGTACTGGATTTCAAATTACATATTATAGACCTGATCAAACATAACATGTACCTACAACAAGAAACAAAATAGGCTAGTAAAAAGACAACTACTATTTTCAAAGAATGGTACGTAAAAAATGCAAAGGCTAGTAAAAAGAGAACTACTATTTTCAAAGAATGGTATGTGCAGATTTATAAGAGGAGGAAAAATAAGAATGGTACATACAAATTTATAAGATGAAAAATAGAAAAGTTGCCAAGCATATAACCTCTTCCCTAATAGTTAACAAACGCCATGAAGCAAAACATGTATGACAGGATTCATCTTTACAGTGAATTCCATTCATCTCTTTCAAGTATGCTATAGGCCAGGGGACAAATAGTAGAGCAGAATTCCATGACTTAAGATTATTGCTGCAACATGCAGTTCAAAAATATAATGCCAGGCTCCAGCTAATGGAAGATTCCAAATTGATTATGCATTGGACAGAAAATATGGTGCTGAGCACAACCATGAACGGGAACAGGGTTTCTGAGGTCATAGTGAAGTTTTCTGAAATCTTTTTCTTGCGCATCTATAGAGAATTCAATAAACAAGAAAAAAAAATTACCTAAAGAAGTATTATCACTACAGGAAGGGCAATGTCTACAAAGTTACAGATGAATTTTTCATTCCAGCATCAGTTCCTTCCCTACATTGATTTACACAAAAAAATCAGATATTCTGCTCTAGAAGTTAATCTTGTGAATTGTTTATAACTTTATGTAATGGCCTAATTTCAGGCAAATTTGAATGTAAATTTGGTGCTTTCTAGAAAAGCTGAGGCAAAAAATGCCTACAGATGACTGTAAAAATTAGGTTATAAAAAACCCTTTTGGGGTCTTCTGGACAGAAGGTCACAGAGACCTACAGTTCTGAAAGTGTCAATAAAAAAAAATGAAAATGTATATTTTGATTTCTCCTATAACATATTATAATGTTTTTTTCGTGAATAAAAAAGGGATCCTTTTCAGGCACAAACTCATATAACCTCCCGGCATCTCTTCTTCATTATTGATTTATGATCTCAACAATTGCTTCATTCTGACCTAACTTGATGCCTATTAAAAAATCTCGTTGTCTTGAACTCAGTTGCATACATGCACAAAACTATGCTTGGATCCTCATTTAACATGCTCTGATGTTAACTTTGGAATGCAAACACATAAATAAGAGTCAATATGATAATGGACAGAACATATAACATTATTTTTATGGATGATATTACAGAAATTATACAAGACAGAAAAATCATACTCTCTCACATAAGACACCCTTAGGAAGTTATGGTTGTTTAACTACCTTGCACTAACCTGTGCTTTTGATGTTACATGTCAGTCACATTTACCAACATTAATATGACTTGAACACTAAAGTGGTCGCTAGCATTAAAGTCATGCAATAACGTATAATATTTGTACTTAACAAAACAATGGATCTCTTTGTTTGCTCCTGCAACAATTTGGTGATCCACTGATACTATATCCAAATGGATCAAGTTTAATTGGGAGACTGGGACCCAGAATGGTTTAAAGCCATAACACTCCAATCAAAAGGATTTATCATGGTATTCTTCTTGATTCCTGAATACAGACACCGTGTTTGGAGGAGGTTTATGGATGAGATGGAAAACTGTGCCAATCCCTTTGAGGCATAGCCATCATCTAATCTATTGTAGTTTAGACTCCCTGGCTTACCCCTAGAGTTTTGGCATGAATTGATCTTTTCATAGGTTGAAAACTATTTAGATTTACATTTGTATCATCAAAGATCAAAATAGAAAGAACCAACCTGGGCAAACGACTGTTGAGTTCAATTCAATCAAAGTTCTTGGTTAACTAACGGGACCAAATGCACCTGTTTTTGAGGCAATAGGCTATCACTTTGCTGTCTGTGAGGAAATTAGTGTTCCCTAAGAAGACCCTAAACTCAACATATCCATGTGGATATGAGGTGTGATGACTCACTTGGTACAAGGATAAATGAATTGTTTCCCATAGGGCTTTGCCATGATTTGTCTGCAGGGGGTTATGGGTAGAAAGGACAAACCTTATCACCAGGTACAAGGACAAATGAATTGTTTCCCATACGGCTTTGCCATGATTTTTCTGCAGGGGGTTTGGCTTGCAAAAAATAACATAATATTACAAGATAAGGATATTCCTACAATACCGATTGACCATCAAATTAGATTTGCCTATGGAGGATCATGGAAGCCTGAAAATGTCAAAGCTCAAAGAATTTTAAAAACCCCAGAGATAGAGAAAGACAAGACTTGAGGTTTCTTTGACAGTGCTTGCCAATGAATTCCAGCTAAATGTGGTTCTGGCAGCATTTTGTATTTCAGTGAATCCCATTCATCTCTTTCAAGTATGCTATAGGCCAGGGGACAAATAGTAGAGCAGAATTTCGTGACTTAAGATTATTGCCGCAACATGCAGTTCAAAAAGATAATGCCAGGCTGCAGGTAATGGAAGATTGTAAATTGATTATGGATTGGACAGAAAATATGGTGCTGAGCACAACCATGAACGGGGACAGGGTTTCTGAGGTCATAGTGAAGTTTTCTGAATTTGTGAGGAAATTAGTGTTCCCTAAGAAGACCCTAAATTCAACATATCCATGTGGATATGAGGTGGTATGGCTCACCAGGTACAAGGATAAATGAATTGTTTCCCATATGGCTTTGCCATGATTTGTCTGCATGGTGTTATGGGTAGAAAGGACAATTCTTATCACCAGGTAGAAGGACAAATGAATTGTTTCCCATAGGGCTTTGCCATGATTTGTCTCTTTGTTTGCTCCTGCAACAATTTGGTGATCCACTGATACTATATCCAAATGGATCAAGTTTAATTGGGAGACTAGGACCCAGAATGGTTTAAAGCCATAACACTCCAATTAAAAGGATTTATCATGGTATTCTTCTTGATTTCTGAATACAGACACCGTGATTGGAGGAGGTTTATGGATGATATGGTAAACTGTGCCAATCCCTTTGAAGCATAGCCATCATCTAATCTAGTGCAGTTTAGACTCCCTGGCTTACCCCTAGAGTTTTGGCATGAATTGATCTTTTCATAGGTTGAAAACTATTTAGATTTACATTTGTATCATCAAAGATCACAATAGAAAGAGCCAACCTCAGTAAACGACTGTTGAGCTCAATTCAATCAAAGTTGTTGGTTAACTAATGGGAGCAAAGGCGCCTGTTTTTGAGGCGTATGGCTATCAATTTGTTGTCTGTGAGGAAATTAGTGTTTCCTAAGAAGACCCTAAATTCAACATATCCATGTGGATATGAGGTGTGATGACTCACCAGGTACAAGGATAAATGAATTGTTTCCCATAGGGCTTGGCCATGATTTGTCTACAGGGGGTTATGGGTAGAAAGGACAATCCTTATCACCAGGTACAAGGACAAATGAATTGTTTCCCATGGGGATTTGCCATGATTTGTCTGCAGGGGGTTTGGCTTGCAAAAGATAACATGATATTACAGGATAAGGATATTCCTACAATACCGATTGGCCATCAAATTAGATTTGCCTATGGAGGATCATGGAAGCCTGAAAATGTCAAAGCTCAAAGAATTTAAAAAACCCCAGAGATAGAGAAAGACAAGACTTGAGGTTTCTTTGACAGTGCTTGCTAATGAATTCTAGCTAATTGTGGTTCTGGCAACATTTTATATTTTAGTGAATCCCATTCATCTCTTTCAAGTATGCTAGAGGCCAGGGGACAAAAAATAGAGCAGAATTCCGTGACTTAAGATTATTGCTGCAACATGAAGTTCAAAAAGATAATGCCAGGCTCCAGGTAATGGAAGATTCTAAATTGATTATGGATTGGACAGAAAATATGGTGCTGAGCACAACCATGAATGGGGACAGCATTTCTGAGGTCATAGTGAAGTTTTCTGAAATTGTGAGGAAAGTAGTGTTCCCTAAGAAGACTCTAAATTCAACATATCCATGTGGATATGAGGTGTGATTACTCACCAGGTACAAGGATCAATGAATTGTTTCCCATAGGGCTTTGCCATGATTTGTCTGCATGGTGTTATGGGTAGAAAGGACAATCCTTATCACCAGGTACAAGGACAAATGAATTGTTTCCCATAGGGCTTTGCCATGATTTTTCTGCAGTGGGTTTGGCTTGCAAAAAATAACATGATATTACAAGATAAGGATATTCCTAATATTTTTAAATGAAAACTATCTTATAGTGAGGAAGATAATTCTTTCCCTTGTTCCTATGGTCTGATTCTTCTAAGTTTTCGTCAATTTTGGTCAAAATTCGGTAGATATTTGTTACAATTACATATCTGAGTTGTGTAACCTGCATAATGCAGGTGTTCCAAGATTGTATACAGGAGAAAAGACATAATGTTCCAATGACATGGGTTACTTGTCAAACATCTCCTTTTTCAATCCTCTTTCTATGGATCTATTCTGGAATTTAATTTTGTTTCGGGCATTGCACAAAGGAATTTCTAAGAATTCACCAATCTAAAAACAAATAAGTGTGAGAAAACCTAACAGTGTTATAGAACAGAGATATATGAGATTCCTTTTTAACTGTGAGTAAAACTGCTGCAAGATGCAAATATCAACCTTACTCATCAATGACATAGGACATTCTCAATGTTGCAACCTAGCAAAATTGCAAACAAGTTGAACGTCGGAATGTGGTCTAGCAGCAAGTTTAAGCGCTTGGAGAAGTGATGAGCCAAATTTAAATCCGGGCAGCACATTCTCCATGTTGTTCTGAATTCAAAAGTAATATAAGCCAATCCAAACAGTAGAAAAAGGATTGAAAAATAATGGATTGATCTAGTAGCCTGAAAAGGCTTCGCATAATGGTTGTTATTTGACACAATCTCAGCCCTCTCCTTATACAACCCCCACATCCAAATAGAGGATTACAACCACAGTGCAATTCTTCAACACCTGGACATCAATGTGTCAACTACAAAAGGAATGTTTCTGAGTGAGGACAGGGTATGAATCAGATTATAAAGAAAGACTGGCAAAATCATAATCAAGATTTGGGAACCATTTCAAATCCTCTGTTAAGTACGCAGTTGATCTTTTCAGGCATTGAAAAAGAAGGGATATCCAAAAGCCCTAAGATACATGACTGAGTTTCATAAACAAACAATAGTGTTCTAGAAATACAATATGAGGTACTAGATTTCAAATTACATATTATAGATCTGATCAAATAGTTGGGATTTAACAGACTCTCTTTGCCAAAAAACTTAATTAACTAAGTACATCAGATGAATACCTGTAGAGAATCGCTATTACATTAACAGAAAACAAAGAATTACCTGTTCTTGTGTGGAGCTGGTTACCCTTGACAGTTAGGTGACTGTTAGGAGAGAAAATGGGAAGTACCACAACAACCCAACAGAACTTGTACCTACAACAAGAAACAAAATAAGCTAGTAAAAAGACAAATACTATTTTCACATAAATTAATCACCTAGTAGAGAAGCAATGAACCTATTAGAGGTAAAAATAACCTAAATTGGGCTGCATGAGGGTTTTTATAGGCCTTATTAGACAAGTTTGATTCAGTCAACTAAGTCATACTCATACTCAGAGGTCAAACTCGCAACAAACTCTGTCAAACTCTGTCAACAAACAAGTTTGACTTGGACAAGTTGAAAAACCAAACTCTGTCAACAACCAAGTTTGACTCTGACAAGTTGGAAAAACACATTTGCCTGATGACTCATTTCAAACTTGGCTAATGGCGGGTTTAAGCCACAATCCTGGCAACACTGGAAGCTTTCCCTTCTATGTTCTGAAACTACAGATAATTTTAAGTTATGCCCTGTGCAACTTCTATGCATATGATCATGTTAAATTAAGAACTTCAAAAAGACATATTAATTTTATTTTGCAGGAGTACTAACTACATAACAAAGGAAATCACTGCATGACCCAACTTACCACAATTAGGACCTTCCTTGTCATTTGTCACAATGTACTGGTGACCATTAGATTCCAGCCATTCTCGTATGCCCAAAGCATTCTCAACACACCCAAGAAAGTTTGGATTCAGTGAAGCATATTCATTGGCTTTATAAAAGACTCCAACAATTTCATTACTTCCTGCAGGTGCCTGAAACATAAGACCATATAAATTAGAAAAATAGAAAGCATAGAAGAAAATACAATCTTGTTAATGAGAGTGATAATTGAAACTTGATACTGCTCCGGGTTTCCAAAATGTTCAAATCCACAGATGGTGTTATTGAAGGGTTTTATGCAAGAGCTTCTAACATTACGTCACATAGATCAGAATAAGTGTAAACAAAATCGTCCTGTACATCATTCATATATGATATAACCCTTCGATCACCAATTGGATTCACCATTGAGGAGAGTCCGAACACTAGTCTTTTACAAAAGCATAAAAGTAGATCAATGATCAAGATAAAAGCCTTTTGCAGAAAAATATCAAGATCAGGAAAAATCAAATCAAAATACAATATGCCTCTCAGAGCTCGAGATAAAGGCCCTTTGTAGAAACACATCAAGATCAGGAAAAATAAAATCTAACACAAAAAAAAAAAAAATTATTATCTTCACATTAATAGGATACTTTCTAAGAGCACAAGATAGGAGATAGCGCCAGGGCAAGGTAACCTACAGAGATTTTGCCTTGAAGATCTTTATAATGGGCAGCACTAGAAACTTGCAACGGCGGAAAAAACCCCAATCGTCTAACACAGAATCAATGGCTCAGAATCGCACACGTGACATTTTAGGGATGTCTTTCTTAGAGAGAACGCTTACAGCGTAAAAATAGAATATTCATTAAGAGATGGCCCTCTAAAATAAAAAGAGGCGTGCCCACGCTTAGTTTTGTACTTCAGAATGTATGTATTATATATATAATAAAATAAACCCTCACGTTATCGCTAATGTCGAAATGGAACAACTTTTTCAAAACCGATATCGCTCACGGTGTGGATCAAAACGACATGAGACACGAAACGAGATGTGGGCATTGAGAAGATGCCAAACGTGAAACCATTTGAAGGCCTTAGCTTCGTAAGGTTGAGAAGATGCTAACTTCAAATTAGAAATCTTCCTAACTTCCTCCATGTTCAATTAAGATCGAAATATTTTAGAAATTCAGTGCTCTGGCCATTATTCTGTCCAAACGTGAAACCAACCGAAAGGTTTAGATTTGAAAAATGAGATGAAATATTAATTTCAAAATTAAATAGAAGAGCATCTATATATTTATATGTAAGATATTGTCATTAAATTGGAAAGTATTGAAATTTAGAAAGAAAGTCTATTTTTTTTGCTTTTTATATATGGGAGGTTGTCAACAAAATTATACACATTATATTAGTTTTTATACACAACTAATTCTTACTCTCGACACCTCTCCTACGTTATATATATATATATATATAATTTTTTTTGAGAGACAAGTCCGCTCACACTATTCCTAATTTGTAAGCGGAATAAGTCTTCAAAATTGATATCCCTCATGCTCCGGATCAAAACGACTTAATAAAACAAACTGCTTTCTGTCCAGGTTTAGGAGATGCTCACTTCAAACTAAAAAGCTTCTTAACTTCCTCCATGGTCAATTAAAATTGAAAGCTTTTAGAAATTCAATTCTCTGGCATTATTCCAATCGTGAACTAACCCACTATATTGAATGTGTTATTGTCTATGTTATATGAATTACTAAATTTATCATTCTGACACTCAAACCAAAGAGACTCACCATTATTTTTGAATTTACAAAAACAAGCATGTTAATTCAAAAACAAGTATGTGCTAATAACATGCACTATCTTTTATTTACAAGAAAACCATAACTATTGAATTTACAAAAACAAACATGTGCTACTAACATGCACTGTCTTTTATTTACAAAAAATAGTAACTATGCAAAACTTATCTCACCTTTACATGTTTAAAATGAAATCTTAACATTAACGCCTATCTTCTACTCCAAGCATGGTAGAGACCCATCATTCATCCCCTTCGTTAAAAACTACTAAGTGAAGATAGAAGTGAAGATAGTTTTGGAAGAAATTATTTCTTAAATGGATGAAGTGGGAAGCTCAAAAACGTGTTGAAGAAAAGAACGGAAACCATAAGATTTCAAAGTGGATATGAGTGCTAGTGATGACAAATTTGATAGAAATTCATTTATTGTTGTAATGTGTATTTTTTATATTTGTAACATGTAAGAATTAAGAGAGGGTATTGGAAGTAATGCTTACATGTGTTTTAGGTTGTTGTGAGTTGTCATTGTGAGTCTCTAGGTGTGATTCTAGAAGTAGTAGGTTTTAAAATACAAAAACTTGATACTTGTTTGGTGTAAATTAGGATTCATGGTTTAGTGTCTCTATGAGAGAAAATTGTAATATTATTAAATGTTTTGAGTTGTGTTTTTTTTTTTTTTTTTGATGAAAATAATATATTATGTTATATAATATTATTACTGGATTTAATTGTAATTGAAAACTGCCAAAATAGTAATTTGTTAACTACGAAAAATCACAGGAGGTATAGGCACAATAGAGTATGATGTAAAATGCTATAACATAGGAAATTTGATTAACTTTTGTAATATATAGCTTCTATTTGTGGAAAATTGGAATGTTCTTCTAAATTATAATGCATATTTCCAAAATTCTAACAATTGTAAATAACAATTGGTCCATGGACTTAGCCATATGATCTGTTGCTTGTAAATCACAACAATCAACCACTTGAACTAACCCACTACATTGGACGTGTTTTTGTTGATGTGCTATGAACTACCAAGTTTGTCATTACGAAGATCAAATCAAAGCGTCTCACCTTTTATTTTTTCAATTTACAAGAACAAACATGTGTAACTAATAACATGCACTATTTTATATTACATAAAGTCATAATTGTGCAAAATTTCCCTCATCTTTACATGTTTGGAAATGAAATCTTACCATTATCACCTATCTTCCTCTCCCAAGCATGGTAAATATCCCTAAGTTCATCCCCTTTGTGCAAAACTACCTAGTGTTGGAAAATGTAACTAGTTCTGTCTTCATAATTGTTATTGTACTCATGTCAATATGTATATTTTATGTAACAAACAAAAGAAGAAACAAAAATTATTATTTTAGAGCATGGGTTTCATGCTTCTTGTTGATGGTCTTCTAGGTAAAATCATATTCTTCATGCTTCTAGGGTTTGTTAAGTCACAGGATTTATTATCATGAGTCAAGAGTGTCAACATCATGATTATAACACCCATATGGGTAAGATGTACCTTCTAAAATAAATTATTTTGATTCAAAGAAGTCAAAATAAGCCTCCTAGCATAGTTCAACTCTGCCAAAGACAAGTCGGCCCAGAGAGGGGTATTCAACCCACCTAGAAGAGTATAAATAGAAGTTGTTCAAACTCATTTTCTCACCAATTCAATCTGCAATAAAGAAGCTCAACTTGAAGTGTGAATTTCAAGAAGAAGGTCAAGAAAATCAAGGAAGAAGGAAGCATATGCTAGAAGGAAGTGAAATCGAAGTTTTGTTCAAAGTTTGCCCTAGTTTTCTCCCACACGTGTGAGGATTTTGAGTTGTTACAAGGGAAAAAGTTGCAGAACAACTACAGATCCAAAGCCTTGTTGCTAGGGGTTTAAATTCTGAGTTTGGTTTAGTTCTAGAAGGATTTGTCTCTCAAATTGGTTTGGATTTGACCTAATTGGAAGGTCTTCTTCAAGGGATGGCTTGGTGCTAGAGGAAACTTTGGTCTTGTGGTTTTTGTCTTGGTTTTCTCATTTGAATCAATTTCTATAAGAAGTAAAGAGTTTTTATGGGTTTTCCCCTTGGAGGGGATTTGCCTTGGCTTGGAGCCTAATTTATATGTCCATTGTCTTTACTATTTTTCTCTTGATAACTGTTTGATGAAGAAGATTGAATAAATAAACATAAGATAAATAAAGTTCACAAGCAATTGTGAAGATTAAGGAGAAATTGAATTAATAGCTTCCCTACTGCATTCTCCAACATGGTATCAGAGCTAAGGTAAACAAGAGTAGGCAACTGGAAGGACACAAAGAAGAGGTTAATTGTCAAGGGGAATCATTTATACAAGGACAAAAGAAAAGAAGTAGAAGACCTATTAACCTAGAAGGAGGGTTAATACACTGAAGAAGACCTCATCATCAAACTCTCATTGGAAGTTCTCTTGTATACTTCATCATCTTGATAAAGGAAGGAAGCAACAAGGAGTCTTGGGATCATCATTCACTCTTTGAAGTTATTTGAAATAACTCATTGTTGAAGATTCCCTAGAAGACATCTAGGGAATATTTGAAGTTTCCTTGGAGGTTTTGAAAATTTCGAGATAGTTGGAGACATTATCTAGAATAAGGACTCTTATTTAACAAGTAAGTAGTATACTATTTTATATGTCTCAATGTATAGATAACATGGCTTCATTTTGCAAGGAGAGAAACAAGCTTGTTGGATCAACAAATTTCCTAGCATGGAAGAAAAGAATTGAATTGGCACTCACAGAAAATGAAGTCATGGAGTATGTTCTTGGTGAATTTATTGAACAAAGAAAATATAAGACTCAAGAAGAAGAAGAGTATAATAAGGGAGAAGTAAGAGCACAAATAATCATTATGGAATCATTAAAATATCATCTTGTTCCTTTTTTTGTTCATTTGAAGACATCTAAGGCTGTGTATGATAAGCTAGTAAACTTGTAATCTATAAGTACATTAGGTAAAAAGGTTTCCTTGAGAAATCAACTATAAAATGAGGAAATCCAAGGATGAAGACATGGCTACATATCTAATGAATATCGCTCAAATAAGGGATCAATTGCAAGGGCTTCGTGAGATTGTTTCCGATTCTGAAATGACTCTTTTTGTATTGAATACTTTGCCATCTAATTGGAGTATTTTTGCAACTAACATGTACTCAAAGAAATATACTACACCCTTTGATGAATTATGGGCTCAATGTATCTTGGAAGAATCTATAATCAAGGAAAATTATTATACTTAATCAAATGAAAGATCTCAATCCCTCATTGAAAGAACCAAGAAGTTGAATAAAGGGAAGTTTGGAAAGTCCAAGAAGAAGACAAACATGTCCAAGACTCAATGCTTTGGATGGAATGAGTATGGAACCCACAAAAGGGAATGTCCAAACATCAAACTGAACAACAAAAGGGGAGAACCTGAGAAGAAGCTGAAATGAGAAGATCCCAAGGATATCTACTACTGAAGGAAGTCACATCTCAATCATGTTCTTTATTAATTTTTGTCTTTATTTAATTTGAGTAGAAATTAGAGTAGAATACATTATTGTATACTCTATAAGAGTCTTGGTTTTGTAAAAATCATGGCATCCTAGATAGAAGCACATGTAGAAATTCCTTCTAGATTCAAAACTGCTAATGTAATTTTCTAAAACAAAAGACTTGAATCTACTCTACTCATTAGGGGAAAGAAATTAATCGATTGGTAAATCACATATAATCATAGATTTATCTCAGGGAAAGAAACTGGTCAAAACCCTTTCCTATCTATATTGAATTAATAATAAAATAGATAAGAAATGAAATTCTTGCTCAAGCTCGAGCAACCTTTGCACTAGTATAATCTATCTCACTACTTCACAGACTATCGTTGGTCAATAGTTAACCAAATCCATGCCTTCCCATGTCCATATTGATGAGCACCAGTATTGCAGCAAGAATGTTGCAACTCCTGGAGCTACCAGCTTTACTTTATCAACCCGAGGTTCGTACAAACTTGGAGGTGATAGTGTTGTATACACAAGTACAAGTGATGGTTCTACCTTTTGTCACTATTTAGCTCGCGAGAGACCACTAGGGTTTTCAAGCCAGAATTCTATGGATTCAGAAGAAGCTTGATTGCTGATGAAAGAAAGAGAGATCTACTCTAGGAGAAAGCTTATCTACTGCAAATAAGGAAAATGACTGAAATCCTATGCTAAAAACACACCCTTCTCTAACTAACTGCTGAGAAACTATGCTTTACAAAAATGCCAAACCAACATGTATGAAATGCTACTATCTAAAGCATGGAAGTTCAAGACATCAAACATCACTACTGTGCATGTAAAGGACTGAAATAAATATGTTTTGTTCTTTTTATTCTTTTTCTAGAAAGTCAAGTGTAAACCCTAATCTCTTTTGGTGATGTGGCAGGTGGTTTAGCGATGATGGTGGATGGTTGGGAGGTTTAGGAGATGATTGGAAGGTTTGGGAGACCCTTGGGTGACCTAGTGTGGCTTCCTAGAGGTTTTCCCTCAATTCGGCCTCAAAACAGGCCACTATAGGAAAACCTACAGGATTCCTTGTATTTCTACAAGATACAACCGAGAGAAAAATGATGGTTGTTGGAGGTGATGGAAGGCTTAGGGAAGGTGGTGGATGGGTGGAATGGAGTGAGAAAATTCCTAGGATCACTCAGAACTCAATACCAAGGTTAGGAGATCGTTGGATTCGCTCAACATGCTTGGAGGGATTTCTATGTAAAATGATGAGATTGGTGATGATCTTGGCGAAATAAAGGGATGATTATTAATGGATGAAGTTGGGAGGTGGCTGCCTTATATGAGATCCCTTTAGATTTTGAAGCACTTGCTCTGCATCAAACATTTATAATTGCCACAAAGTCATGTAAACAAGAAGAATTCTAACAAGCTAGAAAAGCATAATTTAATGAACTAGCTGTCTACTTCATGCTTGAAGAAAATTGTTGAACAAAATGGAATCATGGATGAGATCTACTGAAAGGATGAAGATGGAAGAGATGACAACTAAATCCTACACTTTCAAAAATGATAAAATTCTATTTTAAGTACAGTAAATCTAAATCTTATGAAGGAAATCTGTCGTTTTGGTGTTGCTT
Source organism: Pinus tabuliformis (assembly GCA_031772625.1). Taxonomy (NCBI): domain Eukaryota; kingdom Viridiplantae; phylum Streptophyta; class Pinopsida; order Pinales; family Pinaceae; genus Pinus; species Pinus tabuliformis. The sequence goes on along the minus strand of CM062809.1, from coordinate 843,773,209 downwards.
AAGGGTCTTTTCCTCAAATTGTGATCCCTGAGGGAAGAGGTGAGGAAAAGACACCCACTGACAGCTTTTTGGTGCTCCTTTTATCTCTTCTACCTAGCTACTGAAGTAAAGAACAAATGGAAGCAAACTAATAAACAACTAATCAAATCCACAATACTTGTAGCGAAATACTTCTAGAGACAATTTAACCATGAATCTATGAAACTAAGAGAAGCATACAGATACAAGAAGAGGAGCCTTTGCTACTAGGGTTGGGCCCTAACCCAAGAGCTTCAACCCTATGAGTCAAATCAGTGTTATATCAAGAAAAATCTCATTTTCATTATCAAAACAGAAAATTACATCAATGTCTTCCACAAGTCTAGAGCTCAAAAATAACTAGTGTTTTTGCAACAAAAATTCGAATCCTAATGAGGTTCTAGACCTCTCTACTTATAAAACTAAACTCTCCAACGACTTCCTTAAATCTAGGGAGGCCCGACTCCCAAACTTGAGATGAACTAACTCTTTGTCTATCACTTGCTCTGTTGCCATTTGATCTTCATGACTTTGCTGCTTCCACTCCGAGCTGGTGTGACTAATGGAGGAATATTCGATTGGGGGAGGAGTAAATGAGAAGGATTTACCTCCTACAATCTCTCTCCCTTGTCCCATTCGAGTTTCAAACCTTAGTCTTGCCAAAATTCCTTTATTTCCTCTTCCAAACCTGCATTCAATGCATATTAGTCCACTAGGCATAATATCTCACTTTAACTCATCTCATTAAACAAAATATAATCAAAACATGTAATAGGTTGTGAGAAGAGTTGATTTGACTAAGATAGGAGGTGAGTTAAGGCCCATATAATTCCCCAATGATGAGGCTCATCATCATCGCCCTATTGAAAGTGTTGCTCATCCTCTAAGAAACTCAATCAATATCCATGTCTTTCATAGATCTAGTGGATTCCCTGACATCCAATGCCTCTGTTGTGGTTTCTTCTTCTTGTGCATAGAATATTGCCTTATTTTCTACCTCCTCCCACTGCCTTCTTTATTCCTCTTCTTTCCTTCCTTATAACATCCCCAAGAGCAGTGGGGGACTGAGTTTCAGGCCAATCCAATTGACTTTGAGCCTTTGGATGGATTGCTTGTACATGGGTGTCATGTTCAGTGCTTCTCTCATCCTTTGAGGAGAGTGGTACTCTCTGATCTTCAAATTGTATGGCAATGTATTCCATCTCCTTAGGCAAGCTTGCATGCTGTCATCCCCTAATAATCTGAACATGTCCTCAAAATGTGTAATTGCTTGCTCTTGGGCAGCAACATACCTGGGTGAAAGTTGAGGATCATTTGCAATTAAATTATGTGTACTGATGAGTGCCACTGGATTGGACTGCTAAGCTCTGATCATAAGAGGCTCTATTTTTTCTCCTTCCAATACCTTCTTCATTTCTGTAGCCCTTGCTTCCTCATGGTTCATCCATGATGCCCAAGCCACCAACTGTAAACCCCCTAGCTTTGCATTAGGGTCCCATACATTCATTTCTATCAAGGCCATGTTACACAAATAAAACTTAGACATCTTGGCCCTATATTCTAATGTGCCTTGATCACAAAGATCAATGAGTTGTCTATAATCCTAGAATGACATAGTGTCTCTTTATGCTAGGATCTTGATTTGGAAATGCAACCACTGTTCCTTAAGGTATAGTGCATAGGACTTAGCTGGCACACTGCACTGGATTGCTTCCAAAGAGAGATTGGCCATGGATGCCAATTGATTCTCTCTTTCTTGCAGTTGTCCTTTCAACCATGTATTTTTTGCCTCTGACTAATTTTTCATGATGGCCTCTCTGTCCCTCAAACTACTTAGCTCTCTACCCATCTCTTTGAGCTTGTCTTCCATGTGACCAATGTCCTCCGCTCCCTTGGACTTGGCAATCTGCATCCATCTATGAGTTCTGGCTCTCTCTTTCTCAAGCTCAAAGAATAATGGAATCGAGAATTTATGTGGAATGACCCTACCGCCCTTAATAAATTTGTAGTAGGAGTCAAGTTTAGCTTGAGGACTAGGCTCCTCTAGCTTTGGGTCCTCTCTCTTTGGTTTTGGTTGCTTACTTCTTTCCTCATCCAATTTTTGAGTTTCCTGTAGGTTTAGCAGAGTTTCCTGTAGGACTTCCTCTACTTCCTGTAGGTCCTGTTGTGTATCTTGTAGGATGCCTTTTCCTTTGGATGAGGTAGACTTGGTTACAGGCCTTCTCACATAGGTGATAGGAGACTTAGGGGAGGTTTGGGCTAAGGATCCTTCTTCTTGATTTTTTATAGGAGGATCCATCTTCTCCTGTTGTTTAGGTGAGTCCTCAATAACAATGGGAACCTTTGTTGGAGTTTGGGGTTTTCCCTGCCTTATCCTTGTGCTTTTCCTTGTTCTGAAGTATAAGGGGGTTTGCCTCTATCTTTTGCCTTTTTGTTTGATAGGGGTGCTAAGGGCAGTGAGGGTAGTTGCTGCCTCTCTCTCAGTTGGTTCTGGAGACACCCTAGGTGACTCCTTCTTGTCTTATGCCTCCTCTTTTCCATTTCCCTTTTCCTCTATGTTTTTCCCCTCTTCTTCTCCTTCTAGATCCTCATATTTTTTATCGATCTCCTCCTTGACATCTTCCTCTATTTCCTCATCACCTTCCTTCTCTTTCTCCTCTTCTTCCTCATCTTCATCCCTATCTTCTTCTTCTTCATCTGTTTCAATTTCTTCCTCATCTTCTTCACTCACAGTAGGACTAATGTCATATGTGAAGGCTTTGATATCCTCCTCTCTCTACATGTCTCTGAAAGTTGCCCATTGGATAGGAATTATGAGGTTGTGGAGGGAATATTCTATGATGATTCTAATTAACCCACGGTGGGCTAACTGTTGGTGGTTTCCAACCTACACCTTTATGCTTGTATCTATCAGTGATTGTAGAAGGAAGTATGGTATGTTGAGCCTGTGGTGAGGAGGTGTTTCCACTCCAAACCTCAACTCTTCAAGAAGCCTAAAGTGATACCCATAAACCACACTTTACCTACCTTCACATGATATGTATTTATACAGGTGGTAGCTTACCTCATTCCAGGGGTATGGTAGGCTTGTTCTCCTTACTCCATTTCTTTCCTCAATGGGCTCTTATCCCTCTAAAAACAACTTCTTCTTGGCAATCTGGTTATCTCCCTTGTCTTCCTTTCTCCAAAGCACGCCTAGGGGAAGTGTGGTAATCCTGCTTATGAGTTTAGGGGTGATCTCTATGGAGAGGCCTCTCACGACAACAGTGGCATGGGCTTTTTTCAGTGGGATGGCGGAGAGAGAAAACTCCCGGGCCACTCCATCATCATACCCCCTTAATTTCTCAAAATATCCCCTCCAATTATGCCATGTGAAGATTTCTAACACATGGAGCATTGGTGGATTCTCATGGTGTTAATGGGCTCCCTTCTATTAGACCCCCCTCTCATTTTGGCTAGTGAATTATGAAGAGAAGAGATGGTTGACAAAGATTTTAATGCAGAAGTAAATGGGATTGAAATAATTGTGGAGTCAATTCCCTACACAGCTGCTAAATTCACTCAAACTAGGAGATTTTTCTGAGCAATTCACTTGGAAAAATGGAAGTAAATATAGATCCTACCTCCTCGTGGTGTTTGTTCTGGCCAACCCCTATGCATCCCCTTCTGAAACTTCTCTCGACCCATCCTGTAGACTGTCTCTGTATCCTATAGGATTCCTATGTGATCCTGTAGGATTTCCTGTGTAATTCTGTAGGAATTCTTGTGCAAGAGAAAGGTGGAATTTTCTCTTCTGTAGGTTTCCAGGGTACGAGAGCGACTTTTCTAGAATGAGCCTCGAGGTGATGAATGCATGAGTGCATGGGGATCAACGATTATTCTTATAGTTGAGTTGAGTGAGGTGGTGTGCTAGTAGCGGAAGTACATTTTCTATTTTTGGACCATTGGTCCCCACTACCACCTCATCATACCCTCTCCTCGTAATCAACTCCTAGTTCATGCATTCGTAGACTTAACTGCTTTTGTTCTTCTCCTCTCTTTTTTGACTTGACTGTTACCATGTGTGAGAGGACCAACTATTTTGTCTTCGTCGACTAAACGAAGGTGGCCAAGTTAACTGGCCACCTTTCGCTTATAAACCAACTTGCTCACAACCTTTACATTTTTTGACTACATAATGAAAATGAGAGAGTGAAACGAGATACTTACCTGTGGTGCTAATACCTTGCTGCAGTTTGTTGAAGACATGAGGTTCTTGTTGTGTGTTGGCTGCATGTTATTTTTCCTTCATTTTTTATTGCTCTCTGATGATTCCTTTGATGTGTAGGTACCTCGTGTTGAAGATGATGGTGTTGCTACTACTCTGGAGCTCCTTTTGCCCTTGGATCTTCATGCTGGAAGCTTGCTGTTGTTATCACTCAGAACTTTTCCCTAGAAGTTTTCAGAAGAAGGAAAGGACCGAGGTAACCACAAACCAACTTTAAAGCATAGGCTCTAGCCAACCTATGGCTCAGAGAGGGCTCTCTCTATATGATTTAGCTTTGTTTGCTGGGATTTTAGGCTAGTTCTGAAGGTTCAAGGGTTTTTGATTTGTATTAAAGGTTGGATGGTGGAATCCTTAAAACAGATGGATAGAATGATGTCTTTGGACCATTGGGCTATGGAGTCAAAGAAGGGCAGCAAAAATGGAATTAATTCATTAAAGGGAGTGTTTGGAGGGTAAGCTAGCAGAGTATAGTGCAGGTATTTGGGCCAAATAGGTGAAGTGTTCTTAACCAAGGTGAGAGAGCAACTAAGAATTCTCATACTAGGATTAAAATGAGGAATAGGGGATAATCGGAAACAAAGGGCAATTAAGAATCCTTTGCTATAGATTACAGGGAGAAAACCTAAACTAAGGAGCAATCAAGAATTCCTTAACTTAGATAATCAGCAGAAAACATTTAAATGCATAATAGTTAAAACAGATTGCAATGAAGCAAATTCTGAGATATCATTCCATATTATAGCATTCAGATACAGAAATACATTAAAGATTGTGAATAAAACTTTAAGAAAGATAACAACACAAGAGAAAATACTTGTCTGCACTTCGCTCTACACATGAATCCTATGAAATATCTTGTCTTTATTCATTAATCCAACTTGTTGGTCCAATCAGTGATACAATAGCTTACAGTATTTTGATCAAAAAGGTCTATAGAAATGTCTAAGAATCCACACTACATACTTCGAATTGTGAAGTATTTATACAAAAATTATGAAAAAATATCTCAAAACAAACTTGAGATTTAATCTAGGAAATAAAAAATATCTTCTCTCATGAAGATAGAGACAACTATTGAACTATTTCATGTTGTCCCTTTTATTGTGGTACTGCTGGCTTTTATGGTTGGATTTGTAGCCCTTTATGTTGGCTTGTTGTTGTGGTCTTTTACATTGGAATCTTCTTTAACTTTTATCTTTCACCTGATACTCTTTGACACTGATACACTTTGGCATGCTGACCTATTTTCATCTGTTTACCTGGTTGTTCTACTTTTACTTAGCAGTAACTTTTTTACTGTAAACCTCTCACAGTAAGTCAGTCATCTTTTCCCACCATTCATCATCAGGTAACTTGACATTCATCATCCGCCTATATATCTCATCACCCTCAGTATATTTGGAAAAATTGGGCTTGGTGATGAAAAAAACAAGTTCTCAAATGTATTATACAAAACTTTGCCTGTTGGCAGTGCTTTTATTGCTGAAGTGATGGCTTGTTCTTTAGCCAACTGGCTGAGTCTATTATCATATTCCAACTGTGTCATAAGTTTATCATTAATGACCAATGGACTAGGCAATCCTTTCTCCCTCAAAATTTGGAATTTAGCCATGAATCTATCAATGGCTACCTCCATGTTCTGGCACTTTTCTTCCAAGTTTAGCATTAGGTTTCTCTTGGAAAGGACCTTCCTTATTTTCAAAATGGTTTCAGTCCTGTCCTCTATATCTAGATCATGAAGCTCATACCTACTTTTTTTGTTAAGGAAGTGGATGAGTCTATTGGCATTCTCAGACATGTCACCCAATTCCTCCTTGACCTTTTGGATAGCTCCTGTAGCTATCTTTATCAATTCTATTTGCTCAAAAATAACTTGAATAGATGGCCAAATATCCTTGACAGAGTCAATGATATTGGCCCATAACAGTTCCTTGGCTTTCCCAAGGGGTTTTACCAATGTTAAGCCTTTCTCCATAGCTTTGACTCTTTCACTTATTCTACTGGCCTTTTGTGCCTCTTCCTTTTGCATAATTTGGGCAAGTTTGTAGTCAGTTTCTAAAATTGCCACCTTTTCTTTCAGTCTGTTCATTTTTGTAGCCTGAATAGATATCTCTTCCATGGCTCTGACCAACTCTGTTTCCTTTTCTCTTGATGTACCTGCTGCTGATGTAGACTCTGTTGTGACTGGCAATGCTGTGGCAGGTGGAGTTGTAGGTGCTAGTGAAGCTGCCAGTGTGGAAGGGACTGCAGTAGATACTGTAGGGATGACATTTGTAGAAGTTGTGGAAATGTCAATTTGTTTTAATTAGATCAAGCTATCCAATTCTTTCTCTATCTCTCTTAGTTGATCATTGAGTTTTAGGACCAAGTCCATCAACTCTTCGTGTCTGGTTTGGCTCTCTAAGACTTCAAGTGTTTGAGGATGTTGCAGCTGAGGTATCTTCAATTGCTTCTTAAGTGCAGCAATATCATCGTTCTTCTTCTTTATCAGATGCTCAATAGCCTTTATATCTTTGGGATCATGTCCCAATTCAATAACTAAGTCTTCCAAAGACTTAATCCTTGTATCCTTGGCATGTGAGGAGGCCTTCTCCAACTGAAACTGTGCTGAGATGTTGTTCAATGAGTTTTGTAGCTGATGGGAAACTATGGCTTTACCTATAAGGGTGGATTATATCATCTCTCCATCCTGTTTATGCAGTTTTATCTGGTCTATGGGATGAATATCCCTTGCCAATACTTCAAAGTCAACCCTCTTGAAGTCTGAAGATGTCTTGGGTTGCTATGATGTAGGTTTGATAAAGGACATTTGAAGCTTTCCCTCCTTGATGTCAAAAGCGGACATCAACCTTGTTTGATTCATGGGAGTTATTTTGAGATATTGAACATATGTCTGAGCTTTGAGCTTCTCATTCCTCATCTTGATTTCTTTATATCTATCCTTTATGTCTTGGTCTCTGTCAGCAGGCCTACTGAACGAAGACACTTCCACACTTAGTTGTCTCTCCAACATCTGAGTCTGTGATGTGGATGGCTCTTGTATGTCTCTAGATGGAGTTGTGGGCATGCTTCTGTCTACCTCTATGTTGGTCACCTGTGCTGATTCTTCTGTATCTTCCTATTCAGAAATAGGATTGAGCCTTTGCCTTTTGCTGTGACTGGTTTCAAACTGTACATTAGATGTATCCATGCCTGAAGTAGAAGCTCCCTCTCTGTTTCTCTTGGGATTTCTTTCTTCATTTTGAGGAGTCTGCATGATAGGAGGGGTGCTCATGGTTGGCTCTTGTTGTTCAGGTACCTATAGAAATGAGCTTTCATCAAACTGCCTTTCCAAGTCACATAAGGCATTTTCTACATCTACTTTTGTATTTTCTCTATCTACCAGAGTGTTTTCCACCCACTCAGATTTATTTGCATATCTTTCTATCTCTGTTATAGGGTGGTGGATATAAGATCCCAAGTTTGGCCTTTGTTTCTCAGTCTGTTCATGAATTCTTGAGGGTCATACCTCCACATGAAACTTTGCTGGAACTTCATTTGCTACAAATTTGGTCTGCTCCCTTCCCTGCCTCTCTAGAATTACAAATGAAAGTGCCTAATTGATCTTTGACTTTGAACTTGGTTTTCTTCTTGGCTGAAACAAAATTTACTTCATCCGAGTTCATTATTTTCCTATAATACTCCAAAGCAAATAACCTCATGGGGAGGTATTTGGGTAGTTTATATGGTGCAAGTTGGCACCCATAAATCCTTATCTTTGTGTGGTTTTGGTACAGGTACCAATCTCCCACTTTGGTTTGTTTGGATAGCTGGAGGACTCTTTTTATCTCTAGACTTATCCTAGGTGGAGGATTTCCTGTAAGCATAGTCATGACTGGATGTACAAAAGAGTCTATAAAATCTGAAAAAGTATATGGTGAGCCATACTTATGGAACAGTGGGGTCCAAAAAATGACAGACCTGGGCTGGCCTTTGGTATCCAGCTTCTGGAGGGGAAAAGGAAACATGTCTGGCTGATAATATAAGAACATATGGTAGAGGACAAATGAGTATTTGAATACTCTTTCATTGTTCATCCTGGTGAACTGTTCATGCATTCTTTGAGCTATGAACTCAGCATAATTGTACACAACAACAGGAGGTTGTCCTGGGGTATAGATTGACATGACAGCAAGGACAAGTTCATCAACAAATTCATCAGTAGAGTAGCCTAGGATACATGATATCATGGTGATGATTTGTTTGCCCCTTTCAGAGAACATGGCATAGAGATATGGGGGGAGATTTTTTGGAATGTTCTGCTCTTCATAATGAAATCTTGGAACAATTGCGCGAGTCTGGAGGGACTTAGTTTGGAATATTGGTCTAACAAATCTCCAATTGAGAGTGGAGTCAGGTTTGGTCCTGGTTAGAGTTGCAGCATTTCATTTATGGATTCAGCTGTGATAGTAAACAACACCTTTTGGTCATGAGACATTATGGTTCTATGGCTAGGGATGTAGCATGCATGGCACATATGAACAATTTTTGGGAAGATATGTACTTGGGGGAATTGATATTTGGGAAAATTTGACTCCCAAAGGCCAATATCATCAGCATGGTTGAGGTATCTGTCCCTACTTTGACAATGGATTCTAAGCAAGTTGCCCTGGGTAGATGTATCTTTGATTTGGAAATCCCTATTAGCCAAGGGAAGGTGGTCGAGGTCCAAATGAGGAGTTGTGATCGGTCTAACGTCCAAGGCAATAGGGGCAGCCATAACTTAGTTCTTGTGGATTTAAATTAGGCGTTGGGGGCTTGTTCAGAGGTTTAAAACGGAAATTGGAAACTTCTTAGAGGGTTTTGGCCGCAAGTGTTCTTAAATTTAAGGTAATTTTCAATTAATTTGACTTAATGAAAATACTTAACAGGCCATATTTTTCCAAATGTGAACAAGGAGTGGTATTCTATGGTGAAATACCTGGAACTGTGTGAATTGGCTTTAAATTGATGGTTCACGGCAAATGCAGAGGTTTGTACAGTTCTGGTACGGACTGGGAGGTTAGTTGGGTTGTCTACAGCGTCTTCTGGAGTGAATTTGGAGGTCTGCTAATCAATTCTGTGTTTGTAGGAGTTGCAAAGGCTTTCACAGTTTTACAGAGAAAATGAGTGAAAAGGGCGAAAAGAGGGCTATTCAACCTTTTATAGAAAAACGATTGATTTTGGCGGGTTCCTTTGCAAATGAACAGTTGGCAGTTTTTTTGGTTAAGCGGGGAATTGGTTTTGCTTGACCATCGCACCACTTTTGTGGTGCAGGCGGTATTCGAGAGGGGTCACCCAATGTGCTTTAGAGCGTGACACGTAGCATATGGGGGGTCGGGGAAAACCGCCTTATCGGGCGGGTAAAGGTAGGTGATCGGGTTTAGCCGATATGGCTATAGGCCATTAGATTTGGGTGCTTGTGATCTGACGGTAGTCAGGTGGAGACGATGTGCGAAGCGAATGAACGGGAATTGAGGGGGGTCCAGGGGTTTTAATCATAGTGGTTTGCGATTAACTTAGGAATTAATCCTGGGTTAAGTGATTGGGTGCCACTTAACGATAGAATTAGGTGATCAGGCGAGGTCGAATGCCGAGATTAATTTCTTATGTCGGGATATAGGGTAAAGTATATAGTTTATAACTAAACTAAGGGTTGGGTTATTTACATAGGGATTTAGTTAATATACGGGAAAAGGGACATGGGGGAATTATATAATAAAATTAGAAATTAATATGAAATCTAATGGGCGGAATGGGTTTCTCCTAAGTAAAAAGGTAAAACATAACATTTCTGCGCACTTCGCTTTATACTTAAGATAAAGTGTTTGTTATGGGTTTTTGAGTGAAAAGGAATTTAATCATAGGATTTTACTTTTCATAGGCAAATGGTGTTTAACCTTAGGAAAATGGGGCTTTATTAGGAAAATGAGGGAACATGAAGGGAGATGAATTTTCATGAGGGGGATTCTAGCACTTGTGTCTATAAGTCATCAAGCCGAGGGTCCGGTCCCTCCAAAAGTCAAAGAAATGCTCTAAGCCTCTTTGACTTATAGGATTCAAAGTACTAGAACTTATTTATGGGGAATTAGTAAGTAGAGGGGTGAAATGACTGAGGGGATGTTAAATAAACCAAATTGTAAACCATTGTCCTTGCTTTGTTTACTACTTATGCACATTTGAAAGATGCATTTAAACATGACATAAGTGCTCTTGTGTAATCACTTGATATTTCTGCAACCTTTCTACTACTTACCCTACCATCTTTTCTTCATTTTATTTGGGTGCATTTAGGCTAGCAAACCCTTATCAATCATTTTCTTTTACAAAGAAAACTATCTAATTCTAACCTTATGCCATCCAAGGGCTCAGATTAAACTGATGAGCTCCTTTTATTTTCTCTACCTATCTAATGATCTGCCAAGATTAAACTGACTGATCAGATTTTATTCTCTAACTATAAACATAAAATTCAAAGCATGGTATAATCAAGATTAAACAATTTGATTACCATGGATTGTGGCATGAATAACAAGCTGTACACAATCATTATTATGCATAAAAGTAAATAGTAGTGGCATTTTGACTTGCACACTTTCATGGTCTCTTTTGTTTTTTTGGGGTTCATATATTTTCATTTTTCTGACCTTTTCTTATTCTTTTTTTCCTTTGATTATTCTTTTAGGACATACCCTCTTTACATTTTTAAATTTTTTAATATGGAAAACATTTGCAAAAAGCAAAGGTATGTACAATATTACAAATCTTAACCTTAGTCATTCAAAATTATGACTCCTATTGGTATAGGAACCTAACAGTGGCTCCACTTGGGGATGGAATTTTCTGGTGAAATGTCAAGAACTTTCAAGATAAGTGGCCTTTGAATTGCTGTTGTTGTGACCTGGAAAAGTGTTCCTTTATGCATCTGCATCATTGATACTTATGACAGTAAATATTTAAGTCTTAGGGCCTTCTCTTCGGGCTTCAACTTCAAAAATCACCACCCAATACAAACTATACTTTTGAAAATAGAATATGTACAAATGGGAAATGACAATTAGTAACTAGGTTCAAAGTAATGTTTTAGCATTCGACCATTCACTGGCCCACCTTCTACTTCTGTACCATCAAGTGTAGAAATTTTGAATAATAAGCATGTATTCACAGAGATTATCCCGATTATACACTATTGCGGAATTCATGCATAATACATAACCTCCTCTACGTTGATCATTAATTTAGCAGCATTAAAATCAATGAAACATCAATCGCATGCACACATTAACACAGTATGTAACCCGGGGAAAGAATACAACTGAAAACCCCACACTATCTGTATATTATAATGATTGAGAACATGTAACAATACATAGTACAATACTCCTCACAAGTACTCAGTACTATCTCCACCTGTTACACACAAAACTAGCTCAGATCCGAACAAGTCATAGGTTCAAATATCCTCCACTGCTTTGCCTGCCTCCACTGCACAATCCTGCAAGAGAATCACGTGAGCACAGGCTACAATTTCCTTGATATTGGCCCACACTGTGCAGTCCCCATTGGCATAACACAATCCCATGCATGTGCAAAATCTCATGCACAACTAATAGTCACAACTCACCCTTTCACTTACCTCTAACACCTGTCTCTGTTGAACTATCCATGCACTAAGTTAACTGATGTATTATTTAGTTTCTTTATGAGTTAATAATTAGTGAATTAATTAACAATCAATTCACACGACTCATCACTAGTGTATTCTTTAGTTAGACTAAATACAACTAGTTCAACTAAGTCAAACTGAACACAACTCCACAACTCCACACCAACTCCACAGAACTCACATGCATGAGTTCTAACTGAAGTCCTCCATGCAATAGCTCAACTAACACATAAGAAACCATGTGATTCCTTCTGTCATCTGCATGTGCCACATCCGTAGCTCGAACTGAAGTGCTCCAAGAGAATAAGATAATGTTTAGAGTCCAAATATTACTAAGGGCTAATAATATATGATTGTTTCTATTTTTAGCCTGGTAGTCTAAAAATAGACTCTGATCACTCCGCTGTGAACCAAAAATAGAAGTCCATCTATTTTTCCCAACATGACCAATCATCCATAAACAGCCTCCTGCAACTCATAGACCATGATCCATATGTCTAAAAATAGATTTTCTACCAAAAATAGCCTGCGGGCCCACTTAGTGAAGGCGACCTCTTTTCACTAAGCTCCATCATCTTGTTGCATTTTCAACATCAAGTTCTCTCAGGAAGAAAGCATTATTTCCTCTGTAAGCATAGATAACATAGGGACCTTTCCATAGGAAATCAAATTTCCCATGTTTACCTTTTTCTTCCCTCCTTGAATCCCACTTGAGCACCTTGTCACCAAGGTAGAAATCTTTAGGCTTGGTTCTCTTATCAAAATTCTTTTTAACACTTTCTTGCACAACCTCAGAGCTGATGTAGACCTCTTCTCTGGTTTTTTGAAGATGAATAGTTTAATTGATTCTTCTATGGATACTATTTTGTTCAACCTGCAATTCTTGAAGTATCTTTATTACTAGTACTCCCAAAGAGGATGGAAAGACAACTTCCATCCCATAAACTAATTGATAGGGAGAAGTACCAATTGTTTTCTTAGTAGTCAATCTGTCTACCCATAAGGCATTGACTAGCTTTTTATTCCAATTTTTCTTATTGTCCTCTAGTAACTTCTTGATGATGTTTACCTGGCTTTTGTTTGAGGATTGTGCCAGTCCATTTCCTTGAGGGTAATAGCCTATAGAATGGCCCAGGGTGATATGATACTTATTGCAAAAATCTATCATTCTTTTGGATTTAAAGGTTGCTACATTATCAGTAATGAGTTTAGTTGGACATTTAAATATTGATAGATTATTGGTTTCAAGGAAGATTATGATAACAATGTCTGTGGCTTGCCTTGAAGGTATGGCCTCTATCCATTTTTTGAGGTAGTCTGTGGCTGTGACGATCCATTTGTTCTGGGCAGAGGAGGGTGGGTGAATTTCATCTATGAAGTATAAACCCTATTATTGAAAAGGTATTTCAGAACAGATTGGCTTGAGGGGTAAAGGTAAAAGCTTTTCTTTCCCTCAAAAATTTGACATTTGTGAGAGGAGGTTGCATATTTCTTGACATCAGAAAAAAAGGTAGGCCTGTAGAAACCAGCTCTAAGGATTTTATCTGTAGTGGTCTTCCAATAAAGGTGTCCTCCACAGTCACCTACATGAAACTCTTGTAAAAATCTGTCAGATTCATCTTTTAATAAGAAATTAAGAAGAATACCTTCATGATCTATCCAAAATAGAGCATTGTCTAATATACAAAATTTCAAGGATTTCATCTTTAAAAACCTACTTTTAGTCCTAGATAATTCGAGAGGAGCTTGTAAGTTCTGTAAAACATAAATAATATCATCATACTAAGGCGATTCAATAAAGGCCTAGCTTATTAGTGGAGTCGCCATCTCCTCTCCATCATCTATTGCTGCAATAAAGTTTATATCCAAGGCCTAACAGTTCGATTCAGCCATGAGCTTGGCTAAACCTTGGCCCTTGATTAACTTAGTAGGTTTAATTTCTATATCATACTCTAAAATAGTAGCAATCCACTTTCCCATTTTTCCATCTAGACCATCCTGAGTTAGGATGTCTTTGACTACAGAATTTGGAACGTAGGCTACTATATGAGAATATAAGATGTATACCCTGAAGTCTTTAATGACTTTGACTAAAGCCAATGCTTGTTTTTCCATTATATTTTATTTTAAGGGGGCATCTCACAGGGTTTTGCTAAAGAAAGGAATAGGTTGTTCATAGCCCTGGTCATTTTTTTGCAATAGAATTGTAGCTATTGTGTGCTCGGAAGCAGAGGAAAACAAGATGAAATATCTGTCAAATTTAGGACTGATTAACACATGTGTTTTAGTTAAGGCCAGTTTAATGTCTTCAAAGGATTGTTTAGCCTCAACCGTCCATTTTATGGTCGAATTTTTTTTTAGCATATTGTTTAGTGATCTAATTAATTCGGCCAGATTAGATATAAATCTTCTAAGAAAATTATTTTTTCCTAAAAAAGCTTGTAACTCTCTAATTTTCCTCGGATGTTGTATTTGCAAGATGGCTTCTATTCTCATAGGGTCTATTCTTATACCATCTTTTGAAATTATGTGACCTAACAATTTTCCTTCCTCTAACCCAAACAAAGACTTCTTGGGGTTTAAGAAGATTTTGAATTTCCTGCATTTAATAAAAACTTGTCTTAGATGATCCAAATGTTGATTGTCAAAATTTGAAAAAATAGTGATATCATCTAGATATATCACAAGGAAATCATGAATTTCTTTTGCAAAGGCTATATCCATAGCCCTCTGGAAAGTGGCTCCTACATTCATTATTCCAAAAGGCATTTTCACATAAATAAATGTGCCCCAAGGAGTAGTAAAGGAATTTTTTTGTTGGTCATCTGGATGAACCAAGATTTGATTATAACCAGAAAACCCATCCAACAATGAGATTCTGGTTGATCCAAATACCCTTTGTAAAATGTGGTCCATTTTGGGGACAAGTTAATTGTCTTTTAGTGACACTTTGTTGAGGTTTCTGAGATCCACATAGAGTCTGCTCTCACCAATTTTCTTTCTAGTTGGCACCAAGTTTGAGACCCAATCAAAAAATCTAATTGGTGCAATGATTTTGGCATCATAAACCCTCTGAATTTCTTTTTCAATTGCCGGTAATAGGACATGATTTATCCTTCTAACTTTTTGTTTGAAAGGCTTTTGATTTTTTTTAATGCGAATTGTGTGCTGGATGATGTTGGTGTCATAGGATTTGAGGTCCTCATAACTCCAAGCAAAAACGTCTTGAAATTCTCTCAACAACTTGATGTATTTTACTTTTTCAGTGGGAGGTAATGATTTTGAAAGTTTGATCAGTTTAGGATTTTCGTTGGTGCTTATATTACATTCCTCTATGTCAGACCTTCATGGTTCCATTTTAGGTTTCCTAGGAACATCATTTGAATCAAATAAATCTTTCAGAGGGGTTAATCCCTTTGGTAAGAAGTTATCCTTGAGATTAATTACTTCAGTTTCTTCACTGTTTATTTCATCAATCTCAATTTGCTCTAAGTTATTTACATCTGATTTAGTAAATTTAGTTGGGTTAAATCTATCTATTTCATTACCTTCTATTTCATTTATTTCAATCTTATCCTTAGAGTCAGGATATATGGATGTATCAATATCTATATTGTTATTTACAAACTCTTCTTCTGAAAGTAAAATGTCATTTATTTGTTTGTCATTAGAAAATATTTGCCAATTCTTCAAAATACCTGGAATTGCAGGTTTGTGCCTAACTTCAATAGTGTATTGATGGTTAGGTTGGAAGGGTAATTTGCAAGTGCTAGCAAACATTGCTAAACTATGGGTTTGCATATTGTGTTTTCTAGGGATTACTGCAAGATTTGTTTCTAGGAATGTGTTAAGTATTTCTACAATAGTTCCTCTATAACAACTTAATCTAGGGTCCTTTATCATATATACAGCGTCTATTTGTTTTATAATTAGTTCAGAGTCTCCCATAATAGAAACTCTTTTAGCTCCTAGATTCCTAACAAACTTAAGAACTAAAATTAATGCTTCATACCCGGTTATATTATTAGTACATTTAAAACTTAGGTCAGTTTGGTCAACAATATTCATGAAAATCCCCCTTCATTCTTAGATTCATATTGACCCCTGTGTTCTTGTTGATATTCACTTCCTCACTGTTGTTGATATTCACTCCCTCACCGTTGTTGAAATTCTCCCACTCACCATTGCTAACACACTGGCTCACCATTGCTGACACTCATTGCCACTAGTGTGGAATAACAGGTCAGTTTGGTCAACAATATTCATGAAAATCCCCCTTCATTCTTAGATTCATATTGACCCCTGTGTTCTTGCTGATATTCACTTCCTCACTGTTGTTGATATTCACTCCCTCACCGTTGTTGACATTCTCCCACTCACCATTGATAACACACTGGCTCACCATTGCTGACACTCATTACCACTAGTGTGGAAACTCATAGTCAGTAAATGCATAATATTTGATGTTGTAATATATATATATATATATATATATATATATATATATATATATATATATATATATATATATATATATATATATATATATAGATATAGATATAAATATAGATAGATATATATATATATATATATATATATATATATATATATATATATATATATATATATATATATATATATATATATATATATATATATATATATTATTTTCTAATAATATATCACCATTAGCATTGAGCAGTTATAAAAAATTAGTAAAATTGTGTTTTACATGTTTAGTTACAATTTTGTTGCATTTCCTCTACAAATTTTGTTACATTTCCATTGTTTTTATTCCAATTTATATATCAGATTCATGTTTAGACACCAATTTATGCAAGCATAATGCAAGTATGGAAAACCTTGTGAAATTTGTCTTCCATAACATACAAAATAATCAATGTATTGAAAGAGTGAGTGTAAATGCATGGAGCTATTTAATAACCTTAAATGAAAATTCAAGAGAATTATACAACTCGGCAAACATATCCTCACCACCTATCAAACATACATGAACATATTCAACAAAACAATAATACATCAAATACATGTATTACACTAATAAATATTAAAATCAAATTGAAAACAAATGCATCACAACAAACCTGGAAAACCATGAATTTTTGGAGCGAGGACGACCTTGCTTGTTGAATTGTTCAAACTCAAATGGTTCATCTTCATCTACAATGATATTCAAGTCAATTTCTAATCTTGCATTTTGTTTTCATGTTTTTCTTCTCTTTTTGGGGCTTAATAAATTCTTCTTCCTCTTCAAAAATGACTCAAAAGCATCCAACCTACATGTGAATTCCTAATCCATAATATGAAGATTGTTGGCATCATCCAACATTTTTTTAACCAAAGAAATAAATTGTTCAGTCTTGGTCAAAGTAGCAACAGGACTTTTTCAAACCAGGTCTAAGTAGCCAAATAACTCCTCTTTGGCCAACTCCAGTCCTTCAACATGTACATCAACATTGTGACTATCCATGGAAAATGTGTTTACATCTTCACCAAGATCTGATATTGCCTCTATATTTATCTCAGGAAGTTCATTGTATGAATCAATTATGCTTTAATGATTTAGTAATTGGTTTTAAGTCATAGAATGGGAAGACAACCAACCTACCTTTATAGCATTCTTGCAAAAGTTGCCATGAATAGACCATGGGCAATCACAAGTTAAGAAATTTGTGCGATGACAAGTGACAAGATATTTATTATTAGGTTTAGATTGACTCCTCACCCAAAAATCATGAGACATTTGCTCATAAGGGTTGCAATCACTATCTGGATTTTTTTTTCTTTTTCCATTGATATGTAGAAAAAATTGTGATAGGTTAACCCGATGATGCAATATAAATCAAATCAGAATACTATAACCTACTTCTACTATCAATTTATGGAAGCTTAAAGATCGAGCTGAACAATATAACTAGAAGAAGAAGAATCAATGGCACAATACACATGAAAATACTTTGGGGAAAGCCTCAGCTAAAAACCCCACACTATTGTATTATCATACATGGTGGAAATACATAGGAATTATACAAAGCCTTAGCTCTCACAGCTAGCCAGATCTTAGTACAATCCTCACAGATGCTCATAGGCAATCTTGGCTTCTCTCCAGCCTTCCTCTCTGCCCTCCAAGATCCTATTTCCTTGCACTATTCCTTCTAGATGATTTTCTATCACCAAGTGGATGATCAACCTTCCAAAACTACGCAATCCTCAAGGATTAAATCCTTTACTACATGCATGAGTTTTCTCCATGAGAAAACACATGCAACTAATAGCACACTGTCCTTGAACATAATCTCAACTGGGTATTTCTCATAATAGACATGCATGAGTTTTTGATGAGGGAATCTTTAGTTAACTGGAGTAGCACTAGTTGAGTGCATTAATGCATCAATTGGCTGTTAACTCACTATTAGTTCCTCAAACAGTTTGGAACTAATTTAACTGGACTTAACTCAGTAAATTGAGTTAACTAATTACAACTCAAATATAACTCAATATTATCTCCTTAATTTAAGGGATGACTCTTGCATGACTTCAAAAAGACTTCTAACTTGAATTCTCCAACTAATTAATTTAAAATTAATTAATTAATTATTTCCAAGTAGTTGTTAAGACTAAATTCGATTTTAATTCACAATTTAATTCAAGGAAAAATTAAATTGGAATATTCTTGTTGCCATATTTCAACGCTCCCTCTCAACAAGAAAGGGATTATCTGCCACCTCGATCTTGTCTCTATGGAACTCAAATTTACACTTTGACAATGCCTTTGTTAAAATGTCAGCATCTTGCTCCTCTGTCGAAATATATTTCAACAACATGATCTTCCTCACTACATAGTCTTTGAGATGATGATACCGAATTTCGATGTGCTTGGACCTATCATGAAATACTGGATTATTAGAGAGTTTGATACAACTCTAATTATCACAATAGATCATAGTTGGATCCATCCTCTGATCAAACAAACCAACTAGGATTTTCCGCATCCAAATAGCCTCACATGCTGCCTGACTTGCAACCATGTATTCTGCCTCTGCCGAGCTGAGTGCAACCGACCTCTATTTCCTACTATACCAAGAAACTACCGCTGGCCCAAGGTTGAAAATCCCTCCTGATGTGCTCTTCCGATTTGATGGACTCCCTACCCAATCTGCATCAGTGAAGCCCTGTAGCTTCACTCCCTCTATCCATCTGTACCATAATCAATACTGAGATGTGCCTCTGAGGTATCTCAATACATGCTTTGCCGCCTTCCAAAACATCTTAATAGGCTGAACCATCGATTGACTCAGCTGGTTCACCGCAAAGCACAAATCTAGTCATGTGTTCGTTAAGTACATCAGTGAACCCACAAGCTGCTTGTACACGGTAGCCTCTACCACTTCTCTTGAAGTAGAAACCTCCTTCCTCCAGTTACCTGCTATAGGAGTCTAAATGGGCTTGCACTTCTCCATGTGAAATCTCATGAGTATCTCGTCGGAATACTTTCCCTGAGACACAAACAACTCCCCATCCTTCTGCCACACTTCCATGCCAAGGAAGTAATGCATGAGGCCCATGTCTTTCATCTCGAATTCTCTGGCAAGGTTCTCCTTGCAAGACACAATCAACTTATTATCACCAGTCAATATGAGATCATCAACATAAAGTACGATGATCAACAACTTACCTTTCACAGCGATGTGGTACAGGTTCGCATCTGCTTCACTCTTTGTGAAGCCCAACCCAATGAAGTAGTTGTCTATCCTGGTGTACCAAGCACGAGGTGCTTGCTTCAACCCATACAATGCTCTCTTCAGTCGTCACACATGTGACTCACGATCAAAGATCTCAAAACCTTTCGGCTGCTCTATGTACACCTCTTCCTCAATCTGACCATTATGGAATGCAGTCTTCACATCCATCTGATGGATCTTCCAACCCATCTGTGCTGATAGTGCCAACATAGATATGATAGATGAGTACCTTGCGATAGGAGCAAAAGTATCATCATAGTCAATACCCTTGACTTGTGAAAAGCCACGGGCAACAAATCTTGCCTTATGCTTCTCCACACTACCATCAACACCTTACTTTACCTTGTAAAGCCAACGGGAACTCACAACTGACTTGTTCTCCGGTCTCGAAACCACATCCCAAACACTACTACGAACTATGGAGTCATACTCCTCCACCATAGAATCAACCCAAATCGACTGCTACACTGCTTACTCAAAGGAAAATGGCTCAGTCTCAACACATTCCCCAGCAAGGGCCATGTATCTAGTGTATCTCTGAGGTGACCTCCTCTGTCTGTGCTGAGAAGATGGTGCTCCCATATTCTCTCTCGCATCCTCCAACAATCTATTAGCTTCTCTTGTGCGCTTTCTTCCATCTCTGGAAGACTCTACTTGAGTGGATGTCTCCACTCTTGGAACCTCTGCATGTGGCTACTCCACATCAGTCTGAGGCTCCTCCTCCTTAGGAACCAACAGTTCCTCCATAGCCTGTAGTTGGAGCTCCCTCTCAAGGTAAACTCACATCGCCTTCTGCTCATCAAACTTGAGATCTCTGCAAACCACTGTCCTCTGACTGGTAGGAAAGTACCCCCGATAGTTGTGAGGTGTATCAGTGTACCCCACAAATATCCCTAAATCTGTTTTTGGCCCAAGCTTCTTCCATGCATCCTTTGTCACATGGCAATATATCGATGAGCCAAAGATCCTGAAGTGGCCCACATCTAGTCTCTTACCAGAGAAAGCTTCCTATGGTGTCTTCATCCCACGTATCTGATGTGAGATTCTATTCTACAAATAGACTGTTGTGTTCCATGCCTCAGCCCATAAGTGAAGTGGTAGCCCTTGGTCATGCAACATTTCCCGTGCTTCCCCTACAATAGTTCTGTTCTTCCTCTCAGCCACCCCATTCTGTTGTGGGTTATGAGGTGTCATCAACTCTCGTTTAATTCTTTCCGCTGCACAGAAGTCCTTGAACTCTTGAGAGGCATATTCTCCACCGTTTTCGCTTCTCAAGGCCTTGATCTTCTTCCTTGACGCTTTCTCGACCAAAGCTTTGAACTCACAAAACTTTGTGA
The DNA here is from genome assembly GCA_031772625.1 of Pinus tabuliformis. Lineage (NCBI taxonomy): Eukaryota > Viridiplantae > Streptophyta > Pinopsida > Pinales > Pinaceae > Pinus > Pinus tabuliformis. The sequence goes on along the minus strand of CM062809.1, from coordinate 843,752,140 downwards.
AAGTTTGGCCCTTATTCTGCATGAAATAAATCAAGCATTTACGAGAATAGTCATCAACAAAAATCACATAATACCTTTTCTTCGATGTGGATTCCGTCGAGAATGGTCCACACAAATTAGTATGAACTCACTCTAAGATAGCCTCTGCTCGACTGTCTCGATAATGAAACAAAGACTTGGTGTACTTTCACAAGGTACAACCTTTGCATGTGTCAACTTGCTCAATTTTACCTTTGGGAAGTCCTGTAGGTATCTATTGCATTATCTTCAAAGCCCCATGATGCAAATGGCCCAACCGCCTGTGCCACAACTCGCCAATGTCTTGGCTTTGCACCAATTCTGCATTCGTACTCAATGTTTCACAATCATCTACCTCTAGTTTGTAGAGATTCTTCACCCGAATCCCTATCCTCTTGGTCTGACCCATGGCTATATGTCTTAGGAACGCCTTTCCTTTACTGAAGACAACATCATAGCCTTTGTCCTCCAACATCGTGATCGATACCAAGTTCTTCTTCAGTCCAAGCACATACATCACATCTATCAAGGTGAGAGGAGCTCCATGCTCCCTCTAAAAAAAAATTGTGTCCACTCCTGAAACACTATACCTTCCATCGTCACCCATCTCTATGTGCATCTTGAGGTCTTTCTCCTCCAAGGCACTGAATAAATTTTTATCACCGGTCATGTGGAATGAGGCTCCATTTTCAAGATACCAGACACAACCCATCATTGATGACACCATGCATGCGATGACGGTAAAGTCTATTTCGAACTGAGAGGCTAATTCCTCACCTTCCGATCCTTCTGAGGATCCCTTATTGGACTTATTCGATGGGAAATTAGTTGCATAATGTCCCATCTTGTGACAATTAAAGCATCTTACTTTAGACATGTCACCCTTCTTCCCTCCATGAGAAGAATTCAATTTGAAATGGGAAGCCTTCCCCTTCCCTTTCCTTGCCTTACCTGCTAAGGCCAGATTTTCTTCATCATCATTCTTGGATGAAGAACCATCTCATGTGCTCCTCTTGATCTCCTCTTGCATAAGATTCGACCACAGTCATTCCCAATCTGGTAGTTTCCCCCTTCCATTCATAGAGTCTTAGTAGCTATTCCAACTCTTTGGAAGGCCAAGGAGAGCGAGGCTCACCACATCATCATCAGCAATATTTATTCCCACATTGCTAAGCTCATCTCTATAGGTGGTGAGCTTATTCAAATATGCGGAAATAGTATCACCCTTCTCCATCTTGATTCTTCGAAGCTTATCCTTGAGCGTCAATTTCCTCTAGTCATTATTGTTCTGGTAGAGGTCCTTCAATGTCTTCCACATTGAAAATGGAATATCCTTCCCATGGAGACTCGAGACAATATGGTCTCGAACTCCATCAAGGATGATCCATCTTGCCTTTGCTACGCACTTCTTCCACTTAGCCAACTCTTGTGCATTGGTTGAAGCTGGATTTGGGATTTCTTGATCAATGAATTCCTTCAAGCCATTTTCTTCTAATACAACCTCCATTCTATCTTTCCATTCTATGTAATTCGAGCCACCTTCCAAGGAATACTCGAGTCTCAAGCCATAGAACACCATTGGCCAACCTTGAGGTATGATATGCATCCAATTTGCACCTACAAACCCGAACTTCAAACTTCGAATTCTCTTCTCAGTATATTGTTCATAGCTCTGATATCATGTAGAAAAATCTATGATAGGTTAACTCGATAATGCAATATAAATCAAAGCAGAATACTATAACCTACTTCTACTATCAATTTGCGGAAGCTTAAAGATCAAGCTGAACAATATAACCAGAAGAAAAAGAATCAATGGCACAATACACAAGAAAATACTTTGGGGAAAGCCTCAGCTAAAAACCCCACACTATTGTATTATCATACATGGTGGAAATACATAGGAATTATACAAAGCCTTAGCTCTCACAGTTAGCCAGCCCTCAGTATAATCCTCGCATATGCTCACAGGCAATCTTAGATTCTCTGCAGCCTTCCTCTCTTGCCTCCAAGCTCCTATTTCCTTGCACTATTCCTTCTAGATGATTTTCTATTATCAAATGGATGATTAACCTTCCAAAACTGCACAATCCACAAAGATTAAATCCTTGACTGCATGCACAAGTTTTCTCCATGAGAAAACACATATGACTGATAGTACACTATCCTTGGACATTACTTTCAACGGGTCTTTCTCAGAATAGACATGCATGAGTTTCTGATGAGGGAATCTTTAGTTAACTGGAGTAGTACTAGTTGTTGAAAATGGCAACAAGACATGCTAAAAATAGAAGTGCTAAAAATAGCACTACTATAAATAGCAGTTTGGATACCAGTGCTAGATTGAGCAACAGGGAATGAAAAATGGAAGTGCTAAAAATAGCATTCTATTTTTAGCAGTGCAGGATGGATTCCTATTTTTAGTCAGTCCCTGGACTAAAATAGGAAGTAAATTTGAATTTGAACTTAACAGCTTTTTGAAAATAAATTAATTAATTCACCATGAGTTAATTAGTTGTGAAAAATCAAACATGAAGTCTATGTGAGGACATGCAACAGTTTCTCTATTAATTGAGGAATTTATCCATCAGTTAAAGAGATAAGGATGAGTTCTAATTTGAGTAGTAATTAGTTGGCTCAGTTAACTGAGTCAAGTCCAGTTAGATTGATTTAAACAATTTGTTTAAATTAATGTGAGTTCAGTTAGTTAATGCATGCTTGCATATAACTGCTACACTTCAAATAACTGAAGATTCTCTCATGAATAACTCATGCATGTCAGTTCAGACAGAGACCCAGTTGAGATCAGAGAAGGGACAATGTACTATCAGTTGGATGAATATTTTTCCTATAAAGGAAGCTCATCCATGGTGAGGATTTATCTCCTTTAGGATTGCACAGTTGGATCAGAGGTTAGTGAGTGTGTGAAGAGGCCAATTCACACAAGTGGCTACACTAGACCCCAATCAAAATTACACAAAGAAATAGGAGGCTTGGAGGGCAGACCAGAGGATAGATAGAGGCCTTTGACTATCTATGAGTATTGCAGAGATATTGCAGAGAGAGCATGATAGATTTTGAGCTTATTCTTTTTGTAATATTAGCTATATTTCCACTTGTATGATAATACAGAGTTGGGGTTTTAGGCTGAGGATTTCCCCAGGTTATATCTTCTGTGTTATGTGTGATTGATTTCTCCATATCAGTTATATGTGTTCTTATTGATGTTGCTCTTGTTTGATTAAGCTTCTGCTAAATTGTTTGTAGAAGTAGTTCAAGTGTTTTGCTTTAGTATATTGCATTACCAGGTGATCTACAGGTGGGAATTTCTACATGGTATTGGAGCACAGGTGATCAAGGAAGAATAGTATACAAGAAGGGAGAAGTTGAACTTTGTGATTCTTGAATATAGAAATCGATTTTTTATCACATCTCTATTTCACATATGGCGTTCTATGGTTTGAGACTCGAATATTCCCTTGATGGTAGTTCGAATTATATAGCCTGGAAGGATCGCATGGAAGCAGTACTAGAGGATAATGGTCTAAAGGACTTCTTTGATCAAGAAGTCCTCAAGCCAATTGGTGCTGTTGAATTGGCTGAATGGAAGAAATGTGTGGCTAGAGCAAGGAGAATCCTTCTGGAGGGAGTTCGAGATCACATAGTCTCGAGTCTCCATGGGAAGGAGAAACCGTTTTCAATGTGAAAAACATTGAAAGATCTAAATGTGGAAAACATTGAAATATCTAAATGTGGAGAAAAATTGAAAGATCTATATCAGAATAACATTGATCAGAGGAAGCTGGCACTAAAAGATGAGCTTCGAAAGATCAAGTGTGAAAAAGGTGACACGGTCTCTACGTATCTAAACAAGCTCACCACATGCAGGGATGAGCTTGGAAGTGTAGGGATCGTGACAGATGATGATGACGTGGTGAGTCTTGCACTCCTTGGTCTTCCTAAGAGCTGGCATAGCTACCAGGACTCGGTTAATGGAAGAGAGAAACTGCCAGATTGGGAACGACTTTGGTCAAATTTGATGCAGGAGGAGATAAGAAGAAGCACCAGAGATGGTTCTTCATCCATGGAGGATGAAGAAAATTGTGCCTTAGCGAGTAAGGCTAAGAAGAGGAAGGAGAAGGTTTCTCACTCCGAATCCAGTTCTTCTCATGGTGGGAAGAAGTTTGAGAAATCGAAAGTGCGATGCTTTTGTTCTCATGAGGTGGGCCATTTTGCTACAAATTGTCCACTGAGGAAATCCAAGAAGGGATCCGTGGAAGGATCAGAAGGTGAGGCACTGGCCTCACAGTTCGAGTTGGATTTCACATTGTTCTCATGCATAGTTTCATCCATGGTGGGAAGTGGTTGGTTTCTTGACATTGGAGCTTCTTTCCACATGACCGATGACAAGAGTTTGTTCAGTACTTTGGAGGAGAAAGATCTCCAGATACTCATAGCGATGGGTAATGATGAAAAGTATAGTGTCTCGAGTGTAGGCACGGTTATTTTTCAAAGGAAGCATGGAGCTCACCTTACCTTGACTGATGTCAAGTATGTACCAGGACTGAAGAGAAACTTGGTGACGATCGCGATACCGGAAGACAGAGGCTATGATGTAGTCTTCAGTAAGGGAAAGGTTTTCCTTAGACACATCATCACTAGATAGGTGAAGCAGATCAGTTCACGAGTCAAGAACCTATATGCTCTTGAGGTTCAAGATGCATGCAAAGCCTTGAGGAGAAACGCAACTAATGGATACTTTGTGGTTGAGAGGGAGAGTACATTACCTCTCAACATGTAGCACCAGAAGAAGTCTCAGACGATTGTGGAGAAGCCACGATTGGTGAAGCAACTTCAGGAGGTTGTGGAGCAGCCACAACTAGAGAAGCTAACAGGAAATCGAGTAGAGATATCTACTGATGCAGATACCTCCAATAGGGAGAAACTTTGAGCTAGGTGGGCAGAGGGATCACATGCAGCCATACCTCCAGGTAGGAGGTGGGGTGATGTGGAGTGATCGTCCCAAGGAGGAGGGGCAAGATCCGTGAGGTACCCAAAATCTTTGATTCGACTTTGCTACAGGAGCCCCGATTAGGAGTAGCAAGACTGACTAATTGGGTAGAGAAAGATGCAGATGGAGCAGAAGAGAGAGCTACATTGCAGGAGTCTCAGGACTGTGTAGAGCTAGGAGGTTGCAACTGTGCGAGAGGCACAGGAGTGTTACACCAATGTAGGATGGCACAGAGAGGTGTGCAATGGTGCAAGATGCATGGAGTGTTGCAGCAGCTCAAAGGTCAGAAAGGGAGCACTTGTCAACAGCAGGTAGAGCTTCAGCATCATAGTATGTTTCTAGCCCAACAGAGAGGTCAATGGGGAGTTTTTTTTGTTCCGAGAGTTGCTGGAGCAACCACACTTGGTAGGAGTGTTACATGCAGAACATTCCAAAGGTATAGGATCTGGTTCGAGGTTGAAGCCTTTCTTGTTGAGAGGGAGTGTTGAAAATGGCAACAAGAAATGCTAAAAATAGAAGTTCTAAAAATAGCACTGCTATAAATAGCAGTTTGGATGCCAGTGCTAGATTAAGCAACAGGGAATGAAAAATGGAAGTGCTAAAAATAACATTCTATTTTTAGCAGTTCGAGATGGATTCCTATTTTTAGTCAGTCCCTGGACTAAAATAGGAAGTAAAATTTGAATTTGAACTTAACATTTGTTTGAGAATAAATTAATTAATTCACCATGAGTTAATTAGTTGTGAAAAATCAAACATGAAGTCTATGTGAGGACACGCAACAGTTTCTCTATTAATTGAGGAATTTATCCATCAGTTAAAGAGATAACGATGAGTTCTAATTTGAGTAGTAATTAGTTGGCTCAGTTAACTGAGTCAAGTCCAGTTAGATTGATTTAAACAGTTTGTTTAAATTAATGGGAGTTCAGTTAGTTAATGCATGCTTGCATATAACTGTTGCATTTCAGATAGCTGAAGATTCTCTCATGAATAACTCATGCATGTCAATTTAGACAGAGACCCAGTTGAGATCAGAGAAGGGACAGTGTATTATCAGTTGGATGAATATTTTTCCTATAAAGGAAGCTCATCCATGATGAGGATTTATCTCCTTCAGGATTGCATAGTTGGATCAGAGGTTAGTGAGTGTGTGAAGAGGCCAATTCACACAAGTGGCTGCACTAGACGCCAATCAGAAAAGTGCAAAGAAATAGGAGGGTTAGAGGGAAGACCAAAGGTTAGATAGAGGCCTTTGACTTTCTATGAGTAGCAGAGGTATTGCAGAGAGAGCAAGATAGCTTTTGAGCTGCTTATTTTTGTAATACTGGCTATATTTCCACTTGTATGATAATACAAAGTTGGGGTTTTAGGCTGAGGCTTTCCTCGAGTTATATCTTTTGTGTTATGTGTGATTGATTTCTCCATTTCAATTATATGTGTTCTTATTGATGTTGCTCATGTTCGATTAAGCTTCCGTTAAATTGATTGTAGAAATATACCAAGTGTTTTGCTTTAGTATATTGCATTACCAGGTGATCTACAGGTGGGAATTTCCACACTATTTGAGTGCATTAATGCATCAATTGACTGTTAACTCACTATTAGTTCCTCAAACATTTTGGAACTAATTTAACTGGACTTAACTCAGTAAACTGAGTTAACTAATTACAACTAAAATATAACTCAATCTTATCTCCTTAATTTAAGGGATAACTCTTGCATGACTTCAGAAAGACTTCTAACTTGAATTTATCCAACTAATTAATTTAAAATTAATTAATTAATTAATTCCAAGTAGCTGTTAAGACCAAATTCGATTTTAATTCACAATTTAATTCAAGGAAAAATTAAAATGGAATATTCTTGTTGCCATATTTCAACATGATGATTCAAATTGTTTCTCTTTCCTGTAATTATTCAAAAATCCTTCCTTGTTTAGAATTTCCTTAAACCGATAACAGGGTTCAACATTTATTAGAAGAACATATATCAACCAATCCATCCTACGAGAAATTTTTTTCTCCTATCAGACAGAAAGTTTGTATTTAGGTAACAGTGATATGACTCCAAAACATTGCTTGTCTCTTGATTTGCATGGGAAAAATCCTGAAAACCTTTTACCCACATCCCTAATTGCATAAAAGTTGGGTTAATGAAGAGATTTTGTCCATATGAAAAACAAAAAGAGAAATGTAAGAAAGATTTTGTCAACTTACAAATATTGTCATCGACAACCCAATTCTTATGGAAATAGTCCAGGAACTTCTCCTCATTATAGAATTTGTTGAAGAAAGAATTAATTGAATTTCTCACTTCAAAACTGGAACAATAATTCATAATTAAACCCAAATCACTAAACATCTATTTTTCTATTTCTAGACTACTAGCCAATTGATTCACATTTTTTAGCCATGCTTGACGTACATGCCAAACACACAAGATAACATTGCACCTTGTGATTCTCCTGCCACATTCAATTCATTTCAAGCATGTTATTTTTGTAATAAATACAAGTTGTACTATAAAATAAGAAGATTGAAGTTACCTTAAAGGATAGATTCCAACCAATGCAGCATAAACCATGAAGGCATTAACTTTCCAACTATGATCAACTTGGTGACACTTATGCATGAGGTGCTCCAACCATAGTGAAATGTCATGTGATGTATTACATGATGCCACCACCCATGCAACTGGCACCCCACTTTGTTTCTCATCAAACACCATGAGTGTGTACAACTGATACTATCACATTCAAAAAACATTTGAAGTCAACTTCAACTCATTAATCATTATCAATCATTACTAATCAAATTATTGTACTAGATCAATCATTCTTAATACACTCACCCCATATTTATTCATGTTGAATGTTGAATCCATGGCTATTAGGCTATTATTCAATAGCTTCACCATGGTCTCCAACATCCACTTCATTTGAATTCCAACTATAAAAGGGATCTCTCCACCATTGGGCTTTTGATAAAAGAAAAAATCATCTGGGTGTTTTCTATACCAAAGGTTCACACTCATTTCATCCTTCTTATGCAACTGATACTTTCCTTTCATTAGATGATTATAGATGTTAACAACATATTTCCTACACAAAAATAAATCCCTATCTTGAGTTGCAGCATCCATGTCAACATATTTTTTAACATGCATTTTGCAAACTAAGTCAACTGGCACTTCCAAGAAGAAACAAATCTCTACATAGGAAACCATGTCCCTTGATAACTTTGGTTGATGCAGGGACCTAGCATGATCTGAAGCATCCTGTTGGCCATGACAAGGCCATCCTTGGCTATCTACATGTTCACACATGCTATATGTTATTATCGCTATCTCAAGGATTTGAACCATAAATTTTACAATGAAATGGCATTAGCAACCCCTCTTTTTCACAAATGAGGATCTTCACTTCATTTCATCTTGTCCTCTTCTATCCTTGGGGCCATATGAACAAGCATAGCTACATAAAAATGTTTGAAAAGTCAATACATATGAATCCATGAAAAATTATCGAGCACTATTAATACCAACATCTAAACAATGCATCTCTAAAAAACTTACACTTCATATAGAAAGGAAGTAGTAGGCCTTGAGCCTAGCCATTTATTTTGTACCCCTATGAGAGAACATGGAGCATTTGGGTTCATTTCATTTCCTCTAATAAAGTCTACAATTCTAGTTGAAGGGATTTTTGCAATTCAATAAATCTCCATGTGTTTTCCATGTACTTCAGACCAATCTAAATCCGTTCTAGAAAATATGATATTTTCTTTAGGGTCTTGCATCGAAAGGGAAATGATTGTTTCCCATTTGACATGCCTGACCATTTTCTGACCCAATGAGTTGTTGTAATGATAACCTAGAATGTGTTGCAACAGTGACCCAACGAGTTTCCACAACTGTAAGGACTCCCAACTGTAAACCAACGTGTTGCCACAGTGCTAAACCAACGATCTGCCTTAACAGACAACCAGTGAGTTGTTGCAACGGTGAAACAATGAGTTGCAGCAATCGTTAACCAGGGTTAACTAGTGAGTTTCCATAATGGTTGACCAACGAGTTTCCACAACAGTTGACCAGCGAGTTTCCACAATAGTTGACCAGCAAATTGACCTATGGTTTTTTTGCAATCAATTTTGGTGTTCTCCTAACCTTGACAAGCAACAACCAATTGTGTGCAACCCATAACAACTAGTTGTATGCAACCTAGAACGAAATTTCCTTTATATGATAGTTTGAATAAATTGGTTTTTAGTAATGTGGAGGATTCAGGGTTTTAGTAATGTAGAAGATAAATTTTTTTAAAGATTGGGTTTTGACTAGCACCATAAAAAACGACGGAAAAAAAACATTATGTTTATTAACCAGATCTGGAATCTGCGCAAGTTTTGGCATTTCCAATTTTGAACTTACAATATGAGAAACATCTGGGTATAAATGTCTGTCATGATTTTTGAATGTTATTTACATAATTTAGCCTCCATTCACATTGAACATTGGACTGATATTTGCAATCCGATCAACACAAGTGATTTCAATTTTCTCCGTTTGAGGGTGCATGCTTATTAACTAGACCTGGAATTTGCAACTTGCAACATTTCCTATTTTGAACTTCGTTGCTCACGTTGAACATTGGATTGATATCTGCAGGTGGTTTTAATTTTCTCCATCTGAGGGTGCATGGGATTCAAAATGATCCTGAATCGAATGGAACTTAGACTAACGAAGGAAGGAATTCAGGGTTTGCAGCTGCGTGAGTTAGGTGACTCGTCGTGTCATCTGTCGAGCTCGCCTGCAAATAAGAGCTCCACCAACGGAGTATCTGGACAACAAGCGAGGAAAAAGACATTAGAAACTGAGCTATTAACGCGAACATTTTGGAAGGGCCTCGATGATGGTGAGGGAGCACAAAACCCAAAGGGTGTTTCATTGACATGTTAGCTTACTCCATCTGCATGAGTGTAAATAGTAGTCGGCCATGTTTGTTGCGTATGCATGTTGTAGGAAGGAGTTAAAACCATGTTGTAGCGGCTACAAGCACCCTCCAAAATTTTGGCCTGCACCCAATTTCGGAGCCTCCCTTGAGAGTTTCACTTGATGACTGCACACACTCGGGTTCACTCCATGAGCTCATGTGAGTCCTTGCATCTACCTTGCTTGTTCATTTCATTCAAGTTTCTGCATGTTGGTGTCTAAATCATGCTTTTGACCATGTTATGGTTATGCTCAAAGTCTTCACTTCGTATGTGCTTGTTGTGTTCGCTGTGAAAGCATCTGTCGCACTCACACACGGAGTCACATTCACTATCACACAAGTGTCGTCTTGATCAATGAATGATCAATCGTGAGTGTCGCACTTGTCACTTGCACCGTCGGTCAGTCATGTTGAACATGTGTGTCTAGATGGTTTGAGTCGTTTCGTCGTCGAGTCATGTGAGTATGTGTTTGCATGATCACCTATGAATCTTTTGATCATTCACACACTTATTCATTTTTTTTGAAGTTCTGACGACCAGACTCCCCTCTGACAGCCGGACCATCACCTCGCCATCGACTCTATTGACTGTCAACCAGAACAGTGTAGAAGCATCAAGCAAGTCTTTTCAAGTTGCGCTGCCTGCACAAAATTCAATCCACTTTCATACTGACCACCTAGACAGTCGCACCCGACAATCACCCCGGTTCTGACTCCCCTCAAAATTTACGCAGAGGCCACTGACCTTACTCGCTCAACTAACTGAATAAATTGTGTAAATAGGCCGGACAGACACCAAGTGCCCATCCTTATCTCCCTCAAAAAATTGCATATTTTCCTAGTCATTGATCCCAGTAGTCGACTAACTGCTCATCCAAGAAATTGAGCAGTTTTCATGTGCAGGTCTTATGCTGCCCAAAAGTCCACTCAGCTCAGAAATTGCACAGAGATGATAAGCAGGCCGACCTCCCAGCCTCAGTGCAGTTTCCTCTGCCAGCAGCTCCTAGAAACACACTGCCAGTTCCCTCCAGTGACCCCAGTAGCCAACTTCTAGTTCCCTTTGGGACTTGCACAGTTTTGGCTACCGGTGACCCTAGCAGCCAACTTCTAGTTCCCTCTGGGAACTGCATAGTTTTGGCTACCATTGACCCTAGTAGCCAACTTCCAGTTCCCTCCGGGAATTGCGCAATTTTGGCTGCCAGTGGCCCCACCAGCCAACTGCCAGTTCCCCCTGGTAATTTCACAGCTTTGGCTGCCAGGCTCTTGGGCAGTTCCTCCCAAAAACTGCACAATCTCTGTCTGATGACCCTCCTTGTAGCCTGACCTATTCCTCTAGAAAATTGTGTAAATTTGGCCTTCCATCCCCTACTGCCCGCTCATTCTAGAAACTGTGTAGATTATGCCTACCTTGCCTTCCTGCAACCCAGACTGTCCCTCCCAAAATTTGCGCAATTTTGCCTCCCAGTCAAGCCAAACCTCACAGATAGTCATTGTCGACTTGGATTTCCCATCTTCATCACTCAGTGACTCTTGCACAATTTTCATCAGCAGTGCCCGGAGCCATCATCCCACTTCACAACCTTGCTTCCTCTCCCAATCACCTGCATCCGAAATGATCATGTGTCATGGTAGACTAGGAGGTTTTGGATTTGATGTCATCTCATCATGAGTGACTGCAGGTATAGGTACACCAACAAACATGGCAAGACGACGAATGGGATGAATGAAGGGAGCACATGTAGAAGGACAAGTTCACCAATGGACGAACGAACGATGCATGCGAAGAGATGTGCTCGCGAACGGATGATCATGCAAAGATATGTTCGCAGATGGACGGACGAGCAAACATGCAAGATGTGCTCACGAATAGATGAATGGACAAACATGCACCTTTCATGAACAGATGAGCTTGTCAAGCCTTCCAACATGCAAGCAAGGAGCAACATGCCTAAGCATCATCAAGCGAACCAAAGACCATCGAAGACTCCGCGCACTTTGCCATGCGGAGGTGAAGCTATGATACACCATGAAGACATCCATCACCCAGCAACACTGTAGCTCGACATGCACTCTAGCAGCAACACGAATGTACCAGCATTGTCATGTCGAGTCATGTCGCCCACATCTCCACTATGGGCTATGTTGTCAATCAATGTAATGTAACGTGGAAGTCCAAGAGACCCACTTGTTGTACAAAAAGTCATGTAAAGTCGAAAAGCATGGGGGCTTCACTGTGGTAGCAATACCATACCACATGGGTTCATATTGGGGGATATTTATTGAGGAAAAAATGACATAATATATTGGGGGATATATAGGGGGTAGATGGTTTTTATATTGGAAAGTATCAAAAATGGAGCCCAAAGTTAATGAAAAAATATAAATGGGTATAAAAAATGTTAATGAAAAAATGGATACCTACAATATCTAATGAAATGAGGGATGTTTAAATTGGGAAGGTGTATTTAGTTCATATTGGTAAGGGGTTAAATGATGTGATTTTTAGAGGTATTTTCCAATATGTAGTCAAATTAAGGGTATTGTTTCACGTGATATGTCATAGGTTCATTGAGTGAAGCCCACGTGTCGAGAAGTCATGGAACTCAAATAGTCATGAGGGTAGTCGAACAGCCACAAGGGTCAGTTTTCACCCTTGGCTATAAATACCCCCTCATTTGTACTCATTTGTACATGCAAAGGACTTATTTCACCTGAACTCCTCCCACATAACCAAGAGAGTTTGTAATATTTCCTTTGAGGAGTAAGTATTGGCTCCAACGCCCCTCACACGGGGTTAGTGATGTGTGGTGTAATGATGTGTCTTAGAACTTTCGCTTAATTCATAAGCCTGCTACCAGGCCAACATGTTTTCACACATGTATTGTAACTGTTGTAAGACTAATCTTTAACACTTTTGATGCATGTTTCTTTAACCTGTGTTCTACATTTTAACTATTTCACTTGTTGTAATGCATAATATTTTAATGGGAATGTGTTGTATATGTTGTTAACGTTGTCTCACCTGTGTAGACTACTCACCCGGACATCATACAGAGCTTTCACATGGAACTTTCTGTAAACTACCGTTGCACTCACATGGACTAATCCATTGAGTGTTATACGTGTTATCTTCCCTTGTGTGTTGTGACTACCGCATCTATGTGGACTACTCCGCCGGAAGCTGTGTATGTCCTATTGTGTTGTGTGTTCCTAGCAGTGTTGGGACTACTCCCAATCGACCTGGAACTCACTCTCACCCTCTCCCTCGACAGTGAAAGAACCATTGACACAGTGACACTTACATTCAGCAGGCACACAAACCTCACTTCTCGAAGACAAAGCAAACCACTCTTCTGTGCTGACAAGCAAGAGCTGAGGCAAATCCTTAAGATAATGGCAACCAGGCCATCGTACCATATGGGACTCCCACACCAAATGGTGTGAGGTCTATTTGGGACTTCATACCGGGGTGATCCCATGATGTTGGCGGATCCAGCACCATCAACATACTGAAAGATGGGCGAGATTCGATAAGGCTTTCAGAACATGGTTTTTGCTAAAAAAGTTGGTCGTTGGGTCATGTGAAGGCTTTGATACTATTAGAATTCAATGGAGCTTCATCGCGAGTGTCCTCCGAGGACTCCGTAGATCACAGAAATAATCCTCCAAGTACAGATAATGAGTAGCTACAAGTCATGCGTACATATTTAGGACAAACACATGAAGATAGTCCAAGAGAAATGTGTCAAGCATACAACAACTTTATGACGTCAGTGAATATTTTATAACAAAAACCTAATATTAATATTATAAAACCATAAAAGTTATTTGTGTGCTACTAAAGTAATAAGTTTTAAGCCATACTATATGTCAAATAATAACATACTAGTAATTATAATTATAAAATATATATATATATATATATATATATATATATATATATATATATATATAATTTAATTTAATTAATTTTTTATTAACCTATTATTTTTTAATATTTAGCATTTATGACACATTTAATTCATATAAATATTATTGCGCTGAGAGGCTCATTCTATAGCTATGATGTGTAACTCTTTATTGCGTCATCAAAGTTGAAATTTTACTCATAGCCAAAATAAAATAAAATTTAAAAAATCTGAAAATTTAAAAAAAAAAGTATAAAAAACATTTAAATAATATCTGCGCATAAAAAAAATTGTAAATAAAAAAATTAGATGTTTTTAAATTCATATTAAATCTGTATTTAAAATTAAATCTATACAAATTTACTTTAAACCCTAAACTGCTCCATACAGACAGATTATCGAAGAATTAAAAGACTGAAGAAGCAACCCAGACTGATTATCGAGGAATTAAAAGACTAATTATCAGAGAATAAAAAGTACCGAATGCCTGTTACATGTGTGTTGTCCTTAAAATTTCTCTTCGTTACCTCTTATCGCTAAAGGAGAAAGTAGATCGACGAAGTTATTTTTTTTATTTCTTTTTTCTCTATTTTCATTCTGTCACATGCTAATATTACGTACTTCAAAACCTGCACTGCTATCGTAGCATGACGTCAAAACCTCTATTTTCATTATGTCACATGCTAATATTACGTACTTCAAACCTGCGCTGCTATCATAGCAATGAGAATGACGTCAAAACCTGTAGCTGGAAGCAACCCAGAGAGCTGGCGTCCAATACTCACGCCCAGTGAGTGTCGGGAATAAAAAGTAATGATTGCCCCGTTATATGCGTGTCGCCAGTGCAGTTTAAATATCGTTGAAATGTATCTTCGTTGACTCTTATCCTTTATTTTTTGAATTTCTTTGACTTTATATATTTGGAATATGATTAAAGAAAAAAAAAATTGGAAATTTTTTTATTTAAAATTTAAGTTTGTTGGAGCTTGTAAGACATGCAATGCTTGTGATTGGTCAAATATAAATAATAATATATTTTATTAATTTTTTTTGTAAATTTATATGGTAAGACTACACTACACATGTCATCTTTAAATCGATTTCAAATTCTCAAAATATTCTGAAATCTGATAGGGGATGGTCGCCATTACATGTGCGCCCTCCCCACCACATCAGAAAACCACGCGTAAAAGCACATGGAGCCGGTACGACACCTATCCACCGTGGAGCTCCATGTGTTGGCTACCGTATCAACCCTTAAAACTTTGTGTTCGCGCCATTTCACAGGTTTGTTTGGGTCATTGCTACGATGTATGAGTTTCCCTTTATCTTTCTGCTCGGGGCCGATTGTTGGGCAAAGCCCCCCGCCGAAGATGGCACGGGACGGCCCCGGAACCTGCGCGCTTCATCGTTTATTCGTGTGTTGTTTGAGGCGTTTGTTCGGTTGACAGGGTTTGTGGACCTGCGCGCTTCGCCTGGTATGCAGGTGCTGGTGCGAATGTTTGCTGGAGTTTCAGGGTTTGTGGTTGGCACAACGCTTCTGCTTTTCTTGTGCTTTTCCGCCTGGAGTTCTTGGTCGTTCTGGAATGCCAGTTGTTTAGCATTTCTCTGTTGCTGGTCTTATTCAACGATTTTGTTGTTTGGGGAGGAGTCGGTCGCTGTTTTACTGAGCTCGAGGTCAAATGGTGTTTTGCTGTTAATTTGTTGTTTTGTGGTGGTGTTTTTGTGGTTTTCTGTTCCCTAATATATATTTTTCTTCTTGTTGCAGGTGTGCAGAAGGTCGTTGCAGGTGTGGAGAAGGTCTGGCGAGCTCCAGGGAAGGTGGGGGAGGTCGGCGACCATGTATCTGGTAGGATTTTAATCCTACCAGCATTCTCTGTGTTTTTCAACACAAGCATCTCTATTTTTGGATATTTTGTAAACTTTTATGGCATTTTATGGCATTTTTTAGAGGATTTTTTTCCCGAGGGTTTAGGGTTTATGGGATATTTTGATGCTATTTGTTGTTGAAGGTTTAGGGTTTATCTGAAATTTTGTTGTTTTCGCTATTATCCTAGGCCGTCCCATGCTATCCTCGGCCGTCCGGTGCCCTCGCTGTTATTTTTGTTGTTTTCGGTGCTATCCTAGGTCGTCCCATGCTATCCTCGGCTGTCTCGTGCCCTCGCTGTTATTTTTGTTGTTTTCGATGCTATCCAAGGCCGTCCCGTGCTCCTCGGCCGTCCCGTACCCTCGGCCCCCGAGCAAAAAGACAAAGGGAAACTCGAACATCACAGCAATGACCCCAAACGAACCCTCGAAACCCTCTGTCGTTTCTCTCAATTGTTGCATAACTTATCTTCTCCTCGTCCGTGAAAGCTTCTGTCAGGAACTTCACTCTTTGTACTTGAAATGAAGCCTCGAAACCCTCTGTCGCTGCTCTCAGTTGACCAATTTGAGTATATTTACAGTTTAAGCAAATTTGGGGTTTGTTTGGTTGCGCTGAAAATAACAAATTCTTTAATGGCCATATGTATGGGGCAGTATAAGTCTACCATTGCAGTTATTTAACTATGGAGGAAGAGAAGTCTTGTTCGTTTTTGGAATTTGTTACTCCTGGTTATTAATTTTGGTGCTTTTTGCTATTTTCCTGAACCTGATGTATATGTTTTGCAATATGGATATCCTGTATACACAGTCCTTTTTGTTTCCATGTTGACGCTGCTCTCAATTGACTGATTTGAGTATATTTATAGTTTAAGCAAATTTGGGGTTTTTTTTGGTTGCGCTGAAAATAACAAATTCTTTAATGGCCATATGTATGGGCTTCCATTACAGTTATTTAACTATGGAGGAAGAGAAGTCCTGTTCGTCTCTAGAATTTGTTACTCCTGCTTATTAATTTTGGTGTTTTTGCTATTTTCCTGAACCTGATGTATATGTTTTGCAATATGGATATCCTGTATACACAGTCCTTTTTGTTTCCATGTTGACGCTGCTCACAATTGACTAATTTGAGTATATTTACAGTTTAAGCAAATTTGGGGTTTTTTTTTGTTGCGCTGAAAATAACAAATTCTTTAATGGCCATATGTATGGGGTAGTATAAGTCTACCATTGCAGTTATTTAACTATGGAGGAAGAGAAGTCTTGTTCGTTTCTGGAATTTGTTACTCCTGGTTATTAATTTTGATGCTTTTTGCTATTTTCCTGAACCTGATGTATATGTTTTCGGACCTCTGACATTTGCCTTTCCTCGAGATGTCTCGGACAGTGGCTGTCATATTCCACCCTTTTGTATCTTATGATGTTTTTTATATTGTCAATATAATCTGTGATTCTTTTTTCTCTGAAAAAAAAAGAAGGAGTTCACACATTTTACAGTCGATTCCAAAACCGGTTACTGATGGTTACAGAGATAAGAGAATAAATATTTTTAGTAATGAATTATGTTCTCATACATAAAATGCATTTCAATAACTAACCCTTCTCGGCCTCCAACGATAAAACCTTACTGTATCAGTGACTTTTCATTTTAATTTAATTAAGGACGTGGATCATGTAAATGAGCAAATATGACTTATTCCTAGGTCTCGCTGATTCAGTTGTTCACTTCAAAGTTCTAATGTAAATTAGTATATGATATAATAGTTTACTCATTGTGTGAATATCTGAAGTAGTCTCTGTTTCCAGCCCGTCTTAGGGTTCACTGACTAGCTATTACAGAATACAATGGGTATAAATTGCTTTGTAAGCATTATGGTTGAAGCATGAGCTATCAAGTTGAATGATGTTCCTTTAGATAACGGTCCACTTAGTGGAGCCACAAGTGAGTTTAGAGCTTTGTACAGTGTTGCAAATTTGATGCCTTCAATGTTGAGATCGAAGGCATAAAAAATACAATGTATAAAATGCTCTTAGAGAAAAGATCATCCAAAGATTAATGGGTTGAGTGTGAAACCCATCTCTCCTAACATCTGATGTCAAAATTTATTGACCACATGAAAAGCCATTGAGCCATTGAGGTGCGAACTGTCTAGCCATTGAGCCATTGAGGTGCGAACTGTCCACTAAGTAGAAGAACCGAGACATATTAATATGGAACCAAATATAGAAATCGAAAGAATGTTCAATGTCTCAGGGTTTCCATCTGATTGTGAGGGAGTTGAGTGGACAAAGCTATACTTCTCCCTCCTTCACTTCCAGCGAACAACGTCATCCCTCCAATTGCTCCCAAGAATGGGGCTTGCACATTCAGTGGCCTTACTTTTCATTTTAATTTAATTAAGGATGTGGATCATGTAAATGAGCAAATATGAGTTATTCCTAGGTCCCTCTGATTCAAATGTTCACTTCAAAGTTCTAATGTAAATTAGTATATGATATAATAGTTTACTCATTGTGTGAATATCTGAAGTAGTCTCTGTTTCCAGCCCGTCTTGGGGTTCACTGACTAGCTATTACAGAATACAATGGGTAGAAATTGCTTTGTAAGCATTATGGTTGAAGCATGAGCTATCAAGTTGAATGATGTTCCTTTAGATAACGGTCCACTTATTTAGCCTTTTTCATGCTCAACTTGATAATGAGAGCAACTTGATAATGAGTGCTCTCAATTTCTCAAGTGTCCCTCAATGAATAAAATTATTAGTGGCTTTTTCACATTTAATAAAACTTATTATGAGGTACATTGCCTCCTCATTGATTTCTGTATTTAGCCTTTTTCATACTCATCTTGATAATGAGTGCTCTCAATCATAATAAGATTGTCTGGTCATTTGATTTCTATATTTAGCCTTTTTCATATGCAACTTGATAATGAGTGCTCTCAATTTCTCAAGTGTCCCCTCAATCAATAAAATTATTAGTGGCTTTTTCACATTTAATAAAACTTATTATGAGGTAGATTTCCTCCTCATTGATTTCTGTATTTAGCCTTTTTCATACTCAACTTGATAATGAGTGCTCTCAATCATAATAAGATTGTCTGGTCATTTGACTTCTATATTTAGCCTTTTTCATATGCAACTTGAAATGTTATTATTGAATTCCCAAACATCGCAGCAATGACCCCAAACAAACCTGTGAAATGGCGCGAACACAAAGTTTTATGCAATGATATGAAGGCCAACACATGAGCTCCATGGTGGACAGGTGTTGTACCGGCTCCATGTGCTTTTACGCGTGGTTTTCTGACGTGGCGGGGAGGGCGCACAAAATAACTTATAGAAATAGTTTTATCATAATTAATATTTTACAGAAAGACATATTCCATTGAAAATTTCTTATCAACGCACAGTTAGTGTCATGCGGAAAGAGTCGCTAGTGCGGACACAACCGACCTCCCTAGAAGCCTAAGACTTTCTAGTGACAAACAAGACAAATAATAGCAATCCTTCACTAAATATGCCTTTACAATATAAGAAATCAAGTGTTTAGATCTTACCTGTAACCCAACGCTGTCGTAGTAGTCCAGCTTCGTTGATCCGGATGAGCTCCTCCTTCCCTTCGAAACCTGCATTCACTAACAATCAAACGATTAAATAGCACCTGAATATCACATAAAATAAAACATATTTAACATATAGACCAAGGAGTATATGAAACAACTCATAAATAACAAATTGTTGAAAAGAATGGACTAATTTGTATTAAAAGGTAACAAAAGGAACCATTACAACCTGAGCCTTGGTGTTGTGAAGGTCCTTCTCAGGGTCCACAAGAGTTCTCCTTTACTCTGATCAGCTCACCCACTTCCAAATGAAACAAGCAAATATGGTAATCTCTCCTCACAAGCCTCTACAAGGAAGTCCTAATTCCAGCAGCATCTACCCTTAGGAATGTTCAGTTTTCAACCTCCCCTCCCTTTGGCCCAATGCCTATATTTATAGTGCTCTAGAGGAAGTTATTCAAGTCCACCATCAATGGGATAAGCCCCTCTTTGGATGGGATAGCTCCCCTCTTGATGGGATAAGTTCCTCTTTGGTAGGGATACATGAACCATCTGGAGGCGCTTCATACACGTCAAACAAGCTTCTAGAATGCTCTAGAAATAACCACAAGTAACTTTTTTGGAGTGAAACTTGCGCCTTTTGACCTTTACAGGAGTACGCACCCACCCCTTTACATACAGAGCGTACAAGTACGCATGTATTGTGAACTTGGGTTGCGTACACGCAGGTAAGGCTAAGAGAAACTGCGTACCATAGATAATTGACTTTAAATGACTTTTCTCTCTTTCTTGAAGTTTGACATGAAGAGCAGAGGCATGAGACTTGCCAAGGAGGATAGTATGACAGTGGATGGAGCCATACTAACTGCAAATAGTCATGGTGACATTTTTTAGTGTAACAGATTGCCCCCTAAAGTGCGAAGCCTATAGTAGATTAGGGTTTTATATGATCTAGGAAGGGTTAAGTACTTTATCATTTCAAGGAGTATCTTGCAGAGGGCCCGGTCAGAACCTGCAAATATTCAACACAAAATACATATATAAGATGATATCATCGCTGAGGTAGGCATTCCCATACTTAGATTGAAAACTTTAACTAACAATCTAACTACTGCTCTGATACAAGAATGATTTTGCAGTACATCACAATCGTAGACTTTTGTAGTCACAGTATGGACGCAGCCATCTGTTTATGGTTAGTCTACTATATAATGAATAAAAAATTCCTCGCAGCCTGGATGGTGGAAACTAGATCCAGGGTCTTCATCTCTACTTCCTGAATTGGTACGATTCTATCCATGCGAATAAATGAGTTGATTTCGAACATGGCAGAAACCACTTGATTACCAGTCGATGATGTAAACTGTTAACAAGTGTGAGAGAGACCACCAGTGATGTCAATGGTTCTCAAAGTACCCAGTACAATCCATGAAATGTGAATGAATGGGTCGATGTCGAACACGTCACGGAATCCTTTGATCGAAAGTCAATGATGTAAATTGTCGTCAAAGGCGAGAAACCTGCCATTGATGCATGCAGACTTCAAGGTATTGACGATTTCTAAGTCATCTTTCTAGATAATGTGCTGATGTCGATAGAAAGCGACCCGTTGCAGGCAAGCCCACAACACGAAATCATTGTTCAAGTTGAAGAAATGTTGCTGTAAGGACTGACTCAGGGATGGTCAAATGGATGACAAGTATTTTGCATATGAATGGTTTATTTGCAGAGACCTCTTGAACACATAACGACACGACAGATGGCTTGGTGATGATTGACCCAAAGTTAATACCCAGAAACAGTTGAAGACTTTCAAAGTGGTTTTATCAGCTTTAAAGGCAAAGGATTTCCCAACCCAGGTGAATGAAACGTGTCGTGTTCAAGAGCGGTGATAAGGTTCTTCTATAACAAAGGATAACAAATAGGTTCATTCTTCTCTCTTTTCCCCCACCATTTCTGGCAAGTACCTCTTTATTTTTTACAATCTTGAGGAGGATAACATATGCTTGATTATAAGCTCATCCTTCGGATGAGTCCAACTTAGTTTTGATTCGAACCCTAAGAAGGAGTGGTCCATTCCTGTTTGTAATCGAACAGGTCCTTTACTATGAATTTTTAACGAGTCCAGTATAGGAGAAACTCGGCGTTTTTCAATTTTAGAGAGTCTGAAAAAACTAAAGAAGACTCCAAGGTGAACTTTTTCGTAAATTTGTGTCTCCCAAGCCCGAAAAAGTATAAAATAATACCTGAGAGAACCGCTTGATCTTGCGACCAAGGAGTACTTTCATGATTAATGCCTTTGACCTGAAAAGTAAAAAGCGATCAGAGGCATGTCGTTTTATTTCCAATATCGAATTTGAAACGACAAAAATCCGGCAATCTTTTCTTGTTTTTACGGTCAGAAAAGAGCTATAAGAGGACCGTCTTTTAATTCCATTTTAACGAGTGTAAAAGAAACACTCGGCAATCTTTTCATGTTTTAGGAGTCAGAAAAGGGCTTAAAAGATGACTCTGATTTTCTTGGTTTGTGAAAAATGATGATTTTACCCTAAATTCCTTTTGTCCTTCACAAAAACAACACATTACTCATACCTGTTTAAGATGGGCAAAAAATACATTGAAAAATATCTTTTTATGGTGAAAAATAAACAAATTTAGCATTCATTTATCCAAAAAACCTATAAAAAGACTTTTTACCATGTCATTTTTACCATTTTACTTTTGAGGGTGAGAAAGGGGCTTTTGAAAAGAAACTTCCCATGGATTTTGCGGAGAATCTGACCATCGGAATCGAGCACTGTCTCTTTCAGGTATTTCACAACATCCTCCTCTTCAATTTCATCCGTTTAGAATTCCATTTTAAGTTTTAGTTTGATTTTTTGGAGGGTTTGGGGTTTTAGGGTCCGCTTTTCGGGGGACGCAGGTGCCCCATGGGTGACCTGCGTACCCCGACATTTTCGTATATGGGAAAATAGTCGGAGTATGCAGCCCACCTTTAGAACAGCTGCGTACCCACGCTCTTTTTTCTGAACGCGGGGTGCATACTCCGCGCAAAGCGGATTTTCAAAACCCAAACTCAAAACCTAACCATCAAAATTTGATTTAATGAATTCTAATCAATGTTTTTTGGTGTGTAGATTGCCCACCATGCTAGATTGGCGTGAAAGAGAACACGAAGATGTCGATTTGGCCGCAATAGGTCATCAACCTTCCATTGATGCTTTAAAGGCATGCAGTCTCTAAAAGTACTGGGCCATACCTGGCATGAGGGCCCAGGTGCCATTCTTAGAGTGGCTGGTTGAAAGGTGGAATATTCAGGATCAATGTTTTTACATCGGAGAACACCAGCTCGAGATAGAGCCCTCCGACATATATTTTCTCACTGGCTTGCCTAACAGGGGCGAGCAATTTTCTCTATTCGGGACTAGGCCGGGTGGCCAATCCCTTGCTAGTCTCCGGCTAGAGTGGTGCAATAATCAAAACCAGGAGAAGGGGATAGAAATCAAATACATATCCTGACCTGAACTTATGGTAATTGCCAGGGAAAATTTTAAGAACCCCCCCTAAATTTATAAGTATAATAAATGGGCGAATCTCCATGGTATATAGGAAAAATGGAAGGCGATTTTATCAATAATATAATATGTATATATAATTTTTTGGCGAATCTCTCACTAGGCATGGCGAATATTTGTAAGATCTTGGTATTACCATGGGTTATCATAAACCTGGAGCTTAAAAATTACTATTAGTAATTTATAAAAATTAATAAAATTAGTAGTTGATTTTTGTTTTATTTTTTATTTTAACCAAGATAAAATGTTTAACATACATTAAATTACAACATCCATTTTTACTCTTGATGCCCCGAGAGGGATCAAATATTTTTTCACTCTATGCTAGTTTGCATATCACAATATTTGATACCTCTCGGGGTTAGTAGATCCAGAGTAAATATGGATCTATGCTGGTTTAATTCCCCCATTTAAATAGGCTACATTCCAGGTGAATACCATGGGTCAATACCATGTGCCATTTTGGTGAATACCATGGGTCAATACCATGTGCCATTTTTATTTTTGTTAATACTAATATTAGGGTTAATAATGTTTTTTTGCATGGTATTAATAACAATCTAGTCCATGGTATTTGTCCCATAGTATTTTGCCCATAGGTTTCACCTAAATATAACACATTTTTTCGTAAATATAAGGTGACTTATGGAGTAAATATAAAAAAAATGTTTTATTTGTTTACCATACCTCTCGTTTATTTATAATTTTTATTAATTTACCATACCTCTTTTACAAATATGGTATTTGGCCCATAGGATTCACTTAAATAAAACCTCTTTCTTGAGCCTTCATAAATAGAACGAGGGTTATGGACTAAATATAAAAAGCGGTTTTATTTATTTACCATATGTCTAGTTTATTTATATTTTTATTTATTTACCATACCTCCACTTTACTTATATTTTTATTTGTTTACACCCTTGCACGTATATAAGGTGACTTATGGAGTAAATATAAAAAATGTTTTATTTATTTACCATACTTCTCATTTATTTATATTTTATTAATTTACCATACCTCTTTTATTAATATGGTATTTGGCCCATAAAATTCACTTAAATAAAACCTATTCTTGAAAATGGGCGAATGGATTCACTTGAATAAAACCTATTCTTGAAAATGGGCGAATGGATTCACTTGAATAAAACCTATTCTTGAAAATGGGCGAATGGAAGGTTGTAGCTCCTAATTTCAAGGGCTAAATTTACCTTTTTTACCCTCTCCCTTAAAATAAGGTGGGCTATTTGAGGTGATTTGTAAAATGTACTATGAAACAAAATATTCGCCCACTAAAAATTTAAAACCCCTTAATTTTGCCAAAGGGCGAACATTCGCCCCTAAAATTTTCTCTAGTAATTGCCTTTACAGTTACCAGACTTTGCGGTGCTGCCGCTTTGCACATAGCCACTGGTTCCCAAATGCGGAAGGCTATAGATTGCTGTGTTGGCCAATATGAAGGGCCAACTGACTAGGGCAAAGAACAGACAATTGAAGACCTTTGGGTATGGGCCTTTAGTTGTGAGCTTTTCCCTAGAGAGAGTTCCAATGCTGATCCCCCAGCATCTTACTGTTCCAGTTGGGCCTCCTCGGGAGCCTAAGTTGACGCGATGGGTTTCGGTAATGGCCCGGCATCCTGATGAGGGAGCGGGAGTTGTCCGATTTCCTGCAGGTTACTTTCACTGGTTGGAGAGCCAGGTTTTTGCGATTCAAGATTTTTCTTATGCCGGAGTAGATTTTCACAATGATCCAGACATGGTTCTTCCACAGGGAGAACAATGGGACGATAGAGGTACTTCATTTTCACAAGTTTTTAAATTATCTATTTTTTTTGTTTTTTATATATCGTCTCAAAACTGACAGCAAAAATTTTCAAAATGCAGATGCAGGCCCACGGCGTCCGGCCAATCTCCAGGCTTTTGACAGAAGAGTACCAGTTGCACCAGCACCAGCCCCACAGGATGCGGCCGCAGAGACCTTAGTCGAGCTGGAAGAGGACTTAGAGCATCTCACGGCGGACATACCAGAGACGACTATAGACGATATTCTTATCCGACTTCAGCGCTATGTGGTCGCAGTCCCAGGACCTTTCAGGAGGTTCCTATGTAGGGTAGCGCGGGCAGTGGTCTCATATAGAGAGCACCACCAGTGATTGGCTAGTCACTTTTTGTAGACACATGTGACATTTTTTGTTTTTTGTACTTATCATTTTTGTCGATCATAAGGTGTTTTTCAACCTATGATCGAAGACGATGTATATTTTTTGACACACTCCTATCTATATATATCATTATTACCGTCTTATTTTGTTAAACATGTGTGATGAAATGTTTATAAATTTACATTTATGATTGTTACAAATGTCTATTTAACATTCGAGACGCCATTGTATCTGCTAATGTATTTAAAGACCTTGGAATATGCTGATATTCAATGTAATCAAATTCACGTTCCAAGAGACGCACCCTCAAAAACAATCTTAATAACACTGGATTTCTAATGGCATAGACTCTATTATGCTGAAGTACAACGAGTTCAGAATCTAACCTCACTATCAAACTCCGAATCCCAAATGAAATAGATTCAGATAATAATTCAATCACTGCACTGTATTGTGCAATGTTGTTTGTTGTTTGATCGAGGCTCGCCCCATGCATAGAAACTAACTCGTCAGAGGGCGAATAGATAACCCAAGCTATGGAAGAGATATTCCGTGTACTACGACAAGCACCATCAGCAAATCCAATGTACGTTTGGAGAGGCGTCGACATCTGCAATATCAAGAGTAAAACCAAGATAAGCCAGAATAACGACAAAAAACACACTCTCTAAGCTAAGCACACTGTCTAAACTTAACAAAACACACCAGCTAGAAAGAAAAATTAACCTAACTAACCTAACTAAATCTCCATACCCAACATTTAAGCATAATACCTCTTTAGGTAAAGTCCATTTCTGGGCTTACCCAAAGAGTCCCCATCAAAATCTACCAGCTCATAGGCCCCTTTTGCTAGCTTTCGCTTGACAATGTAGGGCCCATGCCACATAGGAACGAATTTTCCAGCACCTAATTTATCGTTAGCTTGATCATATAATAGCACTAGGTCTCCTTCCGAAAAATTACGAGGGGTCACATTGCGATCATACTGAGCTTTCATCCTTTTTGCGTGAGTCTCGATTGCCAAAGCAGCATCACGTCGAGTCTCATCTAATTTAGCTAAGTATAACAGACGCTTCTCCTCTTCGGAAGTAGCTGGGAGTAATTCGATAGCCATTTGAAGTGATGGGATTTCGCATTCAATGGGCAACACTGCTTCCAAACCATAAACTAGTTGGAAAGGAGTGAACCCTGTTGATGTTTTCACTGAGGTTCGGTATGCCCAAAGCGCTGAAAATAACATGTTGTGCCAATTCGACCGATGAATGCCAATGATTCGTCGGATCATGATAACTAGAACTTTGTTGATGGACTCAACCAAACCGTTTGCTTGGGGATAATAAGGAGTAGAATTATCATGGCGTAAACCAAGCTGGCTTGTAAGTTCTGTCATCATAATGTTTCAAAAATGGCGTCCATGGTCAGTGATTATCACTTGTGGGACACCAAACCTAGCAATAATATGATTGAATACGAAAATCGCAGCTGTCTTGCCATCTGCCTCGAATGTAGGCATCGCCTTGGCCCACTTAGTAAAATAATCAACCGCAAGGATGATATACGCATGCCCCCGGCCGAGTGAGGGTTACATGTAATAAAATCGATACCCCATTTAGCAAAAGGACCAACGGCAATTATAGGGTGGAGAGGAGCAGGTGGTGCGTGCATCTTGCGATCAAACACTTGACAGTTGTGGCATTTTCGGACCGCAATGATACAATCTTTAAACATGGACGGCTAGAAATAGCCAGCACGCAACACCTTCTGAGCTGTGGCATACCCAGACATATGACCGCCACATGCTCCAGAATGACAGTCATTCAGAACCCTTTCTGCCTCTTCATGAGTTAAGCAACGACGAAAAACCAAGTCTGCCCCACGACGATAAAGAGTATCTCCAATAATTTTGTACTGTTGGGACTGGAATCGAATTTTCCGACGTTCTGACTTTGAAGCTTCGGGCTGAAAGGATTGGGTTTGGAGATAGACGATTATATCCCCATACCACGGATCTAAAGTGATGATGAGAAACAGAGATTCGTCCGCAATGGGCTCTTCTGCCACTATTTCTGTGTCAGCACGCGGGAAATCACACATTAACTCGGCAAAAACTAAGGATTTCTTAGACTTCGACTTTTCGAACTCCAAATCGAACTCCTGCAAGATAACAATCCATTTGGAGTACTTTCCCCCTAGCAATTGTTTAGTCATAATATAGATCATAGGGTTGCAATCCGAAATCACTGTAGTTTTACGGAGAAGAATGTAATGACGAAAACGTTGGATAGCCTGAACAGCTGCCAGGGCCAATTTCTCCACATGCGAATATTTTAGCTCAGTAGGATTTAACGTCCTACTAAGATAATATATCACATGTTCCGTTCCGACTTTGTCTTCCTGAACTAAGACCATTCCAATGGTGGAGTGGGAGGCGGCGAGATACAAAAAGTAGTCCTGGTTGTAGTTGGGAGGATGCAGCAACGGTGCATGGGTCAACGCGTGCTTAAGTGCATCAAAAGATTTCTGAGCTATCTCATCCCAAGAGAATTGTGCATTTTGTTTCAACAACCGTGTGAAACCCTTTGTAACCTCGGCGTAGTTAGGAATGAATCGGCGTAAAAAGTTTGCTTTCCCTTGCAAACTTTGGAGTTAGCGCAAACTCGAAGGAGGAGGCAATTTGATGATAGCTTCGACTTTCGAGGGATCGACGCGGATGCCGGCTTTTGAAATGACAAATCCTAGCAATCGTCCCACTTCTATGCAGAAGAAACATTTGTGTGGGTTCAACCGAATTCGATAATGCCGACACCTCATAAAAATAGCGCGTAAATGAACAAGGTGATCAACTCGATGTAAAGAATGAGCAGGCAAATCATCGAGATACGGTTGCACAATGTGCTTGACGTCGTGAAACGCGTAAGACCTTGCCCGTTGGAAAGTGGCTTCGGCGTTCTTAAGTCCAAAAGGTAATTTGCAGTAAGCAAATGTCCCCCAGGGACAAATGAAAGCTGTTTTTGGTTGGTCGGCAGGTAGAATATTGATTTGGTTGTAACTGGAAAAACCGTCCATAAAGGAAAATATTTCACTGCCGGCACAATCATCAATTATTTGATCGATATAGGGCATAGGATAGTTGTCTTTTGGACAAGCACGATTTATATCCCTATAGTCGATGCATATTCTTATTGTTCCTTGTTTCTTGTTAACCGGAACAATATTCGATACCCAATCTGTTAACGGGATCGAATAAATGAAACCTACTTTCAACAGCTTCTGGACTTCTGCTTTAATCGCAGTCGCTTTCCTAGGGTGTATCTGACGCAGACGTTGCCGAACAGGTTTAGCGTCCAGGTAGGTCTTGATTTCATGAACAACAATGGAGGGATCAATTCCTGACATTTCCTCATAGGACCAGGCAAACACGTCGTGGAATTCTTGAAATAGGACCTTGTATGTTTGAATTTTGCCATTTGTACACGAGGCACCTATATGAATGTTCTCAATAATTCCAGTTTTGACTGAAATGTCAATGGCAATAGTTTGGGAAATGTTTCCCAAATTCAACTCTGAATCAGGATGTTTCATGGGATTCTGAGCGCCCTTGACATATTCAGCTGTAAAAATTGATGAAAAATCATTTTCAAAGTCATCACCCTCAGGTAAAAACAAAGATCTATGATGAAGATCTTCCCATGGTAGATCGTCTACACTTAGGATTTCGCAAAGTTGTTCGTCAAATGACTCAACTTCAGGAAACGTTATCCGTTCTGAGGTCGATGTGAAAAGTGATTCTTCACAGACCACATTCATTTGGTCGATTTGGGTTGAACTTGAGTCGGAAAAAGACTGCACGGCCTCATAAGAAATTTCATATGGACTCAAAGGCATTGCATTACCGAATGAGTCGATCTCAGATTCAGATGGGACAATCCAAGGATCATCATAGATAATAGTGTCTGAAGTAATCATATGAATGGTTGCGAATGAAGGGTCTGCGTTGATTGGAGGGAAAGGAAAAGTTCCCAGTAAACCGGAATCTTTAACTAATCCGACACCAACATCCTTGTAAGGGATAGTCGTTTTACCGACATGCTGGATACTTTCTGAAGAGGCTGGGTCGGATGAAAAGTAAGCCAGCTGGTCTATCGTCACGATATTACCATTATGTGGAAACTTTATGACTCTGAAAACCTATGAAACGACCGTTGTCATAGCGTAAGACCAACTTCGACCCAAAAGAAGGTTGTAGTCCAGAGGGGCATCAACCACCTCCACATCTAGACTAACGGTTTTTTCTTCAACCCCTATAGGCAAATCCTGTAGAATGCCAAACGGATGGAACCCACGACCATCAAAGGCCTTAAGAATCGTCGGGGATTAGTTCAGTGAAGGAGAACCAAGTGATCTCCAACACTGAATCGACATAATACACGTGGAAGCTCCCTCATCAATTACTGTGCGATGAATAGACCTGTTTTTTACTATCACTGGAATCTGGAAAGCCATCTGATGAGGGAGACGCGGTGTACTATTTTCTAGATCAAAGATTATCAGGTTCGGGTCCTGAACATCAACAACTCCTATAGCCGACAAAAGTAATTTTCTCTGTGCTGGGCATGATTGCAGCACTTCTAAAGCCGACATTGCTGAGGGTGAAACAGCTAAATCCTCAACAATGTTGTAATTCTGGGCCGCTCTCGCATGTGGATTGAAAGCAGACCTTCGAAGTACACCCTTGGCAGGCAGTTTTATTACTAAGTCAGGGTTAGGTTTCTCGATCTGTAGTGGATCGGAACCGGGAGCTGAGGTTGATGGATTTGAACGAGAAGATTCTGCTTCTTTCGATCCATCAACAGGACTTTTACTACCATAATCTTGTGATCGAGTCACAATCTGTACATGAGACATCATCAATATGGGTTCTTCACTGGCACTCGAGGAAGAACCTATTATTTTACTCTCCTGCTTTGGAAATGGATCTTTCAAAACAACAGGAGTTGGGGAACCTTTAACGATTTTCACAACCTCCGCCCGATGAGGGCAATCTCTTGTGAAATGATCTTCTTCACAAATTAAACAAGGATAGCGAGGTTTGTGCTTTTCGTCGTTAGATTCCGACTTCTCTTTTTTTCTCCTTTGGAGCCTTGTCTGCTTTATCCTTCTTCTTGCCTTTCTTCTTACCACCGTTTTTTGATTTAGCCGTAGATGACTCTATAGCGTGAATGTCGGCGGTAATTTCAGGAGAAGACTCTCCTGTCGGGGAGTCTGGTAAGGTTATTATTGGAGAAGAATTCTTTGAGGATTTCTTCTTACTTTTAGTATTCACTGTATCAATCATGCCATCAGCAGCATGAGACCCCGAAGGAGCAGCAGCGATTTGATTCGACTTAGGAAGATCTGGGATCTTCTCGTGCAACGTACCTGACTGAGTGTAAACTAAGTCAAGGTACTGGGCTTGAGCAATGACTTGCTCCTCAGTAACTACTTTGGCCTTAGCTACGTCTTCAGTAATCTTCGGTAATAATGATTTTACAAACCATTCAGCTAAGATTTGGTCCGGGATAAAAACTTTCACTAAACGTCTTCGACGTCTCCATTCATGGATATGATCGGAAATATAAGTGGACGTCGATTGTTTTAATGAAGTTAATAACTCAGTACCATTATCGTATCTGACCGGCAACTGAAAATGAGTTAGGAACGAGGTAGCTAAGTGACTAAAATTGTAAAAAGAGGCCCGTGGTAACTCAATGTACCACTTGGCCGTGAGACCAATGAGCGTATGTTGGAAAAGACGTAAGCGGATCGAATCATCCGAGATGGGATTTGAAGCACACCAAAGGTGGTAAGTCATCACGTGATTGGACGGATCCTCTCCAGACTTACCTTCGAACTTGGGTATATCATTGGGCAACTTATTTGGCATTGGCGGCCAGAACGGAAGATATTGTATTGGATCGTTCGTTAGGCGCGTCAAGTCTGGTAAATCCAAAGTTGCGATAAACGGTAATTGCCGATTAGGATCCCTAAAACTTTGGGTCACAAGACCAGTCCCAGGAGGAGGATATCCAGGATAACTTGGAACAGGAATCGCATTCGGGATATTATATCCTCCTGGAAAACCAGGATTAACCGGACCGTACTGGGGTTGTTGAGGTTGTTGATAAGTGTACCCAGGATACGGTTGATACTGGTAAACTGGTTGTTGGACAGCATGACTGAATTGGTACTGTCCCTGGTACTGTTGATAGGTAAATTGAGGTTGACTTGTTACAACAGTACTTAATCCAGGCTGCCCTACAGGCATCTTGACCGCGGTTTGAATCGTAGATCCAGACAACGGTAAAGATGTCTGAGGAGTGGTTGCAGAGACAGTAGAAACCGGAGCTGTTGATACTCCAGAAGTAAGTGCGATAGATGTTGCGGTAGTTGCAGCAGTCGTTTGAGATGGAGTACTAGGTGCAATTGGTGGTTGCGTAACTACCGAAGTTACAGAAGTTTGAATATTTGACTGGACAGGTTGCGGTTGCTGGGGTGAACCAGAAACTACGGGTTGTCCAGTTTGAGGTAACAACTGTATACTTGGCTGCAACACCTGTTGACCTTGTGATGGATCCCACACTATCATTCTGGGGTATTGACCCGTAACAGGTTGAGGATACTGAGATCCATAACCGGATTGAGGATAGGATTGATAACTGAAAGGCACAGTTTCCATACCTTGAACATATGACTGACCTTGAGGTGGTTGATAACATTGACTCGAGTATTGACCTTGAGGTTGATAACCTTGGGGTAAATACTGATACTGGGGTTGACCTTGACCTTGAGGTTGATACCCTTGAGGTTGATACCATTGAGGTAAATATTGATACTGAGGTTGACCCTAGGGTACATATTGAGGTTGGGGTTGACCTTGAGGCATGTATTGTACTATGGGTACATACTGTCCTTGAGGTTTCCCCCCAGACGCAAATTGTGTACCTTGAGGTTGCCCCCCAGGCTTTTATTGAGGCTTCCCCCCAGGCGGTAATTGGCCACCTTGAGGTTGAGAACTAGGAACTGAACCTGACATCATGTAAATGTCCGCTACACCCAACGGTTTATTACCATTGTTTCCAGCTAATAACCCATGTTCAATGGGTTGAGGAGATGCGCCCGCAAAAGTACCAGAAAGTGACTTATACCCGGAGGGAACAGAAGGACCGCCATACAAGAAAGATTCAGGAGATTGAGTGAACACGGACGACTGACCAGACATATTTACAGGAGTATAAATACCTCCAGGTGGAAAAGGAGTACGAGGTGGAGAAAAACTTATCCCTGAGTTGTCTAAATAATTGGTTAACGAAAGGTACCAAGTAGTACTTTTAGGAGGACTGTAAAAGATAGATTCACGCTCCCTTAGATCAATAGTAGGTTGATCTTCAAGGATAGATACGCCTATTCTTCCTCTGGAACAAGTTATTCAATAGCTATCAAACCAGCAGGAAGATTTTCGGTGATGACTCTTTCTACCCTAGGTGAATCTGGTGCACTAGAAGTTGGAGTAACAGGTTCAGATACTTCAGGTTCTTCGCCTATATCACTAGTAGATAACAAACTACCAGCAAGCTCGGAAACTGCAACTGCCTCAGGATTATAACCTGTTTCTAGACCTTGGTAATCTGGATGGACTACCAATGACGATTCTCCTTCTTCAGGTGAACCTACTTTACTGCCACTAGGAGTTACAAGGACCTTTAAACCTTCGTAATGACTTGGGACGTCTTGAGGAGGTTCACCCCGAAGTCTACGGGATTTCCTCAACAATTCGGCCACAGAAACAACCTCAGGAGACTTGCCCCGAAGTCGACGGGACTGTCTCGGTAATTCCGCCACAGTTAAAAACTTTTAACTACTGCACACGCAAACAAAGTAAAATCTCAAAGCAAACCACCTAAAGTCTCTAAAGAACCAAACAAATTGGAATCACACGCCTAAAGAATCTAGGGCGTCAAACCAAGCACAAACAGTAGCCTTCCGGACCAAAAACGCTAATTGGAGATGAAACCCAACATCGTCAGATTCAGTACAGAAGTGGCGGGTGGAACAGTTACCCCGACAACCTGCTTAATGAATAGACCGGCACAAGTTCCTCCACTTTAACCGTATCGAGTGAAGTGAACCCCCCGGAAAATCCAAGTGAGTCTAGCCGACGTCTGCTCCAGGTACAGTGGGATCTTCCCTCCACCGTCACCTCAGTAGAATCCTAAAGATAATGGTCACTAAGGTTACCAACAGCAACAAATGCACCTGGGGGAACAGTCTACACTCCGACAGCACGCAAGGGCAGAGTATCAAGCTCAATCCCCTTGCCGTCTCCTTGACAATAATCCAAGGTTTACCGACAAGTGACCCCTGGCTCCTCGACAATGGTTAATCTGAGGTTTACCGTTTGTAATACGTGCGTGTCTGGCGTCGTTCCCAACGAGGGAGGATTGACCCCTCACTGGTTCGGACACGAGCTCGTGCTTCTCCTTTAAGAGGAGCTTTCCCAGAGTACAAATGAAACAATTGGATTTATTCTATCACAAGATAAGCTACTTGTTTGGTTTTGTTGTCTTGGAGAGTTAATTACTCTCCTACTCCAAGACACTAGCCTGATCTAAATTGGTGTTTCAGAGCCCTAGTAAATAAAAGTTACTAAGTTGATTTTACTTTAAGCGTTAATTTTATGGTTTTTCTTAAAGACAAAAAGGTAGTGGAGATGAAACTGGTGGTGTGTAGACTCGACTCGCAACCACTACAAAGATGCACCTAAGATGATTTACACTACTTTTCTTTTTCAATGAATCTCCTAGCTAAGAGAGTTGGAAAATGCAAATTTTATAGAAAACAACTTTCTTGGCAAAGACAATCAAAGAAACAATTTCTTTATCTTTTCAAAACATATAACTCATGACAACTAATTACCTCACGAGATTTTCTTTTCTCTCCCAAAAGACCACAAATGCTACCAAAGCAAACTTTTTCCAAAAGAATTTTTGTGTTTTTTCTATATTAATAAAGCATGTAAAACTATTTATCAAATCAAATTTAACAAATCTAAGGCAATCAAACCAAATTCACTCAAAAGCAAATTAAATTTTTTTTTACCTAAAAGCAAAAAAAATAATGAGCACAAAAGCCTACAAGGATAATTCCCGGATGTTTTACTCAGTCAAAATGCAACTAAGGATCAGTTCATGCAGAATCATAAACTAATCAAAAACAAAATCGAAATCTTTTTGTTCTTTTTTCTCAAGAATGAAATTCAAGGCTTTAACAAACAAACTTTTCGAGATTCGCAAAGAGAAGACACAAAGGTAGGTCTCTCACAAGGGTGACTTCTATGACAGGCCCGACTCCTAAGAGGACTGATCAAAACCAAGGAGATCCAAATTTTGACAACCTCTAATGCCAAAGTCACTACAGGACCAGTTAAAAATCAAACCCTAAGGCAAAATCCCTATGAATTTCACCAAAACCCTCGACACTAACGGGACAAGTTCAGGTGAAGATATCTGACAGTAAACCAATGGATCTGGGCAGTAAAAACAAATTAAAAACAAAATCTAAAGAGCAAAAAGAGGGAAAATGAAATTTTCTCAAATTTGACAGGGGTACGCAGGTGATCTGTTGACACAGGCGCGGGTACGCCCTGTGCACAAAGACGCAGTGCGTACAAGTACGCACTGTGCCTAACTCAGAGGCTGCGTACTGTTGGCAAAGCTAAGAAAAATAAAAATCTAATTTGAATCTAAGCTAACCCACCCAAATACACAGTTAGACGGTAAAAAATCAGAAAACAAGCGATTTTTCTCAGACCAAAATATCAAATCAAAAAGAACTCAAACACATTCATGGATTCCCCAGCGGAGTCCCCATTTTGTCATGCGGAAAGAGTCGCTAGTGCGGACACAACCGACCTCCCTAGAAGCCTAAGAATTTCTAGTGACAAACAAGACAAATAAGAGCAATCCTTCACTAAATATGCCTTTACAATATGAGAAATCAAGTGTTTAGATCCTACCTGTAACCCAATGCTGTTGTAGTAGTCCAGCTTCATTGATCCGGATGAGCTCCTCCTTCCCTTCGAAACCTGTATTCACTAACAATCAAATGATTAAATAGCACCTGAATATCACATAAAATAAAAAATATTTAACATATAGACCAAGGAGTATATGAAACAACTCATAAATAAGAAATTGTTGAGAAGAATGGACTAATTTGTATTAAAAGGTAACAAAAGGAACCATTACAACCTGAGCCTTGGTGTTGTGCAGGTCCTTCCCAGGGTCCACAAGAGTTCTCCTTTACTCTGATCAGCTCACCCACTTCCAAATGAAGCAAGCAAAGATGGTAATCTCTCCTCACAAGCTTCTACAAGGAAGTCCTAATTCCAGCAGCATCTACCCTTAGGAATGTTCAGCTTTCAACCTCCCCTCCGTTTGGCCCAATGCCTATATTTATAGTGCTCTAGAGGAAGTTATTCAGGTCCACCATCAATGGGATAAGCCCCTCTTTGGATGGGATAGCTCCCCTCTTGATGGGATAAGTTCCTCTTTGGTAGGGATACATGAACCATCTGGAGGCGCTTCATACATGTCAAACAAGCTTCTATAATGCTCTAGAAATAACCACAAGTAACTTTTTTGGAGTGAAACTTGCGTCTTTTGACCTTTACAGGAGTACGCACCCACCCCTTTACATACAGAGCGTACAAGTACGCAGGTATTGTGAACTTGGGTTGCGTACACGCAGGTAAAGCTAAGAGAAACTGCGTACCAGAGATAATTGACTTTAAATGACTTTTCTCTCTTTCTTGAAGTTTGACATGAAGAGCATAGGCATGAGACTTGCCAAGGAGGATAGTATGACAGTGGATGGAGCCATACTAACTGCAAATAGTCATGGTGACATTTTTTAGTGTAACAGTTAGGTTGCCACAAGAAATCACTACTAGGTTGTTAGCGAAAATGTTTCTTGGGACAAGAAAAAGATACAATCTAGTGTTGTAAGCCAAAATATTTCTGTGACAAGAAAAAGATACATTCTAGTGTTGTAAGCCAAAATGTTTCTGTGCCAAGAAAAAGATACAATCCATCGAAAATCCACATCATAATGTGGTTAGAACCAAAAACATATGGCACCCCTATTCTTTATGGCCCTGAGAATCTTGAGTGCCAAAACTCCCCGAGTTACCTTCTTGAGCCAGGTAGGTTGGCCTACCAGTCAAGGGATGATTAGGAAATGGTTGATTGATGCCATATGATTGATTCCAATTTGCAGCTTCCAACCATGGAGGTACTGAGTACCCATAACTCACATTTTCCCTACTGACCCCTGCATTAAGTGGAGGTGTGTAATGAGCATACCGAGAATTGACACCAGCTCTGGTAGGAACAAGGCAAGTGGGTAAGCCCTCAGTTTGATAGTGGGGCACTTGAATGTTTATGAGATCTTGGAATAATGGTGTATTGTCTGCAATGGAGTCCAATGAGTTTGAAATAATCCTGGTTTCGGATTTAAGAGATCTGTGGTTTGTATCTTTCGAATTATTGACCAGAGAATCCACAGTATGAACATTTTTATACCAACGTTTCAAATCCCAAATGGGATCCATCATCAGGGTTAAGAATGATGATAAAAGAAGAGCAATCAAGACAGAATAAATACTTATGAGGGAAAAATTTTAGGAACACACTGTCGGCTAGAATCTTAAATTAATTTTATTTTTATTTTTATTTTTACTTTTTATTTTTATTATTATTTTTATAATTACTTTTATTTTAATTAAAATTTTTGAGGAGATAATATCAGGTATTAAAAATAGATTTAGTTTAAAAGATTGAACTAAATTTTTTTATTTAATTAATTTAATTTCTATATAGATTAATTTAATATATTAAATTAATTCATGTTAACAATTATAAATATTTATAATTGATTAATATGATAATTAATATATTAATTAATAGTTATATAGAAAATATTATAACATTAAAATGTTAATTAATATGATAAATAGTTAGTACTAGAATATAAAGGGATAAAAAATTTAATTCATATAGAAATACTAGGATAATATATCAATTTCTATATATAAATTAAATTAATATATTTAACCAAATCATATTAACAATTATAAATAGTTAATATTTATAATTAATTAATATGATAATTAATATATTAATTAATAGCTATATAGAAATTGATATATTAAAGAATTTTAATGATAATAATTCTATGATAAAAAGTTACTGACCACTGATAATAGAATAGGGTAGGGATAACATACCTGCTGAAGGCCTTACCTGGGGATGGGTTGGCGCTTTTTGATTTCACTGATCAAGGGAAGCCAGCTCCCGCTAATCTCCATACCATTGTCTCTGTTCAGATTATGAGGATGCTTAATAATCTCAAGTGCTTCTCTGATCTTTCGCCTCTGATGCTGCTCTTCCCTTGCGATAATAGATGCGTTTTCCAGACAGATGTGGTGCTTAGTCTTCAAGGAGTGTTCTGCCAAGGCTGAGGTACGAGATCTTCCATTCCTAATGTCAGCGCCATGCTCTTTGAGCCTTGTCTGGAGGGAGCGACCTGTTTCACCTATGTAGCTTTTTCCACAGGAACAATCTATCTTGTAGACTCCTTTAAGTTGATGTTTGTCAATATCATCTTTTACAGATTTCAAACCTTGCCTGATAGTACCAGGAGCTGAGAAATGTGTGATAATGTTTTTCTTTTTTAGGATTTTAGCGATTTTGTCTGAAACCCCTTGGATATAAGGTAGAAAAACTTTGCCACCTTGAGGTTGGTCTTGATCTTTAGGCTCATGAGATAACAACTTTCTTTCGGCTTTCTCTATGGCTTTCTTAATCTCATGTTCTTTGTAGCCTATATTCTTAAAGGTTAACATTAAATGTTTCTTCTCTTCGTTCAGATGCTCTGAGTCAGAAATTCGAAGGGCTCTAATGGCAAGAGTGTTTAGAACACCAAACTTTTGGGCTGGGTGATGGTGGGAATCCGCATGGAGGTAACTCTCTGTGTGGGTTGACTTCCTGAAAACCCTATGGCCCAAAGAGCCATCCTCTTTTCTGATGATTAGAACGTCCAAAAATGGGATGCTCATGTTCTCTTCAAGCTCCATTGTGAATTTTATTTCTGGAGAGATAGAATTTAAGTGAATGAAAAACTTGTCAAGTTCCGCTTTACCATGCGTCCATTTTATATTGGTATCATCAACAAAACGCTTCCACCAGGCTGGCTTTAAAGGATATGATTCCAGGGCCTTCTTTTCAAAGTATTCCATGTATAGGTTTGCCACGATTGGCGAGAGGGGTGATCCCATTGCCACACCAGATGTCTGCTCATAAAATACTCCTTGGAAGGTGAACACAGTTGACCTTAAGCAGACTTCAGCCAGCTTTGCAGTTCCTGGATCAGTAACATCATTTATAACCTGAATGGCTTCATCAAGAGGAATCTTTGTGAATAAGGATACTACGTCAAAGCTTACAAGGATGTCATCACGTTCCATACTTTCATTTTTAATAAGATTCACAAAGTCCTGGGAGTCTTTGATGAAGGAATCAGTATTTCCTACAAGGGGTTTAAGAATTTTAGCAACATATTTAGCAAGCTCATAGGTTGGGGAACCAATAGTATTAACTATCAGTCTAAGGGGGACCCCTTCCTTATGGATCTTGGGTAGTCCATAGATTCTAGGGATGGTTTCACAAGAGGGGATTAATTTCTTTTTTAATTTTTCGTCAAGGTTGGAGTCTGAGATGATCTTTTTTACATCCTTCATGATTTTGGGAATGGGATTACTGCTCAGCTTTTTATAACTGCCACAATTTAGGTGGTCCTTCATTTTCCTAACATAGTCTTCCTTATCCAAGATGACTGCTGCTCCTCCTTTATCTGCTTTAAGAACCACCACCTTGTCATTATTCCGCAAGGATTTGAAGGCTTTTTGTTCTTCCTTACTCAAGTTGCTTTTGGGGGTTTTTGCTTTTCTCATAATGAGAGAAAACTCTTGCCTCAATGTTTCTTTTTCTTCCAGAGGGAGGTTACTAATCCCATCTTCTATGCTACATATCATCCTTTCAATGGGAAGGCTTTTAGGAGCCACCGCAAACCCCATACCTTTGCTGAGAACATTAATGGCTTCAGGGTCTAATTCTTGGGAAGACAGGTTGACCACTTTCCTTTTTGATCTTGACTCACAGGTAATTGCTGAAGACCTACTTTTCTCTTCATCTTTTTGAAAACTCATGTCTAAGCCTTGATTGTTAATGTCTCCCGTGCCATCTTTGGAGTTCCCTAAATACTGATTGCTTCCGAAACTGTTGATTAGGCCATGAGATCCCATTTGGGATTTGAAACGTTGGTATAAAAATCCTAGTTTCATCAGCTATTCTTGTATCGTTGATCATCTCTTGTTCCTTTTCAAGCATTTGTTGTGCCTTTCGTTTTTCCTTTTCCTGTCTTGCCATTTTCTTTTGTTGGTCCTTCACTTGCCTTGCTTTATCTCTTTCAATCCTTTCTTCTGCTCGACGTTGTGCTGCAACAATCCTTGCTGCCTTCTTCTCCTTGACTATATCCTTCTTTTTCTGTTTTAATTCTTGCATTTCAAATTTCTTTTTTTCTGACTCAACTAACAGGTTTATATAGTCCTCTGAGGTGAGTAACTGTGAGCTTCGGCCCAGACGAAGACTACCCGGTGCACCTTGATTTTTTTTCATTGATACTCTCTCTACTGGTAGCTTTAGGAACCGTCCAAGTGTCTTCTCCACCCCTCCCACCTGCATGTCATTGCTTGGTACTTCCCTTTCAGTATCTATTGGAACTGATTGAACCATATCATTATCTTCATTTGATGCCTCATTATGTCCTTCATCTTCTTCCATTGATCTATTGTCCACAAAAAAATGAACAATTTCACTGTTCAATTCTGCTGGTTGTGAGGGCATGTTCATGCTTTCTTCATTGGTTTTTGAGACACTATGTGCATTCATATTGATCATTGCTTCTGCTAGCCATGAAGGTGGGGTTACTTGGCTTGGCAATGTCAATTGGTCATTGTCAACTGCATGTTCAACAATATCATTAACAATATCAACAACAGGAATTTCATGCTCTTGAGTTGGTGGAACAATCTCCATGTTACTAGGAATTTGTTCATTGTTATATTGTGTTTCACATACAGTTTCATCATCTTCAGCATATAAGTGTCCTTGAGACATGGAAATCATATTACCAGCTGCAACAACATCATCTTGGTCATCTACTTCTTGCACTTCAACCCCTGTTTGGACATTCCCTTCTTCCTGACCATCCACATGAAACGCTTGGCTACACCCAGTATCATGCATAAGAGCATCATAGTTCAGTGGCCAGATTCCTGTCCTCCTAAAGCCAGCCTTGATATTTGATGGTGTCAAAGCCCTTTTGAAAGCTTTACTTGCAAGCTCTGCTAGCTCAAACCTTTTCACCTCAACCCCTGGATTCTTTGCCATCCATGCAGCACGCTCCGACCTGAAATAGTTCTTGAAAGGGCCAAACACACTAACCTCAAGGGGTTGCAGCCTATGAGTGGTATGAGCGGGAAATGTCAACAGGTCGATGCCTAAATTGTTTGCTTCCTCAATTGTTTGTACAACCATGTGGCTCCCATGGCCATCTAATATCAAAAGGTGTCTGTTATTAGGCGAGACGCCCCCTGGTACCGATGCAGCAAAGTGAAAAAGACAACTTAGAAACAGTTCTTTAGTCATCCATGCATGGGGATGTGCAGCCATGCATGCACATGGTTCACAGTTCTGTATATAGTTTTTCAGTTGATTTTTACCTTTGAATAGATAAAATCCTGGGATTGAAGTACCAATTGCATTAACACAACATAAAATAGTTATCCACTCCCTGCTCTTGGGCAAAATCTTTGGCACATTTCGGCTCCCTCTCTTTGCAATTACCCGCATGCCACAATTCCTCCCTACCTGTAAACCTGTTTCATCACAGTTCCATATATGGTCTGCTCCATAAGAATGTTTATCGTAAGCACTAGAAAGTGTGTCATAGAATTTTTGCACAACTGCAGGGCGCAAATTTAATGCTCTGTCTCTGTCAAGGCCCTCAGCAGTACGCAATACAAGTTCTGGATGCCTTTTTTTAAACCCAAACCACCATGATTTACTAGGAAACCCATCTTTGAATGGGTTTGGCCTCCCTTGATAGATTTGAGCAACTGTTGATTTGAGTTGTATCAACTCTAGCCCATGTCCCAGTTGGGCCATCTCTTTACACCACTCAACCACCTCGGCCTCCTCCTCCTCAGTCATAACTGTAAGAGGCCCTCTACGTTTTGTATGAGTCAGTCCATTTATCCAATAATGTATTGATGAGGGAGGAATACCATGTTTTTTTGCAGATGCCCGAATTGAGTATCCATTAAACTCTATGTCGTCAATTGCTACTAACATTTGTTCTTTTGTCCATCCTCTTATAGCACTGATCTTTTTAGTTGAGCTTGCCCCTTGGACTGTTGTTGATGGTGGTTCTATGGCTGATGGTGTGTTAACATCATCGGCTGTCACATGGTCATTTTCAACAACGTTCCCTGGTGCATTGCCGGCATTGACATCAGCTGGCCTGTCATCATCAGACAATGTGCATCGCAGCTACGCACCCCTTGTCACTCTCCTGCCACTTCTCCTTGTACGAGCAGAGTAACTTCCTTTTTCCATAGATGCAACAACCTGTAAAATTATTGCATGCATTTAGACATTAGAATATATGTCAAATTATGCTTTATTACTTCTGCAAAAATTACTTTTCCTCTATTACAGGAAATTATCAACATGTATGTTGCATTTAGACATTAGAATATATGTCAAATTATGCTTTATTACTTCTGCAAAAATTACTTTTCCTCTATACAGGAAATTATCAACATGTATGTTGCATTTAGACATTAGAATATATGTCAAATTATGCTTTATTACTTCTGCAAAAATACTTTTCCTCTATTACAGGAAATTATCAACATGTATGTCACTGTTTTCATATATCATTTTCCATTTACTTTCAACAGCTTTATACAGCTAAACCAATGAGGTATGTAAACATGTATGAATTACGTCATTCTCCTTATATCTGTTAAAGATTAGGGAATACAGGTAATAAGTAGGTCTATTCAATATGTACTTACCCTATAGAGTAGAGTGTAATCATTACTAATGGTTGAATTAGTGCCATAAGTAGAACCATGGAAATCAAAGTAATGAGGAAACAGAGCTTGTTACATTAGGATATGCGTATACAGTGATTACAGTCTATCCATATGTATTACATTAGGATATGTGTATACAGTGATTACAGTGTATCCATATGTATTGATTATGTATTAGAACACAGTAGTTACACAATTAGAACACAGTAGTTACGCATGACTCGTTCTAACCATGCTTGTTTACCTAATTGTGTTTTCTCATTATCTCAAATCTTACAGTCATCTAATCCAATAAAGAGAAATGGTCATCCGCTCGGGCTTCCATTCTAAGAAACCATTCCTCAGTTCTATGGTCAATTCATCAGTAGTAGAAATTCACTTATTTGCATTCTTTCGACTCAATATCAAAAATTTTTGCTTTCTCAATAGCTTCATGCTTCTGAAAATACATGTCTTTCGATTATGTTTCAATGTGATGTCTCAATGATGATTGTCAAGGTCTGAAAATATGTGAAAAATTACTAAGTTTATCAGAGTCATTAAAGTTACAATTCGTTTTTGTTCTATGTTTTAACTCATTCTGCGTAGAATCCAAGCCATAATAATCGCTCAATTCCTGTAAGCTAAGGTTCAATTCCTGTAAGCTAAACAAGCTATGACTACATTACTAACACGACATACGTAACCTCTGTGATATGTAAGCTGTAATCACTATCACATTTGATTCTATGGTCTCCTAGGTGTCATAGACAATTGGTTTTACTTCAGTTTAATCGAGTTTCATTGCAGTCATTTATTTTTTATATTTTTCATATAATTTATTTAGTTATTTTGAATATTGTGAAGAACAATCTCTGCTCCAATATTTCTCTCCATTATCTGTGACTTAATTTACAGAGCTGAGTTATGTAAATCCCCATTCCTTTGGTCCAACTTTTACAACTCCGTATGGCTCGGGCTCTCCATACCCTAAGGTCTCGAGCTCAACGAGGTGAAAAGATATGAATGCCAATAAGACGGTCATCTGCTATGTTACTTATAATTGTGTTTTCTCATTATCTAAAATCTTACAGTCATCTAATCCAATAAAGAGAAATGGTCATCCGCTCGTGCTTCCATTCTAAGAAACCATTCCTCAATTCTATGGTCCATTCACCAGTAGTAGAAATTCACTTATTTGCATTCTTTCGACTCAATATCAAAATTTTTGCTTTCTCAATAGCTTCATGCTTCTGAAAATACATGTCTTTCGATTATGTTTCAATGTGATGTCTCAATGATGATTGTCAAGGTCTGAAAATATGTGAAAAATTACTAAGTTTATCAGAGTCATTAAAGTTACAATTCGTTTTTGTTCTATGTTTTAACTCATTCTGCATAGAACCCAAGCCATAATAATCGCTCAATTCCTGTAAGCTAAGGTGTAAGCTAAGGTTCAATTCCTGTAAGGTAAACAAGCTATGACTACAGTACTAACACGACATACGTAACCTCTGTGATATGTAAGTTGTAATCCCTATGAAGCTGATGATCGAATAATTCCTGTAAGCTAAGGTTCAATTCCTGTAAGGTAAGCAACCTGTGACGTTGATTAGATGGATACGACTGTATTCAATAGGTTCAATTCCTGTAAGCTAAGCTTCAATTCTTGTAAGCTAAACAAGCTGTGACTACAATACTAACACGACATACGTAACCTCTGTGATATGTAAGCTGTAATCACTATGAAGCTGATGATATAATAAGCTAGAACACATACATAAACTCTATATAAAAAAGGTTAACTGTAACTGTATAGGTTAACTGTCACCCTATGGATAGAACTGTAATGTAAGAAATCTGATAAATGAAAACAATGAAAACAGAACTGTAAGAAGAATGAGTTGTAATTCATATAACTAACTTGAATATATTTGTTACACTAAAAAATGTCACCTTGACTACTTACAGTTAGTATGGCTCAAATCAACAGTCATGCTACCCTCTTAGGCAAGTCTATGCCTCTGTTATCCATCTCAAACTCAAAGAAGAGAGAAAGTCTTGTA
Source organism: Pinus tabuliformis (assembly GCA_031772625.1). Classification (NCBI taxonomy): domain Eukaryota; kingdom Viridiplantae; phylum Streptophyta; class Pinopsida; order Pinales; family Pinaceae; genus Pinus; species Pinus tabuliformis. Next base: position 843,707,753 of record CM062809.1, on the reverse strand, counting down.
AAAATCATGTTTATCTCTGGGGTCGCAGGTTCTCTCTGGTCTTACCTGCGGGAACGCGGACCTTGTTCACAAAAACTGCGTCCATGGACGCTCTGTATGTAAAGGGACAGGTGCGTCCCTCTGTAAAAGACAAAATGCGCGAGTTTTATCTTGAAAAAGTTACTTGTGGTTACTTCTAGAACATTCTAGAGGTCGGTTTGATGAAATGGATGCGCCTCCAGTTGGTTCATGTATCTCTATTAAGGGGAAGCTTATCCCATCAATAAGGGAGTTATCCCACCCAAAGAGGGGGATGATCCCATTGATGGTGGACCAGAATAACCTCTTTACAGCACTATAAATAAAGGCATTGAGCCAGAAGGAGGGGGGGTTGGAGCTATACATTTTCTTTGGGTAAATGCTGCAGGATTTAGGTCTTCCATTAGAGCCTTTGTGAGGAGAGATTGTCTTCACTTGATTCTACTTGGGAGAGGGTGAGCTTTGTCAAAGTAGAGGAAAACCCTTGATGGACCCTGGGAGGAACTTGCACAACACCAAGGCCAGGTTGTAAGAGTTTCTCTGTTTCGTTATTAATACAAACTGGTTTATTTTTCTCAATAGCTTGTGTTAATGAGTTATTTCATGTGTTCCTTGGTCTGCATGTTGGATATATGTTTTATTATATGAAATGCAAGTGCTTGGTAATTGTTTGATTGTTTGTGGTTGCAGGAATTGACTTGAAGGAGGAGCTCATCCGGATCGTCAAGAACGGACTTCAACAACAGCGTTTTGGAATAAGGTAAGCCTAAACACTTGTAGTTTTCATGTTATAAAAGGTGTATTTAGAGAAAGATCACTCCTTTTTGTCTTGTTTGTCATTAGAATGTCTTAGACTTCTAGGAAGGTCAGTCGTGTCCGCACCCTTGACAGATTCCGTGTGACAAATTGGCGACTCCGCTGGGGAATCCATTAATGAGAGAGTCTTTTCCTTTATATGAACTTTGCTTTGAGAAAATCATTTTTATTTTCTGGTTTTTGACTGTGCGAATTAGTATTTGGGTGGCTTAGCTTTAGATTTAGTTAGATTTGGTTTTTCTTCATTTTTCCAGACGGACGCACCCTCTTAGTACTGCACAGTGCGTCTTTGGACGCGCTGTTGCCGTCTGCACAGAGCGGGGCCGCACCTGTGACAACGGGTTGCCTGCGTCTTCCTGTAAAACTTAAGAAAATTCCATTTTTGCTTCAAATTGCTTTTAGATTTTGTTTTTCCTTAGTGTTTTCCGCCCAGATCCTTTAGTACCCTGTCAAGAATTTTCACCTAAACTAGTTTTGTGAGCTTTGAGTGTTTTAGTGGTTTTCAACGAAGTTTCGACCTAGGGTTTGATTTTTGGAAAGGCTTTGTAGTGACTTTGATAGTAGAAAGTTGTCCAGCCTTAGATCTCTCTGGTTAGTCAACCTTCTTAGAAGTCGGGCCTGTCGTAAAGTCTCCTTTTGTGAGCAACTTGCCATTTGAGTTGTTTTGGGTCAAATTTCGAATTACTTGTTTATAAAGTATTGATTCCCATTTTAAAAAAGAACAAAAAGATTAGAATTTTGTTTTGGCTAGTTTTTGATTCTGCAATAAGCTAGCCCTTGATTTGATTGTGATCAAGTAAAACACCTTAGAAATAATTATTGTTAGTTTTGGCCTCGTTAAGATTGCTTAGAGTAAATTTACCTTTAGTTTGCTTATGAGTGCATTTTCATAGATTTTAAGAGTTGTTAAGATTGATTTTTTGTTTAAATTAGATTTACTTGCTTTATTAAAAAAAAAATACAAAAACATCTTCTTAAAAAGTCTTGTTTCAAGTAGCTTTTTGTTTTCAAAAGAAGAAAAGAGTTTTTTCGTGCATGTAAAGAGAAGTTATGTTTTTATGCTTGGAAAAGACAAACGAATTGTTTCTTTGATTGTTTTCAATTAAAAGGTTGCTTTTATAAAGATTGCATTCTCTCAACTTTTTAGTTAAAGCAATTCATCGAAAAAGTAAAGTAGTGGATAAATCATTCTAGGTGCATTTTGTAGTGGTTTCGAGTCGAGTCAACACACCACTAGTTTCACTTCCATCACCTTTTGACTTAAGAAACAACCTTAAAAGTAACGCTTAAATTAAAATCAATCTAGTAATCTTTATTTTTCTAGGGCTCTGAAGCACCAACATAGCTTAGGCTAGGGTCTTGGAGTAGGTGAGTACTTAACTCTCCAAGACTATAAAACCAAACAGATAGTCTATCTTGAGTAGAACAAATCCAATTGTTTCAGTTACATTCTGGGAAAGCTCCTCTTAAAGGAGAAGCACGAGCTCGTGTCCGAACCAGTGAGGGGATCATTCCTCCCTCGTTGGGAACGACGCCAGACAGTACGTATTACAAACGGTAAACCTCGGATTAACCATTGTCGAGGAGCCAGGGGTCACTTATCGGTAAACCTTGGATTGTTGTCAAGGAGCCGGTAAGGGGATTGGAGCTTGCTACTCTGCCCTTGCGTGCTGTTGGAGCCTAGACTGTTCCCCCAGGTGTGATTGTTGTGATTGGTAACCTTAGTGGCCATAATATCTAGGATTCTACCCAAGGTGACGGTGGAGGGAAGGTCCCACTGTACCTGGAGCAAACGTCGGTTATACTCACTTGGATTTTCTGGGGGGTTCTCTTCACTTCGAGACGGTTAAAGTGGAGGAACTTGGTCCAGTCTATTCATTAAGCAGGTTGCCGGGGTAACTGTTCCACCCACTATTTCTGTACTGAATCCTGCGAGGTTGGGCTTAATCACCAACTAGCGTTTTTGGTCCGGAAGACTACTGTTTGTGTGTGGTTTGACGCTCTAGATTATTTAGGCGTGTGCTTCAAATTTGATTGGTTCTTTAGAAGACTTTAGGTGGTTTGATTTGAACTTTTTTATTTTGTTTTCGTGTGTTGTAGTTAAAATCTTTAATTGTGGCGGAATCACCGAGAAGGTCCCGTCGAATTGCGGGCCAGTCTCCTGAAGTTGTGTCTGTGGCCGAATTGTTGAGAAGATCCCGTAGACTTAGGGGATCCCCTCCTCGAGACGACCCAGGTAATTTAGAAGGGTTAAAGGTCCTTGTAACTCCTCCTAGTGGCAGTAGAGTAGGATCACCTGAAGAAGGAGAATCTTCCTTGGTAGTCCATCCGTATTACCAAAGTTTAGAAACAGGTTACAATCCCGAAGCTGTTACAGTTTCCGAGCTTGCTGGTAGTTTTTCATCTGCCAGTGAAACAGGCGAAGAACCTGAAATTTCAGAACCTGTTACTCCAACTCCTAGTGTTCCTGATTCACCAAGAATAGAAAGAATTATCACCGAAAATCTTCCTGTTGGATTAATTGCTATAGAAGAACTTGTTCCAGAGGAAGAAATAGGCGTTTCTGATTCTGAAGATCTAATTACCCTTGATCTAAGGGAGCGTGAATCCATCTTTTACAGTCCTCCTAGAAGTGAATCTTGGTACCTTGCATTAACCAATTTTTTAGACAACTCAGTAGGTTTTTCTACACCTCGTACTCCGGTTCCACCTAGAGGAATTCATTCTCCTGTAAATATGTCTGGTCAGTCATCTGTGTTTTCACAAAGTCCTGAATCATTTTTACATGGCGGTCCTTCTGTTCCTACTGGGTATCAATCACTTTCTGGTACCTTTGCGGGAGCATCTCCTCAACCTGTTGATCATGGGTTATTAGTTGGAAACAGTGGTAATGTACCATTGAGTATAGGTGACGTTTATATGATGTCAGGTTCAACTCCCATTAACCAACCTCAAGGTGGCCAATTACCGCCTGGGGGGCAACCTTCGTTTATGCCTGGGGGGCAACCTCAAGGTACTTCATTCGTGACTGGGGGGCAACCTCAAGGGTATCAACCCCAAGGGTATCAACCCCAGCCTCAATATGTACCCCAAAGTCAACCTCAGTATCAGTATCAACCTCAAGGATGGCAACCTCAAGGATGGCAACCCCAAGGGTATCAACCCCAAGGGTATCAACCTCAAGGATACCAACCTCAAGGTCAAGGTCAACCCCAGTATTCGTATTTACCTCAAGGTTATCAACCACCTCAAGGGCAATCATATGGGACTGCACCTTACAGTTATCAACCCTATCCTCAATACGGCTATGGATCTCAGTATCCTCAACCTGTTACGAGTCAATACCCTGGAATGTTAACATGGGATCCGTCACAGGGTCAACAGATGTCGCAACCAAGTATACAGTCGGTACCTCAAGCAGGACAACCTGCAGTTCCTGGTCCATCCCAGCAACCGCAACCTGTCCAGTCAAGTGTTCAGACCCCTGTAACTTCTGTAGTTACTCAGCCGCCAATTGCACCAGGTACTCCACCTCACACGGCTGCAGCAACTACCGCTTCATCTACCATGTTTACTTCTGGAGTATCGGCAGCTCCAGTTTCTACTGTCCCTGTAACCACTCCTCAGACATCTGTACCGTTGTCTGGACCCACGGTTCAAACCACAGTCCAGATGCCTGTAGGCCAACCTGGTACAAGTACGGTTGTTACTACTCAACCTCAATTTGTTCAACCTCCGTACCAGGGACAGTATCAACCTGGGCAAGCTGCCCAACAACCGGTTTACCAGTATCAACCGTATCCTGGGTACAATTATCAACCACCTCAACAACCCCAGTACGGTCCGGTTAATCCTGGTTTTCCAGGAGGATATAATATCCCCAATGCGAATCCTGTTCCTAGTTATCCTGGATATCCTCCTCCTGGGGCTGGTATTGTGACTCAGAGTTTCAGAGATCCTAACCGGCAGTTACCATTTATTGCAACTTTAGATTTACCCGACTTGACGCGCCTAACGAACGATCCAATTCAATATCTTCCGTTTTGGCCGCCAATGCCAAATAAGTTGCCCAGCGATATACCCAAGTTCGAAGGTAAGTCTGGAGAGGATCCGTCTAATCACGTGATGACTTACCACCTCTGGTGTGCATCAAATTCCATCTCAGATGATTCCATCCGCTTACGTCTTTTCCAGCGTACACTCATTGGTCTCGCAGCCAAGTGGTACATTGAGTTACCACGGGCCTCTTTTTACAACTTTAGCCAGTTAGCTACCTCGTTCTTAACTCATTTTCAGTTACCAGTCAGATACGATAATGGTACAGAGTTATTAACTTCGCTAAAACAATCGACATCCACGTACATTTCTGATCACATCCATGAGTGGAGACGTCGAAGGAGATTAGTGAAAGTTTTTATCCCGGACCAAATCTTAGCTGAATGGTTTGTCAAATCATTATTACCAAGAATTACTGAAGATGTCGCTAAGGCCGGAGTAGTTACTGAGGAGCAAGTCATTGCTCAGGCACAATACCTTGACTTAGTTTACACTCAGTCGGGTACGTTACATGAGAAAATTCCGGATCTTCCAAAGTCAAACCAAATCGCTGCTGCTCCTTCGGGATCTCATGCCGCTGATGGTATGATCGGTATCGTGACTACGAAGAGTAAGAAGAAGTCTTCCAAGGCCTCCAATACTCCAATTATCACTTTGCCTGATTCTCCGACAGGAGAGTCTTCTCCTCCTGAACTTACCGCCGACATTCACGCTGTAGAGTCATCTACGGCCAAATCCAAAAACGGTGGAAAGAAGAAAGGAAAGAAGAAGGCTAAAGCAGACAAGGCTCCAAAGGAGAAAACGGAAAAGTCGGAAACCAATGACGAAAAACGCAAACCTCGCTATCCTTGTCTTATTTGTGAAGAAGATCATTTTACGAGAGACTGCCCTCATCGGGCCGAGGTAGTGAAAATAGTCAAAGGTTCTCCGACTCCTGCTGTGTTAAAGAATCCATTTCCAGAGCAGGAAAATAAGATGATAGGTTCTTCTTCGAATGCCAGTGAAGAACCCATTTTGATGATGTCTCATGTCAGGATTGCGACTCGATCGCAAGATTATGGTAGTAAGGCTCCTGTTGATGGTAAGGAAGCAGAATCTTCTCACTCTAACCCATCAACCTCAGCTCCTGGTTCCGATCCACTACAGATCGAAAAACCTAACCCAGACTTAGTGATTAAGCCGCCCGCCAAGGGTGTACTTCGAAGGTCTGCTTTCAATCCACATGCGAGAGCAGCCCAGAATTACAACATTGTTGAAGACTTAGCTGTTTCACCTTCAGCAATGTCGGCACTCGAAGTGCTGCAATCATGTCCAGCGCAACGAAAATTGCTTTTGTCGGCTATCGGAGCTGTCGATGTTCAGGACCCGAACCTAATGATCTTTGATCTAGAAAGTAGTACACCACGTCTCCCCCATCAAATGGCTTTCCAAATTCCAGTGATAGTCAAAAACAGGCCTATTCATCGGACTGTGATTGATGAGGGAGCTTCTACGTGTATTATGTCGATTCAATGTTGGAGATCGCTTGGTTCTCCTTCATTGAACCAATCCCCCACCATCCTTAAGGCCTTTGATGGCCGTGGGTTCCGTCCGTTTGGTATTCTACAAGAATTGCCTATAGGGGTCGAAGGTAAAACCGTTAGTCTGGATGTGGAAGTGGTTGATGCCCCTCTAGACTACAACCTTCTTTTGGGTCGAAGTTGGTCATATGCTATGACAGCGGTCGTTTCATCGGTCTTCAGAGTCATTAAGTTTCCACATAACGGTAAGATCGTGACTATTGATCAGCTGACATACTTTTCATCCGACCCAACCTCTTTAGAAACTATCCAGCATGTCGGTAAAACGACAATCCCTTATAGGGACATTGGTGTAGGTTTAGTTAAGGATTCCGGTTTACTGGGAACTTTTCCTCTCCCTCCACTCAATGCAGACCCTTCGTTCGCAACAATTCATATGATCACGTCAGAAAACATTATTTATGATGATCCTTGGTATGTTCCCTCTGACTCTGAGCTAGACTCACTCGGTGATGTTATGCCGTTGAGTCCGTATGAGATTGCTTATGAAGCTCTTATGTCTTTTACCGACTTTCATTCAACCGACCAAATGAATGTGGTCAGTGAAGAGTCACTTTTCACCTCACCCTTAGAACGGATAACGTTTCCCGAAGAAGTGTCATCTGACGAACAACTTCGCGAAATCCTAAGTGTAGATGATCTACCATGGGAAGATCTCCATCACAGATCTTCGTTTTTACCTAAGGATGATGCATTTGAAAATGATTTTTCATCTATCTTTACCGCTGAATATGTCAAAGACGCTCAGGATCCAACGAAACATTCTGATTCAGAGCTGAATTTAGGGAATATTTCTCGTACAATTCCCATTGATATTTCAGTGAAGCCCGGAATCGAGGAGAACATTCATATAGGTGCCGCATGTACTGAAACAGAAATCCAAACTTACAAGGCCCTATTCCAAGAATTCCGCGACGTGTTTGCCTGGTCTTACGAGGAAATGCCGGGAATTGATCCTGCCATTGTTGTTCATGAAATCAAAACCTACCCGGATGCTAAACCCATTCGGCAACGGTTGCGTCAGATTCACCCTCGAAAAGCGGCTGCAATCAAAGCAGAAGTCGAAAAGCTGTTGAAAGCAGGTTTCATTTATCCGATCCCGTTAACGGATTGGGTATCGAATATTGTTCCCGTCAATAAAAAACAAGGAACAATAAGAATCTGTATCGATTATAGGGATATCAATCGAGCTTGTCCAAAAGACAACTATCCTACGCCTTATATCGATCAAATCATTGATGATTGTGCCGGAAGTGAGATGTTTTCCTTCATGGATGGTTTCTCAGGCTATAATCAAATCAATATTCTACCTGCCGATCAACCAAAAACGGCATTCATTTGTCCATGGGGGACATTTGCTTATTGCAAATTACCTTTTGGACTTAAGAATGCCGGGGCCACTTTTCAACGGGCCATGTCTTATGCATTTCATGACATCAAGCACATTGTGCAACCCTATCTCGATGATTTGCCTGCTCATTCTTTGCAACGAGCTGATCACCTTGTCCACCTACGAGCAATCTTTATGAGGTGTAGGCATTATCGAATTCGGTTGAATCCCCACAAATGTGTTTTCTGTATAGAAACAGGTCGATTGCTGGGATTTGTTGTTTCAAAAACCGGCATTCGCGTCGATCCCTCGAAAGTCGAGGCTATCATCAAATTGCCTCCTCCTTCGAGTTTGCGCCAACTCCAAAGTTTGCAAGGGAAAGCAAATTTTTTACGCCGATTCATCCCGAACTACGCCGAGGTCACTAAAGGTTTTACACGGTTGTTGAAACAGAACGCACAATTCTTTTGGGACGAGATTGCCCAACAATCTTTTGATGCACTCAAACACGCGTTGACCCATGCACCGTTATTGCATCCTCCCAACTACAACCAGGACTACTTCTTATACCTCGCAGCTTCGCATTCCACCATTGGAATGGTGTTAGTTCAAGAAGATGAATTCAAAGCGGAGCATGTGATATATTATCTTAGTAGAACCTTAAACCCAACTGAGTTAAAATATTCGCATGTGGAGAAATTGGCCCTGGCAGCCGTTCAAGCTGTCCAGCGTTTCCGTCACTACATTCTTCTCTGTAAGACTACAGTTATTTCGGATTGCAACCCTATGATTTATATTTTGACAAAACAACTGCTAGGGGGCAAGTACTCTAAATGGATTGTTATCCTGCAAGAGTTCGACTTGGAGTTCGAGAAGTCCAAGTCTAAGAAATCTTTAGTTTTTGCGGAATTAATGTGTGATTTCCCGAGTGCTGACACAGAGACTGTGGCAGAGGAGTCCATCGTGGACGAATCTTTGTTTCTTATTAGCACTTTAGATCCGTGGTATGGGGATATAATCATCTATCTCCAAACCCAAACCTTTCGGCCTGAAGCTTCCAAGGAAGACCGTCGAAAAATTCGGTTTCGATCCCAGCAATACAGAATTATTGGAGATACACTTTATCGCCGGGGGGCAGACTTAGTTTTTCGACGTTGTTTAACTCACGAAGAGGCTGAGAGAGTTTTGAATGACTGTCACTCTGGAGCATGTGGCGGTCATATGTCTGGGTATGCCACAGCTCAGAAGGTGTTGCGCGCTGGCTATTTCTGGCCGTCTATGTTTAAAGATTGTATCTTTGCTGTCAGAAAATGCCACAACTGTCAAGTATTTGATCGAAAGATGCGCGCTCCACCTGCTCCTCTCCACCCTATAATTGCCGCTGGTCCATTCGCCAAATGGGGCATTGACTTTATTACTTGTAACCCTCACTCGGCCGGGGGGCATGCGTATATCATCCTCGCGGTTGATTATTTTACAAAATGGGCCGAGGCGATGCCTACATTCGACGCAAGCGGCAAGACAGCTGCAGTTTTCGTATTCAATCATATCATAACTAGGTTTGGTGTCCCACAAGCAATCATTACTGACCATGGGAGCCATTTTCGAAATGTCATGATGACTGAGCTTACAAGCCAGCTTGGTTTGCGCCACGATAGCTCTACTCCTTATTATCCGCAAGCCAACGGTTTGGTTGAGTCAATCAACGAAGTTCTAGTCGTCATGATTCGGCGGATCATTGGTATCCATCGAACGAATTGGCATAACATGTTATTTTTGGCGCTATGGGCATATCGAACTTCAGTGAAAAATTCAACAGGTTTCACCCCTTTTCAGCTAGTTTATGGCTTAGAAGCTGTGTTACCTATTGAATGCGAAATCCCATCACTTCAAATGGCTGTCGAATTACTTCCAGCTACTTCCGAAGAGGAGAAACGGTTATTATACTTGGCTAAATTAGATGAGACTCGACGTGACGCTACTTTAGCTATCGAGACTCACGCGAAACGAATGAAAGCTCAGTACGATAAAAATGTAACCCCTCGAAGTCTAAGACATTCTAATGACAAACAAGACAAAAAGGAGTGATCTTTCTCTAAATACGCCTTTTATAACATGAAAACTACAAGTGTTTAGGCTTACCTTATTCCAAAACGCTGTTGTTGAAGTCCGTTCTTGACGATCCGGATGAGCTCCTCCTTCAAGTCAATTCCTGCAACCACAAACAATCAAACAATTACCAAGCACTTGCATTTCATATAATAAAACATATATCCAACATGCAGACCAAGGAACACATGAAATAACTCATTAACACAAGCTATTGAGAAAAATAAACCAGTTTGTATTAATAACGAAACAGAGAAACTCTTACAACCTGGCCTTGGTGTTGTGCAAGTTCCTCCCAGGGTCCATCAAGGGTTTTCCTCTACTTTGACAAAGCTCACCCTCTCCCAAGTAGAATCAAGTGAAGACAATCTCTCCTCACAAAGGCTCTAATGGAAGACCTAAATCCTGCAGCATTTACCCAAAGAAAATGTATAGCTCCAACCTCCCCTCCTTCTGGCTCAATGCCTTTATTTATAGTGCTGTAAAGAGGTTATTCTGGTCCACCATCAATGGGATCATCCCCCTCTTTGGGTGGGATAACTCCCTTATTGATGGGATAAGCTTCCCCTTAATAGAGATACATGAACCAACTGGAGGCGCATCCATTTCATCAAACCGACCTCTAGAATGTTCTAGAAGTAACCACAAGTAACTTTTTCAAGATAAAACTCGCGCATTTTGTCTTTTACAGAGGGACGCACCTGTCCCTTTACATACAGAGCGTCCATGGACGCAGTTTTTGTGAACAAGGTCCACGTCCCCGCAGGTAAGACCAGAGAGAACCTGCGACCCCAGAGATAAACATGATTTTTACAAGACTTTCTCTCTTCTTTGAGTTTGAGATGGATAACAGAGGCATAGACTTGCCTAAGAGGGTAGCATGACTGTTGATTTGAGCCATACTAACTGTAAGTAGTCAAGGTGACATTTTTTAGTGTAACAGATTGCCCCCTAAAGTGCGAAGCCTGAAATAGAATAGGGTTTTGTAATTCTAGGAAGGGTGAAGCGCTTTATCATTTCAAGGATTGCCTTGTGGATGGCCTGATTGGAACCTGCAATTTTCAACACAAAATACATGGATAAGATTATATCATCACTGAGGTAGGCATTCCCATACTCAGATTCAAAACTTTAACTAATGGACTAACTACTCTGATACAGGAATGATCTTGCAGTACATCATTTTTATAGACTTTTATAGACACAGTATGGACGCAGCCATCTGTTTATGATGAGCCTACATAGATAATGAATACAAAACTCCTCGCAGCCTGGATGGTAGAAACTAGATCCAGGGTCTTCACTTCTACTTCTCGAATTGGTACGATTCTAGCCATGTGATTAAATGATTCGATGTCGAACATGGTAGAAACCACTTGATTACCAGTCAATGATGTAAACTGTTAACAAGCGTGAGAGAAACCACCAGTAATGTCAATGGTCCTCAAAGTACCAAGCACAACCCGTGAAATGTGAATAGATGTTTTGATGTCGAACACTTCACGGAATCCTCTGATCGAAAGTCAATGATGTAAACTGACGTCAAAGGCGAGAAACCTGCCATTGATGCATGCAGACTTCAAGGTACTGTCGATTCCTAAGTCATCTTTCTAGATAATGTGTCGATGTCGATAGAAAGCGACTCGTTGCAGGCAAGCCCGCAACACGAAATCATTGTTCAAGTTCAAGAAATGTTGCTGTAAGGACTGACTCAGGGATGGTCAAATGGATGACAAGTATTTTGCAGATGAAAGTTTTTGCTTGCAGACCTCTTGAACACATAACGACACAACAGATGGCTTGGTGACGAATAACTCAAAGTTAATCCCCGAAACCCGGTTAAAGACTTTCAAAGTGACTTGGTCAACTGTGAGGTAGAAGATTTCCCAACCCAGGTGAATGAAAAGTGTCGTGTTCAAGAGCGGTAATAAAGTTTCTTCTGAGACAAAAGGTGACAAATAGGTTCATTCTTCTCTTTTTTCCCCCACCATTTCTGGCAAGTACCTCTTTATTTTTAACAAGCTTGAGGAGGATAACATATGCTTGATTGTAAGCTCATCCTTCGGACGAGTCCAACCTAGTTTAAATTCGAACCCTAGGAAGGAGTGGTTCGTTCCTGTTTGTAATTGAACAGGTCCTCTACTGTAAAAATTTAACGAGCCCAGTATAGGAGAAACTCGGCGTTTTTCATTTTTAGAGAGTCTGAAAAAACTAAAGGAGACTCCACGTTGAACTTTTTCGTATATTTGTGTCCCTCAAGCCCGAAAAAGTATAAAATAATACCTGGGGGAACCGCTTGATCTTACGACCAAGGAGTACTTTCATATTAGTGTCGTTAATCTGAAAAGTAAAAAGCGATCAAGGACACGTCGTTTTATTTCCTTATCGAGTTCGAAACGACAAAAACCCGGCAATCTTTTCCTGATTTTGCGGTCAGAAAAGAGCTAAAAGGGGACCGTCTTTTAATTCCGTTTTAACGAGTGAAAAAGAAACACTCGGCGATCTTTTCATTTTTTAGGAGTCAGAAAAGAGCTTAAAAGATGACTCTGAAATTTTGTTTGTGAAAAATTTACAATTTCCCTCGAAATCCCTTTGTCCTGCACAAAAGCGACACATTACTCATACCTGTTTAAAATAGGCAAAAATACATTCAAAAACATCTTTTCATGGTAAAAAATGAACTAATTCATCCAAAAAACCTATAAAAAGACCTTTTACCATGTCATTTTTACCGTTTCACTGTTGAGGTTGAAAAAAGGGCTTTTGACAAGAAAACTTCCCGTGGTCGCTGCGGAAAATCTGACCGTTGGAATCGAACGCCGTCTCATCCAGGTATTTTACACATCCTACTCTGCATTTCTATCCGTTTAGAATCAATTTTTAGGTTTTAGTTTTATTTTTTGGGGGGGTTTTGGTTTTGGAATGTGCCTCTCGGCGGACGCAGGTGCCCTTTGGGTGACCTGCGTCCCCCGACTTTTTCTCATACGGGAAAAAGGTCGGAAGACGCAGCCCGCCTTCAGGCCAGCTGCGTCCGGGCGCCCTGTGCATCAAAGCCGGGGTGCGTCCTCCGAGAAACGCGCATTTCAAAACCCCAACTCTCTCAAAAAACCACCAAAAATTCCCAAATTAATTTCTAATGCTATTTTTTGATATGCAGGCATTAATCATGTTAGACTGGAGAGAAAGAGAGCACGTAGAGGAAGATGAAGCTGCAATAAATCATCAACCTTCTCTGGATGCCCTAAGAGCATGCGGATTGTACAAATATTGGACCATACCGGGCATGAGGGGCCAGGTAAGATTCTTGGAATGGCTGGTTGAGCGATGGAACGTACAGGAACAATGCTTTTACATAGGAGGGCACCAGCTCGAGATAGAGCCCTCGGATGTATACTTTCTCACTGGCTTGCCAAACAGAGGTGAGCAACTCAGTCTTGCGGGGACTAGGCCGGGTGGCCAATCCCTTGATAGTCTCCGCGAGACTTGGTGCACACCTGGAGCTCACCATTCAAAAGGCATAGAGATAAAACACATCGCTCTGCCGGAACTCAAAGTCATAGCGTTCACGGTTACCAGAATTTGCGGCGCGGCCGCTTTACACATTGCTTCCGGATCCCAAATGCGGATGGCAATTGACTGTTACCGAGGCACCATTTTCAACTGGTGTGAAGCTGTGTCGGCTCATATGAAGAGCCAACTGACCAAGGCAAGGAACGGACGACTAAAGACTTTTGGATATGGGCCTATAGTCGTGAGCTTTGCCTTGGAGAGAATTCCAATGCTGATCCCTCAGCAACTCACTGTTGATATCTTGGGTCCTCAGCAGCCAAAGCTGATACGATGGGTTGCGGTGATGGCCCGGCATCCTGACGAGGGCGCGACAGTAGTTCGATTCTCAGATAGTTATTTTGACTGGTTAGAGGGCCAGCTTTTTGTGATACAGGATTTTCCGTATGCCGGAACAGATTTCAGAGGTGATCCGGACATGGTTCTTCCACAGGGAGAACAATGGGACGACAGAGGTACTTTTTATTTTCACAAGTTTTCTAGTTATGTATTTTTTTTTTTGTATTTTTTATATATATCGTCTCAAAACTAATAGTAAATTTTTCAAAATGCAGATGTTGGCCCACAGCGTCCAGCCAACCTCCGGCCTTATGATAGACTACATCCAGCTGCACCGGTACCGGCCCCACAGGATGCGACAGCAGAAGTACTAGCTGATTTGGAGCATGATCTAGAGCGTCTCACGGCAGATATACCTGAGACTACTATGGATGATATTCCTATGAGGCTTCAGCGCTTCGTAGTCGCGGTCCCTGGACCATTTAGGAGTTTTTTGCGTAAGGTAGCCCGCGCAGTGGTGTCGTACAGAGAGCACCACCAGTGATTGACTAGTCACTTTTGTAGTCACATGTGACATTTTGATTTTTTGTACTATCATTTTGCCGATCATAAGGTGTTTTAAACCTATGATCGAAGACGATGTATATATTTTTTGACACACTTCTATCTATATATATCACTATTACCGGCTTATCTTGTTTAACATATGTGATGAAATGTTTTTAAATTTACTTGCATGATTATCGTAAATGTCTGTCCAACATTCGAGAAGCAATTGCATCTGCTAATGTATTCAAAGACCTTGGAATATGTTGATATTCAATGTAATCAAATTCACGTTCCAAGAGACGCACTCTCAAAAACAACCTTAATAACACAGGATTTCTAATGGCATAAACTCTATTAAGCTGTAATACAATAAGTTCAGAATCTAACCTCACTATCAAACGTCGAATTCCAAATGAAATAGATTCGGATAATAATTCAACCACTGCACTGTATTCTGCAATGTTATTCGTTGTTTGACCGAGGCTTACCCCATGCATAGAAACTAACTCGTCAGAGGGCGAATAGATAACCCAAGCTGCGGAAGAGATATTCCGTGTACTACGACAAGCACCATCAGCAAATCCAATGTATGTTTGGAGAGGCGTCGACATCTACAATATCAAGAGTAAAACCAAGATGAGCCAAAATAATGACGAAAAACCACACTTGCTAAGCTAAGCACACTGACTAAACTAACACACTTGCTAGCTAGAAAGAAAATCTAACCTATCTAAAAATTTCTCCATACCCGTCATTTTAAGCATAATACCTCTTTAGGTAAAGTCCATTTCTGGGTTTACCCAAAGAGTCCCCATCAAAATCAACTAACTCATAAGCTCCTTTTGCTAGCTTGCACTTTACAATGTAGGGCCCATGCCACATGGGAACGAACTTTCCGGCACCTAGCTTATCGTTAGCTTGATCATATAATAATACTAGGTCTCCTTCCGAAAAACTTCGAGGGGTTACATTTTTATCGTACTGAGCTTTCATTCGTTTCGCGTGAGTCTCGATAGCTAAAGTAGCGTCACGTCGAGTCTCATCTAATTTAGCCAAGTATAATAACCGTTTCTCCTCTTCGGAAGTAGCTGGAAGTAATTCGACAGCCATTTGAAGTGATGGGATTTCGCATTCAATAGGTAACACAGCTTCTAAGCCATAAACTAGCTGAAAAGGGGTGAAACCTGTTGAATTTTTCACTGAAGTTCGATATGCCCATAGCGCCGAAAATAACATGTTATGCCAATTCGTTCTATGCCTCTGTTATCCATCTCAAACTCAAAGAAGAGAGAAAGTCTTGTAAAAATCATGTTTATCTCTGGGGTCGCAGGTTCTCTCTGGTCTTACCTGCGGGGACGCGGACCTTGTTCACAAAAACTGCGTCCATGGACGCTCTGTATGTAAAGGGACAGGTGCGTCCCTCTGTAAAAGACAAAATGCGCGAGTTTTATCTTGAAAAAGTTACTTGTGGTTACTTCTAGAACATTCTAGAGGTCGGTTTGATGAAATGGATGCGCCTCCAGTTGGTTCATGTATCTCTATTAAGGGGAAGCTTATCCCATCAATAAGGGAGTTATCCCACCCAAAGAGGGGGATGATCCCATTGATGGTGGACCAGAATAACCTCTTTACAGCACTATAAATAAAGGCATTGAGCCAGAAGGAGGGGAGGTTGGAGCTATACATTTTCTTTGGGTAAATGCTGCAGGATTTAGGTCTTCCATTAGAGCCTTTGTGAGGAGAGATTGTCTTCACTTGATTCTACTTGGGAGAGGGTGAGCTTTGTCAAAGTAGAGGAAAACCCTTGATGGACCCTGGGAGGAACTTGCACAACACCAAGGCCAGGTTGTAAGAGTTTCTCTGTTTCGTTATTAATACAAACTGGTTTATTTTTCTCAATAGCTTGTGTTAATGAGTTATTTCATGTGTTCCTTGGTCTGCATGTTGGATATATGTTTTATTATATGAAATGCAAGTGCTTGGTAATTGTTTGATTGTTTGTGGTTGCAGGAATTGACTTGAAGGAGGAGCTCATCCGGATCGTCAAGACCGGACTTCAACAACAGCGTTTTGGAATAAGGTAAGCCTAAACACTTGTAGTTTTCATGTTATAAAAGGTGTATTTAGAGAAAGATCACTCCTTTTTGTCTTGTTTGTCATTAGAATGTCTTAGACTTCTAGGAAGGTCAGTCGTGTCCGCACCCTTGACAGATTCCGTGTGACAATATTGGCCACTGTTTTGTGATGTTGTCTTCAAGTTTGCTGAATAGTTTGAAAGCATAAGATGCAACTTCAACAGTGGGTGGACTTCTTTTATAGTTTTGGGGACTTGATTTTAATTGGTGGACATGGATGCACATGGATTGCAATGGCTTCATTTTGAATGTGTGGTATGGATTTAATTTGATGTGATCTAATGGTTGGGAATTGTTTATTTGTTGATCCATGTGCTTTGATCTGTTTTAATGAGAAATAGAGTGAGTTGGGTGTCATTTATTGCAGTTATTGGGTTGGGTGTCATTTATTGAACAAAGTGGATTTAATTGTTATTGGGTTGGGTGTCATTTATTGAACATATGGTGTTTAGTTGTTGAACAACACAGCAGTTATGGCTGACATACATTCCTTTTGTTATGTGCAGGTAGGCATATTTATTTGGGATGCAAAGTTACAGTTCTGATGAGTGGGGGTTGAAGTGATTGATGTTTTGTACTTCTGGAATAGACCAGTTTGGAAGCCTTTATGGCTCTAGCTGTTTTCTACTTGGGTCAATATGTTTTGCAATATTAAGTAGTAAAATACTATTTATGGACAGTTGTGGGCCCAATCAATGTATGGGTGATTTTTGAACATAATTTAATACTTATTTATACATAATGTTATTTATTTCTGTTTAAATTTTGGTTTCAAAAGTCTTAATCACTAGTGGTTTGGTGGAACCAATATTATATCAACTACTGATCCCTACACAACATTAGGAATCTCTCCCCTAAACATGAAAGCCATCAATTTTTTTACCCCTACACAAGCGCTGTGACTGTCCGGACTTAAAAAGTAATCATGTGGCCCAGTTATATGCGTAAACTTGTACCGAGAAGCAACCCAGCGAGCTGGCATCCATACTCACCCCCCATGATTGTCAGGAATAAAAGGTAATGATTGCCCCGTTATATGCGTGTCCCCAGTGCAGTTTAAAGCAGTTGTCTATAACGCGACTTTTTGAAAGCCTTTCCGGCGGGTTTTTCCGGTCGAAATCCGGCAGGAATTTATTGGAATCGCAAGTTTGATAGCTAGTTTCTGCACAATGAAAGCGTCCCAGGGGTTTTCGAGGGTGCTGAATCCAAATATGCAGTTAAAAAACCATTTTAACTGCAACAAATCAAGATTTAACCTCAATTTCTTTCGCCGGATTCCGTCACCGGAATCTCCAAAAAGTCGCATTATAGACAACTCCCAGTTTAAATATCCTTGAAATGTCTCTTCGTTCAGAGTCACTCTTATCCTTTCCTTTTTGAATTTCTTTGACTTTATGTATTTTCAATCTGATCAAAGAAGAATTTATTTTGGAAATTTTTCGACGTAAAATTTAATTGGATGAATTTCTTAAGTGTGCTGGTTGATTTAGTTTATCTATATTTTTAAAGATGGGTATAGTTTCCACTCAAAGTGTTTAACCAACTCATTTTGAAAATACGGTTTTTTAAAAGAAAATTTATATTCAGATATATATGTTTTATAATTTTAGAAAAATAAAATTTTATATATTTATTATTATACTTGCAATAGGTATAGTATGAGGATTTAATGTTGTTTTTGATTAGGTATTAGTTTGTTTTTGACCAAAAATTTGTGGCACTTATCCATAGTTTAACATTAAAAATTCATTTTTTTATTTTTTTATTATTATTTAAACTTATTTATTCTTAATGTGATTGGTTGAAGTCTTATTATGGGTTGTTTAATAACTTGGGGTTCTAATAGTTACTAACTTTCTTTTTTTTTTATATTTAACTTTTTTACTTTTTGGTTTTCTTTTTTCTATTATTCTTTTTTCATGAATTATAATTTTTTTCATAATATTTTCAATTTAAAATTACTTAAAATGACTTTTTTTTCTATTAGTTACTATTTTTTTTTTCCATTTCCTGAATCATAGTTTTTTCTTTGGTTTTTTATTTTTTCTTTATTTTTAATATCAATTCCTTTAATCATAGTTGTTTTTATTTTGGACTTTATTTTTTTCCCTTCACATTTCCATAATTTTCAAAAGAGCAACTATACAATAAATCTCCCATTTCAATGAATATAATGAAATTAATAAAACACAATTCTAAAAATAAGAAATTAATAAAATTTAAACATAATTTGAGTGTAATGTTATCCTTTGTCTTATATATACACATTTCATTATTCATTCTACTTCAAACCTTAAAGACCTATTGCCATTATTGAGGGCATTCAAATATTATAGATTTGGAAAATGACAACTTGTGACGCTGAAGTTGACAATCTTTGTAATTTTTATTTATTTATTTATTTCGATTATTGTTAAATTGCAGATTTCAATTAATCATTATTTTCTTATTATTTGCAGGTCCCTCCTTGAACTCTAACAATGGCTAAAGATTTTCACACTGATGACAAAGACACTTGTGCCCAACCATTATTGTGTTGCCCAAATCCCATTAATAGGTGGTATTTTGTAAAAGTATTGTAGAAATTTAGTCATTATTACTCATAAAAATTTGTCATTTAAATAATGGATGGGGAGTAACTTTGTTTTAAAAACAGTTTTGGATGGAATAAATGAAGTATCTAAGTGGAGATGATTTTGATGAGAACATATCTTCTTCTTCTTGCTTGTCATTGCTTTTAGTCAATAGTAATTATTTATTTTATATGGTGATGAGTTTTATTTTCAATTTCACAATAAGCATATCATGTATTTAGAAACTGTGAAAGCTTAATATTTGATTGATGTTACTATCTGAGAGAAACAAAGTTGTTTTTAGCTAACTATATTTTTATTTTTATTTTTTTGAGGTAGTTAACAAGTTTTTATGTAAATTATAGTTTTCAACACATTTTTTATAAAAGAGCAGCCACAATGTGATGGGATTTTAGTTGGATTTTTCAACTAGATTTCAACAAATTGATAGATTATTGGTTTGCTACATTTTCTCAAAATAGTGAAATTTATGATTTCCTAGAAAGTTTTTTTTTTAATTTTTTAAGTTTTTTTTTTATTTTTTAAGTTTTTTTTTTATATTAAAGTGTTCAGTTTTGTCTTTTAAATTTTAAAATCTAAAGTTATTTTAAAATATTTTTTACAAAATGCTAAAGAGCTAAGAGGAGAATTTTGTATTTAAGTTTAATGATACAAAAGTTTTAAACATGTTGTTAGTTTTTGTTCATGAACATTGATTAGATTTTTACAATAATAATATTGAAAGAGATACAAATTTCAATATTGGTGTTACCTTGATTTTTTATTCTGCAGTGTAAGTTTAACAATATATAGAAGTTTTACTTCGGTATCATTAAGTTTAACAATATATAGAAGTTTTACTTCGAAATTGGTATCATCCTAATTTTTTATTTCTTATTGTAAGTCTAGCAATATACAAAAAAGTTAAACATGTTTTTTCAAATTTTTAGAGTTGCAAAATATCTAATTTTTTAGATATTATCCTTTTACCATGTTAATATTGAAACAACACAAACTTCAAATTGATATTACCTTTTTTACATATTATATTTTTACCATAATAATACTGAAACAACACAAACTTGAAATTGGTATTATCTTAATTTTTTATTTTGTATTGAGAGTCTTACATATTTGAAAATGCATGTTTGTGCAATGTCCAACACATAAGTGGATTAGCTTTTGTGCATGATTGTTGATTAGCTTTCTACCATAATTTTTTACATATTTGAAAATGCATGATTGTGCACTGTCTCCCACATAAATGGATTAGTTTGTTTGCATGACTCTTGATTAGCATTTTAACATAATAATACTAAAACCAAGTAGCTTCAAAATTGATATCATTTTAATTTTTTAAATAAAATTCTAAAGAAATAAAAATTAGAATAATGGAAAATTAATATACAACATATATTTTATAAATGTGTTTTCATTAGTATTATTGTTTTACTTATTTTTGGTTTGTTACATTTTCTCAAAACAATGAGGTTTATAATTTCCTTGAGTATATTTTGAAATTTTTTTTACAAAATGTTTGGATTTCAAATCTTACAATGGAAAGTGTTTTTCAAATATCTTTTACAACATATGTAAGTGAAAAGAGGCATTTTGTCTTTTAAATCTAATAGCTTACACACTTTTAAACATATTTTCATAATTTTTTTAGAACTGTAATATTTAGTTTTTACACACTTTTTCCCCAAAGAAAAATGGTAATTTTATTAAAAATTAAAATTACATGTTGTATATGCTCTAGAGTGTTCAATCATACCAGTTGAAGTTAGTGCAACAAAAAATAAATGACATAAAGCAACAACCTAGAACAGTGAAGAAAACCACCATTGGGACCAAGTAAAAATACTTAGTTACCCCTTTCTTCTTTTCTTCCTTTTCACCTTCCTCCAGCCTCCTAAAATAAGAGTGGCATATGTTCATTTGTACCCTCTCATTTACACACTTACCAATACATGTTTGTGTTTTAGTCATAAATAAAAAAATAAAATAAATAAATAATAATAATAATAATAATAATAATTTAAAAATATAATTATATAAAAAGATTTAAATAAATTTATTATAGAAATTGAAAAATTATTTTTATAATTTTTTATTATTTTAAAAATAAATATATTAATAATATATTTTTTTAAATTATTTCCTTTTATATTTGGAGTATAATGACAAATTGTTAAGTGATAAATTTTATTTCTAATTTAAATTTATTTTCTAATTAGAAATATTATGTTTATGAGAGATTTTTCCGCGTAAATCACAAGATATTTCATTTGTCGAGGAGTTTCCAACCACCTAGTGTGGTTGAAAGAGCACATCAGGCTTTTCACGTTAAATAGATAGAGCAGACACTCCAACAACTGAATTCCTAGACCACGTAACAGCACGGCTAGATTTGGTATGACCATTATATAATTAAAAATATAACCTAGGTAAGTTGGATTCTTATTAAAATAAGAGTAAATGGATACTTTTTAACCAATTATAATTATGAATATATATTTTAAAAATAAATTACAACATAAATTAATTTAGGTTAATAGTTAGTTATAAAAATTATTATTAAATATATAAATATGCATAAATATCTATATATAATATTATTCACTTATAAGTCAAAGGGATTATTCCATTAACTTACCTAGGTTATAATTAAAAATATAAGTTAGGTAAGTTAGATTCTTATTAAAATAAGAGTAAATGTATACTTTTTAACCAATTATAATTATGAATATATATTTTAAAAATAAATTATAACCTAAATTAATTTAGGTTAATAGTTAGTTATAAAAATTATTATTAAATATATAAATATGCATAAATATCCATATATAATATTATTCACTTATAAGTCAAAGGGATTATTCCACAAACTAATAAATATTAATAATCTACTAAATTAATTTTAAATTCTAAATAATAGTTATTTAAATAAGTGAGTAACTAGAGTAATTTAATTATAATTATGATATTAGAACGGTTATAGTAGACGCTTGGGACATAAGGCTTTTCTCTTAGCAGCTAAGAAGCTCGATAGCTAAGAAGGAGAGGATTCCCGGGGTCCATCTTCCGTATGTTCAGGGAACTAATTGCGAGGATTCTTAAGAAGCATAATGTCCCCTCGACCTTTAGACCTCTCAATACCATTCATAAGTCCCTCAGATCGGTGAAGGATCCTATCGACCCCAAGGCAATGAAAGGCGTTTTATTCCTTGTTCCTGTGGGACCCCCTATATTGGTGAGACTGGTCGCTCCATTAATCAGAGGATTAGTGAGCACGCAGCTGACCTTAAGCATAGGAGAGCCAAGTCTTCCGCTTTAGCAAAGCATGTCGAGAAAACCAATCATCATGTTTGCATTGAGGAGGCTAGTGTAATTGCCAGAGTGTCCCAATTCCATCATCGAAAATTTAGGGAAGTGCTCGAGATTGAAAAAGGCCGAACGATCTCAACAGGGAGGATGGCTGGAAGGTCAGTAGTTGCTGGGTTTCAGCCCTCTCATCCTTCCCTTTGTTTTCTCTCTTTGTCTTTTTAATTTTTTCCCCTGGTTTCCTGTTTATTGGGGTCTTTGTTCCTTGAGGTTTTTCTAGTTTAAGGTTTTGTTGTAGCACTTATTCTTGCTATTAACTTCAGGTATTTGAGCTTCAAATTATTCTTTGTTTATTTTTATCTATTAAAAGTTGTCTTTTTAACCCTTATAGGGCTCTATTATTTATTTAGTTAACTAACTTTTAAATAACTAATGAATTGGAATTCTTTTATTTTATTTAATCAATTTATCTTAATATATAGAACTATAAATAAATTGTCATTCATCTTTAATTAAAAAATAATAATTATATTACTTGCTTTTTATATATTACCCTAGCATTTATAACTTTCAAGTTACTTTTCTAATATTTAAATTTAATATCTTGGATAACTTACTTTTAATTTAAATTAATTCATTTTATAATTTATTTATATATTTGTAATATCATAATTATAATTAAATTACTCTAGTTACTCTTATTTAAATAACTATTATTTAAAATTTAAAATTAATTTAGTAGATTATTACTATTTATTAGTTTGTGGAATAATCCCTTTGACTTATAAGTGAATAATATTATATATGGATATTTATGCATATTTATATTTAATAATAATTTTTATAACTAACGATTAACCTAAATTAATTTAGGTTAT
Organism: Pinus tabuliformis; assembly: GCA_031772625.1. NCBI lineage: Eukaryota > Viridiplantae > Streptophyta > Pinopsida > Pinales > Pinaceae > Pinus > Pinus tabuliformis. The sequence goes on along the minus strand of CM062809.1, from coordinate 843,684,539 downwards.
AATTTATTTTGAAAATATGATGGCCCAGCCCTTGGTGACGTGGACACACAGTCATGTGAGACCACGTGGTCTCACCTCAGGCCCGGTGGTCACTTTATGTGCGGACAAAACTCCCGCGGTTTACCCGGCCCTCAACCCAAGGCTCATTAATTCACACCTCTGCCGGTTTAAGGGTTTAGTTACCGGCTGGTTCCGTCAACTCCCGTCTTTGTTAAACCCTCAGGTCTTGCCTTTGGCTCATTTCCGCCTATCACTCGGCCGCTGCTCTTTCTGTAATCTTGTGGCGATGCTTCCGGTTTCGAACCCTGGTCACTGTGACATCCAGCAGATGAACTCTACATTCGGTCAATGGCTACACTGGTTGCAGTTTCTGTTGAGGAGCTATTCCTCTGTCTTCGATGCTGTCTATCGATTTGTGTGGGCCTGTATAGCTCAGGGTTTCTGTTCTGAAGTTATGGTAAGCTGCTTTATGTCTTGTGGGTTCACTGTATAAGTGTTTTCATTCTCTGTCACTGAGCTATATTCTTTGTACAGGTAGCTGCGTCCTTGAAGCTGCCGCTCTTCCAATCTCTTCCTGCCCTTGAAGGTAAACTTTTGTGCTATGATTCACCCGGTTTGGTTGTCTTTTATCGACACTTACAGGTTCTGTGCCGTTTACAGTTTATGGAATGGGTTTCTGCCTCGACAGCTCTCCGTCGACCTGTGGGTGAGTTCCTTCACGCTTGCATTTGTCTGTTCCTTCGTTTTCTGTATGATGTTGGTGGTTCTAACCTCTCGTTGCTTCTGTGTACAGGTTTGAACCGAGGGCTGGCTCACGAGGGTTCCGAGCTGTGCAGTCTTCACATCTTTCCAGGCCTCGTACCCTTTGCAAACGGGTAGGGTCTATTCCTGTTACAGTTGCCTGTAGTGTGTTTACTATGACCGTGTCTATAGATCTTAGTTTGTTTGGGTTGTTAGGGTTTGGCTGTGCCTTCTGCCGGCGTTTGCAATCTCTGTACTCTGCTCTTTTGTGTCAGTTGATGGTTGTCATATAGCAAGGGTTTGGAACTTGTGTTTCTTTACGGCGATGTCGGGGTTTGTTACATGAAGTTGTAAGTCTTTCGTCCTTAATGTACACAATGACTATGAAATATTTAATTTAAGTTAAATGGACACAGTATGGTTGGTTTGGTACCTTTTTTGTAATCTTGTATATGGACTTTGCGAGACCTCGTTCTCCTCGTGCTTGGCATACGGGTTCTGGTTATTACAGTTGCATTCTGAATTTCCTTGAATGCCTGTAACGCTCTCGTTCTTGTATTTGTTCTGCAACTTTATGCTGTTAATAAATCCACCTTGCTCATACGTTGTGCTGTGACCGCCTTACTCTGTCTCGTTTTGTATGCTGGTTCTGGTAATATTATGGTCTTGATTCAAAGTCTGTAACGCTCTTGCATTTCAACAATTTCTCCTATTTAAATTTGCTTTTAGATACAGTAATACACAGTAACAGTTATGTGCATAATAATGAAAAGAGTCGTTAGCAATAGATTATCTCAGATAAAATAACAGTAGTTCTGTACAGAGGGTTTCTTGTTCTCGTTTCTATTTCTTTTGCTTTTCATGAAGGGAAGAAGTCCCTGTACAAATGTTTATTTTCCTTTTTAATCTACATGGATACATAACTAATTGATAAACTGCTCTACCTGAATTCTAACTGTCATTTTAGTTATTCTTTAACAAAAACTTAACTAAACAGTTTTCCCTTCCTGGGCCTAAACAACTTTGTAATCTTAAATGCTATGAGATAAAAGGAAATAAAACAATGGTTAAAAAACAATAACCAACTCGGTGGTCTGTCCACCCAATCCTGTAGCCTCTGACTTGTTTCTGTTCTCCCGTGAGTCGTCAATAGTCATTAGTCTCCTCGGAGCTGGATGCTCCTGCATCAGGCTCCCGGGGTGGCAAAAAGTCATGGCTCCGTTCCATGAGGTCGTCAATAGAATAGCCCGCCTTTTGTATCTGCGTTGAGTTGAGCCACGAACTGTCCTCTATTGGACGGTTCTTCCACTTGACTAAATATCGCAGATACTCTTTCCTGTGTGTGCGTCTAGCTACCTGCGTATCCAGAATTCTTTCGACCTCAAGGGGTGGTGCTGTTGGCAACTGTCTCATCCAAGTGTCTTCTCCATGGTTGGTGTTCTGTGGCATTGTTGCTGCTGCATCATTCTCCGAACCAGCGACATAGGGAAACAGATCTGCCACGTTAAAAATGGGAGAAATCCCAATTCCAGGTGGCAACTGTATCTCGTAAGCGTTCGCAGAAAACTTTCGGACAATTTTGCAGGGACCGATCTTCTTGAATTTCAATTTATTGTACTCCCGTTTTGGAAACCTCTCCTTACATAAGTATGCAAGTACTTCATCCCCAACATTAAATTGTACTTCCCGACGCTTTGTGTCAGCTCGTTGTTTATATTTTTGGCTGCTGTCCTGCAATTTAAGCTTGACTTGTTCGTGCAAGTTGCTCATAGCTTGAGCGAATTCTTCCCCATCAGCGCTCCGTTTCTCAAGTTTCCCCAAATCTCGCAATTCATGCACTCCTCGCGGATGCATGCCGTACAAAATCTGGAACGGACTGTACCCAGTGCTGCGGTTCGGTGAATCGTTGTACGCGAACTCTGCTTGAGCAAGTACACGGTCCCACGTCCAGGAATTTTCCCCTGTTAAACTTCGAAGTAAGTTTCCTAGGCTTCTGTTCACTACCTCCGTCTGACCATCAGTCTGCGGGTGGTAAGCGGAGCTGAACTGCAATTGAGTATCTAACTTTTTCCACAGAGTTCTCCAAAAGTGACCAGTAAATTTGACATCCCTGTCAGAGACAATGGATTTCGGGAGTCCATGCAACCGAACGATTTCATTAAAGAAAAGATGCGCTATATAAGTAGCATCGCTGGTTTTCTTACACGGTACAAAATGTGCCATTTTTGAAAATCGGTCAACTACAACCATTACTGAATCGAAACCTCGTTGTGTCTTCGGCAAACCCAGAACGAAGTCCATGCTCACTGAATCCCATGGTCGGCTTGGAATCGGCAATGGCGAATAAAGACCAGTATTTTGACTGTGACCCTTTGCTAGTTGACACACTTTACATCTGCTCACGTACCTCTGCACATCCCGCTGCAATTTCGGCCAGATATAGAAATGTCGTACCTGAGCAATTGTTTTGTCTATACCAAAGTGTCCAGCCAGTCCTCCACTGTGCTTTTCCTGTACAATATTTTCCCGCATAGAACAGTTGGGTATGCATAACTGCCCTCCTTTGAACAGCAATCCTTCCTGTAGATTATAGTCTAGCCACTTGCTATCATTTCGTAACAGCGGGTTTTGGCAAGCCTCATAGGCTTCCATAAACTCAGTGTCGGTTGGATACAACTCTTTTAGGTGTTCAAATCCCAAAATCTGCATCGTGTTTTCCTGGAGAAGCAACGTCCTCCTACTGAGTGCATCTGCTACTTTATTTGATTGTCCGCTAATGTGTTTCAGTACAAACGTGAAACTTTGCAAATACTCAACCCAAGCTGCATGTTTATGATTCAATTTGTGCTGCTGCATAATGTACTGTAACGCAGAATTGTCAGAGTATAAGACAAACTCGTTACCTAACAGGTAATGTCTCCAATGTTTCAAAGCCTGCACAACGACGTAAAACTCCTTGTCGTAGGTTGAGTATTTTTGCCTGCTTTCATTTAGCTTTTCACTGAAATAGGCGACCGGTCTGTCCTCCTGGCTAAGGACTGCCCCAATGGCTGTCCCACTGGCATCACAACGAACTTGAAAAAGTTTGTTGAAATCAGGTAGCCTCAATATCGGTCTCTCTGTAATCTTCTTTTTCAGAGTTTGAAAACTACTTTCTGCTGCTTCAGTCCAGTGAAAAGGCTGATTTACCTTCTTAATTGTGTCCAGCATAGGTGCGCAAATCTCGCTGAAATTCCTGATAAGTTTTCTGTAAAAGCTGGCTAGTCCATGGAAACTGTGGACTTCAAACAAGCTTTTTGGAGAAGGCCAGCTAACTATAGCTGCCACCTTTTCTGGATCCATCTTCAATTCATTTTCTGCAATAACAAATCCCAGATATACTAACTCTCGCTGGAAAAAGGTACACTTTTTCAGGTTAATCAGCAGCTTGTTCTGCTGTAACTTCCTCAACACACTCTGTAAATGCCTGAAATGCTCCTCCTTAGTCTTGCTAAAAATCAGAATATCATCCAGGTAAACTATTACAAACTTACCGTTAAACTCCTTCAGTACCTCATTCATCAATCGCATGAATGTGCTGGGAGCGTTGCTCAATCCAAATGGCATCACCAGCCACTCATATAACCCTTCGTTTGTCTTGAAAGCGGTCTTCCATTCATCTCCTTCCCGAATCCGGATCTGGTGATATCCACTTTTCAAATCAATCTTCGAAAAATAAGCTGCCCCACTCAAGCAGTCCATCATATCGTCCATCCTAGGTAAGGGAAACCTGTACCTAACAGTAATTTTGTTAATAGCCCTGGAATCTGTACACATTCTCCACTCTCCTCCTTTCTTTGGAGCCAAAACAGTTGGTACTGCACATGGGCTCATGCTCTCCCGAATCAAACCTTTGTCCAACAACTCCTGGACCTGTTTCCTGATTTCTTCATGGTCCTTGGGACTCATGCGGTAAGCTGCCTTATTCGGTAGGCTTGCTCCTGGTATAAAGTCGATACAGTGACTAATACCTCTCCTTGGTGGTAATTCATCTGGAAGATCATCTACCACAATATCCCCAAAATCCTGCAGTAGCTTCTGTACTTCTTCAGGTAAATCCGAAACCTGTGTATGAAGTACCACTGTCTTTGGTCTCCTTATGACAGCAAATTTTATCTCGCTGTCCTCAATCTGTCTTATAAACTCTTTTCTGCCTAACAGCAGTGCTTTCACTCCACTAGCTTCTGCTGTGTTTTCCTCCTTGATGGGTACAAGCGTATGCTTGATCCCATCTTTCACAAACTTATAGCAGTTGGTTTTCCCATCATGAACTGCACTTCCATCAAACTGCCAAGGTCGTCCCAACAGTAGGTGACAGACATCCATTGGCATGACATCACAAAGGATTTTGTCCTTGTACTTACCAATCTGAAACTCCACCTCACACTGTTCGTCAACTAACAGTTGATGCCCTTTTTGCAGCCATGATACTTTGTAGGGAGTGGGATGTTTTAACTTCTTTAATCCCAGTTTTTCTACCATCTCCACAGCTACTAAATTGTCAGTACTCCCACTATCTATGATCAGTTTACAACATTTGCCTCGCGACTTGCAGACAGTGCGAAACAACGCTTTCCGTTGATCTGGTTCTGCAACCTCCTTTGCTGGTTTCAACAGCACTTTATTCAACACCAAGGCTTCACCTGTCTCAGGTGCATTTTCCGCTTCTTGAGGTGTTGCCTCAGCATCCTCTGGCTGAGCAACATAAGCTCCTCTTCCACCTGCTGGTTCACCTTCAGGACATTCATACGACTTGTGTCCCCATTTGTGACAGCGATAGCACTGGACAGCTCCCCTGCCCCGACCATATCCTCGCCCCCGCTGAGGTGGTCGTCCTCCTCTAGTGCTATTGTCTTTTTCTGCTGCTCCAGCAGATTTAGAGCTGCTGCTTTCTTCACCTGAACCTGCACCTCGGCCTCTTCCAAACATCTTACCTTTCCCCCTGCCAGTTCCACCTCCTCTTCTGGCATTTTGCTTCCGGTTAATTTTTTCTTCTGCCTTCAGCGCAAACTGATAGGCTTCATCCAATGTCCGGGGTGAAAGGATACCAATTTCATCCAAGATTTCCCCCCTTAAGCCATTCACAAATCTGGCTGTTTTCTCCGGGGTGTCTTCCACATATCCTGCTCGTAAATTCAACTTATAAAATTCCTCTGTAAATTCTTTAACAGTCATTCCCCTTTGTTTCAAGTTCTGTACCTGCCGGTACAGCATAATCTGGTAATCCTTCGGCAGGAATTTCTCTTTCAGTTTGGCCTCCATTCTAGACCATTTCTTTATAGGTTGTTTATTGAGCCTCCTCCGTTCTGCCTGAATGTTGTCCCACCACAAGGATGCATGTCCCTTTAGTTTGGTGGCGGCGAACTTCACCTGCTTATCCTCGCTGGTTTCCTCAAATTCAAAATATTTATTGACTTCACTCAGCCAATCCAACAACACGTCTGCGGACAGACTTCCGTCATAAGTTGACAGCTCATGTTTTGGCTTGTGACTCGACAACAAAACCGACTTCAACAGTCTAAATTCTGGTGTCACTCCTTCTAATTCCTCCTCTGGCTCTGCCTCATCTCCATCACTGTTATCTGCCGGGTTTCTTCTTCCCCCAGCCTCTATTGCTTCTAAACGTTCTCGCAAGATACGGATCTCCTCACGGAGTCCCTCTTCTGCTACCCTCCGGACTCTTCCTCTTCCTCTTCCTCTTCTGCCAACCTCCATTTTCCTTTACTCAAAACTTGGCTCCGATACCACTTTTGATGGCCCAGCCCTTGGTGACGTGGACACACAGTCACATGAGACCACGTGGTCTCACCTCAGGCCCGGTGGTCACTTTATGTGCGGACAAAACTCCCGCGGTTTACCCGGCCCTCAACCCAAGGCTCATTAATTCACACCTCTGCCGGTTTAAGGGTTTAGTTACCGGCTGGTTCCGTCAACTCCCGCCTTTGTTAAACCCTCAGGTCTTGCCTTTGGCTCATTTCTGCCTATCACTCGGCCGCTGCTCTTTCTGTAATCCTGTGGCGATGCTTCCGGTTTCGAACCCTGGTCACTGTGACATCCAGCAGATGAACTCTACATTCGGTCAATGGATACACTGGTTGCAGTTTTTGTTGAGGAGCTATTCCTCTATCTTCGATGTTGTCTGTCAATTTGTGTGGGCCTGTATAGCTCAGGGTTTCTGTTCTGAAGTTATGGTAAGCTGCTTTATGTCTTGTGGGTTCACTGTATAAGTGTTTGCATTCTCTGTCACTGAGCTATATTCTTTGTACAGGTAGCTGCGTCCTTGAAGCTGCCGCTCTTCCAATCTCTTCCCGCCCTTGAAGGTAAACTTTCGTGCTATGATTCACCCGGTTTGGTTGTCTTTTATCGACACTTACAGGTTCTGTGCCGTTTACAGTTTATGGAATGGGTTTCTGCCTCGACAGCTCTCCGTCGACCTGTGGGTGAGTTCCTTCACGCTTGCATTTGTCTGTTCCTTCGTTTTCTGAATGCTGTTGGTGGTTCTAACCTCTCGTTGCTTCTGTGTACAGGTTTGAACCGAGGGCTGGCTCACGAGGGTTCCGAGCTGTGCAGTCTTCACATCTTTCCAGGCCTCGTACCCTTTGCAAACGGGTAGGGTCTATTCCTGTTACAGTTGCCTGTAGTGTGTTTACTATGACCGTGGCTGTAGATCTTAGTTTGTTTGGGTTGTTAGGGTTTGGCCGTGCCTTCTGCCGGCGTTTGCAATCTCTGTACTCTGCTCTTTTGTGTCAGTCGATGGTTGTCATATAGCAAGGGTTTGGAACTTGTGTTTCTTTACGGCGATGCCGGGGTTTGTTACATGAAGTTGTAAGGCTTTCGTCCTTACTGTACATAATGACTATGAAATATTTAATTTAAGTTAAATTGACACAGTATGGTTGGTTTGGTACCTTTTTTGTAATCTTGTATATGGACTTTGCGAGACCTCGTTCTCCTCGTGCTTGGCATACGGGTTCTGGTTATTACAGTTGCATTCTGACTTTCCTTGAATGCCTGTAACGCTCTTGTTCTTGTATTTGTTCTGCAACTTTATGCTGTTAATAAATCCACCTTGCTCATACGCTGTGCTGTGACCGCCTTACTCTGTCTCGTTTTGTATGCTGGTTCTGGTAATATTATGGTCTTGATTCAAAGTCTGTAATGCTCTTGCATTTCAACAATTTCTCCTATTTAAATTTGCTTTTAGATACAGTAATACACAGTAACAGTTATGTGCATAATAATGAAAAGAGTCGTTAGCAATAGATTATCTCAGATAAAATAACAGTAGTTCTGTACAGAGGGTTTCTTGTTCTCGTTTCTATTTCTTTTGCTTTTCATGAAGGGAAGAAGTCCCTGTACAAATGTTTATTTTCCTTTTTAATCTACATGGATACATAACTAATTGATAAACTGCTCTACCTGAATTCTAACTGTCATTTTAGTTATTCTTTAACAAAAACTTAACTAAACAGTTTTCCCTTCCTGGGCCTAAACAACTTTGTAATCTTAAATGCTATGAGATAAAAGGAAATAAAACAATGGTTAAAAAAACAATAACCAACTCGGTGGTCTGTCCACCCAATCCTGTAGCCTCTGACTTGTTTCTGTTCTCCCGTGAGTCGTGAATAGTCATTAGTCTCTTCGAAGCTGGATGCTCCTACATCAAAATATATATTCATGATTATAATTGGTTAAAATGTATCCATTTACTCTTATTTTAATAAGAATCTAACTTACATAGGTTATATTTTTAATTATAACCTAGGTAAGTTAGTGGAATAATCCCTTTGACTTATAAGTGAATAATATTATATATGGATATTTATGCATATTTATATATTTAATAATAATTTTTATAACTAACCATTAACCTAAATTAATTTAGGTTATAATTTATTTTTAAAATATATATTCATAATTATAATTAGTTAAAAAGTATCCATTTACTCTTATTTTAATAAGAATCTAACTTACCTATGTTATATTTTTAATTATATAATGGTCATACCAATTCTAGCCGTTATCTATATAGCCGTTACCTGGTCTAGGAATTCAACCGTTGGAGTGTCTGCTCTATCTATTTAACATGAAAAGCCTGATCTACTCTTTATTTTTATTATTTTTTAAAAAGTGAAAATATATTTTTGATATTTCTAAAATAGATATCAAAGAATATGATTTTTTATTTTTATTATTTTTTAAAAAGTGAAAATATATTTTTGATATTTCTAAAATAGATATCAAAGAATATGATTTTTTAGATCATTTAATAATAGACATTTTATCTCAGCGTTCAAAATATATTTTAATCAGATATAAATAAACTATTTAAAAATATATTTATATAAAAATTATTTAATTAAATTTGAATTATAATAAACTACAAAAATTGAAAAAATATTTTTAATTACCTTTCATTATTTTAAAAAAAATATATTATTAAAAAAATTACAAATACTTATATAAAATGATATTTTTTTATACTTAATTCTGTACAAAATACAATTTCAATTATTTTTTATTTTTTATTTTAATTTAACTATATTTAAACTAATCAACCAATACTACCTAACATTTATTAATAATATTTTGTAGCAAAATTGAAATTTGATTTTAATAGAAAAATTATTGGCTCTTTCATCCTCAAACGTACAAAGTAAAGAAAACTTCTTAATACATTAAAAATTTATTAAAGATATAAATTGATTGGATTTCAAATAACCACACTGCTCCCCATTTTGTAACTGTTCGAACCTGTGAGATGAACCGACCAATGGAAGGAACCAAGAAGCTGGCGTCCATTCTACTGAGTCAACCTTCACCCAAGTCAAATGTGTGTGGTATCCGTGTGACAGTACAAAGTAAATATCCTTGAAATTGCGATGTAAATTCCTGGAATTTCTTTTTTATTTGAAATTTGTACATACGACTGAAGGAACCATTGAAATTTGTACCTACCGTTGAACGAGCAGACGGAATTTGAAATTCCAGGCCTCACTGGAAGCAACCCAGAGAGCTGGCGTCCACTACGCACGCCCCGTGACTGTCGGGAATTAAAAAGTAATGATGCCCCACTTATATTAAATATCCTTGAAATGTCTCTTCGTTCACTTTTATTTTTACTTTTTTTGAATTTATTTGTGATCAAAGAATAATATATTTTGGAAATTTTACAGAAGAATGAAAAATGTGTTGCTAAATGTAAAACTATATAAAATATTACAGAAAAATGAAAAATGTGAGTGATTAGAATTTTCGGAGTTTTTTTAGAAGAATGAAAAAGGTTTGTGATTAGAATTTTCTATTTTTTGTTTTGGAGTTTATGAGCAAAATCACTTCAATCTGGTTTGTACAAGCATGTGAAGGATTTGTGTATGTTGAAGGTCGTTTATGAATTGAACTCTAGTCTTGATCTGCTTAAAAAAAAACTTAAATCAATGTTCTAACAATGTTTAGGATAATCGAATTGTCAACCTAAAGAACCTAAACTAATGTTCTAGCAATGTTTGGGATAATAGAATTGTCAACCTAAAGAACCTAAACTAATGTTCTAGCAATGTTTGGGATAATCAAATTGTCAACCCAAAGATAAATTTACGAGAACGATTTGTAATTGTTCAATCCTCTTGCTTTAATGGTGAAAAATTATAATTGAAAGGTCAACTAAAAGTCCACGCTATCCATATTTATTTTCAAGTGTTCTACTGATTGATCGAATTGTCAACCCAAAGATAAATTTATGAGAACTATTTGTAATTATTGAATCATCTTGCTTTGATGATGAAAATTTATAGTTGAATGGTCAACTAAAATTCCACACTGTCCATATTTGTTTTCAAGTGTTCCACTGCTTGAAGATTGTCTAGATTGGGGATCACTTGTTGATATTTCAGCTGTTTGTTTTTGTTAGAGATAGATATATCTATGTGAAGTTTGAAAGTTTGCAATTATAATCACAACTTTGATAATTTGGTTTAAAGAATGTTGTGTTAAGCATAAATACAATGCTGATAATTGTTACTTTTAATAAATTGCCATAATTCCACTATATTTTCAACATCATATAATGTAAGATGATTAGTATTATATTCACATTGAAGGTTTAGAGGACCATGCTCACAATGATTAGTATTATACTCACATCGCAGGCTTAGAAGACGATGTTCACGTTGCGGATGTTGTACACTGCTCACTAGCATCTATGTGAAAACTATATGATTCTACTTTGAAGTTTTATGAACAAAAATATAATTATTTCTTGATTATTACATAAAAAAATTAGATGAAAGAAAATTCAATACTATTAATTTAATTTATTAATATGAAAAGTGATTTATTAGCGTAAAACATAAAGTGAAAAGCAGGTAAAATGTAAAAACGCATGAAATTCTTATTTGACGAGCAGACGGAATTTGAAATTCCAAGCCTCGCTGGAAACAACCCAGAGAGCTGGCGTCCACTACTCACGCCCGATTGTCGGGAATTAAAAGTAATGATGGCCCCGTTATATGCGTGTCGCAAGTGCAGTTTAAATAACCTTGAAATGTCTCTTCGTTCAGTCTTATCTTTACTTTTTTGAATTTCTTTCTGATCAAAGAAGAATATATTTGGGAAATTTTTTGATGTAAAATTTAATTGTTTGTTGGTGCTTGTAACACACGCAATGCTTGTGATTGGTCACATATTAAGTCGCGTCTCCTGAGGGTCAAATGTGTGTGGTATCCGTGTTCACACGGGATAGTGCGAGTAATAGGATATCATAGCATGGTTTGCATCTCACAGCAGGAAATAGATTTAAGTCTATATTTGTTTTTTCTCAGAGATTGGGAGAACATAAACTTCCCTCTTTTCTTTTCATTGAATATTTTCAAGGTATAATCATCGGTCTGGAAGAGTGGTTTATTGTGTTATATAGGGGACTCCATATATCTATCTTGCTGTCAGTAGTGGAAGGGAATCTTTTGAGAAGAAAAACCATGCCTGATCCTGGTTTTCTCTCTGGATTTATTGGTGCGGTTATTAGCATAACAATGCAGGAGATCCTTGATCGCATAAAAATTGCAGTTCGCTGCAGGAAAGAATTGGCGTCTCTTAAAGATCTCGTAATGAAAATAGAGCCTATCGTTGAGCAGATCCAGAGATACCGCCAGCCAATAAACAAGAAGAGGAAAGATAAGGTTTCCGCTGTCAGCGGATGGCTAAAACATTTGGATGCCCTTCTCCAAGAAGCATCAGAGATGGCACGACGCTGCACAATACCAACGTATAACGTCGTTCTTCGTTATCAAACCAGCATGAAGATCTCCGGTTTGATTTCACGCATCAACGAGCATCTCAAATTGTCCCCTTTGGTTGAGTTGGCCCAACTTCCAGAGCTGTTGGAGGAGCAAACTCAGCAGATTAAGGAAGCCATAGCAGCCAAGCCTTCTTCAAGCACTTCCCCGGGCGGTCTTGCTCCAACTGGCTATGCAGAGATGAAGCTCATAGATGAACCCTTTATAGTGGGACAGCAGGAAGGATTTTCAGTTCTCGAAAATTTGGTGGTCGAAGATGCAGAGGCTAAGAACATTGGTGTGCTTGGCAAGGGTGGATCCGGGAAAACTCTGATTCTCAAGAAGCTCTTCAATAGTGAAAAGGTACGCAATTACTTCAGTGACGGTTTATTACTTTGGTTGACTGTTTCGCAAAGTCCGTCTCTTAAGAGTCTTAGGAATGAACTCCGTGTACAAATAGCATTACAAAAAGGTGCAGATTCGGGCCAGAATCTGGATGAAGATGGTGTCAAATTATTGTTGAATCAAAAATTGCAGCAAAGCCAGAGTTTTGCCATCTTCTTGGATGATGTATGGGGAGAGCATGCTTCGGAATTGCTGGAGAATTTGGGTGTACAGAGGCCTGTAAGGGAGCACTCCAAGTGCAAAATTATTGTCAGTTCCCGGGATCGCAGTGCCTTGTTAAAAATGGGAATTGCAGATAAATACGCAATAACGATGGAGGACTTGATTGAGGAGGATAGTTGGAAGTTGTTTTCTTTTCACGCATTTCCCTATAATAAAGGAATTCTGCCTGCAAATATTGATGAAGATATAGCGAAGTCTATGTGTCGTAAATGTGGAGGGCTTCCCATTGCAGTCAAAGTGGTAGGGAGGGCAATGGGCGGCAGTACTCTTCCAAGGCAGTGGGAATGGGCTCTAAACAGTCTGCTAAATACCGACAGCGTCTACGATTGCTTGCGGTTGAGTTATGACGCCCTTGGCAACGAGGACGTTAATATGCAATTATGCTTTCTATACATCGCCACTTGCTGCTTCAAAGGCGGAGTTCTTGATCTGGAAACAGCTCTTTTTTTCTGGCTAGGGGAAGGGCTGCTAGCAGGGAAGGTACTGCATCAGCTCAGCTGCGATCCATTTGAAATGGGAAAGATTTATGTCAACATTTTAGCAGATCGTTGTTTGATAGAACCGATCATGAGAAACTTTGAAGGGCAAGTAGTACTCTTCCGGATCCACGACGTGCTGCTGGATCTGGCGACCAGAGTTGCCGAGGAAGAAGAAAATTTCTATTGCCGTGTGGGGAGAGATTTGACAGCATTGAATGAACATGAGATCTCTGAACGCAGCCGGATAGTTTTCATGAGCTGCAACAAATTGACGTCGCTTTCCGAGTCTTTCAGAGCTCCACAAGTCCGCTCACTGGTAATGATGTTCAACAAAGATTTCACTATAATTCCAAAACGGGTCATGGGGAGTATGGTCTCTCTTAAGGTTTTGAATTTGCGTAGAACGTCACTGAAGTCATTGCCAGATAGTGTGGGTTGTTTGAAACAGCTAGTATGGATGGATTTAAGCTACACGCCCATAAAAACCCTCCCTGAATCTTTTACAAATCTTGTAAACCTCGAGATCCTCAGTCTTAATGGGAGCAGCATCACAGAATTACCATATGGTCTTCGTAAGTTGGCATCCCTCAAGTTTCTTGACCTTATGTATTGTAAAGATTTGCAATATGTACCTTGCAGCATCTCAAAAATGACCTCTTTGCAATCCTTGCAGATGACGTACTGTTACAGCTTGTGGACAAAACCAGTTGGATATGGACGGAAAAAAGTTGCTTGCATTGATAATATAGCGAGTCTAAAGCAACTAAAAAAATTGCGTCTACAAAATAATGGGAAAATTATTAGTGAGGGAACATTAGGGAGTATGATCGAAATGGAGATTTTATCTTTGGTACTGACAGAGATGCAAAACTTACCAGGTGACTTGAGTAAGATGTCAAAGTTGAGAAGATTGTCACTGCAATGCTCTCACTTGGTTAAAATGGGGAGCAGTTTTTGTGATCTTCAAAATCTGAGGTATCTTCAATTGTTTGGGTGCTATAAGCTGGAAGAACTTCCACATTTGCACACCCTGAGGAGTTTGAGAAATTTGGCGATTTATGATTGTCCCATGCTGAGGCAGCTTGCCAAAGAATTTGGTTGCAGAGGGGCATTTCCTTCATTGGAAATATTTTCTCTTGCTTTTTTACCGGAATTGGAAGAGTTACCGGTGGTAGAAGTGGAGGCAATGCCTTTACTCCAAGTTTTGACTATAATGGTATGTCCTTCATTAAAAATATTATCAGAAAGTTATTTACAGTTAAAAACACTTAAAACGATAAAAATTTACAGTGACTCAATATTAATAAGAAATTTAAACAATTATAATGAAAATAAAATAAAGGTGGTGACAAAGCCCGAGCACAACATCCTAAAAGTTATGGAAACTTTATTAATTATCGCCGGAAGTAGAAATACTTCATCAATTATGACCGGAAGTGGAGATAATTTTGTAATCACCTCTTATAGCCCGGAAAGTTGGGGAAACCAGGATTTCCTATCCTATACGAGTCCCCTTGTTGATATAGATTGAATATATATTTTGTACGAGACTTTCCTCTTATTGAGATACGTTGAATATATATATTTTGTATGAGATTTTTGGGTGTAATTTCTGTTTATATATATATATGAATGAAAATTGTAATATTATCAAAGGTTTTTGCGTTTCTTTTCTGTAATTTTGAGGTAAATCATATATGGTTTTATATAACATTATTATTGGATTTAAATGTATTTAAAAATGATAAAATAATAATTTGATAAGTGAAAATAATGATAAGCTATATATTTATAATTGAATAAAGTATAATGTAAAATATTATAATATAAAAAATTTAATTAGTATTTTTAATATATAATTTTTATTTGTGAAAAATAAAATGTTTTTCTAAATTGTAATACATATTTTCAAAATTTTAATAATTATAAATAAGAATGGGTCAAGAGATTTAATTTTATGATTTTTTTCTTTGTAATTTATCACACTCAACAATTTGAACTAACTTACTATGTCATTATTTATGTTATACAAATTATTAAGTTTTTCATTCCAAAGACTTGTTATTATGTTTGAATTTACAAGAACACAACATACATTATTTTTTATTTACATAAAACGGTAACTATGCAAAACTTCTTTTACCTTTACATGTTATGTAAAAAAAATCTTAACATTAACACCTATTTTCCTTCTAACATGACAAAGGCCCATGGTTCATCTCCTTCGTTAAAAACTACTTAGTGAAAATAGTTTTGGAGGTGATTTTTATAGTTTTATAGTACAGAAACTTGGGAAACTATGATCTCCTATCTTTTAGGATATCCTTTGTTGACATAGGTTGATATACATTTTGTAAGAGACTTGGTTGATATATATTTTGTAAGAGGTTTTTAGGTGTAAATAAGCATATATATATATATATATATAAAGATTTTAGTTTTATTTTTTAATTTTGATGTAAATAATAAATTATTTTATATTATATTTTATTAGATTTAATTGTAATTGAAAATTGGTAAAAATAGTAATTTGTTAACGAATAAAAATGTTAGGAAGTATATGCACAATAAAGTATGATGTAAAATGCTATAACATAAGAAATTTAATTAGGTTTTGTAATATATAATTTCTATATGTGGAAAATTGAAATGTTTTAAATTATAATGCATATTTCCAAAATTTTAACAATTAATAATAATTGGTCCATGGACTTAGCCATATGAGTTTTTGCTTGTAAATCACAACACTCAACCACTTGAGCTCACCCAGTACATTGGGTGTGTTTTTGTTGATGTGGTATGAACTACCAAGTTGTCATTATGAAGCTCAAACACAAGCTTCTCCCTATTTTTTTTTAATTTACAACAAAGCATGTGTTACTAACATGCACACTAATAACATGCACTATTTTTTATTATATAAAGCCATAACTATGCAAAACATCCCTCATCTTTACATGTTTGCAAATGAAATCTTGCCATTAGCACCTATCTTCCTCTATCAAGCATGGTAAATTCCCCTAGGTTCATCTCCTTTTTGCAATACTACCTAATGGTGCCTAGGATACCACTTTTGATTTAAAGAACCCACAAAGAGGGGATGTGTCATGGTTGAAGTCCTTGCTCAATATGCTTGAGGCCTAGGATCTTCATTTTCCTATATATGTTCATTGCTTTCCCTTTCACGTAGATTAAGGAAACCATAGAAGACTTTCCTTCTTCAAGTAGTTTTACAAGAACTTCCCATGGAGGTCTTGCTCCA
The DNA here is from genome assembly GCA_031772625.1 of Pinus tabuliformis. Lineage (NCBI taxonomy): Eukaryota > Viridiplantae > Streptophyta > Pinopsida > Pinales > Pinaceae > Pinus > Pinus tabuliformis. The sequence goes on along the minus strand of CM062809.1, from coordinate 843,668,118 downwards.
AAACTGGCTATGCAGAGATGAAGCTTATTGACAAATCATTTATAGTTGGATAAGAGGAAGCCTTTTCGGTTCTGGAAAATTTGGTGATAAAAGATGCTTGGCAAGGCAATATTTGGCCGATCTTCAATAGAAAAAAGGTACAAAATCACTTTAGTGGCAGTTTATTACTTTGGTTGAATGTTTCACAAAGTCTGCCTACTAAGAGCCTTAGGAATGAACTGTGTGCACAAGTAGCTTTTCAAAAACATGCAGATTCAGGACAAAATCCCGATGAAGAAGGTGTCAAGTTATTGTTGAATTAGAAATTGCAGCAAAATCAGAGTTTTTCCATATTCTTGGGTGATGTATGGGGAGAGCATGTTGTAGAATTGTTAGAGAAATCAGGTGTACAATGGCCTATAAGAGAGCAAGTCCAAAATTATTGTCAGTTGTTGGGATTACATTTCCCTATTAAATATGGGAATTGTAGATAAATACACAATTACAACAGAGGACTTGAATGAAGGGGATAGTTGGAAGTTTTTTTCTTTTCACACTTTTCTCTATAATAATGCAATTTTACGTATAAATATTGATGAAGATACTTCCAAGTGTGTGTGTCATAAGTGTGGAGGGCTTCACATCATAGTCAAAGTGGTAGGGCGGGCAATGGTCGATAGTACTCTTCCAATGTAGTGTGAATGGGCTCTGTAATTTCTTGTGGTTGAGTTATAAGACTCTTGGAAATGAGGACATGAATATGCAATTGTGCTTTCCATACATTACCACTTACTGCTTAAAGGCCAAGTTCTTGATCTTGAAAGATTGATTCTTTCCTAGCTTGGGGAAGGGATGTTATCAAGGAAGGCATTGCAAGACAAGCATCAACTCAACTATGACTCACTCGTTGTAGGAGATCATTGATTGATTGAACTAATCATGAGAGTTTTATCTCAACATTTTAGCAAATCATTGTTTGATTGAACTGTGATGGTTAGAGGCAGAGATAAACATACATACCCAAGATACTACTACACAAACAAAACATCTATTCATTAATATTTCTCACATACATCCAACCGAGTTATTTCTCTTGGCTTTCACACATTAAAATGACCCAACCACAGGTATATAAGAACCACTCTTACTAAATATGGAACCAGGAAAACTCTAACTATACTTGATTTCTCCCCAGCTAACTTCTTCATGCAAACTCAACTACACTTGAATTAACTCAAATCTTCATGCATCACTCGACTTAACTTCCTTAACTTAAGTCACCATGCATTCCATGCATATGTGAGTAATTACTATTTCTAGCACTCCACCTTAATTACGATTGTATGACTCAACCTTAACTTAATCATGACTCAACATAACTTAAAATGCTTGTTGTTCTAAGTCTCAGCTAGGCTTACAATGACTCCATATTTTTTTTACAATTTTGGATTTTCTTTTTCGTTTCTTCCAAAATTTGTACCCTCGAAACTGCTTCATTCTCTGTTGTGATTTCTTGTTGTAGGCTCCATATTTTTTCACTTGTTGTTGCTGCAATTTTTCTTTGACTTCTCTTGTATTTTCTCTGAGAAACAATTTAAGATTTATGAGCCTTTCTTCTACGACTTCCTCTTCAAAGATTCTTTCACTCATGGATGGTGGCCGCAACTCTTCATCTTCGAACATTGAACTTCATTTTCTTCTTGCGCTTCATATTCCTAATATTCTTTCTGCCATATTTCTTGATAGCAGAATATGATCTCTTCTTGACACCAATACTGAAAGATTATTTTAACACTTTCTTCTTCTTCATTAGAAACTTCCATATCCTTTCCTGCATCCTTTTCTTCATCTTCCCTTTCAGCTGAAATTTTTTCCTGTCACACCTGCACACTCAAAATTAATGTTAAAAACAAATTCATTATGCTTTGTAGTGAGAGTTGTCTCTGGTTCTTCTTTCTTCTTTTCCTTTTCCTTCTCTTCCTCTTTCTTCTTGGCCTCTTCAACTGCAATGAGGATATCTTCCACTACTATTCAATTAGTGGATAATATCATAAAAAATTCTTGAATCACTTTATCCTTTTCTTGAGCATCAGTTGCTGCGAGATCACGCATTGCTTCATGAGCAGTTCCAACTTTTTCTTCATAACTTGCTACTACAGTGGAGGCTTCAACATTTAATTCTTCATCAAACATGACACTTTCCATAATGCCACAAGCAGTCATTGTTTCAAAAAAGATATCACAAATTACATCATCATAATTTTCATTCACTTAATGGTGATATATTGAAGCATGCATGTGTTGATCAACAATTTCAACTTCACCAAATTCATCAAGTTCTATTGAATTCACAAGAGTTGCACTCTAAGCTTTGCAAGTCATTACTTCATATGAAAATCTCTCTTTTTCATTCTCAAGCATAAATATCTCAAACTTTGATGCAAAGAGGTCATCATCACTTGTAATCTTACCATCATCAACAAGGCCTATTGTTGGATTCACCAATTCACAACTCAATTAGCATTCATCATCCACATATGTCTCATCATAGTGGGATTCACCATCATCTTCACCATCCACATGAATATGCTATTGCTCTGCTTCACACATAGAGGCTTCAAATTCTCTCTCTGAAATCTTTTATATGTCTTCTTTATCCATATGCATTTCTACATAATGGGACTCACTTTTACAGTCTTCAGGACCAACATCCACATTTGAGTGGGATTCTCCAAGCTCTATTGTCCTCCCAAAATCTTGTTGATCTACTATCAGATTTGTGTGTGACTTATCTATTGGTTCTTCAACAGATTGTGACACAACTTGTTGTTGCATGTCACATTCCTTTGTACCAAATTCTTCTTCTAGGATCTTCCATGCTTCTTCGCAAGATGTAGCTTTCACTACCTTGCACAAAAACTTCTAATCCAATGCTTGTTTTATAAAATCAAATACTAGAGCATCAAATACTTCATCATATTATACTGTTACTCAATTAACTCTTTATGTCAAAGAAAAATTTTCATTTTGACAACCCAAAAATCAAAATTTTTACCAATAAAATTTGGTAGTGTTACTAGATCCATCCTAATCCATGCATTCTTGATTTGTTCTGCTTCATGTTCTTATCTTTTGGATTCCTCAGCGGCAATGTGAACCTCTCTGAGCTCTAGCTCTTCCTTTCGATTTCTTTTTTTCCACTTCAATCTCACTTTGTTACCCATGACTATTGTCTTTCTTTTATCTTCTATCTTATATCCTTATTGTATCAGGGTTCTCTTCATATTACCCTCGAACAAAAAATATGGTTTTCAATATACACCCGTGTAAAACAAAATCTTCACTAAATTCACCAAAAAAAAATAATTATTCCAAAGAAAACACCTTTTCAAATCTTTTCGTAAACTACACCTTTATAGACTTTTATAAACTTTTATAACCAAACCTCTTAAAATATATTTTAAACTTTTACCGTTAAGAAACGTTTCGAAAAGCCTTTACCTTTAAGAGATCTTTAAGCCTTCATAAACTTTTATAAACTTTTACAACCAAATCTCTTAAAATATATTTTAAACCTTTAAGAAACGTTTCGTGCCGCGTGGTCTCTCTTGCGTTAAAATGCTAGAGATACTTTTCAAAGTGATTTTTATAGTACGGAAACTTGGGAAATCCTATCCTTCACGAGTTCCTTTATTGACATTGTTTGAAGATCTATATATATTTTATATGAGACTTTCCTTATTGAGATATGTTGAATATATAGTGTGTATAGCATTTTGGTGCAAATTTGGTTTATTTTAGTTGTTGAAGGTTAAATTGTAATAATATTAAAGGTTTCGAATTGTGTTTTTAAGTTTTAATGTCAATAATATATAGTTGACATAATGTTATTATTGGATTTAATTGTAATTGAAAATTGGTAAAAATAGTAACTTGTGAAGTAAGAAAAACGATAGGAGAGGCATGTGTAACTTAATAAAGTATGTTCTAAAACGGTGTAACAAATAAAATTTAATTAGCTTTTGTAATATATAGCTTATATTTGTGGAAAATTGGAATGTTCGTCTAAATTATAATGTATATATCCTAAATTGTAACCAACAAACAATTGGTCCAAAGAATCTCTTAAGTCACAATACTCAATCATTTAAGCTCACACACTTCATTGGATGTGTTATTGTTTATGCCATATGAATTACCAGGTTTCTCATTCTAAAGCTCCACCCAAAACTTCTCACTGTTTTTTGCTTTTTAATTTACAAGAACAATCATGTGTCACTAACATGCATACTAATAGCATGCATTGTTTTTTATTACATAATCTAATAACTATGCAAAACTTCCCTCACCTTTACATATTTGGAAATGAATTCTTAGCATTATCACCTAACATTCTCTCCCAAGCATTGTAAGGTTCATCCCCTTTGTTCAAAACTACCTAGTGGTGCTTGGGACACCACTAGGGGGTCAAAGAACCCATAAACACAGGATGTGTCATGGTTGGAGTGTTTGTTCAATGTGCTTGAGGCCTAGAATCTTCACTTTCCTATGTATGTTACTTTTTTTCGATTTTGACTGTGGTCTAGGCCATTAGACCCATCACTACTGTCCAAAACCAATTAATGAACTAGTCATATCCCACCTAGAGGCTAAAGATCCTATAAAAAGGTCTTATGTGGTGTTTCAATGCATCTTTCATCATGCTTGAGACCAAAAGGCTTTGTTAAATTCTAAAGGACCTTGTTATGCTTCTATAACTATTGTTAAGATGGAAGTGCCTATTATTTTTGGTAATCTAACATCATAATGTCCCCAAGTAAACCACTCATAACCAAAATATGCCCAAAAGATATAATGTTTTGTGGATTATAGGTGTTTTTCAAGCTAGGTGAGTCCAAGAAACATCATTTATAGAAAATCATCATTCTTGTCATCTTCTTGCCTTAGTTATATCTATAGACCCAGTCTTGGAGCACAAGTAACCTATTCATGGCATGCACAACACGCTTGGAGGAAATTTATAACCCACATGTGTTAATGTGGCAATTAAAGGACTTGTCCATGATAGTTGAGTTTGCGAAGAAAGGTTTATGACCAAAGGCTCTTATTTCACTTTTTTGAATACGGTCATTAACTCAAGGCCCATCCATGATCCTTAAGGCCTTATAATCAAATCCATATTTAACTCATATGTGAATGACTCTGTAACAACCCTAGTTAAAAATCCATGTAAATATAAAAATATAAGACCATTGTCACGTGACACCTATTCCAAGCTAAAGGGTGTGAAAAGCATCCTAGTGGGCGTTGATTCGGTTTATTATGACTAAGGAAATTGACAAAGGAAATGACAAAGGATTTGGAAAGGAAAGAGGCACTAATTGGCATTTTATTTATGAAAATAATGGAAATTAGGAGAAAAGGAAGGTGAAAGGTCACAGGTTGCATGTGAGGAGGAAATTGAAGGAAAATAATGGAAAATGGAGAAAATAGAGGCCTCATTGATAAAAGCCTTCTAAGGATCAGGTGGCAAGTTTTTTCTCAGGCTTGGTTGGGGTAGATTTTTGTCAGTTCAGTTTTAGAACTCTCATTCTATATTCTATCTCATACTCATGGACACTTAGAGTTTTCTTGGAGAACTCTTGGAGTGTGTGGCATACTTGGATGCTTGGAGCAAGAAGGCAAAGGAAAAGTAGGAAAGCGCAAAAGGACATCTGGATCAACAACTCTAATGAGTTTTTCTTGCAAGTACCAAATTGCATGTATGTTTTCCTCACTAGTTTTGGAATGCATGGCATATGCATGTGGTTTATTGGTCATGATCTATCATTGGCACGGAGGATTGCCTGGATTTTCCTAGTCTTGCCATTTCCAGGATAGACATGGTGTTGTGGGTTCAATTTCATTATTTTTCTAGTTGGTTCTCATGTGTTCCTTTAGATGTGGGTTGTGCTACTAGTTCCTAGAACCTTAGTTGGACAAGCTCTCTAGAGCCCTTGGTGGGTTGAGTTACTAGTCCTGGAGCCTTGGTTGGACAAACGCTCTAGAGCCCGCGACAGTTTTGGGTTGAGTTACTAGTCCTGGAAGCCTTGATTGGAACAAACGCTCTGGAGCCTTGGAAGGCTTAGGTAGAGACCAATTTTGTGATGGTTTTTGATGTTCGACCGTGAGGTGGAATCACTGTTTGATGGGTTGAGGTGGTTTGGCCTTTGGAATCCATGGTTGGCTTTGATGGATTTTTCGATGAGATCCCACATTCATGTTTGGAATATGGCATGGGGGTGATTGGATGAAAGAAAGATTTGGTTTAGCCAATCTATGGTCGGGTGGTTTGTGGAAGTCCCAAACTTGGTCAGTGGTTGCATCATTAGTATGATGTTATTTGTCCTTGTTATTTCATGAGTATTATACTCGTTCATATGTGGATTATATGGTTGTTTTTTCCTTGGTATTTCTATTGTTATTATGCCGGTTATGAACATGTATTATGACAATGGTGATGTATGGATCTCATCATGTTTTTACTTGTAAATGAATGAACAATGTATCTATGGCCTAATAGATGATAATGCAACTAATGTGATAAGGAAACAATGTCTCATAGTGAATCTCAGATAAGTATGAGAACCCTATGCTCAATTATGTTGTTAGGACCCATAGCTTTCATGTTTGTGACATGTTTGACGAAATGGCTGTCATGGCTAGTAGGTGTCCAGTCTAGTCCTTGTTGATGTTTTTGCAAATGTATCATTGTTCTGTTATGTAAATTCATTTCTGAAGGTGTCATTGAGTTATGGGCAGTGTCCTGGGCTCTGGGCCTGAAAAAGTGGCACAAATCCCAGATTCATAGGCACAACACTAGGGAAAAACATCCTCAGAATCTCCCTTTCCCTTGTTGTGGGAGCTTTTGGAGCCTTCCAGACGCACACTTGTCCATATAAAGGGAGCATCCAGGGGTTGGATGCACTAAAACTTTAGTTGGTCTTAGGGGTTGGTTACCTAAGTGGTGGGGATATCTCTTGGGAGTTTTGTTGCTGATGTGGAAGGTCTATGTGATGTGTTCCATCAGTTCCACTTCCTTAACTAACACCTAGGGAGTCGAATCATATCATAGTAACTTCTCCTCACATGTTTACCCTGGTTGGTTGGTTACTTGGGTAGATGTGGGATGAGGGTGTTATAGAGTGGTATCAGAGCAGTTTGCACTCTCTTTCGGTCATAACTGATACCATAGAGTGGTATTAGAGCAGGTTTCCCTCTCTTTGGGTGATATCTAATACCACAAAGTGGTATTAGAGCAGGTTGCGCTCTCTTTGGATCATATCTGATACCACAACATGGGATCGGTGCGGGTTCTGTTCTCTTTGGGTGGTGTCTAGTTTCCATTCTCCTTGTGTGATATCTGATACCACAGAGTGGTATCAGAGCATCATTCACCCCTTGGACTGAATGAGTGGTGTGTTGGTCACGCATTCATGTCAGTTGCATGTGTTCCTTATGCTTGTATCCCATGTGATTTTTGTGTTTGCATGGTGTTGATCATGGTTGTAGTGATGTGGCCATGTGAAGGTTGATGGTGTTGTTGTGGGATGTGTCATCATGAGTGTAGGGTTTTATATGAATTTTTTGTGCATGTCGATGTCTATATGTTGTTATGCATGCATTTTCATGGTGAAGGTTGTTGTGCATAAAGTCATTGTATGCAATTAGGTAATCATGATGGTATTGGTATGTTATGATGCTAATGTGTTGGCTGAGATAGAGAAGGAGATGCAGATCATTAAAGTGAAGTTGCAACAATGGAATTTGGGGTAAAAGCAGATCATCATACAAGTTCATATGGTGGGTATGAAAGTATGTTGGTTAATGTTTTTTATAAGAATTAGGGTTACTAGTATGCTTGTCATTCTATTATTATTATGGTTACATGTATGATAAATGTTAGTTGATTAGCGTAGTCATATGCACATGTGTCGGATAGTCACGAATGATAGTAACCTATGGTTGTATGCATTGTTATTGTTGTTTCATGATATTTAACTTGATGATTATGTTTTTTTTTAGCATGTTCAATGTTAACTTGTTGTTGTTATATGTTAGTTAATTATTAGGGTTATTTCATTAAGATATTGATGCTATATGTGTCATGCTAATTTGTATTGGCCTATGCAGATGGTCAGGGTTATGACATTAAGGTGTGAGTTTGACTATGTCATCTATTTGATGTTTGAGTGTTTTATTATGTCATCTAATTTATTTATTTAACATGGTATGTTTGCAAGTTGGTTTAATGTTTGAGGAATTTCATAATATGACTATGTTTATGTAAGATTTCTCGAAGGAATGATCTTTTTTTAAGATGATTTTACTCACACATATGTGTTGAGATAACTGATATGTACTTGAGTAGAAGTAGGTGACAATTGTAGCATTATTTCTAATGACTACAAGTTGACTATGAATTATGGCATGATTGTTAGGCTTGGTAAAGGTTGATTTCAAATTAGTAGATATGTTGTCTTGAGATTTGAAACATGTGGCTAACATGTGTGCTCAGTTACAAGGCAGTGTGATTGGCACAACAAGGTAAGATAAATGGTATATTGTTACATTTATTTATGCACTAACAGTTATGTGTTATGGCAATATGATACCAAGAATTCCATGGAAAAGAAAATTCCATGGAATATTGACGAAGGCTCAGGTTGAGATTTCCCTTGGGAGCACTGGGAACCCATGGGGATTGAGTCATGCTGTCTGTTGAGATTCTTGTGCTTTTGGTACCTTGTCATTTTCTCGTGCTTGATTTATAGTTTTGTTATGTCTAGTACATGATCTTGCCACTTTGTTTGTGGTGTCATATTTTTATTGGTTTTCATGATTTTCTTCTTGTTTGTTTCTTGTTCTTTCCTTTTATGTTTTGAGGGGCTTGGGCATTGGTTGGGAAAGAAGAAAGTTGATGGAACTCTGGGAGATTTGTGTGGGACACAACAAATAATGAAAGATTCGAATGAAGTTGGTGCATGTGTAAGGGAAGCTAAAAGTAAGAGTATGACATTAAGCTAGGTTGGTTGGGACCATTAGTGTAAGTGGATGGTGGCATAATAATCATGAGAAAGATAACATGAAAGGTAAAGTGAATGGATGTGAGGCATCTGATTCCTTGGCTAAATTGGGAACGATTGTTCTCAAGGTTGCACAAGTTGTGCGTGGATAAAGGGAGTTATCTTAACCTTGACCTTATGATATTAGGTAATAATGTTATGATTTTGTTTATGTTAAGGTTTATATATATGCATGTATATATGTATGTATGTATGTATGTCGTTGTCTGACAGGATCATGATTGTTTTATGCTAATATATATATATATATATATATATATATATATATATATATATATATATATATATATATATATATATATATATATATATCTATATATATATATATGTATGTATGTATACCGCTCCCTGATAGGGTCATCAGGAATCATTCTTGTGGAGGAATGATATCTTATGCAGGTGAATGTCATGAAGAGATTCCTGGTTTATGAGGAATCATGTGGGAAGAGTAGCCCAATAGATCTTCGAGTTTAGTATGATGTGGATATGAATTCATATTATGTGATTATACTATGTCTATGTTTATGTTATGGACAAACTAATGCTGAGAGATACATAAGAAGAATGAAAACAACGTGATCTGCAACATGCTAAGATAAGCATGGATGGCAGAGAGAGACTGGAAGCAAGGTTGCTTGGTAGAGGCAGTGTGGTCTTGGATGTGAAATGCTATTGTCGTGTATATGTTGTGCATATTTTATATTTAGTGATTGTAACTATGGTGTTGTGTGCATATTGCATATGCAGTTTTGGGTATAGATGGTGTTATGTACATGTTGGATATGTGGTGTTGTGTACATATCGTACTGTGCGCATGATGGATATGCAACGTTGTGTGCATATGGTGTTGTGTTCATGTTGGAGATGTAGTTTTGTGTACATATGATGGTATGTACATGGTGTATATGTAGTGCTATGTACATATGGTGTTGTGTAAATGTTGTACATGTGGTGTTGTGTGTAGGGGGTGCTATTTACATGTCGTGCATGTGATGTTGTGTACATGTGGTGTCATCTACATGTTGTACATGTGGAATTGTGTACACGTTGTACAAGTGGTGTGGTGTACATGTGGCATTGTGCATGCGTTTCACAGGTGGTGTCGTGTACATGTGATGTTGTGCACATGTTGTGCAGGTGGTGTTGTGTATAGGTGGTATTGTGTACATGTGGTACATATGGTATTGGTGTACATGTGGTATTGTCCTCATGTTGTACATGTTATGTTGCGGGCATATGGTACTATGTATGTGCATTATGTACTCATGGTATTGTGACATATGTATTCATTGTGTTGTACTATGTCTACGTATATGTATTGTGTTGTACATTAGGTGTAGGTGTATGTATTTTTTTGTGGTGTACATCGGATGTAGGAGTATGTATTTTGGCGTGTTGTACACTGGGTGTAGGTGTATGTGTGGTATGTTAGGTATAGGTGCATGTATTGCATGGTGTTGTATGTCGTGTGTGGTTGTTTGCGTGTGATGCACATTGTGTATGTGCACATGGTTGAGGAGAAGGCATTGGGTGTTTTTCAGGTGTGGCAATCGATCTGGTGTGCATACAAAATAAGGATGAAGGTAGAAGGTAAGGATTGATTAAAGAATAAGTATCAATATTTTATTTCACTTTTATTAAGCATGTGATTTATGATTTTTCTCTATGATGATTACATGTGATCTATGATTCTGGCTTATGATGGTTACATGTGATTTATGATTTTGATCTATGATGGTTGTGTTTTGAGCTAACCTAATGTGATATGTTTACACATGATGATTTGGTCAGAGATGCTAGTTTGATTTGTTGTGACAGGAAGCAAACAAAATTGCAAGTGTACCTTATTGACGGGCCATCATTGAGGTATGATTTGAAGTTATTTCAATTTATTTTGAATCTAATGGAAATTATGTGCTTGGTATAGGAAAGAAAGAAATGCCCAGTTGGGTGGTCGAAACTGATGACAAGAATTAGCAACAATAATAAAAGGAATTGGAATAGGAAAAAGTATGTTGGTAAAGCATTCAGGAGCAGGGCCATTATGAGACACTAGTACCCAATAATGTCCATTGATTTCCATGAGAATGCTATGACCGGTATGATGGTTTTAAGGTAGGGATATGCCTTTTTTTTTGGACCTCCAATGCGTGGAAACCTTGTCAAAGGATGGACTGCCTGATATGGGGGTGCCGGTGGAACTTGGAAGGTGTGTGATTATATAGAAGGGGGTGAATGGATTTCTCGAGGGATTGTGTAGCAAAGAAGGGAAGGCCGGGGCTATATTTGTTTTGGTCACTAGATTTACTAGATGAAATAAAATACACATTAGGAGTGTGCCTTAGAACCATGAGCCGATAACTGTTCATTGGGAGGACAAGTGGAGTAGTATTATAGCGTTGTACATTGGATGTAGATTTGACCTTGTAGTGGATTCTAGACTTCCTGGGAAGGAGGTGAATCCTAGTATTACTTTGAGGGTGGAGATGTGATCCTCTGGATTCCCTTGTTATAGATGCATGCATCGTATCATTTTATTTGTTGGTTGAGAAAATGTGTATATGTGTGCATTATTGTAAATATTGTATCGATTTGGATTTATAAAGCTCCATAGATAGTATGATTATTTGTTCGGTGAAGAAAATTTGTATGTGTGTATATGTGGTTATTATTGTAAATACCATAATGGGTTGTGTTATAAAGCTCCAATACACAATATGATTGTCATGTTTTTAGAAGGATGTCATTGTAAATACTGCAACGAGTTGTGTTATAAATCTCCATGGGTAGTATGTTTTGTTTTCAGCGGTCTTCTTGGTTATAGGTGTCATTAAACATCAAGGATAGTGTTCCCCCAAGGGGGAAGGTTTAATAACAGCCCTAGTTAAAAATCCATGTAATATAAAAATGTAAGACCACAGTCATGGGACACATATTCCAAGCTAAAGGGTGGGCAAAACATCCTAGTGGGTGTTCATTCGATTTATTATGGCTAAGGAAATTGGCAAAGGAAATGGAAAAGGCTTAGGAAAGGCAAGATGCATTAATTGGCATTTTATTTATGAAAATAATGGAAATTAGGAGAAAAGGAAGGTGAAAGGTTATAGGTTGCATGTGAGGAGGAAATTGAAGGAAAATAATGGAAAACGAAGAAAATAGAGGCCTCATTAATAAAAAGGATTCTGAGGATTAGTTGGACAACTTTTTCTCAGGCTTGGTCATGGTAGCTTTTTGTGAGTTCAGTTTTGGAGCTCTCATTCTATTCTCTCTCTCATACTCTTGGACACTTAAAGTTTTCTTGGAGCACTCTTGGAGAGTGTGGCATAATTGGATGCTTGGAGAAAGAAGGCAAAGGAAAAGAAGGAAAGCATAAGAGGACATCAGGATCAGCATCTACAATGGGATTTGCTTGCAGGTACCGAGTTGCATGTATGTTTTCCTCACTAGTTTTGGAATGAATGGCATATGAATGTGGTTTATTGGTCATGATACATCATTAGCATGGAGGATTGACAGTGGATTTTCCTAGCCTTGCCATTTCCGAGATAGCCATGGTGTTGTGGGTTCATTTTCTTTATTTTTCTAGTTGTTTTTCATGTTTCCTCTAGTTGTGGGTTGAGTTAATAGTTCCTCGAGCCTTGTTAGGACAAACATTCTTGAGCCCTATAACAACTTGAGTTGAGTTACTAGTCCTGTAGCCTTGGTTGGAAAAATTCTCTAGAGCCCTTGGTGGGTTGAGTTACTAGTCCTGGAGCTTTGGTTGGACAAATTCTCTAGAGCCCGGTGGTAGCTATGGGTTGAGTTACTAGTCCTAGAACCCTTGGTTGGAACAAATGCTCTGGAGCCCTGGAAGGGTTGGGTAGAGACCAATCTTGTGATGGTTTGTGATGTCCAACCATGAGGTGGAATCACTGTTTGATGGGTTGATGTGGTTTGGCATCTGGAGGCTTTGGTTCAGTTTTGATGGATTGTTCCATGAGATCTCACATTCATGCTTCAAATATGGCACGAGGGTGATTAGTTGAAAGAAAGATTTGGTTCATCCAATCTATGGTTGGGTGGGTTACGCAAGTCCTAAACATGGTTGGTCGTTGTATAATTAATATGAGGTTATTTCCCCTTGTTATTTCATGAGTAGTATATTGGTTCATATGTGGATTATATGATTGTTGTTTCCTTGGTATTTTTGTTGTTGCTATGCTAGTTATGAATATGTATTATGATAGTGGTGATGTATGGATCTCAACATGTTTTTACTTGTAAATGAATGAACAATGTATTTATGGCCTAATAGATTATAATGCAACTAATGTGATAAGGAAATAATGCCTCATAAAAAATCTCAGATAAGTATGAGACCCCTATGCTCAGTTCTGCTATTAAGACCTATAGCTTTCATGTTTGTGACATGTTTGATGAAATACTTGTCATGGCTAGTAGGCGTCCAATCTAGTCCTTGTTGATGTTTTTGTAAATGTATCATTGTTATGTGGTGTACATTCATTTCTAAGGTTGTCATTGAGTTTTGGGTAGTGATCTGGGCTCTGGGCCTTAAAAGGAGGCAAAAATCCCGGAGTCACAGGTACAACACTGGGGAAACAAAATCGCCAAAAGATCCCTTTACCTTGTTGTGGGAGCTTCTGGGGCTTCCCAAATGCACCCTTGTCCATATGAAGGGAGCGTCTAGGGGTTTGATGTACTAAGACTTCAGTTAGTCTCAGGGGTTGATTACTTGAGTGGTGGGGATGGATCCTGGTAGTTTCGTTGCTCATGTGGAAGGTCTGTGTGATGTGTTCGACCAGTTCCACTTCTTTAACTAACACCTAGGGAGTCAAATGACATCATAGTAACTTCTCATCACATTTTTACCCCGGTTGGCGGGTTACTTGGGTAGATGTGGGATGAGGGTATTACAGACTCATCGAAGGTGGCTCATATAATTATTTCTAGTTGTTTTTCATGGTGCTTGGACTTAAGAATTCTTAATGAGAGATAAAGAAAGTTTTCCTTCCTAGAATAAGTTTATTCCTAAGAAAAATGCACAAAACCTATACTTATTGTGCTTCTATCTAACTCTAAGGTGACAAACACCCTACAAAGTTCACACATGTTTGTTGAAATACTTGTTTAAATCTATGGATCTTAGAAGGACTTGTTTTCAATATTTAATGATGCTTGAGGTCCAACAAACCATCCATGCTTTGGTGTGGTGGCCTATGGATTCATTCATGGTGCTTGAGCTTAAGAAGATCTATGTTTAGTTCCTATGATTTTTGTTTTATTTTTCTAATCAATGTTAAGGGATTCATTCTATTGTTTATGAAACATATATAGAGAAAATACCTTAAGCCCTAACTATAGTGCATCAAATATGTTAATGACACCAATATCCTAATCCTAGGGAAAAGTCCCCCTAGTGAGGGGTTGTTTTACTATGTCTAGATTTTGTACATGCCATTTGAATTCGAGGGGATTCAATTAGGGCTCAAGGCCCTTTCTTAACCCCTCTATCACATTTGATCATCTAGATCCATTTACACTACACAAAACCCACTCGTCGAAACCATATCCCACTTCAATTATTGCAAACAATGCCTATAAAGGACTCATGTGTTGGTTTAGGGAATCATTTAAGGATATTAACCCTAAGAAGTTTAATAATATCACAAGTTACTTTTTTTCCTTCCCCAATCATGTTCAAAGCCCTACAATCCATCCTCAATGCACACAAGTTCCTCATGTCATCCATATCAAACATTGACCTCAAACAACACATAGAGACTGTTTTTATTATTGTTTCTAGGTGTTTTTTTATGATGATTGATCTTGTTGAGTGAAATTTAGGTCCTATTACCCACCTACCTTATGCAAAGGTACTTCAACGATTTTTGCCATTGATTCTTCAACTTGCTAGAACTAGTCAAATGAGAGGGGGAAGATAAAAATGTTAAAAGGAAGTTAGATGTATGGCTATATATTCGTTAAATGAATATTATTTTTTACTCTAGGAGTTTTATTAGGTCCACCCTCTCTTTTTAATAAAAAAAACAAATTCAGAAAAGAAGCAGTTGATGTTAGGGTCCCACCCTAACCCCCTTATTTATGTAATGGGATCACGTCATAGTCAAGAGTCAATAAAGCCCATATTAATAATTGTAAGTGGTTAATCCACAATTAATGACGGAACCACAGTTAGTTGCAAATGGGCCGTACTATTAGATAGATGGTATTAATAAAACCCACGGTATTGGCCCGTGGTATTGCATGTATGAGTCATATATAAAGGATAGACACTCCCTGCGAGGAGCATCGTGTCTTATTTTGTAATCGAGCTCTGCTCTATTGGAGGTTTCCCCCTCGAAGAGGCAAGTGAACATTACTCTCTGAATAATAAAATCATTTCTATTCTGTGTTCTGGGTATCTTTTCTTCGCATATTCTGTATTTGGGTATCATTTTGCAGGTTAAGAGCATAACAAGTGGTATCAGAGCACTTTCTAGGGGCGGTGGGATCTCCAATTCTTAGCAAAAAAAATTTCGGCTAGAGACGTGTTCCGGCGTCTTTAAACCACGAGATCTGTCGTTGAGCGCATAAACCTGTGGATTTGGGGAGGCATGCACACAGGAAATACAAGAGGCGGTCACGTCTGTTGGACTCCCTTGTAACCCCTGTGGGTACCCCTTCGAGTAGTAGCGCATTAGACAAAACCGCGCACAGACTGTCTTCCACGTACCCTCTGGGTATATCGGAAGCCCCCTAGGCTCCCTTGAAACCTTGCCATAGATAAATCGTCGGCTGTCTTGTGGCTACAGTACACCGAGAACAGCACTCGGAGAGATTACTCGCCCGTACGATAGGGTAGTCAGGTTGTACGGCTAAGGGTACGGTAGATCCTCCTTAGTTAGAGCCCTGAAACATTGGGCCGAGTACTACTACCAGACCCTTATGTATATTGCGATCTGTAGCACCTAACACTCCTCAAGACCATAGTTCCCTTTTCTATCGGGGGATCGCACATCATCTATATCAGATCCGCTTGTGCAAAGGAGTGCAGTAGCAGCAACAGACATCAGTCCCGCAGTCTCGAGTTCGTAGATTAGTCATTCCGATCTATTAGATCCAGCCGATCCGCAGCAGCAGTCTATTCTGCCGCCCAGAGCTATCCGATCTGCCATTCAGATCTCTCAGATCCACCAGATCGGAGTTGTTGTGAAGGGTTCCTATACCGGGGTATAATTTTCGCAGGACTTTTGGCCGCATTGACATTTTTAGGATTTGGCGACTGCAGTATTGATCAGGAAGGAGTAAAACTCCGTTAGGAGTTTTCAGGAAAAAAAAAAAAAAAAAAAAGGTCTGAGATCTTCTGGGGCGCTTATTGGTGATCTAGCCCATCAGAATCAAGATGACGAGCTGAGCACGGTGGTACCATTCAATTATTAGTGAAAATTTTTAGGCGGTCCCAATTTTTCATCAGGTTGGTGTATGGTAGAAACTAGAGCTCAAGCGATGGCCAATGAAAGGATGGACAAACTTGAAGAATCCATGCAATCCCTCAACAATCAGCTTAACGGACTATGTATCTAGGTCCAGCAATTAATCCCGAAGGGCAAGGAGCAAGCCCACGAGGAGGCGTATAATGGCAATGAATACAATGAGGGTGAGTCTAGCCACTCTCCTCACGTCTGGCACACCCACCCACAACCCAGTCAGCGACCTCCTAAGTTGGATATGCATAAATTTGATGGTTCTCACCCGTCGGCATGGATAGCACAAATGGAGCAGTATTTCAAACTGAATCGCATCTTAGATGATGCGACTCAGCTTATGTTGGGGAGCATGTACTTGGACAATGAAAGGTGGCAATGGTGGGAATGGCATCAACGTTGCAATGGACCTTTTAGGACTTGGACCCAATTTACAAAAGGTCTTCAAGATCGCTTTGAACAGGAAACCTCTCTTTTGGGTCGTCTTACTAAGCTCTAACAAACGGGTACAGTGGATGAATATATTACAGCTTTTGAAGCCTTAGCCTTCCGCACTTGGGGTCTCTCAGATGTGTTCTACACGGAATGTTTTATCAGCAGTCTTAAAGAAGCCATCAAAGCTCAAGTCTTACTGCACCACCCTCCCACATGGATAGAGGCTTGCAAGGTAGCCCGTAACATGGAACGTGCATTAGCAGCCCAATACAGTCGCCCAAATTTCTCCACTAAAGGTCGCCCCCCACAAGCTCACAACACGACTCAAACACTTAAGGTCCAAAAGGTGTCACCTGCGGAAATGGCCGAAAGAAGAAAGCAAGGACTACGTTACTACTGTGATGAAAAATACTCCCCAGGTCATAAATGCAAGGAGCCCAAATTTTTTCAAATAGATGCCACTGACTACAGCTCAACAGAGGAAGATCCACCACTTGAGGAACATGAGGCGCTAGAAGAAGACAACCAAAAGGACAATGTCTCTGACGAACCAGTTATTTCGTTGCATGCGTTGGCAGGGATTTCTTCCCCTCAAACTCTCAAAATCAGAGGTTTTCTTAAACATCGCCCAGTAGTAGTCTTGATTGATAGTGGAAGTACACATAATTTCATCCATCAAAAAGTCGAAGAAGCAGTGTATTGTTTTGTACGAGCAGTTTCTAACTTCCAAGTCCAAATTGCGGATGGGGGCACAATGAAATGTGAAGGCCGCTGTGAAAATGTCAAACTTCAAATGGGGGATTATCAGTTGAAAACCCACATGTTTTCCATACACATGGGGGGTTGTGACATTGTCCTCGGCGCTGAATGGCTCCGCACTCTTGGGCCAATCACAATGGATTTCCAGGAGTTATATATGAGTTTTAAGCAGAACAACTCCACACATACCCTTCGTGGACTCCAGGCGGGAGCCCCCTCTATCATCAGCGTGCACAGGATGGAAAAATTGTTAAAAAAGGGCCATCATGGAGTGGTAGCTCAATTTAATGCCATCCAGGTAGTCGAAACCAAGTCTCTGCCAATTCATCCTGAGATGCAACAGATTTTAAATAACCATCTGCCGGTCTTTGACAAGCCTCATGAGCTTCCACCCTCGCGAGGGGAACATGATCATAGCATCACCTTGGTTCCAGGGGCCCAACCCCTAAATGTGCGGCCATACAGATATCCGTTCACCCAAAAGAATGATATAGAAAAAATCATCAAGGAACTTTTGGAAGCAGGTGTCAT
Organism: Pinus tabuliformis; assembly: GCA_031772625.1. Classification (NCBI taxonomy): domain Eukaryota; kingdom Viridiplantae; phylum Streptophyta; class Pinopsida; order Pinales; family Pinaceae; genus Pinus; species Pinus tabuliformis. Next base: position 843,649,805 of record CM062809.1, on the reverse strand, counting down.
TCGTCCCAGCATTAGTCCTTATTCATCCCCAGTGGTCATGGTGCTCAAGAAATATGGGGAGTGGCGAATGTGTCCCGACTTCAGGGCCCTCAATAAGTTGACAGTCAAAGATAAATTTCCCATCCCGGTGGTTGACGATTTGCTGGACGAACTCAATGGGGCTCAATTCTTCACTAAGTTGGATCTTCGCTCAGGCTACCACCAAATTTGCATGAAGGAATTCGACATTCCTAAGACTGCTTTCAGAACTCATGAAGGCCATTATGAGTTCCTGGTCATGCCATTTGGTCTTTGTAATGCCCCCTCTACTTTTCAGAGCCTTATGAATCACATTCTCAAACCATATCTCAGGAAATTTGTCCTTGTCTTCTTCGATGACATCCTCATCTATAGTGGCACTTGGGCTGCACATCTTCAGCATGTAGATCTACTCTTGCAACTGCTCCGCAAGCATAAATTATTTGTCAAGATGTCCAAGTGTTCGTTTGGCATGGAAGAAGTTGAGTATTTGGGCCACATTGTGGGGCGTGAAGGTGTCAAGGTGGACCCCAAAAAGATCCAGGCAATGCAAGAATGGCCTCAACCTAAGACCTTGAAGAGCTTGAGAGGATTTTTGGGTCTCACAGGCTATTATCATAAATTTGTCCGCAACTATGGCCGCATAGCGAAGCCCCTCACTCAACTCCTAAAGAAAAATTCCTTCTTCTGGAATGAGGAAGCACAACAGGCATTTACTGCTCTCAAAAACGCCATGTGTTCCACTCCAGTCTTAGCACTACCTGACTTCACCAAGTCCTTTGTCATTGAATGTGATGCTTCGGGGACAGGTATTGGGGCGGTCTTAATGCAGGAAGGGCGACCTTTGGCCTTCACAAGCCAACAACTAAGTGGGAGGAATCTGGGCCAATCTACCTACGAAAAAGAAATGATGGCCATCTTACATGCAGTCGAGACCTGGCGACCTTACTTATTGGGGCGAAGTTTCCAAATCCGCACAGATCATCACAGTCTTAAATATTTTTTGGAGCAACGCCTATCCTCCCCACAACAAAATAAATGGCTAGCCAAAATGCTGGGATATGATTATGAGATCATTTACAAGAAAGGGAAAGACAATAGTGTAGCAAATGCATTATCTCGCCAATTTGAGGAGGAAAGTACTCTGCTAGCAATTTCCCTCCCCATTCTAGAATGGATTGAAGAGGCTCGCAGGGAATGGTTTTCACACCCTGGGCTCTCCCAACTCATTTCTCAATTGCAGGTAGATCCAAATTCCACCAAGGGCTACTCGTGGTAGGATGATATTCTTCTCTACAAGGACAGAGTCGTAATATCACCAACATCCACCCTCAAAAGTCACATTTTGGCAGAATTGCACTCATCTCCCATTGCAGGACATTCGGGCTTTCAAAAGACATATGCTCGCACCAGAAGATCATTTTTTTGGACAGGCATGAAAAAGGACATCCTTACTTTCGTAGCAGAATGCGATGTTTGTCAACGCCACAAAGGGGAAAACGTCAACACACCAGGCACATTACAACCATTGCCCATTCCGGCATCAATTTGGACGGAGGTTTCTATGGATTTCATTACAGGTCTTCCAAAGTCAGGGAACAAGTCAGTCATCATGGTGGTTGTGGACCGACTGTCGAAGTATGCTCATTTCTGTGCCCTACCCCACCCATTTACACCAACTTTGGTTGCTCAATCTTTCATGGATCAGATCTTCAAATTGCATGGCATGCCCACTTCTATTGTGTCCGACCGTGACCCGATCTTCGCCAGTAATTTTTGGCAGGAACTCTTCAGAATACAAGGCACTCAACTAAAACTCAGTACTTCCTATCATCCGCAAACAGATGGTCAAACCGAAGCTGTCAACAAATGTCTAGAAACTTACCTTAGGTGTTTCACTTCAGAAAAGTAACACCTTTGGGTACAGTGGCTACCTCTGGCTGAATGGTGGTACAACACCAACTATCATGCCACCACAAAAATGACTCCCTATGAAGCAGTATATGGTCAACTCCCGCCTTCACCTACTTCGTATCTCAAGGGATGCTCAAAAGTACAAGCAGTGGATCAACTCCTACAACACCGCGCAACCATGCTCGCCCATCTTCGAGAGAATCTTCATCAAGCTCAGAACTGCATGAAGCAACAGGTAGACCAGCATCGCTCAGAGCGCCAATTTCAAGAAGGGGATCAGGTCTTTTTACGGCTCCAACCATATAAGCAAACATCACTCAAAGACAAGGGGTGTCAGAAACTCTCTCCCAAATTCTACGGACCATATCAAGTACTTCAGCGCATTGGAGAAGTGGCCTACAAGTTGGCCTTGCCACCTACTGCAAAAATCCATCCAGTTTTCCATGTCTCATGCCTCAAGAAAGTGATTGGGAACAATTGCAGAATTCAGACCACTCTACCTGAATTGGACGAAGAAGGGTCCATCTGGCTTCAACCCGAACAGGTCCTAGACACATGAGACAAGCAACTGCGCAGCCGCATGATTAAGGAAGTCCTCTTCAAATGGAAAGACACCTCTCCGGAAGATGCAACTTGGGAACCAGCCACTATTCTTCAGCAGTTTCCACAGCTTCAGCCTTGAGGACAAGGCTAGTCTTAAGGGGGAGGGCATGTTAGGGTCCCACCCTAACCCCCTTATTTATGTAATGGGATCACGTCATAGTCAAGAGTCAATAAAGCCCATATTAATAATTGTAAGTGGTTAATCCACAATTAATGACAGAACCACAGTTAGTTGCAAATGGGCCGTAGTATTAGATAGATGGTATTAATAAAACCCACGGTATTGGCCCGTGGTATTGCATGTATGAGTCATATATAAAGGATAGAGACTCCCTGCGAGGAGCATCGTGTCTTATTTTTTAATCGAGCTCTGCTCTATTGGAGGTTTCCCCCTCGAAGAGGCAAGTGAAAATTACTCTCTGAATAATAAAATCATTGCTCTTCTGTGTTCTGGGTATCTTTTCTTCGCATATTCTATATTTGGGTATCATTTTGCAGGTTAAGAGCATAACAGTTGATGCCTTGAAAAATGGATAAATAATTATAGAATATGTTGACCCAAAAATGTCCTAACACATGGGTTTAGCATTTAATGTATACCAATCCTTAACCTCACATGCCATCCAAAAACAAAATGTTGGCAAGATAAGGTAGTGATCTTCTATATTCAACACCTTTTTCTTTTATCAATATTTAATTATGTTTTCCTAGGGTTTATGCTTTCAAATCATCTCATAATTCCTTGATTGTGCATGTTTGGGAATCTTTCCTATGAAATCAAATATGGAAATGGAACTCCATACCTTAGTAATCATATCTTCCACCTTGAACCCAATTTTTCCAATCCTTTAACTGGTGATAATAGAAGTAGAATTCTTGGGGGGGTCTCTACTTACTTTGACTAGGTAATATAGTGCTTAAAATATACTATGGAGAACTGCATTTGAGTTGGAGGAGAGTTAGATAGAACTAAGAAGATGTTTGGTGAGTGTTGGCTTGTTGGGGCCTGACCCAGGTTCGGAGGTGATTTAGCCAAAAAAATCCTGGTACTACTGGACCTTTTGGAAATAGTTTGTAGAGCGGGGACTGAGGTCTCACCTAAAGTAGTATGGGAGGGTGCTAGAACTAGGTTTCCGCACCCTGGAGATGTTTGATGAGTTCAAGTGGTTCGTGGTTCGACCGTGCACACACATCGCTATGCCCACTTACCCATACCTCGCAGCCTGTGATGCTGCCTTCACGCAGCCCTACTCGGGGGTCAAATGCTGTTATTACCTAAGTCCTTACTAGTATTTCACCATTAGTTGATTAACTTAGCTTACTTGCATGTGTAAAGTATACTTAGCAATATAAATCATTCATACAAGTGCGCACAGTAAATAAATAGTGTAATTGCAATTCATATCAATAGATAATAACCCAAGAACAGATACACGGAATTAAGGTAAAACTTCTCTTTATTATTCTCTTCCTTCGGTTACAGACTCGACTCCGCCCTGCGCACTCAGTTGCAGGGGTCCGCACACTCAACTACGGACAACTAGGCCTTTACGCACTCAGCTGCAAAGCCTTCTCCTACTCTACAACCCAAGACACACTTTACACTTGCTTAGTGCTTCTACTTCTCTATGTCATACTTTGCTCTTCTTAACTATCTTTTACACTTAGAGCCTCGCTCTATTTATACAATCCCATGGTTCGTAGACCATGGGTAGGCCGACATTACATTACAAACTAGGGCAGACAACCCTATGACTCTAACATACTTCCGCACCCGCAATTCACTGGGCTTTACAACATTATTCGGTCAAAACATGGGCTTTGAGCCCCAAAACATGCTTCGGGGGGGATTCCATGCATGGGCATGGAATTGGAATCCCCCCTGAAGCATGTTTTGGGGCACAAAGCCCATGTTTTGACTGAATAATGTTGTAAAGCCCTGCGAATTGTGGGCGCAAAAGTATGTTAGATTCATAGGGTTGTCTTCCCTAGTTTGTAATGTAATGTTGGCCTACCCATGGTCCACGGACCATGGGATTGTATAAATAGAGCGAGGCTCTAAGTGTAAAAGATAGTTAAGAAGAGCGAAGTATGAGATAGAGAAGTAGAAGCACAGAGCAAGTGTAAAGTGTGTCTTGGGTCGTAGAGTAGGAGAAGGCTTTGCACTTGAGTGCGTAGAGGCCTAGTTGTCCGCAGCTGAGTGCACGGACCCCTGTAGCTATGTGCACAAGGCAGAGTCGAGTTTGTAACCAAAGGAAGAGAATAATAAAGAGAAGTTTTATCTTAATTTCGTGTATCTGTTCTTGGGTTATTATCTATTGACATGAATTGCAATTACACTGTTTATTTACTACGCGCACTTGTATGAATGATTTATATTGCTAAGTATACTTTACACATGCAAGTAAGCTAAGCTAATCAACTAATGGTGAAATACTAGTAAGGACTTAGGTAATAACAACGTGCAGCCCTCGAGTAGGGTTGCACGAAGGTAGCATCACAAGCTGCGAGGTACGGGTAAGTCCGCGTAGTGACGTGCGCGTAGGGTCGAACCACGAACCACTTGAACTCATCAGGCATCTCAAGGGTGCGGAAACCTAGTTCTAGCACCCTCCCATACTACTTCGAGTGAGACTTCAGTCCATGCTCCACGAACTGTTGCCGAAAGGGCCAGTAGTACCGAGATTTGTTTGGCTAAATCACCTTCGAACCTGGGTCAGGCCCCAACAAGCCAACAAATGGTTCCGTTGCTAGGAGATTTAACCCTATGACTCTATCAAATTTTTCAGTTATATGTGGATTTGTTGGACTCCCAAGCTAGGATCTTGTATTGCGATCTCATGCAGTCTCATTGCAATCTCCAAAGCTTTGGCCTGGGTGGATAACTTCTGCTACGAAAACGCCATCCTTAGATGTGGCATTAGTGACAGGACAAACCATGTGCAGTGTTTCCCATCTGTTAAGGTCACGTTGGCTTTGCGAATCATACCCTTCAGTCTCTGATCCAGCTCCCAGGCTTAGGTAATGTCTGTTATTACCTAACTCCTTTCTAGTATAATTTTCACAGAAGCACATGGGGGCACTGCAAGAGGACACTATGTAGGACGGGCGACTGCATAGAATATTCTCCGCGTAGGGTTGTGGTGGCCAACCTTGCACCAGGATTCGAAAGCACATTGTAAAACCTGCGATATATGTCAAAGGACTAGAAAACCATCACGGAGGGACGAGATGCCATTAAATCCACAAATAACACTGCAGTCGTTCGAGAAATGGGACATCTACTTTGTGGGACCGATCAAACCTCAAGGAAAAACGGGCGCATGCTACATCATCACCGCGACGAAGTACCTGACATGATGGGCGGAAGCACAACCGGTCAAAGACTGCATGTCCTCTACGGCTGTGAAGTTCTTGTTCGAAAATGTGTTGACTCGATTTGGTTGTCTGAAAATCTTAATGAGGGATCGCGGAACACATTTCCTAAACGAAACCATCAGCACGCTCATAGAAGAATTCCAGGTGTATCATCAGAAAAGTACACCATACCACCCACAAGCCAATGGGAATGTAGAAGCCTTCAACAAAATACTGGAGACTGCGCTGACCAAAGTGTGAAACGCGCAGTGAAGTGATTGGGACCTACGAGTACCTGTAGTACTATGGGCTTACAGGACAACGTGCAAGAAACTAACCGGACAAACACCTTTCTGGTTAGTTTATGGCATGGAAGCTATCATGCCGATGGAATATATTGTACCTAGTCTGAACATAGTAGCACTCATAGGGATGACGGACCGCGAAGCTTTGGAGGAGAGGCTTGCGCAATTGGAAGAACTTGAGGAAGAACAGTTCTTGGCTGGGTTTCATCAACAGGTACAAAAGCAGTGTGAAAAAGCCTGACACGACCGCCATATCAAGTTGCGCACCTTCAAGGTAAATGACTTAGTGTTGTTGTATGATAGTAAGTTTGAAAAATTTCTGGGAAAATTCAAAATGCATTGGCTGGGACCATATGTGGTTAAGGAGGTCACAGATGGAGGCGTGGTCCAGCTAGTCAAACTAAATGGAGAACCCTTCCCAGGCAAAGTAAATGGCGTCTGCTTGAAGCCTTACACGAGTGGGTCGACTATCTGACTAGCCGGCCAAAGCACAGTCTTCGCGCTTTGAGGAGCTGGACAAAGGCGCGGGACTATAAACATATGCAACAGATGCTGGTACAGATGTAGGGAAACAATTCAGACACGGAGGTCTCAGAATAGCGGATGCAATAGATCCGACAAGCAATGGCGCAATGTGCTGCCAACATCAACAAAATTCGAGGACAGTTGGAGGAACTCCGTGCCAAGATCACCGCGTTGACAGAGTGACTCGAGGGCGAGTCACGATGTTTGTGTTGGGGGCCTGTTGGGCATGGAATCCTCCCCGAAGCATGTTTTGGGGCTCAAAGCCCATGTTTTGACCGAATAATGTTGTAAAGCCCTATGAATTGCTGGCATGGAAGTATGTTAGAGTCATAGGGTTGTCTGCCCTAGTTTGTAATGTAATGTCAGCCTACCCATGGTCCGCGGACCATGGGATTGTATAAATAGAGCGAGGCTCTAAGTGTAAAAGATAGTTAAGAAGAGCGAAGTATGAGATAGAGAAGTAGAAGCATAGAGCAAGTGTAAAGTGTGTCTTGGGTCGTAGAGTAGGAGAAGGCTCTGCAGTTGAGTGCGCAGAGGCCTAATTGTCCGCAGCTGAGTGTGCAGGGCGGAGTCAAGTCTGTAACTGAAGGAAGAGAATAATAAAGAGAAGTTTTATCTTAATTCTGTGTATCTGTTCTTGGGTTACTATCTGTTGATATGAATTGCAATTACATTGTTTATTTACTGCGCGCACTTGTATGAATGATTTATATTGCTAAGTATACTTTACACATGCAAGTAAGCTAAGCTAATCAACTAATGGTGAAATACTAGTAAGGAGTTGGGTAATAACAGCACTCGACCCCTGAGTAGGGTTGCGCGAAGGCAGCATCACAGGCTGCGAGGAATGGGTAAGTGCATGTAGTGATGTGTGTGCAGGGTCGAACCATGAACCACTTGAACTCATCAGACATCTCGAGGGTGCAAAAACCTAGTTCTAGCACCCTCCCATACTAATTCGGGTGAGAACTTAGTCTGCTCTCCGTAGACTGTTGCCGAAAGGGCTAGTAGTACCGTGATTTTTTTGGCTAAATCACCTAAGAACCTAGGTCAGGCCCCAACAAGCCAACCATGAGGTGACAATGGTTCCCTATTATATATGGATAGACAAAAAGTGAAACTGATGCTCAAGGATGGAAGGTTTAAAAAACTCACTAGAGTTTTATACATGTTATGGTAAGCTAGAGAGCGAAAGCTAGAAACCTAATATATATAAGCATAATAAGCAATATAGGTTTATCCAATGTGTTCGGAAAGGAAGCTTATAGTATTGTTTGGGGAAAATTGATATTATCAAGCAAAGGTTAGACCAGAACTCTATACAAGCGATTGGGAAACACTATCAATGACAGATGTAATAGTTCCATTATTCCTAAGGGTGGATATGAAGAAGTAAAAACCCTTGTTATATTTGGAGAAAAGGTGATGACGAGGAATAAAAAACTAGGGCATATTGGAGAGAAGGGGAACCAAGCACTACATAATAAAGGTATGGCTAAAGGTATGTTTGATTGCATTGTAGATCATGATTTCTATAAACATTCTAATTATGGTAAACAAATTCTATAAGATTCTCAATAGGTTCTACAATGGATAAGGGAATTGTAGATTAAGAAAATAGTTATGTTTTTTGACCTATTCCTATTCTATCGCTAGGAAAATATGTGTACTATATCTTATTCATAGATGAATTCTCCATGAATACATACATTTATTTCCTCTGGAAGAAATCTGTTGTTTTTGAAAAACTCTATGAATTCAAGGTCCTAGTGAAAATTTTGAATGAGAATAAAATCAAGTTGTTGAAGACAAACAACGGAAATGAATTTTATGGGAATGGTTTAGAGGAATTTTGTAAGCAGTGTTGTATAGCAAGGTAGAATATTACACCATACAAAAGTCACCAAAAATGGGTTGAAGAAAGGATGAATATGACACTAATGAGAAAGCATGGAACATGCTCAATAGTGCTGGAGTACGATAGGAATTCTTGGCAATGAAGTGTGTATTGTGTGTTACCTAGAAAATGGATCACCCCCGTTTACATTGGTTGACAAGACTCTTAATGAGACATGGACTAGTAAGAAACTCTCTCTTAAACATCTTATTTTTTTGTCTTTGATTCTTATGTATACATTCCAAAGGAAAATAGGAGTAAGTTGGACAATAAAGCTCGAAAGTGCATCTTTATTTGTTAGAGGATAATTTAAAAGGTTATAAACTTTAGAATCTAGAAAATAGGAAGGTGTTTTATATCTAAGACGTTATCTGTAGGGACCTCAAGGATGTTTTCAAATAGGAAGTCCTGTTGAGGGTAAAGGAACTAGAGGTGGTGGAATTCAAGTTGCAGTATGAAAAGTCGAACCAAGTAGAGGATCATGATTAAGAAGAAGAGGAATGAGATACTTCTGTATTGAGGAGATCAATTTGGGAAAGAATGGAAGCAAAAAATTATATACACCCAATATTCATTATAGTTTTTTTTGTCTATTATTAATGATGATACTAAGATACTAGGGAGGCAGTGAATTTGGAGGATGGTAAACTATTGAAAGTTTCCATGGTTAATGAGATGGAAGCCTTGGAAAGGAATGAGGTTTGTAATCTAGTTTAGTTGAAAATTAGATGAAAACACAAGGAAACAAATGAGTGGTTAATAAGAGTTTCAATATAGAAGGTAAAGTGAAAAATACAAATAACTATTAGTAGAAAAAGGTTATTCCTAACTAGAAAAAATTCACTTTGGTGATTTTTTTCTCTTTTTGGTAAGTTAACTTCTATTAGATTTATTTTACTAGTGCTACTACTTTTGATCTTTAAGTCACATGGATCGATATGAAAGAAAACATTCCCACATGGGATTCTAGAGGAAGAAATCTACATGAAACAACTAGATGGTTTTATAGTTAAAGATAAGAAAGCACTAGTTTTCAACCTAACAAAGTCCCTGTATGGGTTAAAAACATCTCCAAGGATGTGGAATTAAAAATTTGAAGCTTTTATATTGAGACATGGTTTTACAAAGTGTATTTCAAATCAATAGGCAATCATAATGTGTATTTCAAATCAATAGGTAATCATAATGTGTATTTCAAATAAATAGGTGAACATTTTATTTATTTAGTATTGTATGCATATAACAATGCCACCCCACATTTGCCCCGATTCACAAGCTCGTTATGGTAAACATGATACTAGTGTCACTATGATATGACCCAACCTCAAAGTTCTAGTTATGGAAGTGGGATTTTCAATCTGACCGCAAACTAACATCCCTCAGAGACCAGAGACCAGAGACCACTCAAGAGGTTGCAAACCACCCCAGGTGGTCAATCCATGAGCCAAAACTCTGTTTAACTAGTGAAACTCCCCAACTGCATGCACAACACAAAATCAGTGTGGTTACGAGGTCCCAACCACATGCATAGGCCTGCCTCCATGCAATTATGACCTGAAATCTTGTGTTCAGTGCCAACAATTTTGAGATCCAAGTGACTTTTCCATGCCCACCACTAGACCACTGCCTAGAACTACTTTTAACTTTCTAGAGTGTAATCAAAGGTAATCACAATGCTAATCAATTGGAGCTCAATAAATAACTTGAGCTAGAAAATCTTGATCCATAATAGACATTTCGTCAAACATATGGTAAAAATCTAAGTTACAGTTCATGGATACATATCTAATCATAAGAGTCTATACTTCATTTGAGAATCACCAAGAAGACTCCAAGCCCTCTCTAACTAGCTGTAATAACACTTGTTAGTTCATGGATTCATCACCCATACAATAGCTTATCAAAACATGTTTAGGGACATATATATTTTACATCATGTAACCAACATATAAACAAAATGTAAACCATGGAAAGTCAACCATAAAATAACCAACATAATCAATACAAATTCTCATATATCACATAGGAAAGGATCTCATATTAACATATGAAAATACCAACTAAGTCGGAGACTTCCACGTACCACCCAAACATAGATTAGGCTGAGCCAAATATCTCTTTTAGCTAATGACCCTCATGCCATATTCCCAGCATGAATGTGGGATCTCGTGGGTTAAACCAAAATTAAACCAACTAGGGCTTTGAGAGGCCAAATCACCTCAACCCTCAATCACAGTGATTTTAACTATGTGGTCTAGAAATCACTAACATCAACTAGAATGGTCTCTACCCAAGTTGTCCAGGGCTCTAGGAACCAGTAACTCTACCCACATCCTTCCAGGTCTAGAGAATTTGTTTCAACCGCGACTCTAGGGACTACTAACTCAACCCATAAGGCTCTACAACATTTTACCCAACTTGCGACTCCAGGAACTAATAACTCAACCAAAGCTATTCTAGGGATTCCACAACGTTTCTTCCAACCCAAAATCATAGGGAAATTGAGTACCAATTAGAAAAAACAATTGGGAAACCCACAACACCATGGATATCCAGGAAATGGCAAGGCAAGGATGAAATCACAGTTAATCCAGGCAAATATCCATTCCAATGACAACACGTAACCAAGCAACCACATGCATATAACATGCATCCAAAAACCACCAAGGAGAATACACATGCAACCTGTTACCTGCAAAGTAATCCTACTGTAGTTGTTGATCCAAATATTTTCTCACACTTCCTTGTTTTACTTTTCCTTCTTTCTCCAATCCAAGTGAATTCTAGAATGTTCCAAGCATGCTCCAAGGAGGCTCTAAGTGTGCTAGAGTATGAGAGAATGAGAGAATGAAAGGAGAGTTCAACTGAAAACTATCAAAACGCTAGCCAAAAACTATTTCTCTGAAGTATTTTTATCATTAATGCCCCTATTTTATTAATTTTCCTTCGTTTTTCCTCAATTTTCCCTTGCATGCAATTTTGTGTCTCTTAACCATAGATGATTATCTACCATCAATACACTCCCACAGGCTCCCATCTATTTGGAACACATTTGAAATTTTGAATCCATGGATTCGATTCAGACGAGTGGAGGAGAATGCCAATCGTAAGGTGTTTCATCGTAAGTGGGTGTATGTCAATTGTTTGGTGATTTAGGATTGAATGCGACCACACTTCACAAGCTAGAGAAAACATTATATTGGAAAAAGTTACATTATAAACTAAATTATAAATCATCAATTTTATTGTGATAAGGAAATGGACATGTGGGCATGTTTCGTAATTCAATGAGTCTTCCTAGGAAGATGACATGTTTCAAAATAGGTTATGCACGAATCTATTTTTCATTAATCATTATATGTGGTCAATTACTAATGGTATAGTAAGTTTTTAATCATAATTTGATCAAAAAAATAATTTAAATATGGTGTAAACACCCGATTTAGATATGCAAGGAAGTTATAACTTTCAATTTCATTCATTGATGGAGTGGGGATGATGAGAATATACTGGCACCTTTCAATTTAGACAATGAGATAAAAAGGATTAATTAGAAAAATTATTAAAATGATCAATTCCAATAATGGGCACCTATCCTATAACAAAGTTAACCATAACATTTTATTTTTATTTTTATAAATTGTGATATGTATGCAGATATATGGGAATGAAGATTCTTAAAGAAGAGACACTCACAATGCTTGATATAATATTAATGTGGTTGCCTTATTTAAGATTGTGGAAAGTTTTGTGAGGTGTAGTCATTGTTGATTTGGTTTGGTCATGGGTTTGGTAGTAGGTCGATATAAAGTTGAAAAGTTAGTAGCAAGCTTGTGCAAAAGTCTATATTTTTGATGTAAGTAATGGTGAGATTACATAACTTTACTCTTGGATGGGATGCTATCATTTTCACTTTAATCTTGACGTTATAGAAAATCTATTTTATTTATTGTTTTTTCAAGATTTTCATAAATTAATGTTGACGTAATCTTTACTATGTGTGTTATTGGCTCGTATGAAGAGATTATTGGTTTTAATTTTCAAATATTTACTAATGTTGAATTTTTTTCCCCTTGGAAAAATTGTAATTTTAATTATTGAAGGAAAATTACATGTTGTAGATGTTATTCGCATATGCAGTATGAGAGGCTATGTGCTTGTCAAGTAAGAGAAATACAAAAAAGAAGCTCTCCGCACAGGGAGGCTCTGCCTTCAGTAGTGTTCATAATAAAGTTATCAAAAAAATACTCTACGCAGAGAGTATATATGTCTGTAAATACAACTCGTAATATATAAACATGAAAATATTAACAAAAAGCAAAAAACCAGGCTCTTGCTGAGCCTAATATGTATAGTCCGTGAATAGGCGATGGTAAAACTAGTAGTGTGCTCCATCCCTCTGCTCCTGAATCAGCCATGAGCCATGAGACCTGACTGCTGCCTCCTTGAATAGCTGATCGACAAGTGCGTTGCGTTCCTTGTAGATATGACCACAAGCAAAGTTGTCAAAAAAAGAGGTGAGTCTATGGGCCTCATCCGGGATGGGCCTCAGAGTGTAAGTATAACAGTGTGATGTTTTGTTAATCCAATTGCATATAATTTTTGAGTCCCCAAATAGTTGTAGATTTCTGCAATGTTTTTCTAATGCAAATCGAATGAGATGTGTGGCAGTAATAAGCTCTACAAAACTGTTTGTGCCCCCACCCAGCCCCATTTAGATTTGGAAGTGATGCATATCTGAAAGATATAGGATGGCACCACCCCCACACCCAACTTCTTATGCAGATCCGTCAAAATATGCCCATGGCTGGGAGTGGTCAATGTTCTCCGGGGCAATATGCCTGGGGGAAGGATTGTCATCGTCTTCAGGAATGTTACTATAGTCTGCCAGAAGTTGAGCAGAGATGGAGGGCCAGTGAGGAATGGTATCCTGAAAATGTGTCGATTACGAGCAATCCAGATTTCCCAAAATATAAGGAGGGGAATATTCCTAGCCTTTGTCAGGGTTGCAGAAGTCCACCATGTGGTCTAAGCTTCCCTAACAGACAGGCCCCACCATGTGCACTGGGAGGGGATGATCAAGAGGATAGAATTCCAGAGGTCTATAGTGATAGGGCAGGTGAGAAAGAGGTGGTCTGTGGATTCTGAGCTGTCTTTACATAAACTGCACCGAAAAGGTCCACGTTGGCCTCTCTTGATAAGATTGTCACCTGTGGGAGCCTTGTTTTTCATAATTGACCACATGGGTAATCTGGTTCTAGGGGGCGCTTTAAGTTTCCACATACTTTTCCACCATTGTTCTATAGACTGTGGTCTATGGTTGCTTGCTAAACAGAGATAACCCTCTTTGGGGGAGTAACGCCCATTTTTTTCATGCACCCAAATAATTGTGTCCTCCCCTTCTACGATTATGATGTGTAATTTAGTTAAAGTAGCTGTGTAGTGTGCCCAATAATGATGCCACTGTTGAGGGATGTGCAGGCTGCGGGCGGATTTCTAGGCCCGGTGAAGAAAGGTGGAGTGATCCATATTTGTAACGTGGCTGATATGAGTGATGCCAAAGTTGGCAAGGAGGAGCTTGAGTTCTTCTAGTAGCTTTTGGTCATTATCGCACCCAATCCATGGGTCTAGCCCGATGCATACAGGTGTGCCTGCTTGTATTCTCCAGGTGAGTCCTTCTCGGATGAGTGGAAAAGAGTTAAGCACTACTTTCTAGATGACCGAGATCCTTGTTTTATTCCAGCTTGTCTATCTGAGCCAGTCCATCAGATTTAGGGGAGCTATGTATTTAGAGGAAGCCACCATAGTCTAGAGGCTATTTGATGTGATCAATTGCCATCCTAACTTGGCCGTCAGAGCGGAGGAGAAATCTTCCAGTTTTTTTATACCCCACACTCCCCATTTCTTTGGGAGTGTAGGAAACTCCCATTTTTCCCATGCAAATATCCTACCTATTTGTTTGCCTTTCCAGAGGAACCTGCAACATAGATTTTGTATTCTAGTGAGGATTACTCTAGGTATCCATGCTAGGGACATCCAATACACCAGGGTGGCTTCAAGGACAACTTTGATGAGTACTAGTATTTTGGCCCTGGAGAGGTACTTATGGTACCAGATATTAAGTCTTCTTTTGAACTTTGAGATTAACCATGTCCAGTCTGCTATTTTGTAGCCATGGGGCTTCAGCCTGTAACCTAGATATCTAAGTCCGTCCTCCAACTGTAGGAGGGTGAAGGGGAACCGGTGAAGAGAAAACTATATCTCATGAGGGGTGCATCCTATAGCTGTGATGGTGGATCTAGAGTTATTTATGACCATGCCTGTAGTAGTTTGAAAAAAGGAGATGGTGTTCTATAAGGTAGTCAAGTCCCCTATTCCACCATTGAGGAAGATCAACACATCATCCACGAAAAGTAAATGAGTTATTATGCATCTGTCAGTGATCTTGATTCCCATGAGTCTTCCCCTACTATGTACTTCTTTTATAAGTCTACTAAGCCCATCCATAACCAGAAAAAAAGTAAGGGGGACAGGGGGCACCCCTGCCTGAGGCCTCTTTCAGAGTGAAAGAAAGGTGATGTCACTCCATTGACCAAGACACTAAAATAAATGTTTGTAATGCAACACATGATCCATTTTATAAACTCATATGGGAACCCTAAATGAGTTAGAAGCATTCGGA
Source organism: Pinus tabuliformis (assembly GCA_031772625.1). Taxonomy (NCBI): domain Eukaryota; kingdom Viridiplantae; phylum Streptophyta; class Pinopsida; order Pinales; family Pinaceae; genus Pinus; species Pinus tabuliformis. The sequence goes on along the minus strand of CM062809.1, from coordinate 843,634,504 downwards.
GGTATAACCAACTTACCCGATCAAAGGCCTTTGAGAGGTCTGCCTTTAGGATCATACCTTTAATCTTCTTCATCTGTATGGAGTGCATCACTTCTTGTGTAGTACCAACCGCTTCATGAATCTGTTGATCCTAGAGAAAGGAAAATTGTTCAGAGGAGATTTGGGTGGAAAGAATGGGTCAGAGGTGGTTTGCTATGATTTTAGCAATGATTTTATAAATACAATTGCACAGGGAGATGGGGTTGAAGTCATCAAAGGAGGACAGGTTATCTGATTTGGAGATGAGGGCGATGAAAGTGGAATTGATGGCCCCATGCATTTGACCAGTGAACCAGCAGTCTTCAATGACCTTAAGTAGATCAGATTCTCCAAGGATGTCGAAAAAAGTTGTATATAACTCCACCAACCAACCATCTGTTCCAGAACTCTTATTGCGCTTAAACCATTTCAAGGTAGCATCTAGTTCCCCCATATAGACCTCCCTGTTCAGCTCCATAGCAGTCTCCTGATCTACAAACCGAGGAAAGATTTGTGCTACTCTGATGACTTCAACAAGAGTGGCATTGGGAGGTTCCTGGTAGATCTGCTTCAAGTGAGTTGTGGCCAGAGAGGCTAGTTGCTGGAAGGTATGCATAGCATTCCCCTGCTCATTTGTCAATTGCCATATGGTATTGATTTCTTTTAGGCCATTTTCAAAATTATGGAAAATTTTTGTGTTATCATCTCCCTCCATCAACCATATTGCTACTTCTCAATCTCCAGGTTTCTTCCCGATATTTTAGGATTTTGCCTTTCTTCGATATTAATGCAGTGAGCTTATCCTTATGTTCTCCTGAGGTAAAAACCCCTCCTTGCTCGTTCTCCAAAGCAACAATCTCTGATTCAATGTCCCTTAGGGTTTGTTCTTCTTGTTCTCTCTTATTATGTGCCCAGATTTTAGATAGCCTCTTCAGCTCTTTTAAGTTGTTGACAAAGCCTTCTACTATGTTCCCACCAATAACAGGGGGGTGGGTCTTCTAGAAATCAATTACCAACTGGGTATAGGCGGAATCCTTCAACCAAGCGGAATTGAATTTGAAAGGCACTCTAGTTTTGTTGAGTCCTCCCCTTATGTCAAGGAATATCAGTGAATGGTCTGATATACCACTTGAACCAACCCATTGTCTGTAGATGAAGCCCAAACCCAGTAATCGTTCCTTGATGAGAAATCGATCAAGCCTCCTTGCGAGGTTGTCCTCTCCAATCCTTCTGTTCCTCCATGTAGGTAGGATTTTAGCAGAGGGGATATCAATTAGGTTGTGGTTCTCCATGATATTTTCAAAGAATGTAGATAGGGGGTTAACCTGGGCATGATATCCCCATGATTCCGAGAACCCCATAGAGAAGTTTAGGTCCCCTCCCAGGATGATGTTGTCTGATTGCAAGAGATTAGAGGTCAATAATTGTTCCCAGAATACTTCACGGTGTTGACAAGGCCCATACACATTAACAAGTCTGATATCTGTGCCCAGTTCATATGAGAAAATGTTTGCCCCTATGTGTCCAATGCCTCCCCAAATGTTACACATCTTGATAGTGCAGGAGTTGTAACCCAAGGTTATGCCACCTGAGCGACCATTTACATCAAGGGCTTGGAACGACCAACCCGTGAGCACGTATTCAAGGAGGTGAGAAATAGCTTCAGCAAGGCCCAGGGTTTCTTGTAAAAAAACAACGTCAATGTGTTCGGACTTAAGAAGTCTTTGCAAAGCTAGTTGTTTCTCAGGGCTAGCTTGCTGGCATTATGATCCATGTGTTGTACTTGATGGAAACCCACTTGTAGCAGAACAACTCACTTGTATATGGTAACTAGATGAATCTACGTGAGAGATATCAGATGTGACACAATGCATGGCAGTTGTGTTTACAAATGTGAAAAAATGCAGGGCAGTTCAAAGGAATCATTTCAGAAGTAATATGGAAAATTACAGTGTAATAGGTCTATTTAGAGGTAACAGGGCACTGGTATAGAAGAACAAGAAGATGGAACTAAGGTCTACTAATCAGAATAAAGAAGGTAAAGGAAAAGGTTGATGTAAATCAGTTTAAGAAGTATATGTAGGTCCACTTAGTCCAAAAAACGTATACACGTTGGTCCACAAAGCAAAAAGAGCGTATACGTATACATGCACTCCCACAGGAGGAAAAACACATACATGTTGGAAAACCAAGATTTTGGTCTGAGGTATTTGGAACAAGGTATTTTGGTCCAAGGTATTTGGTTCGAGGTATTGATCCTAGGTATTTGGTCCAAGGTATTGGTCCTAAGTGGTTTTGGTCCAAGGTATTGAGAAAGGCCTAAAACTATATAAGGAGGAGAGGATCATTAGGCCAAGTGATGCAGGGGCATTCAACCCAAGGAAAATCATTGTATTTTAGTAGACATAGGGGGGTCATGTATTTTAAGGAAGTTGGGTTCCTAAGTCTCAAATTAATGTAATATTTAGGCTTTTGAGTGCATAGAATAGGAATTAATTAGATAATGTGACATATCTTGTAAATGCTCTCGAATAATGGAGAACATGAGTGGTTAGTAATGAAAAAAGAGTTAGAAGTCAATTATAACTCTTAAAGTAGTTCATGATTCAAGGAACTAGAGAGAGTTCTTAGGAATTAAATGAAGTTAGAAGTGGACATAGAGGATAGAGGACATTTAGGAGTCAGTTCAGTAGATCTAGGATTTGAACCAGAATTAGTTCAAAGAACCTTTCTGGTATAAATGTAAGCCTACGGGCAGAGTAGAAAAAGAGGCCACTGATAGTTGAAGATCGGGCCTGTGCGAGACACAAAGTCTTGAATGTAATCATTTGTTTATACTTATGTATATAGAGGTTTATTCCTAGCTGTGTAACTGTGTGAAAGAAGTATTTATGAATGAATTACATGTGAATTCGTAGGTTCTGTAATAAGGTTGCAGGCAGAATTCTGAAGGATACGCAGAGGAGAAGAACAATTCGGAGGAATCGTAATGGATCACTGAATCCACTTGAAGGATCGAGAAATGGTCTGAAGTGACATCGATCAAAAGAACATGCGAAGTTAACCCAGGAGGAAGAGTGCGCAGCGAAATAGCAGAAGACCAGAACCTTTTGAAGAACCGAACCACAGAGAAAAATTGAAGAAACAGCGTAAAAACCAAGTAAAAAGGGATGAACAGAGAAGTGAAGTGTTAGTACACAGCAACCGTTGGATCTTATAGATCAACGGTCCAGATCATGCCGCATGAGGTAGTGTTGAAATATCGCATCGGCGAACTTTAACGAAGGAAGGCAGGTTTATAAACTTAAGTGGTATTTCAAGCAACAAAGAAGTGGTAAATGGTATCGAAGGTTAGCCTTCCGATTCCATTCATAACACGCCACGTAGCACCGGAGGAGTGAGGGGAAATTTCTTTATCGGGTGGTTAACCGCCCTGTGTGTTGTCAACCTGAAACAAATGTGAACCATTGGATCTACTAAGAGTAGATCAACAACAGAGGTTTAATATGTAAGTTGGTCGATCGGGGATCGGGGTATGGAAGCGACACGCGATAATGCGAAGGGCAGATGGGTGCAAACCCGATGAAGTTATGAGTGCGGGTTTATAAAGTTTGAAGTCTGACAGTTAATCGCATATCGGATGTGGAGGAGGTGTGTATTCATGTGACCCGCGGAGGAGCAATATCCCGATTGTGATAAAGGTGACCTCGGGAAGTGTGCAGAGGCTGTATAAAGGCAAAAAGGTATGTTTATGTGTATATTTCCTTTGTAAAGGGGTTATAAAGGATTAAGCACCGATAGGAGGATCCTATGTGTAAGTCCACTTATAAATGGGGTTTAAATATATATGCGGGCTTAAGGGTTAATAAAAGGTTAACGAAGGTATATGTGGGGTGATAGAGTTCCGATAGAAGTGAATGAGTCCCGATAGGAAGAATTTAATGAAAGGCTTTAATATAGTCTTTAATGAAGGCTTGAAGGTCGATTTAAGTTCCAATAAGTGGATATTGCCTAAGGTTAGGCAATGATGGGTTTTTAATGAATTATTCCTCAGAGATTGTGAAAGGGGCGTTAACCATTGATGGTTGTAGATTTGACTCCTTAGAGAGTTAATTCCTAGGACAAGTGTGCTTATGCATATTACATGCATACTGTGGGTGTGAGCGGGGGTAACCCATGCATCACCAAGTGTGCAAGTATTGAATATCTTATGAAGTCTTAGATCAAATATGCAGGTTATGGGTTTCTAATGCTTTTCTTGATCTAAACTAAGGATGCACCTATGTGGTTGATGATGGATGATGGATCGGGATCATAAGACTTAAAATGAATTATCATTATGAGGTTTGATCATGGATAATCTAGATCTAAATACTGATGCATATTTTATTCTGTAAATGTTATGATATAGGTGTGACTGCAAAGTTTTAAGTTAATATTTGTAGATCTATACGCTGGTTCGCTTTGGTAAAAGTGCGTATACATGCCGGTTCAACTTTTCCAAGTAGCGTATGCAAAAGAAAAGCTTGATGCTCAGGGATGATCGATCTATCAGATCAATACTATTGTTTTGCTGCTATATTACCGTTGTTTGTCAATGATGTCTTGTTAGATCTGAAAGTAGAACTGAATGTATAAGGAAATTGAGTCTGATTGATTGATTGATTGAAGAAGGAAAGGTGATCCTTTCTATCTGTTTAGAACTCTGTAATATGACAGTAGATCTTCAAAATGTCACTAATTGGTACAGTTTGTGGTTCAGAAGTTTTATGATTCAGTATCTTTAGAGATATACGTAGGTTGGGCTAAAGGAAGTAGCATATAGACACAATTTGGGTTCATCCAAGTAGCATATACACTCTGATGCATAGTTTTTGAGGTTACAGCTGGTTTTGAATGATGATGCAGTGCTCTGGGTTCAGATCTGTGTACTTGTTACAGTGATCTATATGTTCCAGTTGATTGGTTGAATTTGATTAAGTATGAATGAATGGTTGATTCAGTTGTGTCAGAGGTTCAGTGATCGTTTGATTCAGCTGTGTGAGAGGTTCAGCGATTGTTTGATACAGTTGTGTCAGAGGTTCAAAGGTTTCAATGATTGATTGTTTCAGTTATATCAGAGGTTGATTGGGTTTCAGTGATTGGTTGATGCAGATGTATTTGATGGTTGTATTGCAGTGGTAATTGATTTTGAGCTTCAATGTTACTAATGGGTCCAGTATGAAAATTTGATGAAACGTGGCCTTCATATTACAGTATTGTGTACCAGGAGTATCCAGTGTGAAAATTTATGAAATGTGGTCCTTGGAGGAAGGAGAGAAGGTCGTAGCCTTCTGTAGGCCGGTGCCTACGTATTGGTAAACATATCGGCCAGTACAAGAGCCAGGGGGTTGGAGCTCCCTTCCAATAGTAGCTGGAAAATGAGTGAAGGTTGGAGCCTACATACTAGTAAACGGATCGGCTAATACAAGAGCTAGGGGGTTGTAGCTCCCTTCTAGTAGAAGTTGGAGAACGACTGAAGGTTGTAGCCTTCTGCAGGTGGGTTCCTATGTACTGGTATGAGTCTGCATGAGTACAAGATTGTAAATAGATTTTCTTATTAATAAAAGAAGACAGAGGCGACAGTAGCAGGTGGTTTTCACCCACATTGGGTTTCCACCTTAAATCTTGGTGTTCACGTCTATTGCTTATGTGTGATGGTTTATTCTTTTATTACTGTACATGGTTACTGTTTAATGTTTAATAAAGTACTGATGCAATGATTAAATATCAACATATGATGAATTAATTGAATCATAAGTTCACTGGATATATGCTGGCTGCCTTAAGAACAGTTGCGTGCACACGTGAGTTCCCTTCACTGAAGTAGTGTATATAAATCTGATTATGGAAATGGAAAAGTTATTGATTTCTAAATACTGATTCACCCCCCCAGTATTATTCACAACAATTGGTATCAGAGTAGGTCCTTTGGTAGAATCTTGATTGCTTGAAGGAGATCCGTAGAAACAATGGGAAGGAAGCTAAAGAAGAAAGCACCTCAAAAGAAGAAGGCATCTCAAAGGAATTGTGACAGTGGGAGAGACGATTGGGGATTATGTGGAAGCAACTCTTCAGATTCAGAATCACCTTAGAATGAAGATGAACAAGCAAAAGAATTATCAGGTATGAATTTGTTGTCCTCTGGTGATACATTTCTCTGTTCATTTGAAGATAATGAAAGTGATAGCGAAACAACTGAATTTTCTCTTATGGGTGAAAGAGAAAGAAATCAAATAGAGGCAGAATTTAAAAGGCTCACAGATATAATTAGAGATCAAAAAGATCTAATTGATAAAAGGGAATGTTCCTACAAAGAAGAAGTTACCAGATTAAAATATCAGTTGGAGGAAGGAAACAAGGTAAGGAAGCAGTACAAGGAAAAGGAAGATCAATGTCAAAAGCTGCAGGATGAAGTGACATCATTAAGAAATGAAGTAAGTGAAAAGAGTACAACAATCAAGAGACTTAAAGATAGATCCAGTTACTATGAAAGTCTTGAAGCTAAGATCCTCTCTCTAAAAGAAGATCTTGAAAAATCAAATAAGCAGAATGAAGAACTACTCCAAGCATTTGAAGAACAAGAAAACAAAGTTCTCAAATTAAGGCAACAAGTGGAAGAAGGAAGAAAAGCTAAAGAAATCATGAAGAAGCAGTATCTTGAAAAGGAAGAGCAATATCAGGTTGAGGTAAATATCTTAAAAGGTAAATTAGAAGAAAAGGATAAACTTTTACGATTTCAAGATAGTACTAATATTTTGGATGATATTCTTAGTAGTCAAAGGTCTCCTACCATTAAATATGGTCTTGGTTTTCATGAAGCTATTAAAGGAGAATCTAGCTCACAAACTGAAGCAAAGAAATCTAGTGCAAAATATGAAATGCTCAACAAGGAGATAAGAGGTCAACCCCATCAACAACCAAGTCTTCAAAGAAAATCATTTACTCCTAACTATTGAAGTGATAATCAGTTCTTTCCTCTGATGAATAATGTTGAATGTTTTATATGTCATAATTTTGGACATGTTGTATCAAGATGCATAAGTAGAATGGTTCAAGCTAATAACAGTCACATAGAAACATCATCAACTTCCAGGTACTTCAAGGGATATTATTTTTCTTACAATATGTTTGGTCACAAAGCCATTGACTGCTATAGAGGGAATATGAAACATATAAGATGTTATGCTTGTAACAAGTTTGGGCATATAGCAAAATAATGCAGGAGAAAATTTCGACCAACATACCAAAAGGAGAAAGCATCATCACACTTCAAGGTATGGAAGAAGAAGGAAGTACAACCAGAAATATGTGGCACAGCTCAGTATACAGACAGGACAAACTCAAGAGAAACTGAGAGGATGAAATTTCAGTGTTCTAATTCTCATACGCAGTTATCATGAAGACAAGTCGCATATATACACAAGTTCAAAGCTGCATAGTCACGTATATGTTGGTTTGATGAACAGGCTATGGGATAGACTCAGGAAAAGGGGTCTGATATGTTTCAGTCAATTATCAATTATCTTCTCTGTTCTGATTGATGATGATTATAGTCTGTTGATGATATGTAGAAGTGATTTTGACCCTCATAGGTTGTTGATGACCTGATATATAACTAGTTGATGATGATGCCTTGATGATCCTTACTGATATATGCAATGATAAGATCTGATAGTAAATAGTTGGCATAGGTTCAAGGGGAGAATATGCTATGCTTCTAATAAAACATTGTTGGCATTATGTTTAGAAGTCTTTGGTACCTAATGATTCTTATCAATGGTGATGATGCTTATGTGGCTAAAGTGTTTAAATGATACATCATGCTATGTTAAGGTTATGAGTTGCCCATGATGAAATATCAGATGATACTTGTATTGCTTGGGGTTACATAGTTGTTATTCAGATCAGATTTATGGATGATTGTGGATGAATTTTGATGATGCATACAATACATATATGTTTCTTACATGGTGATCTTCATAAGGACAAGGAGAAGTACAAAGCTTGAGTACACAACTTCATTACTTGATGATGAGCCACTCATTTCTTTTATCCTTGTGTCATCATGCCTTCAAAGATGCATAAAGTTCATATGGTGTAGTTATGATGCAGGATAGTTCTTGGCTCTCACATGGTTGAAGATTGTTATTGTTGATGGTATCAAGAAAGCTTAACAAATGACCATGGGCTTGTTAGTGTTAGTATCTTCACACTTCCATCAGTGATCAAATTGCTCTTTTGCACGCATATTAGGTGTCTCATCTGATCAGCTGCATTCCATTAGGTCATGGATCAACTGATGGTAGTGGCTTCATGTCAATTTCCCTCATGATATTCACATGCTGACCTATTTTCACATTTTTAGGTCATTTACTATCATCTTGTTTCATTTCATTGACAAAAATCAGTTTTAGGGTTTTAGTCTCATTAGGTCTAGGGTTTGTAATCATGGTCATCCAAAATTGAATAAAAGGTCAGCAGGCACATGTGGAGAATTAATAAGTTCATAAGTATCATAAATTTACTGTTGATATGCTCAATAATTTATTTTTTTTAACCTCAAAACTCTGTTTTGAGGTGAAAACAGAGTTTTTTTCATTTTATGTACAAATTTCATGTAATTTAAGTGTTTCTATATGTAATAAGTTCAGCGGTTGCTCTTGGTCACCTTGCCAACTCCAACCACTTCAAAAACAAAAGCACCAATGCATCAGTCCATCAAATGGTCAAGAAAAGTCAAACTTCAAATGAAACACAGAGTTTTTGAGAAAAAGTGACTAAGACTTTATAAAAGTGGGTTTGCAATGAGGGAAAATTAAAGTGCATCCATTTATAAAGTGAATTCATGCTAGCCATTCATTTCATTGTGCAAAACATCTTTGAAGAGCCAAAATCGCGATTTGGAGGGAAATCGAGCAAAGGAGGAAGAAAACACTATTTTTGCAGTAAACTTCCCTGGCATTGCACATCAGAGGGTTGGCGCTGCGCATCAGGCCGGCGCTGCGCATTGGCTAGGGAGGTTCCCAAACTACTCAAATTCATCCAAAACTCTCCCAAACACTGAATTTTACTCCTTCAAGTAATTTTACATCAATCTTGAGCTGAAACTAATCTTCTTCATGTTTCCTTCATGAGTTTTGGTTCTTGAAAATCAAACCCTAGCTTGTTTATACATTTCCATCTCATTGCAATATTTTTACTACATTACAAAACCATCATCTTTTTCCCCTTTTCCACACTTCATTTCCCTAAATCTACCCATTAATTCCATTTTTCCCTTTCCCATTCCCCTAAGAAACTAATTCCCTCCATTAAACCCTAAATCCCTCATAAGTCAAAACCCTAATTTCCTAAATTTGTCCCTTCATTCCCCTACTCCACTTCACATTTGTAAAATCTTTTCATACTCATCTTCTTTGTCCCCACCCATTGTCATTGTGCACCATACCATCATCACATCACATCCATAAGACAAGCATCATGTCAAGAAGCAGTGAATCAAGTTTTGAAGAAGAAACACTTAGTGATAGCTCAAGGGAAAGAAATGTGCAGCCCAGGAGACCTCACAAGGGTGGAAAAATTATTAGGGAGGAACCTATTAGCTTGACTGAACTCCTTGCTTGCCCTCTAGCCACTACATGTTTCAGATATCAATCCTGTTTTGAGTTTTGTGAAATGGTTGAGAGGGTCAAATATCACCATGAGTTGGCAAGGCAGTTTGTCATAAATATGGAAAATAATGTGGTGCATCTTGTTGGGATCAATTTCACTCTTTCACCAGCTATCATTGCAGAAGCTACAAGAATGCCAGATGTAGGGGAAAAGTGGAACAAAAGGCAGAATATCAGTAAGTAGCATTATGAACCTTATATCAAGGCCAAATACCATGGTAAACTTAGCAGGGTGTTTCCTTTCAAATTCTTGGAGGACCGGTATGTTCCACTCATGAAGCTTATCATCAAATACTTTACATGTGAGGGTAGGTTCTCCAGACTTTATGCCTACCATATCAGATTGCTTATGCACTTCACCAGGGTTAGAATGATGAGCATTCCTTATTTCATATGTAAAAACATAGAGAGGATGACAGTGATTGCAAAAAGAAAACCATTTCCACAACAGCTCAATAGTATTTATCATTTTTCTATCATTAAAATTGTGGTTTTGCATTAGCTCACTCAGTTGGGAGTGTCATGGGAAACTTTCATTGCCCATGAATGCTTCAAGGGGCATCAAATATTTTCAGATCCTTAAGAGTAAGGTGAACCTTCTGGGCAACAAAAAGAGCCTGAGAATAAAACAGAAGAGGCTCATGTTCCTGTGTTTGTTACTTATGAAAGAGGCACTAGGATGCTTTTTGCAGCTGCCAAACGAGTACTATCTCCACCAGGGGTGGAAGGGGTCTCGTTTTCTTCATCAGACCACAGGAAAATGCTATCTTCACCGGGGGTGAAAGGGGCTTTGCTTTCTTCTCCAACTGAACAGGTACACGACAGAGACAAAGGAAAGCAACAGATGCATGAAGAGGGCCCTACTGAAGGGCAAGACAGGGATTTTTTTTTTTATTGAGGAGGATGTCACTGATTTGGGCTCTCAAAGCTCAAGACTCAAGGATATGATCATCAAAGAGAAGGAGGCTGAAATACAAGCCTTATCACTTGAGTCATTTTAGTTTCAACTTTTGGTTTCAGCCCTCCAAGGCCAGAGCCTTCGGCCCTCCAACCTTGTTTCCCTTAACCTTCGGCCCTCCAACCTTGTTTCCCTTAACCTTCAGCCCTCCAACCTTGTTTCCCTTAACCTTCGGCCATCCAACCTTGTTTCCCTTAACCCTTAGCCCTTCAACCCCGCCTGATGGGGTCCCTTCAACCCCACCGTCTACTTCTTTGATTTTTTAGTTTAAACCTTTGGCTTCAGCCCTTCAAGGCTAGAACCTTCGGCCTACATTCCCTTAACTTTGGCCTACATTCCAACACCTGAGCCTTCGGCCCTTCGGACCCTTGCCCTTTTGGTCTTCCCCACGCTTGAGCCTTCGTCCTATTAGACCTTTGGTCATTTCATTCATAATAGAATTCCCATAAAGGTATGCTGATCAAAGTGGTGCCATTGGCACTAGATCTTCTCAAGCTGCCTATTACCTCACAAGGTATTAGAGATTCTCGGGTTCTTCTATGGCCACTTGAAGCGGAGGTTTTCACATCTTTCCCTCCTATTATAGCATTTTTAGGAGGTGGAGGTTTTTCAAGGTGCGAAGCCGCCAGAGGAGAAAAAGGAGGGGAAAGGTTTCCCTAATCATTAGGATCCTTAGGAATAGGAAAGGGAAGTAGCAACAGCAGTGGAAGTGGTTCACTACAACCTAGTGGTAGTCAAAGCAGTGGTAGTTCAGCCGGAACCCTAGGACCTATAGTACAACCTGGGCATGCAGGATTTCTTTTCATAGGTTCTCTATCAGTTAGTATGGTGGGAACAACTGGAGGTTCCTTTACCCATTATCCATAGTTTTGGGGTAGAGGAGATGACGATGTCGAGCAACATTGGTACCTGTGCGAGGCCATCTGGAGGTCAGGAGCGACCCTAGACGCTTCTAAGCTAGTGGAATTCCAGACAACTCTGAGAGGCAGATCTCTCAGGTGGTACATGAAGTTGAGAGGGCAAAATGGATCATCAACTTTCTTAAGCAGGAGAACAAGCAACTAGAAGATAAGCAAGCTATTATGGAGCTGCAAACAATTAGAGAAAATAGGCAAGTGGCAAAGAGAAGAAAAATCAAGATGACATCCCTTGAGCAAGAAATTGAGGCTGACCGAGAATCATGGTTGGAAAGGGTGAACATCCACCTTGAGAAGATGCTTGAAAAAGCTAACAAAGAAAAAAAAATGATGCGCCATATGGCTTATCATTACTTAGCTCAGAATAAAATTTGCAAGACAAGGATAAACAGCCTAAAAGCTAAGTTAAAGAGAGCCTTGAGAGCAAAAAAGGAACAAGATAAACTTAAAATTTTGGCTGAAGCTTCATTAGCTCAGCAAAGCAGTTAGTAAGTTTGCCTCTTGCCAAATTTGAAGAAAATTTGAGAAGTTTTTGTCATTTCACAATTTTGTAATTAAAAACACAGGGATTTTCAACTGATGCGCAGCGCCACCGGCCCTGCGCATTGAGTTGGCTCAGTATTTTGCAAAATGGCTTGCATTTTTGGATTGCTCATGGAAAAATAATGAAACCCAAAAAGTTTCATAAAATTTGGAGGAGATCTGGGTCACCTAAAGGGCCAAAAACACCTAAAAAATGCCCTTTCTACCACTTTTTGGACCCACAAGAAGCAGTCTTGGGAGAAATGATTTTGGAAGGGGAAAATCAACTCCAAATTAGAAAATTCAAAGTGTTCCAAAACCTAGACAAGAAGAGCTTTCCAACAAGATATCTTGGGCCTGATTTGGTGAAGTGTAAGGCCTTCAAAAGCAGCCTTGAAATGGCGCTGCGCATCAGGATCAGGGCGCTGCGCATCAGTGAAATTTTTGCCAATTTTGCCTAAAAACTTAGAATTTCACCCAGTTTGACTGTCAGTTGACTTTTTCTCTTCTCCTTAGTAAATTTGTAATGGTTAATGATGTAATATGATGTAAATATCATGAAAAATGACTTTAGGGGGTAGATACATCACTTAGAGGTGGTTTGAGGTCGAATGAATCAGTTTCCATAGTTTTAGAGGCAAGTTGTTCCATTGCCTATCTTCTAGTTCCTAGTTTAGATGTTGTTGAAACAGCTCCTTGACTCATGGATTCGACCCCTAATGGCTAGCATAGGTGGCTTGAAGCCTATATTATGTAATTTCTTAGTCATTTGTAAAGGTTGGATTCTTGTGGATGCTTTGAGCTTCATTGTAAATCACTTTCGCAGTTTGGCAAGGAAATGAACTAGGGTTTTGCAGCATTTTGTGGGATTCTTGTGGTAATGTGTCTTGGCATTGTTTCTTCCTTTGTTATTTTGTTTCTCTTATGTGTATATGTGCCAGCATCTATTTCTTTCTTCATAACTAAATGAATCAAGATACATAGGTGGAATCCATTCATATTCAGTGCTCTGCCTTAAGGATACATTTAGTTTTTAATGTTTTTTGTTGTTTGAAGAGGACCCATGAACTTTTCATGCCCTCTTCAACTCCTCACTGGTCTTAGACTTACCATCACACCCGATTCAAAGTGCCAAAACACTTACCTACCTCGCCCCACAGAACCTCCTGCAAATCTGAGTTGATTTCCCGGACCCAAAACTGCCTTCTTCATTTGATCCAGCAACCAACCATAAAAATCAAACAAAATCCTCTGACCTAATATACCTAGCCTAAAATCATCAATTATTTTCAGTCTTCTCAAGCCCTCGTTGCCATATTCTATTTGAGATTGACAAGGAGAGAGCCCTCTCCCGACCTGGTAGGGCTAGCTACCAGGTTAAGCGTGGTATGATGTTACCCTAGACCTGCCTTCCTTCAGCCTGAGATAGATTTAGGCACTAACATAGTGGCGACCATACTAGGGAAGAACTGAAAAATATTACCCCAGTACTTTTAAAACAATTCTAGACTTTTGGATGATAGGTTTAGAATTCAGTAGGCTGAAAATATTGTAATGTCCATTTGAATTTTGGGAACAATTCAACACACTGGCTTCTAGAAGATACACCAGGGCCAATCCTGATCCTGATCCACCTCCTGTGCTTGAAAATCCTAATCTCATTCCAAGAATACTCAGGCAAGAAAGTTGTTTGAGTCCAAGACCGGTTTTCAGAGCTCATTCATGCCTAGTAGTACTCCAATATCTTAAATAACTCCCGTTTGATGAACACTTTGATATATCTTTGATTGAAACCAAATCTGAAAGTGCAGTCAGTGATACTGTTTTAAATCTGCAGTTTTTCCAATATCTTGAAACTGAAAGAGCGAATAGATCAATTGATGCTTATATTTTGAATCTTCAAACCTCTATTGTGTCTACCAGTATTCCCGAGCTCCTCGAATCAACATCTTCTACTCTTGGTTCATCTGCTGTTTTGTCTAGTTCTGAAATTCATACTGAACCACCTTTTATCCCCACTCTTCCTGTTCAACCCACCATATCTGATCAGAGATCTGCCATCTCTTCTACTCCTTCAACACCTCAAACATCTATCATCTCTTCTCCGCCTTTGACACCTCATACACCCATCACATCGACTACTGTTGTTGTTATAAATCCTCCTGTTTCTCCAAGGCCAGTTTCCAATCCACCTCGAGCAATGGCTGCCAGATATGCACCTCTAGTTTTGCCACAGAACTTGGATGTTATGCTTGTTGATTACCAAAGTAAAATACCATTGTTTGATGCTACCCAAGATATCACAGCACAACAGCATGTTGACAGGATGAACGACTTCTTTGATCTTCATGAGATAGATGAAGAGAATGTGACCATGCGATTATTTGTGCAAAGTTTTGGAGGCGAGGTGCGAAAGTGGTTCAGAGCACTTCCTGCGGGGACTATCAATACATTGCTGGTTCTTCATAGACAATTTCTGGATCATTGGGAGGTAAAGAAAAATCCACTCTAAATTCTTTCCGAGTATGAAAATATAAAGAGGAATTTTGGTGAAAGTGTTCAGGATTACTGTGTAATATTCAATACTATCTATAATGTTATTCCGGCTGATATCAAGCCACCGATGGGGCTGGCTTTGATAAAATTCCTCGAAGGTTTCGATCCCGACATGGCATACCAATTGAGAGAACGAGATCCTGCTACATTGGAGGATATGCAGAAAATTGCAGTGAGTGTGGAGGCAAATATGCTAGCTAAGAGAGCTAGGACAAAGACTAAGAAGAAAGTGACCATAAAGGAAGAAGCTTCTTCTTCATGTCATTTGCTTCGTAAAATTGAGAAAATGTTTGATAAATTCACCATTGCAGATAAGTTTGAGACACCAATCAGAAATCCAAACTTCTGTGGTCAGCAATAGCCACAATTCAGGATTAAACAGCGAGAGCAAAGAGCGCAAGATCAATCAGCATAGTAGCAAGTCAAAACACCACTACAGCAGAACTATGTGCATGGCCCAGAGTCAGAGGATGATGAGAATCCAATAGGAGAGGAGAATCACTTTTTTACAGCAGATGGTTTGCCTATCTATATCACGAAGGATGAGGAATATTCAGAAAGCCTGGCTGTACAGAAAGATGAGGATTTTATACTAGCCAATGAGACAGTCTTGGAAGAAGAATCAGATGAATATCAGAGGGGATATATGAATGCATTGACAGCGCAGCAAAGACAGTATTCACTCAGGAGCAGGGATGTACCAATCAATCCAATTCAAAAGTGGAAGGAAGCAACACAACCAAAGAATGATTCTCCAAATGTTCAAAAAAAAGGAAAGGAGCCAGCAGATCCTACTTCCAGCAAAGTACAATCTGCAAATGAGAAGTCAAATCAGCCAAGTGTAGCAAAGGAAAAGTTTGAAAAGAAGGATTCTGCGGTCAAATAGATAGATAAAACTATAGCATTTAGCTTAGAAAATGAGATTGCTAAGTTAAAAGTGTCGATATTTTTGATTGAATTAATGAAGAATAGTAGTTATAAGAGTCAAGTGTCAAAGATTTTGAATGCAGATCCCTTGTCTGATATGGTTAATGTGGAAGATGACCAACCAGAGCTTATTTTTGGTTTGGCATTAGAAGTCTAATTTGAGGATAGTGAAGTAGCCCCGTTTTACATCAGCCTTAGATTGCATGATTATGTCTTGCACAATGCCATGTTTGATTTAGGAGCATCTCACAACCTGATGCCAAAGGCAATTATGGAAAAATTGGGTTTGGACATCACTCGTAAATATCATGATCTTTATTCCTTTGATTCCGGTAGGGTTAGATGTATTGGTCTCATTAAGATTTGGTTGTGACTTTAGATCAGATTCCAGCAAAAAATGTTCTCATGGATGTAGTTGTGGCCAACATTCCCCCTAGATTTGGCATGCTTTTATCTAGGTCGTGGGGTGCAAAACTCAAAGGGACATTGCAGTTAGATTTCTCCTATGCCACTATTCCTGTGTTTGGTCAGCTGAGAAAATTATATAGGGAGAAGAAGATGAAGTATATGATCACAAGCAAGGAGAAACCTTTGAATCATCCAATTAACTATGTACATACAGATTTAGAATCTTTTATTCTTTATTCAGGCAGTGGTTTTAATGATGTAAATAGTCAACTAGGTGAAGTGGAAGATAGCCCAGAGATAACATAAAATTTCAGGGCAGTACTTGATCAAGAGAGACAAAGGCTTGAAAATACCGCTGAACAGTCTACATTCTGCCAGTAGCAGAAAATTGATGGACAGTAGCCAAAGGTAGAAGAGCAGGTAGAATTCCAACACTTGGAGGAAGAAGCCGGTTTATGGAGTATGGATTTCGATGGAGCAGTAGGTAAGGATGGTGCAGGAATTGGGATTTGGATACACAGCCCTATTTTCCTACCAAATAAAGTCCCAAGTAATGTAAGAGTTTGTTCATATAAATTGGCTTTTAATTGTTCCAATAACGAAGCTGAGTATGAGGCACTGATTGCAGGCTTGAAAATACTCAAGAAGTTGAATGCAAAGAGAATTTCATTTTATGGCGTCTCCAAATTAGTAATCAAACAAGTCAAGGGTGAATACCAAGCCAAACATCCACGAATTAGGGCTTATCATAATGCAGTTTTAGATATTTTGAGGTTGTTTCTAGATCATACTTTGACATGTGTCCCTCGTACACAAAATGTTATTGCAGATTCTCTTGCTACAGCTGCAAGTAACTTAAAGATCCCAATGAATTCAAACAATAAGTTTGAAATTCATGTGAAGCATCGCCCAGCTGTCCCTGATAATCTAAGATATTGGCAGGTGTTTCAGGATGACAAAGAGATTGAAGATTTTCTGCAAAATGAAGGCAAATATAAAGACACTTCTATAGATGGTGAGCAAGATGATGGTGAACCAAAAATAGAGGTAAATCAGATGGAAGTCTTACAGTTGAAAGATAATTTCATCCCTAAAGGCCTTATACCTTTAGAGGAATTATTTGATCAAGATGATGTAGCCCGGAAGCCAAGCTTAATGTCGAACGAGAAGGGTGTTGAAGATGTAAATATCGGAATAGCAGAAAATCCAAAGATGGTGAAGTTGTCAAAGGCATTACCTCCTCAGGTAAAAGCTAAATACATTAGTTTATTGTCTTCATTTTCTGATGTATTTGCTTGGGACTATATAGATTTAAAGGAGTACGACAAAAGTATAATTCAACATATCATTCCAATTAAGCCAAATCAGAAGCCATTTCACCAAAAGCTGAGAAGGATAAATCCGAAGTTGTTGCCGTCAATAGAAAAAGAGGTGAATCAATTGTACAAGGTTGGTATAATCGTTCCAATCAGATTTTCAGATTGGATCTCCAATTTGGTCCCCGTGAGGAAGAATACATGTGAGATTAGATTGTGCATAGATTTCAGAAATTTGAATAAAGTGTCATTGAAAGATAACTACCTATTGCCGAAAATGGACCACATACTCCAAAGAGTAGTTGGAGCATCTCATATGTCACTGCTCGATGGGTATTTCGGCTACAATCAAATTTTGGTTCATGAAGATGACAGGGACAAGACAATAATCACCACTCCTTGGGGGGACATTCCACTATGCCAAGATGCCACTCGGTTTAAAGAATGCTGGAGCAACATTCTAGCGTGCCATGGACATTGCCTTCGCAAATGAAAAAGATGTGTTTTTAGTAGTGTATCTTGATGATTTGGCTGTCTTTTCAAATTCAGATGAGGAGCATCATTACCATCTGAAAATTATTTTTCAGCGTTGCAGAAAATATGGAGTATCACTCAATCCCAAAAAGAGCTTGTTTGCCATGGATGAAGGGAAGCTTCTCGGTCACATAATATCAAAAGAAGGAATCCACATTGATCCTGCTAGGGTGGAGGCTATACAGAAAATATATTTTCCTCGTAATAAGAAAGAGATCCAAGCATTTAACGGTAAGATGAAATTCTTATGTCGTTTTGTGCCTAATCTAGATGAACACTTGAGGGAAATTACAAATATGTTGAAGAAGGATAGTGTGGTCAAGTGGACTGAAGAAGCTATGAAGTCTTTTAACCTGGTAAAGTTGGCTCTTTCTTTAGCTCCGATTTTAATCAGTCTGGATTATTCACAGGATTTCATATTATTTTCATTCGCTTCTGAACATACTATGGTAGCAGTTCTAATGCAGAAAAGAGATCAGCTAGAAAAGCCAATTGCCTTTTTCGGTAGGACAATAAGAGATGCAGCCTTGAAATATAACATCATTGAGAAGCAAGCTCTTGCCTTGGTAAAAGCCTTGAAATATTTCCGGGTATATATTCTGCACTCTCATATCCTCACTTACGTCCCTAACGCAGCAGTCAAAGATGTTTTGGTACAAACAGATCCGAAAGGAAGGCGAGGCAAATGGATCGCAACATTGCTAGAATATGACTTGGAGATAAAGCCAACAAAGCTAATCAAGGGGCAAGGTCTAGCAAAGTTGATGGCGGAGTCCAATCTACATGCATTGGACATTAATCTGATCTCAGCCATGTCTGAAGAAGACGAAAATAGCTCGCTGATTCAGGTATCTGAAATTTTTCTCCATTCTCCTTGGTATTCAGATATTGTATACATGCTTCAGCACCTTTCACCGCCACTGGGGATGGCTAAGAATAAAGGTAGAACGCTAAACCTTAAGGCTGCTAGATTTTTTATTTTGAACAATGCACTTTATTGGAAGGATCCTGGAGGCATTTTGTTGAATTGTTTGACCGAAGAGGAAGCACAACAGGTCATGAGTGATTTCCATAAGGGAGACTGTGGAGGTCACTTATTTTGGAAGACGACGGCTAACAAAATTTTGAGAGCAGGGTACTATTGGCCTACCTTGTTTGCTGATGTTTATAAAACTGTCACAAGCTATCATGAATGCCAGATTTTTCAGGGAAGGAGAAAGTTGTAGCCTCTACCTCTCAAGCCAGTCGAAGTTAGTGCACCGTTTCAACAATGGGGCCTAGATTTTATTGGAGAGATTCATCCCACATCTTCAGCTCAGCACAAGTGGATCTTAATAGCGACAAATTATTTCACAAAGTGGATTGAAGCAATCCCCACTCGACAGGCTACGAACTTGGTAATAATTCAGTTTCTTGAAACAAATATTTTGTCACGTTTTGGCTATCCTAACAAACTTATTACAGATAACGTAGCCGCTTTCAAGTCCAAAAATATGATTGAATTTTGCAGCAAATACAAAATTACCTTAGGACATTCTACTGCATATTATCCGCAAGGTAACAGATTGGCTGAATCTTCAAACAAATCATTGGTCAACATCATTAAAAAGCTGCTGGAAACCAATAAGAAGAGCTGGCATAAAAAATTGGTTAATGCACTATGGGCAGATAGAGTAAGCCAAAAGAAGTCAATAGGAATGTCTCCATTCGAGATTGTATATGGTATTGACACGGTGTTCCCGACATCTCTTGCAGTCTCGGTTGTTAAACTTTTGTAGGAAGCTAGCAGCAAGGAAGATCATTTTCAGCGGAGAATAAGCCAAATGATCCATTTACAGCAGACAAGAGAGGAAGTTTTTCAGAATACCTTCAGGCTGCAAGAGAGAATTAAAAAGATTTATGATCAGAAGGCAAAGGCGGACAAATTTCAGATTGAAGACATAGTGCTAAGGTGGGATGCTAGAAACGAGGATAAAGGCAAGCATGGCAAGTTCGAGAACCTGTGGAAGGGACCATATAGAATTGCTGCATATAGAGGTCAAAATGCTTTTCTACTCAAAGAAATGAATGGGGAAGATTGTCCAGGAGGGCCGATAAATGGTTGGCTTCTAAAACGGTACTATCTCTGAGAAGTTTTATGCTATCACATTTTGTCATTGTACATACCATTTTATTTCTTTCATTGCAAAGTTTGCACTGTCACCATTCATTTAGCTTGGGGCCCAAAGTGAAGGCTATAAAGTTGAATGTTTGGCTTCAGTCTTTGGTTGTTTAGTGTCAGTTGTTTGAGTCTTAGTTGAGTTGGTTTAGTCTTGAGTCTTGAGTCAAGGTATTTGTTTTGGTGTTCTGAAGTTATTGACTCCATATTGCCCAATGGATGAAGGCACTTATCTACTTTTCCAGAGATTTGTGGTTCTTGGCACCTCCCAGGAGCTACCATCCCCATTGGAGCCAATGTTAGTGTTAGTATCTTCACACTTCCATCAGTGATCAAATTTCTCTTTTGCATGCATATTAGGTGTCTCATCCGATCAGCTGCATTCCATTAGGTCATGGATCAACTGATGGTAGTGGCTTCATGTCAATTTCCCTCATGATATTCATCTGCTGACCTATTTTCACATTTTTAGGTCATTTACTGTCATCTTGTTTCATTTCATTTACAAAAATTAGTTTTAGGGTTTTAGTCTCATTAGGTCTAGGGTTTGTCATCATGGTCATCCAAAATTGAATAAAAGGTCAGTAGGCACATGTGGAGGATTAATAAGTTCGTAAGAATCATAAATTTACTGTTGATATGCTTAATAATTTTTATTTTTTTTAAACATAGTTTTTTTCATTTTATGTACAAATTTCATGTAATTTAAGTGTTTCTATATGTAATAAGTTCAGCAGCTGCTCTTGGTCACCTTGCCAACTCCAGCCACTGCAAAAACAAAAGCACCAATGCATCAGTCCATCAAATGGTAAAAAAAAGTCAAACTTCAAATGAAAAACAGAGTTTTTGAGAAAAAGTGACTAAGACTTTATAAAAGTGGGTTTGCAATGAGGAAAAATTAAAGTGCATCCATTTATAAAGTGAATTCATGCTAGCCATCCATTTCATTGTGCAAAACATCTTTGAAGAGCCAAAATTGTGATTTGGAGGGAAATCGAGCAAAGGAGGAAGAAAACCCTGTTTTTGCAGCAAACTTGCCTAGAGTTGTGCATTAGAGGGTTGGCGCTGCACATCAGGCTGGCGCTGCGCATCAGCCAGTTTCAGCCAGTGTAAAAATACACAGGCACTGCGCATCAGGCAGGCGCTGCGCATTGGGCCCAGTGCACTGCGCATTGGCCAGGGAGGTTCCCAAACTACTCAAATTCATCCAAAACTCTCCCAAATGCTGCATTTTACTCCTTCAAGTAATTTTACATCAATATTGAACTAAAATTAATCTTCTTCATGTTTTCTTCATGAGTCTTCGTTCATGAAAATGAAACCCTAGCTTGTCTTCATACATTTCCATCTCATTGCAAAATTTTTACTACATTACAAAACCATCATCTTTTTCCCCTTTTCCACACTTCATTGCCCTAAATCTACCCATTAATTCCATTTTCCCTTTCCCATTCCCCTAAGAAACTAATTCCCTTCATTAAACCCTAAATCCCTCATAAGTCAAAACCTTAATTTCCTAAATCTGTCTCTTCATTCCCCTACTCCACTTCACATTTGTAAAATCTCTTCATACTCATCTTCTTTGTCCCCACCCATTGTCATTGTGCACCATACCATCATCACATCACATCCCTAAGACAAGCATCATGTCAAGAAGCAGTGAATCAAGTTTTGAAGAAGAAACACTTAGTGATAGCTCAAGGGAAAGAAATGTGCAGCCCAAGAGACCTCACAAGGGTGGAAAAATTATTAGGGAGGAACCTATTAGCTTGACTGAACTCCTTGCTTGCCCTCTAGCCACTACATGTTTCAGATATCGGTCCTGTTTTGAGTTTTGTGAAATGGCTGAGAGGGTCAAATATCACCATGAGTTGGCAAGGCAGTTTGTCATAAATATGGAAAATAATGTGGTGCATCTTGCTAGGATCAATTTCACTCTTTCACCACCTATCATTGCAGAAGCTACAAGAATGCCAGATGTAGGGGAAAAGTGGAACAAAAGGCAGAATATCAGTAAGCAGCATTATGAACCTTATATCAAGGCCAAATACCATGGTAAACTTAGTAGGGTGTTTCCTTTCAAATTCTTGGAGGACCGGTATGTTCCACTCATGAAGCTTATCATCAAATACTTTACATGTGAGGGTAGGTTCTCCAGACTTTATGGCTACCATATCAGATTGCTTATGCACTTCACCAGGGTCAGAATGATGAGAATTTCTTATTTCATATGTAAAAACATAGAGAGGATGACAGTGATTGCAAAAAGAAAACCATTTCCACAGTAGCTCAATAGTATTTATCATTTTTCTGTCATTAAAATTGTGGTTTTGCATCAGCTCACTCAGTTGGGAGTGTCATGGGAAACTTTCATTGCCCATGAATGCTTCAAGGGGCCTCAAATATTTTCAGATCCTCAAGAGGAAGGTGAACCTTCTGGGCAACAAAAAGAGCCCGAGAATAAAACAGAAGAGGCTCATGTTCCTATGTTTGTTACTTATGAAAGAGGCACTAGGATGCTTTTTGTAGCTGCCAAACGAGTACTATCTCCACTAGGGGTGGAAGGGGTCTCATTTTCTTCACCGAACCACAGGCAAATGCTATCTTCACCAGGGGTGAAAGGGGCTTTGCCTTCTTCTCCAGCTGAACAGGTACAGGGCAGAGACAAAGGAAAGCAACAGATGCATGAAGAGGGCCCTACTAAAGGGCAAGACAGGGATTTTGTTTTGATTGAGGAGGATGTCACTGATTTGGGCTCTCAAAGCTCAAGACTTAAGGATATGATCATCAAAGAGAAGGAGGCTGAAATACAAGCCTTATCACTTGACCTTGAGAGGGCCAAATGGATCATCAAGTTTCTTGAGCAGGAGAACAAGCAACTGGAAGATAAGCAAGCTATTATGGAGTTGCAAACAATTAGAGAAAATAGGCAAGTGGCAAAGAGAAGAAAAATCAAGATGACATCCCTTGAGCAAGAAATTGAGGCTGACCGAGAATCATGGTTGGAAAGGGTGAAAATCCACCTTGAGAAGATGCTTGAGAAAGCTAACAAAGAAAAGAAAATGCTGTGCCATATGGCTTATCATTACTTAGCTCGGAATAAAATTTGCAAGACAAGGATAAACAACCTAAAAGCTAAGTTAAAGAGAGCCTTGAGAGCCAAAAAGGAACAAGATAAACTTAAAATTTTGGCTAAAGCTTCATTAGCTCAGCAAAGTAGTTAGTAAGCTTGCCTCTTGCCAAATTTGACGAAATTTTGAGAAGTTTTTGTCATTTCACAATTTTGTAATTAAAAACACAAGAATTTTCAGCTGATGCGCAGCGCCATTGATTTGGCTTAGTATTTTGCAAAATGGCTTGTATTTTTGGATTCCTCATGGAAGAACAATGAAACCTAAAAAGTTTCATAAAATTTGGAGGAGATTTGGGTCACCTAAAGGGCCAAAAACACCTAAAAAATGTGCTCTCTACCACTTTTTGGACCCACAGGAAGCAGTCTTGGGAGAAATGATTTTTGAAGGGGCAAATCAACTCTAAATCAGAAAATTAAAAGTGTTCCAAAAACTAGACGGGTAGAGATTTCCAACAAGCTATCTTGGGCTGGATTTGGTGAAGTGGAAGGCCTTCAGAAGCAGCCTTGAAGTGGCGTTGCTCATCAGGCTCAAGGTGCTGCACATCAGGCAAATTTTTGCCAATTTTGCCTAAAAACTTTGAATTTCACCTAGTTTGACTGTCAATTGACTTTTTCTCTTCTCCTTAGTAAATTTGTAATGGTTAATGATGTAATATGATGTAAATATCATGAAAAATGACTTGAGGGGGTAGATACATTAGTTAGAGGTGGTTTGAGGGTGAATGAATCAGTTTCCATAGTTTTAGAGGTAAGCTGTTCCACTGCCTATTTTCTAGTTCCTAGTTTAGATGTTGTTGAAATAGCTCCTTGACTCATGGATTCGACCCCTAATGGCTAGCATAGGTGGTTTGAAGCCTATATTATGTACTTTCTTAGTCATTTGTAAAGTTTGGACTCTTGTGGATGCTTTGAGCTTCATTGTAAATCACTTCTGCAGTTTGGCAAGGAAATGAACCAGGGTTTTGCAACATTTTGTGGGATTCTTGTGGTAATGTTTCTTGGCATTTTTTATTCCTTTGTTATTTAGTTTCTCTTATGTGTATATGTGCCAGCATCTATTTCTTTCTTCATAACTGAATTAATCAAGATACATAGGTGGAATCCATTGGTATTCAGTGCTCTGCCTTGAGGATATATTTAGTTTTTAATGTTTTCTGCTATTTGAAGAGGACCCATGAACTTTGCTTGCCCTCTCCAACTCCTCACTGGTCTTAGACTTACCATCGCACCCGATTGAAAGTGCCAAAACACTTACCTACCTCGCCCCACAGAACCTCCTACAAATTTGAGTTGACTTCCCGGACCCAAAACTGTCTTCTTCATTTGATCCAACAACCAACCATAAAAATCAAACAAAATCCTTTGACCTAATATACCTATCCTAATATCAGCAATTATTTTCAGTCATCTCAAGCCCTAGTTGCCATATTCTAATTGAGATTGACAAGGAGAGAGCCCTCTCTCGACCTGGTAGGGTTAGCTACCAGGTTAAGCGTGGTATGATGTTACCCTAGACCTGCCTTCCTTCAGCCTGAGGTATATTTAGGCACTAACAGAGCTCATGGTTTGATAGATACATAGTTGATGGATACATAAGTTGCATATTGATAAATATTGCTAGTTGGCCAAGAGAATGGCGTTATTGCAGGCATGGCTATTTGAACACATGGATATTCAGAGACATGGCTTAGTGATGATGACTTCTTACTTTATGATGATAAGTTTGATACTCACACTTGTTGATTATCATGATTGATGCTTATCAAATGAGGGATGTTCCCTAGTGATGACACATGGTTGATATATTGAGGTCTCTTGTGGAAAGATCATGTAGTTCTTGATGATGATGTTATGATCATAGATAATGACTATGGTGTTTTCACATACATATGATGTGAATGATTTTGTGTTACTATTTGGACATGGAAGGTTATGATAAGACTCTTTCTTCTAAGGAAACAAAGCAAGTTGATCTTGATGAGATCAAGAGGATGAGTTGATATCTATACGCGGCATACTTTGTCACAGGTTGATGGTACTTACCTTATCATATATTGAAAATTGATGATGAACATATACAGGTTGTTGGTCTGGTTGTTGCTAACAAATTCTTAAGTAGCAGATCATATATGGTGTATGATAGTTGCTGATGACTATCATAGTCTTGTTTAGATCTTTGGTCTCTGTTATAAATGTCATGTATATCATTCGATGTAAAGGTCATATAAATACCCATGATGTAATAATTTGTCTCTGTCTGTCATAGTCTTTTGATGAGTCCTTTTTGGTCATATGATGTAATTTGTACCCCCACTATGCATGGGAAGGATGATGTAATAATTGCTATATTTCAGTCATGTATAAACAATTGGTATATCCCCACTTGGTTGGGAGATTGATGTATGTATGAGTCATTGGTGATAGGAAGGTCAAACTCACATAGTTGAGTTATAGATTCATGTTATTCTTTTGGAAAATATTTTTGTAGACTTTGTATGTGCTCAGGAAAAGCATGGACGGTTTAGTGCATCACATCATGTACAAAGGGGGATTTTAATCAACAAATTCAGCATGTGCTTAGGGGGAGAATGATCAATGTTTATATTCAGTGTTGAAAAGTGGCAACAAGAAATTGATAAAAATAGAAGTGCTAAAAATAGCACTCCTAAAAATAGTAGTTTGGGTACCAGTGCTGGATTGGGCAACAGGGAATGAAAAATGGAAGTGCTAAAAATAGAAGTTCTATTTTTAGCAGTTCAATGTGGATTCCTATTTTAGTCAGTCCCTGGACTAGAAATAGGAAGTAAAATTCGAATTTGATATTAACAGCAGTTTGTAAATTAATTAATTAATTCAGTTTGAGTTAATTAGTTAAGGAATTATGAACTTGAAGTCTATGTGAGGACATGCAACAGTTTCTCCTTTGATTGAGGGATTTAACCATCAGTTAAAGGATGAGGATGAGTTGTAATTAGTTGGCTCAGTTAACTGAGTCAAGTCCAGTTAGATTAATTTAACAAGTTGTTAAATTAATGAGATTCAGTTTGTTAATGCTTGCATGCATGTAACAACTGGTATTTACAGATAACTAAATATTATAGCTTAAATAACTCATGCATGTCAGTTCAAACAGAGACCCAGTTGAGATCAAAGAAGGGACAATGTACTATCATTTTTCCTATAAAGGAAGCTCATCCACGATGGGGATTTATGTCCTTCAGGTTTGTGCAGTTAGATCAGAGGTTAGTGAGTGTGTGAAGAGGCCAATTCACACAGGTGGCAACACTGGACCCCAAGGAAAATTGCACAAGGAATTAGGAGGCTTGGAGGGCAGAGAAGAAGGTTTTTGAGAAGCTTTTGACTGTCTATGAGTAGCAGAGGAATTGTACTGAGAGTTGGATAGCTTCCGAGCTAAGGCTTTGCGTAATCCGAACTATATTTCCACTTGTATGATAATACAGAGATGGGGTTTTAGGCAGGTGCTTTCCCTGGGTAAATTCTTTTATGTTATGTGTGATTGATTCCTTCTTATCAGTTATATGTGTTCTTATTGATGTTGCTCATGGTTGATTAAGCTTCCGCTAAATTGTTTGTAGAAGTAGATCAAGTGTTTTGCTTTAGTACATTGCATTACCAGGTTGATCTACAGTGGGAATTTCTACATTCAATTGTTCAGATATGAAAGCCTTCACTTTGGTTAACCCTTTGCCCTTGATATCAAAGGGGGAGAATATCTTGGTCTACCCTTTGCCCTTGATGTCAAAGGGGGAGAGTATTTTGGTGTTGGTTGTTATCTCTAATAGTTTCTATAGCTTGCCGTAATCAACACCAACATGGTTGCCATCAAGTCCAAAGGGGGAGATTGTTGGCATTATGATGCATGTGTTGTACTTGATGGCAACCCACTTGTAGTAGAACAACTCACTTGTATATGGTAACTAAATGAATCTACAAGAGAGATATCAGATGTGACAGAATGCATGGCAGTTGTGTTTACAGATGTGACAAAATGCAGGGCAGTTCAAAGGAATCATTTCAGAAGTAATATGGAAAATTACAGTGTAACAGGTCTATTTAGAGGTAACAGGGCACTGGTATAGAAGAATAGGAAGATGGAACAAAGGTCTATTGATCAAAATAAAGAAGGTAAAGGAAAAGGTTGATGTAAAGCAATTTAATAAGTATACGCAGGTCCACTTAGTCAAAACAACGTATACATGCTGGTCCACAGAACAAAAGGAGTGTATACGTATACACACACTCCCACAGGAGGAAAAGCGTGTACATGTTGGAAAACTAAGGTTTTGGTGCAAGGTATCTGGTCTAAGGTATTTTGGTCCAAGGTATTTGGTCCGAGGTATTGATCCTAGGTATTTGGTCCAACGTATTGGTCCTAAGTGGTTTTGGTCCAAGGTATTGAGAAAGGCCTAAACCTATATAAGGAGGAGAAGATCATTAGGCCAAGTGTGCAAGTATTGAATATCTTATGAAGTGTTAGATCAAATATGCAGGTTATGGGTTTCTGATGCTTTTCTTGATCTGAACTAAGGATGCACCTATGTGGTTGATGATGGATGATGGATCAGGATCATAAAACACATATTTCATTAAATCTGGAAATATTTTATTACAAGGGCATCACTAGAATTTAGCTTTTTGGTTATTTTGAAATTCTAGATCCACTATTTACTTCCAACTTTAATGAAATATGAGTTATAAGACTTAAAATGAATTATCATTATGAGGTTTGATCATGGATAATATAGATCTGAATACTGACACATATTTTATTCTATAAATGTTATGATCTGGGTATGGCTGAAGTATGGAATAGCTACAAAGTTTTAAGCTAATATTTGTAGATATGTACGCTGGTTCACTTTGGTAAAAGTGCGTATACATGTCGGTTCAGCTCTTCCAAGTAGCGTATGCAAAAGAAAAGCTTGATGCTCAGGGATGATCGATCTATCAGATCAATACTGTTGTTCTGCTGCTATATTACTGTTGTTTGTCACTGATGTCTTCTTAGATCTGAAAGTAGAACTGAATGTATAAGAAAATTGAGTTTGATTGATTGATTGATTGAAGAAGGAAGGGCGATCCTTGTTGCTATCTGTTTAGAACTCTGTAATATGACAGTAGATCTTCAAAATGTCATTAATTGGTACAGTTTTTGGTTCAGAAGTTTTATGATTCAGTAGCTTTAGAGAATATGTAGGTTGGGCTAAAGGAAGTAGCATATACATGCAGTTTGGGTTCAGCCAAGTAGCGTATACACTCTGATGCATGGTTTTTGAGGTTACAAATGGTTCTGAATGATGATGCAGTGCTCTAGGTTCAAATCTGTGTACTTGTTACAACAATATATCTGTTCCAGTTGATTGGTTGAATTTGATTAAGTATGAACGAATGGTTGATTCAGTTGTGTCAGAGTTCAGTGATTGTTTGATTTAGTTGTGTGAGAGGTTCAATGATTGTTTGATTAAGTTGTGTCAGAGGTTCAAAGGTTTTAGTGATTGATTGTTTCAGTTATATCAGAGGTTGATGATTGGGTTTCAGTGATTAGTTGTTGCAAATGTATTTGATGGTTGTATTGCAGTGGTGATTGATTTTGAGCTTCAATGTTACTAATGGGTCCAGTATGAAAATTTGATGAAATGTGGCCTTCATATTGCAGTATTTTGTACCAGGAGTATCCAGTGTGATAATTTATGAAATGTGGTACCTGGAGGAAGGAGAGAAGGTCGTAGCCTTCTGTAGGTCGGCGCCTACGTATTGGTAAACATATCAGCCAATACAAGAGCCAGGGGGTTGGAGCTCCCTTCTAGTAGTAGCTGGAAAACGAGTGAAGGTTGGAGCCTTCTGTAGACCGGCGCTTGCGTAATAGTAAATGGATTGGCTAGTACAAGAGCTAGGGGGTTGTAGCTCCCTTCCAGTAGAAGCTGGAGAATGAGAGAAGGTTGTAGCCTTCTGTAGGTTGGTGCCTATGTACTGGTATGAGTTTGGACCAGTACAAGATTGTAAACAAATTTTCTTATTAATAAAAGAAGACAGAGATGACAATAGCAGGTGGTTTTCACCCACATTAGGTTTCCACCTTAAATATTGGTGTTCATGTGTGTTGCTTATGTGTGATGGTTTATTCTGTTATTACTGTACATGGTTACTGTTTAATGTTTAATAAAGAACTGATGCACTAATTAAAGATCAACATATGATGAATTAATTGAATCATAAGTTCATTGGATATATGTTGGTTGCCTTAAGAATAGTTGCGTGCACACGCGAGTTCCCTTCACTGAAGTAGTGTATATAAATTTGATTATGGAAATGAAAAAGTTATTGATTTGTAAATACTGATTCACCCCCCCTCTCAGTATTATTTCCAACATAGCTAACCCTCGACAATTGAATGATAGCAGCTTCATGGGGGAGACGAGCCTAGGGTGTTTTGTGCTTTAAGAACCCGGTCTATTGTAAGTTGTCATCCCGAGGCAATCTCCTCCCCTGCCTACAATTTGGCTTTGGATAGGGAGGATGGACGGCCTCTAGGGGGTTTTGGGGGGATGGGGAAAGATACCAGACCAATACCAATGGATTGAGGGGCCCGTGATCTGGATAGGGATCGTAGCAGATATTTGTGGGAAAGGGACCCTTGATCAGAGTCAGAGGATGTAGATGGGTTCGTCTCCAAGAAAGATGCAGGGGAATAGGAGTATATAGGGGGACGGAGATGCAGAGTTCAAGCCAGAGTAATGGGCAGTGATGGCATGAAAGAAGAACTCTGATGTAACCTCAATGAGACATCTATGAATTCAGATAAAAAGTGAATTGAACAGAGCAGGGATCAGAAGAGGACATACCCAAAGATAGCACGACTTTCACAGCTTCCCTTGACCTAGTCAGAGCAGGAGAGGGTAGCCGATATGGTGCTTTGTCGCACTTCTTCGGAGTCTCCATGGCCGGGGAACTCACTGTTGCTTAAGGGGCAGATTGTTCCATTGTTGTATCCGTAGAGGTGTGTCTTGTTGTTGCCTGAGGATCCTTCGTAGGTATAGTCCTTCCCTTATCCACGTTCCTCGCTTTACCGATCAGGGGGCAGTCCCTAAAGAGGTGGCCAACCTTATGGCAGTGCCTGCACATAAATGGAACCCCCTCATAATCAAGGATCTGCATTCGTGTGAAGTTCCTCCAACGCAGAGCTATTTTTTCTTGTAACCCCTCTCTGATGTCCAAATGGACTAAAATCCTAGCATATACCATGATTCCATTGGAAAGGTATGATTTGTCATCTCCAGATAGGTTCCTAGAGTTCCCGATGAATCTGAAAATGTACTCAGATAGAATTATAGCGGCAAGCCAGGAAGACGAACCCATAGAGGCCCATCGCCTAACTGCTCCCTCTCTGGATCGAAGAGGGGGTTCCATCTCCTCAGTAGCACAAGGGCCTATTCAATATGCCAAAAGGATGACAATACCCAGTTTGTATGCTCGGCCTGAGCGAAACGTAGTGCAAACCAACCGCGAACAAAAGTTTGAACGAATGGTAGCTTGGCCAGGTGTTGTCCCCACACTTCTGCAATCCATTGTTTTAATCGTGCTGCCGTGCAGTTCCTGCGCTGAACCCTTCCAACCTAAACTCGTTTGATAGTGTCCATGGTTTTTCCCACTGTAGGTCTTCTCCCAAACTGATAATAATGTCTTGAGCCCTAGATTTCACACACTTCTGCCTTTTTCCCGACCTATGGCCCGCATTGGTGGCGTTCCCCTGTGGTCTGCTACAAGGAGGGTTTGTAGGGTTAGGGTTAGGGGGGTCAGACCAAGCCCATAGGGGAAGGCGTCCGAAAGCAGAGGAATATTCATATAGCTACCGGAGAGGGGGAATGATATCGAGGCTGAGTGACGGAGACCTTGTGCGGAAGGCAGAGGCTCAACGAGGGAAGAAGTTGAGGGAAAATGGGATATCGCAGATGGCGGTAAGGTTGGAAAGCCCGAAGAGCAAGGAACGAGATCCGGGCCTATGCGGCGGGCCACAAATTGAAGGGAGGTCAGTGATGAAGAGGTGTAGCAAAAGGTGTCTAGGAGGGGGGTGTCGCGGGTAGTGTGATAATCGAACAGGACAACCCTGAGATCGAGGGTAAGGGGGCAATAACCTCTGTCAATTCTATGTTGAAAGGGAGAAAACCATCCGTGCTTGAGGGTGGGGTAGTCCAGATGGAGAAATCCTCGAGAGGGTCTTCTGAATAATCAACTATATCCAAGTCCATAACTGTTCCGGGTGTTACGTGCCAGCTTCCGCCGTAAGTGAGAAACCATCGTTGTAGGAGAGACCAATTGCATAAAGGGGGACACGGTGAGGGCACGACGTGGTCACGGGAGGAATATGCTTGAGGATGTGGACGAGAAACGAGAGGAGCTCAGAAATGTCGTTTCGAGATGTACGACATCAGATGGATGACGTTCTAAGCTAGGTCACGGGGGAGGGTGCTACAGAGGTTTGCATACAAACCCTAGCCCGTGTCAGGGTTAGGTCGCGGCGAAAACCCCATCTTCCTAATGTTGTCGAAAATATGTAAATATTATGTTATAAAAAAAAATATTTTCATTTTTATCATAAACATAAAGTATATAAACTATATAAAAATTATAATATATATATATTAAATTTTAAAAAATTATTATTAGTTATGAAATATTAATTTTTTTAAGAAAGGAAAAATATAATGTAGAATTTTTATATTATTTTGATGTTTAAAAAGAAATGTAAATTTTTAAATAAAATTAATAAAAGAGAGAAACAAGAATTTCAACTTATTCTTTGAAATAAGGTTAAATGTTATTTTAAAAGTAAATGACTTTAATATATCATGGTAAGATAAAATTGACTTTTCATAATAAGATAGACTTAGTATGGGGCTTATGTGTGGGATAAAGTTGAATGCGATTTAAAAACAAATGATTCCATTACTTTAAATTAAGATAAAATTACCTTTTAAATTAAGATAAAATTACCTTTTGGTTTTGAGAGTAAGTAAAATTTAAAATTATTTTTAATGGATTAAAAATTTAGATTTTCAAAAAATAAATAAATAACTCATTATTCAAAACCTAGAAACTTGGAAAAGTGTAAATATCTAATTCTCAATGTGTGTGTATTGCTTTTATTATAAATTAATATATTATATTAAAAGAACAACTATTATAAAAATAAATACACAAATAGAAAAAAACATTATAATAAAATTATAAATAAATAATTTTATAAAATAGTAGATAATATACATATATAAATTGAAAACTGTGTAAACTTTTACTTTACTTCACCATTGCATAGTGGTGAAGAGAGGTGTATCAAGTTTGGTCGATAAATGTGATTTTTTTTATTTTTATATATTTAAAAATAAAATATTTTTGGTTAGATTATTATTGTTGTGTTTAAAGATATTTTTAAACATATAAATATATTTAGTATTTTTAAAAATTAATTTATATAAGTTTATTTCGTGTAGAATAAATTCTGATATGGGAAAATTTTAGGAGTGAAATTTTGTAAATGGGATATTTTTTTGACATTTTCTGAAGAAAAAAATTTTACTAATTTAGTTAAAAATTCACCTATTTTTTACATATATATGATTAAATGAATGATATTCACCAAAAATTAAATTACATGTTTTTTTATTGAATATTTGCCAACATTCTATACATAGGAATTTTCAAACCAAAATAGTGGCCTACAATACTATATATAAGAAAATATTTAACTCGAGTGATTTTGAGAGCTTGTATTGCCCTTGGGTAATTATTTCATAAGCGAAAGGTTAAACGTGAAATCATCTTAGGACTCACACAACTTACCAAACAAAATACATATATGTATGTTATTTTAATAGTTTTTAAACTAAATTTAATAAGTATATAAACAAATATGTTTAAATAAAATAAAAATATAAAATATTTACACTAGATTACTTAACAAAGATGTAGAAGTTTTTGTTTTTTTAGAATGTGATATACTATTTTTGGTAAAATTATCAATTTTATTTATTTGTTTAAAATATGTTTTCAGATTTCACTCTCAAATATCTATAAAACATTCAAATTATATAAATTATATGATCCAAATGGAAAATGGCATCCACCCATGGTATTCATCCACCCATAGTATTCATTCACCCATGGAATTTACCCATGGTATTGTAAGTAGCATACACCCATGGTATTTATCCATGGAATTTACCCATGATATTTTAAGTGGCATATACCCATGGTATTCATTCACCCATGATATTTTCCCATGGAATTGTAAGTGGCATCAATCCTTGGTATTCATCCCCCATGGTATTTATCCACTCATGGAATTTACCCATGGCATTGTAAGTGACATCCACCCATGGTGTTCATTCACCCATGGTGTTTACCCACCCATGGAATTTACCTGTGGTATTGTGACAAAAAAAGTTATAAGTAACAAGTCGCATTTTGTAAAAGGACAAATTGTCTGCCACAATGTAGTATTTATAGTTATTATTTGTTTTAATAAAAAAGTTTCTTTATGGTTTTGATTATTGGGTGTTATCATCTTTTTCTTCTAGCATTTCAATTTTTCAGATCTTGGGGGCCTCAAGATCCAAAAATTGAAATGCTAGAAAAAAAAGATTATAACACCCAATAAACAAAACCATAGAGATTTTTTTTTTATTAAAACATATAATAACTATAAAGGCTACATTGTGGTAGAAAATCCATCCTTTTACAAAATGTGACTTGTTACTTATAGTCTTTTTTTTGTCACAATACGACAGGTAAATTCCGTGGGTGGGTAAATACCATGGGTGGATGTCACTTACAATACCATGGGTAAGTTCCATGACTCAATAAATACTATGGGGGGATGAATACCAAGGGTTGATGCCACTTACAATACCATGGGAAAATATCATGGGCGAATGAATACCATGGTTGGATGCCACTTACAATACCATGGGTAAATTCCATGGGTGAATGAATACTATGGGTGGATAAATACCATGGGTGGATGCCATTTTCCATTGGGATCATTATACAAATTACAAAAATAAAACTTAGGATTCCAAAAAACTTTTCACGAAATTGAAAAAAAAATCTATAAATAGGTTCAACACAATAAAACACATGTAAAACACTCAAATTATACAAATTACACCAATTAAAGTTAAAATTAAAAAAAATAAACATTTTCTTTAAGTGAGAACCTTCTATTAGCTACAAATGTAATTATTTACATGGTTATTCCAAAGAATTCTATTGGTCTCAACCCGACCAAGTTTGTTGACCAACACTATTGGGTCATGAAAAATAGTCCAAAATGAGCATAAGCTATCCAACCATAGTCGTAGAGGTCAAATATGCCAAAAGACAAACATAAAAAAAATAACACCATTGGACATACTCAGTCTTCAGAGGTGATAGAAGTTGGATTATCTAGCCCCATCCCTAGTGGAGGGAGAGGGAAAAAAGGGTAGGTGATGTGTTGCTCCAAGTGGACCAACCATGCTTTTAATTGTTCCAGTTTCTCCAATGTGATCCGGACTTTTGAAGGAATACAACAAAACACATACATAAACCTAAACACAAAGATGCAGTAGAAATAAATTATCATTTCATTAATATCAAAGAACTGCAATATGCTTACATACATAATGGAAATAACTAGCTTGGGCGATGGTACCTTATCTCTAAGAAGAGATGTAGCGACTACATGTCTCTAAATTGTGTTACAATGAGGGTCAAGGGCCTTTTTATTATTAAACATCAAATGGAAACTCTAAACAACAAAAAATCTAACCCTAGGAGATGGAACACCAAGAGTTTGTGGGCCCTGTTGGGGTTAGTTGGGCAGCCAACTTCCCGGGGTCATAACTTGGTCATATGATCTTTGTTTGGCACATGTGATACCTCATTAGAAAGATCTCTTCGAGTGCTACAAGATTTGTGGTGCAGGGGGGTTTTATGGACCTCAAAAAAATGTCATTTAGGGGGTAAAAATAGCTTTGAAAGTTTAGGACCCAAAAACTACTAAAAATAGTAAACTATGCTATAAACAAGGAAACTGATGAAATCGACTGGAGGTCTAGGTGGAATAGGTGGGTGACCACCAATATCCACCTAGATCAGTCAGCGACCCTTAGGAAGTAATGGTCCCCATTGCGTGTAGAGCCTCCATGAGGTGAAGAAATTTCTATCGAACTTGCTCCCTTGTGAGCCACTTGCCTTGGTGAAGAAGTTGGTTGGCTTTGACAACTCGATATAGCTAGATCCTTTGTTAGCGATTTTGGTTGATCTGTGTGATTTGAACTTAAACAAGAATGCAACAAATCACATATATAACCATAAATACAAAAATTCAGTAGAAATAACACGTCATTTCATTAATATCAAATACTGAAATATGCTCACAAACATAATGGAAATAAACTAGCTTGGGCGATGGTAGGTTATCTCTGAGAAGAGATGTGGTGACTACATGCCTTTGAACTGTGTTACAATAAGTCTCAAAGGCCTATTTATTATTAAGAAACAATGGAAAACCCTAAACATCCAAAAACCTAACCCTAGGAGATGAAGCGCCAAAATTGCGGGCCCCGTTTGGGTAAATTGGTACATCAACTTCCTAGGGTCGTAACTTTGGCATATGATCTCCATTTGGCTATCATAATACCGCGTTTCAAATATCTCAAAGAAGTGGTCGAAAAAAAAACTAGTTAGCCAATTTAGATGTATTTGGTCTCTCTGTTTTCCTTAAAATTTTGTTTAGTGCCTAAAAAAGGCTTTGGAAGTTCAGGACCAGAAGAAATGCCAAAAATAGTAAATTGTGCTACAATTAAGGAAATTGAAAAACTGAAAGAAATAGTGTTTGGGTTCTAAGTGGAATAGGCAGGTGGCCACCAATATCACCTGGATTAGTCCTCCCCTCTTAGGAAGCAATGGTCCCCATTGTGTTGAGTGCCTCCATGAGATGGGGAAACTTCTGCTGAACTTGGTCCCTGGTGAGCCACTTGCCTTGGTGCAGGAGTTGGCTAGCTTTGACAACTTGATATAGTTGGATCTTCTATTGGCGAGTGTTCTTGGTCTATGTGTCGAGGATCCGATCAGTTGTGGCTTGTTCCATGCATTTTGGGTTTAGCTCTATTGGTGTGAGTTGCTTTGCAATGTTAGATGTCTCCAACAATAGTGTAAAGTATGGCCAAAGATGGTCTCAATTGAACACTAGGTGCAAACAAAGGAACCGTGGAATGTTGAACTTGAAGGCATTGTCCCCTACAACCTTGGTGATGGTGTATGGACTATATCGGAGCAAGCGAAGCTTGTGGTGGGGTACAATGAAGCACTCCTTTTGCAAATTTAACCAAACCTTGTCACCAACTTGGAACCTATGCAGCACCCGATGTTGATCATGGCGCTACTTGTATTTAGCATTGCCTCTATCCAATATATCATGGACTAGTTTGTGGATGTGTTGAATGCGCTCAATGAAGTTGTTAGCCTTGTTGGCTTCGGACTGGACATGGGTTGAATCTTCCTTAGTAGCTACAAATGGTATGGCCACATCAATGGGACATAATGGCTGAATTCTTGGCCCTACCTAAGATGGGTTGTGGCCTGTTGACATGTGGAGAGCTATGTTGTAGTTGTGTTGACCATAGGGGAGGCTTTCATCCCATGTGTGTTGATGCTTCGAGTTGTACATGCACAAAATGTGTACATTCATCATGTTGATGACTTCTATTTGGCCATCAATATGGGGATGGAAAGTTGTGGACTTAGTGATTTTGGTATCTAACATCGACCAGAGACTTAACCAAAATGCACTTAGGAATTTGTTGTCCTGATCTGAGACAATGGACTATGGGATCCCAAAGTGTACCCACACTCGCTCAAAGAAGATCTTAGCAGCAACCTTTTCTAGGATACTCTTCTTGTAGGTCATCATAATGGCCATCTTAGAGAATCTATCGATGACCACGAAAACACAGTCATTGTCGTTCTTAGTAGAAAGAAGGCCCGACATGTAATCCATGGAGATGGATTTGCAAGGTCGACTAGGAGTAGGCAGAGGAGTATATAGGCCTTGACTCTTTATGGTTGTTTTGTAAATGATACAGACAGTGCAGGATGTGATGTACCTCCCAACATCTTAATGAAGTTTTGGCCAATAAAAATACTTCTGCAGTACTGCCATTTTTTTTATCTACTCCAAAATGTCCAATGACTCGACTATAGTGCTCTCCCAAATCATCTTGGCACACTCGCTTGAAGGAACACATTTGTGTTCGAGGTGGCATAAAATTGCATCCTAGAGGTGAAAATTTGGAGCTTTCTTACCTTCCAGGAGTGTCTGGCATGTGCTGTCAAATTCTAGATCACTTTCATAGAGATGCGGCCACTCTGAAGTGTCGTTCCCACGGTGGTTCCCTGAGGCAATCTGCAACATTATTGGTGCTCCCCTTCTTATACTTAATGTTCGAATGGAATTTTTGCAGTTATGTGGACCATTTCTGATGGCGATCATTCTACAACTTCCCTTGTGTCTGTCTGAACTGCAGGGGTCGGTGGTCTATATGGATGACCGTATCCTTCCCCATAATGCAATGGTTTCATTAATGTAAATCCTGCACAATGGAATACATTTATTTGTCATAGGTGGGATACTTTCAGACTGTGTTTGAAATTTTCTCACTAAGGTAAGCCACTGGGTGCCACTATTGAGTAAGAACTGCACCAATAACATAATCAGAGGCATCTATCTCAATCTCAAAGGGTTGTTGCAGGTCTGGTAATGTGAGCACTGGTGCAGAGTAGAGGCACTGCTTCAACTCGGCAAATGCCTTATGTTGGGTTTTGGAACAAAATAACTTCATTTTTGCTCCATGCCCGGTGACTTGACTTAAAGGCCAAGTGATATGAGAGAACCCCAACACAAACCTGCGGTAGAAATTTGCAAGGCCGAGAAAGTTGTGGAGCTCTGTTAGAGTGGTTGTGGCTAGCCAATCCCGAGTGATTTGTATCTTGGCTGGGTCCACATGCACATCCTTCTCATCAATGATATATACCAGATATTGAACCTAGGTCATGTCAAAAGTGCATTTCTCTAGATTAGCACACAACATGTGTTGTCACATTGTTTGGAGGACTTGTCGAAAATGGTGGAGGTGCTCTTGCCAACTCTGGCTGAAAATCAAGATGTCATCTAAGTACACCACCACAAATGCATTGGTGAAGGTTCGTAAGATGTCATCCATCAATCTCATGAAGGTTATGGGGGCATTCATCAACCCAAAAGGCATGACCAACCATTCGAAAGGGCCTTCCTTGGATTTAAAGGTAGTCTTCCACACATCAGAGGGTTCGAGAGGCACTTGGTGATAACCAAACTTCAAGTCAATATTGCTGAAATATTTAGCCCCCTTGAGCTGGTCTACAAGGTCATCAATCCATGGGATTGGGTACCTATTACAGACTATGATCTTGTTCAACACCCGATAGTCAATATAGAGTCTCCATGTCCCATCCTTCTTTTGTACCAATACAATTGGGCTCCCACAGGGTGATGAGCTTGGCCTGATGTGCCCTTTCTGAAATAGCTCTTGAATCTACCTCTTAATCTCATCGTTCACTAGAACGGAGCGTCGATAGATCGATTCATTCGGTAGAGGCATGCTCGTGGTCAGATCTATGGAGTGCTTGACCTGACAGTGTAGAGGTACCCTCGTAGGTGAGGCGAGAATGTCCCTGTACTCCTCCACGACTGTATACATCTGTTGTTGCTATGCGAAGGATCCCTATTTGGGAGTCATGGCCATAATATTCTTTCCTTGAGGGTGAATCATAAGAAAAGAAAATTTCCTGCTCTGTGAAACAATCTTACTGCATTGCTTTGTAAAGATCAAAGAGATGGTGGTAGGCGGGGCTAGCTTCGGTATCTTGTACAACTTATCACCCAAAGTAATAATCACAAAGCGAGGTCTAGTCTCATATACAACATGTCACTTCCACAAGTATGGTTGTACAAATAATACATCACAAAATTCAAGAGGAACAACATCACACAATACCTCATCCATGAAGGGCTTGATGTTGTAGGGAAGGCAGCACTGCTGACTGACGCGGAGATCTCGTCCTTGGTGAAGCCACCCGATGTTGTATGGTTGCGAATATGTTGTATTCGGTAGACCCATCTGCTTCATGACCTCTACTGAAATGAGGTTCTTTTGGCTCCCACTGTTGGCATTGAACTGCAGCGAAGAACCCTTCACCCACATTTGTGAGTGGAAGAGGCTTTCCTCCTCCTTTGGATCTTTAGGCTCATACTTTTGGATCTTGGAGATGTAAACAATAGCATTAGGCTTCGTGTTAATGACTTTATTCCCTTTTTCATTCCCCTTGTCGAGTTCTAACTCAAAGTCGAAACATGCGTCTAATTCGGAAGCCTTCAACTCGGCCACCTATGATTTCTTAGCCCAATACTCACTTGTGTTGTGAGTGGAGCTCTTGTGGAACTCACACCATTTTCCATGTCCTTCTTTGTCTTCATGGTGTTTTTTTTCTTGTGGCTTTGGCGAGTTGTTCTAGGTCACCTCGCCTTGGCTTTGTCCTTTTCTCTACGGTTTGGGGGTGCCTTTCCCTTGCTTCGGATTCATAGATCCAAAGTCTGGCTTATTATGTTTAAACTTCTTCTCAATCTTGACATCATATTTGTAGGATGTGTCGAGTGAGGAGATGTCCAGGAACTCCATCTCATCCTAGATGTATCTGTGTAGATAGCTACAGTACTTGAGTACCAAATGTCACTTAGAATCCTTAATACCCAACTTCCTGCGAAGGGTATGAAAAAAATTGCTAAACTTTGGCACGTCTTGGTCCCTTACCTCCCACAGTGTGGTCTAATTTATGTATTTATCCTCTAAGATCCCAACTAGATAGTACTGCTCCTTGATGGCATCGCTGGATGAATTCCAAGTGGGTGCGGTTGAAAATAGTGATGGTGTACTTTCATCCTTCTTCTCATTGTAGGTTTCCCACCAGTCCTTGACATGGGGAGCGTCTTTGAGAAGTGAAAAAGTAATATTTTCCCAACTGGAAAAATCATAAAAATAAAAATATTCTTCTAGCAGATTTAACGTTTTATCTACGACGTTTGCATCTATCTAACCTTCAAATACAGGGATCTCAAATTTAACTTGTATATTAAATGGTGTGACTCTTCTAGAGTGGCTGTTGGAAGAAGATGTGTCGCCTTTGGGTAGCCATTGAAGGATTTGGGCAGAGTTGCCCATCATCGCGTCCCTCTGTCGCTCAAGGGATTCTTGGAGAAATATTTTGAAAATATCTCCTGCATCCCCATATTTCTTCTCTTCCGCCATGGGAGGATGTCGGGATTTGTGAGGCTATTCTTGCAAAGGTTCGACCATTTCAAGTGCGAACTCCTTATATCTTGACATCGTTGGGGACATGCAAGGAAAAACAGAGAAAGAGAAGACCACTCTGATACCACTGATCTGAACTTAAACAAGAATGCAACAAATCACAGATATAACCATGAATATCAAGGTGCAACAGAAATAACACTTCATTTCATTAATATTAAATATTTAAATATGCATAAGAACATAATGGAAATAAACTAGCTTGGGCGATGGTAACTTATCTTTGAGAAGAGATGTGGTAGCTACATGCCTTTGAACTATGTTACAATGAGTCTCAAAGGCCTATTTATTATTGAGAAATAATGGAAAGCCCATCCAAAAACCTAACCATAGGAGATAAAGCGACAAAACTGTGGGCCCCGTTTGGGTAAATTGGTACATCAACTTCCCAGGGTCATAACTTTGGCATACGATCTTTGTTTGGCTATCATAATACCTTGTTTAGGAGATCTCGAAGAGAAGGCCGAAAACAAACAAATAAAATTGTATGGGACTTTTTTGGTCTCTCTATTTTCCCTAAAAACGTCGTTTAGGGCCTCAAAATAACTTCGGAAGTTCGGGACCTGAAAAACTGCCAAAAATAGTAAATTGTGCTACAATTAAGGAAACTGAAAAACTGAAAGAGACAGTTTTGGGGGTCCAAGTGGAATAGGTGGGTGGCCAAAAATATCCACCTAGATCATTGTGTGTTCATGATACTATCAGCTGTGGCCTTTTCGATGCAGCTTGGGTTGAGCTCTATTGGTGTCAACAACTCAACAATGCTTAATGTGTCCAACATTGGGGGAAAGTATGGCTGCAACCAATCCACATTGAATATGAGGTGTAGGCCAAGGAATGGTGGAATGTTGAGCTCGAAGGAATTCCCCCCTACAACCTTAGTGATGGTGTAAGGCCCATATTGGGGCGAGCGAAGATTGCAATAGGCCCCAGCGAGGCACTCCTTCTACAAATGTAACCAAACTTTGTTGCCCACCTGAAACTTGTGTGGCACCCGATGTTGGTCATGGTGTTGTTTTTACTTAGAATTTTCTGTATCTGATATGTGATGGACCTGCTGGAAGATGTGTTGAATACGTCCAATGAAGCTGTTAGCTTTTTCGACTTTAGACTGGACATGATCTGAATCTACCTCAGTAGCTGCAAGTGGTATGGAAACATCAATGGGACATGTCTTTTCTGGATCCACTGTTATACCTTCCTTGGAAATAACATGTCTCAAGTAATGTACCTTTGTCTAAAAGAATTTGCATTTGATAAGATTGGCATACAATTGATGTTGTCTTAGAAATATCAATACTGCTACTAAGTGTTCAACATTCTCTTCCTCATTCTTAGAATATATCAAGATGTCATCAAGGAATACAATAAGAAACTTGTCGAGATAAGGACACAACACACAATTCATCAAGCGCATAAAAGTAGTTGGAGCATTAGTCAAATGGAAAGGAACTACAACGAACTCATAATTCCCATACCTGGTCCTGAAATTTTTCTTGTTTATGTCCTCTTCCTTAATGCGTACCTGATGGTATCTTGATCTCAAGTCAATCTTAGAGAACATCTTTTCTCCCTTTAATTGGTCAAACAAGTCATTAATTATCGACAATGGATACATGTTCTTGATGGTCACCTTCTTCAAATGCTTGTAATCGATGCATAACATGGGAGTACCATCCTTCTTCTTCAAAAACAACACTAGTGCACCCCACAATGATACACTTGACCTAATTTATCCTTTTTCAATCATTTCCTTCAGCTGCAAATTTAACTCTACTAACTCTATAGTGCTCATTCTGTATGGTGCCTTCGATGTTGGTGTTGCCCCTAGTATCAACTCAATAGAAAAATCCACTTCCCTGTGAGATCAAAACCATGAAATTTCTGCTGGAAATACATCCTGAAATTGCTACAAGATCGGGTACATGTTCAATACCTTTGCATCCTCATCCTCCTTACCTTTATCACTAGAAATATGCATTGCAAATAGCAGAAACCCTTTTCTACGATTGTGTTTTTCTTGCATAGTTTTCACCATTCTAACTAATGTTTCCTTCTTATTACCCTCCAAGATTATTTGTTATCCATTGTCATCCAAACACACAATGGCTTTGTCATAACATTCCACCTTAGTCTTGTGAAGATATAACCAATCCATGCCCAAAATCATATTGTATGATCCCAACGAAATTACATTCAAATGCGTTGATGTAGGCATACCATTCAACTCAAATGCACAAGCTCTTACCCAATCATGAACTCTTTTCTTTATAGATGTAGCCAAATGCATTAACTAATATTATGCATGTATTTATTTATTCAAACCACACTTATCCACCAAGTCAAGGTTAACATAACTATAAGTAGACCCATGGTCAATCAAAATAGAAACACCTTGATCACAAAGCTTACCGTCCATCTTGATAATAAGTTCCTAGTGGTTCACATTCTTTCTATCCAATGCTACATAGATACGAGGAATACTATTCTCAACATCCTCAACAATCTACGCCTCTTGTGCACTTTACATATGAGGCCTATCACCCCAATAGTATAGACAATATCTCTTGAGATTCTCCTTACCACATATCCAACATTGTAACAGTATCATACCATCACCTTTATTTTGTTTCCCTCTAGGCTATGACCCATGTCCCTGTCTAACTACGTTGAAATTCTTGTAGGGAACAATATTATCTTTCTCACCTGCATCCTGGGGTCTTTTTCTTTTCGGCTACCATTTACCTTTAGCTTTGTATTTCCCTTTCCAATCTTGTTGAGACTCTATCTTGAGCTTTCATTGTTCATAACAATGCTTCAACTTACCAATGAATTATTCAAGTGACTGAGGCTCATCTTATTCAATTTGATCTCTAAATGCTAATGGTAATCAAATGAAAAATATCTAAAAGTTGGCTTTCTCATCATTACGATATGGTACATACCTCAATAACTCCATGAACTTGTTCATGTACTCGTCATCTGCCATCATTCCCATATTTATCTCATAGAATTCCTTAACTTTGATGTCATAGTACCTCTCTGACAAATATTTCTTCTTGAAATGTCTCTTGAATTCATGTCAACTCAAGTCTTTTGTCCTGATGTCTCTAACCGAATTCACATATTCCCATCATATGTATGATTTCCCTTTGAGGCTGAAGATAGCTATTTTTGCCTTCATATTCTCAGTGTAATCATGTAGGTAGAATATCACCATGTTAAATATCACCTCATGCACGAAAAATATCACCATGTTAATGTATGCATAACAACATATAAACTCTGACATGCATAACAAATTCATAACCGACATATACTCATGACAAATACATCCAACAACAACACCATCAACCTTCACATGGCGACACAACTGTAATAATGACCACCACCATGGAAGAAAACAAGCACATGTACCACAAGCATAAAGAACACATATGAAACTGACATGTATGCATGACCAACACACTACCCATCCAGTCCAAGGGGTGAACCATGCTTTGATACCACTCTGTAACACCCTCCTCCCACATTTACCCAAGCTAACTGGTCTGCTCGTGTAAACATGTGACAAGAGGATACTATGATATGATTCAAATTCCCATCTACAGTTAATGAAGTGGAACCGACAAAACAAAACCAATTTGACCTTCCTCAAGAGCTACAAACCCTTCAAGAGGCAACCAACCCTTCTAGGAGCTTAACCCCTGAGACAACTTGTCATTTTGTTGATTTGGACCCTCAGATGCTTCCATGACAAGGCATGCATGCGATTGAGGCCTTCTAGTCACACCCACAACAAGGCATGCCAACCACTGTGGACTTTTTCAGGTAGTTATGAGCCAGTGACTCCAGATTCTAAGCCACTTTTTCAAGGCTAGGTCTCAAGCCTTTGCCCAAAACTTTATGATACTTTTGGAAATGATACATAACCATGAAATCAAACTACTAACATAAGCATTTGATCAAGGACTTGACCAGACTCCTACTAGCCATGAAAGATATTTTTTCAAAAATATCACAAATATGTAATCTACAGGTCATAATAACATATATGAGCAAGGGATCTCATACTTATCTCAGATTTGTAAAGAAGCATTGATGCCTTATCACAATACATGAATTATCATCTATTAGGTCATATATTCATTGTTCATTCATTTTATAATCAACACATGATGAGAGCCATACATTAAGTATGACATTAAACATACTCATAACCAACATAT
Source organism: Pinus tabuliformis (assembly GCA_031772625.1). Classification (NCBI taxonomy): domain Eukaryota; kingdom Viridiplantae; phylum Streptophyta; class Pinopsida; order Pinales; family Pinaceae; genus Pinus; species Pinus tabuliformis. The sequence goes on along the minus strand of CM062809.1, from coordinate 843,589,650 downwards.
AACCAACAGGAAAAAAAAAGGATATAACAACCACAAAATCCACATATGAACAAGTGCATTTACACACGAAATACCAAAGGAGAACGAACTCTTATTGATGAATGCATGTGCCAACCAAGTCAGGGACTTCTACAAACCACCTAACCATATACTGGGATGAACCAATCTTTCTGTCATCCAATCACCCTCGTGCCATATTCCAAGCATAAATGTGGGACTCATCACAAAACCAACTAGGTCCTGCTCAGGATTTACCATATATCCCGCCAAGGGATTCATAGGCCCAAAACCTTCATCAATGCCACCAAGATTTACCACAATCCAACCAAATCACAGGACTTTAAACAAGCATGGATGCCTCTTAATCTCTCCAGCTAAACCATGAGGATTTTTTCCATCTCCACTCTCTAGGCTTTACCGTGTATCCCACCATAACTGGTCAAGGGATTCCTAGGCCTAACGAGGGAATGCACCTCTAGGATTTACTGTGTATCCATTACTACTCAAGGTATTCCTAGGCCTAACAAGGCTTCATCCACCAGGCTTTACCATGTATCCCGCCATTACTGGTTAAGGGATTCCTAGGCCTCATGAGGAGGTTCACAATCAGGATTTACCGTGTATCTCACCATTACTGATCAAGGGATTCCTATGCCTTGTGATTTTTCCTGAGAACACCCCACTCAATTTCGATACCATCTTGCAATCCATCTCAACCAAATACAAGAGAACCCACCACAGTATGGCTATTTGGAAATGACAAGGCAAGGTTGAAATCCTCTATCACACCTGGCATGACCCATGCCAATGACAACAAGAGAATCGAATACACACATGCAAATTGATACCTATAAGTAATCTCATTGTAGCCGCTTGATCCTTCTCTTGCTTGCTTGATCTTTTCTTCCCTTGGCCTTCTTTGCTCTTCCTTTGCTTTTGTTGATACAATACTAGAATTCTCTAAGAATTCTCTAAGTGTCCAAGAGTGAGAGAGAGAGATGATCTGATTGAGAAAATTAGTTTTGCTATGCTAAAATTACTTTTTAGAAAATATTAAAAGTTCTTGAGGGATTATCAAATTATTTGCAAGTTTAAACATGGGTTTTTAAGTGTTTTTACATAAATTTTATGTGCAAATTAACATAAACAGATGACTAAACAACAACATATAACAAACATAAACATCACCATAAATAGTATCACAATAGCACGTGATGAAGGAGTTCACCCCTCTTGGGCTACGTCTCCCTAGTCCCACTTCCAATGACTTGGCCCTCTCTATTATGCTCAAAAGTGTGAATACATCAGTTTACAATGCTTAGAAAGCTCTGAAACCTATTCCAATGGCTCCAGAATGCCCAAAATTTCCTGTGTAGCCTCTTTTTGCTCCTGATTTGGTCAAAAACTAAAGAAGTTATGTCCTTTCCCAATATTCTGCTAATCGCACCACAAATCCCCCAAAATCCAACACCATCCTACAATTTTGCCCCAAATCACGCTAACAGAGCGACAATTTAACAAAAAATCAGGCGAAATTGTCGAACATTTTAAATGTCTGCTAACGCCTAAATTCTGATAAATGTGGACAGGTGGGTGGCCACGTGCCCAGGGATAAGGCCAATGGCCCACCCCCACTAGTCGGGCCCACGTACTTCTCTCCGCAGGTGGTCATATGTGGGTGGTGTAACCAAGGGTTGGCCCTACCTTGAATTGTCGCGCTATTAAAATTCAAATAGAAACCGCACCCATAATGGTTAAGAAACACTCCATTGGCGTATTGGCAAAGGTGTTAGACTTGTGTTGGGAGGTCGTGGGCTCAACCCTTGCTGCCTCTGCCCAGACTTGAACCATAATTTTGGTGGCCTCTCGAGCTGGCACGTGGCAGCCTTTAGCTGGGCCATGTGTTAGCCTATGGTTGGCCACCAACCAACCAATCAAAAACGCAAAATTTAGTACAATCAAAAAATGACACTTGCCAACCTACCATTTGTCGTAAGAGCCCGTTGACTAGTAAAAATACCACATAGACCTACCCAGTCAGCGCCACGTCAGCATTACAGACTGTTGACTGGGTTGTCATATTTTGCAAAAATTTGCCTGTTTGGGAAAGCGAATAGAACATGATTGTGGGAGAATATGGTGTTTGTTTAAGGGGAAATGAGTTGCACCGGATTCAGGATGATGAGCACTACACTATCGTCCAAGTTCCACACCCATCCGACAACTTTGAATTTTGAGCTTTTTTTTTTAGCACCTGATCATTCCTCCCCACAGGAAGCCCTTTGGACCCCACAATATCCCTTTCAGTTTTCCAGCACGTGAGGGTGCAGTTCCGTCACCTTTCCAATATGGATCCATTTGGCCTTTGAAGGATTTGTTCCCTTGAGCCCCACTAGAAGGTAACCCACATTCCCTCGTTTTGAAGACCTTGTTGTTTTGTCAAGAATAGTGTCTTATTGTAGTTCATCAAGGTATTCAGGAGAAAAATCCTCAAAGGAAGGAGTTTTGGCATTTTCTCCTTGATCTTAAATCAAAGGAGTCTCATACAACCTTAAGCTCTCAACATTAAGAACAACATAAATTTCCATATATGAAGGCAAATCCAACCTGAAGGCATTGTTACCAATATTTTCCAAAATTCTGAATGGACCATATCTAATTGGTTTTAGCTTTTGACCTTCTCCTTGGAGCCTCTCTTTGCTAATGTGAAGCCAAAATTCATCACTGAATTGGAACTTGTGATCTACACAATGCTTGTCATGCCTTGCTTTGTACTTGCATTGGTTGTTTTCAAGTTGTTCTTGAACTCTTTGGTGTACCAACTAGATTTGTTCAATGAACCTTCTTGCTTTGTTTATGTCACTATGATCATCAATAGCAACATCTTTTCCAAAAATGAAATCCAAAGGAGACTTAGGCAAGTATCCCAAACATGCCTCTAATGGCGATGTTTTAGTTGACCTGGCCCGGTTGTAAGCATGTTGAATATAGTGGAAATGTTCATCCCACAACTTAGGATGCTTGCTGAAATACCCACGAAGAAGATGTATCATTATCTTGTTCACCACCTCTATTTGACCATTTGTTTGTGGATGAAATTTTTTACTCTTTTTCAATTTGGTGTCCATGAATCCCCACAATCTTTACCAAAAATTCCCAAAAAAGCGAGAATCTCGATAACTAACAATGGATGTGGGAAATCCAAAATGCACCCATACATTCTGAAAGAATAACAGAGAAGTTTATTCAGTTGTAATTTTCTTTTTACATGGCATCAAAATACATATTTTACTGAACCTATCCACAACTACATACAAATAATCATGACCTCTTTTTGACAATGGAAGACCTCCTACAAAATGCATAGAAACATCCTCCCACTATTGTGAAGGAACCAGAAGTGGTGTGTACAATCCTAACTTCCTATTGCTAGGATTACTGACTGCACATAATGAACTTCCTTTAATAAAATGTGACACACTTTCACGCATACAAGGCTAATAAAAATACCTCTGTAAATGTGCCACCATTTTGCTTACACCGAAATGACCAGCGATAAGAGAAGTATGTGCCTCTCTTATGATGCTGACTCTTTCTCCCTGTGGAATACAAAGCTTGCTAAGATGGTACAACAAGTTATCATGCAAATGATAATCCAATTCCTCTACTTGGTTACCTTGACTCAAGCTTGCATAAACATATTGAAAGTCATTGACTAATGCATATTGCTCAATATAACTTTCATGCAAAAAACAATTATGCTTAGGTAAAGTAGTTGCACTAATAATAGGCCTAGAAAGCATATCATCAACTTTATTGTAGATACCTTTCTTATACCTTATTACCAAGTGGAATTGTTTAAGAAAACGCATCCATCAGATGTGTGTTGATTGTTGCAACTTAGATTGATATTGCAAGTATTGAAATGATTGATGATCAGTGTGAATGGTTGCTTAATTACCCATCAAGTAGTGTTTCCACTTTTTCACACTTTGCACCAATGCATAAAATTCCTTGTCATATGTAGGATAATTAATCACTACATCATTGAAAGTTTCTGAATTAAAATAGATAGGCTTACCATGTTGCATGACGACTTCACCCATGGCGTAGTCACTAGCATCAGTCTAGATCTCAAATGACTATCTCAAGTCTAGAAGTGCAAGTACTGGAGCTGAACTAATCTTTTCCTTTAATGCATCAAAGGCCTTCTGTTGTTTGCCTCCCCTCTGAAAAACTTTTTCACACTTGTCAATGCATGCAAAGGAGCTGCTATAGAAGAAAAGTTAGCAATGAATTTCCTCCAATATTGGGCTGCTCCCAAAAAGCTTCTTACTTCAGTAACTGTCTTGGGCCTTGGCCAATTCAAAATGACATCAACCTTAGAGGTATCTATTTCAACTCACCTCCTCCAACAATATGAGCGAAGTAGACTAAAGAATTTTTTCCAAACTTACACTTTGACATATTTAAATACAACTGTTCTTTCTTTAAGACATCAAGTAATTTTCTCACATGCATGACATGTTCATCACGAGATTTACTGAAAATTAAGATGTCATATAATTAGAATATAAAAAACTCATCAAGAAATGGCCTTAACACATAATTCATCACACGCATGAAGGTAGCAAGAGCATTACATAAACCAAAAGGAATAACTAACCATTCAAACAAATCTTGTTTTGTTTCGAATGTTGTCTTCCAAATGTTGCCTTCAACATTTCTAATTTGATGGTAGGTACTCCTTAAGTCCAACTTAGTAAAATACTTTGCATCTTTCAATTGATCAAGTAAATCATCTATTCTAGGCAGTTGGGTAACATTTCTTTACCGTAATCTTGTTCAATGCATAGAAGTCCACACACATGCACCATGTTCCATCCTTCTTTAGAACCAAAACAATAGGTGAACCACATGGTGAAGAACTTGGCCTGGTGATCCATTTATCCAACAACTCTTGAATTTTATTTTTAATTTCTGCACTTTCCATCACTGACATCGTGTACATGCGAATGTTAGGAAGAGGACTATCTTGCTGCAACTGTATCTCATGTTGGATTCCTCTCTTGGGAGGCAATCCTTTTGGTTCCTGAAACATCTCATCATATTGGTTAACATCATCAACCAATTCATATTTAAATCTTGAATCACAACCTTGAAAAGCTTGATTATCAACATCATTCTTGGGTTTGATCATTAGAAGCACAAAATTATTACTTGAATTCACTAGTCTTTTCATATGCCCTGCATTAACAAGTGAAAGATTTAGTTTCTTGCTATGAGATTTCACAATATATTATACTCCATCTTTGATCAAATAGTATTTGTTTTCATGTCTATGGAAGATAGCTTTTATGTCGTAGAGATACGCGCTGCCCAAAACTATACCACATATGTCTAATGGCACAACATCAAGCTCCACTTCAACTATGAAATTTGTAGTAATGTCGAATTTCAGTTTACACTTTCTAGTTACTTGCAATTATGCATTGTCACAGACCCATCCTAGTGGATATGGTTTATGATGTGGAATGGTTTCCAAGTTTAAACTTTTGAAAATAATTTCAAAGATGAGATTTGATTGAGAGCCACTATCAAATAGAGTATCAACTTTTCTATGTTTTGAGATCACCCTTATGTGAAAAAGTTCTATCCTCTTCTTTTCATTTGGAGTTTCATTGTGTGAATTTGAAGTACTAGTGATAGAAATGGATCCTTTTCCTTTCATATTCATGGCTGTAATTTTAGTTTCATCGCCCGAATCAGATCCCAAATCCTGTTGAGTGGTTGCAGTTGTCTTTTGTTTCTGCTTGTTGTTGAATTTCTTTGGTTTCATTTCGGGATGAATATTCCAACAATGAGCTTCATCGTGACCCTCTTTGGAACAATGATCGCATGTTAATTTCTCTCCTTCCTTTTTAATAGATGCATTTTTCTTTCCCTTCCCTTTGAAACCATTTTCTTTTCCTTTACCCTTAAATGGAATTTTACTACCCTCTTCTGGAGTGTTTTTCCCTCTTGCCTCAAGATGAGTGACTTTCACACACACCTCATCTAGATTATTGGGATTAAACATTAGGATAGCATGCCTAAGGTAACTGTGTAATCCCCCTATGCACTTCAACAACGTGTCTTGTGATTTCAAATCTACACCTAACACTAGAGACCTTTTTCTAAATTCTTGGTTGTAGTCTTGCACTTTTTTACCTTTAAGTTGTCTAAAGTTTTGCCAATTCATGGTGCCTTTCTGCATATAATATAGAAGGCAGAATTGTCTTTTCATTGTAGTAATGAAATTAGACCAAGAAATCAAGATATTACAGTCTTTTTTTATCTCTTCTTGTGTCTTTGATTCCCACCATACCAGTGTTGCACCCTCCATCCTCAAGGGAGCTAATTGAATCTTTATGTCAGCCTCTTCAAGGTTTTGAATTTTGCATTAGACCTCCAACTGACGAACCCAATTGTCAAGCTTCTCTACATTCACTTCACCATTATACATGGGCAGTTTAACTTTAACATCAAGTTTTAATAAGGGTGATTTAATGATTCCTTTTGAGGTATGTTGATGAGTATGAGTAAGGGTTGTGTTAGTGGAAGAGGGTGAAGATGATTATGAAGAAGAAGATGAAGAATATGGTGGAGAGGGTGGAGGTTTACCTCCATTTCCATTACCTACTCCTCTTGAAGAACCTTCTCCTTTCGAATGTTTGGAGCTTTCACCTTGCAATCTGGTATTCCTCTCTTCATAGAGGACCTTCACAATATTTGTCATATCAAAGAAAGCCTTCTTGAAGACCTTCTCATCCTATGTTAGGTTTGTAGGTTCTCCTTCATGAGACATGCTCACTAGAGTCTCAACTGTAACTTGAGGAAGAACTGGTGGTGGAGATTGTGGAAACCTTGCCCTCCTACCCCTTGACCCAACTTCAGGGCTTTAAACCAGCTTCCCTTCTCCTCTCTTAGTTTTAACCTTGTAAGCATGAAATTCACTTACAAACAGTTAAATTCTTCTTGCACAAATAAAACCAAGAGATCTGATACCAAACTCGATATGATTGAGAAAATTAGTTTTGCTGTGCTAAAATTCCTTTTCAGAATATATTAAAAGTTCTCGAGGGATTATGAAATTATTTGCAAGTTTAAATATGGGTTTTTGAGTGTTTTAATGTAAATTTTATGTGCAAATTAACATAAACAAATGGCCAAACAACAACATATAACATACATAAATGTCACCATAAATAGTATCACAACAGCACATGATGGAGTTCACCCCTCCTGGGCTATGTCTCCTTGGTCCAACTTCCAATGGCTTGGCCCTCTCTATTATGCTCAAAAGTGTGAATACATCAATTTACAATGCTCAAAAATCTCTAAAACCTATCCCAATGGCTTCAGAATGCCCAAAAATGCCCGTGTAGCCTCTTTCTGCTCCTGATTTGGTCAAAAATTGAAGAAGTTATGGCCTTTCGCAATATTTTGCTAATCACGCCGCAAATTCCCCAAAATTTGGCAGCATCCTGCAATTTTTCCCCAAAATGCACTAACAAAGTGACAATTTCACCAAAAATCAGGTCAAATTATCATACACTAAAAATGTTCTCTAACGCCTAAATTCTGGAAAATGTGGACACTTGGGGGACCACGTGTCATGGGCTAAGGCCAATGACCCACCCCCATCAACCGGGCCCCTGCACTGCTCTCTGTCAGTGGTCATATGTGGGTGGTGTAACCAAGGGCCGACCCCCATGGGCTGGCCCTACCCCCAATTGGCGCGCTATTAACATTCAAATAGAACATGTGCCCATAATGGTTAAGAAACATTGTAATGACGTATTGGCAGAGGCGTTAGACTTATGTTGGGAGGTCAAGCGTTCGACCCCCACTTCCTTTGCTTGGACTTGAACCATAATTTTGGTGGCCTCCCAGGCTGCCACGTGGTGGCCTCTAGCTGGGCCACATGTCATCCTGTGGTTTGCCACCAACCAACCGATCAAAAACGCCAAATTTCTTCCAATAAAAAAATGACACTTGTTAGCCTACCATTTGCCGGAGGAGCCCATTGACTAGTCAAATTACCACATAGACTTGCCCAGTTAGCACCACGTCATCAGTATGGACTGCTGACTCGGCTGTCACATTTTGCAAAAAATCGCATGTTTGGGAAAGCGAAAAAAACATGATTCTTGGAGCATACAGTGTTCGTTTTGCACAAAATGAGTTGTGCTAGATTTAGGATGACGAGGACTATGTAGAGTCATCTAGGTTTAATACCGAATCGACAACTTTGAATTTGAGCTATTTTTTCTTAGCACCTGATCAAGAGAGTAGAGAGCTTAGCTCCAAAATTAAACTAAAAAAAGGTACATGTTGTCCTTTGAGATAACTCTAGGTCAATTAGTTATGCCAAAGCATCTATAATGTTTTGTTGTTTTGAATTATTGGATGACCAGTGAACAATTTATAAATAGGTGCTTTAAACTCAGATAGATTTCCAAGTAAAATAAAAGGTTGTTCTTTAACTGCACATAGTTAATTTGATTTTAAATGGGTGGAAAAGTAGAGCATAAAGAAGTATAATTCATTTAATATTCAAACTGAATACTTAACAAACTATAAGAAGAATTTAAGAAAACAATGTTTTCTTAATAATAAAAAATATAATTAAACTGTTACAGATATCTGATGTAATTTATAATTAAAGAGGAACTTACAATAACAAATAGTTCTGTAAATTATTCTCTTTTTATAAACACAATTTCACAGGGGATTCAAAATAAGACTGAAACTCAATCAGATTTTGCCCAGATTACTGTAAAAGACTTAATTTATATGAAGAAAACATAATGAATGAATAACATGAAATAAAAATTACTGAGAAATAGACCACATGAGATAAATCCAAAATCCTTTATTATTCCAAAAGAAATGCTCCAGCTTAGTACAAATCTGCTTGATAGCTTTTTCAAGGGTTCAACCCATAATAACTCAAAGGAGTTATTTATACGAAAACTTTGAAAAAGATCTATATCTGTTGGAACAACATACCAAAATAGGAAAAAATTACAAAAATATCACAATATTATAGGAACCGAGAAACTACAGAAGAAGTCACTCTATCTTTTGGGAATTTGTTGATGATCTAGCCTGAAAAACTAATGAGATGTCATATTGTTAGGATCAGAAATTACTCAATTGTTTCACACAATTGATCCCATATTTCTTCACTTGGGATTTCCACATTCACTATCTTTCTAAATGTTTCATCCACTTCTGTGTACCTCTCGAAAGTTTGCTTGTTAAGGAACAAATGTCTAATTTCATGCCTAATGGTCAAATCAAACTTCAAGGCTTCAAGAAAGGCCTTCCCTCTTATTTGTCCTTTGATTCCTGCAAACTTGGCTCTGTGCACTGCAATAGTATACAACTTCTTGCAACAATCTTCTAATTTGATCAACTTTTCATTTAGAGCTACCAATCCTGGTAGTCCTCTCTGATTTAAAAATATTAAATTTTGAATGAAAGCTTTGGACAACAATATCTAGGGTCTGACATTTTTTTCTAACTGGTTAATCAATGTCTTCTTTTTTAAGACGTTCTTAATTTCTAAGATAGTAGGTCTTCAAAGAAGCTTTCTATTCTTCTATTACTTCTTTGCATCTCGTAATGAGTCCTTTTTGTTCAAAAATTATTTGTATGGTTGGCCATACATCTGTCATAGATTGGTTGATGTGTGTCCAAATATATGCATTGGCTTGGGTCAAAGTATCTTCCATTAGGGACTCACTTTCCAACTTCTAGATCTTAAGTTCTAATCTATGGGACTTCTACATCTCCTACACATACAAAGTGTCATTCTTGAATTTCTGCAATTATAAACTTTGAAATTTTTGCAGTAACTTCTCATTTTCCTGTTTCTGTTTGTCCAATTCTTGAGATAATTTTGTTGGATCTGCTGCTATTGATGTAGACTCAATGGTTGTTGATGATGAACTAGGCGTTGTACTTACAACTCCTATTGGGACTATTGTGACTGGAACCATAGCAAGCTATGTTTCTTCTTTCTCCTTTAGTAATTGTTCAATATTCTCTTCCATTTTCTTTAGCTGTATATTTTGCTCAATGATAAGCTTGAGCATGTCCTCCTTTTTCTATTCATTTTCTGCTATGTCCTTTGTTAGAGGATCTTCTGTAGAGGGAAGCTTCCATTGTTTCTTTAATGCAGCAATGTCTGCATATTTCTTTTTGAGGAGTAACTCTATAGCTTTGACACCTTTGGGATCATATCCTACTTTAATCACTAAGTCCTCCAGTGCCTTTATTCTGTTACCTTTGGCTAATGAATAAATGTTTTCTATCTTGAGCTAAGATTGAACATTGGATAGGACAGTCCTAAGTTTGGAAAGAGACATAGCTGTAGTTGTCATGGTAGAAAACAACATCTCACTAGTCTGTCTGTGCATATCCATCTAGTCAATTGGATGGATTTGATTGACATCAAATGAAAATACAGTATTTTTATAGTCTGATGGAGACCTAGGAAATGAGATTTGGGCTTGCAAGAAAGCCATCTGCATTCTTCCTTTCTCACTGTCGAAAGTAGAAAGAAGCCTCTGCTGGGAAGTTGATGTTTGTTTCCAGAATTGGTTGTACACATTAGACTTCAAAGTCTCATTCTTTTGTTTAATTTCAAGGAACTCTGAGAATATGTTCTAATTATTTGAGGAACTCGTTCCTGTGGACTGAATGGTCTCTAGAGGTTCTCTAGAATGTGAAGTTGAAGGAGGAGTTCTTGGAACACTAGTTCCTGTTGTTGTAGAATCTTCTGAATCTCTGAGATCAGTTATTAGGGGTTGATTTTCTTTTGTTGATGTTTTCAAGCCAAACTTTGGCTTCTTCTGTTGTAAAACTAATCCTTTTATAATCTCCTTAGTATATAAAGTCTCCTCCCTCACTCTTTTCTGTTGCTTGATCTGAGCAACTGGACTCTATTCATTGGGGTTGGACAAAACCTATTCATCTACCTCTTGAAGTGTCCCATCAACCCACTGATCTTGATTCATGAACTTTTCTATTTATGGTCTTGGAGTATGATTATAGGGAGTCATTTTTAATTCAACTCTCAAGGCAAAAATTATAACAAAATTGTCATAAGGCCGAGTAAATCTAGGTTGGAAATTCATTTTCTTTAACAATGCATCTGCCTCAATACCAGCTGATCTATTGTTGCAAATGAATGATCCAATCTTTGACTTGATTTTAAACTGAGATTTCATTTTTCCTGGCACAAAGTTCATATTATCCATGTGGATCATCTGCCTAATATATTCCAGAGAAAATATTCTCATAGGAACATACTTGGGCAGCTTATATGGTCAATCTCACAACCATATACCCTTATCTCTGTATAGTTCTGGTATAAATACCAGTCACCAGTTTTAGTCTGCTCACTCAAGTGTAAAATCCTCTTTATTTTATCTCCAATCCTTGGCCCTGTTTGACCGTTGAGAAATTGTGCCACTAGATGTATGAATGTGGTCCTGACTATTTCAGTCCAATGAATCACTGATTGATCCACTCCTTGTTCATCCTATTTGTTAAGCTTGATGGCAAAAATATCTCCCTACTGAAAGAGAAACATGTGGATAATTACATAGTTGTAGCTAAAAACTCCCTGTACAATAAGATTCATGAATTGTTCATGTATATTATTAGCCAGGAACTGACTGTAATTATACATGAATCCTAGTTGTTGATCTTTGTTGAAGATGGAAAGGAATCTGAGGATGGTTTCATCAACAGACTAGTCATCAGGATATCCTAACAAGTATGAAAGTAGAGAAATACAATGCCTAGAGTGTTGAAAATAGCAACAAGAAACGATAAAAATAGAATCCAGAATATTTCAATTTTAATTTTCCTTGAATTAAAATTGTGAATCAAAATTCGAATTTAGTCTCACCAGCTGCTTGGAAATAATTAATTAATTCGTTATGGATTAATTAGTTGGAGAAATTCAAGTTAGAAGTCTTTCTGAAGTCATGCAACAGTTATCCCTTAAATTAAGGAGATTATCCCTTAATTAAGGAGATAATATTGAGTTATATTTGAGTTGTAATTAGTTAACTCCGTTTACTGAGTTAAGTCAAATTAAATTAGTTCCAAAATGTTTGAGGAACTAATTGTGAGTTATCACTCAGTTGATGCATGCATGCACTCAACAAGTGTACTCCAGATAACTGAATATTCCCTCATCAGAAACTCATGCATGTCTATTCTAAGAAAGACCCAGTTGAGCTAAATGTCAAGGATAGTGTACTATCAGTTACATGTTTTCTCCTATAAAGGAAACTCGTGCATGTAGAAGGACTAAGGTTCCTTGAGGATTGCGCAGTTCTGACAGTGTGTTAGAGCAGTGTGTGAGAGCAGTGTTACACTGGGTGAAGGAGATCATCCCAGAGGTAACTGCGGAAGGGAATAGGAGCTTGGAGGGCAGAGAGGAAGGCTTGTGAGAAGCCAGGTTTGCCTGTGAGCATCTAGGAGGATTGTACTGAGACTTGGCTAGTTGTGAGAGCTAAGGCTTTGTATAATTCTAATGTATTTCCACCTTGTATGATAATACAGATAGTGGGGTTTTTAGCTGAGGCTTTCCCCTGAATATTTTATGTGTTTCATGTGTATTGATTCTTCTTCTTCTGGTTATATGTGTTAAGCTCGATCTGGCTCAATCTTTAAGCTTGCACAATTTTGATAGTAGAAGTAGAATATAGTATTTTGCTTTAGTATATTGCATTATCGGGTTAATCTATAGTCATATTTTCTATTTGATCTCAGAGCGAGATTTGTAGAGAATTTGCAGAATTTCTAAATGGTATCAGAGCCTAGTTTATTGGAGCTGTGAATAGTATACAGAGAAGAGAATTCAAAGTTTGAAGTTCAGGGTTGCAGGTGCAAATCGAATTCATATCATACTTCAAGGTTGGCCAATGGTGTTCTATGGCTTGAGACTCGAGTATGCCTTGGAAGGTAGCTCGAATTACATAGCATGGAAAGATAGAATGGAGGCTATATTAGAAGACAATGGCTTGAAGGATTTAATTGATCAAGAAATCCAAAAGCCAGGTTCAACTAATGCACAAGAGGTTGCTGAGTGGAAGAAGTGTGTGGCAAGGGCGAGACGGATCATCCTTGAGGGAGTTTGAGACCATATTGTCTCGAGTCTCCATGGGAAGGATACTCCATATTCAATGTGGAAGACATTGAAGGACCTCTACCAGAACAGTAGCGACCAGAGGAAATTGGCACTCATGGATAAGCTTCGAAGAATCAAGATGGAGAACGGTGATACTATTTCCACATATCTGAACAAGCTCACCACTTGCGGAGATGAGCTTAGCAGTGTGGGAATAACTACTGCTGATGATGATATGGTGAGCCTCACTCTCCTTGGCCTTCCAAAGAGATGGAATAGCTACTAGGACTCTGTGAATGGAAGGGAGAAATTGCTGGATTGGGAACGACTGTGGTTGGATCTCATGCAGGAGGATATCAGGAGGAGCACACGAGATGGTTCTTCATCCAAGGATGATGATGAAGAAAATCTAGCCTTAGCAAGTAAGGCAAGGAAAGGGAAGGGGAAGGATTCCCATTCCAAATCAAATTCTTCTCATGGAGGGAAGAAGGGTGACATATCTAAAGTGAGATGCTTTAATTATCACGAGATGGGACATTATGCGACTAATTTCCCATCGAAGAAGTCCAAGAAGGGATCCTCGAAAGGATTGGAAGGTAAGGCATTAGCCTCTCAGTTCAAAATGGACTTTACCCTCATCGCATGCATGGTGTCATCGATGATGGGTTGTGGTTGGTATCTTGACAGTGGAGCCTCATTCCACATGACTGGCAATAAAAGTTTATTCAGTACCTTGGAGGAGAAAGACCTCAAGATGCGCATAGAGATGGGTGACGATGAAAGGTATAGTGTTTCAAGAGTGGGCATAGGTTCTTTTCAGAGGGAGCATGGAGCTCTTATCACCTTGACAGATGTGAAGTATGTGCCTGGATAGAAGAAGAACTTGGTATCGATTGTGATGTTAGAGGAAAAAGGCTACGATGTTGTCTTCAGTAAGGGAAAGGTTTTCCTTATACACATCACCACGGGACAGGTGAAATAGATCGGTTCACAAGTTAAGAACCTGTATGCTCTTGAGGTTTAAGATGCATGCAAAGCCTTGAGGAGCAAGGAAAATGTTAGAGACTTGGTGGTTGAGATGTTGGAAATAATACTAAGAGGGGGGGGTGAATCAGTATTATCAAATTCTTTTCAATATATCTTCCTGATTTATACTTTAATTTATTCTTCAGATATTGATCATTAATTTGTATGTCAGTACCATATAATAATGAGCATGAACAAGAAAAACAGATAGTCACTCCAAAGAACACCAGATATAAGGTGGAAACCCAATGTGGGTGAAAACCACCTGCTGCAATATGTCTCTATCTTCCTTCAATTAGAAACTTCTTTTACAATGATTTTGTACTGGTGCAGACCTTTACCAGTACGCAGGCTACAACCTGCAGAGAGCTACAACTCTCTCTCATTTTCCAGTCTCTCCTGGAAGGGAGCTACAACCCCCTTTGCTCTTTTACTTCCAAGAAGATCAAACGGTCATCAAGCATATCAGATCAACATATATTTTCTTTATATAGCAGATCTTTCAAAATCACCCAAGCGCCAACCCAAGCACTAGATCAAAATATAAATAAATATCCGATCTGGTCACCCATTAAAAACAGAGGTTGTTTATGCCGAAATCAGAACACAATGCAGAGGATATACATATAACAGTGCACCCGGAGGCTAGACACAAGACAAACCCAATATGCGTACCCAGAACCCTTTAGCGAACAACAGAGGAGGCTATATTAGAGTTAAAGAATGACTGCTGCTTAAAAGAAACCCTACGGTTGGCTGCTCTTATGCTACTTACTGAACTGCAATACACCTGAAGCAATGTGATTTCTCTCGAAGAAATGTCTGAACTTCAAGCCTGCGATCCTTTGCTCTGTTCTACGCGCATTCTCCTTGATTTAGGTTCAGTAATTGCTCCTTAACTGATCACAAGAATGCCAATCAATTCTCCCTTAAGATCTTCAATTCATAATTGATGCTTTGCCAAAGGATCTCTTTTCTTCTTATATAGTCATGCTTTTGATAAAACCATGAGTCAAAACCAAAGGATCCGAAACCCTGAGGCTCACTTGCTTTGACCGATGATTTAAGTGATAAAAATAGCGGGAAAACGAAAAACAAGTCCAAACAACAAAAGGCGGACTTTAAACTTAATGCACCCATAACAATAATATATCGGGTCCGCTCCTTATTGCTGTATAACGTCGTCTATTTGCCGATGGCTGATCCGATGGATCGGATGCGACATGGCCATTAACCATGATTTTTATAGATGTCGGGTCCGCTCCTTATCGCTATATAACATCGTCTATTGCCGATGGCCGATCCGATGGATCGGATGCGATACGACAATTAACCTTGCTTTATAAATATATCGGGTCCGCTCCTTATCACTGTATAACATCGTCTATTTGCCGATGGCCAATCCGATGGATCGGATGCGACATGCCCCATTAACCCTCCTTTTTATATATATCGGGTCCGCTCTTTTCATTGCTATCGGCGATTTGAAGTGGGAGGCTTTTATAAACTGTGCGATGGATGCGATGTATTATAAAGTCCCTTTAAAGTTCCCATTGGGTCCGCCACCTCTTATCGCAATCGGAGGATTGGGGTGGACGGCCCTATATACATTGCGACATACTATGGATGTGATATTGTTATAAACGAGTTTTATTGCCGCCATCGGGTCCGCGGAGTTATCGCAATCAGAGGATTTGAGGTGGGCGATCCTATATACCTTGCGATATACAGAGGATGCGATATTATTATAAACCATATTTGAAATGCCATCGGGTCCATTGTAATCGGGTCAATATGCCATCGAGTTACTTAGCCGAAACCTCGATGCCGATATGCCGAAACACATATATGCGATATTGTTATGCGATATGCCGTCGGGTCCATATGATATCGCAATCGGAGGATTGGGTGGTGGCACAAGGCTGAACCCCCGATTAGCGATGCGCCGATATATGCCGAGATATATATTAATACTCATGTAACTGGGATATATCCGCCGAAAGGGGAAAATGCATACATCCTATTGCTTATTGAATAAAGCATATGTATATGGGTTTTACGCACCCAAACAACTCCCGATAATATTAATGCATGCATATATGGGTTTTAATAAGCCCGATACCTCCCGATAAGCATATATATGAGAATGAGCCTCTATTGCTCCGATAAGCTCCCAATGGCTCAATGGTTCCGATAACTGCTTCTTTGTGATATAAACATATGTAAATGGCCCCTCTTCTCTCCTCTTAGCTCCTCTTGGCTCTTCTTGTCCCCATCAAGATGTATATAAGAGAGATGTCCGTCTGTGAGAGGGTTGCCATCAAGTTCAACACATGTCCATAATGCCATAATGCCAACAATCTCCCCCTTTGGACTTGATGGCAACAACACCGACCAAAAAGCACTCTCCCCCTTTGACATCAAGGGCAAAGGGCAGATATCTGCTTCTCCTGACTATTTCTCCCCCTGAGAGCTTGCTCCTCCTGATTTCTCCCCCTGAGAACCTGTTCCGCCTGATTATGAACCGGATTCTGAAAGTGACATCAACTTCAGAGTTTTCTGGCAACCATTTCATTCCACAGCAGTTGGCGACACCATGTTCTTTATGACAGAAAGTCGAGCTATTCTGGCTACGTATAATACAGAGACCGCCCTGTTTTTCCCTTCAGCTGGTGCCGTTAATTGAACTCGGCACCTTTATTGCCATGGATATTGAGACAACCAAGAACTTACCGAGGCCCGCCGGCTGCCCTGTTCGCTCCTACTGAAATCAAATATGGTGCACGCCTTATTTACAGTTCATTTACCAACATATTACTCCTTCTGTAATACTATAATGCCAACAATGAATTATGCTCCCCCTGAACCTTGTACGCGTATACCCCATAAGAACCTCGCGTACAAGCACCAATCTGAGAATTAACAACAGGATGATGCGTCGACAACCCCCAGCTTTTGCCTGAGGTATTCAAAAGTCTCCCTGGGCAATGGTTTGGTAAATATATCAGCCACTTGTTCCTTAGAAGAAACATATTCCAACTTGACCTTTTGTTCAAGCACTTGTTCCCTGAGAAAATGATACTTGATCGGTATGTGCTTGGTTTTTGAATGCATGACTGGGTTCTTTGAAATGCTGATTGCACTTCTATTATCACATAAGATGGAGATAGGTGGAGTACAAGTGATTTAAAAATCCTGCAAGGTCTGCATCATCCAAAGAAGATGAGTGCAACAAGATGCAGCAACCACATATTCTGCTTCAGCTGTAGATAAGGCAATTGAACTCTGTTTCTTGCTGAACCATGATACTAATCTGGAACCCATAAAGAAAGCACCACCACTTGTGCTTTTCCTATCATCCACACTTCCGGCCTAATCTGCATCTGTGTAAGCATGGAGTGTGAGATCTGTGTTTCTAGGATACCATAAACCATAGTTTTGAGTACCTTGAAGATATTTGAATATTCTCTTAACAACCTGAAGATGAGTTTCCTTAGGATTGGCCTGAAATCTTCCAACTATTCCCACTGCATGCATGATGTCTGGTCGGGTACCTGTCAAATAAAGTAGACTTCCAATCATAGATCTGTAGGTTGGTTGATGAACTGCTGCTGATTCATCATTCGCACTAAGACTGCATCCTGTAACCATGGGGGTACATACTGGTTTTGAATCTTCCATGCCATACTTCTTCAAAATCTTCTTGAGGTACTTGGTTTGATACAAGAAGATACTGCCTTCATTTTGTTGGATTTGCAATCCAAGAAAGTATGTCAGTTCTCCTAGCAGGGACATTTCGAATTCTTTCTGCATTACCAAGGCAAAGCTTTGACTCATAGCTTGTTCATTGCTGCCAAATATAATATCATCTACATACACAACAAGTATTAACAACTTGTCATTTTCAATTTTTATATTAAGATTGCTATTTGCTGATCCTTTTGAAAAACCTTGTTGATGAAGATATTGTCCAAACGGTAGTACCGAGCCCTTGGAGCCTGTTTAAGACCATAGAGAGCCTTTTTCAATCTGCATACAAGATTTGGATCATTCCCAAGAATGAAACCATCTGGCTACTCAATGTATACTTCTTCTTCTAAGTCTCCATTAAGAAAAGCTGATTTCACATCCATTTGAAATACTTTGAACTTTTGAAAGCTTGAGAGAGCAAGGAACATTCGGATGGCCTTAAGTCTTGCAACAGGAGCAAAAGTTTCTTCAAAATCTATTCCTTCTTGTTGGGCATACCCTTTACACACCAGTCTTGCCTTGTTTCTAATTACCTCCCCATTTTAGTTCAACTTATTTTTGAAGATCCATTTTGTTCCTATGACATTCTTATCCTTTGGTCTAGGAACCAACTCCCAAGTGTTGTTCTTTTCGATCTGTTCAAGTTCTTCATCCATTGCCTTGACCCAACATTCATCCTTGCATGCCTCTCTTACATTTTGTGGTTCAGTGGAGGAGAGTAATGCCAAATAGCTTGAAGCTTCTGCAGTTGTTCTTCTTGTTTGTACGCCTGCCTATTTTTGTCCCAAAATCTGAGATTCTGGATGATTCTTCCATACATACCTGGATGGAGTCTTCTCTTCTATCCTTATCTGTTCCTCTGGTGCCTCTTGAGGTTCTTCTTCTTCATCATTGGTTTGATTTGTAGGGTAGTCTTCATCTTCTTCGATATTTTCATACCTTACTTGCCTAGGAATGTATCCCTTTTCATCAACCACCACATCAATGCTGTCAACAATTCTTCCAAGTCTTTTATTGTAACACTTATATGCTTTGCTGTGGGGAGAATAACCAAGGAGAATGCCTTCATTTGCTCTAGGTTCAAGTTTGCCAATCTGTTCATCATTGTTCTTGATATAGCATTTGCTTCCAAAAATTTTGAAATGCTTTACCGAAGGAGTCTTGCCATACCAGATCTCATGAGGAGTTTGAGTGCTGTTCACTCGTACATTTGTTTTGTTGAGAATCACAACCGCAACAAATGCATCTTCACCCCAAAAGGTTGCGGGAGTTCCAGACTCATCAAGCATAGCACGAGCCATTTGTTGAACAGTTCTGTTCATCCTTTCAACCACTCCATTTTGCTGAGGAGTCCTAGTTGTAGAAAATTCCCTTCTTATTCCATGTTCTTCACAAAAATCGAAAAATTCATTTGAAGTAAATTCCCCACCTCTGTCAGACCTGAGGCACTTAATTTTGTGATCTGATTCATTTTCAGCCAAGGCTTTGAAAGCTTTGAATTTTTCGAATGCTTCATCTTTTTGCTTCATAAGTCCTAACCAAACCATCCTAGAGAAGTCATCAATGAATAATATAAAATATTCTTCTCCTCGAGGTGACCTTGTCCTAAATGGACCACATACATCTGTATGTACCAGCGCAAGAGGCCTGCTAGCTGATCCTTCCTTTTCAGGAAAGTTAGTTCTGGTTTGCTTACCAAATTGACATGATTTGCATATTGTGTTGTCTGGAATTTTGATGTCTAGAAGACCACGGACTGCTTGGTATTTGCATGCTTTCCTTATTTTTGAAAAGCTTAGGTGCCCCAACCTCCGATGCCATAACCAATGTTCATCGTCCTTGCTCAAATAGCATTGTTGTTGTCCTTATTCAAATATGTATAAATTATTTGGAGTTCTTCTGCCTTTGATCACTGTTTTTCCTGTATCGAGATCACGAACACTACATCCATTTGATCGAAATATTACCTCTGTTCCTTGATCGCACATCTGACTGACACTCAGTAGATTATGCTTCAAGCCATCAACATACAAAACATTTCCAGCCTTGACCTTTTCTTTCAACTGAGTAGTGCCTTTTCCTTTTATGGCCGCAGGAGTATCATTTCCAAAAGAAACCTTCTTTCCCTTTTCTAGAGTAGTATATGATTCAAGTTTCTCTTTATCACCTGTCATATGCTTCGAACATCCGCTGTCGATAAACCATAAATTTTCCTGTCCTTCTGCATAAAAAGCTATCCCACATCTTTCTGGTTTTGGTTCCTTTATTCTCCATGTTCTGGTACTTGAGGCTTGTTCCTTTGTCTGCCAAAACCTGCTCCTACATTCAGAATCTTCATGACCAAAGTTATTACAAATAGAACATTCAATTTCACTTTCAAGGGCGGAAAAGTTGTTATAGGTCCTCTTCGTGATTGCAGACATACTTCTTTGTTTTTGAGCTTCTCTAGTCATGATTGTCTTATAGACAACACATTGAGCTGCTTTGTGACCAAAGTTATGGCAAGAGAAACATTGGCCATTAAAGAAACTCCTGCGATTATCAAATCTATCATCCAGTCGATTGTAGTTTCTACTGACATCCATTCTTGAGGCAAATTGGGAAGGTTTTACCTGTGGCTGGTTGTAGCTTCTGTTTGTTCTTAAGGTAGCTTGCCTCCGATTTTCTTGATAGTCGTTGTTCGTTCTTGAGGTAAACTATCCCTGATTTACCTGATGATTTCTATTAGGCCTTTGCTCGCTCCTCCTTGCTGCATCAAGATAACTTTTGGAGGTGGATGCTTGAGATGCTTCTCCATTATATCCCAGACCTGTCTTGATTAATGGAGAATGCTGCACATTGATGATCTCATCCAGAGTTTCAGATCCTTTAACAAATTTAAGATTAAGAGCTTTTGTCTTCTCAATCTCTTTTCTAAGACCAACAATTTCACATTCCAATTTTTCAAGATGTTTTTCCCTTTCAGCTAGTTGACATTGCAGAGATTCAATAATCACATTTTTCTCTTCTAAGCAAATTTTGAGATTAGAAATTTCTTCATAAAAACCTTCTTCATCTATAGCATCCATGTAGTTATCATCTTCAAAAGCCATTAATAGTTTATAGTCATTACCTCATTCATCTTCGTCACTATTTGAGAGTCCATCACTATCTTCATGAGTGTAATAGCTTTTCTTATTTGCATTCTGTTTCTTGTTCCATCTAACAGGTTCCTTCCCCTTCTCATTATTTTCTTTATGAGGACATTTGGCAGCATAGTGACCCACTCTTCCACATGCAAAACATTTGAAAGGTAACTTACCTCGGAATCGTCCAGCACCCCGTTGAATATTTTTGACAAAATTTGATTCTTCTTCTTCTTTTGATATGTGTCCTGACTCATAGAAGTCTTCTTTGCCAGAAGCCTTGAAGGCAGCTTCTCTCCTGTCTGATGGTCCTCCTTTACTCATTTCATAAGCAGTTAGAATTCCATGCAGCTGTGACATTTTAAGGTTTTGAAGATTCTCCTTTTCTTCTATTGCAGAAACTTTAGATTCAAACCTAGGGGACAAGGATCTTAGAACTTTTTCAACCACAACAGCCTCTTTTACTTCTTCACCCAAATTTTTCATACAATTAACAATCTCATCTACATGAAGAAAATAGTTAGGCACACTTTCTTCATTGTACATTCTGAGATTTTCATACTGAATTCTGAGGGTTTGAAGTTTTGCTCGTTTTACCTGATCATGTCCTTCATAGCTCAGAACAATCTTGTCCCATATTTCTTTTGCGGATTTATATTGCATAACTTTAACAAATTCTGATTGCGATAGACATCCCAACAGAGTATTGACTGCCTTAGCATTTGTTTCATATTTCTTCTTCTCAGCCGGATCTGTAGGAGTTGTTGAAGGAAAAGTGTACCCTGTTTCTATGATATCCCAGACTTCTGTACCAAGAGATTGAAGATAGGCAGTAACTCTTACCTTCCAATATATGAAGTTTGTCCCATCAAAAATCTGTGGCCTGATTGATGCTTCCCTCTCGTAGTTGCTCATGATGAACAATCTCCCTTCAAGCGATCAAGCTTCTCTGAAGGACCTGCTCTGATACCAATTGTTGGAAATAATACTGAGAGGGGGGGGGGTGAATCAGTATTATCAATTTTTTTTCAATATATCTTCCTTATTTATACTTTAATTTATTCTTCAGATATTGATCATTAATTTGTATGTCAGTACCATATAATAATGAGCATGAACAAGGAAAACAGATAGTCACTCCAAAGAACACCAGATATAAGGTGGAAACCCAATGTGGGTGAAAACCACCTACTGCAATATGTCTCTATCTTCCTTCAATTAGAAACTTCTTTTACAATGATTTTGTATTGGTGCAGACCTTTACCAGTACGCAGGCTACAACCTGCAGAGAGCTACAACTCTCTCTCGTTTTCCAGTCTCTCCTGGAAGGGAGCTACAACCCCCTTTGCTCTTTTACTTCCAAGAAGATCAAACGGTCATCAAGCATATCAGATCAACATATATTTTCTTTATACAGCAGATCTTTCAAAATCACCCAAGCGCCAACCCAAGCACTAGATCAAAATATAAATAAATATCCGATCTGGTCACCCATTAAAAACAGAGGTTGTTTATGCCGAAATCAGAACACAATGCAGAGGATATACATATAACAGTGCACCCGGAGGCTAGACACAAGACAAACCCAATATGCGCACCCAGAACCCTTTAGCGAACAGCAGAGGAGGCTATATCAGAGTTAAAGAATGACTGCTGCTTAAAAGAAACCCTGCGGTTGGCTGCTCTTATGCTACTTACTGAACTGCAATACACCCGAAGCAATGCGATTTCTCTCGAAGAAATGTCTGAACTTCAAGCCTGCGATCCTTTGCTCTGTTCTGCACGCATTCTCCTTGATTTAGGTTCAGTAATTGCTCCTTAACCAATCACAAGAATGCCAATCAATTCTCCCTTAAGATCTTCAATTCATAATCGATGCCTTGCCAAAGGATCTCTTTTCTTCTTATATAGTCATGCTTTTGATAAAACCATGAGTCGAAACCAGAGGATCCGAAATCCTGAGGCTCGCTTGCTTTGACCGATGATTTAAGTGATAAAAATAGCGGGAAAACGAAAAACAAGTCCAAACAACAAAAGGCGGACTTTAAACTTAATGCACCCATAACAATAATATATCGGGTCCGCTCCTTATCGCTGTATAACATCGTCTATTTGCCGATGGCCGATCCGATGGATCGGATGCGACATGGCCATTAACCATGCTTTATATAGATGTCGGGTCCACTCCTTATCGCTATATAACATCGTCTATTGCCGATGGCCAATCCGATGGATCGGATGTGATACGGCAATTAACCTTGCTTTATAAATATATCGGGTCCGCTCCTTATCGCTGTATAACATCGTCTATTTGCCGATGGCTGATTCGATGGATCGGATGCGACATGCCCCATTAACCCTCCTTTTTATATATATCGGGTCCGCTCTTTTCATTGCTACTGGCGATTTGAAGTGGGAGGATTTTATAAACTGTGCGATGGATGCGATGTATTATAAAGTCCCTTTAAAGTTCCCATCGGGTCCGCCACCTCTTATCGCAATCGGAGGATTGGGGTGGACGGCCCTATATACATTGCGACATACTGTGGATGTGATATTGTTATAAACCAGTTTTAACGCCGCCATCGGGTCCGCGGAGTTATCGCAATCGGAGGATTTGAGGTGGGCGACCCTATATACCTTGCGATATACAGCGGATGCGATATTATTATAAACCATATTTGAAATGCCATCGGGTCCATTGCAATCGGGTCGATATGCCATCGGGTTACTTAGCCGAAACCCCGATGCCGATATGCCGAAACACATATATGCGATATTGTTATGCGATATGCCGTCGGGTCCATATGATATCGCAATTGGAGGATTGGGCAGTGGCACAAGGCTGAACCCCCGATTAGTGATGCGCCGATATATGCCGAGATATATATTAATACTCATGTAATTGGGATATATCCGCTGAAAGGGGAAAATGCATACATCCTATTGCTTATTGAATAAAGCATATGTATATGGGTTTTATGCACCCAAACAACTCCCGATAATATTAATGCATGCATATATGGGTTTTAATAAGCACGATACCTCCCGATAAGCATATATATGAGAATGAGCCTCTATTGCTCCGATAAGCTCCCAATGGCTCAATGGTTTCGATAACTGCTTCTTTGTGATATAAACATATGTAAATGGCCCCTCTTCTCTCCTCTTAGCTCCTCTTGGCTCTTCTTGTCCGCATCAAGATGTATATAAGAGAGATGTCCATCTGTGAGAGGGTTGCCATCAAGTTCAACACATGTCCATAATGCCATAATGCTAACATGAGAGGGAGAGTAAATTACCTCTCAACATGCAACCCGAGAAGAAGTCTCAGATAATTGTGGAGGAGCCACAATTGGAGATGCTGAGAGGAGACCGAGTGGAGGCATCCACTCATGCAGAGACCTCCAATAGGGAAATTTCGAGCCTAGTGGGCAGAGGGATTACATGCAGCCATACCTCCAGGTGTGAGGTGGGACAATGTGAAGTGATAGTCCCAAGAAGACTGAAATTGGGCAAGGTCCATTGAGAGGTTTTATCTCATGGATCATACCTTGCTACGGGAGCCCAAAGTACATAGTAGCAGGAGGATTCGGTGCAATTGATGCAGTTAGAGATCAAAGTGATAGAGGATAGAGCAGTCAGATACTGAAGAGCATAGAGAAGGATTGACAACAGTGCAGAAAGGCAGAGTTAGCAGAAGCGCAAAGTTTTCAGTTGATAGAGGCAATAGTAGTTAGAGACTTTGATGACAGATGCATCATACTGATTCAGGTTGGATGTTTTTTGTTTCTGGAGTTGCTGGAGCAACAACACTAGAGATAAGTGTTGCATGCATAACATTCCAAAGGTTCATGATTGGGATCGAGTTGATTTCCTTTCTTGTTGAGAGGGAGTGTTGAAAATAGCAACAAGAAATGGTAAAAATAGAATCTAGAATATTCCAATTTTAATTTTTCCTTGAATTAAAATTGTGAATCAAAGAATTTAGTCTCACCAGCTACTTGGAAATAATTAATTAATTCATTATGGATTAATTAGTTGGAGAAATTCAACTTAGAAATCTTTCTGAAGTCATGCAACAGTTAACCCTTAAATTAAGGAGATTATCCCTTAATTAAGGAGATAAGATTGAGTTATATTTGAGTTGTAATTAATTAACTCAGTTTACTGAGTTAAGTCCAATTATATTAGTTCCAAACTGTTTGAGGAACTAATTGTGAGTTATCAGTCAGTTGATGCATGCATGCACTCAGCAAGTGTACTCCAGATCACTAAAGATTCCTTCATCAGAAACTCATGCATGTCTATTCTGAGAAAGAACTAGTTGAGCTAAATGTCAAGGAAATTGTACTATCAGTTACATGTTTTCTCCTATAAAGGAAACTCATGCATGAAGAAGGACTAAGGTTCCTTGAGGATTGCGCAGTTCTGACAGTGTGTTAGGGCAGTGTTACACTAGGTGAAGGAGATCATCCTATAGGTAACTGCGCAAGGAAATAGGGGCTTGGAGGGCAGAGAGGAATGCTTGTGAGAAGCTAGGTTTGCCTGCGAGCATCCAGGAGGATTGTACTGAGAGCTGGCTAGCTCTGAGAGCTAAGGCTTTGTATAATTCTGATGTATTTCCACCTTGTATGATAATACAAATAGTGGGGTTTTTAGCCGAGGCTTTCCCCTGAGTATTTTCTGTGTTTCATGTGTATTGATTCTTCTTCTTCTGGTTATATGTGTCCAGCTCAATCTTTCTCAATATTTAAGCTTTCGCAAGTTTGATAGTAGAAGTATATTATAGTATTTTTCTTTAGTATATTGCATTATTGGGTTAATCTACAATCAGATTTTCTATATGGTCTCAGAGTGAGATTTGTAGAGAATTTGCAGAATTTCTACATAGAGGCTTCAGGAAATATGGAAGATGGATAGGGTGGATTCCTTTTTGGAAATCTTTCATCCTCAAGCAAAAATATCTCAAAGATTTGGGCTCTCTATGGAAAGGTTAACTTATGGTACAGATCCATGAGTGCTGCTTGTGAATAATGGCTGAGAGAATCTAATTGAGGAATTAGGAGCATCTGGTTAATGATTTTTAGTAGATATGGTGATTAGAATGTCTCCATTCTGAGCCACCACTGCTCTTTTCATAGGGTCATATTTGGCTTGGCACCAGGTAATGAGGTCAGGGAAATCATGAGTTTTTGGGAAGCTGAATAAAGGCAACAATGATTCCTAGAGTGTGATTGGGTCTTGCTGGTCAAGGTATTTTTCTTTGAGCCATAGATGCAGTTCGTGGAAGTTGAACTCACACTTGGCATCTGCAATCTTGAAAAGGGAGTCAAAAGGGGAACATGGTCAAGATCGATTGGGATGGTGGTAGTAGCACTTTCTTTTGTACTCTACATTTTAGATTTCCCTTTTGGGGCCATGCTGACAGACAGAAGAATGAGATGATAGGTTGAACGGATATCAGGTACACTATTGGGTTGTGTTATATTCTTTCCATGACTAGCCCCAGCAGGGGGCATGGAAGCCCCCCCTGTTAGGGGGTTTGAGGGGGGCAGTAGCCCCCTTCTACGGGGTTTGAGGCAGCACCCCGGGGAAATTTTTTTTGGACCCTATATTAGGTGGGTGGACCTACCTGTGGTTTTGTACATGGATTTCACACATGGTTTTGGGCGTGATGGTTTTTGATCCATGGTATTTTATAGATCTGGTCAAGGGAACTATGGTTATGTTCTAATCCAGGGTTAATGGATTGGGGTTTATGGATGCTTCGACATGTATATATATATATATATATATATATATATATATATATATATATATATATATATATATATATATATATATATATATATATATATATATATATATATATATATGTATTGTAACATTGAAAGGAACATAATGAAAAACCAATATGGTAGTCCTGGTTTTGGGATCCAGGAGAAAATATCTGTGTATATTTGTTTTATGTGTTATGCTCTCTCCGTTGTTTATTTTCAGTTTTTAGAATTCATATGCAGGTAATTTCTATACGGGATTAAAACCTACATTTGGTAATAGATTTGTTTTGACTTCAAGGTGGCTCCTTTACTGCTAAGGGGTTTTGCTCGGGCCTTTGGTAGACCCTGTTCAGTGGGAGATCTGTGGGATCGATTTTGGTGGTGAAAGAAGATGGCGAACAGTGGAAAGTTAGAGATCGAGAAACTTAATGGTCAGAGTTTTGAGTTGTGGAAACTCAAGATGGAGGATCTATTAGTGGATAAATATTAGTGGATCGTGGCAAATCTAGGTAAAAAACCAATGGGAGTGTCAGGTGAAGAATGGAAGAAGTTGGATCAGAAGGAAAAAAGCACAATATGATTGTGTGTCTTAGATTCGATATTGCTAAATGTATCAGGGGAAGCTACGACGAAGGGTTTGTGGGACAAGTTAGGGACTTTGTACTAATCTAAGTCTCTAGTGAATAAACTGTTCCTACAGAAAAAGTTGTATAACCTGAGGATGAAAGATGGAGACTTAGTGATATAGCATATGAATGCATTTAATATTGTGGTAAGCCAGTTATTATCTGTTGATATTAAAATTTCAAATGAATAAAAGTTAATTAGTTTGTTGTGTTCTCTACCAGATTCGTGGGATAGTCTGGTTGTTGCAATAGGTAGCAATGCAATTGCATTGTAGTTTGATGAAATAGTCTCAACCTTGCTGAGGGAGGAGATGAGATGGAAAAATATGGAGAGCTAGAATGGTGATGCCTTGTCTGTATGAAGATGGTCCTAGAACAAAAACAAAAATAAGTCCTCGAGTAGGAGATCTAAATTTATAGGGAGATCTAAATCTGTAGGACAACCTGTAAAGGTGTGCTGGAAATGTAGAAAGGAAGGGCACTACAAAAGCGAATGTAAATATAAAGCTTGTGAAGAAGGAAATGAATCTGATGATGCTCCTTCTGCAAAGGTAAAAACCACCTCAGTTGAAGGTGGGGATGTGTACTTGACTTCTTCTTCAAGTACACATGTATATCATGAGGCATGGTTGATTGACTCAGATGCATCCTTTCGCTTCACTCCCCATAGAGAGTGGTTTTGCGAGTATGATAAATATGATGGTGGTGATGTGTTCTTGGGCGATGACAGGAAGGCTAGAACCATTGGTAGTTGAAAAGTCAAGTTAAAGTTGCGAGGTGGAAGGATTAGAACACTTTAGGTTGTTCTTCATATTCTTGCATTAGTTAGAAATATGATTTCTGTAAGTTGGATGATGCTAGTGTAAAAACAATGTTCGAGAAAGATACCTGCAAGATGGTTCGGGGAGCACTGGTATTGATGCAGGGCGTTCGGATTGGAAATCTGTAAAAGTTGCAAGGTAGCATTGTTATTGATGGGTGCAATAGTTCTATGGTTCTTGAAAGTGGAGCAGAAAATCTAGTGGTCTCTGGAGAAAATACCATGCTATGGAATCAAAAGCTTGGACATACTGGAGAGAAGGGCCTTCGAATACTTCATGGTAAAGGTATGGTAGAAGGTATGATTAATGATCCGAATTGGATCCATAAAGAATAATCAAAAGAAACATGGCTGTACCAGGTTGGGATAGACTTCAAAGAATTAAGAGCAACAATCAAAAACACCTCTAAACTAGTGGCAATTGGCAGTTAGCGTGGAACGATGAAGACCTCTGTCAAAGCGCGCTGACCGAGGCCCATGGAGACTGCGTGGGAGGCGAAATTAGCCCCTGGGAGGCCCGGATTGGGAAACAGAGGGAGTTTTTGATCGTGCTAAGTGGGTGAAAACCCTCAAAATGGGGAAGCCTAGAGCGCTCGATCACATGAGAGCCGGGAAAACTGTGGGAAAGAAAGGCTAAAGGCAAAGGCGGGACCCGCGCTCCAAAAACCTGTAGTATTGATCGGGGGCATCCCTGGGCGGTAAGAAGTTTCAGTGAAAACATAGTGATTCCACTTAGCGCCTAATGTGTGGCAAGCGGAGGAGAGAGAAAATCGTCGCTCATCGCGCACTAACGGTCGAGCAAGTCAACCACGTGAAATGATCGGATGGCATTGGATCTGGGGGCTCTAGATCTAATGGCTGAGATTGCGCCTGATGGAGAAGACGGAATTGATGGGGGATTAAGCCATGATTTAAAAGAACTTGAGGTCCGCTTTGACTCCCAAGGTGGCAAATGAATCATTCGATAATGTAACTGAAGAAATGAACCGACGAGGCAAGCTGGCGCAGTTCGCAGGAGGACAAGTGGCCGCTTCCTGTGAGTCTGATGATGATGCCAAGACAGAGAACTCCAAGCGAAGCTGTAGCAAGCGATCCGACGGAGTGGGAAGAGGAATCGAATAGCCATGAGCTCGAATGGCTTTAAAGCCATGCGCAAACCAGCTGAAGGGGATCAGTCAGGACCAGAAAGACGGGACAAACCCACACACATGGAAGAACAAAGAAAGTAAACAGAGAAAGAAAAAAGCAGAAAGAAGACAGAGGGCCGAGCTAACCAGAGGCAGCATCGAGCACCAAAGGGCTTGAGAAATTCGATCCATCCCTGAAGGGATCTGTCAGGACTGAGCACCACATTGGGCTCCTTCCATTGTAGACTCGAGAGGTCAAAAAGCTGGTAAGGCCAAGAGTCTGTGTACTCCAGTGGCTTGGGAAATCGAAGGACCACCCTGCCAAGCTATCCTGTGACAGGAGACTCATATTGAGCTCCTTCTTTGTAAATATTTGCTTTAAGACACAATAAAAGAAGGCCACCACTAAAATATGGGCCAAAGATATAGCCCTAGAGGATAGGGTGAACTCCTTATTAATTTCTTGTGTTCTTATATTTGCTTACTGTATTTCTCTGTTGTCTTCCTTTTCAAGTGTCTATGTATATGCAATTTGATCGATCCATTGCTTAAATAACTTAGACACACACACTAGCACATGAGTCTGTAATACCTCTATTTAATAGTTCTTAACTAAGATCACTCATAGGGTGATTATCAGATCAATTGGTATCAGAGCTTTAGGCTGTAAGGTTAGACAAGCTTATGTTGGTTTAGCTGTTGAATGCTCACTAGATCCAAGCTTAAATTAGGAGAAGGAGAGTTGGTCAAAACTAATCCTGATATTGGGAGAGTCTATCCTCGAAAGACAATGTCAAAGGAAGGTTCTGTGGGGCCAGACCCTCAATTCATAGAGAGTTTCCTAGCTATAAAGTCTATGGTAGAAGAAATGTATAGGGAATTTAGAAAGCATAAGGATGAAGGTTCATCAGGCTCTAAACAAGATAAAGAAGAAGATGAATCTCATTCCCATGACCACTCAAAAGGAAAAGGGAAGGAGGAAAAATTTCTCACACCTCCTAATAGCCCTATGCATAATAAGAAAGCATCTTTGATTAAGCTAGATGTTAAATTCGACTTTCCTATATATGATGGAGAGCTAAATGCTGAAAAGTTGGACAATTGGATTAGACAAATTGATGTGTATTGCAGAGTGCAGAACATCGACTTAGACAAGAGCAAAATTCAGCTGGCAATCCTACACCTAGGAGGCACTACCTTGGTTTGATGGGAAGGCAAAACCCAAGCTGACATGAAAAGACATGGTAAGACCATCTCTGTTTGGAGTGAATTTGTTTCTGCCATCAAGAAGCAATTCTATCCATTGGCCTACATGCAACAAGCCATGATGAGTTGGAAAACTCTTCGGCAGTTGAAAGGGCAAAGTGTGCAAGGGTACACACAAGAATTTTAGAAAGAGAGCATTGATTCTAGGGATTTCATTAGACTCACCAGAGACTCTTTTGAAGTATATTGGTGGTCTAAACAGCTACATGAGGCATACCATCCTCATGTTTAGTCCCACTAGTATAGATGAAGTATCTGTACAAGCTACTCATCTAGAGGCTAGAGGAAAGAATGGAAATCCAGAAGTTGGGGGACCATCCCAACCCACTGCAAGCAAGAGCAAGGAGAAAATAAAGCAGAAGTGGAAAGCAAGGAAGGCTAACACTGCACAGAAAAGCAAAGCTTCATGCACTCACTGTAAAAAGGATGGGCATGATGATGAGCACTGTTGGATTCTGCATCCAGAGCTGAGACCTAAGAAGTCTGAGGGAAAGAAGAAGAAGACTGTTGCAGCTATTCAGAAAGATTTGGGGTCAGACTCAGGAGATGAAACAATCATTGCAGCCATGGGTATAAAAGGTAAGAATTCTGAAGCATTTACTAGTAATTCTGCTCAATCTATTATTGATGAAGAACATGAGAGAAAAAGACATGAGCTTTTTCATATTCGAGTTGTTTCCAAACATCAAAAGATTGATACTTTTTCTGATAGTGGCTCCCAAGTAAATTTGATTTCTGAAGCAATTGTAAAGAAATTGGGATTAGCAACTACACCTCACAAGAAACCATACCCATTAGGATGGTTGAATGATAAAGCACAACTACAAGTGACTAGACAGTGCAAACTCAAGTTTTCTTTTGGGTCAGCATTTGTAGATGAGGTTGAGTTAGACATAATTCCTTTGGATATATGTGGAATTGTTTTAGGGAATCCTTACTTGTATGATAGAAAGGCTATTTTCTATAGAGCTAAGAACAGGTATCTACTTGTTAAAGATGGAATCGAATACTTTGTAAGAGCTCATAAGCTCAAGAATAATTATACTCTCATAAACTCAGGGCAGATGAAAAGAATGATAAATTTGTGCAAACAATTCTTACTAATGGTTGTAAAGGAAAAGAAACCTGATAAAACCAATGTATTTGAGGGCTGTAATGCTAAGCAGCAAGCTGATATAGAAAAGATTGTTTCAGAGTATGATGTTCTATTTCAAGAACCAAAAAGTCTGCCACCCAAAAAGGAAATAGTACATGATATTATTTTGCAGCAAGATGTTCCATTGCCTAATATTGGAATGTACAGGTTGTCTGCTTTAGAGAATGTTGAGATCAAGAAGCAAGTGCAGGAGTTGCTCGAGAAGGGGTTCATTAGGCCTAGCACATCACCATGTGGGTCACCAATCGTTTTGGTGAGAAAGAAAGATGGCTTGTGGAGAATGTGCATTGACTACCGAGCATTGAATAAGATAACAGTCAAAAATCGTTATCCCCTTCCTCGCATAGATGATCTTTTAGATCAATTGAAGTAAGTTGTTTATTTCACCAAGCTGGATTTGCACAGTGGATACCATCAGGTCAGAGTTGCAGAGCAAGATGCATGGAAGACTACTTTCAAAACAAAGCAGGGATTATATGAGTGGCTGGTTATGCCTTTTGGCTTGACCAATGCCCCTGCTACTTTCATGAGATTAATGAATGATGTACTCAGACCTTTTCTTGATGATTTTGTTATTGTATATCTGGATGACATTCTGATTTTTAGTAAAACATGGGAGGAACACTTAAAGCATGTTAAGCAGACATTAGATGTTTTGAAAAGAGAAAAACTTTATGTTAAACTCTCCAAATGTGAATTTGGAAAAACCTCTCTAAATTATTTGGGTCATATAGTAAGGGGTGGTGAATTGAAAATAGATCCCTCTAAAGTGGCAGTCATTGTAAACTGGCCTAAACCCAAGTCTGCTACAGAAGTGAGAAGCTTCTTAGGAGCAACACAATATTGGAGGAAGTTCATCTCTAACTTTTCCTCAATTGCAACTCCCTTACATGCTTTGACAGGATTGAACAAGGTGTTTCAGTGGGGAGGCAAACATCAGAAAGCCTTCGACACCTTGAAAGAAAAGATTAGTACAGCACCTATACTAGCACTGCCTGATCTACAAAGACCATTTGAGATCCAAACAGATGCCAGTGACTATGCCATGGGAGTAGTGTTGACACAACACGGTAAACCCATATGTTATCATTCTGAGACTTTTAATTCTACAGTAGTTAACTATCCTACATATGATAAAGAATTGTATGCATTAGTTCAGAGTGTGAAAAAGTGGAAACATTATTTAATGGGCAAAGAGACAGTAATACATACTGATCATCAACCACTTCAATATCTACACTCCCAAACTAAGTTGCAGCAATCAAGACATTACAGGTGGATGGGTTTTCTACAACAGTTTCATTTTCTCATCAGATATAGAAAGGGCATACATAACAAAGTTGTAGACATGTTATCTAGACCCATTATAAATGCATCTACTATACTTAAGCATAATTTTGTACTACATGAAAGCTACATTGAACAATATGCTCAAGATATAGACTTTAAAGATGTATATGCAACTTTGAGTCAAGGCAAAAAGGTAGAAGAATTGGATTATCATGTGAAGGACCGACTCTTATATCATTGTGGGAAACTCTGCATTCCACAAACAGAGAGAGTAAAGATAATTAGAGAGGCACACACTTCTCTGATATCAGGTCACTTTGGGGTAAGTAAAACAGTTGCACAGCTGCAAAGATTTTGTTATTGGCCAAAAATGAATGAGACAGTTTCTAGATATTTGAGAGGGTGTACTATGTGTGCCAAAAGCAAGCCCAGTAATAGAAAACTAGGCTTGTACACTCCATTGCCAGTTCCTTCTCACCCTTGGGAAAGTGTTTCCATGGATTTTTTTGGGGGACTACCTAAGTCTAGAAAAGGTCATGATTATCTGTATGTGGTTGTGGGCAGGTTCAACAAAATGTGCATTTTGATGCCTTGTAATAAGCAGATTACAGCTGAACAAACTGAAAAACTATTCTTTGAACATGTATGGGTTCATTTTGGATTACCCACTTCTATTGTATCTAATTGAGACATCTGATTTGTGGGGAAGTTTTGGTCAAGTCTGTGGGAGATGATGGACACCCAACTGAAGAAAAGCACAACTTTTCATCCACAAACTGATGGCCAGACAGAAGTAGTTAACAGGACAGTGATCCAACTACTCAGAGGATATTGCAACAAACATCCTAAACTTTGGGATGAACACTTGTGTTATGTGCAGCATGCTTACAACAGAGCAAAACATTCTTCCACACAGAGATCTCCTTTTGTTCTTTGAACATGTATGGGTTCATTTTGGATTACCCACTTCTATTATATCTGATCGAGACATCCGATTTGTGGGGAAGTTTTGGTCAAGTCTGTGGGAGATGATGGACACCCAACTGAAGAAAAGCACAACTTTTCATCCACAAACTGATGGCCAGACAGAAGTAGTTAACAGGACAGTGATCCAACTACTCAGAGGATATTGCAACAAACATCCTAAACTTTGGGATGAACAATTGTGTTATGTGCAGCATGCTTACAACAGAGCAAAACATTCTTCCACACAGAGATCTCCTTTTGAAACCTGTTTTGGTTTCACACCAAGGTCTCCTTTGCATTTTGTCTTTGGTAAAGATACCACCGTTGATGGACACAGTGATGTAGACAAGGCAACTAGGTTCATTGAACAGATCCACGAGATCCACCAGGTAGTACAGGAACAACTGGAAAAGAGCCAAGCCAAATACAAGGCAAGGCATGACAAGCATCGGGTGGAGCATAGTTTTCAAGTTGGTGACCAGGTCTGGCTGTATATCAGCAAGGACAGGATGCAAGGTGAAGGTAAAAAGCTAAAGCCTATCAGGTATGGACCCTTCAAGATACTTGAGAGGATCGGTGAGAACGCTTTTCGCCTTGATCTACCAGCTTACATGCACATCTACTCAGTCGTAAATGCAGATTGCTTGAGATTGTTTGAACCTTCGATGATTGAGGATCCTGAAGAGAAAAGTCAATTGCCTTCTATTGATGACCTGCTACCTGAACATCTGAATGAATTGCAGGAAGACACAGTCTTGGACAGGAAGGTGAGCAATGCACAGAGGAAACGTTGAGTACCTTAGAATCGGACTCAAAGGTTCAAAGTCGAGCAGTGCAAAGTGGATTGAGATTGGACAAGTGAGATAGCAATACCCTCACTTAGTCAATGCTTGAAAGAAAACCAACTTTTGGTGGTCCAAAAGCTTTTCAGTGGGAAGGCCGTGATCCGAATTGGATCCATAAAGAATAATCGAAAGAACCATGGTTGTACCAGGTCGGGACAGACTTCAAAGAATTAAGAGCAGTGATCAAAAACACCTCTAAACTAGTGGTAGTTGGCAGCCAGCGTGGAACGACGAGGACCTCGGTCAAAGCGCATTGACCGAGGCCCATGGAGACTGCACGGGAGGCGAAATTAGCCCCTAGGAGGCCCGAATCAAGAAACAGAGGGAGTTTTTGATGCGCGATTAGCACTAATCATGCATCGCTGGGCGAAAACCCTTAAAATGGGGATGCCTCAAGCACTTAGTCGCATGAGAGCCAGGAAAACAGTGGGAAAGAAAGGCTAAAGGCAAAGGTGGGACCCACGCTCCAAAAACCGTCGGTATTGATCAGGGGCATCCCTGGGCGGTAAGCAGTTTTGGTGAAAACGAAGCGATTCCACTTAGCGCTCGACACGTGGCAAGCGGAGGAGAGAGAAAACCGCTGCTCATCGCACGCTAACAGTCAAGCAAGTCAACCGTGCAAAATGAGCAAATGGCATCGGATTTGGGGGCTCTAGATCTAACGACTGAGATCGCGTCCGATGGAGAAGACGGAATTGACGGGGGATTAAGCCGCGATTTAAAAGAACTTGAGGTCCACTTTGACCGCCAAGGTGGAAAATGACTCATTCCATAATGTAACTGAAGAAACGAACCAACAAGGCAAGCTGGCGCAGTTCGCAGGAGGACAAGTGGCCGCTCCCTATGAGTCTGATGATGATGCCAAGACAGGGAACTATAAGCGACGCTGTAGCAGGCAATCCGATGGAGTTGGAAGAGGAATTGAATAACCATGAGCTCGAATGGCTGCAAAGTGATGCACAGACCAGATGATGGGGATCAGTTAGGACCGGAAAGACGGGACACACCCACACACACGGAAGAATAGAGAAAGCAGATAGAGAAAGCAAAAAGTAGAAAGAAGACAGAGGGCCGAGCTGACCAAAGGCAGCATCGAGCACCAGAGGGCTTGAGAAATTCGAGCCATCCCTGAAGGGGATCTATTAGGACCGAGCACCACATTGGGCTCCTTCCATTGTAGACCCGAGAGGTCAAAAAGCTGGTAAGGCCGAGAGTCTATGTACTCCAGTGGCTTGCAGAATCCAAGGACCACCTTGCTAAGCTATCCTGTGACAGGAGACTCATATTGAGCTCCTTCTTTGTAAATCTCTACTTTAAGACACAATAAAAGAAGGCCACCACTGAAAGCTAGACTGGAGATGTAGCCCTGGAGGATAGGGTGAACTCCTTATTAATTTCTTGTGTTCTTATATTTGCTTACTGTATTTCTCTGTTGTCTTCCTTTTCAAGTGTCTATGTATATGCAATCTGATCGATCCATTGCTTAAATAACCTAGACACACACACCAGCACATGAGTCTATAATACCTCTATTCAATAATTCTTAACTGAGATCACTCATAGGGTGATTATCAGATCAACTAATAGCTCTCTGGATTTTTATTTCTGTGAAAATTGTGTATATGGGAAGCAGAATTGGGTGAGTTTCCCCTCTAGTGGTAAGAGGACAAAACAAATATTAGAGCTTATGCACAGTGATGTGTTTGGACCTGTGAAGGTTCCATCATTGGGTAAGTCTATGTACTATGTATCATTTATAGACGAGTTCTCAAGGAATATGTTGAGCACTAGAGAAGGTATGTAATCACCACTTATTTTGTCATATTTTCCTTAAATTCATAACTTATTTACATTATGAAATAAGTATATGGTGAAATATTATGATAAAGTCTAGAAGATTTGTGTGCAACATAAAATGACTAATAATCACCCTTTTCCTATGCAGAAAAAGGAGAAAATGGAAGATCGCCATTCTAAAGGAAAAGACAAGACAAGGGAAACTGCTGTCCCTTTGACAGGGAACCGCATTCAAACGAGGCAATCCAAATTGGAGCGTATAAGTTAGGAAAAGGAAGAGGAGATACCAAATCAGTGCAAGAGAACAAGAAGATAACTAAGAACTAACAGTATGGTGAATCCCTCAGGATCCTTTGATCCTGAGGGATCGCTACCTTAACGATTCTCTGTATCGTTGATATCTCCACTCGACTGCTATAAGAAGAGGCAGCATTGCTAGCCCAAGGGACGAACTGTTGTTGTTTTTATGAAACTTACTATTGTAATTGGAACTTTGATCATCGACTCTCTCTAAAAGAGCGATTACTGTAACTCTGTTTTGATGCTTAATATATAAACTCTAGTTGCTGTTCCGTCTTTGATTCTGGAGTAATCTTAAGTAGTGTGTCCTTGGAGGCTAAGGGCCTGGCCCTGGTGGATCACTTGCTCCTGTACCATTATTTTCTGATTCATGTGTGGTTTGATTTCTCTTATTCGCTCTGTTCAGTAATCTGTTGTTCCTTATTATTTCACATATCAGTTCTGTTATATTTCGTTTCTATTTGAATAAGTAATGTTATTCTCTGCAACAGGAATGTTATGCTCTTCATTCTAAGTTTATATCGCATCGTTGTTCCTTTAACAAACTGATATTATCATATGACATTGTTGTTCCTTCCAGATTTCCATTGCTGTTCAGAGTAGCAGTGTTGTGTATTCATAAATTGGTATTATTATTTATCCACAGTTTACTTCCAAACGTGATTGTTGTTCATTTGGGATTGTTGTTCCATCGTGATCACAATTTCTATTTCTTTATAACTGTGATTAACAACTGTTGTATCGAAACTCAGATTACTGTTCCTTTCAATATAGAAGTGTTGTGTGTAATATTCAATTGGGTTTTGTTGTGTATTTACATTCGGTTCAAGTTGTTGTTCAATATTTCATTTCCTTTAGTTTGCTGTCTCATTTCCGTTTGCTGTTCGAATCATTTCTAAAGTAGAGATTGTTGCTTAATTCCTGTAGAATACAGTTACTGCCTCATTCATTTCTGTAGGTTAAGGCTTTGTTGTTCAATCTTGTTAAATAGAGTAGTTGCTGTTCCATTTCCTGTTATTTGAATTATCATTTCTTTGGTGTGTAGAACGATATGAAACTATAGTGAACACTGACTATTGTGTCCAGTTCCTAGGTTGATGATCTTTTTGATTGCTTTTCAATTATCAGTTTACAAAGGGAAGAGTTATCATTACTGAACCCTTGATTGATGAAGTACTGTAGTTTCTTCATTGAATGATTTAGCTACAAGCATTTCTAATTCTTTCCATTACATTTAGAAGTTTGTTTTCAGCATTTAGTTACTTTTGAAGCACTATACTAATAGCATTACTTTGACAAATGACCGCGTCAAACTGAGTACGCTCTTTGAGATAAAAAATCATTCCTGGATTGATAATTAATGTAGGGTAAATAGGGGTGAAAAACACCCTTTTAACTGCTCGACATTTTGGCGCCATTGCCGGGGAAGACTGTAGCCATTTGTTTAATTTTCAGAGTAGTGTAAGTACTCGCTAGGAGAGAATTGGGTTTTAAAAACAAAAAGTAAGAACTTGCGTATGGAGCATGTAACATCCCTGCTCCTCTGCCCACTTTCCTGCAGATTTTTTGTTGTTTTGGGTAGAAATCAATACTTGATTTGTGTTCACGACTAAGCAGAAAAACCCTGAAAAGAATCTTAAACCACAACCCAAGCCTGATAAAGCTAAGGGGTCGATGACCATTGGCCGATCAACCTTTATAGACGAAATACTTAAGAAAGCGGAATCTCAGCGTTCAGTAGGAGCTAGAAAGGTTGCTTCTAGAAAACCTACTAGTTCCCTTTAGGCCACAGGATCACCATCTGTAGCCTTTGCTGAGGTGCATAGTCAAACTGAGGAGCAAGATTTTCAAGAAATTGAGAATTCTAGCCCAAAATCATTGCAAGAAGGGAACCTTAGCAACCTCTGCGAAGGAAGAGGAGAAACAGGGGAAACTGAAGAACCAAGATCTCCTCTTGGAATAATTCAGCCATTAAGCAGCCCAGATAAGGGAAGTGCTGCAAAAATCATTCATAATGAAGTTGAAGAACCTCAAGAGTCAAAATCCCCCCAGACATTAGGAACTCTCATCATCCCAGACAAAGGAAGTGTTGTTAAGGCCATTCCTGTTAAAGCCATCCCTGCTCCGTCTAGCCAACCTAGGAATACCCTCCTAGAAATCCCAGAAGGTTATTGGCACATATTTGACCAAATGGCCCAGAACTAGCCAAACACCCAAACCTCCACACTGCAATATCCCATTGTAGATACTGTAGTCAATGCACCTATGAAGGCAATTCCTCTCCAGCATATCCCTACATTTCATGGCCTAACATCGGAAGACCCAGATGCATTTTTGTTTGAATTCGATGTGCTGTGTAGAGGATATGACTATACCACCGATCCCCAAAAGTTGAAACTATTTCCCTCTACATTAAAAGGAGCTGCTTTACGATGGTTTATGGGGTTGGGTGGAGGTGTTATAAATGACTGGGAACAGATGAAAGGTGCTTTCCTGAAGAAATATCAAGATTATTGTAGATCCAGAGAGTTAAAAGATGAAATATTTCAGATGGTAGCTAGACCTAATGAAACACTAGAAGAATATGTTGAACATTTTCAGTATAATCTTCAAAGATCTCCTTATGCATCATTACCCTTACCTGACAATGTATTAAAAACAACATTAATTAAAGGTATGAAGGAACAATGGATTGAAACATTGAATATTATGGGAAAAGGAGACATCTATCAAGAAAATTTTGCTAACATCATTGATTTATGTATCAGGAGCTCACGAGGTAGTACAAGGCTAAGACCAGCGGAACATGACAGGTTTACAAGGGACAACAAGATCTCTGGAGAAGGAGTAACTCGCGCGGAAATTGGAAATTTATTAGAAAATTTCAAAACTGACATATTGGGGACTCTGACAATGCAGCTCGATATTATGCAAGCCAAGCAGAAACAAGCAGAGGTAGAGAAAAATCTGGAAATATTCTGTCCCAGATGCAGAAAGAAACACAGCCACAAAGAGTGCCCATTAGATGTGGTTCAAGTTTGCGCCATTTGTACAAAAGACCACTCTACAGAAAGCTGTCCCTCACTTCCTGGTTTGAAAGCAGTATACAAAGAAGTAGAAGAAGAACCAGAACCGGTGTACCTACTTAATCAGCGCTGTCAATGGCAGCCGCAACAATCAAGTATGTTCCCTGATCCAGCTTCTTCTTTTCAGCCTCCACAATATCATGCTCAGCAATATAATACAATGTGGCAAAATCAACCTCCTTTCTCAAATTGGCCACAACAACCATTTCCTTCATCATCACCATGGCTGAATCAAACAAGCCAATCTAATTGGCCAAATTTTCCCTATGCCCCACCATATTGGCAAAACAATGCATATCCAGCACAATGGTCCCCTCCTACTTCACAGAGTCAAGCCTGGAAGACAAACTGGCAAAGACCGATGAATCAGCCAGTAGGAACCATTCCACTCCCTCAACCTACACTGCTATCATTGCAACAAAACCCCCAGTCCAACTTAAGACTGCAACTCCCAACCCAACCCAACCCCAATCCAAATAATAGACTGGTTCAATCTATTCAAATAATTGAAACACCAGAGGTAGAAACTGATCTAAGGGAATGCAATGACCTTCAATTAAGGTTTGGGCGCATTATAGAAACTGAGGGAGATAAAAATGTTCAAATTGAAAATCAGTTACCTGTAGAACAACCATTACAAGAAGAAGATGTGGCTAGAAAACAAACTCATGATCAAGTAACCACATCTTCTCCCCCATTCCCAAAACGATTAATTATACCGCGATCCACAGAACATCCTGATTTTGATATTTCGGGAGAACTTAAGAACCTGTAAATAAAAATCCCACTCCTCCAAGCCATCTAAGATATCCCAATATATGCCAAGACCATCAAAGAGCTATGTATAAAAATACCAAGGAGGAGAATAACAAATAATCCAACAATCCAAGTAGTTGGCCCTTATCTGACCTGTTACCGGGAAAATAAGCACCTGTCAAATATGAAGACCGAGGAAGTCCAACAGTGACAGTCCAAATCAATGGACAAACCTTTTCAAATGCCTTAGTTGATTTAGGGGTTGTAATTAATATCTTAACAACCACCACTTGTCAAAAACTGGGCATTACATCAGTAGAGCCAACTTCCACTTTATTAGAACTGGCTGACCGATCAGTGGTTAGACCGGAAGGTACACTACATGATGTCATGGTATCCGTTGACTCCTAGGAATATCCTGCCAACTTTCTGATAATAAACCCCAAAAACCGACTTGATGGACACCCATTAATTTTAGGCAGACCTTGGCTTGCAATTGCTGATGCTTACATTGGTTGCCGACAAGGTAGTATGACCATAACTAGAGGGGATAATATCAAAAATCTAGCCTTATACCCTCCAGCCCAACCAAATGTCACAATAATAAAAACTAACAAACATCCTGCATCATACCTTACTGAAAATATTATATCCCCATTAACTATAGAAGATGCCCTTGATTTCAAATATCAAACAGAGGATGATATTATTAACAACTTTATTAACCAAGCCGAATCTAGATCCCACATACAATGTCACATGATAGAGGCAGCATTTGATAACGAATTGGAAGAATATCCTCTCAAAGACACTCATGACCAAACGATACCTACTACCTCTGTTTCAAATAGCAAAACTGTAGAGACCGAGCCACGAAAAACTTTAAACATTAATAGTAACCTGACTCCTGAACAACAAGAGAAACTGATCCAACTATTGAGAAAATACAAGGAAGCATTTGCATGGGATTATCCAGGTATGAAGGGAATTGATCCCCAGTTATGTACACACCACATTTATATAGAAAAGGATGCAAGGCCTATTTGCCAACCCCAAAGAAGACTTAACCCTCATCTAAAAGACATTGTGAAAGCTGAACTACAAAAACTTTTAGATGTAAACTTTATTTATCCTATCTCTAATAGCAAATGGGTCTCTCCGCTTGTAGTGGTGCCGAAGAAGAATGGAAAGTGGAGGATTTGTGTAGATTATGGAGAATTAAATAAAGAAAACTAGAAAGACCACTTTCCCCTTCCATTCATTGACCAGGTATTAGATACATTAGCAGGAAAGAAATTATTTTCTTTCCTGGATGGCTTCAGTGGATACAATTAAATTCAGATTGCCCCTGAAGACCAAGACAAAACTACTTTTACCTGTCCTTGGGGAACATTTGCCTACAAAGTCTTACCTTTTAGCCTATGCAATGCCCCTGCCACATTTCAAAGGGCTATCCTGAGCATCTTTTCAGATTTAATAAATGAAGGGCTCGAAGTATATATGGATGATTTCACACCATACAGACATGATTTCAACCCAGCACTAGACACACCGGAAAAGGTGTTGCAATGATGTATCGCTACCAGGCTCTGTCTGAGCCATGAAAAATGCTATATGATGATGACTGAAGGCCTCATCCTAGGTCATTATATCTCAACAGCTGGAATACAGGTAGATCCGGCCAAAATTCAAATAATCTTGTTAATACCTACTCCTACCACACAGACAGAGGTACGCAGTTTTCTCGTATTTTCTGGTTATTATAGAAGATTTATAGAACATTTTTCTCACATTGCTGCACCTCTATACACACTAATAGGGAATGTTGACTTTATTTGGATAGATAAATGTGACTGTGCTTTTGAGGATCTGAAAAAGCTTGTGTCAACAGTACCAGTACTTAGAGGTCCAAATTGGGACCTACCATTCCAAATTTCATCAGATGCTTCAGACACAGCTATTGGAGCAGTCCTTGGGCAGGAAGAAGACAAAAAACCATATGCAATTTATTATATTAGCAAGAACTTGTCTCCTGCTGAGTTGAACTATACTGTTACTGAAAAAGAATTTTTAGTTGTAATACAT
This sequence comes from Pinus tabuliformis, assembly GCA_031772625.1. Taxonomy (NCBI): domain Eukaryota; kingdom Viridiplantae; phylum Streptophyta; class Pinopsida; order Pinales; family Pinaceae; genus Pinus; species Pinus tabuliformis. The sequence goes on along the minus strand of CM062809.1, from coordinate 843,546,648 downwards.
GCTGTAAATAAATTTAGGCATTACATCACTGGATATCCTGTTGTTTTATATACAGATCACTCTGCCATAAAATATTTAGCAAATAAACCAATCACAAACGGTAGAGTAACAAATAGCTGATTTTATTGCAGGAATCTGACATCACAATAAAAGACCAACCAGGAAAAGAAAATCTTGTAGCTGACTTTCTCTCATGAATGCCAAAACCAGTGGATGCAGCAACAGTCGAAGATCAATTTCCAGATGAACATTTGTTCGTTGTTACTGTCAAAACACCCTGGTATGCTGATGTTGCGAATTATTTAGCAGTAGGCAAATTACCAAAACATCTGACTCCCAATGAACGAAAGTAGATTGTCTAGCGTAGTACCCGATTTTCTTGGATTGGGGGCTACCTATTTCATACAGGAGCAGATATGCACATTAGAAGATGCGTCCGTGAAGACGAAATTTTTGACATTCTGAAAGCCTGTCACAACGGACCGTGTGGTGGACATTTCGTAGATCGAAGAACCGGTCACAAAGTTTTGCAAACAAGGTATTATTAGCCCACAATCTTCAAAGATGCAAATAAATTTGTTCAAGCCTGTGACAGTTGTCAAAGAGCAGGACGCCCTGGATAGTCCGACAATATGCCTCTGAACCCATAGCTAGTCATTGAACCATTCAAATGTTGGGCGCTTGATTTTGTGGGCCCAATCAATCCATCATCAAACCAGAAAACATATATTTTGGTAGCAACAGAATATGTCACCAAATGGGTTGAAGCAGAGGCATTGCCAAGAGCTATAGAAGATTCCATCATTCAGTTCATGTTCCACATATTTGTGCGATATGGCCTCCAAATAGACATAATCACGGATGGAGGACCACAGTTTGTTGGTAATAAAATTGCTGCAACATTGAAAAACTATCAAATTCAACATAAAATTACCTCTCCTTACCACCCACAGGAAAATGGCCAAGTAGAGAGCACGAACAAAGTAATAGAAGCAATACTGACAAAAACCATTGCGTCACACAAACGTGATTGGGCTACAAGATTGCCGAAAGCCTTGTGGGCATACAGAACAACATGGAGAAGCACTACTGGTTATTCACCATATCAACTAGTATTTGGAAAGGAACCCATATTTCCAATAGAATTCGAAATACAGACCTTGAGAACAACACAAGAAGTCAGTCTAGATTTGAACGAGGCCCAGATTAATAGACTACAGCAGATTAATGAGCTGGATTAAATCAGGCTCTCTTCTCTTCAACATACTGCATTGATCCAACAACAGAGAGCCAAATGGCACGACGCCCTCATCAAAAAGAAAGTCTTTCGCGAAGGAGATTGGGTGCTCCTATATGATTCCAGGTTTCAAGATTTTCCGGGGAAACTCTAGACTCACTGGCTCAGACCATACGAAATCCAAAAGGTACATGATAATGGAACCATTACTTTAACCACCATTGATGGATCGGGACATACCTTTAAGGCAAACAGCCACCGAGTTCGATTATACTGCAAACCACTTACTCGAGAATCCTTCTACTAGCAACTTCGCGAAGACTCCGACATGCAGATTTTGGTTGAGGAAGAAAAATCTTCCTCACCTTTGGTTCATTAAGTGATTTGATTGCTTTTACATTTTGTACATAATTCTTTTGTTTTGTTTCTGTAAATTACATTTTGTACATATGTCATCAACTTTTGCATGTTATTGTTCCTTTTGGATGGAACACCGTCTTCACCATTTTGCTGTTCCTTTCCGAAGGAACATCACTTCTGCATTTTGCTGTTCCTTTTCGAAGGAACAACACTTCTGCATTTTGTTGTTCCTTTCGGAAGGAACAACATTTTCACCATTCTGCTGTTCCTTTTTGAAGGAACAGTGCTTCTACATTTTGTTGTTCCTTTCCGAAGGAACAACAATTCCACCATTTTGTTGTTCCTTCTTCGAAGGAACAACACTTTTGCATTTTGCTGTTCCTTTCTGAAGGAACAACATTTCTGTCATTTTGTTGTTCCTTTCCGAAGGAATAGCACTTTCACGTTTGGCTATTCCTTTCCGAAGGAACAACTTTTCTGCATTTTTGCTGTTCCTTTCTGAAGGAACAACACTTCTGCCTTTCTGCTGTTCCTTTCTGAAGGAACAACACTTTTATGTTTTGTTGTTCCTTTCCGAAGGAACAACACTTCTGCATTTTTTCCATTCCCTTACGAAGGAACAACACTTTCATTTTCTGTTGTTCCTTTCCGAAGGAACATCACTTTCATTTTCTGTTGTTCCTTTTCGAAGGAACAACACCTTCATTTTTCTGCTGTTCCTTTCCGAAGGAACAACATTTTCACATTTTTTGTTTGCATTTGTTTTCTTTGTTGTTCCAATTAAGGGACAGCTGTTGTTCCTCTCAATGAACAACAATTTCGAGTATATTTTTCCTTTTGCTTGTGGTTTTGTGTACAATAGCTGTTCTATCTTGAGAATAGCATTTTTACAGTGCATTTTATTCTTTGTGTGTTTTACCATTTAGATCATTTTTTAGAGTCATGGTCATTTAAAGCACAACTATACATTTATGCAACAAATACAAAAACTAGAGGATACTGAAATCAGAAAATTACATTAAAAAATGTTATCTTTACAAGAAATTGCTTTGAATTGATAAGAGGAAAGAGGAAAGGACACAACTATTGATCACCTTGCTGTCATTATTTTACTAATACTGATATGATTGATTATTTTTATCATGATGGTTCTTTCTAAATCTCCATAATTCTCTTTGATCATTATTTTTGAATAAGAATAAGGGTATATTTTTCTCTATTGAGATGATAAGACTTCTTCCACCATCCCTACTCTTAAGGAGTGTTGAACCACCCACTGTATATAAATAGGAAAAGTGCTATATAAAAAGAAAAAAAAGAGAAGAAAAGAAAATGTTTATGTGATTGCTAACATGGTTTGTCAGATGAAGGATAGGGGGTCTCATCAAGAGCCGCATACCATGATCATAAGGAAGAAAGTGAAGTGGAATTCCCACTATGGCCACCACACCAGGGATATGATCCAAGAGGCACATCAGAAAAATAAAAAGTCCTTGGAACAGGAGGTCTCATCACGAGCCGGCCTGCCCACCTTTCACTCCTTCCTGGTGAATGGCATTGTGATTCATCTGGTTACCAAGCCAGCATAATGGCCTCCATTCTGACATTGCACGGCACTTTCCTAGGCATACACAAAGGATTATGGTTCCAAGGGTGAAATAAACAACTCTGTCAAGGTTATGGACACCTGTGGGAAATAGAGCTCTGTTGATGGTATTGAAGTCATATTTCTTATACACCAATAGCAATTATAAAACCCTTCTTCTTATATCTTTATAAATCATTCAAATGAGATTATGTATATAACCCTTACGAACCTTTGATACATGAAAATCAATTACAAATCAATTATGACAGTAAAAGTTGATAATGACCGCATAGGACCTTTTATGCACGTCAACTGTCCTATCCTCCAATTCTCGCATCATATCACGGCATTTCCTTATTTATTAAGCGATTCTATTCTACGCCTCGATTTCGGTAATCCACTTGTCGTTGTAAACATGGCATTTCTGTATACATTGTTCCTTTATGACTCTGTACTATGGCAGTTCAACATGTTGCTCCTTCATTTGACGGCCGAGGACAACCTATCACATTGCAGGGGGGGCATAGGTAATCCCCATAATTCGCTGACATACGTGTCAGCTCATCATTCAGAAGAATTAATGACTCGAGAATAGCAATGTTTAATGGTATTTTGTTTCCCAATGTGCATGGCTTGCTGTTCCGAAGTTATTTCCGTGTTTTGCTCTGCAAAAATTAGCAATAAGTTTGAAATTCGAACAGCTTGCTGTTCCGACATCTTCTCTGTGTTTTCTTAACAGTTAGCTAAAATTTGAACAACCTGTTGTTCCATTATCATCTCTGCATTTTTTTTTAGTGTGCTAAGCATGGGAGGAAGATCAATTCGCAGTGAGCCATAGGTGTTGATGGTCTCCGATGCTGCACGAGAGATCCTAGCGAGGGCAGGATGGATAGTTTATCTTAACCGCATACAACAATCCAACGAGACGGTGGCAATTGAGTTTTTACAGAACCTGCATGAACATTATTCCATGGTGAGAGGGAGACAGATAACAGTCATTGATGACATAATTGCAGAGGTTTCGGGACTGCCAGCCACTGGATTTGTGTGGACTCTGAAAAAGGTGAGACTGCGGGACGCCATGAAAATCTTCCAGGATGAAGGGCAGAACCTAACTGTAAAAGGGAAGGGAGTTTTACCAGCAACCTTGGGAGAGCCATGGGCGGAATTGGCGAGAATTATCTAGAGCTACATCACTTGTGACGATAGGAAAGACGTGGTAAGACCACAACATCTTAACCTTTTAGCTGTGTTAAAGCAAAAGTGCACTGTGAATTTGCCTGCGTTTTTAAATTCTTTATTACATGATGTTGCCCGAAGCATGAATAAATCTCACCATTTAGAGTCAGTAGTAAGTCACCATGGCTTAATACGACTGATAGTCAGCCACAGCCTTGCCCAACAACAGAGCAGTTGGGAAGAACTGATTTTCGCAATAGACGGGGGACTGGCTTTGCCAGCCCCAAAACGAAAACATGTTGCCTGTACATCGAGCAGACCTCTGAAACGAAGGAAATCTGTTAGACTGGCAAGGATCAGGGGAATGCTAAGGAATCACCAGGAAGACAGTGGTCAGCCTGTAGAGATACATGATTCAGGAGACGAAGAACCCCCACAATTGGAAGGTGGGGAGAATGAAAAATAATTGGAGGAAAACGATAAAGGAGAACCGGAGGAAGAGACTGAGCAATCCGGTCAGGAGGAAGAGGAAGCAGAGCAACGCAGTGGAAGTCCACTGCAAAACCTGCTACAAGAAGATGAGTTGGCACAGATTCTGGCCAATATGGGCGAATATGCCCAAGCTCATAGCCCACTTAACCCCCACACCGAAGAAGGACCGCAGGAGCACTCTGTTCATGACAAAAGTGCATCCGAAGAACTGTGTGATGAAGAAGAAGGACCGCAGGAGCACTCTATTCATGACAAAAGTGCATCTGAAGAATTGTGTGATGAAGAGGAAGGAGAAGAGGATCACTCTGCTCATGATGAGAGTGTATCCGGGAAGAAGAGTGACGAGAATGAAGAAGAGGAACAATCTGTTCCTAGTTAGAATACACCAGAAAAATTTCACGATGAAGAGGAGGTAGAGGAAGAAGCTGCTCAGGAAATAGTAGAGCATGCTAGGGTTTCTACCCCTAAACAACCGGATCAGCATAGCACTAAAGAAGCACCCCGAGAAGAAAATAAGGAAATTGGCCAAGACAAAGCCACAACACTTGAGGTACAAAGTCCAGGCCCAAGTAAACGAATGGCTGTTCCTTCCAAGAAAACAGAAGAAATTAAAAGATTGTGAAAGGAACAGCAGAGACTGCTTAGCGTGATTAAGCAACTTCGGCAACAGATAAGGGTTTTGAAAATGGGGAAGAAGTCAAAAGGAACCTCTGTGGTAAAGCATGCAACCACTCAGACAAAACCCCTTAAGAAAAAGATCAAGAGGACTCAAGTCCAACCTGCCATTCAAAACTGAAAGGAACAACATCCGGCTGTTGTCCATGTCGAAGTACAAATAGATAACATATCGGCCTGTGACAAGGAAATTCAGACAGAGGCACCGTCCTCTAAGGAAACTCAGACCATAAAGATGAGATGCTGTGATAAGAAGATCCAAGTAGATCTCCCGCCTACAACTACTATGTTGGATAATGACCCGAGGACAATAACTCTGCGAAAGGATTTGGTACAAGCCCAGCAAGCAATAGAGAAACTTACAGAGCAGACTGTCTCTCGAGAAAAATATGAGAAATTACAACAGCAGTTGAGGAACGTTAACTTATCCGAAAGCTAGGCCTTTGAAGGATGGCGAAAGGAAGAAGAAAGAGTCAAAAAGGTAACTCATAGACTAGACATAGTCATCAAACAAATGGATACCTTATGCTCTCTGTATACTAACGTTCTAGCGTGTAGGGCACCTACTAGGAACTATGCTTTGTTTTTAATGGAAAGATATTTACAATTGAAAATTAAAGCTGTCAAAGCAGGAGTACCTATAGAGATAAACACCATTGATGACTTCATAAATTGTTGTAAGCATTACCAGGAGAAATTTCAACGACTGTTATGTGAATTCTATTTGCACAATCTTGTATTAGATGGAGAAACAGATTAGAACCCTAGCCCTTTTGTGGGTGATGTCCAACTACAGGCATTTATTTCTTTTGGTATTAATCAAATAAAGTGGCTTAAAGCCTACAATGTCTTTCAAATACAAGAGAATGGATTAGACTTATGGGTGAGAGGAGAACCTAGAGACCCACATCAATTATGGAATAAACATAGGAGCCTAATGAGAACTGTTACACAAAAATATCATCACCATGACTATCTGCAGTCAATATGGGTCTATCAACACTTATACTGTCCTCCTAAGCAAGTCTCAGACCTCAGCTCTTCAAGTCAAGCTTTGAAAATGAGAGAAAGACATTGAAAATCAACAAAGCTCTGGTTCCGCACTTTCTCTCACTGTCACCTGCGGGCCCGCACCCTTTGTTTGTGTCAACTGCGTACCTGCCCGCTCTGTCCCTAAAGGAGTGGGTGCGGACCCCTGTAAAAGTCAAAAAGGCGCAAGTTTATCTTAAAAAACTCACTTTGGGTTAATTCTAGAGGATTCTAGAAGGAATTTTGACGTGGATTGTTCGCTCTGAGGTGGTTCATGCATCCCAAAAGAGAAGGAGCTAATCCCTTGACTAAAGGAGCTATCCCTTTGAAGGAGGGCTTTATCCCTTTGAAGGAGGACCTAGTAACTTCCCTCCATTGCACTATAAATACAGGCATTGGGTTGGTTGGTAGAGAGGTTAGAAGCTGAACATTTTGAGGGTAAATGTTGGTGAAATTGAGACTTCCTAGTTAAGCTTGAGAGGAGAGATCACATACCTTTTTGGCTTCATTGGGAAGAGAGTGAAACTTGTCAAAGTAGAGGAGATTTCTTGTTGGACCCTGGGAGGAGCTTGTACAGCATCAAGGCACAGGTTGTAAGGTTCTTCTTCATTTGAATTAATACAGTCAGATTCATTTTTCTCAACAAATTGTCTTATGTCATTTGTTTCATGAATTCCTTGATCATCATGATAGGTATGCTTTATGATATTGGCTTTTCAGGTGCTATTTAATTTATTTGCTTGTTTGTGTTTGCAGATTCGCTACAAGGGAGCTCATTTGGATCAAAGGAGCGAGGCTTCCACAAACTTGCATTGGACCCAAGGTAGGCCTAAAACACTTGTTTGCCTTTCTTTATAAATGCATATTTAGAGAAAGATAGTTTTTGATTGGCTTGCTTGTCACTAGATATCGTAAGATTCTAGGGAGGTCGGCTTTGTCCGCAAAATTGACTCATTCCGTGTGACAAGAACTTAGGGAGTGATCGAAGCATTGGGACCTATTCATACAACATTCATCCGACAAGGGATAGAATACTTCTTTACCATCAAAGACCTTGCCATAGCAGCAGCCAAATTTCGATACCAAACTTCTAATCTGAACATCCAAAACTGAGAACCATTCAATTATGAGAACTTTAAGCTAGCTGCTGACCGCTTGGGTATCTATGGTGACCTCGTTTTGAGAGAAGGCCCATCTTGGTTAGGCTGTAGGTTCAGAAGTCCAATTATTTGGCACCCTGCACCAGGATATCAAGCCTTATATGAAATGCCTGAAGGACAGACATGACATTTCTTTGAATTCTTAGCTAGCAATCATGGTTGTAGACCACCTCATGAGATCCCTTCTCTAGCCTATTCCCTAACTACCTTGCATGTCAATTATAATGTTTTCATGAGGGCATGAAAAAGGGTAAGCAGGGGGGTGTGTTGAGCACTAGAGAAGGTATGTAATCACCACTTATTTTGTCATCTTTTCCTTAAATTCATAACTCCTTTACATTATGAAATAAGTATATGGTGAAAGATTATGATAAAGTCTAGAAAATTTGTGTGCAACGTAAAATGACTAATAATCACCCTTTTCCTATGCAGAAAAAGGAGAAAACAAAAGATCGCCATTCTAAAGGAAAAGACAAGACAAGGGTAACTGCTGTCCCTTTGACAGGGAACTGCATTCAAACAAGGCAATCCAAATTGGAGCGTATAAGTCAGGAAAAGGAAGAGGAGATACCAAATCGGTGCAAGAGAACAAGAAGATAACTGAGAACTAACAGTATGGTGAATCCCTCAGGATCCTTTGATCTTGAGGGATCACTACCTTAACGATTCTCTATATCATTGATATCTCCACTCGACTGCTATAAGAAGAGGCAGCATTGCTAGCCCAAGGGACGGACTGTTGTTGTTTTTATGAAACTTATTGTTGTAATTGGAACTTTGATCATCGACTCTCTCTAAAAGAGCGATTACTGTAACTCTGTTTTGATGCTTAATATATAAACTCTGGTTGTTGTTCCGTCTTTGATTCTGGAGTAATCTTAAGCAGTGTGTCCCTGGAGGCTAAGGGCCCAGCCTTGGTGGATCACTTGCTCCTGTACCATTATTTTCCGATTCATGTGTGGTTTGATTTTTCTTATTTGATTTGTTCAGTAATCTGATGTTCCTTATTATTTCACATATTGGTTCTGTTATATTTCGTTTCTATTTGAATAAGTAATGTTATTCTTTGCAACAAGAATGTTATGCTCTTCATTCTAAGTTTATATCGCATCGTTGTTCCTTTAACAAATTGATATTATCATATGACATTGTTGTTCCTTGCAGATTGCCATTGCTATTCAGAGTAGCAGTGTTGTGTATTCATAAATCGGTATTATTATTTATCCACAGTTTACTTCCAAACGTGATTGCTGTTCATTTGGGATTGTTGTTCCATCGTGATCACAATTGTTGTTTCTTTATAACCGTGATTAACAACTGTTGTATCGAAACTCAGATTACTGTTCCTTTCAATATATAAGTGTTGTGTGTAATATTCGATTGGGTTTTGCTGTGCATTTACATTCGGTTCAAGTTGCTATTCAATATTTCATTTCCTTTAGTTTGTTGTCTCATTTCTATTTGTTGTTCGAATCATTTCTAAAGTAGAGATTGTTTCTTAATTCCTGTAGAATACAGTTACTGCCTCATTCATTTCTGTAAGTTAAGGCTTTGCTATTCAATCTTGTTAAATAGAGTAGTTGCTGTTCCATTTCCTAACATTTGTATTACCATTTCTTTGGTGTGCAGAACGATCTAAAACTGTAGTGAACACTGACTATTGTGTCCAGTTCCTAGGTTGATGATCTTTTTGATTGCTTTTCAATTATCAGTTTACAAAGGGAAGAGTTATCATTACTGAACCCTTGACTGATGAAGTACTATAGTTTCTTCATTGAATGATTTAGGTACAAGCATTTCTAATTCTTTCCATTACATTTAGAAGTTTGTTTTCAGCATTTAGTTACTTTTGAAGCACTATACTACTAGCATTACTATGACAAATGACCACCTCAAACTAAGTACACTCTTTGAGATAACAAATTGTTCCTAGATTGATAATTAATGTAGGGTAAATAGGGGTGAAAAAGACCCTTTTTACTGCTCGACAGAATACATGGATATATTTCCTCAAGAAGAAATCTGAAGTCTTTGACAGGTTTAAAGAATGTAAGGCTCTGGTGGAAAACCAGACAGAGAAGACGATAAAGGTTTTGAGGACAAATAACGGTGGAGAGTTTTTCAAGAAAGAATTTGAAGAATTTTATAAGAAGTGTGGTATAGCACGGCAGAAGACTAATCCATACACACTTGAGAAAAATGGATTTGCATAAAGAATGAACAAGACGTTGATGGAAAGGGCAAGAAGCATGCTCAATGGTGCCAGGTTAGGACAGGAATTCTGGGGAGAGGTGGTGGTGACTGCATGTTATCTGGTCAACATATAACCTTCATTAGCATTAGAGGATAAGACTCCACAAGAGGTATGGACTGGTAAGAAACCCTCTCTTTCACATCTGAGGGTATTTGGGTGTGATGCATATGTACATGTTCCAAAGGAGAAAAGAACAAAGTTGGATAGTAAATTTGAAAAGTGCATCTTTATTGGGTTTAAGGATGGTTTAAAAGGCTATAATATTTGGAACCCAGTAACAAGGAAGGTTGTGTACGATCAATATGTGGTGTTTAGAGAGATGAAATATGTTATTAAACATGAAGTCCCATCAAAGGAACCTGAGAAGATAGAGTTTGAGCTAAACAAGGAAGAAGCAGACTCTACAGCAAAAGAGGAATCAAAAGATGAAGGGCCACGAACTCCAGTTGTGAGAAGATCAGTTTGAGAAAGAAAGCAGCCAGAAAGGTATAGTCCATCTACTTTATGTTCAAATTTTTCTTTATCTATTACTGATGATGATCCCAGAACTGTGAATGAAGCAGTAGATTCAGAGGATGGAAAACTCTGGAAAGAGGCCATGGTTGATGAAATGACATCTTTGGACAAAAATGAGGCTCGGGATTTGGTGGAGTTGCCGACTGGAAAGAAACCCATTGGCAGAAAATGCGTGTTCAAGAAGAAGATGAATACAGGAGGAAAGGTGGAGAAATACAAATAAGGGTTGGTAGCAAAAGGTTATTCCGAGGTGCCGGGAATTAATTTTTGTGATATTTTTTCTCCTGTTTCCAAGGTAGCTTCTATTAGATTACATTTATCTGTTGTTGTTGCTTTTGATTTTGAGGTAGAACTAATAGATGTGAAGACAACGTTTCTTCATAGGGATCTGGAAGAAGAGATCTACATGAATCTACCTGAAGGCTTTGTGGTGAAGGGCAAGAAAGAACTCATATGCAAGTTAAAAAAGTCTCTCTATGGGTTAAAACAATCACCAAGAATGTGGTATCAGAAATTTGATACATTTATATGGGGACTTGGCTTCACTAGAATAAAAGCATATCACTATCTATATTTTAAATTAATTGGTGACTGTGTTATTTATCTGGTCTTATAGGTGGATGATATGTTGTTGGTTGGAAATGACAAAGAAATTATCGAGGATTTGAAGACCCAATTGTCATCCAAATTCGACATGAAAGATCTTGGTGTTGCAAACTATATTTTGGGCATGGAAATTAAAAGAGATTGGGCAAAGAGGAAGCTCTGGTTAAACCAGAGGAAGTATTTCGAGACAATAATGGAGAGGTTTAATATGAAGGATAGTAAACCAATGAAGGTTCCTATTCCTGTAGGTGTAAAGTTATCTGCTGAACAGTGTCCCAATACACAAGAAGAGGAAGAGGACATGTCCCGTGTTCCATATGAAAGTGCAGTCGGTAGCCTGATGTATGCGATGGTCTATACTAGAGAAAACATTGCACATGCAGTGGGAGTATTGAGAAATTTTATGTCAAAACCAGGGAAGAAGCATTGAACAGCAGTGAATCGAGTTTTCAAGTATTTGTGTGGCACTAGTGATTATGGTTTGTGCTCCCAAGGAAGACTAGGATTGGATAGAGTTTTATATATCCATGGCTTTGTTGATGCAAATTAGGCTAGAGATCTGGATTATAGAAGATCTACAAGTGGGTATGTGTTTAACCTAGTTGGAGGTGCAGTCAATTGGATGAGTAAGAGACAATATCTAGTGGGATTGTCAACTACAGAGGTAGAATACATGGCATCCACTCATGTAAGCAAGGAAGTAGTTTGGTTGCAGAGATTGTGTTCAATTATGGGGTTACTATAGTGAGCTATAAGGATAGACTGTGATAGCCAAAATGCAAATTTCTTGGCAAAGAATCCTGCTTATCATTCAAAGACAAAGCACATTAATGTTCAGTATCACTTTCTGAGGGATATGATAGAAGACAAAAAGGTATTGCTGGTAAAGGTGGACACTTTGAAGAATATTGTAAATGCATTGACAAAATCTGTGAGCTCTAAGAAGTTCGCTTGGTGTAGAGAAACAATGGGCATTGCAGGGCTGGATCAATGACTAAACTCTCTTGTGGAAAGAAAACAACAAGTGGGAGAATGTTGGGTTTTGTTTTACTCTTTCTACGACTAGCCCCCCCTATCGAAGGGTATGAGCGGGGCGGTAGCCCCCCTCTACTGAGTCCAGGTCAGTGGCCTAGGGAAATGTTTTTTGGACCCTATATTAGGTGGGTGAACCTACCTATGGTTTTGTGCATGGATTTCGCACATGGTTTTGGGTGCGATGATTTTCGGTCCATGGTATTTTACAGATCTGGTCAAGGGAACTACAGTTATGTCCTAATCGAGGGTTAATGGATTGGGGTTTATGGATGCTTTGGCATGTATATATCTGTATTGTGACATTGAAAGGAACATAATGAAAAATCAATCTGGTAGTCCTAGTTTTGGGATCCAAGGGAAATCTCTGTGTATATTTGTTTTATGTGTTATTCTCTTGCCATTGTTTATTTTCTATTTTTTAGAATTCGTATGCAGGTAATTCCTATATGGGGTTAAAGCCTACATACACTAGCTTAACTCTAGTGACAGATTGATCAAATGGTAAGAGGTTTTGGGCAAGGAAACTGTTTTACCTGCAACCGATAGCAAAGAGTCAAACGAAAGTGACAAAGAGATGAGTTTAGGTCTATTTATAGCATGTAAGGTTTGGCTAACGGTTTTCTTTATGACTATAGTGACTTTAATGTTTTAGGAGCAGCGCTATAATGGATGAATAGAAATGGGTATGACAGCTAGGAAACAGACATGTGAGGTGGCGGCGGATAAAATGACTTGGAAACGGGTATGTGAGGTGGTGGTGTTGGATTGGTCAAGGGATATCTATCAAAGCGCGGGGCAGAGAATCATTGGTGGAAGAAAACCATTGGCGGATTTCGGAGGGGGTAGCGAATGGTTTGTGGTTTTGAGTGGGGCGGGCGGGGGGTGTGGAGTTATGAAATGGTGACATGTAAGTTTGGGGCGTCTGCCATTAAAACTTCTTTTCAGACCCCCTCCACATTAACGGCAAATGGTCGAGGGGGGTGCGAACTCTATCCCCCATCATTGATCTGGGCAGGGAGTAGATCCACCATTGGATGATGCACGTCTCTTCATTTAAAGCCGATAAGACGTGTTTTCAACTAGCAACTTTGGTCTAAACAACATATGCGCCATATAACATAAATTCTAATGTCAAAAGATTATAACAAAGATTAATACCTTTCTAGGGGAAAGTAATCATCAATTAATAAAATTGAACATTTCTAGTGTGGTGCATTTAAACAAGTAGCCTCTAAATTTATTCTTTTTGAAACTGAAGCCTTTATTTTCTTTTTGCTTCCCTAAAATTTTTCATTTTCTTCTGCCTCCACTCTTTAGGGCAACTAACTCCTAACATTTTATTTGATATTGATAAATATAAGATATACAATTGTCCTAACAATTTTTTTTTTTTCTCTTTCTTTTTCATCCATATCCTAACTTAACATTTTGAATTTATTTTTGACAAATATACTAACTTATCAAAACCAAATAATGTTACAACAGTACCAACTAATCCCCATAAGCCGTTTTATTAATGATGCCTCTATTTTCTTCATTTTCCTCCTCACATGCAATCAATAATGTCAATTTGCCTTTCCAAATCCTTTATCATTGCCTTTGCCAAGATATCTTAGCCACAATAAACCAAATGAACACCCACACTAGGATTCTTTGCCCAATATTTAGCTTGGACTAAGTGCCCCATGACCTTGGTTATTATTTTTCCTTTATTAACTTTATTACATGGAATTTTGACAAGGGTTGTTACACACACATCCCCTCTTTATGGATTCTTTGACCCCCAAGTGGTATCCTAGACACCAGTAAGTAGTTTTGCATAAAGAATATGAACCTAGGGGCATTTAACATGCTTGGGAGAGGAAGATAGGTGCTAATGCTAAGATTTCATTTCTAAACATGTAAAGGCGAGGGATGTTTTGCATAGTTATGGCTATGTAATAAAAAACACAATGCATTTTGTTAGTGTGCATGTTAGTAACACATGCTTGTTCTTGTAAATTCAGAAAAAAATGGTAAGAAGCTTGGTTTGAGCTTCATAATGGAAAAATTGGTAGTTCATGCTACATAAATGAAAACACATCTAATGTAGCGGGTTAGCTCAAATGGTTCAGTGTTTGTGAATTATAAGCAAGAGGTCATAGGGAAATTAAGTCCATGGATGAATTGTTATTTACAATTGTTAAAATCACGAGAATAAGCATTATACTTTATAATAACATTCCAATTAACCACAAATAGAAATTGTATATTAAAAAAGCTAATGAAATTTCTTATACTTCAACCTTTTACATCATACTGTAATCAGTTGTGCATGTACCTCCTATCAATTTTCTTCCTTAACAAATTAATATTTTTACCAATTTTCCATTAAAATAAAAAATCTAAGTATAACATTATAGAAAAAATATATTATTTATATTAATATTTAAAAAACACAAATAAAAAAAGCGATAATATTACCATCTTTTGTATATATATTTTAAAAACACAAATAAAAATAGTTATAATATATATATATATATATATATATATATATGCACCTAAGAATTAAAGCTAGCATTTGCACCAGATGTTGCAAAGGAAACACTGTAAGGCATAAATTGAGGAACAATCACAACATGGGAATGGGAAAATCTAAATAAGATGCAAAGATGTAGAAGAAATGAAAATTTGAAATTAAATAAACTCAAGATGATTTAGGGTACCTAATACTATAATTTTTATTAATTATTGAATTATTTTGCATATAAATCTCATAAAATTCAACCAACTTATAATTTAGGGCTCTCATTAGTAAGTTTGACTTTGGGTCATTAAAATGGTGATGCCTTGTCTCAACCACTAAACCACAGGCCAACAAACAAAAGACTGCAAAATGTTATGATCATTACTATAGTAAACCCAATGACTCTACGTACAGGAATTTATTCTTTACTGGAAGAGCATATTTCTTGCCCATATCCACAAAAAGAATGCAAGGTGGAAAGCATTATGCAGAACAAAGTCTTTGTTGTTATAACTTGTAAGTTGTAGCATTGTTCCAACCAACAAAACTATCTACACATTTTGAAACATCAAATGGAAATAAGTTTTAAAAAATTTAATGAGAAAATGTCAAAGATAATTGGATCACATGATTATTGGTACCCTGTCCTATGAATCAAATATTTTTATGCACTTACAATTAAGGGAGAAAACATGATCCAAACAATGTATACCACATGGACCAATAAACAGTCTATTTGATAATCCTTGCTAGGCTCAGCAAAAACAACATTATTACTCCTTAAATCCTTCACAGTCAATACAAATGTTGTACAACACAAGGTTCATGCTGTTGTCAATCAAGCAATAGTTTTGATCGAGAATGCCACCAGATTCCTTCAATCTCATACAATGATTAATGCACCAAACATAGGTGTACCAGCTGCAACAACTTATATCATTTTACTGATGTTGTCATGTCAAAATCAATGTGATACAATTAAGTCACCTTTAAGTAGAATCTCATTGCAATTTCTATACAAGGTTGTCTGTCCTATCATTACTCATTCTGACTAAAATAACTTTAGTGCTCACTGTTAACACCTGGACCACAATTTGTAAGTATGATGTAGTTTTGTAGAACAAATATTCCACAGTAGCCTCAAGAAAGGATGCATATTGGTGTTGGACTATTTGTCTTGGATAAGCTTAAACTGTGCATACATAATTCACTCATACCAATGGATAGTTGAAAGCTTAGACATTGCCAACTAACAAAAATTGCCTTAGATTTGTAAGTTCAGATCTTTGTATTTGTTTGCAACAACGATTCGGACTTACCCTCAGAATTATGCCAAGACTTTAAACTTAAAAATGTGCCAAGCATTCTCACAAATCTACCTTCCAAATGTCCTCAATAGGATTCAAAATAAACCCATCGTTTGTACCCTAGTGGGTGTCTGTTAGGGCATCACTATTCAACCTTAAATTCTTGGATTAGCTTCAGGAATTAGGCTCCAAATTCTTGCTTCATCCATAGACAATTCAATTACCTTTTACCAATATTTTTTTTGAGCATTAGAGCTCAATGTGCACAGATTTATGCCTTCAATCACTGAGACATTCTCTAGCAAAATTGCGGCTACTAAGTTTCTTACCTGGAAGATAGGAATGGCTGTCAAATCTAGTTAACAAGTTAATTTTCAAGGATTTATGTCTACTGAGGTTTGAACCTAGGTCTGATCATGACAATGGCCCATCTTAATCACTATACTACAACCCAAAACACATTGTCTGGTTTGTTTTTATAATTTTAGAATATTTTCAAATGCAGATAGCATGGCTTCATGTAGTGCATTCAACAAGCTAGGAGTTAATAAGTGGTGCGACTTGGGACATGTAGTAGGAGATTTGAAAAACTTATTTGACAGTTTTTTCAGTGCTAGTGAGTATGGATCTTGGTACTTTGGAGTCTGGAGTCCTTGCCCAACTTGCTACCTGGCCACATTCTCATCCCCAATGTTCAATTTTTTTTTTGTAAAGAAGGTGTCAATACCTCTCTCTACATTCTGATGATATCTTCAAGTATGGCCTGAGTGTTATATGAAATTTAATTCTTCTCTTCTGAACAATTTTCACTAATTAGATTCGCCTCACCAGAGGCTTCACATGTTGAAGAAATGTCAAGAAAATATATTCAATAAACCATATAGAAGCATGTGCCTTGACTAAATGAAATGCTACCTTCTAAGTTTGTGTCATTAAATGAAATGCTTCCATCTCAGTTTTGTATTATCAAATGAAATGATTCCATCTAAGTTTTGTACTATCAGATGAAGTGCTGCCATCTAGGCTTTGATTTGCAATATTTCTGTAGAATATTTGGGAGTGTCTGGTCTGAAATCTAGGTCACTCTTTAGCTATATCTCCATTCATTGTTATAAAACATAAACATAAATCATGAGAAATTTACAAGAATTAAAATTTATATGGTTTATTTAATATGAATTGTAGAGTTGATAAATATGACGTAAAAAATAAGATTTAAATTTTAAATTTATTAAGTAAAAAAATATAAATTTCAGACTATATAGTTTATTCTATTATTCTCAAACACAATCTGGCACAAGGTGGTACTATCCTTGGTGTATGTTTCTGATCTAAGAATGATATCCTAGTGGTAAGTGTCCAAGAGATGTCAGCCCTGGTCAACATTTTAACTACATCTTGCTTGGGTAAAGCCACGATCTTCTATCAAAAGGACTTGTCATAAACAAATATAAAGTTAAATTGATCACACTGAACTGTGAGTACAATAAGTTGCTCAATGATACAAAATATAAGGTAAGGAAAATCCAACAAGCACTCAATTTTCCAACATAATATCATAAATATACATGCTCAAATACATGATTAATATCATAACCATCATAAATTGGAAGAGAATATTGCTTACCCATATCCACAAAAAGAATGCAAGGTGGAAGATCAAATGGCAATAAGTTTTGAAGAATTCAATCATAAAACATCCAAGATCGTTGTCTCACATGATTAATGGTACCTTGTCCTATGAATCTAACATTTTTATGCACTTACAATTAAGCGAGAAAACAAGATTCAAACAATGTATACCATAGGGACCAATAAACAGTTTATTGGATAATCCTTTCTAGGCTCAGCAAAAACAACATTACAACTCCTTAAATCCTTCACATTTAATACAAATGATGTACAACACAAGGTTCATGTTGTTGTTAATCAAGCAATAGTTCTGATTGAGAATGCCACCATATTCCTTCAATCTCATACAATGATTAATGCACCAAACATAGGTGTACCGGCTGCAATGTCTTATATCATTTTATTGATATTTTCATGTCAAAATCAATGTGATATAATTAAGTCACCTTTAAGAAAAATATCATTGCAATTTCTATACAAGGTTGTGTGTCCTATCATTACTCATTTTGACTAAAATAAATTTAGGGCTCACTGTTAATACCTAGACCACAATCTGTAAGTATGATGTATTTTTTTAGAAAAAATCTACCACAATAGCCTCAAGAAAGGATGCATATTGGTACTGGAATGTTCGTCTAGGATAAGCTTATATTGTGCATACATAATTCACTCATACCAAGGGATAGTTGAAAGCCTAGACATTGCCAAATCACAAAATCTGCCTCAAATTTGTAAGTTCAGATCTTTGTATTTGTTTGCAACAACTCTCCTGACTTACCCTGAGGATTATGCCAAGACTTTAACCTTAAAAATGTGCCAACCATTCTCACAAATCTACCTTCCAAATGTCCTTAAGAGGATTCAAAATAAACCCATCGTTTATGCCCTAGTGGGTGTCTAGTTAGGGCATGACTGTTCAGCCTTAAATTATTGGATTAGCTTCAGGAATTAGGCTCCAAATGCTTGCTTCATCGACAGACTAGTCAATTAGCTTTTAAAAATATTTTCCTTGAGCATTGGAGCTCCATGTGCACAAATTTGTGCCTTCAGTCACTCATATGTTCTCCAACAAAGTTGGGGCTACTGAGTTTCTTACCTTGTGTTAGGGTCCTATAATAATAGGATTCATAATTTTGAATTGGCTATGGTTAGTCTTGTAATATTGTACATACTTTTGCTTTCTGCAAAATGCTTTCCATATCAAAAATTAAAAAATGTAAAGAGGGTATGTCCTAAAAGAAATATCAAAGGACAAAAAGAAAAAGAAAAGATCAAAAAAATGAAAAATATGAACCCTAAACAAAAACAGATCATGAAAGCGTGCAAATTCAAGTGCCACTACTTTAAACTTTACTATGCAAAATAATGGTTGTGTGCAGCTTGTCATAAATGCCACAGCCCATGATAGTCAAATAGCTTAATCTTGACTAATTCATGCTTTAAATTTCATGTTTATAGATAGAGAATAGAATTGTTTAACCTTGGCAGAGCAGTAGTTAGGTAGAGAAATAAAAATGTGCTCATCAGCGTAATCTAAGCCATTGGAAGTTATAAGGTTAGAATTAGATAGTTTACTTGTCAGAAGAAAAGGAAAGAAAGGGTCTGCTAGCTTAAATGCACCCAATAAAGTGAAGCAAAAATGTTAGGGTAAATAAAGGGTAGGTAGAAGAAAGGTTGCAGATGTACAAGGTTGTTAAATCATAAGCACATTTATCATGCTTAATCCTATGTTTCAGTGTGCAGGAGCATTTATGAGAGTGAAGATATGTTCACAAGATTTTTTGATTAACTTCCCCTCATTTCATTTCACCCCCACTATATACTTACTAATTTCCCCATTATCCCATCATTCCTTTGGTTTCACACATTTTCCTAGTAATTACACTCAAAAGGTCATCCCCCTACCCAAAAACACCCCTTTCCCTAGTGTGAAACCCATTCCCCATTGCAAAAATTACCCTTCCCCCTTATTGATTTCCCTATTTTACCTCAAAAACCCATAAAACCCCCTTATCCTAAGTTTTATCCCCCCCCACATTATTTAATTAATTCCCCAAATTCATATTTTCCCAAAAACCATTTTAACCCACCACCCTTGGTGCGGTTAAGAAAAACCTGCCATAATAAACCCTGGTCCCACTCCATTAACCCGCTCTTATATTTTTAATCCCCACTTTATTCATTAATTAATTACATTTAGTTGTAATTAACCCCTCGGGCCCCGCAAATCCTAACCCCGATTCCCCTCTGTGCATCTTGACTACACGACATCTGTTAGATCTCCCACCCCTAGATCTAATGGCATGCATCCATATCACGCTCATTCTCTCTCCGACCTTTACCAGCTCGAGAGCATGCGAGATTCACGGATTTTCCCAAGCCCTATTCTGCTACGTGGTAGCCTCAGGCAAGATCGCGTGTTCTCAAGGAAACACCGCTCACCTGCCAAAAGCGGTGTGATGACCCCTGAAACCACCTCCCTACCAAAAGCTAAAACCATTCACTATTCATTTTTAAAATTCCGTGCCAGTTTCTAACCATTGTTGGTTAAAAGGCCAGAGAAGCCCATTTCGACTCTTTTTGCTTGTTTGCACTAAGAATTGCTGCTCAAGCCTTCATGCGCCACCTTGAGCCTCTACGACCGAAATTAACCGTCGTTTACCTCCTGAACAATCTCCAGACTCCCAATTCAAGCATCTAGTGCATAGCTGGAGCCACTGTACCCTCTTCAGTCACCATTGAAACCATTTTGCAGCCTGAACCACCAATGTCCAGGTATTTTGAGAAAAAACCAAAATGGCCCTCTTAATTTGAAAACGTACAGTTAATTCAAAGATTAATTAATTGAAATTAATTAATTTTCCCTAAATTGAAGAGTATTTCCAATTGAATACCCAAACACCTCTTTTGTAAACTACAAATTATCGTCTCGCTGCACCAGAGTTTTCAAAGCCTCACTTCTACAGCCTATATAAGCCCAATTCACACCTCTGTTCCTAAAAATGGCTTCCCAGACCTCTCTGGACGTGATACCTATGTCAACCCCTCACCTGGACATCGACCATTTGGCACTAGCAGACAGGGATTTCCAAATAAATATACTGCTACTGCAGCCTACCTCCTGAAGCTCCACTGCTAGAGTAAGGACCGATTCCTAAACCATACCGATGAAATCCACCTTTGGGAATCCAATTTACCCAAATACCTATTCCCATAAGTTCATCCATTACTTGATATCATACATTTTTATCATGCCTACTATATCCCTAGTCAAAGAGCTATTGTTGCCCCAAACCAACAGCTCTTATTCACCATTACACCAAAGTCCATCAACCAAATGCTGCAAGTCCAACCTAGCCCTAATCAAACCCCTCTATCCATTGGAGACCTATTGGACTTATACATCACAATAGACCTGGTTAAGATAAGGAAAATCTTCTAGACTTTCACCATTGAAGAATGACATACTCCCACACATACTCCACCTTATGCTGCCACCAATTTTTTAGAGACAGGTAGACATATAATCACCATGCTCTCTTGCATCCTCGGATATACCACAGATGAGCATGCAGATGAGGTCATCCTGACCTTTCTATCTATTTTTACCCCAGGCAAGCCTCCTGCTATCATGTACAATTATGATCAGTTCCTTGCAGACAGGATGCATGAAATTGTCACAAGACTGCCCACTGTAAGAGTTTTCAAGTACTCTTCAGTGTTGTTTCACATGTTTTTGTATTACCAAGTAGATAAGTTCCCTATAAGCATCCACCCTTGGTACAAAAATACTCCACAACATTTACCTACAAATACTTCATAGATTCATTTGTATACCCAAT
The DNA here is from genome assembly GCA_031772625.1 of Pinus tabuliformis. NCBI lineage: Eukaryota > Viridiplantae > Streptophyta > Pinopsida > Pinales > Pinaceae > Pinus > Pinus tabuliformis. The sequence goes on along the minus strand of CM062809.1, from coordinate 843,525,227 downwards.
CATGAACATGATGACCAGTAAAATTCAACCTAGAATCAGCCAAGAAATCAAGAGGGTGCTACAGTTGGCTAAGAACAACAAGGTGGGAAACTGGTACTTGTACCTGAGCCACACTGAAATCAGGGTTTATGGCTACCAATTATCCCCTTATAAGTTGCCCAAATACCTCCCTATGAGGATATTTGCACTTGAGTATTTTAGACAAATCATCAATTCTGATGAGGTCCACTTCCTAAATGCTAGGAAGAAGACCCAATTTAAAATGAAAAATTAGTTGGGCCCATTCATTTGCAATAAGAGAGAGGCTAGACCAGAGGCTGAAAAGATACTACAACAGATGAAATTCAGCAACAACTTCATATGGCAGTATGACCCTCGTGGGGTCATAAACAAGCTAAGACTCAGGGTCAAGTTGGGACCTTTCATCTACCACCTAGACATGACATTGAACAATTTGCCAACCAATCTGAGTGGTTGGAAAACACATTGATTGATATGGATAGCACAATAGTGGATGTAGAGAACACACTCATTGATGTTGAAAAACAAATTGACCAGAGTTCTTTCCTGCAAGTTCCAGAACTAGGGGAACCAATGAATATTCCTCTTGTATTACAGACCCTAGCCAATGAAGAGAAGAATCCAAAGAGGAATAGGGAAGAGGCATCCAGTTTTTCCATGGAGACTACAGATGAGCTATTTGAGCTTAGAAAAAGGCCCAAGTTCAATCCTGTGTCTAAACAGGAGGAGAAATTGAATCAGTGGAAATAACTAACACTGAAAAAATGGGGCAGAGAAGCAAAGACACAACTGCATTAGGTGAAACAAAACAGCTATCAACCTCCAACACCCAAATTATTGAGAGACAGCAAAGTGTTGCGGTTTCGTCCTTTGTCAGACCAACTGACAGAGAAAAGGACATCAAAGACAGGTACAAGGAGATAAAGATGAGGAATGAGAAGTTGAATGTAGAGACCTACGCCCAATACTTCAAACATACACTAGCCAACCAGTGCAGGTTGATGTCAGCATTTGACATCAAAGTAGGAAAGATGCAGGTATCATTTTTGCAGCCCACTATTCAACAACCAAAGACCTCAGCTGACTATAAGAAAACGTATTTTTAGGTGTTGGCCAGGGATGTTCATCCCATTGACCAAATATAGTTCCACAAGCAGGTTGGGGAGATGGTTTACTCCACCCTTACAGGAAAGGCCATGGCTGCACATGGGCTGCAGGATTCACTAGATAATGTGACAACCTGGTATAAATTGGAGAAGGCCTCCCCAAAGGCCAAAGACAATAGGATCAAGTCATTGGAGGACTTGGTCATTGAGTTGGGCCATGATCCAAGTGACATTAAGCCCGCTGAAAAGCTAATCTAACAGAAGAATGAGGACATAAAAACTCTTAAGAAACAACTTAAGATGCCTCATTTACAACACCCACAAACAAAGGAGGTCCTGGAGAGCCAAAGCAATCATGAAGAGATGATGGACCTAGTGTTGCAACTGAATTATTAGTTAAAGGAGATGGAGAAAGAATTAGATAGCTTGATTCAGCTAAAACAAGGTAGTCTTGATGATGCCCCTACAACAGTCATCCTAACAGTTACCACTACTGTACCTTCCACTTTGGTAGCATCCCTAGCTCCCACTGCTCCAATGGCTATAGCACTGCCATCATCTGCACCAACTACATCAGCAATAGGGTCAACAGCAATAGGGTCTATAGGTGATGAGGAAAACAGGTTGGTCAAAGAAATTGAAGAAATGTCCATTTAGACCACTGAGATGAACAGGCTTAAGGAGAAGGTGACCAGCCTAGAAATAGATTACAAAATTGCCCAAATCATGCACAAAGAAGAACAACAAAGTCTACAAGGATGACCGAAAGAATCAAAAGCCTGGAGAAGGAACTGACATTGAATGAACCTCTAGGTCAAGCTAAGGTGAAAATGTGGGCCAATATCATTGACTCAGTCAATGATATTTGGCCATCCATCTAGGTTATTTTTGAACAGGTTGATTTAGTAAAGCAGGCTACAGAAGCCACACAAAGAGTCAAAGCATAACTTGGAGACATGCCAGAGGAAGTTCCAAGGATCATTCACTTCCTCAACTCCAAGAACAAGTATGAGCTACAGGAATTAGAGATACCTAACAGAACAGGTACAATTTTGGAAGTGAAGAGGGTCCTCACTAAGAAGAATTTGATGTTGAACCTATAGGATAAGTGCCAAACCATGCAAACTACCATTGACAGATTCATGGTTAAGTTCTAAATTTTGAGGCAAAATGGTTTACCAAGTCCCTTGGTTATAAATGACAAGTTAATGACACAAGGGGACTATAATAAAAAGATCAGGGATGTAGCTAGAGATTAGGTGAATACTTCATCCATGAAGGGCATACCTACTGGCAAAGTATTATATCAAAATTTTGAGAATTTGTTTTACCTCCGGCATGAGGTAAAACACCTTTTTGTCAATAAACCTACTTTCGCCAAATATACAGAGGCAGATGATATCTACAGGAATATGCTCAATATCCAATTACCATACGCTAAGACATGGGAAAAAATAAATGATTTACTGTTGAAATACCCAGTAAAAATATAAAATGTATAGTAAAAAGTAAAAGGGCTCAGTAAAAGGATATTGACACGTCAGCCAGGCCAAAGTATATCAGATGAAAGGTCAAAGTAAATAGAGCATCCAACATGAAGACCAAACAGCAAAGTAGATTAAAGGGCAAAAGATCAAAGATTCAAAGCCAGTAGAACCTAAATAACGGGGACAACAAACAACAGTTCAATCGCTGTCTCTATCTTCTTGCATGAAGATATTTCTTTCTCCTAGATTAGTTCCCAAGACAGTTTGGGATATTTTGTAAATTCTTTTTGTATAAATACTTCATAAATCGAAGTATTGGGGGTGGATTCTATACATTTGTCGAGTTATTTTGATCTTAAACCTAAGGGTTATGGTACTAATTTTCAAGTCAACAGACTGGAGCAAGTAATAAAAAGATTGCATTACAGGATTCTTGAGATGAGCTATTGCAGTGAAGTAGTTTCTTTGTCTGATTTTGTTACTTTCTTATTTGTTTCATAAACTTAAATGTTATCCAAATTTGAATGATTAACTGGAAATTTAACTCAAAATTTTTTTAAGTACACTTTGTTTTGCACAGTTAATCATTTAAGTGTATTCCTCTGATATCTGGATTTGAGAACCCTTAATTGCTCTCCCATCCCAGTTGACCTCTTTCATTCTCTTCATAATTTGGCCTAAGGAACCATTAATTGCTCCCTGGATCCGATTGGAAACCACTTCACCATCCAGCCTTTGTGATCTGTAGTAACTCTGTTGGCATTATGATTCTGGTTTGACTCTATGGTACAGGTGTTGTACTTGATGGCAACTCACTCAAGTGGCAAAACTCTGTTCAGGCTCTCAAAATGATGGAAATTAAGAGGTTCGCAGGTGCATCGTTCAAAAGGTGCGGACCCGCAGGTTCGCCGTCCAGGGAGTGCGGACATACCCGCAGGTTCACCATTCATAAGGTGCAGTCCCCCAGTTCACTCACTCCAATGCAAAGAAGCGCGCTCACGTGGGGTGTCTTATGTTTGGCCCTTGGTATTTAGCCCGTCATTTATGATCCTATGGTTTTGGCCCGTGGTATAGGATCTAAATTATTGAACCCCGGTTTGGATCCCTTGTATTGGTTTTTGATGGTTTTGTCCCATGGTGTGAATAAGGGATTGACTATAAAAAGGGGAAGGAGATCACTTAGCCATACACTAGTGAAATTTGAATATCTTAAGATCTGAAATTTTGGGTGATTGATTTTACAAAGCTAGATCAAAATCAAGGAGAAAACTTAAGGCGAATCTATTGATAAGTCATGATCTCTCGGGTGCATGATCAGATCTGTGGATCTGACTGACTGTAACACATTGGAGGACTGTTAATTTGGCCCTAATTAGAGGTTCGCAGGCGATCCACGGTGTAAGTGCGGGGGTACGCAGAGTAGGAGAAGACACAGTGCGGGGGTACGCAGCGCAGCAGAAGGTGCAGTGCGAGGTACGCAGCGCAGAAGAAAGCACAATGCGGAGGTACGCAGAGGCACAGAGGAACTAGTGCGGAGGTGCGCTATCAGATAGACAGTGCAGGTGCGGATCTGAGCGAAGGTATGCAGTTCAGCAGAAGGAGTAAGTGCGGTGGTACGCAGAGAAGCAGAAGGATCCAGTGCGGATCTGCGTAGTTCAGACATAGAAAGACTACGGATATCCGCAGGTTTATATCGGTGAAGTTGCAGACCTATCTTGAAACATTTGTTGGCTGTCTTTTATCTATTGCTGCAGAGTTCTGGGTTTAGATTTCTGGTATTACTTTTCTGTTTATAGCATTCTGAGAAGTTGGGTGATTCATTAGTTGATTGTTTAAGGAGATTGGGTGATTTGCATGTACTTGATGATTATTTGATCTTCTTGGATCCAGTCTGAAAATTAATGAAACGTGGTCCTTAAAGAAGTAGAAGAGCAAAGGGGGTTGTAGCTCCCTTCCAGGAGAGACTGGAAAACGAGAGAGAGTTGTAGCTCTTTGCAGGTTGCAACCTGCGTACTGGTAAAGGACTGCACCAGTACAAAATCATTGTAAAAGAAGTTTCTAATTGAAAGAAGATAGAGACATATTGCAGCAGGTGGTTTTCACCCACATTGGGTTTCCACCTTATATTTGGTGTTCTTTGGTGTGACTATCTGTTTTCTTGTTCATGCTCATTATTATATGGTACTAACATACAAATTAATGATCAATATTTGAAGAATAAATAAAGTATAAATCAGGAGGATATATTGAAAAGAATTTGATAATACTGATTCACCCCCCCTCAGTATTATTTCCAACAATTGGTATCAGAGCAGGTCCTTCTGAAGAAGCTTGATCGCTTGAAGGAAGATCGTTCATCATGAGAAACTATGAGAGGGAAGCATCAATCAGGCCACTGGTTTTTGATGGGACAAACTTCGTATATTGGAAGGTAAGAGTTACTGCCTATCTTCAATCTTTGGGTACAGAAGTCTGGGATATCATAGATACAGGGTATACTTTTCCAGCAGCAACTCCTACAGATCCGGCTGAGAAGAAGAAATATGAAACAAATGCAAAGGCGGTCAATACTCTATTGGGATGTCTATCGCAATCAGAATTTGTCAAAGTTATGCAGTATAAATCCGCAAAAGAAATATGGGACAAGATTGTTCTGAGCTATGAAGGAGATGATCAGGTAAAACGAGCAAAACTTCAAACCCTTAGAATTCAGTATGAAAATCTCAGAATGTACAATGATGAAAGTGTGGCTAACTATTTTCTTCGGGTAGATGAGATTGTTAATTGCATGAAAAATTTGGGTGAAGAAGTAAAAGAGGCTGTTGTGGTCGAAAAAGTTCTAAGATCTTTGTCCCCTAGGTTTGAATCTAAAGTTTCTGCAATAGAAGAAAAGGAGAATCTTCAAAATCTTAAAATGTCACAGCTGCATGGAATTCTAACTGCTTATGAAATGAGGAAAGGAGGACCATAAGATAGGAGAGAAGATGCCTTCAAAGCTTCTGGCAAAGGAGACTACTATGAGTCAGGACACATATCAGAAGAAGAAGAAGAATCAAATTTTGTCAGAAATATTCAACGGGGTGCTGAACGATTCCGAGGTAAGTTACCTTTCAAATGCTTTGCTTGTGGAAGAGTAGGTCACTATGTTGCCAAATGTCCTCATAAGGATAAGATTGACAAGGGGAAGGAACCTGTTAGATGGAACAAGAAACAGAATGCAAATAAGAAAAGCTATTACACTCATGAAGATAGTGATGGACTTTCAAATAGTGACGAAGATGAACGAGGTAATGATTATAAACTTTTAATGGCTTTTGAAGATGATGATTACATGGATGCTATAGATGAAGAAGGTTTTTATGAAGAGATGTCTAATCTCAAAATTTTCTTAGAAGAGAAAAATGTGATTATTGATTCTCTGCAATGTCAACTGGCTGAAAGGGAAAAACATCTTGAAAAATTGGAATGTGAAATTGTTGGTCTTAGAAAAGAGATTGAGAAAAAAAAAGCTCTTAATCTTAAATTTGTTAAAGGATCTGAAACTCTGGATGAGATCATCAATGTGCATCGTTCCCCACTAATCAAGACAGGTCTTGGATATAATGGAGAAGCATCTCAAGCATCCACCTCCAAAAGCTATCTTGATGCAGCAAGGAGGAGCGATCAAAGGCCAAATAGAAATCATCAGGTAAATCAGGGACAATTTAACTCAAGGACGAACAAAGACTATCATGAAAATCAGGGGCAAGCTACTTTAAGGACAAACAGAAGCTATAACCAGCCACAGGTAAAATCTTCCCAATTTGCCTCAAGAATGGATGTCAGTAGAAACTACAATCGGTTGGATGATAGATTTGATAATCGCAGGAGTTTCTTCAATGGCCAATGTTTCTCATGCCATAACTTTGGTCACAAAGCAGCTCAATGTGTTGCCTATAAGACAATCATGACTAGAGAAGCTCAAAAACAAAGAAATATCACTGGGATCACGAAAAGGACTTATAACAACTTTTTGGCACTTAAAAATGAAGTTGAATACTCTATTTGTAATAACTTTGGTCATGAAGATTCTGAATGCAGGAGCAGGTTTTGGAAGACAAAGGAACAAGCCTCAAGTACCAGAACATGGAGAATAAAGGAACCGCAACCAGAAAGATGTGGGATAGCTTTCTATGCAGAAGGACAGGAAAATCTATGGTATATCGACAGCGGATGTTCGAAGCATATGACAGGTGATAAAGAAAAACTTGAATCATATACTGCTTTAGAAAAGGGAAAGAAGGTTTCTTTTGGAAACGATACCCCTGCAGCCATAAAAGGAAAAGGCACTGCTCAGTTGAAAGAAAAGGTCAAAGCTGGAAATGTTTTGTATGTTGATGGCTTGAAGCATAATCTACTGAGTGTTAGTCAGATGTGCGATCAAGGAACCGAGGTAATATTTTGATCAAATGGATGTAATGTTCGTGATCTTGATACAGGTAAAACAGTGATCAAAGGCAGAAGAACTCCAAATAATCTATACATATTTGAAGAAGGACAACAACAATGCTATTTGAGCAAGAATGATGAACACTGGTTATGGCACCGAAGGTTGGGACATATAAGATTTTCACAAATAAGGAAAGCATGCAAATACCAGGCAGTTCGTGGTCTTCCAGATATCAAAATTCCAGACCACACCATATGCAAATCATGTCAGTTTGGTAAGCAAACCAGAACTAACTTCCCTGAGAAGGAAGGATCAGCCAGCAGGCCTCTTGAACTTGTCCATACAGATGTATGTGGTCCATTCAGGACAAGGTCACCTCGAGGAGAATAATACTTCATATTATTCATTGATGACTTCTCCAGGATGGTTTGGTTGGGACTTATGAAACACAAGGATGAAGCTTTCGAAAAATTCAAATCTTTCAAATCCTTGGTTGAAAACGAATCAGATCACAAAATTAAGTGCCTCAGGTCTGACAGAGGTGGGGAGTTTACCTCGAATGAATTTTTTGATTTTTGTGAAGAACATGGAATAAGAAGGGAATTCTCTACAGCTAGGACTCCTCAGCAAAATGGAGTGGTGGAAAGGATGAACAGAACAGTCCAACAAATGGCTCGTGCTATGCTTGATGAGTCTGGAACTCCCGCAACCTTCTGGGGTGAAGTTGCATTTGCTGCGTTATTATTCTCAACAAAACAAATGTCCGAGTGAACAGCACTCAAACTCCTCATGAGCTCTGTTATGGTGAGACTCCTTCGGTAAAGCATTTCAAAATTTTTGGGAGCAAATGCTACATTAAGAATACTGATGAAAAGCTTGGCAAACTTGAACCTAGAGCAGATGAAGGCATTCTCTTTGGTTATTCTCCCCACAGCAAAGCATATAAGTGTTACAATAAAAGACTTGGGAGAATTGTTGACATCATTGATGTAGTGGTTGATGAAAAAGGATACATCCCTAGGCAAGTACATCATGAAAATATCGAAGAAAATGAAGACTACTCTCCAAATCAGACAGATGATGAAGAAGAACCTCAAGAGGCTCCAAAGGAACAGATAAGGATAGAAGAGAAGACTCCTTCCAGGTACGTTCAGAAGAATCATCCAGAATCTCAGATTTTGAGGCAGAAAGAAGCAGGAGTACAAACAAGAAGAACAATTGCAGAAGCCTCAAGCTATTTGGCATTGCTCTCCTCCACTGAACCACAAAATGTAAGAGAGGCATGCAAAGATGAATGCTGGGTCAAGGCAATGGATGAAGAACTTGAGCAGATCGAAAAGAACAACACTTGGGAGTTGGTTCCTAGACCAAAAGATAAGAATGTCATAGGGACAAAATGGATCTTCAAAAATAAGTTGAATGAAAATGGGGAAGTAATTAGAAACAAGGCCAAACTTGTGTGTAAAGGGTATGCTCAATAGGAAGGAATAGACTTTGAAGAAACTTTTGCTTCTGTTGCTAGACTTGAGGCCATCAGAATGTTCCTTGCTCTCTCAAGCTTTCAGAAGTTCAAAGTATTTCAAATGGACGTAAAATCAGCTTTTCTGAATGAAGACTTAGAAGAAGAAGTGTACATTGAGCAACCAGATGGTTTCATCCTTGGGAATGATCCAAATCTTGTATGCAGACTAAAAAAGGCTCTCTATGGTCTTAAACAGGCTCCAAGGGCTTGGTACTACTGTTTGGACAAATATCTTCATCAACAAGGTTTCTCAAAGGGATCAGCAGATAGCAATCTTTATATAAAAATTGAAAATGACAAATTGCTAATACTTGTTATGTATGTAGATGATATTATCTTTGGCAGCAATGAAGAAGCTATGAGTCAAAGCTTTGCCTTGGTGATGCAGAAAGAATTCGAAATGTCTTTTCTTGGAGGACTGACATATTTTCTTGGATTGCAAATCCAACAAAATTAAGACGGTATCTTCTTGTCTCAAACCAAGTATCTCAAGCAGATTTTGAAGAAATATGGCATGGAAGATGCAAAACCAGTGTGTACCCCCATGGTCACAGGATGCAGCCTAAGTACAAATGATGAATCAGTAGCAGTGCATCAACTAACCTACAGATCTATGATTGGAAGTCTACTTTATTTGACTGGTACCCGACCAGACATCATGCATGCAGTGGGAATAGTTGGAAGATTTCAGGCAAATCCAAAGGAAACTCATCTTCAGGCAGTGAAGAGAATCTTTAAGTACCTTCAAGGAACTCAAAACTATGGCTTATGGTATCCTAGAGATACAGATCTCACACTTCATGCTTATACAGATGCAGAGATGGCCGGAAGCGTGGATGACAGGAAGAGCACAAGTGGTGGTGCATTCTTTATGGGTTCCAGATTACTATCTTGGTTCAGCAAGAAACAGAGTTCGATTGCTTTATCTACAACTGAAGCGGAATATGTGGCTGCTGCATCTTGCTGCACTCAACTTCTTTGGATGATGCAGACCTTGCAAGATTTTCAAATCACTTGTACACCACCTATCTCCATCTTATGTGATAATACAAGTGCAATCAGCATTTCAAAGAATCCGATCATGCATTCAAAGACCAAGCACATACCGATCAAGTATCACTTTCTCAGGGAACAAGTGCTTGAACAAAAGGTCAAGTTGGAGTATGTTCCTTCTAAGGAACAAGTTGCTGATATACTCACCAAACCATTGCCCAGGGAGACTTTTGAATACCTCAGGCAAAAGCTGGGGGTAGTTGATGTATCATCTTGTTTTTGAATCTCATCTGTTTCAGAGATTATTGGTTGTACGCGAGGTTCATATGGGCTATACGCGTACATTTGCTAGTTTATGGTTTGATCGAAGATCGAATGGCACAGGTTCAGGGGGAGCACATATAATGCATTGTTGGCATTATGGTAGCATAGAAGGAGAACATGGATGATGATCTGAATATTGCTGCAATATGTCTCTATCTCTTTCATTTATGGTGTATGGTGGATTATGGTTTGCAAATCTGGTTTACCGACAGGGGGAACATGATCAAAGATTTAAGCATGGTCTCAGGGGGAGCATAACCCTTTGCCCTTGATGTCAAAGGGGGAGAATGACGATGAGGATCTTGAGGTTGCCATCAAGTCCAAAGGGGGAGATTGTTGGCATTATGATTCTGGTTTGACTCTATGGTACAGGTGTTGTACTTGATGGCAACTCACTCAAGTGGCAAAACTCTGTTCAGGCTCTCAAAATGATGGAAATTAAGAGGTTCGCAGGTGCATCGTTCAAAAGGTGCGGACCCGTAGGTTCGCCATCCAGGGAGTGCGGACATACCCGCAGGTTCACCGTTCATAAGGTGTGGTCCCCCAGTTCACTCACTCCAATGCAGAGAAGCGCGCTCACATGGGGTGTCTTATGTTTGGCCCTTGGTATTTAGCCCGTCATTTATGATCCTATGGTTTTGGCCTGTGGTATAGGATCTAAATTATTGAACCCCAGTTTGGATCCCTTGTATTGGTTTTTGATGGTTTTGTCCCATGGTGTGAATAAGGGATTGACTATAAAAAGGGGAAGGAGATCACTTGGCCATACGCTTGTGAAATTTGAATATCTTAAGATCTGAAATTTTGGGTGATTGATTTTACAAAGCTAGATCAAAATCAAGGAGAAAACTTAAGGTGAATCTATTGATAAGTCGTGATCTCTCGGGTGTATGATCAGATCTGTGGATCTGACTGACTGTAACACATTGGAGGACTGTTAATTTGGCCCTAATCAGAGGTTCGCAAGTGATCCACGGCGTAAGTGCGGGGGTACGCAGCATAGGAGAAGACGCAGTGTGGGGGTACGCAGCAGAGCAGAAGGCGCAGTGCGAGGTACGCAGCGCAGAAGAAAGCACAGTGCGGAGGTATGCAGAGGCACAGAAGAACCAGTGTGGAGGTGCGCTGTCAGACAGACAGTGCAGGTGCGGATCTGAGCGAAGGTACGCAGTTCAGCAGAAGGAGTAAGTGTGGTGGTACGCAGAGAAGCAGAAGGATCCAGTGCGGATCTGCGCAGTTCAGGCACAGAAAGACTGCGGATATCCATAGGTTTATATCGGTGAAGTTGCGGACCTATCTTGAAACATTTGTTGGCTGTCTTTTATCTATTGCTGCAGAGTTCTAGGTTTAGATTTCTGGTATTACTTTTCTGTTTACATCATTCTGAGAATTTGGGTGATTCATTAGTTGATTGTATAAGGAGATTGGGTGATTTGCATGTACTTGATGATTATTTGATCTTCTTGGATCCAGTCTGAAAATTAATGAAATGTGGTCCTTAAAGAAGTAGAAGAGCAAAGGGGGTTGTAGCTCCCTTCCAGGAGAGACTGGAAAACGAGAGAGAGTTGTAGCTCTCTGCAGGTTGCAGCCTGCGTACTGGTAAAGGACTGCACCAGTACAAAATCATTGTAAAAGAAGTTTCTAATTGAAAGAAGATAGAGACATATTGCAGCAGGTGGTTTTCACCCACATTGGGTTTCCACCTTACATCTGGTGTTCTTTGGTGTGACTATCTGTTTTCTTGTTCATGCTCATTATTATATGGTACTGACATACAAATTAATGATCAATATTTGAAGAATAAATTAAAGTATAAATCAGGAGGATATATTGAAAAGAATTTGATAATACTGATTCACCCCCCTCTTAGTATTATTTCCAACAAACTCATCTATCTTGCCTTGTAGACACTATTTTTATAACTTGATCCAGTCTTGTTTGTCTGGCATTTGACCCCATAACCCAATGGTAAAAGAAACCCTCTATTCATCTAAGTAGGTAATCCCACCACCCAAATCCAAATCAAAACCCAAGTGCAACAATAACTATCCTAAAATCCATTAACTAAAACAAATTTAAATCATAAAGAGAGAGCCCTCTCTGAGAATTAGGAAGGCTAGATCCTAATCTCCAAAGTTGGTTTGTGGTTACCTCTGAACATTTCTTTCTTTAATAACTTCTAGAGAAATTTTGGAGTGATAACATAATTGGCGACCATACTGGGGACTTCGATCCTCAATCTAATAAAACTTTAAGGAAACCTTAAATTTCATCTTGAGCCCCTTAAGGTCATTTTTAGAAGTTGTTCTTGAAAATTTTCATAAAAAACAATTAAAAAGTTAAAATTCTGGCTCCCAAGAAGACTCACTATACCAGGGAAAATCCAGATCCAAACCCTGCTACAATAGTTGATGACCCAAACAGAATTTTAAGAAAACCAAAAAAGATAGAAACTCAAGCAAGTAGCAGCCAGTTAGTTAAAGCAAATTCACTCCCTGAGGAGTTATCAACTTTAGAGGAAATTCCATTTGATTTGTCATTTGATCTCTCATTGTTTAGAACTAAATCAGAGAATGCAATTCATGAAACTATGTTAGACCCTAATTTTATTCAACTCATTGAATCAAAAGAGGTGCCTATCCATCCAGATTTAGATCAACTTGTGCTGGACATTTTTGACAAGTTAGAAGCTTTAACATCTACATTGATAAGCAATATATATTATGCTTACCTTCAACAATGAACTCGGTGTCGTCACTGCTGCTGCCTCTGACATTTTTGCACAATCTTCAATCATTGTAAATACACCTTCATTTACCACCACCTCACCAATAATATCCACCACAGTCCATTCCCCTAAACTAGTTATTCATCAGCCAAAACCTCATCCTCATCTAGTTCATCTCCATCCATTTCAAGCCCTTCCTCAAGCACCATTACTTTACCCCCTAGTCAAACCAGAATCTCAGTCATGGAAAACCGATATGCACCTCTGGTTTTACCTGCACAACTCCATGCCATGCCCCAAGATTATCAAAGCAAAATCCTTTTGTTTGATGCTATTGGTTAGTACACTACCCAACAACATGTGAACAAAATGACTGACTATTTTGAATTGCATGAGATAGATGAATCTGATGTCCAAATGAGGTTGTTTTCCCAAACATTAACTGGGGATGTTAAGAAATGGTTCAAAGCCTTACCTGCCAATCATATTACAGACTTAGCTGCTTTTCATAGATTATTCATTGATAGATGGGAGAGATAGAAAAGCCCTTTGCAAATAATTTTTGAATATGATAACATTAGAAGAGCTCCTAATGAGTCAGTACAGGATTATCGTACTAGGTTTAGTAGCATCTACAATGCAATCCCTACTAATATTAAGCCTCCACCTGACCTAGCATTAATTAAATTCCCTGACGGTTTGGACACTAACATGTCATACCAATTAAGGCAAAGAAACCCTGAAACATTGGAACAAATGCAAAGTAATGCTGTTAGTGTAGAGGCCAACCTATTAGCTAAAAAAGCCAGAATGAGAAATGAAAAGAGAGTTGTCATTAAAGAGGAAACTTCCACTTCTGATGGAAAAATAGATAGTTTAACAAAAAGTGTAGAGAGAATAATGGATATATTAGAAAAAATATAAAGAAAAACTCATTGGGAGAATCAACAACAACCCCCAAAAAGAAACCCCATCTTCAGGAAGAATCCTAATACTGGAAAGAATTCTATATCAGATCATATCAAAAAGAAAAAGAAAAGATCAAAAAAATGAAAAATATGAACCCCAAACAAAAACAGATCATGAAAGTGTGCAAATTCAAGTGCCACTACTTTAAAATTTACTATGCAAAATAATGGTTGTGTGCAGCTTGTCATAAATGCCACAACCCATGATAGTCAAATAGCTTAATCTTGACTAATTCATGCTTTAAATTTCATGTTTATAGATAGAGAATAAAGATCTATCCAAACTCCTTAACCTTGGCAGATCAGTAGTTAGGTAGAGAAATAAAAATGTGCTCATCAGCTTAATTTGAGCCATTGGAAGTTATAAGGTTAGAATTAGGTAGTTTACCTATCAAAAGAAAAGGAAAGAAAGGGTTTGCTAGCTTAAATGCACCCAATAAAGTGAAGAAAAAATGTTAGGGTAAATAAAGGGTAGGTAGAAGAAAGGTTGCAGACGTACAAGTTTTTTAAATCACAAGCACATTTATCATGCTTAATCCTATGTTTCAGTGTGCAAGAGCATTTATGAGAGTGAAAAGATGTTCACAAGCTTTTTTGATTAACTTCCCCTCATTTCATTTCACCCCACTACATACTTAATAATTTCCCCAGCATGGAAAATTTTAGGTTCGCCCTTAGGTGAAATTAAGGGGTTTTAAATTTTTAGTGGGCGAATATTTTGTATCATAGTACATCGCCTCAAATAGCCCACCTTATTTTAAGGGAGAGGGAAAAAAAGGTAAATTTAGCCCTTGAAATTAGGAGTTACAACCTTCCATTCGCCCTAATTTTCAAGAATAGGTTTTATTTAAGTGAATCCTATGGGCCAAATACCATATTTATAAAAGAGGTATGGTAAATTAATAAAAATATAAATAAATGAGAGGTATGGTAAATAAATAAAACATTTTTTTATTTACTCCATAAGTCACCTTATATACATGCAAGGGTGTAAACAAATAAAAATATAAATAAGGTGGAGGTATGGTAAATAAATAAAACCTCTTTTTACACTTACTCAAAAGGTATGGTAAATAAATAAAACCTCTTTATATTTAGTCCATAACCCTCTTTCTATTTATGAAGGCTCAAAAAAGAGGTTTTATTTAAGTGAATCCTATGGGCCAAATATCATATTTGTAAAAGAGGTATGGTAAATTAATACAAATATAAATAAACGAGAGGCATGGTAAACAAATAAAACATTTTTTTATATTTACTCCATAAGTCACCTTATATTTACGAACACTCAAAAAATATTTAGGTGAAACGTATGGGCAAAATACTATGGGCCAAATACCATGGACTAGATTATTATTAATACCATGCAAAAAACATTATTAACCCTAATATTAGTATTAATAAAAATAAAAATGGCACATGGTATTGACCCATGGTATTCACGTGGAATGTAGCCTATTTAAATGGGGGATTTAAACCAGCATAGATCATCTTTACTCTGGATCTACTAAGCCCCGAGAGGGATCAAATATCGTGATATGCAAACTAGCATAGAGTGAAAAAATATTTGATCCCTCTCAGGGCTTGGTGGATCAAGAGTAAAAATGGATGTTGTAATTTAATGTATGTTAAACATTTTAACTTGGTTAAAATAAAAAATAAAATAAAAATCAATTATTAATTTTATTAATTTTTATAAATTACTAATAGTAATTTTTAAGCTCCAGGTTTATGATAACCCATGGTATTGACCCATGGTAATACCATGGTATTCATGTGAGCATAGACTATTTAAAGGGGAAATTCTATCATCTTAGATCCATCTTAATTCTGGGTCTACCAAGTGCTCAGAGGGATAAATAGATTTCATCCCCCTAAGAGTGGTAGATGTGGAGTTAAGATGGATATAGGTTGGTTTTTATGATAATGAAGATATTAAATAGACTTAGGAAATTATATTGTAAAAACATCTTAAGGTGAATGGTTAAAGCTACATTTAGTCACTTCACAAAATTTAGTAAAAAATACCAATATCTCCATTAATATTGGTTTTTAACTTTTTCTGATTTAACAAAAAAAATTCAAAACAATGAAACCTTATCACTGTTTCCGCATCACCCTCAGAGAAGATTTCTCACCATTTTTCAAACATTCTCAATATGATATCTTCATGAAAAAGTTTAGGCACTGATGTTGGATTAGTTGTTTGAAAAATAAGCTAGTTTGTACAACCTTTCATCTTCTGTGCTATTCTTAGTTTGTCCTAATGATCTGTAGGGGTTGGAGCCACTACACCATATTTTCCTAAATGGTGGAGATTGTTCACCAAAAAGGAAATTAATCTACATGTTACAACGTTGTTAAAAGATGCGAGACCTATGAGGGTAGTGAATTATGTTAATAAGCAATTTAGATTGGGAGAGACGTAATTAAATTTTATTATTTAATTGAAGATTTCCAACTAAAATAATAATAAATATACATTTATGTATTCATATATTGATTGAAAGGATTCTCACAATGGTCACTTCTTTCAATTAGATCCCCTTCAAGCCTTTGGGATACCTAATACTTTCTTATATAATATAGTTGGGGCTTGCTACTTGTTGGCGTGTTGGGGTAAACAAACTTGATGTGTTTTTCTTTTTTATCTCACAGTTGGAGCCTATGGAATAAGAAAGAAATTTGATAACTTGAAAAAAGTGGTAGCTTGACAAAAGTTGTAAAGAAAAGATTAATCTCTCCTACCTTGACAGAACTCGTTGTCAATATCAACACCTACAAGAACTTTGTTGTGGAATATTATCAAAACTAATAGAAGGATATGAAAGAGTATATTGTAAGAACCTTGACAAACACAGCCACTAAAACTTGGAGCATTGTTTGTAGGAAGAGAAAATTATGTTTCTTTTTTCCAAACATGTATGTTAGTATATTATAGTTTAATGAATATGTTTTCTTATTATCATATATGGTTTCATACTTTAACAAAACATTCGCCAAGACTTCACAATGTTTTATTATTCAGTAAAAAATTTGCCAATATCTTACAAGATTTTATAGTTCAGTGAAATATTCTCCATCACTATACAAGATAATATAATCTGGTGAGAGATTCGCCAAAAAAATTATATATACATATTATATTATTGATAAAATTTCCTCCCATTTTTCCTATGTATCATGGGGATTAGCCCATTTATTATGCATATAAATTTAGGGTAGCTCTTAAAATTTTCCCTGTTCCCCAGTATCCCATCATTCCTTTGGTTTCACACATTTTCCTAGTAATTACCCTCAAAAGGTCACCCCCTACCCAAAAAACCCCTTTCCCTAGTGTGAAACCCATTCCCCATTACAAAAATTACCCTTTCCCCTTATTGATTTCCCTATTTTACCTCAAAAACTCATAAAACCCCCTTACCCTAAGTTTTATTCCCCCCACCCCCCTCCACCCCCCGCATTATTTAATTAATCCCCGGAATTCATATTTTCCCAAAAACCATTTTAACCCACCACCCTTGGCGCGATTAAGAAAACCCCGCCACAATAAACCCTGGTCCCACTCCATTATCACGCTCTTATATTTTTAATCCCCACTTTATTCATTAATTAATTACAATTAATTGTAATTAAACCCCACCCCCCGGGCCCCGCAAATCCTGACCCCGATTCCCCTCTGTGCATCTTGATTACGCGACAACTGTTAGATCTCCCACCCCTAGATCTAACAACGTGCATCCATATCACGCTCATTCCCTCTTTGAACTTTACATGCCCGAGAGCACACGAGATTTGCAGTTTTTCCCGGGCCCTATTCCGCTATGTGGCAGCCTCAGGCAAGATCGCGTGCTCTCAAGGAAATACCACCTGCCTACCAAAAGCGGTGCGATGACCCTTGAAACCGCCT
This sequence comes from Pinus tabuliformis, assembly GCA_031772625.1. Taxonomy (NCBI): domain Eukaryota; kingdom Viridiplantae; phylum Streptophyta; class Pinopsida; order Pinales; family Pinaceae; genus Pinus; species Pinus tabuliformis. The sequence continues at coordinate 843,507,742 of CM062809.1, read as the reverse complement.
CCCCGGCAAAAGCTAAAACCATCCACTATTCATTTATAAATTTCCGCGCCAATTTCTAACTGTTGCTGGTTAAAAGGCCGAAAAATCCCATTTCAACTCTTTTCGCTTGTTTTCACTGAGAATTGTTTCTCAAGCCTTCCTGCGCCAACCTGAGTCTCTGCAACCGAAATTGACCACCGTTTACCTCCCGAACAAGCTATGGAGACCCAGTTCAAGAATCCAGTGCACAGCTGGAGCTACCATACCCTCTACAGTCACCATTGAAACCAGTTTGCAGCCTGAACCACCAATGTCTAGGTATTTTGAGAAAAAACCAGAACGACCCTGTTAATTTGAAAACATACAGTTAATTCAAAGATTAATTAATTTTCCCTAAATTGAAGAGTATTTCCACTTGAATACCCAAACCCCTCTTTTGTAAACTACAAATTACTGTCTCACTGCACCAGAGTTTTCAAAGCCTCACTTCTACAACCTATATAAGCCCAATTCACACCTCTTCTCCTAAAAATGGCTTCCCAGACCTCTCTGGAGGTGAGACCTGTGTCAACCCTTCACCTGGACATCGACCATTTGGCACTAGCACACAAGGATTTCTAAATACAAGGTACTGCTACTGCAGCCTACCTCCTGAAGCTCCACTGCTAGAGTAAGGGCCAATTCCTAAACCATACCAATGACATCCACCTTTGGGAAACCAATTTACCTAAATACATATTCCCAGAAGTTCACCCATTCCCTGATATCATACATTTTTGTCATGCCTTCTATATCCCTAGTCAAAGAGCTATTATTGCCCCAAACCAGCAGCTCTTATTCACCATTACACTAGAGTCCATCAACCAAATGCTGCAAGTCCAACCTAGCCCTAATCAGACCCCTCTATCCATTAGATACCTATTGGACTTATACATCACACTAGACCTGGTTATGATAAGGAAAATATTCCAGACTTTCATCATTGAAGACTGACATACTCCCACACATACTCCACCTTATGCTACCTCCAATTTTTCAGAGACAGGCAAACATATAATCACCATGCTCTCTTGCATCCTCGGATATACCCTAGATGAGCATGTGGATGAGGTCATCCTAGCCTTTTTGTATATTTTTACTCTAGGCAAGCCTCCTGCTATCATGTACAATTATGCCCAGTTCATTGCAGACAGGATGCATGAACAATTCACAAGACTGCTCACTAAAAGATTTTTCAAGTACTCTTTAGTGTTGTTTCACATGATTTTGTATTACCAAACAGATAAGTTCCCTGTAAGCATCTAGAAGTTGGATACCAAGGGAAAATAGAGATCAGTGGTCTAATGGACACCCTTGGTACAAAAATACTCCACAACATTTACCTACAAAGACTTCATAGATTCATTTGTATACCCAGTCATGAACATGTTGACCAGTAACATTCAACCTAGAATCAGCCAAGAAATCAAGAGGGTGCTACAGTTGGCTAAGAACAACAAGGTGGGAGACTGGTACCTGTACCAGAACCACACTAAAATTAGGGTTTATGGCTACCAATTATCCCCTTATAAGTTGCCCAAATACCTCCCTATGAGGATATTTTCACTTGAGTATTTTAGACAAATCATCAACTCTGATGAGGTCCACTTCCTATATGCTAGGAAGAAGACCCAGTTTAAAATGAAAAATTAGATGGCCCATTCATTTGCTATAACAAAGAGGTTGGACCAAAGGCTAACAAGATACTACAACAGATGAAATTCAGCAACAGCTTCATGTGGCAGTATGACCCTCATGGGGTCATAAACAAGCTAAGACTCAAGGTCAAGTTGGGACCTTTCATCCACCACCCCAGACCTGACATTGAACAGTTTGCGAACCAATCTGAGTGGATGGAAAACACATTGATTGATATGGATAGCATAGTAGTGGATGTAGAGAACACACTCATTGATGTTGAAAAACAAATTGACCAGATTTCTTTCCTGCAGGTTCCAGAACTAGGGGAACCAATGAATATTCCTCCTGTATTACAGACCCCAACCAATGAAGAGAAGAATCCAAAGAGGAATAGGGAAGAGGCATCCAGTTCTGCCATGGAGACTACAGATGAGCTGTTTGAGCTCAGAAAAAGGCCCAAGTTGAATCCTGTCTGAACAGGAGGAGAACATTGAATCAGTGGAAATAACTGACACTGAAACAATGGGGTAGAGAAGCAAAGACACAGTTGCATCAGGTGAAACACAACATCCATCAACCTCCAACACTCAAATGATTGAGAGACGGAAAAGTGTTAAGGTTTCGTCCTTTGTCAGGTCAGCTGACAGAGAAAATGACATCAAAGACATGTACAAGGAGATAAAGATGAGGAATGAGAAGTTGAAGGTAGAGACATACACCCAATACTTCAAACATACACCAGCCAACTAGAGCAGGTTGATGTCAACATTTGACATCAAAGCAAGAAAGATGCAGGTATCATTTTTGCAGCTCGCTGTTCAACAACCAAAGACCTTGGCTGACTAAAGAAAACTGATTTTGAGGTGTTGGCCAGGGATGTTCATCCCATTGACCAAATAGAGTTCCAGAAGCAGGCTAGGAAGATGATTTACACCACCCTTACAAGAAAGGCCATGGTTGCACACAAGTTGCAGGATTCAGTGGATAATGTGACAGCCTAGTATAAATTGGAGAAGGCCTCCTCACAGGCCAAAGAAAAAAGGATCAAGTCATTGGAGGTTTTGGTCATTGAGCTGGGCCATGATCCAAGTAACATTAAGGTTGCTGAAAAGCTAATAAAAAAGAAGAATGAGGACAAGCAGCTCTTAAGAAACAACTTAAGCTGCCTCATTTACAACACCCACAAGGAAATGAGGTCCTAGAGAGCCAAACCAATCATGAAGAGATGATGGACCTAGTGCTGCAATTGAATGAACAGTTAAAGGAGATGGAGAAAGAATTAGATAGCATGATTCAACTAAAACAAGCTAGTCTTGATGATGCCCCTGCAATTGTCATCCCAACAATTACCACTGTTGTACCTTCCACTTTGGCAGCATCCCTAGCTCCCACTGCTCCAAAGGCCACAACACTGCCAGCATCTACACCAACTACATCAGCAACAGGGTCTACAGGTGATGAGGCAAACAGGTTGGTCAAAGCAATGGAAGAAATGTCCATTCAGACCACTGAGATGAACAAGCTTAAGGAGAAAGTGACCAACCTAGAAACAGATTACAAACTTTCCCAAATCATGCACAAAGAAGAACAACAGAAGTATACAAGGATGACTAAAAGAATCAAAAGCCTGGAGAAGGAACTGACACTGAATGAACCTCTAGGTCAGGCTAAGGAGAAACTGTGGGCCAATATCATTGACTCAGTCAATGATATTTGGCCATCCATCCAGGTTATTTTTGAACAGGTTGATTTAATAAAGCAGGCTACAGAAGCCATACAAAGAGTCAAAGCAGAACTTGGAGACATGCCAGAGGAAGCTGCAAGGATCATTCACTTCCTCAACTCCAAGAACAAATATGAGCTATAAGAACTAGAGATACCTGATAAAACAGGTACAATTTTGGAAGTGAAGAGGGTCCTCACCAAAAGGAATTTGATGTTGAACCTAGAGGATAAGTGCTAAACCATGCAACTGGCCATTGATAGATTCATGGTTTAGTTCGGAATTTTGAGGCAAAAGGGTTTACCAAATCCCTTGGTTAGAAACGACAAGTTAATGACATAGGAGGACTATAATAAAAAGATCAGGGAAGTAGCCAAAGATAGGGTGAATACTTCGTCCATGAAGGGCATACCTACTGGCAAAGTATTATATGAAACTTTTGAGAATTTATTTTACCTCCAGCATGAGGTAAAACATATTTTTGTCAATGAGCCTACTTCTGCCAAATATACAGATGGAGATGAGATCCACAGGAAGATTCTCAATATCCAATTACCAGATGCTGAGACATGGGAAAAACTAAATTATTTAAGGTAGAAATACACAGTAAAAATATAAAATGTTCAGTAAAAAGTAAAAGGGCTCAGTAAAAGGATATTGATAGGTCAGTCAGGTCAAAGTGTATCAGATGAAAGGTCAAAGTAAATAGAGCATCTAGCCTGAAGACCAAACAATAAAGCAGATTAAAGGGTAAAAGATCAAATATTCAAAGCCAGTAGAACTTAAATAACAGGGATAGCAAACAATAGTTCAATAGTTGTCTCTATCTTCTTGCATGAAGATATTTCTTTCTCCTAGATTAGTTCCCAAGATAGTTTGGGATATTTTGTAAATTCTTTTTGTATAAATACTTCATAAATCGAAGTATTGGGGGTGGATTGCTATACATTTGTAGAGTTATTTTGATCTTAAACCTAAGGGTTATTGTACCAATTTTCAAGTCAACAGAGTGGAGCAAGTAATAAAAAGATTGCATTACAGGATTCATGAGATGAGCTATTGCAGTGAAGTATTTTCTTTGTCTGATTTTGTTACTTTCTTATGTGTTTCATAAACTTAAATGTTATCCAAATTTGAATGAATTAACTGGAAATTTAACTCATAATTTGTTTAAGTACACTCTGTTTTGCACAGTTAATCATTTATATGTTTTTCTCTGATATCTGGATTTGAGAACCCTTAATTTCTCTCCCATCCCAATTGACCTCTTTCATTCTATTTATAATCCGGCCTAAGGAACCCTTAATTGTTCCCTGGAGCCGATTGGAAACCACTTCACCATCCAGCCTTTGAGATCTGTAGTAACTCATCTATCTTGCCCTGTAGGCACTATTTTTAGAGCTTGATCTGTTATAGCACCATTCTCCACCCTTGGTATTTGTGATGCTTGGTTTATGGCCTAGGGCAACCCCTCCTTCCAGACTTGGTCCAAATATTTTAAAAATAGTGTTTTATTCCCTGTACGCTGCTTTGCCCTGAGATAAAAGCGTGTACACACGGGTTAGTCAATACCAAACCCGTGTATATGTGTTAAAACACTTAAAAAAATTAAATTTCCTTAATTATGGGCGGAGTTCATGCTTTTTACCTGTTGATTACCTCCTATTACCCGTGGCCCAACTGTTTCCTAACTAAAAAACTAATTGGGATGAGTATAAATAGACTTCTATGGGAAGGCCTTAAGGAGGAGAAGAGATAGAGTTATTATACTGAGATTATCCCTCACTGAGTCTGAAGTATCCTTGTGCTTCAAGCACTTCCCCGAGTTTCAGGAAACCCTTGTTTCCTTGATTATTGATATTCTCCCTCTTGCTTGAGATATCATGGTATTGGTTATGGAAGGAGGTTGTTGAAGACTAGGACTGGACGGATCTGGAGGATGGTTCTGATTGGAGCCGGAAGAAGATGACTCAGGTGAATTCTCTCCGTGTTAGTTACAGCTTTCTACATTAAAAAGAAGAGATGTCTTGTTTCTGAGATTAACTGTGTTTATGCATCAGATATTGTTGTAATTCATATATGAATGTTATTTTGAAGTATAACTAATCATTTGCTTATATGATATAAAGTTAGTTTCATTAAAATGCTTTATCTATATACTGCTATGTATGTTCGAATTGAATAATTTCAGGTTTGGAGAACATCAGGAGTTGCAGAGGGTTGGTGGGCCCCAGTATTGTAGCAATGATGTTGCAACTCCTGGGACTCCCTTCTTTACCTTTATCAATCCGGTTGTTCGTAACAAACTTGGAAGCGACGGTGCTATATGCACAAGTACTAGCTCTTACCGCAGGCTGTCACTTGATCAGCTGGCACAAGTCCGCTAGGAGCTTAAGCCAACTTCTATGAGCTCTTAGAAGAAGCTTTTAACTGTGATGGATGAAAGCTAACTCAAAGGAGGCTAGTCTACTTGCAGAAAGAAGCTGAAAGCTGAAAAGAAATGCAAACCCTAGCAAACCCTAGTTTTTACCAACTAGCCCTACTGGTGCAAGAAAAGAGATGAAAGTGGTGGAAATGGATGCCATTGACTTTTAGAAAGGTAAAATGCATGTGACTAAGCTACTTCTATAGTAAAATCTGGAGAAAACATCTTTTTGCATTTTTGAGTAATTTTGCAGAATTATTATGCATGTGCTTTAACTGTTTTTTATTGTGCAGAGGTTGGTTGGAAAAATGAAATGAAGTGGGCACTTGAAAGAGGTTGGGAAGGTGAGAAGAAGGCCTAAGGGGTCCCTAACACCCTTCCAGAGAGTTTCACAGTGATCGGATCTCGAAAAACCACTCACATGAACTTCTACAGGAAGTCTGCAGGGGTTCTACAGGATGTTCTACAGGAAGATCCGAAAGAGGATTTTGGAGGGTTGATGGTGGAAAAACGGTGGGAAAGTGGAAATGGAGGTTGGATAAGGATGTTAAGGGGTCTAGGACCTGGTGAATGAGGCTAAGGAGTGATTAAGGTGATTGGATTTGTTTAAGGATGGAGGGAGCAATGATGCACAAGAATGTAGAAATTAGGGCAAAGTGGGGAAATGTGCAAATGAAGGGAAGGAATCTTGGATTAGGGGTTGGAGCAGGTTGTATGATGGAGGAAGGGTAGGCAGGGAGGTATCACAGGTGTTCTGCACACTATTTTCCAAAACTGATCAACAAAGACTAGGAAAACCAAAGATCTAGCTATTTTGACCTAATCTGACCTAAAAACTAGAGACATGATGAACAGAGGTTTATAGACAGGAAATCATGCAAGATAACTATGGAAACTAAACAAGAACAGATCTAAACATGCAAGTACAACTGGTAGCAACTTTTCCAACTAAAAATCTAACACTAGCAATTGCATTGAAAGGCAAAAACAGTGTTTTTGTGGCAGCAAGTATGCCTTGGTCTCAGCTCATGGTCCCAAGGAGGGAGAGATGGGATCATGGATTGCTTGATTGCCTTTTTGTAGATATTTTCCTTTACCAAACTATCAAATCAACCTGAAGTATGAAAATCTATTTTAATCATCAAAAACAACCTAAGTAACAAAACAAGATTTTAACCTAAATAACAGAAATTATTCTATGAATGCAGCAAAGACACATAAAAGTACACAAAGGAGGTACTGGAACTTGGGTTGGGCCCAAACCCAAGAGCTACAGCCTCCTAAGAAAGCTCAGAGTTGGTGCAAAGCTGGATTCATCTTTATTGATTAAGGAATAATAGTTACATCCCAAAAACTGTCTACAAGAAAAAGCTCGAAAATGTGCTAATACAGAGCTACACTAAAGTGCAAAAATAGACTAACAAAATGACTAACCTACTGAATAAAATCTAACTAACATCTGACTAACCAAACTAAGGCCCTAAGCCTTCTTATTTATACAAATTGAGGACCCCAACAATCCTCCTAAACTTTAGGAACTCGACTGCCAAAACTTGCAGTTAACAGCAGCTTCACTAGCCCTGCTCGGCTGCCCTTGTGATCATTCATGTGGTGGCCCTTGAACTCCGAGCTGTTGGTGGAGAATTCGAGGTAAGGGCTCATAAATGAATGGGACACCTTCCTACAAATCCTCTCCCTTGTTCTTCCACGAATTTGGCTGCCAAGTGCTCATTAAAACCTTTGATTTTGTCTCAAAATTGACCAAAAGTCTGCATAAAGCACACATTAGACTTTTTGGCATAATGACTAACCCAATTCACTCTATTAGCATAAATATAATCAAAAACATGCAATAAACTAATGAGAATGGTGGATTAAGTCGAATTAGGAGGCTAAATGAGCCCATATAATTACCCATTTGTGGGGCTCATCAAGGGTCTGAACCCTATGGGATCTACCTGAACGAAGGACATCTAGGTACGGTTGCTCTCACATAGCTTTTTTATTTAAGAATTTTGCGTGAGTTGTATGAGTGTTTCTTACTGTAGTTTTCTCTTGCTCTGTTGCGGTTCCAACCCAAAGCCCTAGGGTACTTATTCCCGTACTAGAATTGGCGACTCCACTAGGGATTACAACCTTGTTATTCCTAGTTTGGGTTGTTCAGTGTCAATCAGGGCTCAGTTCTTGGTTTGCTTGCTGTGACAATATTATTTGGTCCAGTAAAATCTCAGACCTTAAGTTTGATCTTTTCTATCTGGCTTTTTTTTTTTTTTTTCTTGCAAAGATTTGTATATGCACTTTAGTCTATTTACAATAGCGTACACACGCTAGTTTCTGTGAAGTGAACCTGCGTATATGCGAGTTTCCTCTATCAGAAGCGTGTGTACACGCCTTTGTGCTTGAACACAGTCACGTATACCATTTTTTGCACTGTTTTTTCAAATCTCTTTGCCCAGAAAGATTTGTTTCTTGGTCTGTTTGGTTTCTGAGTGGTCAATCTCTGTCTATAGAATTTTATTATTCTGCGAGCTTACTGTTTTGAAGTCTCTTCCACTTTGAAAAGACTTGGCCTAGGTTTGCTTTTGAGTGAGTTTTATGATTTGTGTTTTGGCACACAAGACTTCTTACAGAGGTTCTTGATTGTTCTGGTTTTCTAGAACAACAGATTGTTTTCAATCTTAGTGTGAAGCTCGGTTATTGGTCTACTTGCTTTGCTTTCCGTCATTTTGTGGTCTTATACCTTTTCTTGCTTTTTGGAAGTCTTTTTGACAAATTTGAAAGTATTTATTTCCTGACTTCTTGGTCAGTTTGTCAAGCTCTTTGCTACTGTTTGGGTCGTTTAGTACAAGTTGAAGCCTTTTTGTTCAAGTTTTCATTTGTTGTCGAATTTGTAACTTGCAAAGATTCCTTGTGATCTTCTTTCGGTCTTTGAGTCTTAGTGGCATTTAGAGTGATTTCAAAAGGTTGTTTTGATTGTTTCTTGAAAAAGAAAAGATCTTAAAAAACATTGTTTATGTTTTCTTTTGCCAAGTTTGATTTTGGTTTCTTTTGATTTTTTTGAAAGTGAATTGTAATCTTTTGGGATTTGTCCTTCTTGTTTGGAGAGGATTTTGTATTCTTTTCAAACACTTAAGTTGGCTTATTAATAGTTATAAACAATTGCCTTCGTTCTTTTTAAGAGTAATTTAGTATCTTGCATGTTCATTTACACCTTGCATTAGGGTATTTTTGCATTATTAAAGCATCAATAGTCTTTTTAGTTTTTGTATGTGTGAATTGTGTTTTAAGAAAAGAAAATAAAAAGTTTTTTTCTTTATAGAAGTTTCGTAGAACCCACGTAGAGATCTCTTTTCATCGAAGAACAAAAAATTGCATTCATATAAGTTAGTTGTTCATTGATTTCTTTTGCATCATACAAACACCATTGGTTTCATTTCCATTTATACCCTTGACTTAAAAGAACAACCATTAAAATCAAGTGCTTAATAAAATAAACTAGAACTTTTGTATTGTCATCAAAATACACCAACAAGTTTAGGTTTATTATGGCCTTAGATTAGGTGTGAGGAGAGATAACTCTTCAAGGCCGCCCTAAATTGTAAAACATAGAAGTTTGATTAAAGAGTGAAATCCAATAGTGTTAGGGAGACCGGGAAAGCTTCGTGACTGGGAGTAAAGCACGAGGGTTAGTGAAGATAAGGACAAGAGATACCCCCTCTCTTACTTGTCGGATCCTACCTCATGACTATACCGCCCAGCTTCTGATACGAGTTGGTGACCATAGTTTCCTATCCTAGGATCCACACAGGTGGCTACGGAGGGGAATCCCGTGGCACCTGAGGTTGATGTTGTATCACGTTCAATAGTACTTCTGGAGGGCACCCTTGCGAAGCTTGGGGGCTTGCACCGGCAAAGGCTGTTGTCTGGAGGTCAGTGTAACTACCTCTGATACCTTCGCTAGTAGGCCTGGGGTGTAATTACCCCAGTCTATTTTCGGAAGGCCCTTATTATTAACTTTCTTGTATTTTGGTGTCCAGTCCTAATCACCCGAAGCAGAAATACTTGGAAGTTGTTTGATTGTTGATATCTTTAGGGACATTTTAGTGAGCGTTCTGTGCTCCTAGTCGGCCTTGCTTTTTAATTTTCTTGAGTCTTTAAGTAGATTTTTAAAATAATTCGAAGTGGTTGACCGACCATCTCGACGGTCTCGGAGACTTCGTGGGATTTCACCTACGAGTCCAGAGCCTTCTCCTAGAAGGCGTAGGAGCAGTTCTGCCAGTGGTTTCCAACTAGTGGCAGCAGGCTAATAGGAGATTAATCCTCCACTTGGGGGCATTGGTTCACAAGATAGACCTCATACTAGTATAGAGTTAGAGAGGAACATACCAGTTCTTTCTCGAGTACTCTTCCAGTCGGAAGATAGTATTGAAGTAGAAGAGCTTTTAGAGTCAGTTGTGGTTCCGAATTCTCCTCTCCCTCCTGATCATCCAGACATTTTGTTATATGTTGGAACTCCGACTCACAGGCCTTCAAGCCCAGGTCCACATACATCTATCCCTTCGATGACCACTACTGGAAGCATGCAATCCACGACGAGTGTTGCGAGCATGCAGACTCCCATATCTGTACAAGGGGGAGGAACTATTTCCATCCCTTCTAACACTCCCAACACATCTATATTTGGGTCTACTTCCATTCTGTCGACAAGTGGAAGTTCTCAAGCTAATGCATCCAGTTTTGGATTTTTCCCTTTTGGAATGCCCTCTCAAGGTATTCCTTCAGTTCCTTTGAATATACCATCAACCGCCTCTACATCCATGATGAGTGGATCAGCTTCTTTTCAGGGTTTCCCATTTGGAAGTGGTCATATACCACATTCCAATCCGACAGTAGGGTCAATGCCTTTTCCTTTTACAAGTCAAGGTAGTAACCCCTTTCAGAGTTGGACAAACCCTGCGGTTAGTGGGATAGGAGCTGGGAATCAATTTTTCGGCCAACAAGGGAATGTGCCATATTCTTCGGTTAATTCATTTCAAAGTTTTTCACCCTTTGCTAACGCATGGAACCCTTATCAAGGGTTTTCAGCTCCTTTCAATACTTCGTTAGGGGCTAACTTCACCGGTTATGGAGGATTTTCAGTAGGAGTTGATCAAACTCTGAATTTTGTGGGACCACAAGGATCACCCTTTAGTTTAGTAGGCTCTACGACTTACTTCGGGCAACCTAGTGCCTTTCAAAATCCAGGTCATTCTTTTCAGACCTTTAGGAACCCCGCCTATTCCGGATGGAATTCCCAAGGTCCTCCACGACTTCCTTTTCTGGCCACGCTTAATTTTCCGGAGTTGACTAAATTGACGAATGATCCAATTAGCTACAATCCAGCTTGGCCTCTGGTCCCAACTAAACTTCCATCGGATATTCCAGAATTCGAAGGGAGGAGTGGTGAAGACCCGGGAGACCATGTAACCACATTCCACTTATGGTGCTCATCAAACTCCCTGATAGATGATTCGATCAGGTTGAGGTTATTTCAAAACAATGGTAATAGGGAATGCAGCCAAATGGTATATAGAGTTTCCAGGGAGCACCTATACTTATTTTGCAGATCTGGCTAATATTTTCTTGAACCATTTTCAGTTGTCTATCCGCTATGAAGCCGGAACTGAGCTTCTAGCCAACTTTCATCAAGACACAACAACTCACATTTCGGATCATCACCAAGAATGGAGATAGAGAAAGAGGCTTATCAAAGCGAAAATTCCACCAGAGTTTCATCTCGAATGGTTTCTCAAATCTCTACAACCTAAGATCTCAAAGGATGTTTCTCTTTCCAGTGTTTATTCGGAAGAGCAGGCTATTTTTTGAGCCCAGCAATTAGAACTGATATATTCTCAGTCTGGGACTCTTCAGAAAATCCTACCTGATGCTCCTAGATCCAAGGTTGATTTAGCCAAACCGAATCCAAGCCCTCACGTTGATGGTATAGTTGGATCAATTGACGCAAATACGGTGAACCTTTTGAACCAATTGCAGCAGTTGTCTCTACAAATTGCTTCTTCTAACCAGGCAGCACTGTCTACACCTTCGTCCTCCCAACCTACCTCCACAAACACCGTCCAGGCTTCTAACCCCAAAGGAAATCAACAATCCAATGGGAAGAAGAAGGGACAAGGTAAGAAGAAGAACCAAGAAGGGAAGGGTAATGCGAACAAGCCTGAAAACGGTGCTAGTGAGGGTAGAAAAGAGTCTAAGAAAAAGGTTAAATTTCCATGCAAGTTATGCAATGGAGATCATTTGACTCATCTCTACCCTAAGATTCAAGATGCTCAGCGCTTGTTAGTGCAGCAAGGGTCCTCTAGCTCCCAAGCTGTCTTGACTAACCATTTTCCCCAAGGGCAACAATTACTTGCGGGTGCGAACTCGAACACTAGTACCTCTGCAGGGGGCAACCAAGAAGGGGAAAATTCCTCAAATGTTTATATGATGAATTCTCATGTTAACATCGCCACACGAGCACACAATTATCGATCAGCCCCAGAAATGGGTAACTTTATGGGCTCATTCTGCCTATTATTTTCATTTAATCCACCATTCTCAATAGTTTTGCACATGTTTTTGAATATATTTATGTCAATAGAGTGAATGGGGATAGTCACTTTGTCACATAGTCTAATGAGTGTTTATTGCAGATTTTTGGACAATTTTGGACAAGGACCAAGCATTTATGAGCAGAATGGCAGCCAAACTTGAGGAAACAGGGCTGAGGACTTATAGGAGGGGTGTCTCCTTCATTAATGACCCCTTCCTTGAGTTCTCCATCAGCAACTCAGAGTACAAAGGCCCACAATGATGATTCCAAGGGGCAGTCGAGCAAGTCTAGTAGGGTTGCTGTTATCTTCAGCTTTAGGTAGCCGAGTTCCTTAAGATTAGGAGGACTGTTGGGAGTCCCCACTTGTATAAATAAGAAGGCTTCAAGCTTTAGTAGGTTAGCCATTTCATAGTCTATTTTTGCACTTTTGTGCAGCCTTGTACTGAGCTCATTTTCGAGATCTTTTTGAAGACAGTTTTGTGATGTAACTGCTATTTTTTGATCAATGAAGATGAATCCAGTTTTGAACCAGCACTGATCTTTTCTAGAGGGTTGAAGCTCTTGGATTAGGGCCCAACCCAAGTTTCCCAGCACCTCCTTTGTGTATTTATATGCTTTTTCTTGTATTCATAAGATAGTTTTTGTTGTTTAGGTTAATCTTGCTTTGGTAAAATAGGTTGCTTTTGATGGTTAGAATAGTTGTTCTTGCTTCAAGTTTCTTAAGTAGTTACTATAGTAACAGAGAAAGATCCAAAAAGGCTACCAGCAGGTCTTGATCTCCTTTCTCCCTCCTTGGGACCATGACTTGAGGTCAAGACACTACTACTGCCACCAAAAACACAGTCTTTGCTCTTCCAATGCAATTGCTAGTGTGACATTTCGAGTTGGAGAAGTTGATATTAGTTTGGATTCACATGCTTAGACCATTTCATGTTCATTTACCATGGATTTCTCGCACAAATTTTAGTTCATAAATTTCTGTTCAACACTTTTCTGGTTTTAGGTCAGATTTTAGGTTAAAATAGACAAAACTCTGTTTTTCGGTTCTTACTTTGGTTAGTTTTGAGAAGTAAGTGTGCAGCTCACTTGTAGAACATTCCAGCTTATCATTCCTCCATATCATAGCCTATACCAGTTCATCTCTCAAAGATTCCCCCACTCATTCGCTAGGTTTCACCAATCTGCCCTAATTTCTGTGTTTTTCACAAAGTTGCTCCCTTGCCCTTTGAAAAATCCCAACCATCTCCTTTGTTCCTGATCTTCATTGACAAAGTTCTAGACCCTTCAACACCTTCATCCAGGCTCCATTTCCTTTTTCCCATCATTTTCCCACCTTCAAACCTCCAAAAAACCACTTTCGGCCTCTTCCTGTAGAACCTCCTGTAGATCCCCTGCAGCCTCCTGTAGAAGTTCATCTGAGTGATTTTTTGAAGTCTGATCACAATGGAAGTCTTCAGAATGGTACTAGGGACTTCTTAGGACCTCTCCACACCTTCATCTCCATCTGCAAAAGCCAACTCCATCTTCCTTTGTCACCAAACCTCTGCACAATCACAACCAGTCAAACCATAAGCATAATAATTCCACATAAAAATACTCAAAAGCACAAAAAGATGATTTCTTCTCATTTCTCTTCAGAAGTAGCTTGAATAAATGCAATTTACCTTTTTAGTAGCTAATTGCACCCATTTCGGTAGTTTCCATCTCTTTTCTTGCAAAATTAGGGTTTGCTAGGGTTTACTAGGGTTTGTGTTTCATTTCAGTTTTCCTTCTCTTTCTGCAAATAGAATAGCCCTTGTAGAGTTAGCTATCTTCCATCACAGTAAAATCTTCTTCTGAGAACTCATAGAAGTTGGCTTAAGCTCCTAGCGAACTTGCACCAGCTAATGAAGTGACAGCCTGCAGTAAGAGTTAGTACTTGTGCATACAACACCATCGCTTCCAAGTTTGTTATGAACTACCGGGTTGATAAAAGTAAAGAAGGAAGCCCCAGGAGTTGCAGAATTATTGTGAATTCCTGATGACTGAAGGGACCATGCTAGGTCATACCATTTCTCAGCAAGGATTACAGGTGGATCCCAACAACAAGATTGCTATAATCCAAAGGGTCCTACCTCCTCAAAAGGTAAGAGATGTTCAGAGTTTTCTAGGCTTAGCAGGGTATTATAGAAGATTCATTAAGGATTTTAGTAAGCTAGCCTCTCCATTGTTTGGTCTTTTGGGAAAAGATGCTGAGTTCATATGGACTGACAACTGTTAAGAGGCTCTGGATGCCTTGAAAGGTAAGCTGGTAACTGCCCCAATCTTGAGAGGTCCAAACTGGGCCCTACCTTTCCACATTCACACAGATGCCTCGAACAAAGCGATAGGAGCAGCCTTAGGGCAAGTTGAGGAGAAGCTGCCTTATGCCATATATTTTTTCAGTAAAAACCTGTCCAAGGTAGAATTAAACTACACTGTAACCGAAAAGGAGCTCCTAGCTGTAGTCCATTCCCTAAACAAGTTCAAACACTACATCACTGGCTATCAAACATTCGTACACACTGATCATGCTGCAATTAGGTATTTGATGAATAAACCAGATGTAAATGCTCATATCATTAGATGGTTACTTTTATTGCAGCAATTTGATTTTACTATTGTTGATAACCCAGGTAAGGAGAATGTTGTTGCTGATTTTCTGTCTAGGCTAGATCTGCCTGCAGGTGAAGAAGGAATGGTGGATGATCAAATTCCAGATGAATACCTATTTGCTATTTCAGTACTCTCTCCATGGTTTGCTGATATAGCAAATTATTTGTTTTCAGCACAGTTTCCACCACACCTGTCCTCAAAAGAGAAGAGCAAGATCGTAAGGAAAAGTGCCCCATTCACTTGGATTGGGGGCAATCTTTTTAAACTTGGGCCAGATCAGATTTTGAGGCGATGTGTCAGGGAGGAGGAAGTTTTTGACATCCTCCTAACCTGTCATGATGGGCCTTGTGGGTGCCACTTTGCAGCAAAGGGAACTGTCTTCAAAATTCTGCAAGTAGGTTACTATTGGCCCACTCTTCATCAAGATGTCAGAAGATATATCAACCAATGTGACCGATGTCAAAGGATGGGGAAACCTACTCCAAGGGATGAGATTCCCCTGCAACCTCAAGTGACTTTCGAGCCATTTGAGAAGTGGGGCACAGACTTTGTGGGTCCTATCAACCCTCCTTCAAAATAGAAATCTTACATCATTGTGTGTACTGATTATCTAGCAAAATGGGTAGAAACAAAGGCAATCAAGGCAGCAACAGAAGAAAAAGTAGCTGAGTTTTTGCGGGAAAATATCTTCTACAAGTTTGGCTATCTAAGAGAGCTAGTCACAGATCAAGGAAGTTAGTTTACCCCCAATTTGGTTGAAGACCTGCTCACACACCACAATATTAAGCATAGAACTTCCACCCCTTATCATCTGCAAGCAAATGGACAAGTGGAAGTCACTGACAGAACTTTGGAAGGGATTTTGACTAAGGTAGTGAGCAGTAGTATAAAAGATTGGGCAGATCGATTGGTTGAGGCCAACTGGGCCTATAACACCACCTGGAAAACCACCACAGGATTTACACCCTATGAGCTGGTCTATGGGAAGAAGGCTCTACTGTCAATAGAATTTGAATATAACACCTTAAGGATGGCAGCTCATCTGGACCTAGATCTCAAACATGCACAAAAGGAAAGATTGCTTCAGCTAAAGGGATTGGATGAACAGAGATTGCAGGCCCTTCTCCACTCAGAGGTAATCCAACTTCAAAGAAAAATATGGCATGACAGACACCTCAAAGAAAAACAATTCCAGCAAGGAGATTGGGCGCTGCTATATGACTCAAGATATAAAGATTTCAAGGGCAAACAGAGGACAAGATGGCTGGGACCTTACACAGTAGAAAAATGCAATGACAATGGTTCAGTCCTTATCCGGACCATAGATGAAGAAGCCATCCCCGTGCTCGTCAATGGGCATAGATTGAAGATCTACAGGAAGCCCCTTTCCAAGCAAGATTCATTGCGAATCTGGGTAAAACAGTGTTGGTAGTGGAGCAGGTCCTTGTCTCCACTCCACCCACACCCTGAGCAAACAACAACAAAAAAAAAACAGAGAAAAAAGAAAAAAACAGAGAAAAAACAGAAAAAGGAATAAAAGATCCCTGGGTGAAAACCTCTTGGAGGCACCCAAGGTAGGCAGTGAGGGTGAAAACCTCTTGAAGGTGCCCTAGCTGTCTCAAAAAAGAAGAAAAAAAAAAAAAAAAAAAAAAAACCTAACTTCTTTTGAATGAATTGCAGGTTGCAAGAGGGTAACACAAGAGAAAAAGACATGGCCAGGGTGCATACACCCTTCATATTCCATCCCTCCATCACTGTTATCCTTTCCCAAGCCTTGGTCTCATTTGTTCTGAAAATTTCGCATCTTACATGAAACTCTGTGTATTCTACAGGAGACTCCTGTAGAAACTACAGAAAGGCCAAAATCGAGTTCAGAGAAGAACCCGAGGGCTAGAAATTTGTCTAGAAGGCCCATGAACCTCCCTACCACCATCCATCTGCCTAACTCTCCATTCCATCCCTGCATAGACAAATACAAGAATTCTATTTCTTTCATTCTGTAAACACAAAAAAATTGATGACAAATAAAGCAGCAACATTCTTTACTTATTCTTACTTGATGCCTTCCAGCTATTATTCATTTCATTCAGAACCTTCTTCAGCTGTCTTCTTAGCCCCTACTCAAGCATCAGCCTGAAATTTCAGAAGGAGAAGCAGCTACAGGAAATCCTGCAGGATTCCTGTAGCAGTAGCAGCTGATCCCTTTGAAAAACAAACTCCAGAGACAGGGTCAACGCCAAGATGTATGAAGCATGCAAGGAGTAGAGCCTGATCAAAACATCATTAGCATAAGCCGAAGGCCGAGCATGCAGAGCACCAGCAGCAACAACAATGAGGAAATAAAGTGCCAAAGTCCGAAGCATGCAGAACACAACAGCGATTAGCAGGTAAGTGGCTAAACCTATTCCTCGATTGCATGAATATTATTTAGAAACAACATAAACTATTGGAATGGTCACGATTAAATGGAATCTGTGGCCAGCTAACTGGCCACCCTTGTTCAGTTCACACACCCTCGTGGAGTTCAAATGAGCCTCGTCCAATTCAAACCACAGATCGTATACGCAGTCAGCATGTGTGGCATGTCAACTTGGGAAGAAAAAATTCAGAACCGGTAGTGGTGGTAGCATATTATGAGAATAAGGGAGGTGATGGCAATCAGGTGACATGAAGAACCATAGTGACACTAGCGTAGGAACAATGGTCTGGATGGGGATAATGTACCCATCCGGCCACCTCACCTCCTCACCGCGGATTACGCCATCAGTTTAAGTACAGTGCAGTCTAAGCCTCCACCACCTTTTGTTTCATTTGAGTCGACGAGTTCTTGACTGCAGTACTCACCTACCACCTTCAGAATAGTGAACCAGTCATTTTTTGCCAGTTTTTCAAAACCCTCCCGCCTATCGGGCTCTACAAGAACACTACTGCATTCTACAGGAGCAGGAACACCGTCTACAGGGGGCTTTCTACAGGAAGGCCAGAGAGCAGCTCTGTAGAAGAAAAATTTAGGATTTTTGTCAAATTCGAGCTTGAAAAGAGGTAGGCTCGGGAAACCGCTCTGCATACGATATATTTATATAAGGTGGTGGATTAAAAGTACAGTACTGGGTTGAAAAATAAAGGAACGAGAAGCTTAAAAGTCTGCCTGTTTTTTCTTGAATTCCATACAATCTCTCCATTTTCTTCTCTACATTCAAAATCTGTCTTTTTCTTCCTCACATTCTTCTGTAAAAAAAAAGGGGATGCAACCATAGAAACCAAGCCTGTGAGAAAAAAAAAAATTTGCAAGTCTGTCTACTCTCTGAAAACACATTGTAATATATTATCTCTTCTCTGTCAAATTAATGATTTTTTTTCCAAAAGCCAAGAAGCAAATTCAGGTTGAAAACAGTTTGAAGAGGGGAAAAATTGAAAATTGATGTTGTAAAGAAGAAGCACATGAGAAATTCCCTCTGGTTTCAGGAAAAAACGAAACTTAGATGTCCCTCTGTTTCTGGTTTTGGAAATTGTTGCCTTGTTCCTCACCTGAGCACTTTCAGAAACCACTGAAAACACCATGCCAGGATGTTTTATGAGAAAGGAGCCTTTGAACTCTAACAAATTGCATGAGCACCCCGAAGTGGTGGCCCTCTTCACCAGGGCAAACTGGATGTCTTTCTTTGAGAGAATTCATGGACATGATGAGGAGGTGACTGAAGAATTTTTTATGTCCTTAAGACCCCATTCGAAAACACATGCTACAGTCAGTTTCAGGGGTTTGACCCTAGAGCTTACACCAGATTTTATCAGCAAAATCACAGGTCTTCCACTTGGGCTCCCTTGGAGCAAAGAGGAAAAACCATTGGGACAGGTTGCTAAAAAGACATTCTTTCAGCCTGATGAACATCCTGTAGAGGATAAGAATGGGGTCAGAAGGACAAGCTTACCTCCTCCATGGAGTGAAGTCAGCTACCAGATCATGAAATACATCACTTGTGAAGGAAGATTCAGTATAGTTTATGGTTATCACTTCAGGTTATTGCATGAATTGAGATATGGGATGGACCTACCTGCAGCTAGGAAACTCAGTCTCCCATATTTCCTCCTCCAGTCTTTGATAGAATGTGGCACCAAGTTGAATGCAGGGGTTCCAGACCAGCTGGCCCACCATGGCCTCATTAAATTATTGGTGGAAGATGCCCTACACACATACACCATCCCCATAGCTTGGGAAATTTTCAAGAATATGTCTAGAGAAGATGACATCAAAACTTTGACTGAGGACATTAGCCCATATGGCAGTGAAGAGGAGGAGGAGAAAGAGGAACTTGAGAAGGAAGTTCATGAGGAGGCACAAAATATTCAAACAGAGGGAGAAACAGAGGAGCAATAGAAAGAAGAGGAGAAAATTGACAAAACAACAATTGAACCTAAGGCAAAAAAGAAGGTAGCATCAAAAGCAGAGAAGAGGAAAAGAACAAAAGTTGAGAAGAAGAAGTCCAAGAAAACTCAGAAAAAGACTGCCACAGGAAAGACAGGGACTCAACAAGAAAATGAGAAAACACCACCAGAGGCAGCAGAGACAAAAGAAAAAACAACAAACACAGGAAAAATTGCAGGAGATGAAGGAGAAGAACAACAGGAAGAAATATCCCCTGAAACACTGGCAAGGGAAGCAGCAGCTATGCTTGTTGCATTGAGCACTCCAGCTAAGCAAAAGGGAAAGAGAAAAAGACAAACATCTATGTATTTCAAAGCCCAGAGGAGCACCAAGATTAAGGTGGGCAAGCTCTAGCCACCATCAAAAGAACCCATAATCATTAAGGATGCACCTACTAAGAAGAAGGAGGAATCTCCCTCCAAAATCTCTATCACCTACGAGAGAGGGAGTCCCAAGACCTCCACTTGGAAAGAAAGAATCAAATTGATGGACTCCAAAGCAGTCCTACAGAAGGCACAAACCTCTCTACAGGAGACACTAGCCAAGCTGAAAGAAACTGAAAAATTGGAAAAGAAGGCAGCAGAACAGTCACAAGAGGAAGGTAAGGCAAAAGAAATACCTGAGCCAAGCCCTCAGCCTAATTTAGGCTCCTATTACAATCTTCTAGAAATTGGGAAGATCATCCCACAAAAATTCTTTGTGCCTCTTTTCTTTGAATTAGAAAAAGAAAGGGTCAGGACCCACACCTGGATGCAGATTGCTAAATCTAAAGGAGTTGAAGATATAGGGCACATGGAAAACCAGTTGAGAGAGTTGAGAAGGGAGTTGGGCATGGTAAGGCACATAGAGAGCATTAGAAGAGACCAACTACGGGAAGAAAATGCACTGTTAAAAAAAGCAGTTACAGGAACAGGAAACTCAAGGGGGAGACAAGTTGTTAATCTTGGAAGGGCAACAACAACAAGAAGGTCCCCTAGCAGATAATGAGGTAGCAGAGAAACAACAGTAAGAGGAAGAGCCACAAACCGATGTTGAAGTGCTGATGAAAAAACAACAAGAAAAAGAATCTCAGGCAGCAATTGAAGTGTTGATTTTGAAACGACAGTTGCAGGGAAATGGAGGCCTTGCAGTGCAGACAACCAGCTAGATCCTATGCAATGTATCTCAAATACCAGTGGCTCCAATTCCAAATTAAAAAATTGACCCAGAGGGGCACAATCCCATTCCAAAATTATGATCAGTTTATGCATTTATGTGATAATAGTTCAGCCGAGGATAAAGCCAAATTAGCAGAATTTTACCTACACAATATGGCACTCCCTGACATGAATTTATGGGATCCAAATGCTACATTGGGAGACCTACAGCTCATGGCTATGGCTTCTTGGATGAGCCATGAGGAAAAGAGAGCAGTGGAAATTCAAAAGATAATGGCAAAAGAGCTAAGTGAGCCCCTGATGATAAGGGCCGAACCAGAAGACCCCTTAGCTCTCATCTATGCCCATCAACACCTTGCAGCCAATCCTCAAGTTCTCCCTGATTATGTTGACAGGCAAGCACAAGCTATCACTCATTTTGAAGATATGGAGAGACTATTTGGTGATGACTGCCTTCATGCATGCATGAGAAGGTGGAATACATTGTCACATAGCCTAAAGATCAGGGAGTATCACTCCCCAACCAGAATGAGGGAGGCTATGATGAGAGTGCCCCTATATAAACAATCAATGCAAAACTTGAAAGCCAACTGGATTGGTCTTAAGTTCAGTCCTCCACTACTGTTAGGACTGTTGGAAGGGGTTAAGGAGGAGGAAGAACAGAAACAATGGGAGGAAGTGGACAGAAAAGCAGGTTTTCATGACAGAGAAGAAGACATCACATCAGAGGCTTGGGATGTCAGGGAAGCTGTTAAAGCTATTAAAGATGAAGAACTGGATTAGTTGCTCAGAGGATGAGCAACCCATTCAACAGGGGGGTGATGATGAGCCCCAGAAATGGGTAACTATATGGGCTCATTCTGCCTATTATTTTCATTTAATCCGCTCTTCTCAATAGTTTTGCGCATGTTTTTGAATACATTTATGTCAATAGAGTGAATGGGGATAGTCACTTTGCCACATAGTCTAATGAGTGTTTATTGCAGATTTTTGGACAATTTTGGACAAGGACTAGGCATTTATGAGCAGAATGGCAGCCAAACTCGAGGAAACAGGGCTGAGGACTTATAGGAGGGGTGTCTCCTTCATTAATGACCCCTTCCTCGAGTTCTCCATCAACAGCTCAGAGTACAAAGGCCCACAATGATGATTCCAAGGGGCAGCTGAGCAAGTCTAGTAGGGCTGTTGTTATCCTCAGTTTTAGGCTGCCAAGTTCCTTAAGTTTAGGAGGAATGTTGGGAGTCCCCACTTGTATAAATAAGAAGGATTCAATCGTCAGTAGGTTAGCCATTTCATAGTCTATTTTCGCACTTTTGTGCAGCCTTGTACTCAACTCATTTTCGAGCTCTTTTTGAAGACAATTTTGTGATGTAACTACTATTTTTTTATCAATGAAGATGAATCCAGTTTTGAACCAACACTGATCTTTTCTAGAGGGCTGAAGCTCTTGGGTTAGGGCCCAACCCAAGTTTCCCAGCACCTCCTTTGTGTATTTATATGCTTTTTCTTGCATTCATAAGATAATTTCTGTTGTTTAGGTTAAATCTTGCTTTGGTAAAATAGGTTGCTTTTGATGGTTAGAATAGTTTTTCTTGCTTCAAGTTTCTTAAGTAGTTTGCTATAGTAACAGAGAAAGATCCAAAAAGGCTACCAGCAGGTCTTGATCTCCTTTCTCCCTCCTTGGGACCATGATTTGAGGTCAAGGCACTACTACTGCCACCAAAAACACAGTCTTTGCTCTTCCAATGCAATTGCTAGTGTGACATTTCGAGTTGGAGAAGTTGATATTAGTTTGAATTCACATGCTTAGACCATTTCATGTTCATTTACCATGGCTTTCTCGCACAACTTTCTGTTCATAAAGTTCTTTTCAACACTTTTCTGGTTTTAGGTGAGATTTTAGGTTAAAATAGACAAAACTTTGTTTTTCGGTTTTTACTTTGGTCAGTTTTGATAAGTAAGTGTGAAACTTACTTGTAGAGTATTCCAGCTTATCATTCCTCCATAGCACAGCCTATACCAGTTCATCTCTCAAAGATTCCCCCACTCATTTGCCACGTTTCGCCAATCTGCCCTAATTTCTGCGTTTTCACAGAGTTGCTCCCTTGCCCTTTGAACAAACCCAACCATCTCCTTTGTTCCTGATCTTCATTGACAGAGTTCTAGACCCTTCAGCACCTTCATCCAACCTTCATTTCCCTTCTCCCATCATTTTTCTACCTTCAAACCTCCAAAAAACAACTTTCAGCCTCTTCCTGTAGATCCTCCTATAGAACCTCTTGTAGATCTCCTTTAGCCTCCTGTAGAAGTTCATGCGAGTGATTTTTTGAAGTCTGATCACAATGGAAGTCTTCATAAGGGTACAAGGGACTTCTTAGGACCTCTTCACACCTTCCTCTCCATCTGCAAAAGCCAACTCCATCTTCCTTTGCCACCAAACCTCTGCACAGTCACAACCAGTCAAACCATAAGCATAATAATTCCACATAAAAATACTCAAAAGTACAAAAAGATGATTTCTTCTCATTTCTCTTTAGAAGTAGCTTGAATAAATGCAATTTACCTTTTCAGTAGTCAATGGCACCCATTTTAGTAGTTTCCATCTCTTTTCTTGCAAAATTAGGGTTTGCTAGGGTTTTCTAGGGTTTGTGTTTCATTTCAGTTTTCCTTCTCTTTCTGCAAGTAGAATAGCCCCTGTAGAGTTAGCTTTCTTCCATCACAGTAAAATATTCTTCTGAGAACTCATAGAAGTTGGCTTAAGCTCCTAGCGAACTTGCACCAGCTGATCAAGTGACAGCCTACAGTAAGAGCTAGTACTTGTGCATATAGCACCGTCGCTTCCAAGTTTGTTACGAACTACCGGGTTGATAAAAGTAAAGAAGGAAGCCCCAGGAGTTGCAGCATTATTGCTGCAATACTGGAGCTCACCAATTATGGTGAAACGGAAACATCTAAGGCTAAATCTGTTCTCGAAACCATAGACCCACTTCATATTGAGCGCCCCTCTGTTGAGTCTATACCTCGAACACCGAAAGGTTCCGCAAAGTGCTCGACTATTAACCCTAATGCTAGGGTAGCCCAAAACTACTTGATTGTAGAAGATCTGGCTCAGAGTCCTTGTGCTATGTCTGCATTGGAGGTACTCCAGTCATGTCTTGCTTAGAGAAGTGCTTTGCCTTCAGCGATCGGGGCAACGGATCCAAAGAATTCTTTAGTTCTCACTTTTGATATGTTGAATGTCAAAAAGAGACTTCCTCACCATATGGCTTTCCAGATAGAGTCAACATAACGAAAAACCAATATTTTTCAGACAGTTATAGATGAGGGAGCTTCCACATGCGTAATGTCTATGTCATGTTGGAAGGTCGTTGGATCACCTTCAGTTGTTCCTTCACTGACTCTCTTAACAACATTTGATGGACATTCTCATAGGCCACACGGAATTATCCCGACCTTTCCTATGTGTTGGAGGAAAGGTCGTTAATATTGAGGTAGAAATCGTTGATGCTAACCTGGATTAAAACCTCCTCTTACGAAGGAATTGGACTTACAAGATGGATGCCATAGTTTCATCTTTATTCCACAACCTCTGTTTTCCTCATGAGGGGAGAATTGTTAAAATTGATCAGTTAGATTATTCTCCAGGTGATTCTCGTCAACTTCGGATTCTACTGTTCCATTGGTGGACAATCCCCATCAACCTATAGAGAATTTAGGAGTTGGGATGTACTCTTCCTTGATGGGTATATCTGACCTTCCCCCTCCTATAACTAGAATCAATGAAATTTCATCCTCCAAGGGGCCTTCACGGAAAGAGTTCTTTCGAGCTCATTATTTTTCATACCCTTGGACCTTACCTTCATCTACGACCACATTAGATAGAGGGCAGGTTGGTGGAATGGAATTTCCCATGTCTGCAGCAGAACTTAGCTATCACTCTATCATTAACTCTACAGACAACCATCCCACTCCTTTTTCAGAGGAGTTAGATGGTGATGTGGCTCCAGCTTGGACCCTTGACTCCACTTATGCTCTGGATTGCGTAGATACAGTTCTACCATCTGAGGAAGCAATTTTAGAAGCAATGATGAGTGTAGATCAACCTTGGGAAGATTTACATCATCGTTCATATTTTCTTCCTCCATTGCATGAAGTCGAATCTAGGTTCTCCAATCTACTTACTAGCGATGTTTTTACAATTTCAAACCCTTTGGCTCCAACACAATTATTTGCTGAAGGTAATATATCGATTATCTCAAAAACTGTACCTATAAACATCTCTAGGAATCCTGACGTTATAGAAAATGTCTTCATCGGAGCCAATTGTTCCCCTGAAGAGATACAAATTTTCACCGACCTCTTTAAAGAGTTTCGAGATGTGTTCGCTTGGTCTTATGAGGAAATGCCTGGTATTGATCCATCTATAGTCCAGCATGAGATCAAGACGTATGAAAACGCCAAACCGATTCGTCAGAAGCTTCAATCGGTCAATCCTCGAAAAGCAACAACTATTAAAGCTAAAATTCAAAAGCTACTTAAGGCGGGTTTCATATACCCCGTTCCTCTAATGGAGTGGGTTTCCAATCCAATCCCAGTAGATAAAAAGCAAGGAACAATCCGAGTATGCATCAACTTTAGGGATTTGAATAAAGCTTGTCCAGAAGACAATTACCACACACCTTTTATTGACCAAATAGTTGATGAGTGTGCGGGTAATGAAATTTTTTCGTTCATGGACGAATTATCTGGTTATAATCAAATTTCTATCCATCCAGAGGATCAGCGTAAGACAACTTTTATTTGTCCCTAGGGCAAGTTTCGATACAAAAAGATGCCTTTTGGTCTTAAAAATGTTGGAGCTATGTTTTAGCGGGCCATGTATTATGCTTTCCACGACATCAAACATGTCATCAAAGCATACTTGGATGATTTAGCTACTCGTTCTTGAAAGAGAATCGATCATCCCAGCCACCTTCAGTTATTTTTTTAGAGATGTCGATTTTATAAAATCCGGTTAAATCTGAATAAGTGTGTTTTTGCGGTCACATCTGGTCAGTTGTTAGGATTCATCGTATCGACTGAAGGGATTTGAGTAGATCCTTTCAAGGTTGTGGAAATAATTGAGTTGCCTCCCCCATCTTCCATCCGTCAACTTCAAAGTCTCCAAGGAAAGGCAAATTTCTTGAGAAGATTTATAGCAAATTACGCTGAAATTACCAAAGGATTTATGTGTTTTCTTAAGAAAGGAGTGTTGAAAATAGCAACAAGAAATGCTAAAAATAGAAGTGATAAAAATAGTACTGCTAAAAATAGCAATTTGGGTACCAGTGCTGGATTGAGCAACAAGGAATGAAAATTGGAAGTGCTAAAAATAGAATTCTATTTTTAGCAATTCAGGATGGATTCCTATTTTAGTCAGTCCCTGGACTAAAAATAGGAAGTAAAATTCGAATTTGAACTTAACAGTTGTTTGAAAATAAATTAATTAATTCTCCATGAGTTAATTAGTTGTGAAAAATCAAACATGAAGTCTATGTGAGGACATGCAACAGTTTATCTATTAATTGAGGAATTTATCCATCAGTTAAAGAGATAAGGATGAGTTCTAATTTGAGTAGTAATTAGTTGGCTCAGTTAACTGAGTCAAGTCCAGTTATAATTGATTTAAACAGTTTGTTTAAATTAAGTAAGTTCAGTTAGTTAATGCATGCTTGCATATAACTGTTGCACTTCAGATAACTGAAGATTCTCTCATGAATAACTCATGCATGTTAGTTCAAACAGAGACCCAGTTGAGATCAAAGAAGGGATAGTGTACTATCAGTTGGATGAATATTTTTCCTATAAAAGAAGCTCATCCATGATGAGGATTTATCTCCTTCAAGATTGCATAGTTGGATCAGAGGTTAGTGAGTGTGTGAAGAGGCCAATTCACACAAGTGGCTACACTGGACCCCAATCAAAATTGCGCAAAGAAATAGGAGGCTTGGATGGTAGACCAGAGGTTAGATAGAGGCCTTTGACTGTCTATGAGCAGCAGAGGGATTGAAGAGAGAGTAGGATAGCTTGTGAGCTGATTCTTTTTGTAATCCGAACCTTTTTTTTTAGGCTGAGGCTTTCCCCGGGTTATTTTTTATGTGTTATGTGTGATTGATTCCTTCTTATCAGTTATATGTGTTCAATTGATCTTGCTCAATTCAATTAAGCTTCCGCATAATTGGTTGTAGAAGTAGATCAAGTATTTTTCTTTAGTATATTGCATTATCAGGTGATCTACAGTGGGAATTTCTACATGGTATCGGAGCACAGGTGATCAAGGAAGAACAATATATAAGAAGGGAGAAGTTGAAGTTTTTGATTCCTGAATATAGAAATTGAGTTGTTATCACATCTCTATTTCACCTATGGCGTTCAATGGTTTGAGACTCGAATATGCCCTTGATGGCAGTTCGAATTATATAGCTTGGAAGGATCACATGGAAGCAGTACTAGAGGATAATGGTCTAAAGTACTTCATTGATCAAGAAGTTCCCAAGCCGACTGGTGTTGCTGAGTTGGTTGAATGGAAGAAATGTGTGGCTAGAGTAAGGAGAATCCTTTTGGAGGATGTTCAAGATCACATAATCTCGAGTCTCCATGGGAAGGAGACACTATTTTCAATGTAGAAAACATTGAAAGATCTATATTAGAATAGCAATGGTCAGAGTTAGCTGGCACTAAAAGACAAGCTTTGGAAGATCAAGTGTGAAAAGGGCGACACGATATCTACGTATCTGAACAAGCTCACCACATGCAGGGATGAGCTTGGAAGTGTAGGGGTTATGATAGCGGATGATCACATGGTGAGTCTTGCACTCTTCGGTCTTCCTAAGAGCTGTTATAGCTACCAAGACTCGGTTAATGGAAGAGAGAAACTACCAGATTGGGAACAACTTTGGTGAGATTTGATGCAGGAGGAGATAAGAAGAAGCACTAGAGATGGTTCTTCATCCATGGAGGATGAAGAAAGTTGTGCCTTAGTGAGTAAGGCGAAGAAGGGGAAGGAGAAGGTTTCTCATTCCGAATCCAGTTCTTCCAATGGTGGGAAGAAGGTTGACAAATCGAAAGTGCGATGCTTTCGTTGTCATGAGGTGGGCCATTTTGCTACAAATTGTCCATAGAGAAAATCCAAGAAAGGATTCGGGGAAGGATCAAAAGGTGAGGCACTTGCTTCACAGTTTGAGTTGGATTTCACACTCTTCGCATGCATGGTTTCATCCATGGTGGGAAGTAGTTGGTTTCTTGACAGTGGAGCTTCATTCCACATGACCGGAGACAAGAGTTTGTTCAGTACTTTGGAGGAGAAAGATATCCAGATACTCATAGTGATGGGTAATGATGAAAAGTATAGTGTCTCAGGTGTAGGCACGGTTATTTTTTAGAGGGAACATGGAGCTTGCCTTACCTTGACCGATGTCAAGTATGTACCAGGACTGAAGAGAAACTTGGTGTCTATTGCGATGCTGGAAGACAAAAGCTATGATGTAGTCTTCAGTAAGGGAAAGGTTTTCCTGAGACACATCATCACTAGACAGGTGAAGCAGATTGGTCACGGGTCAAGAACCTGTATGCTCTTGAGGTTCAAGATGTATACAAAGCCTTGAGTAGAAAGGCAACCAAAGGAAACTTGGTGGTTGAGAGGGAGAGTACATTACCTCTCAACATGCAGCACCAGAAGAAGTCTCAGACGATTGTGAAGGAGACACGATTGGTGCAGCAACTTCAGGAGGTTGTGGAGTAGCCACAACAGGGGAAGCTGAGAGGAGATTGAGTAGAGACATCTACTCATGCAGAGACCTCCAGTAGGGGGAAACTTCGAGCCAGGTGGGCAGAGGGATCACATGCAGCCATACCTCCAGGTAGGAGGTGGGGCGATGTGGAGTGATCGTCCCAAGGAGGAGGGGCAGGATCCTTGAGGTACCCAACCTCTTTGATTCGAATTTGCTATAGGAGCCCCAACGAGGAGTAGCAGGACTAGCTGAGTGGGTAGAGATAGATGCGGATGGAGCGACAGAGAGAGCTACAGTGCAGGAGTCCCAGGACTGTGTAGAGCTAGTAGGCTGCAATGATGTGAGAGGCACAGGAGTGTTGCAACAGTGGAGGATGGCACAAAGAGGTGTGCAATGGTGTGAGATGCATGGGGTGTTGCAGCAACTCAGAGGTCAGAGAGGGAGCACTTGTCAGCAGCAAGTAGAGCTTCAGCATCAGATTATGGTTCTAGCCCAACAGAGAGGTCAGTGGGGATTTGATTTTTTTTATTTTTATTTTTATTTTTTATTTATTTATTTATTTATTTATTTATTTTTTCCGAGAGTTGCTTGAGCAACCACACTTGGTAAAAGTGTTGCATGCAGAACATTCCAGAGGTACAAGATCAAGTTCGAGTTGAATGCCTTTCTTGTTGAGAGGGAGTGTTGAAAATAGAAAAAAGAAACGCCAAAAATAGAACTGCTAAAAATAGCAGTTTGGGTACCAGTGTTGGATTCAGCAATAGGGAATGAAAAATGGAAGTGCTAAAAATAGCATTCTATTTTTAGCAGTTCAGGATGGATTCCTATTTTAGTCAGTCCCTAGACTAAAAATAGGAAGTAAAATTTGAATTTGAACTTAACAGCTGTTTGAAAATAAATTAATTAATTCTCCATGAGTTAATTAGTTGTGAAAAATCAAACATGAAGTCTATGTGAGGACATGCAACAATTTATCTATTAATTGAGGAATTTATCCATCAGTTAAAGAGATAAAGATGAGTTCTAATTTGAGTAGTAATTAGTTGGCTCAGTTAACTGAGTCAAGTCCAGTTATAATTGATTTAAACAGTTTGTTTAAATTAAGTAAGTTCAGTTAGTTAATGCATGCTTGCATATAACTGTTGCACTTCAAATAATTGAAGATTCTCTCATGAATAACTCATGCATGTCAGTTCAGACAGAGACCCAGTTGAGATCAAAGAAGGGATAGTGTACTATCAGTTGGATGAATATTTTTCCTATAAAGGAAGCTCATCCATGATGAGGATTTATCTCCTTCAGGACTGCATAGTTGGATCAGAGGTTAGTGAGTGTGTGAAGAGGCCAATTCACACAAGTGGCTGCACTGGACCCCAATCAAAATTGTGCAAAGAAATAGGAGGCTTGGAGGGCATATCAGAGGTTAGATAGAGGCTTTGACTATTTATGAGTAGTAGAGGGATTACAGAGAGAGTAGGATAGCTTGTGAGATGATTCTTTTTGTAATCCAGACTTTTTTTTTAGGCTAAGGCTTTCCCCGGGTTATTTCTTCTATGTTATGTGTGATTGATTCCTTCTTATCAGTTATATGTGATCAATTGATCTTTCTCAATTCAATTAAGCTTCCGCATAATTGGTTGTAGAAGTAGATCAAGTATTTTGCTTTAGTATATTGCATTATCAGGTGATCTACAGTGGGAATTTCTACAAGGAGTTCCATTTTTATGGGACGACTTTGCACAACAACCTTTTGATGCCTTGAAGTAGGCATTAATCTCTACTCCGTTGTTGAGTCCACCAAATTATGGTAGATGTTTCCTTTTGTATCTCGTAGCGGAAGAATCAACCATAGGTATGGTTCTGGTTCAGGAAGATGATGCTCTCACTAAGCATGTGATTTACTACTTAAGTCAAGGCTTAGTAGGTCCTGAACTACGATATTCTCCTATCGAGAAATTGAACTTGGCAGTTGTCCATGTTGTCCAACATCTTTGTGATTATATTCTGCTACGCAAAACATTCGTCTTAGCGGCTGTCAATCCTTTTCAGTTTGTCCTTAGTAAGCGAGTGACTGGGGGAAAATACAATCGATGGATTGTTATTTTGCAAGAATTTGATCTCAAGTTCTTGTCAGCCAAGTCTAAGAAGTCATTAGTATTTGCGGAGTTAATTTCCGAGCTGCCTTGTGAAGAAGACATTGTTTATGAGGAAAATTTCCCCAATGAACATTTATTCTTTATTTCTTCACAAGATCCCTCGTATGGAGATATCATCATATATCTCCAAACTTCGAAGTTCCCACCTGCTTCCTCCAAGGATGAGCGTCAAAAGTTACGTCACCTTGCCAAAAACTATGTTATCATTGGTGATACATTATATCGCAGAGGGGTTGATTCAATCCTTAGGCGTTGCTTAACTTTGGAGGAAGCAGAATCTATACTCAATGATTGCCATAGTGGAGGTCATCTATCAGGGCTTGCAACAACCCAGAAAATTTTGCGTGCTGGCTACTTTTGGCCTTCAATTTTCAAATATTGTATTGAAGCGATCAAACGTTGCCACCCTTGTCAAATCTATACTCGAAAAATGTGTGCGCATCCAGCTCCACTTTTTCCTGTTATCACTATCGGTCCATTTACGAAGTGAGGCATTGACTTTACTACTTGTAATCCGCCTTTAGCGGTGAATCACAAGTATATCATAATGGCCATAGACTACTTTATGAAGTAGGCTAAGGCCATGCCTACTTACAAAAACGATAGTGAAACAACAACCTTATTTCTCTTTAATCAGATTATTTCACGCTTTGGTATCCTAAGAGAGATTGTCACTGACCATGGCAGTCACTTCCAGAATCAACTGATGACTGAATTGGCTCCTAAGTTGGGCTTCTGGCAGGAGCATTCATATTCGTATTATCATCAGGCCAATGGGAAAGTCGAAGCCATGAATAAGTTCCTCAAGACTATCCTGCAAAGGACAATTGACAAAAATCTCTCCAATTGGAACATCATGTTGTACCCGGCTCTCTGGGCATACCTGACCTCGGTGAAGACTGCCACCAGTTTTACTCCTTTTCAATTAGTTTACGGGCTGGAATCTATTTTTCCTATTGAATGCGAAATTCTGTCCCTTAAGCTAGCTATAGAACTTCTTCCAGAGATGTCTACTCTCGAAGAACGTCTCGTTCATTTGGAACATCTCGATGAGCATCGTCAAGATGCCGCCATAATAAACAAGGCCCATAAGAAAAGGGTTAAAACTTAGTATGATAAAGTTGTCCATCCTTGGGTCTTTTCTGAAGGCAACCTTGTCTTAGTCTATGACCAAGATAAAGATGCCTTGGGCATAGGCAAATTCAAGTCTATGTGGTATGGCTCCTTTATAGTAAAATGTGGGAAAAGGGGCTTATGAATTAGTTGATTTTGAAGGGAACAAGTTGGTGGAGCCCTGAAATGGGCTCTACTTTAAGAAGTATTTTTCTTAGGTTTCGGCCGAGCAATTGCTTGTTTGTATATATTGTATTTTTGTACATATTTTGTTGGGTGGTTTGTGATATCGACATTTTTTGATCTGCTTTGGTATGTGTTGATGGATGACTTGATATATTTTGGATTCGCCGATGGTGCTAGTCGGCACACTCAGAATCTTGCTTCCGCAGCTTGGGTGATTTATTATTCATCTGGCCAGTTGATGGTTTCGAGGGGAGTATGTATTGGTCCTACTTCAAATAACATTGTCGAATATACTGCCATTATTAATTTACTATCCGAAGCAATTTCTTATGGAATTGATTCGTTGGTAGTTTATCTTGACTCACAGCTGGTAGTGTCACAATTAAATAACATTTATCGGGTTTGTGATACTTATTTATATCACCAATTTTTTAGAGTGAGATCATTACAACGATCATTTGTTTATATTACATATGTTCACATTCCATGATCTGAGAATTCATTAGCAGACTCTATTGCTAATCAAGCATTAGATTGGCATATCAATCATTCATCAAATTAAACAAACATAAAAAATTTGGATCTGTATATATATCATAAAACTGCCTATGTATAGATAAAGTGTTCAAAAAATAATATACAAAATTGGGACGAAATGCCCATAATCATGTCCAGTCTGTCTATCGACCCAGCTCAGGATGAGCGGCTAAAAAGTTAACTACTGCATTGGCTACATGCCAAAGTATGCGGACCCAGTCCCGTGGTACCCATACCATGCGGTGCCGCATCTCCTCAGGTAGATCCTCTATGGCTATCATCAGTACCTGGTGAGTCAATCTCACCAAGTTCTCTGAACTGAATATAGGACTCTCTCTATCTCGCTGCTGCCTCTTCGGTACCTCTTCCGCGACGCTTGTGCCTCGGAAATCCATCTAGTCTCACTGGACCCACATCTGGAACATGGTAATTTTGTCAGTATTTTGTCCCGTCAAAAATATTTTTAAATTCATTTCCATTTAAAAAAAGAAAAAAAATCGTAAAAATTTATAAAAACTTAAAAATTGTTACCTATGTCTCTCCATGCTGCATTTGGTGGCAACACCAAGTCTGTATCTCCTCAAAAATCCATACTAGCATATGGGTAGTCGTCGACTGCAATGATCTGTTGGTCCCACCCGGCAAAAAACTCATCATCAAAAGTCATCCTAGGCACGTCCCCGCTTCCAAGGCGTTTCATCAAGTCAGCCCATCTACCCATCTGAGGATCTTGCGGGCTGCTGATGGAGACAGATACTTTGGGATGTAGCCCAGGCACCTTCTCGAAGAAGAAGGAGCATAAGATAGTCCCATATCCAAATTTCTTTGTCTGACCCTTCTGAATGGAGGTCAGTTGGCTCTTCATGTTGGTCAGAAGAGGTGTGCACCAGTCGAAAACTGTGGTAAGGCACTCCACTACCTGGCTCATGGACACTCGTGAAGCCTGATGCAGTGACACTGATTCATTTACCCTCGTAATGGTAAAAAAAAAATCCTCAGAGATAAACTATCCACATGTTTGATTGGAATTTTACTTCCAATCTTTTCTGGGTTCCCAGCACAGTATATATGTACATAGTATTCTACTGAAAGACTACTTTTTGTCCTGCCAGCCGAATGCACAACCTCCCCTCTTCGGGAGAGACCTGTAATAAAGTAGATGTCTTCAACCTCAATCCGTAGAGGCATCTGATCTATCATGAAGGCATCATCCTCTACACTCTAGTAGTGGATTAGCAATTTGAGCAAGTGCGTGTTGGCTTTCATGTTCGGCATTTTGAAGAATTTCAATAAGCCACACCCTCTCAATGCATCTAGTGCATTTTGATCGTTACCTCATTGTCAATTGTGGTATGCTCTCTCTCTCTCCATGTGATGGTTGATCCAGGTGGATATTGGTGGCCACCTGTCAAGTCCACTTGGAGCCCCACCATTGTTTCTCTCAGCTTTTTTGGTTTCCTTAATTGTAGCACAACTTACTATTTTTAGCAGTTTTTCGGGTCCTGAACTTCCGGAGCCGTTTTGAGGCCCCTAAACAACGTTTTTTGAGAAAACTAGGAGCAACATGGGTCCATGGATTGATGTTGCTCTTCCCAAAGTTGTATTTCTCGAATAGATATTTCTAACGAGATATTGTGTTCATCAAACGAAGATCATATGCCAAAGTTACGACCCCGAGAAGTTGATGTACCAATTTACCCAAACAGGGCCCACAGTTTCGCGTTTCATCTTCTAGGGTTAGGTATTTGGATGTTTAGGGTTTTCCATTGTTTCTCAACAATAAATAGGCCTTCGAGCCTCATTGTAACACAATTCAAAGGCATGTAGCTGCCACATCTCTTCTCAGAGATAAGCTACCATCGCCCTAGCTTGTTTATTTCCATTTCTGTTTGTAAGCATATTTCAATATTTTACATTAATGAAATGAAGTATTATTTCCGCTACATCTCTGTGTTTATGGTTATCTCTGTAATTTGTTGCGTTCTTGTTTAAATCTGGATCAGTGGTATCAAAGCGGTCTGCTTTTTTTCTCTATTTTTCTTTGCATGTCCCCAACGAGGTCAGGATATAAGGAGTTAGGTCTTGAACTAGTCGAACCTTTGCAAGACCAGCCTCGCAAATCCCGACAGCCTCCCATGGCAGATGAAAAGAAAGACGAGGGGACAGCAGATCCTATTAAAATCTTGCTCGAAGAAGCCCTCGAGCGACAAAGGAATACGATGATGGATAGCTTTGCCCAGATCCTTCAGCAGCTACCCAGAGGCGACGCATCGGCTTCCAGCAGCTCCTCTGGAAATTCCACGCCCTTTAAGGTACAAGTTAATTTGGAAATTCCCATCTTCGAGGGTTAAATAGACGCAGATGTCGTAGATAAATGGTTAAATCTGCTAGAGGGTTATTTTTCTATTCATGATTTTTCCAGTCGGGAAAAGATTATTTTCGCTCTTCTCAAAGCAGCCCCCCATGTCAAGGACTGGTGGGAAACCTACTGCGAGCTGAAGGATGAAAGTATAGGCTCACTATTTTCAGCCGCACCCACTTGGGATTCATTCTGGGATGCCATCAAGGAGCAGTACTACCCTGTCGGAAGCTATGATGATCAATACATAAAGTGGACCAGACTACGACAAGGAATGGACCAAGACGTGCCAGAGTTTACCAATATTTTCCATACCCTTCGCACAAAGTTGGGTATCAAAGATTCGGAGCAACATTTGGTACTCAAATACCGCGACTGCTTGCACAAGTACATCTAGGAAGAAATAGAATTCCTAAACATCCCCTCGCTCGGCATGGCATACCGATATGTCGTCAAGGTCGAGCAAAAGTTTAAACAGAAGAAGTGAGACTTTGGATCTGCGAATTCGAAGCAAGGGAAAGGTGCCCCCAAACCGCAGAACAAAGGACAAAGCCAAGGCGAGATGGCCCAAGACAACCCGCCAAAGATGCAAGCAAAGAACAGCGCCGTGAAGCTGAAAAAGGACATGGGAAAGTGGTGTGAGTTCCATAAGAGCTCCACTCACAACACAAGTGAGTGTTGGGCCAAGCAGTCACTGGTGGTCGAGCTAAAGGTTTCAGAATCAGATGCATGTTCCGACTCTGAGTCAGAACCCGACAAGGGGAATGATAAAGGGAAGCAGATTATCGATGTGGAGCCCAATGCCACCATTGCCACCACGAAGATACAGAAGGAGGAACCCGAAGATCCAGAGGAGGAGGAGCATCTCTTCCACTCCCAGATGTGGGTAAAGGGCTCCTCGCTACAGTTCATTGTCGACAGTGGGAGCCAAAAGAACCTCATTTCAGCAGAGGTCGTGAAGTGGTTGGGCTTACCGACCACAGCACGCCCACAACCATACACCATTAGGTGGCTTCAACAAGGACAAGATCTTCGCGTGAGCCAACAGTGTCGCCTTCCATACAACATCAAGCCGTTCACAGATGAGGTATTGTGTGACATTGCTCCCCTTGAAGTTTGTGATGTATTATTAGGACAACCATACTTGTGGAAGTGACATGCTATGTATGAATCAAGGCCCCGTGTTGTTATTGTTACATTGGGAAATAAGTTGTACAAGATACTGGAGGTAGCACCACCTACAGTCATCTCTTTGGTTACTACAAAACAATGCAGTAAGCTCATTTCCAAAACTGGGAAATTTGTTTTCCTAATGATACGCCCTCAAGGAAAGAAGAAGACAGTGGCCACAACCTCTAGACAAGGCCCCTCTGCACGACAACTACAGATGGACAAGGTTGTCGATGAGTACGAGGACATCTTCACCTCCCCCATCAGGTCAAGCACTCCATCAATCTGACCCCAGGTACGTCGCTGCCCAATGGACCAATCTATCGGCGCTCCGTTCTGGAGAACAATGATATCAAGAGGCAGATTCAGGAGCTGCTGCAGAAAGGTCACATCTGTCTGAGTTCATCGGCCTGTGGGAGCCCAATCGTGGTTGTACAGAAGAAGGATGGGACTTGGAGACTTTGTATTGACTACCAGGCGCTGAACAAGATCACTGTCCGTAATAGGTACCCGATCCCGCGGATTGATGACCTCCTGGACCAACTAAACGGGGCAAAATATTTTAGCAAGATCGATATGAAGTCAGGATATCACTAGGTACCAATCAAGCCCTCTGATGTGTGGAAGACTACCTTCAAAGCCAAGGAGGGCCTTTTCAAATGGTTGGTTATGCCTTTCAGATTGATGAATTCTCTTGCAACCTTCATGAGGCTAATGGATGACATCTTGCGGCCATTTACCAACTCATTTGTAGTGGTATACTTGGATGACATTCTGATCTTCAGCCATAGTTGGGAAGAGCACCTCCACCACATCCGACAAGTTCTCCAAACACTGCGACAACACAAGCTATGTGCCAATTTGGAGAAATGCACTTTTGCCATGACCCAGGTTCAATATCTGGGATACATTATTGATGAACAGGGGGTGGATGTGGATCCAGCCAAGATCCAAGTCATTCGAGATTGGCCATATCCAACCACTCTGACAGAGCTCCGCAGCTTTCTAGGTCTTGCCAACTTCTACCACAGGTTCGTGTTGGGGTTTTCTCACATCACTTTGCCCTTGAGTCAAGTCACCAAGGGAGGAGTGAAAGCAAAATTCTTTTGGTCTGAATCTCAACAGAAGGCATTCACAGAGTTGAAATATCGCCTCTTCATGGCACTAGTGCTCACGTTACCAGATTTGCAACAACCATTTGAGGTCGAGACAGATGCCTCTAACTATGCTATTGGGGCAGTCCTTACTCAACACGGGCACCCAGTGGCATATCACAGTGAGAAACTTTCAAACAAAGTCAAGAAGTATCCAACTTATGACAAAAATATGTATTCCATTGTGCAGGCCTGCTGACAATGGAAGCATTAAATTTTGGGGAAGGAAATGATCATCCACACAGACCACCGACCCCTGCAGTTCATACAGACCCAAGGAAAATTGCAGAATGATCGCCATCAGAAGTGGTCTACATACCTACAACAGTTCCATTTGAATATCAAGTATAAGAAGGGCAGCACCAATAATGTTGCATATTGCCTTAGTTGACCACCGATCATGGCGTTAACCACCGTACTCAACTCTTGTGGGCACGAGACTTCTGATTGGCCACTTCTCTACAAAAGTGACCCAGAATTCGGCCACACATACCAGACACTCTTGGAGGATTGACATGTTCTAGATTTTCACCTCCAGGATGCCTTGTTATGCCACTTGGGTCACCTTTGTGTTCCTTCAAGCGAGCGTGCCAAGATGATTTGGGAAGCACACTACAGTCGGGCTGTTGGACATTTCGGGGTCCAGAAAACGGTGGTAGTACTGCAAAAGTATTTCTATTGGCCAAATCTTCGATAGGATGTTGAAAAGTACATCAGATCATGCACTGCCTATGCCATTGCCAAACCGACCATCAAGAAGCAAGGCCTCTATACCCCGCTGCCTACCCCTAGTCGACCTTAGGAATCCATCTCCATGGATTACATATCAAGCCTTCCTTCCACTAAGCATGAGAACGGCTATGTTTTTGTGGTCGTCGACAGGTTCTCGAAGATGGCCATTATGGTGGCCTACAAGAAGAATATCACAGCAGAAGCCACTGCTAAACTCTTCTTTGAACGATAGTAGGTGCACTTCGGGATCCCACAGTCTATCATCTCAGATCGGGATAGTCGGTTCCTCAGTACATTTTGGTCCAGTCTCTGGTTGATCCTGGACACCAAACTCACTAAGTCTACAGCCTTCCATCCTCAAACTGATGGCCAGACAAAGGTCGTCAACAGGATGATTGAACACATTTTGTGCATGTACAACTCAAAGCATCCACGCACATTGGACAAGAGCCTCCCCTATGTTCAGCACAGCTACAACCGAGCTCTTCACAACTTGACTGGCCATAGCCCTTTTCAGGTGGGCTTGGGATTCCAACCACTATGTCCCATTGATGTGGCCATGCCATTTGCAGCTATTCACACAGATTCAGCTCATGTCTAGTCTAAAACAGATAAGGCAACCAGATTCATTGAGCACATCCAACATATTCACCAGCAAGTCCATGACATTTTGGAGAAATCAAATGCCAAGTACAAGCAGCGACATGATCAACATCGGGTGCCACACAAGTATCAAGTGGGCGACAAAGTTTGGTTGCATTTGCAAAAGGAACGCCTTACTGGAGCCTATTGGAAATTGAGACCACTCCAATATGGTCCTTACATCATTACCAAGGCTATGGGAGACAATGCATTTGAGCTTAGCATTCCCCCATTCCTTGGCCTGCACCCAGTGTTCAATGTGGACTGCCTTCGGCCATACTTTCCACCATTATTAGACACATCCGACATTGCAGAACAACTCGCACCCACAGAATTAAATCCAGATTGCATGGAACAAGTTACAACTGATTGGATCATGGACACACAGATCAAGCACACTCGCCAACAGAATATCCAACTGTATTGAGTTGTCAAAGCAGGCCAACTCCTTCACTAGGGCAAGTGGCTCACCAGGGACCAAGTTCAACAGAAGTTTCCTCATCTCATGGAGGAACTCAACGCAATGGGGACCATTGCTTCCTAAGGGGGGAGGAATGATCCAGGTGGATATTGGTGGCCACCTTCCAAGTCCACTTGGACCCCCACCATTGTTTCTCTCAGATTTTTCAGTTTCCTTAATTGTAGCACAACTTACTATTTTTAGCAGTTTTTCAGGTCCTGAACTTGCGGAGCCATTTTGAGGCCCTAAGCGACATTTTTTGGGAAAACTAGGACCAACATGGATCCATTGGCCAATGTTACTCTTCCCAAAGTTGTAGTTCTTGGATAGATCTTTCTAACAAGATATTGTGCACGTCAAACGGAGATCATATGCCAAAGTTACGACCCCGAAAAGTTGATGTACCAATTTGCCCAAACGGGGCCCACAGTTTGGCGTTTCATCTTCTAGGGTTAGGTTTTCAGATGTTTAGGGTTTTCCATTGTTTCTCAACAATAAATAGGCCTTCGAGCCTCACTGTAACACAATTCAAAGGCATGTAGCCGCCACATCTCTTCTCAGAGATAAGCCACCATCGCCCTAGCTGGTTTATTTCCATTTCTGTTTGTAAGCATATTTCAGTATTTTACATTAATAAAATGAAGTATTATTTCCACTACATCTCTAGTTTTATGGTTATCTTTGTAATTTGTTGCGTTCTTGTTTAAATTTGGATCAATGGTCATCCTGAAAAAATTTGATTTTCAACCGTTAGATGTTGTTTTTAAACTTCAACGTGCATACACGCGGGTTCCCTTTACACACAGTTGCGTGTAGGGCCGTCATATACACGGGTTGATCACATCCAACCCGTGTGTACGCAGAGTTGGATTTTTTGACATGAATTCCCACAGTCAAATCTTAATGAAAACTTCTAAAAACTATCACAAAACATTGCAAGCATGATTTGAGGGTTACCTGATAACTTTGGTGCGATTTGAATGGTCCAATTCTTTAGAGGCAAGTTTGCTCCTTTTTGATCCACAGCTCTTTGCTCCAAACAGAAATAAAAAAATTGTGAGTCCAAAAGTCATTATATAGCTTTGAAATTGCAAAATATTTTTTCAAAACTTGATTTTTCATCTCATGAATTTTTTGACTTGTGGGCTTGGATTGTCGAGAATGGGTTATTGTTTCAGGATATTTTGGAGACTTCTTCGAGATCTTATTTCGGTCCCATGGCTGTTAAACCTTCATGGCAGGTATCGTCCACTCACTGGCATATAGGTTAGGGAAAACCATTTTTTCCATTGCATCTTGCATACTAGCCTTCATTCAGTGATACATTAGCCATAGGGTCGACCCCATCGTGTCTTTGTTAGAAAACCATGTTCACTCGCTGATTTTTAAATCATGATGTGATGGTAGAGCCATCCTTTTCATGGGCATCTTAATTAGAATCTCACTGACATTGGTTGCCCATGCTGTTATACTGAGTAGGCTCAGGAGTCCTCTTTAGTCCCGCCATGACTTGTGCATTGAAGACACATTATTCTTTCTTCTACGCTTATTTCTAGCCTTATACCCTAGAGGCTCCTTTGTGTTGAGTTGTACTGCTACATTGCATTTTGACTATTTGTACCTTTTGGCCTTGAGCCAGCTTCACTTGGAATCATGTTTAAGCCATTTATTTGACCATGTCTTCTGCAAAATCAACCATGCAATCACTTAGCTTCTGCAACTTGACACATCCTTTGATCCATGGAAGGAACATCCCTTTGAGTGTCCTTGACCAGTTTCACCTCCCTACATTAAGCATAGGATTGTTCCCATCCCAGGAGCTAGATCATCTGTTTCTCTGACACTCGTTCTTTCCACTATACTATAGCATTCTTTTATTCTTTTTCCAGCTTAAAGAAAAAGACAAAAATAAATTATATATTCCAAAAAGAGCGGGAGCAGGACAACATTTCCATATATTGTTGGCAGCTAGAGTCAGTCATGTCGCCCTTGAACAAAGCACTCAAAATAAAGTCTCTCCTTCATTTTGGGCAGGATTTAGTTTGACTTAGGTACGCCTTAACCTTGTTATTGAGTTAGTTCTCCTCCAATTGGTTATCTCTTCCAATCACATGGAGAGTTTGCTCGTGCCTCCTGCATGACGAACTTATAGAGAGTTATCATATGTTGCCATATAGTCATCATTGGGTCGTGCTTTTGTTCAAGGGAAGTAAGCCTGAGTCGGCCTCTCTGCAGTGTCTCTTGACCTATTTTTCAATCGGCCATCCCTAGTTGTCAGTGTCATGTTTGTCATCACATCAGTTATATTGGTCCTTTGCTCGTGCCGATTTGAGAAGGTCTCCATTGACTTCTTTCTAGTGGGTCTTGTCCTTATCGACGACGACATATTGCTCTGAGGGCAGGCCTAGAGCCGCACCCTGGCCTTATTTTCATTATTGATAGGTCACCTTGTGCTCAACATCGATCAGTATCATGGGTCTTTGACTGAGTGGTTTCCCTTGTGTTTGACATCATCTTTCATTATCACACATTGGGATTCGTGCAGTGCCTTGGTTTCCATTTGACCCTATTGGTGGATTCCTTGCCTCTGTGTCAGCTTTCATTATTGGTTGGTTCAAAGGGTTTCTATCATGTGCTAGCTACATCTTATGTATGCCGGAAACATGCTTCGGTTGGGTTACTACATCTTTTTCGTCCGATTCCTTCCACATTATCGGCCTATGGGTTACACTCGTGCTAGATTGATGAAGGATGCCTTAATGCCTTCCTTCTAGCGGATCTTTCCTATCGACTACGGCTCATTTCTCTGGGACAAAGATCTATAGTCCATCTGGCAGTACCTTGGGGTTTACAGTCATCAGTGGCAGATTCCTTTGCTATCGACAGTGGGAAACCAACATTGTATCTTGATTGATAGATTCTTCCAGGTGGTCGACTTTGGCTCATTCATTCACACTTGTTAGATTGTACTGGGTACCTTGACTCTCATTATCATTATCGGTGAGTAGTCTCGCGTTTGTTAACGGTATACATCAATGACCGGTAATCAAACGATTTCTCACATGGTCGACCTCAGATCATTTATTCCCATTGTGTAGAAATGTACCACGGCGGTCGGTGAAGACCTCGGGTTGCATCAGCATGTTTTGGTTCACTTGTCAGTTGCTCTTGTTACTACTAGTTGACACCATCCACCGTATATGTTGCAATTCTTCACATCGACATCTTATATGCTAGCATCTAAGTTGCGATGTAGTATTATTTTATTCCATCATTTTCATTTGTTACTATTGGGATCAGTTTTTGACATCAATGATCAGCTTCATTTTTCAGCTTCATTGATCATCTTCTTATATGTGATATTCAGACATGTACTTTTTCGATCACGACCAGATGATCCATTATGTACTTCAGTTCGTTATACTTGTATAAATAGTGGATCCACTTGTACTTGACATGCAGACATGCTTTATTTTCTCTGAGCATGGGTATGCCAACCTCAGACAACAGTTTCTTTCTGATCTCTTTTTGATGGCTTGGCAGGCTGAATTTTGGTGAAGTCCTTCTCAGTCTCGGCAGGATTCTTTCCATATACTTAATACATTTCGGCCATCATGTACCCCTTCTGACCTCATATATTGGGGGCATCTATTATAGCACCATTTACCACCCTTGGTATTTGTGATGTGTAGGTTTTAACCCTGTACAGAAATTACCTACATACGAATTCTAAAACACAGAAAATAAACAATGCGAGAGTATAAACATAAAACACATATACACAGAGATTTCCCCTGGATCCCAAAATCGGGACTACTAGCTTGATTTTTCATTATGTTCCTTTCAATGTTATAATACATATTTATACATGTCGAAGCATCCAATACCATGGACCGCAAACCATTGCGTCCAAAAAACATGTGCGAAAATGATGCACAAAACCATAGGTGGGTCCGCCCAACCTAACATAGGGTCCAAAACCAAAATTTTCTGAGTCACTGCCCCAGACCCCATAAATTGGGGTTACAGGTACCCCTCAAACCCCCTGAGACCTCCCCCCCTCTAATCCACGGTTAACTACGTGGGCTAGTCATGGAAAGAATATAACACAACCCAACATTCTCCCACTTGTTGTTTTCTTTCCACAAGGGGCCACAAGAGAGCTTAGTCATTTTTCCAGCCCTGAAACACCCATTGTCTTTCTACACCAAGAGAACTTCTCAGAGCTCATAGATTTTGTCAATGCATTTGCAGTATTCTTCAAAGTGTCCACCTTTACCAGCAACACCTTTTTGTCTTCTATCATATCCCTCACAGAGTGATACTGAACATAAATGTGCTTTGTCTTTGAATGATATGCGGGGTTCTTTACCAAGAAAATTACACTTTGGCTGTCACAGTCTATCCTTATAGTTCCCTGTACTAACCCCACACTTGAACACAATCTCTGCAACCAAACTACTTCCTTGCTTGCATGAGTAGCTGCCATGTATTCTGCCTCTGTAGTTGATAGTGCCACTATAGATTGTTTCTTACTCATCCAACTGACTGCACCTCCAAATAGGGTAAACACATACCCACTTGCAGATCTTCTCTGATCCAGATCTCCAGCCCAGTCTCCATCAACAAAGCCATGAATATCCAACACTCTGTGCAATCCCGGTCTTCCTTGGTAGCATAAACCATAATCACTAGTGCCACACAAATACCTGAAAAACTACTTCACTGCTGTCCAATGCTCCTTTCCTGGTTTTGACATAAACCTGCTCAATACTCCCATTGCATGTGCAATGTCTGGTCTAGTATAGACCATTACATACATCAGGCTACCGCCTACACTTGCATATGGAACACAGGACATGTCCTCTTCCTCTTCTTGTGTCTTGGGACACTGTTCAACAAATAACTTTACACCTACAGGAATAGGAACCTTCACTGGTTTACTATCCTGCATATTAAACCTCTACAGTAATGTTTCGACATACTTCCTCTGGTTTAACTAGAGCTTCCTCCTTTCCCAGTCTCTTTTAATTTCCATGCCCAAAATGTAGTTTGCAGCACCAAGATCTTTCATGTCGAATTTGGAGGACAATTGGGTCTTCAAATCCTGGATAATTTCTTTGTCATTTCCAACTAGCAACATATCATCCACATACAAGACTAGATAAATAACATGGTCACCAATTAATTTAAAATACAAACAGTGATCTGCTTTGCTTCTGGTGAAGCCAAGTCCCCGTATAAATGTATCAAATTTCTGATACCACATCCTTGGTGACTGTTTTAACCCATACAGAGACTTCTTTAACTTGCATACCAGTTCTTTCTTACCCTTCACCACAAAGCCTTCAGGT
Organism: Pinus tabuliformis; assembly: GCA_031772625.1. NCBI lineage: Eukaryota > Viridiplantae > Streptophyta > Pinopsida > Pinales > Pinaceae > Pinus > Pinus tabuliformis. Next base: position 843,463,500 of record CM062809.1, on the reverse strand, counting down.
TGCTTCATGTATATTTCCTCTTCCAGATCCCCATGAAGAAATGTTGTCTTCACATCCATCTTTTCTACCTCAAAATCAAAAGTAGCAGCAACAGATAAAAGTAATCTAATAGAAGTTACCTTAGCAACAGGAGAAAAAATATCACCAAAATCAATTCCCGGCACCTAGGAATAACCTTTTGCTACCAACCAAGCTTTGTATTTTTCCACCTTTCCTTTTGCATTTGTCTTCTTCTTGAACACCCATTTGCTGCGAATGGGTTTCCTTCCAGCCGGCAACTCCACCAGATCCCAAGCCTCATTTTTGTGCAAATATGGCATTTCATCAACCATGGCCTCTTTCCAGAGTTTGCCATCCTCTGAATCTACTGCTTCCTTCACAGTTCTGGGATCATCGTCAGTAATAGATAAAGAAAAATTTGAACAGAAAGAAGATGGACTATACGTTTCTGGCTGCCTTATTTCTCGAATTGATCTTCTCACACCCGGATTTTGTGGCTCTTCATCTTCTGAATCCTCCTCTGCTGTAGAGTCTGATTCTTCCTCCTTAAGCTCAAACTCTATCTTCTCAGGTTCCTTTGGCCAGAATTCATGTTTAATAACATCTTTTACTCCTCTGAACACCACATCTCGGCTATACACAACCTTCCATGTGACTGGGTTCCAAAGCTTATAACCCTTTAAACCATCCTTATACCCAATAAAGATGCACTTTTCAGATTTACTATCCAACTTGGTTCGTTTCTCCTTTGGAACATGTACATATGCATCACATCCAAATACCCTTAGCCGTGATATACCACACTTCTTACAGAATTCTTAAAATTCCTTGCTGCAAAACTCTCCACCATTATCTGTCCTCAGCACCTTTATCTTCTTCTCTATTTGATTTTCCACGAGAGCCTTAAATTATTTAAACTTGTCAAAGACTTCAGATTGCTTCTTAAGGAAATATATCCATGTATTCCTTGAGAAGTCATCTATAAATGATTCATAGTACACAAACTTACCCAATGATGGAACCTTCACAGGTCCAAACACATCACTATGCACAAGCTCTAATATCTGTTTCGCCCTCTTACTACCAGAGGGGAAACTCACCAATTTTTCTTTCCATATGCACAATTTTCACAGAAATCAAAATTGAGAGAGTTATTACTCATACCTTCTACCATACCTTTACCATGAAGTATTCGAAGGCCTTTCTCTCCAATATGTCAAAGCCTTTTATGCCACAACATGGTCTTCTCTCCAGAGACCACTAGATTTTCTGCTCCACTTTCAGGAACCACAGAACTATTGCACCCATCAATAACAGTGCTACCTTGTAGCTTGTATAGAGTTCCAATCATAACTCCCCACATCAATACCAGTGTTCCCCGAACCATTTTGCAGGTATCCTTCTCGAACACTGTTTTTTATACCTGCATCATCTAGCTTCCTTACAGAAATCAAATTTCTGGCTAATGCAGGAATATGCAGAACACCCGGAAGTGTTCTAACCCTTCCACCTTGCAACTTCAATTTTACGTTTCTGTGACCAATGATTCTAGCCTTCCTATCATCCCCCAAGAAGAAATCACCACCATCATATTTCTCATACTCGCAAAACCACTCTCTATGGGGAGTGAAGTGAAAGGATGCACCTGAGTCAATCAACCACGCTCCATGATCTACATGTGTACTTGAAGAAGCTAAGTACACATCCCCACCTTCATCTGAGGTGGTTTTTGCCTCTACAGAAGGAGCATCATCAGATCGCTTTCCTTTATGAGGAGCTTTAGATTTACAGTCCCTTTTGTAGTGCCCTTCCTTTCGCATTTCCAGCACACCACCTTTACAGGTTTTCCTGGAGATTTAGATTTCCCTCTAGATTTAGATCTCCCACTCGATGACTTATTTTTGTTTCTGTTCTGGGACTGTCCTCGTACAGACAAGGCATCACCATTTTGGCTCTCCATATTTTTCCGTCTCATCTCCTCCGTTAGCAAGGATAAGACTATTTCATCAAACTACAAGGCAGTTGCATTGCTACCTATTGCAATAACCAGACTATCCCACGAATCTGGTAGAGAACACAACAAACTGATGCACTTATCTTCATCTAAAATTTTAATACTAATAGATGCTAACTGACTTACCATAGAATTAAATGCATTCAGATGCTCTGTCACTGAGTCTCCATCTTTCATCCTCAGGTTATACAGCTTTTTCCGTAGGAACAGTTTATTCACTAGAGACTTAGATTGGTACAAAGTCCCTAACTTGTCCCACAAAGCCTTCACCATAGCTTCCCCTGATACATTCAGCAATACTGAATCTGAGACACACAATTGTATTTTTCTCTTTGCCTTCCGATCCAACTTCTTCCATTCTTCATCGGACACTCCCGTTGGTTTAGTACCCGGATCTACCGTGATCCACTAATCTTTATCCACCAACAGATCCTCCATCTTGAGTTTCCACAACTCAAAACTCTGACCATTAAATTTCTTGATCTCTATCTTTCCACTGCTCACCATCTTCTTTCACCAACAAAATCGATCTCGCAGATCTCCCACTGAACAGGGTCTACCATAGGCCCGAGCGAAACCCCTCAGCAACAAAGGTGTCCCCTTGAAGCCAAAATAGCTCTGATATCAAATGTAAGTTTTAACCCTGTACAGAAATGACCTGCATACGAATTCTAAAACACAAAAAATAAATAATGCAAGAGCATAACACATAAAACACATATACACAGAGATTTTCCCCTGGATCCCAAAACCAGGACTACCAGCTTGATTTTTCATTATGTTCCTTTCAATGTTACAATACATATTTATACATGCTGAAGCATCCAATACCATGGAATGAAAACCATCGCGTCCAATACCATGGACTGAAAGCCATTGCATCCAAAAAACATGTGAAAATCATGCACAAAACCATAGGTGGGTCCGCCCAACCTAACATAGGGTCAAAAACCAAAATTTTTTGGGGCGCTGTCCCGGACCCCATAAAGTGGGGTTACGGGTACCCCTCAAACCCCCTGAGACCTCCCCCCCTCTAACCCCCGGTTAACTATGTGGGCTAGTCATGGAAAGAATATAACACAACCCAACATGATGCTTGGTTTATGGCCTAGGGCAACCCCTCTTTCCAGACTTGGTCCAAATATTTTAAAAACAGTGTTTTATTCCATGTACACTACTTTGCCCTAAGATAAAAGCATGTACAGGCGGGTTAGTCAATACCCAACCTGTGTATATGTGTTAAAACACTTTAAAAAATTAAATTTCCTGAATTATGGGTGGAGTTCACGGTTTTTACTTGTTGATTACATCTTATTGCCCGTGGCCCAACTGTTTCCCAACTAAAAAACTAATTGGGAGGTGTATTAATAGACTTCTACAAGAAGGCCTTAAGGAGGAGGAGAGATAGATTTATTATACTGAGATTATCCCTGACTGAGTCTGAAGTATCCCTGTGCTTCAATCACTTCCCCAAGTTTCAGGAAACCCTTGTTTCCTTGATTGTTGATATTCTCCCTCTTGCTTGAGATATCATGGTATTGGTTATGGAAGGAGGTTGTTGAAGATTGGGAATGGACGGATCTAGAGGACGGTTCCTCTTGGAGCCGAAAGAAGAAGACTTAGGTGAATTCTCTCTGTGTTAGTTATAGCTTTCTACAATAAAAAGAAGCGTTGTCTTGTATCCAAGATTAACTGTGTTTATGCATCAGATACTGTTGTAATTCCTATATGAATGTTATTTTGATGTATAACTAATCATTTTCTTATATGATATAAAGTTAGTTCCATTAAAATGCTTTATCTATATAATGTATGTATGTTCGAATTGAGTAATTTTCAGGTTTGGAGAACATTAGGAGTTGCAGATGGTCTGAACCCTGTGGGATCTACCCGAACGAAGGACATCCGGGTACGGTCGCTCTCACATAGTTTATTTATTTAAGCATTTTTCCTGAGTTGTATGAGTGTTTCTTACTATAGTTTTCTCTTGCTCTGTTGGGGTTCCAACCCAAAGCCCTAGGGTACTTATTCCTATAACATTATCTAGTCCTATTTGTCTGGAATTTGACCCCATAGCCCAAAGGTAAAAGCACCCTCTGTTCATCTAAGTAAGTGATCCCACCACCCAAATCCAAATCAAAACCCAAGTGCAACAATAACTAGCCTAAAATCCATTAACTAAAATAAATTCAAATCATAAAGAGAGAGCCCTCTCTGAGAATTAGGAAGGCTAGATCTAATCTCCAAAGTTGGTTTGTGGTTACCTCTAAAACATTTCTTTCTTTAATAACTT